>OX235279.1:37415094-38798534 GCA_944472155.2 Trichobilharzia szidati
AATACGGTCAGGTTAACAGAAGATGTAGGCATTTCTTACTAGGATATATTTAAAATTTGTCTTGTGGCAGTAGCCTTAGTCTCACCAATTTAAAGCCATCCATGTACTCGTTCACAGGGATCACTGGCCTCAAAAGTATAATCTGTAAGTTGTGAGTGACACATATTCATTTATTGTACACAGTCACCTTTGATGCAATGAGAGATAGTTCTTGACTGTATTTAAGGCTGGTTTAACGTGTATGCTTTGAAAATTAGCTGAGCAGCATTATACAGGTTGGAGCACGATTACCTCTCTGTTCGACTGCTTCAGGCAGTGGCGTAAAAGAGTGTTGTGTAGATGAGCAGCTTATATTCTTGCTTACTTACACTATTGAAGAAGTCTAGGAATGTACATTGAGGATCTGTCAAAATTTTCATCGCGACGAAACAATAAGAAACGAGTTTTCAACTGGTAGATTGTGTGGAGAGAAGGGAGGATTTCGCGATCGGTAGAACAATAAGTGAGACATTGATATTTCGTCAATCTGCAGGGATAAACAAGTGGGTCGTTGACAGGGGAACGGCTGAGTTCCAGTTGATATGACAAACTTCTTTGATTCCCAACAATAGCTTTGTACCAAATCCCACAGTTTGTTGGTGATTTGCATTTCATTTCTATGTTGGCATTATTACTGCATATTTCTGACTGACAATGATACAGAGGAATTTCCAGATGTGCGTTCCCCTGTTTGGTGGTGATTTAGACAGGTTGAGATGTCGTTTAAAATGATAGCAAATATTGACCGATTAGCTGAGAATAAGAGTCTTGCGATACACTTGAACTAATCCTGCGCGTCCACCAGTCGGTTAGTTATCGCCAGGTATTCACATTTCCATATTTGTAAGGTTGTTTACATCTTTGTGGTGTTTGGTTAACTGCCGTGAAATACAACGGTCAATTATTTTGTTGAGTGTGTGTGTGTGTGTGTGTGTAGTAGACAGTTATTTTGAAAACTGAAAGTTCAATTTGACCCTATTGTTAATTTGTCCATTACATCTTCATAGCCTGTCTCGATGTATTGAAACGGTTAATATAAATGCAAATTATGAAGTCTAGTAGCTGGCAAATTCAGTTTGAAGGTGTATTTTGTGATTTTGTACACAGTTTTTCACATGATCGAATGTCACTGTCAACAATATGACGAGTGTTGTAACCAAACGTCACTTTCTTCATTTGCTATTGTATTACGATAGCTTACCTCCGGTTAATTGAGATGATTCGATTTATGATTGCAGTGACCGATTTGTATGACTCGTAGTTATGAAATACGTGTAACTTTCAGTGTTGTGTACTGTGAATATTTACTTTTAGAAAGAATAATCTGTGAACATTGGGATAGAGAATTCACACGGAAAAGTCACCTTAAAGAACACTCGAGTTAAACATGAAGGTAAGTTTTTAAAAGATATTCAATAATTGTCTCCTTGCATGATAACATTTGTTTTTGGCGAGCAATGAAATCATTTTGAAGAGTACGAAACAGTTAGCCAGTCAGGTTGGAGATGGATAAATTCGATGTTATGAAAAAGTGTCAAACACATGTGGATGAGCTGAGTGATAATTAAGGAGTCTCCCAGAATGTGTAGTTTTTCTATGTAGCGTCGTTTTTATGCTACCAATAATCTGTTACTCTTTGTACTTTGCAGTCTAACATAGGTAGTTCCCCAATTTCATTCTTTATCTCCATGGTGAATTTTATTGAGTCGACATGACTGTTTATGTGTGTGGGAAGAATTTCTCGAAATCGTTCTTTTTCATTATTACTAACGTGTCGTCTACACATCTTCACCAACATTTTATTGATGATGGCTTGAATGGTCTAAGTGCGTTCTCTTCCCAACAATCGATGAATTTGTCAGCTATTATCGGCTACTGCTTCATTTCGTTGGTATATTTTCCTTGAAATGTAAAATATGTTGTTGTTAGACAGAATTCAACCCCCTTTTATTATCACCTCTTCTACGGATAATTGTGTCCTGTCTTTTAGGTCATCATCTGCTTTCAGTCTCGTTTTCAGTGCATTCATGGTCGTTTGAATGGGTATTATAGTATGAAGACTGTTTACATCAAAGCTGACTAGTATTTTTTCTTCGTTCTGCTTTAGGATGAGAAAAACTTGTAGTCCGGATTACGTTGGCTTTCCTTGGTAAAAGCGACGCTCGCAGGAAACGTTTACCCGAGCGGATTGATTGACTAAAACACGAAAGGTAAGTAGTTGAAATTGGTCATCGACTCAGTTCCAGAGATAACCATATTCATGGAATTGGAATCCATGTCCCAACAGCATGGTTATACCGGTTGAGGAAGGAAGCGTGTGTGGAGCTGTATTCTAGAACACCTGCTCGACTGCTGTCACTCCACCAACCCTGAACATGACTTTGAGATCATCTGTCAAGTTCATGCTAACTTGGACTCGGTCGCGTTACCATCGTTATAAATTTCAAAAGACAGAAGAGGCTTTGACATTTCGTGAATTTAAGCCAGACGTTTGTGTACAAAAGAAGCATGTACAATCCCTACTTCTGTCTTGGCCGTAGGGGGATAGACATTTATTTATTTATTTTCTATATTTTATTTGTTTTGTTCATTCAGTTATTCTATGTACGTTTCCGACATTACTGCGATTATTGTTATTGTCATTACGATTCTCACTTTCAATTGTCTCCACTTATCTCACTCGACATTCTAAATCCAAAAATATTTTCGCAATGTTGAATCGTATCTTGTCAAATTTCATACCATGTTATGTAGTGTTTCATAGCAGCCTACCGGCCCTGAAATGATACACCCTTTTCGAACACCTATACATCTTATGAATTATTGTACATATGAGATTAATTGTTTTGCCACCTGCCACTTGACTGACATTTAACTATGATTATAATCACAACTATTTTAATTGCATTTCATACTACTATTGTTGTTATTATTGTTTCATGTCTTCACGCATTTGATTGAATTCCCTCATGATATATGATTTGCTTTAAAAACTTTATGTATACGATTGTACACCTTGATGGTGACCTCGTTGAATAGAGTCCCTTCGCTGAATATCGCGTTCTTAATGTCACAGTGTGAATTATTAAATTAACGCATGATTGTTTGTCTGTTTGATTCTGCGGTGGGACTAAATTTCCAGCAGGCACACGTAGACATACGCACGCACACACACACTCCTAATCGTCGCCTTGTTCGACTACTAGGCTGTAGGGACTCAGGATTTGAGGATCGGTTAGGTTAGGGTAGGTGAAGAGAGAGAGAGAGTGGTGAGCAATCCCAATCTATAGAAATGACATCATAACTAATAAGAATTCACAAATCTTCAAGCCCTATCTTCTAATTGACGTGCAGAGGAAGCAGTATTTATATGAGGTCATCATATACAGACGGCTAGCTCGTTGTAGGGGACAGATTCCAAGTGAGAATAGTCTATCCAAGGCAGTGTTTTGGTTATTCTCACAGCTGTAACCTGTTTATTTGTTGTTTCAGTCTTTCGGAGCACAGTCTATACAGAGTGAACTGTGAGTTGTCACAGTGAATCGACTGTTCATTGGTCATCATCTTCTTCTTACGTAAATAAACCCAACACAAAACCTCCCGAATCTGGAACTATCCCACCACATACACACTCTGAATTCCTGATATCTGAATATTTTTACATTGTCTTTCGTTTTCGCGAAGATGCGCTAAGACATATCCTAATGTTCGTTAAAACTAACACCTTTGTAGATATTCATCTGAAAATCAAGTTGTCTCCGATGGACTGTGATAAGAAGCGCTCAGCTTGCGCTGCACACCTGTTCCAATACAGTTGTGTTTCCGGAGATTACAATTTCACGTCCAGTAGTGTTCGTGTGGACTAACCGTACGGTGATGATACTTGCAGCTCCCACAGATCATTCTGTATCCATCAGAAAGAATGTGTGATAACTGTCAGTGAGAAAGATTGAATCACTTTGGTTATGATTTGCTTGATTGTGTGTGTGTGTCCAAGTGTGTGTGTGTGTGTGTGCGTTTCTTAGCACTAGTCATCCACCGAGAACTTGTTGTAAATCTCCCGAGTAATTGTTTGACTTTTTCATTTCCTTGCTGATTTGTAGATAGTGAGTCCACGAACTATTACTACTTCTATTGCAATTATTATTATCATCACTATTATCTTTCTCCCCTATATCATTGAAAGCGTTAATTTCAATGTTTCGTCAAATATCGAAGATTGCATCGCAAATCTTCTCTTTGCTTGGACGGAATCAAGGTCCTTCGGAGTCTCAAAACAGCCCGGAGGATATTTCGACGGAAACGGACGAGTCTCGAGACGACTGTTCATGTAGACATGAAAGCTTTGTACGGTATGCCTCTGATGATGAGACTAGTTCTGGTGAGTTCTCACGTTTTGAAGCAGAAGCTTCTTCACTACTTGGAGAAGTGATATGGAATTCATTGCAGACTGTTTACTGGAATTAATTCATTCCAGACGTTATGCTGGGAAATGTGTGTGAATTTTAAGTCAGGTGAACAAACATCCGGCCGATAGTTGTTACCTTGACATGGTGGTCGAGCTTGCATATCGCACTGACTTAACAAGTTACACTGGTTGGAACTAATGTTCCTGCAGGTCTGAAGATGGCAGGAAGATTGTTTAGGTAGGGACTAGACTAAAAGCGGTTAGCGGCTTAGTGTAAGCTTTTCTGTGGACAACCAAGTGTGCGCCACGTGTTTCGGGAAATTAAGGTGACATCTGATGCCAGATCGAAATGAAGACGAATAGGTTTGCTGTTAATAGATAGCGTAGTGTACTTGCGTTTGTTGGTGAAATGGACTCTGTAAGTTGTGAAAATGGTCTGTACCCGAGGAGATTGTTTCGTCTTGAGGGGACTACTTCTTCTGTTACTCACCGAGGAATTTTTCTGTGGTGGACAGTAACCCTGTTTATGTCGAAAACGATGACACTTGCAGCATTTATGTTTCTTGAAAGGACAAAACTTGACAAAATGCCATGAACCACAGTACCAGCAGACTGACGGAGGTTTAGATGAATTTCGAGACTGGCGTGCTGTGTGCTTAAAGGTGATCGAAGGAGTTTTCACTGTGTTAATTGAACCGAATTCAGGCGACCGTGGTTCGCACTCCATCATGGCAATGTCGTACTTCAAGTTGATGAAGCGTTGGTATTTTGCTGTCACCGTTTGTAAAGTCATTTTCGGGTCTTGTTTCACGAGTAACGGAAGTCGAGTTCTTATGACAGCATCTACTGGGTTCTTCAAACCACAAGTAAAAATCAACCACTTGAACTGATCTGGCGTCACTTCGTGTGGTTTGGACCTTCCAAATTCCTTGTTCAATTTGCCAGCGTACGTGCCAGCCAGCTCTGCTGCCTGTGCACTCTGACAAGGGAGGGTTAGAATAGGTCGGTCTGAAGATTTCGACATCCGACTTACCCTAGGGTGGTCCGTAACTGGCGTTGAGTCACTGATGCGAAACCAAAGCTAAATGTCAGTTCGGACAGGCTGTGTGTGACCAACCAGCCTCAGGTAGTTGTTCTCTGGAGTATTTCACGTCAGGAACCTTCACCAGATCGGACATGAGGCGTCATTAGCTAGTATTCTGGCATCTCAAGCAATGGATGTATGTTGTGTTTCTGAGACACGCGTACAAGACCCGGGTGTGTTTGGTTATTCACTGAAGCTCACCCGGCCAACAAGGTGGATCTGCGAAATTCACTTTAAGGCTGTCAGGAGATTCCTCAGCGAGGACTCACAGGTGTAGGAATAGCGTTGAATATTAGGGTTTGAGAATCACTCCTTGACTGGGTCCCAGTAGAGTGTCGTATGTGTGCGGTCTGTCTGGGCAGGTCCGTTGGAAGAGGGAAGGATGGCGTTACCCGTCTTTGTCTTTGCATAGTCTCACCACCGGTTATTTCAGACGTCTCACACAATGGCTATTGAACTGTCTTTGAGCACACAAACACACTGTGACCCCTGAAGATTGGTCAATTATAAAACATTTGTATTTCATATTGTATTGTAGTGGACTAACAGTCATCACAAGAATTCCATTGCTTTCCTACTCGGCAGGTAATTTACCAGGCAAATTCCAAGTCTCCGATGCTGAGTCAAGTATGAGACCAAGCAACTTCGAGTTGGATAAATCGTAAGTATAAGTCAGTGTTTACATATATATACATATATATATATATATGTATATATATATAAACATATACATATATATATTCACAATACTCACGTCATTTTGATGCAGCGCAATCCGATTTCCCTGTACAGCATTATACCTACGGAGACGTTGTGATGCATTCACTCGTTGTAATCTAATCTCCCAGATCCATTAAACCGTCATGCACTGCCATATTACTATTCTTTCTCACGTACATTTCTGTCCATCAGAATTGTTTGAATGTCTCTGTTTTTACTCTGTTGCATTGTCTACCATTGTATAGTATATGGAGTGAGTTGTGTGTCAAGTTGAAGTACTGTACTCAATGCTGTGCAGAAGTTCTTTGTTGAGATAGATAGATAGATAGATAGACAGACAGACAGCCAGTCAGTCAGTCAGTCAGTCAGTATGTATGTATGTATGTATGTATGTATGTGTGTATGTATGTATGTATGTATGTATGTATGTATGTATGTATGTATGTATGTATGTATTTATGTATGTATGTATGTATGTATGTATGTATGTATGTATGTATGTATGAACGCACACGTAGAATCGAACATGAAGGCACGCCTAGTACACCATCAACGCCGACATGATGATGATATCCGATTGAAGACAGACAATGGCGACTTGGTTCATCGGCTCATACAACATTCGGATTTCAGGCGAAACATCCTGGGTTCGAATTCCGCCACATCTACTACTGGGTAGTATTAGAATTAGTAGGATGATCAACCCTTACACAATAACTCCATCCATAATGGAGTTATACACTACGACAATGCCGAAGTTTTATACTTATACCTTACACAATAGTCGTGTGTGTGTGTGTGTGCTGCCTGGCACATGAAGGACGTGTTCTGTGTGACTCAAGTCAAACACTTACATTCATCAAGTTTGTCTGTCTGAATAAATGACGAAATGTGAATGGAGAAAGAATCCTCTGATCTATCATTCCCTTCAACGTTGACTGATATATATATTATTGGATTTCTCTGGCCTATGAGGTAAGAATTCAACTAGAATATGCATTGGTGAATTGCATCTTCAGCCGGATTCGGAGCTTAGTTTATTAGCTTCGTTGTGGTTAAGTGGAGTAGTGGTGTGGTGGTGTGATACAGACAATGTGTGCCAACGTAATATTATTCTCACATATTCCCACAGTTCAATTCGGAATTAGCAACAGAACACAATACATCCATTTGAAGATTCTATTTGATGTTAGAGACAGAATACATTTCCCACGGTTATATACTGCAATAACAAAGAATACTATGTATTTTTGAACATACCACTAGTCGTAATAGCTTCATTGAAGTTGATTGCTAGGTGAATGCCATTCAGGGTGGACAGAAAGATGGTTTCAGAATGTATGAAAGATAGTGTAACATATTGCTTGGAAAATATGTAGCTGGTCGATTAGCCCAGCAGTACATAAAAATACCTGTAGTGAAGTGAATTATTGAATATTTCGTGTCACTGATGATGGGAGGAGATATTTTCTCACGTACGCATCTCTGTGGTGTAGACGTATGCTGAAGCTTTGTCCGCGTATCACTCGCCCTGTCTCACTCTTCGTCTTCATTATTTCTAGATAGGGTTTAGAGAATTTGGAATTCGGTGTTTTCTTATCTAGTGAGCGATTAGAGCAGAATGAACTCTACTCTACTCACAGTCAGTGTTTTTGTTAACAGGATATCATCATCATCATCGTCATCATCATCATCATGATCATCATTGGTTGTGGAGATAATGTACTAGCTATTTTGTGCACCATTAATTTCAAGCTTACATTTCAATATTTGTTCCCAATGTTTTCTTCTGTCCAACAGTGATTTGGTTGAGTCAGTTCGAACAGAGGAATATTCCAATTTCACGACTGAAAATATAGCAGCTGATATGTCTAATCAATTAAATAATAATAATAATAATAATAGTGCATCCACAGAAAGACGTCAAAACAGTCAGAGCTGTAGAAAGTTAGAAAGTAACCAACCTGGTGTATGTGAGATTGTTCAACCTTCTTCTTCATTCCAAGATCCAGATCCATCGTCTTCGTCGTCGTCGTCGTCGTCGTCAAATGCGACACTTTCTGATGGTGTTTCTCGAGACAGCGACTGGCGTATCTGGGCTACGCAACTTTTAAATGACAGTGAGGCAGTTGTCAATATGCTGCAGAAAGAGAATGGAGGCCACAAGTGAGTGTGAATGTTTTGTATCCTGATTATCCAGTTTCAGTGTCACTTTGTGTCAGCAAATGTCAATTGTTGGCTTAGTTAGGTCTTTGAAATGAGCTTTGTTTACAGTGAGAGTTTCTTTCTAACATATGACACACATTCTCACCTGTTGAGGAGTGATTACATGATGGACAACAAAGACATTGAGGTGAATGTGGCATAAGAGTACAGTCTGTTTTGTTCATATTGCCTACCTACACCACATATATTCTTAGGTGGAGAATGTGAACAGGGAATTTCAACAATATGAAACGTATTGCTTGAGTTACTGCACGGGATATGGTTGTTAACGAATTCGCATATTTTCAGATTGACTGTACAGCTTGATAATAAATTCGCTGAGAAGAATCTTCTCGATGAAAATTGTTTTTCCAATGTCGTTACAGTGGGAAATACCGAAAAATACAATACTCGCCAATAATGTTGATGTTAATGGTGATGATAGTAATAGTAATGCTAATAATAACAATAACAATAATAGTTGTATAACAGTCGAATATTGACTGATAACAGAATAGGTTATGCAATATATGAAATCATTCATGGAATGAATAAGTTTTGTCGTTTATAATAATTATGGTGATGATAATGTAAAAGTGAAGCAGCGTACAGTTCATCGTCATCATCATCATCATCATCATCACTGTTGGAAAGATATGAAGTGTCACTGAATAAGTAGTAACTTGCGAGTAATTTCATGTAGTTGACAGGAAGCCACAGCTGCGACTGTGTGGGTGGATCTGCCTTAGATCTCATGAACGACTGACTAGTTGGGAGTTGATATCTCGGATTATTGAATGACCTACGACTCCACACAAATCCCAAGTGCCCTCAGGTGGGCACCAACCACCAATCTGTCAGTTAACAGTTAAATCCCGTCGCTTATCACCGTTCATTCATGAGTGTACCAGTGATTCAGACAGAGGAATTCGTGTGCCATCGGATAAGGATATAAGAAATGTAGATTGATATTGACATTGCAGTTATCATCCTCAAGGAATTTCTTCGAAGGTGTACCATGGAAGTGTATTCCACATTCAGTATTGTCTAGTTAGCATGGAACAAAATCGACAGTAGTACTGTTGGATCCGTATTAGGTGTAATTTTTGGGATAGTGTTCCCTCGTCAAGTTATAAATTGGTGCGTTGAAACATGTCGTATGTATACTGGAGTCATATTGTCGTTATTTTGGTGATGCAGATATTCTTGATTAAGAAAAGTGACGAGAATGAGCTGTCTGTCTAATCAGTAATAAATCTGATGATGTACATGCATGAGTGATTTTCACTTGTAAAGAAGAACACTGAGACAAATTCCACTTTCTAGATGTTCTACTGGAGGGTGGGAGATTATTTGGCCCACTCAGGAGAAGACCAGATTTGTACGACAGTGTATGCTGAAAAGTCAAATTTGGTAATAAGACGGAGGAATTAGGTGGAGAGGATGGGCTACAGTTATTGATTAGGAGACGAACTAGGTCACCTCTGTAGTATTGCAATCGAAATAGGCTACCTGAATGAAATGCCTGTGACACTTGCTGGTGGTTGAGTGAAATATATATGTATATATATATATATTTATATTTATATATGCATAAATCACGAATTGGCGAAGTTGGAATTCATGGGACATTGTGTGGGATCGCAGTGGCACAATGGTGTGGGAGCCGGCTTTGCAGTGGAAGGGTCCTGGCTTCGAAGCCTGGCGGTGTGTGTGTGTGTGTCGCTGAACAGCCCGAAACTAGGACGAGACAGCTGTACAGTGCACTAAGCTTTCGCATTGCTTCTCTAACTGATCGAAGCTGGTGCGCCCATCTCGTAACCAATCAAACCTTCGCGAAATAACACCTGATAGTAAATGATTCATCAGGGTTGCTGAGGCAAGCCGTCGACTCTTCAGACTCCGGCGCTTGTAAACACTATTGTCCATTTCCATGTTGTATTCTCATGATGTTAACGATAAAAATCTCTTTTTCTGTGTTAATATTTCACTAGACGACATTACTTATCCAGCGTTATTTTTTGAAATATTCTACCTCAACAGATATGGGCTAACATTACGCGGATTGAAGAAGTTGGTTGATGGATTATTACATCCAATTAAAAAGGATTTCAATGAAGGAGTGATTACAACAAGATTGATTTTCACTAACCGTTTGCTGAAAGAACTCGCGTGCATCACAATGAAGCACAGAGACGATGCACGGGAACACGCTATAGCGAAACAGCTGTATCATATATGGGAAAATCAACTGACCACTTCGACGACAGAATCTTGTTGTTCCCCACCGAAGAAGGCTCGTGTAAGTGGTATCGAATAATCTTTGTGTATTTTTATGCTTCAATGTTGATTTTCCTTGAATTATTCTATACAATTGAATGGAATCAGTGAAAGGGCTAAGTGTTTCTGATTGTTTTGCTTCCCGAGTGGTTGGTATATGTAGATACAATTCGACTGGCTTCCGGCTACATCAAGCACTGACATCGGTTGTAAAATCATTGAGCGTCGAGGAGTACTTAGTGTACAGCTGTTTCCTTCTAGTTCGGAAGTCTTCAGTGGAACTCACTCAGTCTTAGTGAGTGGTTGTATTCGATTAGGGCGGGGATGAAGTTGCTGGATTTCCAACGAGAAGACACCATCAGTAGTAGGGTTCATTTGACCACGTGTAGTGAAGTATGAACTGACATACGAAGCTGAAAGGGATTACTGGTTATAGGGGAGGCTGAGGATCTATGAGTTTAGGAAATCTCCTGTACACAAGTGGGGATAATTTCTCACCCTTAATAGCATACGACCTCTGGTCATATCTAACGGGTATATTCCACACTAAACAACGAGTCCGGCAGTTCCCACAGCAACAAAATTTGGAGAAGTCCTTGACAGGAAAACAGATTCAGAAGTAATAGTCAATGCGAAAATTTGAGATAGATAGCGGTCGATATATACACATATATATTTCTGTTTATATTCTGGCATATTTATGAGTGATTACAACGTTGATTTCGGCAATTTACTCCAAGCAGTTCCCAAAAGATGATCAAAATCGGGATTTCCATGTAGAAAGCATCGCAAACCGACATCATTCGGAGGAATGTAGGAAACCACGGAGCACTGAGCAGATGATTTGTCATAGCTTGAGACTATTCAGCTGCGTGCATCCTTCAGGGACCTTCAGGCTGCAAGTCAAACACTCTAATAATCCAGTCACTTGGTAACAGTTCAGTGGCTAATGAATTGCAACTCTTATAATTTCGCCATCTCCAACCAATTTGCATCCGCTGTATTGCGGACGCGGATCAGCTGTTCGGGATTTTATAGCGCACGGTTTATCTTGCAGAACTCAATCAGAGTCGATGTAACTGATTCTAGAGAATGTCAGTATATTCCTCGGAACAGCGTTTGAAGCGTTAGAATGAGAAACGGGATAATTTTGTTTAGAATGTCACGCTGGGTTTCTCAGTCTTCATTAAGATGACCATCCTGTAGAGTCAGGAAATACGGTCAGGTTAACAGAAGATGTAGGCATTTCTTACTAGGATATATTTAAAATTTGTCTTGTGACAGTAGCCTTTGTCTCACCAATTTAAAGCCATCCATGTTCTCGTTCACAAGGATCACTGGCCTCAAAAGTATAATCTGTAAGTTGTGAGTGACGCATATTCATTTATTGTACACAGTCACCTTAATGCAATGAGAGATAGTTCTTGACTGTATTTAAGGCTGGTTTAACGTGTATGCTTTGAAAATTAGCTGAGCAGCATTATACAGGTTGGAGCACGATTACCTATCTGTTCGACTGCTTCAGGCAGTGGCGTATAAGAGTGTTGTGTAGATGAGCAGCTTATATTCTTGCTTACTTACACTATTGAAGAAGTCTAGGAATGTACATTGAGGATCTCTCAAAATTTTCATCGCGACGAAACAATAAGAAACGAGTATTCAACTGGTAGATTGTATGGAGAGAAGGGAGGATTTCGCGGTCGGTAGAACAATAAGTGAGACATTGATATTTCGTCAATCTGCAGGGATAAACAAGTGGGTCGTTGACAGGGGAACGGCTGAGTTCCAGTTGATATGACAAACTTCTTTGATTCCCAACAATAGCTTTGTACCAAATCCCACAGTTTGTTGGTGATTTGCATTTCATTTCTATGTTGGCATTATTACTGCATATTTCTGACTGACAATGATACAGAGGAATTTCCAGATGTGCGTTCCCCTGTTTGGTGGTGATTTAGACAGGTTGAGATGTCGTTTAGAATGATAGCAAATATTGACCGATTAGCTGAGAATAAGAGTCTTGCGATACACTTGAACTAATCCTGCGCGTCCACCAGTCGGTTAGTTATCGCCAGGTATTCACATTTCCATATTTGTAAGGTTGTTTACATCTTTGTGGTGTTTGGTTAACTGCCGTGAAATACAACGGTCAATTATTTTGTTGAGTGTGTGTGTGTGTGTGTGTAGTAGACAGTTATTTTGAAAACTGAAAGTTCAATTTGACCTTATTGTTAATTTGTCCATTACATCTTCATAGCCTGTCTCGATGTATTGAAACGGTTAATATAAATGCAAATTATGAAGTCTAGTAGCTGGCAAATTCAGTTTGAAGGTGTATTTTGTGATTTTGTACACAGTTTTTCACATGATCGAATGTCACTGTCAACAATATGACGAGTGTTGTAACCAAACGTCACTTTCTTCATTTGCTATTGTATTACGATAGCTTACCTCCGGTTAATTAAGATGATTCGATTTATGATTGCAGTGACCGATTTGTATGACTCGTAGTTATGAAATACGTGTAACTTTCAGTGTTGTGTACTGTGAATATTTACCTTTAGAAAGAATAATCTGTGAACATTGGGATAGAGAACTCACACGGAAAAGTCACCTTAAAGAACATTCGAGTTAAACATGAAGGTAAGTTTTTAAAAGATATTCAATAATTGTCTCCTTGCATGATAACATTTGTTTTTGGCGAGCAATGAAATCATTTTGAAGAGTACGAAACAGTTAGCCAGTCAGGTTGGAGATGGATAAATTCGATGTTATGGAAAAGTGTCAAACACATGTGGATGAGCTGAGTGATAATTAAGGAGTCTCCCAGAATGTGTAGTTTTTCTATATAGCGTCGTTTTTATGCTACCAATAATCTGTTACTCTTTGTACTTTGCAGTCTAACATAGGTAGTTCCCCAATTTCATTCTTTATCTCCATGGTGAATTTTATTGAGTCGACATGACTGTTTATGTGTGTGGGAAGAATTTCTCGAAATCGTTCTTTTTCATTATTACTAACGTGTCGTCTACACATCTTCACCAACATTTTATTGATGATGGCTTGAATGGTCTAAGTGCGTTCTCTTCCCAACAATCGATGAATTTGTCAGCTATTATCGGCTACTGCTTCATTTCGTTGGTATATTTTCCTTGAAATGTAAAATATGTTGTTGTTAGACAGAATTCAACCCCCTTTTATTATCACCTCTTCTACGGATAATTGTGTCCTGTCTTTTAGGTCATCATCTGCTTTCAGTCTCGTTTTCAGTGCATTCATGGTCGTTTGAATGGGTATTATAGTATGAAGACTGTTTACATCAAAGCTGACTAGTATTTTTTCTTCGTTCTGCTTTAGGATGAGAAAAACTTGTAGTCCGGATTACGTTGGCTTTCCTTGGTAAAAGCGACGCTCGCAGGAAACGTTTACCCGAGCGGATTGATTGACTAAAACACGAAAGGTAAGTAGTTGAAATTGGTCATCGACTCAGTTCCAGAGATAACCATATTCATGGAATTGGAATCCATGTCCCAACAGCATGGTTATACCGGTTGAGGAAGGAAGCGTGTGTGGAGCTGTATTCTAGAACACCTGCTCGACTGCTGTCACTCCACCAACCCTGAACATGACTTTGAGATCATCTGTCAAGTTCATGCTAACTTGGACTCGGTCGCGTTACCATCGTTATAAATTTCAAAAGACAGAAGAGGCTTTGACATTTCGTGAATTTAAGCCAGACGTTTGTGTACAAAAGAAGCATGTACAATCCCTACTTCTGTCTTGGCCGTAGGGGGATAGACATCTATTTTTTGTCTATATTTTATTTGTTTTGTTCATTCAGTTATTCTATGTACGTTTCCGACATTAATGCGATTATTGTTATTGTCATTACGATTCTCACTTTCAATTGTCTCCACTTACCTCACTTGACATTCTAAATCCAAAAATATTTTCGCAATGTTGAATCGTATCTTGTCAAATTTCATACCATGTTATGTAGTGTTTCATAGCAGCCTACCGGCCCTGAAATGATACACCCCTTTCGAACACCTATACATCTTATGAATTATTGTACATATGAGATTAATTGTTTTGCCACCTGCCACTTGACTGACATTTAACTATGATTATAATCACAACTATTTTAATTGCATTTCATACTACTATTGTTGTTATTATTGTTTCATGTCTTCACGCATTTGATTGAATTCCCTCACGATATATGATTTGCTTTAAAAACTTTATGTATAGGACTGTACAACTTGATGGTAATCTCGTTGAATAGAGTCCGTTCGCTGAATATCGCGTTCTTAATGTCACAGTGTGAATTATTAAATTAACGTATGATTGTTTGTCTGTTTGATTCTGCGGTGGGACTAAATTTCCAGCAGGCACACGTAGACATACGCACGCACACACACACTCCTAATCGTCGCCTTGTTCGACTACTAGGCTGTAGGGACTCAGGATTTGAGGATCGGTTAGGTTAGGGTAGGTGAAGAGAGAGAGAGAGTGGTGAGCAATCCCAATCTATAGAAATGACATCATAACTAATAAGAATTCACAAATCTTCAAGCCCTATCTTCTAATTGACGTGCAGAGGAAGCAGTATTTATATGAGGTCATCATATACAGACGGCTAGCTCGTTGTAAGGGACAGATTCCAAGTGAGAATAGTCTATCCAAGGCAGTGTTTTGGTTATTCTCACAGCTGTAACCTGTTTATTTGTTGTTTCAGTCTTTCGGAGTACAGTCTATGCAGAGTGAACTGTGAGTTGTCACAGTGAATCGACTGTTCATTGGTCATCATCTTCTTCTTACGTAAATAAACCCAACACAAAACCTCCCGAATCTGGAACTATCCCACCACATACACACTCTGAATTCCTGATATCTGAATATTTTTACATTGTCTTTCGTTTTCGCGAAGATGCGCTAAGACATATCCTAATGTTCGTTAAAACTAACACCTTTGTAGATATTCATCTGAAAATCAAGTTGTCTCCGATGGACTGTGATAAGAAGCGCTCAGCTTGCGCTGCACACCTGTTCCAATACAGTTGTGTTTCCGGAGATTACAATTTCACGTCCAGTAGTGTTCGTGTGGACTAACCGTACGGTGATGATACTTGCAGCTCCCACAGATCATTCTGTATCCATCAGAAAGAATGTGTGATAACTGTCAGTGAGAAAGATTGAATCACTTTGGTTATGATTTGCTTGGTTGTGGGTGTGTCTCCAAGTGTGTGTGTGTGTGTGTGTGTGCGTTTCTTAGCACTGGTCATCCACCGAGAACTTGTTGTAAATCTCCCGAGTAATTGTTTGACTTTTTCATTTCCTTGCTGATTTGTAGATAGTGAGTCCACGAACTATTACTACTTCTATTGCAATTATTATTATCATTATTAATATTATTATTATTGTTATTATAAGTATCATTGTCACTAATATTATTATTATCATCACTATTATCTTTCTCGCCTATATCATTGAAAGCGTTAATTTCAATGTTTCGTCAAATATCGAAGATTGGATCGCAAATCTTCTCTTTGCTTGGACGGAATCAAGGTTATTCGGAGTCTCAAAACAGCCCGGAGGATATTTCGACGGAAACGGACGAGTCTCGAGACGACTCTTCATATAGTGGGAGAGACATCTATTTTTTGTCTATGATTTATTTGTTTTGTTTATTCAGTTATTTTATGTACGTTTCCGACATTAATGCGATTATTGTTATTGTCATTGCGATTCTCACTTTCAATTGTCTCCACTTACCTCACTTGACATTCTAAATCCAAAAATATTTTCGCAATGTTGAATCGTATCTTGTCAAATTTCATACCATGTTATGTAGTGTTTCATAGCAGCCTACCGGCCCTGAAATGATACACCCCTTTCGAACACCTATACATCTTATGAATTATTGTACATATGAGATTAATTGTTTTGCCACCTGCCACTTGACTGACATTTAACTATGATTATAATCACAACTATTTTAATTGCATTTCATACTGCTATTGTTGTTATTATTGTTTCATGTCTTCACGCATTTGATTGAATTCCCTCACGATATATGATTTGCTTTAAAAACTTTATGTATACGATTGTACACCTTGATGGTGATCTCGTTGAATAGAGTCCCTTCGCTGAATATCGCGTTCTTAATGTCACAGTGTGAATTATTAAATTAACGTATGATTGTTTGTCTGTTTGATTCTGCGGTGGGACTAAATTTCCAGCAGGCACACGTAGACATACGCACGCACACACACACTCCTAATCGTCGCCTTGTTCGACTACTAGGCTGTAGGGACTCAGGATTTGAGGATCGGTTAGGTTAGGGTAGGTGAAGAGAGAGAGAGAGTGGTGAGCAATCCCAATCTATAGAAATGACATCATAACTAATAAGAATTCACAAATCTTCAAGCCCTATCTTCTAATTGACGTGCAGAGGAAGCAGTATTTATATGAGGTCATCATATACAGACGGCTAGCTCGTTGTAGGGGACAGATTCCAAGTGAGAATAGTCTATCCAAGGCAGTGTTTTGGTTATTCTCACAGCTGTAACCTGTTTATTTGTTGTTTCAGTCTTTCGGAGTACAGTCTATGCAGAGTGAACTGTGAGTTGTCACAGTGAATCGACTGTTCATTGGTCATCATCTTCTTCTTACGTAAATAAACCCAACACAAAACCTCCCGAATCTGGAACTATCCCACCACATACACACTCTGAATTCCTGATATCTGAATATTTTTACATTGTCTTTCCTTTTCGCGAAGACGCGCTAAGACATATCCTAATGTTCGTTAAAACTAACACCTTTGTAGATATTCATCTGAAAATCAAGTTGTCTCCGATGGACTGTGATAAGAAGCGCTCAGCTTGCGCTGCACACCTGTTCCAATACAGTTGTGTTTCCGGAGATTACAATTTCACGTCCAGTAGTGTTCGTGTGGACTAACCGTACGGTGATGATACTTGCAGCTCCCACAGATCATTCTGTATCCATCAGAAAGAATGTGTGATAACTGTCAGTGAGAAAGATTGAATCACTTTGGTTATGATTTGCTTGGTTGTGGGTGTGTCTCCAAGTGTGTGTGTGTGTGTGTGTGCGTTTCTTAGCACTAGTCATCCACCGAGAACTTGTTGTAAATCTCCCGAGTAATTGTTTGACTTTTTCATTTCCTTGCTGATTTGTAGATAGTGAGTCCACGAACTATTACTACTTCTATTGCAATTATTGTTATCATTATTAATATTATTATTGTTGTTATTATAAGTATCATTGTCACTAATATTATTATTATCATCACTATTATCTTTCTCGCCTATATCATTGAAAGCGTTAATTTCAATGTTTCGTCAAATATCGAAGATTGCATCGCAAATTTTCTCTTTGCTTGGACGGAATCAAGGTCCTTCAGAGTCTCAAAACAGCCCGGAGGATATTTCGACGGAAACGGACGAGTCTCGAGACGACTCTTCATATAGTGGGAGAGACATCTATTTTTTGTCTATGATTTATTTGTTTTGTTTATTCAGTTATTTTATGTACGTTTCCGACATTAATGCGATTATTGTTATTGTCATTGCGATTCTCACTTTCAACTGTCTCCACTTACCTCACTTGACATTCTAAATCCAAAAATATTTTCGCAATGTTGAATCGTATCTTGTCAAATTTCATACCATGTTATGTAGTGTTTCATAGCAGCCTACCGGCCCTGAAATGATACACCCCTTTCGAACACCTATACATCTTATGAATTATTGTACATATGAGATTAATTGTTTTGCCACCTGCCACTTGACTGACATTTAACTATGATTATAATCACAACTATTTTAATTGCATTTCATACTGCTATTGTTGTTATTATTGTTTCATGTCTTCACGCATTTGATTGAATTCCCTCACGATATATGATTTGCTTTAAAAACTTTATGTATACGATTGTACACCTTGATGGTGACCTCGTTGAATAGAGTCCCTTCGCTGAATATCGCGTTCTTAATGTCACAGTGTGAATTATTAAATTAACGTATGATTGTTTGTCTGTTTGATTCTGCGGTGGGACTAAATTTCCAGCAGGCACACGTAGACATACGCACGCACACACACACTCCTAATCGTCGCCTTGTTCGACTACTAGGCTGTAGGGACTCAGGATTTGAGGATCGGTTAGGTTAGGGTAGGTGAAGAGAGAGAGAGAGTGGTGAGCAATCCCAATCTATAGAAATGACATCATAACTAATAAGAATTCACAAATCTTCAAGCCCTATCTTCTAATTGACGTGCAGAGGAAGCAGTATTTATATGAGGTCATCATATACAGACGGCTAGCTCGTTGTAGGGGACAGATTCCAAGTGAGAATAGTCTATCCAAGGCAGTGTTTTGGTTATTCTCACAGCTGTAACCTGTTTATTTGTTGTTTCAGTCTTTCGGAGTACAGTCTATGCAGAGTGAACTGTGAGTTGTCACAGTGAATCGACTGTTCATTGGTCATCATCTTCTTCTTACGTAAATAAACCCAACACAAAACCTCCCGAATCTGGAACTATCCCACCACATACACACTCTGAATTCCTGATATCTGAATATTTTTACATTGTCTTTCCTTTTCGCGAAGACGCGCTAAGAAATATCCTAATGTTCGTTAAAACTAACACCTTTGTAGATATTCATCTGAAAATCAAGTTGTCTCCGATGGACTGTGATAAGAAGCGCTCAGCTTGCGCTGCACACCTGTTCCAATACAGTTGTGTTTCCGGAGATTACAATTTCACGTCCAGTAGTGTTCGTGTGGACTAACCGTACGGTGATGATACTTGCAGCTCCCACAGATCATTCTGTATCCATCAGAAAGAATGTGTGATAACTGTCAGTGAGAAAGATTGAATCACTTTGGTTATGATTTGCTTGGTTGTGGGTGTGTCTCCAAGTGTGTGTGTGTGTGTGTGTGCGTTTCTTAGCACTGGTCATCCACCGAGAACTTGTTGTAAATCTCCCGAGTAATTGTTTGACTTTTTCATTTCCTTGCTGATTTGTAGATAGTGAGTCCACGAACTATTACTACTTCTATTGCAATTATTGTTATCATTATTAATATTATTATTGTTGTTATTATAAGTATCATTGTCACTAATATTATTATTATCATCACTATTATCTTTCTCGCCTATATCATTGAAAGCGTTAATTTCAATGTTTCGTCAAATATCGAAGATTGCATCGCAAATTTTCTCTTTGCTTGGACGGAATCAAGGTCCTTCAGAGTCTCAAAACAGCCCGGAGGATATTTCGACGGAAACGGACGAGTCTCGAGACGACTCTTCATATAGTGGGAGAGACATCTATTTTTTGTCTATGATTTATTTGTTTTGTTTATTCAGTTATTTTATGTACGTTTCCGACATTAATGCGATTATTGTTATTGTCATTGCGATTCTCACTTTCAATTGTCTCCACTTACCTCACTTGACATTCTAAATCCAAAAATATTTTCGCAATGTTGAATCGTATCTTGTCAAATTTCATACCATGTTATGTAGTGTTTCATAGCAGCCTACCGGCCCTGAAATGATACACCCCTTTCGAACACCTATACATCTTATGAATTATTGTACATATGAGATTAATTGTTTTGCCACCTGCCACTTGACTGACATTTAACTATGATTATAATCACAACTATTTTAATTGCATTTCATACTACTATTGTTGTTATTATTGTTTCATGTCTTCACGCATTTGATTGAATTCCCTCACGATATATGATTTGCTTTAAAAACTTTATGTATAGGACTGTACAACTTGATGGTAATCTCGTTGAATAGAGTCCGTTCGCTGAATATCGCGTTCTTAATGTCACAGTGTGAATTATTAAATTAACGTATGATTGTTTGTCTGTTTGATTCTGCGGTGGGACTAAATTTCCAGCAGGCACACGTAGACATACGCACGCACACACACACTCCTAATCGTCGCCTTGTTCGACTACTAGGCTGTAGGGACTCAGGATTTGAGGATCGGTTAGGTTAGGGTAGGTGAAGAGAGAGAGAGAGAGTGGTGAGCAATCCCAATCTATAGAAATGACATCATAACTAATAAGAATTCACAAATCTTCAAGCCCTATCTTCTAATTGACGTGCAGAGGAAGCAGTATTTATATGAGGTCATCATATACAGACGGCTAGCTCGTTGTAGGGGACAGATTCCAAGTGAGAATAGTCTATCCAAGGCAGTGTTTTGGTTATTCTCACAGCTGTAACCTGTTTATTTGTTGTTTCAGTCTTTCGGAGTACAGTCTATGCAGAGTGAACTGTGAGTTGTCACAGTGAATCGACTGTTCATTGGTCATCATCTTCTTCTTACGTAAATAAACCCAACACAAAACCTCCCGAATCTGGAACTATCCCACCACATACACACTCTGAATTCCTGATATCTGAATATTTTTACATTGTCTTTCGTTTTCGCGAAGATGCGCTAAGACATATCCTAATGTTCGTTAAAACTAACACCTTTGTAGATATTCATCTGAAAATCAAGTTGTCTCCGATGGACTGTGATAAGAAGCGCTCAGCTTGCGCTGCACACCTGTTCCAATACAGTTGTGTTTCCGGAGATTACAATTTCACGTCCAGTAGTGTTCGTGTGGACTAACCGTACGGTGATGATACTTGCAGCTCCCACAGATCATTCTGTATCCATCAGAAAGAATGTGTGATAACTGTCAGTGAGAAAGATTGAATCACTTTGGTTATGATTTGCTTGGTTGTGGGTGTGTCTCCAAGTGTGTGTGTGTGTGTGTGTGTGCGTTTCTTAGCACTGGTCATCCACCGAGAACTTGTTGTAAATCTCCCGAGTAATTGTTTGACTTTTTCATTTCCTTGCTGATTTGTAGATAGTGAGTCCACGAACTATTACTACTTCTATTGCAATTATTATTATCATTATTAATATTATTATTATTGTTATTATAAGTATCATTGTCACTAATATTATTATTATCATCACTATTATCTTTCTCGCCTATATCATTGAAAGCGTTAATTTCAATGTTTCGTCAAATATCGAAGATTGGATCGCAAATCTTCTCTTTGCTTGGACGGAATCAAGGTCCTTCGGAGTCTCAAAACAACGCAAAGGATATTTCGACGGAAACGGACGAGTCTCGAGACGACAGTTCATGTAGACATGAAAGCTTTGTACGGTATGCCTCTGATGATGAGACTAGTTCTGGTGAGTTCTCACGTTTTGAAGCAGAAGCTTCTTCACTACTTGGAGAAGTGATATGGAATTCATTGCAGACTGTTTACTGGAATTAATTCATTCCAGACGTTATGCTGGGAAATGTGTGTGAATTTTAAGTCAGGTGAACAAACATCCGGCCGATAGTTGTTACCTTGACATGGTGGTCGAGCTTGCATATCGCACTGACCTAACAAGTTACACTGGTTGGAACTAATGTTCCTGCAGGTCCGAAGATGGCAGGAAGATTGTTTAGGTAGGGACTAGACTAAAAGCGGTTAGCGGCTTAGTGTAAGCTTTTCTGTGGACAACCAAGTGTGCGCCACGTGTTTCGGGAAATTAAGGTGACATCTGATGCCAGATCGAAATGAAGACGAATAGGTTTGCTGTTAATAGATAGCGTAGTGTACTTGCGTTTGTTGGTGAAATGGACTCTGTAAGTTGTGAAAATGGTCTGTCTTCGAGAAGATTGTTTCGTCTTGAGGGGACTACTTCTTCTGTTACTCACCGAGGAATTTTTCTGTGGTGGACAGTAACCCTGTTTATGTCGAAAACGGCGACACTTGAAGCACTTATGTTTCTCGAAAGGACAAAACTTGACAAAATGCCATGAACCACAGTACCAGCAGACTGACGGAGGTTTAGCTGAATTTCGAGACTGGCGTGCCGTGTGCTTAAAGGTGATCGAAGGAGTTTTCACTGTGTTAATTGAACCGAATTCAGGCGACCGTGGTTCGCACTCCATCATGGCAATGTCGTACTTCAAGTTGATGAAGCGTTGGTATTTTGCTGTCACCGTTTGTAAAGTCATTTTCGGGTCTTGTTTCACGAGTAACGGAAGTCGAGTTCTTATGACAGCATCTTCTGGGTTCTTGAAACCACAAGTAAAAATCAACCAGCCAGCTCTGCTGCCTGTGCACTCTGACAAGGGAGGGTTAGAATAGGTCGGTCTGAAGATTTCGACATCCGACTTACCCTAGGGTGATCCGTAACTGGCGTTGAGTCACTGTTGCGAAACCAAAGCTAAATGTCAGTTCGGACAGGCTGTGTGTGACCAACCAGCCTCAGGTAGTTGTTCTCTGGAGTATTTCACGTCAGGAACCTTCACCAGATCGGACATGAGGCGTCATTAGCTAGTATTCTGGCATCTCAAGCAATGGATGTATGTTGTGTTTCTGAGACACACGTACAAGACCCGGGTGTGTTTGGTTATTCACTAAAGCTCACCCGGCCAACAAGGTGGATCTGCGAAATTCACTTTATGGCTGTCAGGAGATTCCTCAGCGAGGACTCACAGGTGTAGGAATAGCGTTGAATATTAGGGTTTGAGAATCACTCCTTGACTGGGTCCCAGTAGAGTGTCGTATGTGTGCGGTCTGTCTGGGCAGGTCCGTTGGAAGAGGGAAGGATGGCGTTACCCGTCTTTGTCTTTGCATAGTCTCACCACCGCTTATTTCAGACGTCTCACACAATGGCTATTGAACTGTCTTTGAGCACACAAACACACTGTGACCCCTGAAGATTGGTCAATTATAAAACATTTGTATTTCATATTGTATTGTAGTGGACTAACAGTCATCACAAGAATTCCATTGCTTTCCTACTCGGCAGGTAATTTACCAGGCAAATTCCAAGTCTCCGATGCTGAGTCAAGTATGAGACCAAGCAACTTCGAGTTGGATAAATCGTAAGTATAAGTCAGTGTTTACATATATATATATATGTATATATATATATGTGCATATATATGTATATATATACATATATATATATATATATACATGGATATATATAAACATATACATATATATTCACAATACTCACGTCATTTTGATGCAGCGCAATCCGATTTCCCTGTACAGCATTATACCTACGGAGACGTTGTGATGCATTCACTCGTTGTAATCTAATCTCCCAGATCCATTAAACCGTCATGCATTGCCATATTACTATTCTTTCTCACGTACATTTCTGTCCATCAGAATTGTTTGAATGTCTCTGTTTTTACTCTGTTGCATTGTCTACCATTGTATAGTATACGGAGTGAGTTGTGTGTCAAGTTGAAGTACTGTACTCAATGCTGTGCAGAAGTTCTTTGTTGAGATAGATAGATAGATAGACAGACAGACAGCCAGTCCGTCAGTCAGGCAGCCAGGCAGTCAGTCAGTCAGTATGTATGAATGTATGGATGTATGCATATATGTATAAGTAAACACAGCAAGTCAGAAGAGTAGAATGGAAGATTTGTAACTGTCAAACAGTGTGATGGGAGAAATTGATTCCATTTCAGTGGATTAACAAACCCCAATCATCAATCACTATGATGAGTCTAGTTGTCGAATAAAGGATGATGGTTCTGAGGCAGTTTAGAAATAGGCTTCATCCTAGTTATTCTCTTGCATCCTATTGAATAGACAAATCATGTCTCATAATGGTTGTATATAGACGTGAGTTAACCAGTATCGGGTGATGAGCAGTATTTATGCTCTGTTGACTGATGATGATACTACCTTGACATTTATATATGTCTCACCGCTTTTCTACTTCATTCAAAGTGAAGCAATTCGACACGTCCCAAACATACACACAGACACACACGCATAAACACACTCGGATGAAGAGAATCATATGGGCAGTGACAATCACAATCATAATAGCATCATCGAAAGTGAATCAATCCTCAACACAAATACGCCCGCCTCAAATGAATGCTGCATTCTAGAACCCAAGGCATTAATCGATTCAGTCAAACTGCAAGATAAGCTGCACAAGTACAAGCACACACACGCACGCACACGTAGAATCGAACATGAAGGCACGCCTAGTACACCATCAACGCCGACATGATGATGATATCCGATTGAAGACAGACACTGGCGACTTGGTTCATCGGCTCATACAACATTCGGATTTCAGGCGAAACATCCTGGGTTCGAATTCCGCCACATCTACTACTGGGTAGTATTAGAAGCAGTAGAATGATCAACCCCTACAGAAAATAACTCCATCCATAATGAAGTTATAGTCTACGAAAGTGCCGAAGTTTTATACTTATACCTTACACAATAGTCGTGTGTGTGTGTGTGTGTGTGGCTGCCTGGCACATGAAGGACGTGTTCTGTGTCACTCAAGTCAAAAACTTACATTCATCAAGTTTGTCTGTCTGAATAAATGACGAAATGTGAATGGAGAAAGAATCCCCTGATCTATCATTCCCTTCAACGTTGATTGATATATACATGTATATATATATATATACATATAAATATATATATATATTATTGGATTTCTTTGGCCTATGAGGTAAGAATTCAACTAGAGTATGCATTGGTGAATTGCATCTTCAGCCGGATTCGGAGCTTAGTTTATTAGCTTCGTTGTGGTTAAGTGGAGTAGTGGTGTGGTGGTGTGGTGGTGTGATACAGACAATGTGTGCCAACGTAATATTATTCTCACATATTCCCACAGTTCAATTCGGAATTAGCAACAGAACACAATACATCCATTTGAAGATTCTATTTGATGTTAGAGACAGAATACATTTCCCACGGTTATATATTGCATTAACAAAGAATACTATGTATTTTTGAACATACCACTAGTCGTAATAGCTTCATTGAAGTTGATTGCTAGGTGAATGCCATTCAGGGTGGACAGAAAGATGGTTTCAGAATGTATGAAAGATAGTGTAACATATTGCTTGGAAAATATGTAGCTGGTCGATTAGCCCAGCAGTACATAAAAATACCTGTAGTGAAGTGAATTATTGAATATTTCGTGTCACTGATGATGGGAGGAGATATTTTCTCACGTACGCATCTCTGTGGTGTAGACGTATGCTGAAGCTTTGTCCGCGTATCACTCGCCCTGTCTCACTCTTCGTCTTCATTATTTCTAGATAGGGTTTAGAGAATTTGGAATTCGGTGTTTTCTTATCTAGTGAGCTATTAGAGCAGAATGAACTCTACTCTACTCACAGTCAGTGTTTTTGTTAACAGGATATCATCATCATCATCGTCATCATCATCATCATGATCATCATTGGTTGTGGAGATAATGTACTAGCTATTTTGTGCACCATTAATTTCAGGCTTACATTTCAATATTTGTTCCCAATGTTTTCTTCTGTTCAACAGTGATTTGGTTAAGTCAGTTCGAACAGAGGAATATTCCAATTTCACGACTGAAAATATATCAGCTGATATGTCTAATCAATTAAATAATAATAATAATAATAGTGCATCCACAGAAAGACGTCAAAACAGTCAGAGCTGTAGAAAGTTAGAAAGTAACCAACCTGGTGTATGTGAGATTGTTCAACCTTCTTCTTCATTCCAAGATCCAGATCCATCGTCGTCGTCGTCGTCGTCGTCGTCGTCAAATGCGACACTTTCTGATGGTGTTTCTCGAGACAGCGACTGGCGTATCTGGGCTACGCAACTTTTAAATGACAGTGAGGCAGTTGTCAATATGCTGCAGAAAGAGAATGGAGGCCACAAGTGAGTGTGAATGTTTTGTATCCTGATTATTCAGTTTCAGTGTCACTTTGTGTCAGCAAATGTCAATTGTTGGCTTAGTTAGGTCTTTGAAATGAGCTTTGTTTACAGTGAGAGTTTCTTTCTAACATATGACACACATTCTCACCTGTTGAGGAGTGATTACATGATGGACAACAAAGACATTGAGGTGAATGTGGCATAAGAGTACAGTCTGTTTTGTTCATATTGCCTACCTACACCACATACATTCTTAGGTGGAGAATGTGAACAGGGAATTTCAACAATATGACACGTATTGCTTGAGTTACTGCACGGGATATGGTTGTTAACGAATTCGCATATTTTCAGATTGACTGTACAGCTTGATAATAAATTCGCTGAGAAGAATCTTCTCGATGAAAATTGTTTTTCCAATGTCGTTACAGTGGGAAATACCGAAAAATACAATACTCGCCAATAATGTTGATGTTAATGGTGATGATAGTAATAGTAATGCTAATAATAACAATAACAATAATAATAGCAATAATAATTGTATAACAGTTGAATACTGACTGATAACAGAATAGGTTATGCAATGTATGAAATCATTCATGGAATGAATCAGTTTTGTCGTTGATAATAATTATGGTGATGATAATGTAAATGTGAAGCAGCGTACAGTTCATCGTCATCATCACTGTTGGAAAGATATGAAGTGTCACTGAATAAGTAGTAACTTGCGAGTAATTTCATGTAGTTGACAGGAAGCCACAGCTGCGACTGTGTGGGTGGATCTGCGTTAGATCTCTTGAACGACTGACTAGTTGGGAGTTGATATCTCGGATTATTGAATGACCTACGACTCCACACAAATCCCAAGTGCCCTCAGGTGGGCACCAACCACCAATCTGTCAGTTCACAGTTAAATCCCGTCGCTTATCACCGTTCATTCATGAGCGTACCAGTGATTCAGACAGAGGAATTCGTGTGCCATCGGATAAGGATATAAGAAATGTAGATTGATATTGACATTGCAGTTATCATCCTCAAGGAATTTCTTCAAAGGTGTACCATGGAAGTGTATTCCACATTCAGTATTGTCTAGTTAGCATGGAACAAAATCGACAGTAGTACTGTTGAATCCGTATTAGGTGTAATTTTTGGGATAGTGTTCCCTCGTCAAGTTATAAATTGGTGCGTTGAAACATGTCGTATGTATACTGGAGTCATATTGTCGTTATTTTGGTGATGCAGATATTCTTGATTAAGAAAAGTGACGAGAATGAGCTGTCTGTCTAATCAGTAATAAATCTGATGATGTACATGCATGAGTGATTTTCACTTGTAAAGAAGAACACTGAGACAAATTCCACTTTCTAGATGTTCTACTGGAGGGTGGGAGATTATTTGGCCCACTCAGGAGAAGACCAGATTTGTACGACAGTGTATGCTGAAAAGTCAAATTTGGTAATAAGACGGACGAATTAGGTGGAGAGGATGGGCTACAGTTATTGATTAGGAGACGAACTAGGTCACCTCTGTAGTATTGCAATCGAAATAGGCTACCTGAATGAAATGCCTGTGACACTTGCTGGTGGTTGAGTGAAATATATATGTATATATATATATATATTTATATTTATATATGCATAAATCACGAATTGGCGAAGTTGGAATTCATGGGACATTGTGTGGGATCGCAGTGGCACAATGGTGTGGGAGCCGGCTTTGCAGTGGAAGGGTCCTGGCTTCGAAGCCTGGCGGTGTGTGTGTCTGTGTGTGTGTCGCTGAACAGCCCGAAACTAGGACGAGACAGCTGTACAGTGCACTAAGCTTTCGCATTGCTTCTCTAACTGATCGAAGCTGGTGCGCCCATCTCGTAACCAATCAAACCTTCGCGAAATAACACCTGATAGTAAATGATTCATCAGGGTTGCTGAGGCAAGCCGTCGACTCTTCAGACTCCGGCGCTTGTAAACACTATTGTCCATTTCCATGTTGTATTCTCATGATGTTAACGACAAAAATCTCTTTTTCTGTGTTAATATTTCACTAGACGACATTACTTATCCAGCGTTATTTTTTGAAATATTCTACCTCAACAGATATGGGCTAACATTACGCGGATTGAAGAAGTTGGTTGATGGATTATTACATCCAATTAAAAAGGATTTCAATGAAGGAGTGATTACAACAAGATTGATTTTCACTAACCGTTTGCTGAAAGAACTCGCGTGCATCACAATGAAGCACAGAGACGATGCACGGGAACACGCTATAGCGAAACAGCTGTATCATATATGGGAAAATCAACTGACCACTTCGACGACAGAATCTTGTTGTTCCCCACCGAAGAAGGCTCGTGTAAGTGGTATCGAATAATCTTTGTGTATTTTTATGCTTCAATGTTGTTTTTCCTTGAATTATTTTATACAATTGAATGGAATCAGTGAAAGGGCTAAGTGTTTCTGATTGTTTTGCTTCCCGAGTGGTTGGTATATGTAGATACAATTCGACTGGCTTCCGGCTACATCAAGCACTGACATCGGTTGTAAAATCATTGAGCGTCGAGGAGTACTTAGTGTACAGCTGTTTCCTTCTAGTTCGGAAGTCTTCAGTGGAACTCACTCAGTCTTAGTGAGTGGTTGTATTCGATTAGGGCGGGGATGAAGTTGCTGGATTTCCAGCGAGAAGACACCATCAGTAGTAGGGTTCATTTGACCACGTGTAGTGAAGTATGAACTGACATACGAAGCTGAAAGGGATTACTGGTTATAGGGGAGGCTGAGGATCTATGAGTTTAGGAAATCTCCTGTACACAACTGGGGATAATTTCTCAACCTTAATAGCATACGACCTCTGGTCATATCTAACGGGTATATTCCACACTAAACAACGAGTCCGGCAGTTCCCACAGCAACAAAATTTGGAGAAGTCCTTGACAGGAAAACAGATTCAGAAGTAATAGTCAATGCGAAAACTTGAGATAGATAGCGGTCGATATATACACATATATATTTCTGTTTATATTCTGGCATATTTATGAGTGATTACAACGTTGATTTCGGCAATTTACTCCAAGCAGTTCCCAAAAGATGATCAAAATCGGGATTTCCATGTAGAAAGCATCGCAAACCGACATCATTCGGAGGAATGTAGGAAACCACGGAGCACTGAGCAGATGATTTGTCATAGCTTGAGACTATTCAGCTGCGTGCATCCTTCAGGGACCTTCAGGCTGCAAGTCAAACACTCTAATAATCCAGTCACTTGGTAACAGTTCAGTGGCTAATGAATTGCAACTCTTATAATTTCGCCATCTCCAACCAATTTGCATCCGCTGTATTGCGGACGCGGATCAGCTGTTCGGGATTTTATAGCGCACGGTTTATCTTGCAGAACTCAATCAGAGTCGATGTAACTGATTCTAGAGAATGTCAGTATATTCCTCGGAACAGCGTTTGAAGCGTTAGAATGAGAAACGGGATAATTTTGTTTAGAATGTCACGCTGGGTTTCTCAGTCTTCATTAAGATGACCATCCTGTAGAGTCAGGAAATACGGTCAGGTTAACAGAAGATGTAGGCATTTCTTACTAGGATATATTTAAAATTTGTCTTGTGACAGTAGCCTTGGTCTCACCAATTTAAAGCCATCCATGTACTCGTTCACAGGGATCACTGGCCTCAAAAGTACAATCTGTAAGTTGTGAGTGACGCATATTCATTTATTGTACACAGTCACCTTAATGCAATGAGAGATAGTTCTTGACTGTATTTAAGGCTGGTTTAACGTGTATGCTTTGAAAATTAGCTGAGCCGCATTATACAGGTTGGAGCACGATTACCTATCTGTTCGACTGCTTCAGGCAGTGGCGTAAATAGTGTTGTCAAGGAACTTAGCCCTAAGTTCCTTTCGTAATGAAGACTTAAGCGATTGAGCCGATAAATACTATGTAACTTCTTCAACTTTAAATCCAAAACACCAGTATCCCTTGAACGAAATTATATTGTTTGGGAATTAAATTGAAGAAAACTACAAACTCTGCAAACAAATGTTAAGTACAAATGAAGTTATAAAGTACTTTTATTCGTATTTAATTCCAGTCTTCTTTCAACCTGCAAGAGATCGCTCCATTCGCGCCTTCAATTGCCCGCCAATGGCTGCCAGACCCAGTAAAACAAACGTTCAATGTTCACGTCCATTGACAAGTGTTTTACAGATAAGCAGCTTATATTCCCGCTTACTTACACTATTGAAGAAGTCTAGGAATGTACATTGAGGATCTCTCAAAATTTTCATCGCGACGAAACAATAAGAAACGAGTTTTCAACTGGTAGATTGTATGGAGAGAAGGGAGGATTTCGCGGTCGGTAGAACAATAAGTGAGACATTGATATTTCGTCAATCTGCAGGGATAAACAAGTGGGTCGTTGACAGGGGAACGGCTGAGTTCCAGTTGATATGACAAACTTCTTTGATTCCCAACAATAGCTTTGTACCAAATCCCACAGTTTGTTGGTGATTTGCATTTCATTTCTATGTTGGCATTATTACTGCATATTTCTGACTGACAATGATACAGATGAATTTCCAGATGTGCGTTCCCCTGTTTGGTGGTGATTTAGACAGGTTGAGATGTCGTTTAAAATGATAGCAAATATTGACCGATTAGCTGAGAATAAGAGTCTTGCGATACACTTGAACTAATCCTGCGCGTCCACCAGTCGGTTAGTTATCGCCAGGTATTCACATTTCCATATTTGTAAGGTTGTTTACATCTTTGTGGTGTTTGGTTAACTGCCGTGAAATACAACGGTCAATTATTTTGTTGAGTGTGTGTGTGTGTGTGTGTGTAGTAGACAGTTATTTTGAAAACTGAAAGTTCAATTTGACCCTATTGTTAATTTGTCCATTACATCTTCATAGCCTGTCTCGATGTATTGAAACGGTTAATATAAATGCAAATTATGAAGTCTAGTAGCTGGCAAATTCAGTTTGAAGGTGTATTTTGTGATTTTGTACACAGTTTTTCACATGATCGAATGTCACTGTCAACAATATGACGAGTGTTGTAACCAAACGTCACTTTCTTCATTTGCTATTGTATTACGATAGCTTACCTCCGGTTAATTAAGATGATTCGATTTATGATTGCAGTGACCGATTTGTATGACTCGTAGTTATGAAATACGTGTAACTTTCAGTGTTGTGTACTGTGAATATTTACTTTTAGAAAGAATAATCTGTGAACATTGGGATAGAGAATTCACACGGAAAAGTCACCTTAAAGAACATTCGAGTTAAACATGAAGGTAAGTTTTTAAAAGATATTCAATAATTGTCTCCTTGCATGATAACATTTGTTTTTGGCGAGCAATGAAATCATTTTGAAGAGTACGAAACAGTTAGCCAGTCAGGTTGGAGATGGATAAATTCGATGTTATGGAAAAGTGTCAAACACATGTGGATGAGCTGAGTGATAATTAAGGAGTCTCCCAGAATGTGTAGTTTTTCTATATAGCGTCGTTTTTATGCTACCAATAATCTGTTACTCTTTGTACTTTGCAGTCTAACATAGGTAGTTCCCCAATTTCATTCTTTATCTCCATGGTGAATTTTATTGAGTCGACATGACTGTTTATGTGTGTGGGAAGAATTTCTCGAAATCGTTCTTTTTCATTATTACTAACGTGTCGTCTACACATCTTCACCAACATTTTATTGATGATGGCTTGAATTGTAGACAAAAGACAAGTAGTTCAGCAAAGAGTCTCTTTTCGGCGAATTCATTTTCAAAGCTGTACAATCGCAAATATATATGGTTATTTTGTGTGTGTGTGTGTGTATACATTAAATTTGTCAAACAAAATATGGTTAGTAAGTTCAAATGTATTGGATGTTGATAAGAGGATAGCAACAAAAGTGATGAGTTGTCAAAACGATTGTGAAAGAGGAGTAAGTTTAGGTGAATTGGATGTTCATATAAGAGGGTAGTAACAAAAGTGATGAGTTGTCATAAATGATTGTTAAATAAGAGTTACGTAATGGTAAGAATAGTTTGATGAATGAGTTGTACTCAAAGGTTGTGCATGGAAACAAAATAATATATAGAATTACACAAGGGTTTTAAGTTAGAAAAATAAGCATACAAACAGAAGTAAGGTCAGGTCAAACAAACAAAGGAGAGTTGGGTCAAATCAACGGAGTTGTTACCATGCGAGTAGAAGTGGTTGGATAATTTTCTTTTGTATGCATAGTTCTGGTTCAACCAACTGGATGGCTAGGGCTTCTGCGATACAAAGAAGACGAAATCGTACTGTCTTTGGGAGGTTGTTCTTCACTTTGTAGATCACTTTAAAGGAGGCGTTCGTTGAGATGGAATGATCAGTGTTGACTAGATGTTCGATTATTGCACTCCTTATATGGCCATTATTTCCTTTCTGTAGCCACGCTGGGTAGTGTTCTTTGACCCTTTTTGATAGGATGCGCGTTGAACGACCGATGTACCTGGCTCCACAGCAACAGGTGAACTGATATATACACATAGAAGTGGTCATGTGCGGAATCTTGTCCTTTGGGTTTCTGCAGATCAGCGGGCGACTGGAGAACACTATTCTTAGTGTTGCCGCAGGGAAAGTTCTTCCTAAAGAGGTGGAAATTCTCCTTCTGAGGACGTCACTAAGTAGGTCTCCTTTGAAATCTAGGTTCATATAAAGTATCTTTTTTGGCACGGATGCTGTCTCTTGCTTTTGGTTTTTCTGTTTGATGTTTTTGTCTACAAATCTTGGTGGGTAGCCATTTTGTATGAAGATTTCCCTCAGGAAGTTTAGTTCTTCTTCCATGGTGTCGGAGCTGCAGATGCGTCTGACGCGAGTGGCAAGGGATTTAATTAGGTTTCTTTTCCGACTGATTGGTACCCAGCTGTAGAAACTTGTTAATTGTCCGTTCCAAGTCGGTTTCCTATGGATTGACCTTCTTAAAGTTCCGTCATCTCTCCTTGTAAGCTCTACGTCAAGAAAAGGGATTTTTGATTCGTTTTCAGTTTCCAAAGTGAACTTTGTGGCTGGATGGCATTTGTTGAATATTTGTAGTAGTTGATTGAGATTGTGATCGTCATCACAGATGATAAAGATGTCGTCAACATATCTAACGTACAATTGGAAATTGTCGATGGTTGATTTGAGTGGGCCGTTCTCGAGGCTTGCCATGAAGCAGTCTGATAGTAATGGGCCCAGTGGAGATCCCATTGCGATCCCATCTTGTTGTCTGTAAATAATGTCGTTGAATGTGAATTGGACATTGAGTGTACATCTCAGTAGTAGTTCTTTTAGACAAATCGTCGGTAATCCGATGTCCAGCTGATTTTCGTCGATATAGTGACAAATATAAGAGACAGTTTCCGTGAGTGGAACGTTGGTAAATAGTGATTCAACGTCGAGGGAGAGCATAGTTTTGTTCTTTGTATTGATATCTTTAATGTAATCGACGAATTGGAAAGTGTCACGAAGTGAATAGTGGCACATTCGTTTTCGTACATGTTCTAAAATGTCAGTGAGCCATTTCGCTATTGAATGGTACGGGGAACCTGACATATCCAGAATTGGACGAAGTGGGAGGTTGGCTTTATGTATCTTCGGTAAGCCATATAGTCTTGGTATTGTTGACCCTGTCGGTCGGATCTGATCATACACTTCATGAGTGATTAACTTTTGGGTTTGCATTCTTTTCAGGACATCGGTGAGTTGCTTTTCAATCAGTTCTGTTTTGTTTCTTTCGTTGGGTGGTTGCGAAAATTTTGTTTTATCTGACAAGATGTTGTTCATTTTCTCAATATAGTCTTTTTTGTCCATAAGGACTATACCACTTCCTTTGTCTGGACGAGTTATAAGAAGTTCTTCATTTTGTTTTAGTTGATTTAATTCTTCTCTATGTTGCTTTGTCAGGTGGTTGTACAGTTTTGGCTTTGTATTAAGATACTGATAACAGCTATCGATTATTGTTGATTTGAAACGTTGCAGTTCTTGTTCGGAGGTTGGGGTTAAATCATTTGTTTGGGTCATTAGGTTTTCGAATTGTACTTGTGTATGGAGTCTGTTGGCGTTTAAGTTGACGTCGCAGAATTTTGGGCCCATGGATAGGGCTTCTAACTGTAGGTTGGATAAAGCTACTGAAGAGTAGTTGAATACGAATTTCGAAGGGTCTTCAGGAAATTGTTTGTGTGCTTTGATGGATTTGAGGCTTTTGGTGAGTCGGGAAATAGTGGATTGTGCTCGTTTTTCAGTGACTGTATTGACATATTCCGCAAACCTCTGGGTTTCGCTAGGTAGCAGATCATGGAGCGCTGGAGACCTTTGTGAAATGTTGCGTTCTAGTTCTGGAATACGGGCTTTAATAGAGTCAATAAGATTCAACGCATGTCGTCGGAGGGATTTTGTGTTGGGATATATGTGGCTTCTTCTCAATGCTTTCCAAAACCATTTTGGATATTCGCGATTGTTGATACAATCATTGAAAAAAGAAATTTTCGCTTTCACTATCGCAAGTTTGACAGAGTACCGTAGAAACCCATTGAGTTCCTTGACTGTCGAGGGATCCTTGCTACTTTTTAATTCATGAATAATTCCCATTCGGACATTAGTAGACAAAAGACAAGTAGTTCAGCAAAGAGTCTTGAATTGTCTAAGTGCGTTCTCTTCCCAACAATCGATGAATTTGTCAGCTATTATCGGCTACTGCTTCATTTCGTTGGTATATTTTCCTTGAAATGTAAAATATGTTGTTGTTAGACAGAATTCAACCCCCTTTTATTATCACCTCTTCTACGGATAATTGTGTCCTGTCTTTTAGGTCATCATCTGCTTTCAGTCTCGTTTTCAGTGCATTCATGGTCGTTTGAATGGGTATTATAGTATGAAGACTGTTTACATCAAAGCTGACTAGTATTTTTTCTTCGTTCTGCTTTAGGATGAGAAAAATTTGTAGTCCGGATTACGTTGGCTTTCCTTGGTAAAAGCGACGCTCGCAGGAAACGTTTACCCGAGCGGATTGATTGACTAAAACACGAAAGGTAAGTAGTTGAAATTGGTCATCGACTCAGTTCCAGAGATAACCATATTCATGGAATTGGAATCCATGTCCCAACAGCATGGTTATACCGGTTGAGGAAGGAAGCGTGTGTGGAGCTGTATTCTAGAACACCTGCTCGACTGCTGTCACTCCACCAACTCTGAACATGACTTTGAGATCATCTGTCAAGTTCATGCTAACTTGGACTCGGTCGCGTTACCATCGTTATAAATTTCAAAAGACAGAAGAGGCTTTGACATTTCGTGAATTTAAGCCAGACGTTTGTGTACAAAAGAAGCATGTACAATCCCTACTTCTGTCTTGGCCGTAGAGGGATAGATATTTATTTATTTATTTTCTATATTTTATTTGTTTTGTTCATTCAGTTATTCTATGTACGTTTCCGTCATTACTGCGATTATTGTTATTGTCATTACGATTCTCACTTCCAATTGTCTCCACTTATCTCACTCGACATTCTAAATCCAAAAATATTTTCGCAATGTTGAATCGTATCTTGTCAAATTTCATTCCATGTTATGTAGTGTTTCATAGCAGCCTACCGGCCCTGAAATGAAACACCCCTTTCGAACACCTATACATCTTATGAATTATTGTACATATGAGATTAATTGTTTTGCCACCTACCACTTGACTGACATTTAACTATGATTATAATCAGAAATATTTTAATTGCATTTCATACTGCTATTGTTGTTATTATTGTTTCATGTCTTCACGCATTTGATTGAATTCCCTCACGATATATGATTTGCTTTAAAAACTTTATGTATACGACTGTATAACTTGATGGTAATCTCGTTGAATAGAGTCCGTTCGCTGAATATCGCGTTCTTAATGTCACAGTGTGAATTATTAAATTAACGTATGATTGTTTGTCTGTTTGATTCTGCGGTGGGACTAAATTTCCAGCAGGCACACGTAGACATACGCACGCACGCACACACACACACACACTCCTAATCGTCGCCTTGTTCGACTACTAGGCTGTAGGGACTCAGGATTTGAGGATCGGTTAGGTTAGGGTAGGTGAAGAGAGAGAGAGTGGTGAGCAATCCCAATCTATAGAAATGACATCATAACTAATAAGAATTCACAAATCTTCAAGCCCTATCTTCTAATTGACGTGCAGAGGAAGCAGTATTTATATGAGGTCATCATATACAGACGGCTAGCTCGTTGTAGGGGACAGATTCCAAGTGAGAATAGTCTATCCAAGGCAGTGTTTTGGTTATTCTCACAGCTGTAACCTGTTTATTTGTTGTTTCAGTCTTTCGGAGCACAGTCTATACAGAGTGAACTGTGAGTTGTCACAGTGAATCGACTGTTCATTGGTCATCATCTTCTTCTTACGTAAATAAACCCAACACAAAACCTCCCGAATCTGGAACTATCCCACCACATACACACTCTGAATTCCTGATATCTGAATATTTTTACATTGTCTTTTCTTTTCGCGAAGATGCGCTAAGAAATATCCTAATGTTCGTTAAAACTAACACCTTTGTAGATATTCATCTGAAAATCAAGTTGTCTCCGATGGACTGTGATAAGAAGCGCTCAGCTTGCGCTGCACACCTGTTCCAATACAGTTGTGTTTCCGGAGATTACAATTTCACGTCCAGTAGTGTTCGTGTGGACTAACCGTACGGTGATGATACTTGCAGCTCCCACAGATCATTCTGTATCCATCAGAAAGAATGTGTGATAACTGTCAGTGAGAAAGATTGAATCACTTTGGTTATGATTTGCTTGGTTGTGGGTGTGTGTCCAAGTGTGTGTGTGTGTGTGTGCGTTTCTTAGCACTAGTCATCCACCGAGAACTTGTTGTAAATCTCCCGAGTAATTGTTTGACTTTTTCATTTCCTTGCTGATTTGTAGATAGTGAGTCCACGAACTATTACTACTTCTATTGCAATTATTATTATCATTATTAATATTATTATTATTATTATTGTTATTATCTTTCTCCCCTATATCATTGAAAGCGTTAATTTCAATGTTTCGTCAAATATCGAAGATTGGATCGCAAATCTTCTCTTTGCTTGGACGGAATCAAGGTCCTTCGGAGTCTCAAAACAACGCAAAGGATATTTTGACGGAAACGGACGAGTCTCGAGACGACTGTTCATGTAGACATGAAAGCTTTGTACGGTATGCCTCTGATGATGAGACTAGTTCTGGTGAGTTCTCACGTTTTGAAGCAGAAGCTTCTTCACTACTTGGAGAAGTGATATGGAATTCATTGCAGACTGTTTACTGGAATTAATTCATTCCAGACGTTATGCTGGGAAATGTGTGTGAATTTTAAGTCAGGTGAACAAACATCCGGCCGATAGTTGTTACCTTGACATGGTGGTCGAGCTTGCATATCGCACTGACCTAACAAGTTACACTGGCTGGAACTAATGTTCCTGCAGGTCTGAAGATGGCAGGAAGATTGTTTAGGTAGGGACTAGACTAAAAGCGGTTAGCGGCTTAGTGTAAGCTTTTCTGTGGACAACCAAGTGTGCGCCACGTGTTTCGGGAAATTAAGGTGACATCTGATGCCAGATCGAAATGAAGACGAATAGGTTTGCTGTTAATAGATAGCGTAGTGTACTTGCGTTTGTTGGTGAAATGGACTCTGTAAGTTGTGAAAATGGTCTGTCTTCGAGAAGATTGTTTCGTCTTGAGGGGACTACTTCTTCTGTTACTCACCGAGGAATTTTTCTGTGGTGGACAGTAACCCTGTTTATGTCGAAAACGATGACACTTGCAGCACTTATGTTTCTCGAAAGGACAAAACTTGACAAAATGCCATGAACCACAGTACCAGCAGACTGACGGAGGTTTAGCTGAATTTCGAGACTGGCGTGCTGTGTGCTTAAAGGTGATCGAAGGAGTTTTCACTGTGTTAATTGAACCGAATTCAGGCGACCGTGGTTCGCACTCCATCATGGCAATGTCGTACTTGAAGTTGATGAAGCGTTGGTATTTTGCTGTCACCATTTGTAAAGACATTTTCGGGTCTTGTTTCACGAGTAACGGAAGTCGAGTTCTTATGACAGCATCTTCTGGCTTCTTCAAACCACAAGTAAAAATCAACCAGCCAGCTCTGCTGCCTGTGCACTCTGACAAGGGAGGGTTAGAATAGGTCGGTCTGAAGATTTCGACATCCGACTTACCCTAGGGTGATCCGTAACTGGCGTTGAGTCACTGTTGCGAAACCAAAGCTAAATGTCAGTTCGGACAGGCTGTGTGTGACCAACCAGCCTCAGGTAGTTGTTCTCTGGAGTATTTCACGTCAGGAACCTTCACCAGATCGGACATGAGGCGTCATTAGCTAGTATTCTGGCATCTCAAGCAATGGATGTATGTTGTGTTTCTGAGACACACGTACAAGACCCGGGTGTGTTTGGTTATTCACTAAAGCTCACCCGGCCAACAAGGTGGATCTGCGAAATTCACTTTATGGCTGTCAGGAGATTCCTCAGCGAGGACTCACAGGTGTAGGAATAGCGTTGAATATTAGGGTTTGAGAATCACTCCTTGACTGGGTCCCAGTAGAGTGTCGTATGTGTGCGGTCTGTCTGGGCAGGTCCGTTGGAAGAGGGAAGGATGGCGTTACCCGTCTTTGTCTTTGCATAGTCTCACCACCGCTTATTTCAGACGTCTCACACAATGGCTATTGAACTGTCTTTGAGCACACAAACACACTGTGACCCCTGAAGATTGGTCAATTATAAAACATTTGTATTTCATATTGTATTGTAGTGGACTAACAGTCATCACAAGAATTCCATTGCTTTCCTACTCGGCAGGTAATTTACCAGGCAAATTCCAAGTCTCCGATGCTGAGTCAAGTATGAGACCAAGCAACTTCGAGTTGGATAAATCGTAAGTATAAGTCAGTGTTTACATATATATACATATATATATGTATATATATAAACATATACATATATATATTCACAATACTCACGTCATTTTGATGCAGCGCAATCCGATTTCCCTGTACAGCATTATACCTACGGAGACGTTGTGATGCATTCACTCGTTGTAATCTAATCTCCCAGATCCATTAAACCGTCATGCACTGCCATATTACTATTCTTTCTCACGTACATTTCTGTCCATCAGAATTGTTTGAATGTCTCTGTTTTTACTCTGTTGCATTGTCTACCATTGTATAGTATATGGAGTGAGTTGTGTGTCAAGTTGAAGTACTGTACTCAATGCTGTGCAGAAGTTCTTTGTTGAGATAGATAGATAGATAGATAGATAGATAGATAGACAGACAGACAGACAGTCAGTCAGTCAGTATGTATGTATGTATATATGTATGTATGAATGTATGGATGTATGCATATATGTATAAGTAAACACAGCAAGTCAGAGGAGTGGAATGGAAGATTTGTAACTGTCAAACAGTGTGATGGGAGAAATTGATTCCATTTCAGTGGATTAACAAACCCCAATCATCAATCACTATGATGAGTCTAGTTGTCGAATAAAGGATGATGGTTCTGAGGCAGTTTAGAAATAGGCTTCATCGTAGTTATTCTCTTGCATCCTATTGAATAGACAAATCATGTCTCATAATGGTTGTATATAGACGTGAGTTAACCGGTATCGGGTGATGAGCAGTATTTATGCTCTGTTGACTGATGATGATACTACCTTGACATTTATATATGTATCACCGCTTTTCTACTTCATTCAAAGTGAAGCAATTCAACACGTCCCAAACATGCACACAGACACACACGCATAAACACACTCGGATAAAGAGAATCATATGGGCAGTGACAATCACAATCATAATAGCATCATCGAAAGTGAATCAATCCTCAACACAAATACGACCGCCTCAAATGAATGCTGCATTCTAGAACCCAAGGCATTAATCAATTCAGTCAAACTGCAAGATAAGCTGCACAAGTACAAGCACACACACGCACGCACACGTAGAATCGAACATGAAGGCACGCCTAGTACACCATCAACGCCGACATGATGATGATATCCGATTGAAGACAGACAATGGCGACTTGGTTCATTGGCTCATACAACATTCGGATTTCAGGCGAAACATCCTGGGTTCGAATTCCGCCACATCTACTACTGGGTAGTATTAGAAGCAGTAGAATGATCATCCCTTAGTGAAAACAACTCCATCCATAATGAAGTTATAGTCTACGAAAGTGCCGAAGTTTTATACTTATACCTTACACAATAGTCGTGTGTGTGTGTGTGTGGCTGCCTGGCACATGAAGGACGTGTTCTGTGTCACTCAAGTCAAACACTTACATTCATCAAGTTTGTCTGTCTGAATAAATGACGAAATGTGAATGGAGAAAGAATCCCCTGATCTATCATTCCCTTCAACGTTGATTGATATATACATGTATATATATATACATATATATATTATTGGATTTCTCTGGCCTATGAGGTAAGAATTCAACTAGAGTATGCATTGGTGAATTGCATCTTCAGCCGGATTCGGAGCTTAGTTTATTAGCTTCGTTGTGGTTAAGTGGAGTAGTGGTGTGGTGGTGTGGTGGTGTGATACAGACAATGTGTGCCAACGTAATATTATTCTCACATATTCCCACAGTTCAATTCGGAATTGGCAACACAATACAATACATCCATTTGAAGATTCTATTTGATGTTAGAGACAGAATACATTTCCCACGGTTATATACTGCATTAACAAAGAATACTATGTATTTTTGAACATACCACTAGTCGTAATAGCTTCATTGAAGTTGATTGCTAGGTGAATGCCATTCAGGGTGGACAGAAAGATGGTTTCAGAATGTATGAAAGATAGTGTAACATATTGCTTGGAAAATATGTAGCTGGTCGATTAGCCCAGCAGTACATAAAAATACCTGTAGTGAAGTGAATTATTGAATATTTCGTGTCACTGATGATGGGAGGAGATATTTTCTCACGTACGCATCTCTGTGGTGTAGACGTATGCTGAAGCTTTGTCCGCGTATCACTCGCCCTGTCTCACTCTTCGTCTTCATTATTTCTAGATAGGGTTTAGAGAATTTGGAATTCGGTGTTTTCTTATCTAGTGAGCTATTAGAGCAGAATGAACTCTACTCTACTCACAGTCAGTGTTTTTGTTAACAGGATATCATCATCATCATCATCATCATCATCATGATCATCATTGGTTGTGGAGATAATGTACTAGCTATTTTGTGCACCATTAATTTCAAGCTTACATTTCAATATTTGTTCCCAATGTTTTCTTCTGTTCAACAGTGATTTGGTTAAGTCAGTTCGAACAGAGGAATATTCCAATTTCACGACTGAAAATATATCAGCTGATATGTCTAGTCAATTAAATAATAATAATAATAACAATAATAATAATAATAGTGCATCCACAGAAAGACGTCAAAACAGTCAGAGCTGTAGAAAGTTAGAAAGTAACCAACCTGGTGTATGTGAGATTGTTCAACCTTCTTCTTCATTCCAAGATCCAGATCCATCGTCGTCGTCGTCGTCAAATGCGACACTTTCTGATGGTGTTTCTCGAGACAGCGACTGGCGTATCTGGGCTACGCAACTTTTAAATGACAGTGAGGCAGTTGTCAATATGCTGCAGAAAGAGAATGGAGGCCACAAGTGAGTGTGAATGTTTTCTATCCTGATTATCCAGTTTCAGTGTCACTTTGTGTAAGCAAATGTCAATTGTTGGCTTAGTTAGGTCTTTGAAATGAGCTTTGTTTACAATGAGAGTTTCTTTCTAACATATGACACACATTCTCACCTGTTGAGGAGTGATTACATGATGGACAACAAAGACATTGAGGTGAATGTGGCATAAGAGTACAGTCTGTTTTGTTCATATTGCCTACCTACACCACATACATTCTTAGGTGGAGAATGTGAACAGGGAATTTCAACAATATGAAACGTATTGCTTGAGTTACTGCACGGGATGGAGTTGTTAACGAATTCGCATATTTTCAGATTGACTGTACAGCTTGATAATAAATTCGCTGAGAAGAATCTTCTCGATGAAAATTGTTTTTCCAATGTCGTTACAGTGGGAAATACCGAAAAATACAATACTCGCCAATAATGTTGATGTTAATGGTGATGATAGTAATAGTAATGCTAATAATAACAATAACAATAATAATAGCAATAATAATTGTATAACAGTTGAATACTGACTGATAACAGAATAGGTTATGCAATGTATGAAATCATTCATGGAATGAATCAGTTTTGTCGTTGATAATAATTATGGTGATGATAATGTAAATGTGAAGCAGCGTACAGTTCATCGTCATCATCATCATCACTGTTGGAAAGATATGAAGTGTCACTGAAGAAGTAGTAACTTGCGAGTAATTTCATGTAGTTGACAGGAAGCCACAGCTGCGACTGTGTGGGTGGATCTGCGTTAGATCTCATGAACGACTGACTAGTTGGGAGTTGATATCTCGGATTATTGAATGACCTACGACTCCACACAAATCCCAAGTGCCCTCAGGTGGGCACCAACCACCAATCTGTCAGTTAACAGTTAAATCCCGTCGCTTATCACCGTTCATTCATGAGCGTACCAGTGATTCAGACAGAGGAATTCGTGTGCCATCGGATAAGGATATAAGAAATGTAGATTGATATTGACATTGCAGTTATCATCCTCAAGGAATTTCTTCGAAGGTGTACCATGGAAGTGTATTCCACATTCAGTATTGTCTAGTTAGCATGGAACAAAATCGACAGTAGTACTGTTGAATCCGTATTAGGTGTAATTTTTGGGATAGTGTTCCCTCGTCAAGTTATAAATTGGTGCGTTGAAACATGTCGTATGTATACTGGAGTCATATTGTCGTTATTTTGGTGATGCAGATATTCTTGATTAAGAAAAGTGACGAGAATGAGCTGTCTGTCTAATCAGTAATAAATCTGATGATGTACATGCATGAGTGATTTTCACTTGTAAAGAAGAACACTGAGACAAATTCCACTTTCTAGATGTTCTACTGGAGGGTGGGAGATTATTTGGCCCACTCAGGAGAAGACCAGATTTGTACGACAGTGTATGCTGAAAAGTCAAATTTGGTAATAAGACGGACGAATTAGGTGGAGAGGATGGGCTACAGTTATTGATTAGGAGACGAACTAGGTCACCTCTGTAGTATTGCAATCGAAATAGGCTACCTGAATGAAATGCCTGTGACACTTGCTGGTGGTTGAGTGAAATATATATGTATATATATATATATATATATTTATATATGAATAAATCACGAATTGGCGAAGTTGGAATTCATGGGACATTGTGTGGGATCGCAGTGGCACAATGGTGTGGGAGCCGGCTTTGCAGTGGAAGGGTCCTGGCTTCGAAGCCTGGCGGTGTGTGTGTGTCGCTGAACAGCCCGAAACTAGGACGAGACAGCTGTACAGTGCACTAAGCTTTCGCATTGCTTCTCTAACTGATCGAAGCTGGTGCGCCCATCTCGTAACCAATCAAACCTTCGCGAAATAACACCTGATAGTAAATGATTCATCAGGGTTGCTGAGGCAAGCCGTCGACTCTTCAGACTCCGGCGCTTGTAAACACTATTGTCCATTTCCATGTTGTATTCTCATGATGTTAACGATAAAAATCTCTTTTTCTGTGTTAATATTTCACTAGACGACATTACTTATCCAGCGTTATTTTTTGAAATATTCTACCTCAACAGATATGGGCTAACATTACGCGGATTGAAGAAGTTGGTTGATGGATTATTACATCCAATTAAAAAGGATTTCAATGAAGGAGTGATTACAACAAGATTGATTTTCACTAACCGTTTGCTGAAAGAACTCGCGTGCATCACAATGAAGCACAGAGACGATGCACGGGAACACGCTATAGCGAAACAGCTGTATCATATATGGGAAAATCAACTGACCACTTCGACGACAGAATCTTGTTGTTCCCCACCGAAGAAGGCTCGTGTAAGTGGTATCGAATAATCTTTGTGTATTTTTATGCTTCAATGTTGTTTTTCCTTGAATTATTTTATACAATTGAATGGAATCAGTGAAAGGGCTAAGTGTTTCTGATTGTTTTGCTTCCCGAGTGGTTGGTATATGTAGATACAATTCGACTGGCTCCCGACTACATCAAGCACTGACATCGGTTGTAAAATCATTGAGCGTCGAGGAGTACTTAGTGTACAGCTGTTTCCTTCTAGTTCGGAAGTCTTCAGTGGAACTCACTCAGTCTTAGTGAGTGGTTGTATTCGATTAGGGCGGGGATGAAGTTGCTGGATTTCCAGCGAGAAGACACCATCAGTAGTAGGGTTCATTTGACCACGTGTAGTGAAGTATGAACTGACATACGAAGCTGAAAGGGATTACTGGTTATAGGGGAGGCTGAGGATCTATGAGTTTAGGAAATCTCCTGTACACAACTGGGGATAATTTCTCAACCTTAATAGCATACGACCTCTGGTCATATCTAACGGGTATATTCCACACTAAACAACGAGTCCGGCAGTTCCCACAGCAACAAAATTTGGAGAAGTCCTTGACAGGAAAACAGATTCAGAAGTAATAGTCAATGCGAAAACTTGAGATAGATAGCGGTCGATATATACACATATATATTTCTGTTTATATTCTGGCATATTTATGAGTGATTACAACGTTGATTTCGGCAATTTACTCCAAGCAGTTCCCAAAAGATGATCAAAATCGGGATTTCCATGTAGAAAGCATCGCAAACCGACATCATTCGGAGGAATGTAGGAAACCACGGAGCACTGAGCAGATGATTTGTCATAGCTTGAGACTATTCAGCTGCGTGCATCCTTCAGGGACCTTCAGGCTGCAAGTCAAACACTCTAATAATCCAGTCACTTGGTAACAGTTCAGTGGCTAATGAATTGCAACTCTTATAATTTCGCCATCTCCAACCAATTTGCATCCGCTGTATTGCGGACGCGGATCAGCTGTTCGGGATTTTATAGCGCACGGTTTATCTTGCAGAACTCAATCAGAGTCGATGTAACTGATTCTAGAGAATGTCAGTATATTCCTCGGAACAGCGTTTGAAGCGTTAGAATGAGAAACGGGATAATTTTGTTTAGAATGTCACGCTGGGTTTCTCAGTCTTCATTAAGATGACCATCCTGTAGAGTCAGGAAATACGGTCAGGTTAACAGAAGATGTAGGCATTTCTTACTAGGATATATTTAAAATTTGTCTTGTGACAGTAGCCTTGGTCTCACCAATTTAAAGCCATCCATGTACTCGTTCACAGGGATCACTGGCCTCAAAAGTACAATCTGTAAGTTGTGAGTGACGCATATTCATTTATTGTACACAGTCACCTTAATGCAATGAGAGATAGTTCTTGACTGTATTTAAGGCTGGTTTAACGTGTATGCTTTGAAAATTAGCTGAGCCGCATTATACAGGTTGGAGCACGATTACCTATCTGTTCGACTGCTTCAGGCAGTGGCGTAAATAGTGTTGTCAAGGAACTTAGCCCTAAGTTCCTTTCGTAATGAAGACTTAAGCGATTGAGCCGATAAATACTATGTAACTTCTTCAACTTTAAATCCAAAACACCAGTATCCCTTGAACGAAATTATATTGTTTGGGAATTAAATTGAAGAAAACTACAAACTCTGCAAACAAATGTTAAGTACAAATGAAGTTATAAAGTACTTTTATTCGTATTTAATTCCAGTCTTCTTTCAACTTGCAAGAGATCGTTCCATTCGCGCCTTCAATTGCCCGCCAATGGCTGCCAGACCCAGTAAAACAAACGTTCAATGTTCACGTCCATTGACACTGCCCCGGCTTAAAGGGATCCTTCCCTTTTGCCACAGCGGCGGTGACCTTGAACTGAACTGCCATTGCGGGAACCTGGGCCAATCGGGACTAGGCTAAATTGGAAAAGCAAGACAAAAAAGCCCAACACACAGCAAACATACCACATCACACCGACACGCTCTCCCCGGCGCATGGGGTCTACGCTCTCTGACGACAATACCACCACTGATCTCGTTCACAAAGTATCGATTGCTTCATTCCACTCTAGCCCAATCCTCTCCCCGGCGTATCCAATCGCGTACGCTGATTCTAACATTACACGATTCACTCACAAGTTTAGAAGCGAATTCAGAAGTACTTACAAAACATTACAAGATGATTCACACAATGCGACAACTATAAAATTAACCGACAATCAGATGAATCGGAACCCAATTAATTACTCAACACAAACATATGTACAATCAATACATCAAATATTGCGGATTCTGCCTTGACGAGCTACCCTTGAAGAACTGTAGGACTTACAGCAGTACGCCTACATTTCTTCTCAGGTTGACGATCCAGGTGGAAGACGTCCGGACACAAACAAAATTATTCAACATATAGAAGAGGGATGATACCAATTGATTATATACAACATGAACATATATACAAAATAATACACCAAGTACGTTGGACTGCTCTTCGACGTACTACCCTTGAAGAATTGTAGGACTTACAGCAGTACGCCTACAACCCTTCTCAGGTTTACGCCCTTAAGTTGGAAAATCGTCGGATTGTCCAGCCTCTGATCTGTTCTCTAGCACTTCAAGCAAGCATAATTTTCGAATATCTCGCGTCAGCGTGCCGTATTTTGTCCTCACTTCCACTGTCCTCACCAACCCATCATTACTACATGTTACTCCTTCTATTACTCCTAGAGGCCATTTACCTGTAGAAGTCTTATCCGAAACTAAAACCACATCACCAACTTGCAAATTTCGATATGTCTTCTTCCATTTATCTCTTGATTGGAGTGTGAGTATATACTCTTTAAACCATCTCTTCCAGAACACATCTCTCAGATGCTTAGCTTGTCTCCATCTTCTGACCATGGGTCTCGGTTCTGTGCACCCTTCTTCTAAACCTGGATTACTTCGCAATAATAGTAGTTTATTTGGAGTTAAAACATCAAAGTCCTTCACATCATCTCTTACCGACGAAAGCGGTCGGTCGTTTAGAATTCTTTCGACTTCACATAAAAACGTCTCTAGGGTCTCATCAGTCAAGTTTTGGTTTTTAACGATAGAACTTAGAACACGTTTAATAATTCCGACAAGTCTCTCCCAAAGCCCCCCTCTGTGGCTGGCTTGTGGTGGATTGAAATGCCACTCTATGTTTCTTTTCAATAGTTCTTCATGCACTCTCGTGCAGGGATCGCCAGTACGCCCTTTAAGCTCTGTGTGACATCCGATGAAGTTCGTTCCTCTATCACTGAACATCATCTTTGGAGTACCTCGACGGCTTATGAATCTAAGCAGTGCCAGAATGAAAGAATCTGTAGTTAACGCATCGACCATTTCGATGTGCACGGCCCTCATTTTCAAACAGGTAAACAAGCAACCATATCTCTTACACGAACTTCTACCTCTTCGCACCATGAATGGTCCAAACAAATCCACTCCTACGTACTCAAACGGATAATTACCTTCAGACACTTGCCACTTCGTAAGTGGGGCCATCATCTGCTGAACCGTACTAGCGTTTTGACGTTTGCAAGTCACGCACTTATTAATCACTTTCCGCACGGCCGCACCACCCTTAACTATCCAATACCTTCGTCGGATGCTCGACAATACTTGTGATGTACCCAGATGACCCTTGAATTCGTGGTGATGTCTTATTATAAGCGTAGTGACTGGGTGGTCGTTAGGCAATAAGGCTGGATGAAGGGTCTCATATGGTGCCTCGAGCATTTGTAGGCGTCCTCCGACTCTAACTACGCCATCTTAGATTATTGGGTTTAACCTGTCCATTCGTACTTTGAAGTTCTCGAAGTCATAACTATCTTCATTAGCGATTTCTCGCCATGCTTCCCACTGAATAGCCTTCACAATGGCTGTTTCGGCATTGTTCAAGTCTTCAACAGTTAGAAGTCCTTTAGTCTGAATATCATTTCGTCGTAGATACATAACCTTCAAATATGACACATACCGGGTCAACTACGCGACGGCTTTCACTAACTTGTGCCAAGAAGAATACCAATTAAACAGTGGATGTAAACCGGAATACCTTGTTTGTGTATATGTCACACTTAACTCTAGGTCCTCCTCACATATCGGTGGTTCCTCCTTCTTACTCGGCCACAGGCAGTCTGCTCGTCTTAAGAAGTCAGGGCCACTCCACCACTTATTTTCAATCACATTTATATCGGCCACGCCTCTTGATGCTATATCAGCAGGATTTTCCTTAGATGGTACATATCTCCACTGTTCAACTCGAGTAGCTTCGCGAATTCGTGACACCCGATTAGCTACAAATCGATGATATCTAGCCGAATCGTTTCGTATGTAATATATAACTGTCATGGAGTCTGTCCAAAACGTTTCTTGACAGATGGGACAGTTCAGTTCCGTAGTCACCGTCGCAAACAGCTGAACTGCTAACAATGCTGCTGTCAGCTCCAACCTTGGTATTGACACAACCTTTATGGGTGCAACTCTGGACTTCCCCATCACAAGGCGAACATCCTTATTATCTCCAAAGGCAGTTCTAACGTACACAGCAGCCCCGTAACCAACTTCAGAGGCATCAAAGAATACATGAAAATCCACAATCTTAAAATCCCTCGATTGCTTCAGTGGACGGGCGATGGGATACTACGATACTTAATGATCGTAGGTTGTTGACCCACTTCTCCCATTTTTCAGCAATTCCTTCACTCAGTGGATCATCCCACCGTAACTCCCCTTTACAAGTCTCTTGAAATAGTTTTCGCGCAGGAAGCAAATAAGGTGCTACTAGACCAAGTGGATCGAAGACCGAGGACAATACGGACAATATGCCTCTTCTGGTGACCGGTTTATCAATGTTTCCCACACTAAATTCAAAGATATCTGAGTTGATATTCCATTGCAAACCTAAGGTGCGTTCTATGGGTAGTGTGTCAACGGACAGATCTCTCACCGCCGGTGCTCTCTCTTCTGGACTTATTTCCTTTAAGACTTTCAAACTGTTTGAGACCCACTTTGTCAAACGAAACCCAGCCTTGGATAGTACATTACTAAGGGTCTCTGGAAAGTTGATCGCAGATGCAATATCATCAAAGGATGCTAAGCAGTCGTCCACATAGAAACAACAATCAACGACATCTAGAAGTTCAGGAGGACCAAACATGGACACTGCTTTACGAAGAGCGAAGTTGGCACAAAACGGAGACGAGGTAGCACCAAACGGATGAACAGTCATCCTGTATTCGGATATTCTACTGTGAGGATCACCGTCGAACCACAGGAACCTCAAATGGTCTCTATCACGTTCTGGCACCTTTACTTGTAAAAACATCTCTTCGATGTCAGCTGCAATGGCGACCGGGGACATTCTGAATCTCAGCAACAATCCTACTAGCGATCCTACGCAGTCCGGGCCACTATACAAACTTTCATTCAAGGAAACACCTTCGTGTTTCGCGGAACAATCAAAGACTACGCGAAGTTTGCTGGGTTTCTTGGGGTTAAAGACCGGGTGATGAGGCAGGTACCATTTCCCTGGTTCATTCTGATTAACCAATCTTTCCACGTAACCTTTCACTATGTGCTTGTCAATGACCTCTTTATACTTGGACCACAGATCTGCATTTGCTAGGAACTTCCTTCTTAAACTCAGAAGTCTCCTCATTGCCATCTCTCTGTTACAGACAGTCTGTTTCTCCTCGGTTCTCCAAGGTAATCCCACGACAAATCGACCATTCTCAAACGTACAGGCTTCATTAACCAATTTTGCTGCCTTCCTATCTTCAACAGACCGACCTCTTTCCTCAGAACTATTATCGTGGAATTCTTTATCATACATATCCCGGACCATACGTTCTATACTCACTTCGTTGACCGTAACCAAGGGCAACGCTTGAGCCTTCGACACAGGTCCTCGAATAGTCCACGCTAGAGGGGTTTTAGTGGCATATAAGTCCTCTCTATCACCATATCTTTCCTCTAGTACCTTATGGGCAGAAGGTACATTACATCCAATAAGTAATTTCACCTTGTTATCTCGCAGAGCTGGGAACGTTATATCAGACAGATGTGGTTTATTAATAACTACTTCACGATTTGGCACTTTGGCTTCTCCAAGTTTCAGGCTGGGGGTGATATACGCAGTTGCGACCATAATGGATTCTCCCGTTACCAAGGAGTCTAACCAAAAGGAGACTCGTTCGCATGTTAATCTGTCCGATGAATTAAAGGTATTCATTACTAAGGGTTCTTTAACACCCTTAATGCCTAACTGGCCGGCTAACTGAGCGTCCAACAGCGTGACATCTGATCCATTATCTAACAATGCGTAAGTATCCACTGAAGATTTCGGTCCTCTGATTTTAACTGGTAATACTCCTAAGTAAACTTGTGGATTATCAAGGGGGCTAGAGGTGCTATTACAATTAACTGACTTCCCCGGTTCATTTAGTGTCCTCAGAAGTGGGTGCACATCGGTTGAACCACCACTCTCCTTGTCTGTCGCCTTACAATTCAACTTTGTGTGCCCTGTCTTTAAACAACTGAAACATAACCTCTTCTGTTTTGCCATTTTTAACCTTTCTACGGGTGGCATAGCAATGAAGCGAGTACAATCACTCAATTGATGCGTGTCATGGCAAACAATACACTCATCCCTTCTCGTTGTACTTTGGGCATTCACTACAAATGTCTTCTTTATATTCACTGGTTCCTTAGGTTTTACCTTAGAATGTAGAATGCTGGCGAATTTGCCCGTGGCTTGATTGACACTGTCTTTTACTAGCCTCACAATGTCATCGAATCTAGGCTCCATACCAAATTCCTCTAGTCGGGAGCTAACTTTTATGAACTTTCTTTGCAGACGGTCCGGTAATCTCTTGGCAACAGTCTCAAGCACGGAACTTGAATTCAATTCTTCCACACAATTAAGAGACACAAGAGTATTTCTATAGACCATCAAGCTGTCCAAGAACTCTGTGAGTTCCTCTGAGTTATCGCGTAGTTGTGATCCATTACCTTTCACAGTCTCAAAGACGTTACGGGATATCATAAATGGTCTCCCAAACATCTGACGGAGTATCTTCATGGCCTCATCATATCCTTCGTTCGGGGGCATAAACTTACAGCACTGTATGGCTCTTGCAGCTACACCAGTGCAATATCTCAACAAATACATTAACTTCATTTCATCATTCAATACAAAACCACTCAGCATGACCTCAAACTCTTTGATGAACTGTGGGTAGTCGGCTGGGTTTCCATCGAAGTATCGCGGTTCAAACTTAGGCAATCTCAAACCCTTACTGTCACTTAACGGTGAAGCGTGAACATCAAACTTAACATGCTGAGCATCATACATATCATTACAATTAACAGGCAACTCATCGTTACTTACTTTTTTGTCTGCTTTCATTGTGCCATGTCCCTTTCTTGACCCAGGCATTATCCAACGTCACCAAAGAATCCAAATTGCGTTGATAATCCTTGTCCAAAGAGAAGCTGGCTGCAGATCTAGTAAGTACACCCAGATGATTTCCAGAAGGCGCCCACGAAGACGTAGAGAACAATAGAAACTGTTCCCGAAGACGAACAAACGAATGAAAACTGTCAAGGAACTTAGCCCTAAGTTCCTTTCGTAATGAAGACTTAAGCGATTGAGCCGATAAATACTATGTAACTTCTTCAACTTTAAATCCAAAACACCAGTATCCCTTGAACGAAATTATATTGTTTGGGAATTAAATTGAAGAAAACTACAAACTCTGCAAACAAATGTTAAGTACAAATGAAGTTATAAAGTACTTTTATTCGTATTTAATTCCAGTCTTCTTTCAACTTGCAAGAGATCGTTCCATTCGCGCCTTCAATTGCCCGCCAATGGCTGCCAGACCCAGTAAAACAAACGTTCAATGTTCACGTCCATTGACAAGTGTTTTACAGATAAGCAGCTTATATTCCCGCTTACTTACACTATTGAAGAAGTCTAGGAATGTACATTGAGGATCTGTCAAAATTTTCATCGCGACGAAACAATAAGAAACGAGTTTTCAACTGGTAGATTGTATGGAGAGAAGGGAGGATTTCGCGGTCGGTAGAACAATAAGTGAGACATTGATATTTCGTCAATCTGCAGGGATAAACAAGTGGGTCGTTGACAGGGGAACGGCTGAGTTCCAGTTGATATGACAAACTTCTTTGATTCCCAACAATAGCTTTGTACCAAATCCCACAGTTTGTTGGTGATTTGCATTTCATTTCTATGTTGGCATTATTACTGCATATTTCTGACTGACAATGATACAGAGGAATTTCCAGATGTGCGTTCCCCTGTTTGGTGGTGATTTAGACAGGTTGAGATGTCGTTTAAAATGATAGCAAATATTGACCGATTAGCTGAGAATAAGAGTCTTGCGATACACTTGAACTAATCCTGCGCGTCCACCAGTCGGTTAGTTATCGCCAGGTATTCACATTTCCATATTTGTAAGGTTGTTTACATCTTTGTGGTGTTTGGTTAACTGCCGTGAAATACAACGGTCAATTATTTTGTTGAGTGTGTGTGTGTGTGTGTGTAGTAGACAGTTATTTTGAAAACTGAAAGTTCAATTTGACCCTATTGTTAATTTGTCCATTACATCTTCATAGCCTGTCTCGATGTATTGAAACGGTTAATATAAATGCAAATTATGAAGTCTAGTAGCTGGCAAATTCAGTTTGAAGGTGTATTTTGTGATTTTGTACACAGTTTTTCACATGATCGAATGTCACTGTCAACAATATGACGAGTGTTGTAACCAAACGTCACTTTCTTCATTTGCTATTGTATTACGATAGCTTACCTCCGGTTAATTAAGATGATTCGATTTATGATTGCAGTGACCAATTTGTATGACTCGTAGTTATGAAATACGTGTAACTTTCAGTGTTGTGTACTGTGAATATTTACTTTTAGAAAGAATAATCTGTGAACATTGGGATAGAGAATTCACACGGAAAAGTCACCTTAAAGAACATTCGAGTTAAACATGAAGGTAAGTTTTTAAAAGATATTCAATAATTGTCTCCTTGCATGATAACATTTGTTTTTGGCGAGCAATGAAATCATTTTGAAGAGTACGAAACAGTTAGCCAGTCAGGTTGGAGATGGATAAATTCGATGTTATGGAAAAGTGTCAAACACATGTGGATGAGCTGAGTGATAATTAAGGAGTCTCCCAGAATGTGTAGTTTTTCTATATAGCGTCGTTTTTATGCTACCAATAATCTGTTACTCTTTGTACTTTGCAGTCTAACATAGGTAGTTCCCCAATTTCATTCTTTATCTCCATGGTGAATTTTATTGAGTCGACATGACTGTTTATGTGTGTGGGAAGAATTTCTCGAAATCGTTCTTTTTCATTATTACTAACGTGTCGTCTACACATCTTCACCAACATTTTATTGATGATGGCTTGAATGGTCTAAGTGCGTTCTCTTCCCAACAATCGATGAATTTGTCAGCTATTATCGGCTACTGCTTCATTTCGTTGGTATATTTTCCTTGAAATGTAAAATATGTTGTTGTTAGACAGAATTCAACCCCCTTTTATTATCACCTCTTCTACGGATAATTGTGTCCTGTCTTTTAGGTCATCATCTGCTTTCAGTCTCGTTTTCAGTGCATTCATGGTCGTTTGAATGGGTATTATAGTATGAAGACTGTTTACATCAAAGCTGACTAGTATTTTTTCTTCGTTCTGCTTTAGGATGAGAAAAACTTGTAGTCCGGATTACGTTGGCTTTCCTTGGTAAAAGCGACGCTCGCAGGAAACGTTTACCCGAGCGGATTGATTGACTAAAACACGAAAGGTAAGTAGTTGAAATTGGTCATCGACTCAGTTCCAGAGATAACCATATTCATGGAATTGGAATCCATGTCCCAACAGCATGGTTATACCGGTTGAGGAAGGAAGCGTGTGTGGAGCTGTATTCTAGAACACCTGCTCGACTGCTGTCACTCCACCAACCCTGAACATGACTTTGAGATCATCTGTCAAGTTCATGCTAACTTGGACTCGGTCGCGTTACCATCGTTATAAATTTCAAAAGACAGAAGAGGCTTTGACATTTCGTGAATTTAAGCCAGACGTTTGTGTACAAAAGAAGCATGTACAATCCCTACTTCTGTCTTGGCCGTAGAGGGATAGACATTTATTTATTTATTTTCTATATTTTATTTGTTTTGTTCATTCAGTTATTCTATGTACGTTTCCGTCATTACTGCGATTATTGTTATTGTCATTACGATTCTCACTTCCAATTGTCTCCACTTATCTCACTCGACATTCTAAATCCAAAAATATTTTCGCAATGTTGAATCGTATCTTGTCAAATTTCATACCATGTTATGTAGTGTTTCATAGCAGCCTACCGGCCCTGAAATGATACACCCCTTTCGAACACCTATACATCTTATGAATTATTGTACATATGAGATTAATTGTTTTGCCACCTACCACTTGACTGACATTTAACTATGATTATAATCACAAATATTTTAATTGCATTTCATACTACTATTGTTGTTATTATTGTTTCATGTCTTCACGCATTTGATTGAATTCCCTCACGATATATGATTTGCTTTAAAAACTTTATGTATACGACTGTATAACTTGATGGTAATCTCGTTGAATAGAGTCCGTTCGCTGAATATCGCGTTCTTAATGTCACAGTGTGAATTATTAAATTAACGTATGATTGTTTGTCTGTTTGATTCTGCGGTGGGACTAAATTTCCAGCAGGCACACGTAGACATACGCACGCACGCACACACACACACACTCCTAATCGTCGCCTTGTTCGACTACTAGGCTGTAGGGACTCAGGATTTGAGGATCGGTTAGGTTAGGGTAGGTGAAGAGAGAGAGAGTGGTGAGCAATCCCAATCTATAGAAATGACATCATAACTAATAAGAATTCACAAATCTTCAAGCCCTATCTTCTAATTGACGTGCAGAGGAAGCAGTATTTATATGAGGTCATCATATACAGACGGCTAGCTCGTTGTAGGGGACAGATTCCAAGTGAGAATAGTCTATCCAAGGCAGTGTTTTGGTTATTCTCACAGCTGTAACCTGTTTATTTGTTGTTTCAGTCTTTCGGAGCACAGTCTATACAGAGTGAACTGTGAGTTGTCACAGTGAATCGACTGTTCATTGGTCATCATCTTCTTCTTACGTAAATAAACCCAACACAAAACCTCCCGAATCTGGAACTATCCCACCACATACACACTCTGAATTCCTGATATCTGAATATTTTTACATTGTCTTTCCTTTTCGCGAAGATGCGCTAAGAAATATCCTAATGTTCGTTAAAACTAACACCTTTGTAGATATTCATCTGAAAATCAAGTTGTCTCCGATGGACTGTGATAAGAAGCGCTCAGCTTGCGCTGCACACCTGTTCCAATACAGTTGTGTTTCCGGAGATTACAATTTCACGTCCAGTAGTGTTCGTGTGGACTAACCGTACGGTGATGATACTTGCAGCTCCCACAGATCATTCTGTATCCATCAGAAAGAATGTGTGATAACTGTCAGTGAGAAAGATTGAATCACTTTGGTTATGATTTGCTTGGTTGTGTGTGTGTGTCCAAGTGTGTGTGTGCGTGTGCGTTTCTTAGCACTAGTCATCCACCGAGAACTTGTTGTAAATCTCCCGAGTAATTGTTTGACGTTTTCATTTCCTTGCTGATTTGTAGATAGTGAGTCCACGAACTATTACTACTTCTATTGCAATTATTATTATCATTATTAATATTATTATTATTATTATTGTTATTATCTTTCTCCCCTATATCATTGAAAGCGTTAATTTCAATGTTTCGTCAAATATCGAAGATTGGATCGCAAATCTTCTCTTTGCTTGGATGGAATCAAGGTCCTTCGGAGTCTCAAAACAACGCAAAGGATATTTCGACGGAAACGGACGAGTCTCGAGACGACTGTTCATGTAGACATGAAAGCTTTGTACGGTATGCCTCTGATGATGAGACTAGTTCTGGTGAGTTCTCACGTTTTGAAGCAGAAGCTTCTTCACTACTTGGAGAAGTGATATGGAATTCATTGCAGACTGTTTACTGGAATTAATTCATTCCAGACGTTATGCTGGGAAATGTGTGTGAATTTTAAGTCAGGTGAACAAACATCCGGCCGATAGTTGTTACCTTGACATGGTGGTCGAGCTTGCATATCGCACTGACCTAACAAGTTACACTGGCTGGAACTAATGTTCCTGCAGGTCCGAAGATGGCAGGAAGATTGTTTAGGTAGGGACTAGACTAAAAGCGGTTAGCGGCTTAGTGTAAGCTTTTCTGTGGACAACCAAGTGTGCGCCACGTGTTTCGGGAAATTAAGGTGACATCTGATGCCAGATCGAAATGAAGACGAATAGGTTTGCTGTTAATAGATAGCGTAGTGTACTTGCGTTTGTTGGTGAAATGGACTCTGTAAGTTGTGAAAATGGTCTGTCTTCGAGAAGATTGTTTCGTCTTGAGGGGACTACTTCTTCTGTTACTCACCGAGGAATTTTTCTGTGGTGGACAGTAACCCTGTTTATGTCGAAAACGATGACACTTGCAGCACTTATGTTTCTTGAAAGGACAAAACTTGACAAAATGCCATGAACCACAGTACCAGCAGACTGACGGAGGTTTAGATGAATTTCGAGACTGGCGTGCTGTGTGCTTAAAGGTGATCGAAGGAGTTTTCACTGTGTTAATTGAACCGAATTCAGGCGACCGTGGTTCGCACTCCATCATGGCAATGTCGTACTTCAAGTTGATGAAGCGTTGGTATTTTGCTGTCACCGTTTGTAAAGTCATTTTCGGGTCTTGTTTCACGAGTAACGGAAGTCGAGTTCTTATGACAGCATCTTCTGGCTTCTTCAAACCACAAGTAAAAATCAACCAGCCAGCTCTGCTGCCTGTGCACTCTGACAAGGGAGGGTTAGAATAGGTCGGTCTGAAGATTTCGACATCCGACTTACCCTAGGGTGATCCGTAACTGGCGTTGAGTCACTGTTGCGAAACCAAAGCTAAATGTCAGTTCGGACAGGCTGTGTGTGACCAACCAGCCTCAGGTAGTTGTTCTCTGGAGTATTTCACGTCAGGAACCTTCACCAGATCGGACATGAGGCGTCATTAGCTAGTATTCTGGCATCTCAAGCAATGGATGTATGTTGTGTTTCTGAGACACGCGTACAAGACCCGGGTGTGTTTGGTTATTCACTAAAGCTCACCCGGCCAACAAGGTGGATCTGCGAAATTCACTTTAAGGCTGTCAGGAGATTCCTCAGCGAGGACTCACAGGTGTAGGAATAGCGTTGAATATTAGGGTTTGAGAATCACTCCTTGACTGGGTCCCAGTAGAGTGTCGTATGTGTGCGGTCTGTCTGGGCAGGTCCATTGGAAGAGGGAAGGATGGCGTTACCCGTCTTTGTCTTTGCATAGTCTCACCACCGGTTATTTCAGACGTCTCACACAATGGCTATTGAACTGTCTTTGAGCACACAAACACACTGTGACCCCTGAAGATTGGTCAATTATAAAACATTTGTATTTCATATTGTATTGTAGTGGACTAACAGTCATCACAAGAATTCCATTGCTTTCCTACTCGGCAGGTAATTTACCAGGCAAATTCCAAGTCTCCGATGCTGAGTCAAGTATGAGACCAAGCAACTTCGAGTTGGATAAATCGTAAGTATAAGTCAGTGTTTACATATATATATATATATGTATATATATATATGTGCATATATATGTATATATATACATATATATATATATATACATGTATATATATATAAACATATACATATATATATTCACAATACTCACGTCATTTTGATGCAGCGCAATCCGATTTCCCTGTACAGCATTATACCTACGGAGACGTTGTGATGCATTCACTCGTTGTAATCTAATCTCCCAGATCCATTAAACCGTCATGCACTGCCATATTACTATTCTTTCTCACGTACATTTCTGTCCATCAGAATTGTTTGAATGTCTCTGTTTTTACTCTGTTGCATTGTCTACCATTGTATAGTATATGGAGTGAGTTGTGTGTCAAGTTGAAGTACTGTACTCAATGCTGTGCAGAAGTTCTTTGTTGAGATAGATAGATAGATAGATAGATAGACAGACAGACAGACAGACAGTCAGTCAGTCAGTCAGTATGTATGTATGTATGTATGAATGTATGGATGTATGCATATATGTATAAGTAAACACAGCAAGTCAGAGGAGTGGAATGGAAGATTTGTAACTGTCAAACAGTGTGATGGGAGAAATTGATTCCATTTCAGTGGATTAACAAACCCCAATCATCAATCACTATGATGAGTCTAGTTGTCGAATAAAGGATGATGGTTCTGAGGCAGTTTAGAAATAGGCTTCATCGTAGTTATTCTCTTGCATCCTATTGAATAGACAAATCATGTCTCATAATGGTTGTATATAGACGTGAGTTAACCGGTATCGGGTGATGAGCAGTATTTATGCTCCGTTGACTGATGATGATACTACCTTGACATTTATATATGTATCACCGCTTTTCTACTTCATTCAAAGTGAAGCAATTCAACACGTCCCAAACATACACACAGACACACACGCATAAACACACTCGGATAAAGAGAATCATATGGGCAGTGACAATCACAATCATAATAGCATCATCGAAAGTGAATCAATCCTCAACACAAATACGACCGCCTCAAATGAATGCTGCATTCTAGAACCCAAGGCATTAATCAATTCAGTCAAACTGCAAGATAAGCTGCACAAGTACAAGCACACACACGCACGCACACGTAGAATCGAACATGAAGGCACGCCTAGTACACCATCAACGCCGACATGATGATGATATCCGATTGAAGACAGACAATGGCGACTTGGTTCATTGGCTCATACAACATTCGGATTTCAGGCGAAACATCCTGGGTTCGAATTCCGCCACATCTACTACTGGGTAGTATTAGAAGCAGTAGAATGATCAACCCCTACAGAAAACAACTCCATCCATAATGAAGTTATAGTCTACGAAAGTGCCGAAGTTTTATACTTATACCTTACACAATAGTCGTGTGTGTGTGTGTGTGGCTGCCTGGCACATGAAGGACGTGTTCTGTGTCACTCAAGTCAAACACTTACATTCATCAAGTTTGTCTGTCTGAATAAATGACGAAATGTGAATGGAGAAAGAATCCTCTGATCTATCATTCCCTTCAACGTTGACTGATATATAATTATTATTATTATATATATATATATTATTGGATTTCTCTGGCCTATGAGGTAAGAATTCAACTAGAGTATGCATTGGTGAATTGCATCTTCAGCCGGATTCGGAGCTTAGTTTATTAGCTTCGTTGTGGTTAAGTGGAGTAGTGGTGTGGTGGTGTGATACAGACAATGTGTGCCAACGTAATATTATTCTCACATATTCCCACAGTTCAATTCGGAATTAGCAACAGAACACAATACATCCATTTGAAGATTCTATTTGATGTTAGAGACAGAATACATTTCCCACGGTTATATACTGCATTAACAAAGAATACTATGTATTTTTGAACATACCACTAGTCGTAATAGCTTCATTGAAGTTGATTGCTAGGTGAATGCCATTCAGGGTGGACAGAAAGATGGTTTCAGAATGTATGAAAGATAGTGTAACATATTGCTTGGAAAATATGTAGCTGGTCGATTAGCCCAGCAGTACATAAAAATACCTGTAGTGAAGTGAATTATTGAATATTTCGTGTCACTGATGATGGGAGGAGATATTTTCTCACGTACGCATCTCTGTGGTGTAGACGTATGCTGAAGCTTTGTCCGCGTATCACTCGCCCTGTCTCACTCTTCGTCTTCATTATTTCTAGATAGGGTTTAGAGAATTTGGAATTCGGTGTTTTCTTATCTAGTGAGCTATTAGAGCAGAATGAACTCTACTCTACTCACAGTCAGTGTTTTTGTTAACAGGATATCATCATCATCATCATCATCATCATCATCATTGGTTGTGGAGATAATGTACTAGCTATTTTGTGCACCATTAATTTCAAGCTTACATTTCAATATTTGTTCCCAATGTTTTCTTCTGTTCAACAGTGATTTGGTTAAGTCAGTTCGAACAGAGGAATATTCCAATTTCACGACTGAAAATATATCAGCTGATATGTCTAATCAATTAAATAATAATAATAATAACAATAATAATAATAATAGTGCATCCACAGAAAGACGTCAAAACAGTCAGAGCTGTAGAAAGTTAGAAAGTAACCAACCTGGTGTATGTGAGATTGTTCAACCTTCTTCTTCATTCCAAGATCCAGATCCATCGTCGTCGTCGTCAAATGCGACACTTTCTGATGGTGTTTCTCGAGACAGCGACTGGCGTATCTGGGCTACGCAACTTTTAAATGACAGTGAGGCAGTTGTCAATATGCTGCAGAAAGAGAATGGAGGCCACAAGTGAGTGTGAATGTTTTCTATCCTGATTATCCAGTTTCAGTGTCACTTTGTGTCAGCAAATGTCAATTGTTGGCTTAGTTAGGTCTTTGAAATGAGCTTTGTTTACAGTGAGAGTTTCTTTCTAACATATGACACACATTCTCACCTGTTGAGGAGTGATTACATGATGGACAACAAAGACATTGAGGTGAATGTGGCATAAGAGTACAGTCTGTTTTGTTCATATTGCCTACCTACACCACATACATTCTTAGGTGGAGAATGTGAACAGGGAATTTCAACAATATGACACGTATTGCTTGAGTTACTGCACGGGATGGAGTTGTTAACGAATTCGCATATTTTCAGATTAACTGTAAATTCGCTGAGAAGAATCTTCTCGATGAAATTTGTTTTTCCAATGTCGTTACAGTGGGAAATACCGAAAAATACAATACTCGCCAATAATGTTGATGTTAATGGTGATGATAGTAATAGTAATGCTAATAATAACAATAACAATAATAATAGCAATAATAATTGTATAACAGTTGAATACTGACTGATAACAGAATAGGTTATGCAATGTATGAAATCATTCATGGAATGAATCAGTTTTGTCGTTGATAATAATTATGGTGATGATAATGTAAAAGTGAAGCAGCGTACAGTTCATCGTCATCATCACTGTTGGAAAGATATGAAGTGTCCCTGAAGAAGTAGTAACTTGCGAGTAATTTCATGTAGTTGACAGGAAGCCACAGCTGCGACTGTGTGGGTGGATCTGCGTTAGATCTCATGAACGACTGACTAGTTGGGAGTTGATATCTCGGATTATTGAATGACCTACGACTCCACACAAATCCCAAGTGCCCTCAGGTGGGCACCAACCACCAATCTGTCAGTTAACAGTTAAATCCCGTCGCTTATCACCGTTCATTCATGAGCGTACCAGTGATTCAGACAGAGGAATTCGTGTGCCATCGGATAAGGATATAAGAAATGTAGATTGATATTGACATTGCAGTTATCATCCTCAAGGAATTTCTTCGAAGGTGTACCATGGAAGTGTATTCCACATTCAGTATTGTCTAGTTAGCATGGAACAAAATCGACAGTAGTACTGTTGAATCCGTATTAGGTGTAATTTTTGGGATAGTGTTCCCTCGTCAAGTTATAAATTGGTGCGTTGAAACATGTCGTATGTATACTGGAGTCATATTGTCGTTATTTTGGTGATGCAGATATTCTTGATTAAGAAAAGTGACGAGAATGAGCTGTCTGTCTAATCAGTAATAAATCTGATGATGTACATGCATGAGTGATTTTCACTTGTAAAGAAGAACACTGAGACAAATTCCACTTTCTAGATGTTCTACTGGAGGGTGGGAGATTATTTGGCCCACTCAGGAGAAGACCAGATTTGTACGACAGTGTATGCTGAAAAGTGAAATTTGGTAATAAGACGGAGGAATTAGGTGGAGAGGATGGGCTACAGTTATTGATTAGGAGACGAACTAGGTCACCTCTGTAGTATTCCAATCGAAATAGGCTACCTGAATGAAATGCCTGTGACACTTGCTGGTGGTTGAGTGAAATATATATGTTTATATATATAAATAAATCACGAATTGGCGAAGTTGGAATTCATGGGACATTGTGTGGGATCGCAGTGGCACAATGGTGTGGGAGCCGGCTTTGCAGTGGAAGGGTCCTGGCTTCGAAGCCTGGCGGTGTGTGTGTGTGTCGCTGAACAGCCCGAAACTAGGACGAGACAGCTGTACAGTGCACTAAGCTTTCGCATTGCTTCTCTAACTGATCGAAGCTGGTGCGCCCATCTCGTAACCAATCAAACCTTCGCGAAATAACACCTGATAGTAAATGATTCATCAGGGTTGCTGAGGCAAGCCGTCGACTCTTCAGACTCCGGCGCTTGTAAACACTATTGTCCATTTCCATGTTGTATTCTCATGATGTTAACGATAAAAATCTCTTTTTCTGTGTTAATATTTCACTAGACGACATTACTTATCCAGCGTTATTTTTTGAAATATTCTACCTCAACAGATATGGGCTAACATTACGCGGATTGAAGAAGTTGGTTGATGGATTATTACATCCAATTAAAAAGGATTTCAATGAAGGAGTGATTACAACAAGATTGATTTTCACTAACCGTTTGCTGAAAGAACTCGCGTGCATCACAATGAAGCACAGAGACGATGCACGGGAACACGCTATAGCGAAACAGCTGTATCATATATGGGAAAATCAACTGACCACTTCGACGACAGAATCTTGTTGTTCCCCACCGAAGAAGGCTCGTGTAAGTGGTATCGAATAATCTTTGTGTATTTTTATGCTTCAATGTTGTTTTTCCTTGAATTATTTTATACAATTGAATGGAATCAGTGAAAGGGCTAAGTGTTTCTGATTGTTTTGCTTCCCGAGTGGTTGGTATATGTAGATACAATTCGACTGGCTTCCGGCTACATCAAGCACTGACATCGGTTGTAAAATCATTGAGCGTCGAGGAGTACTTAGTGTACAGCTGTTTCCTTCTAGTTCGGAAGTCTTCAGTGGAACTCACTCAGTCTTAGTGAGTGGTTGTATTCGATTAGGGTGGGGATGAAGTTGCTGGATTTCCAGCGAGAAGACACCATCAGTAGTAGGGTTCATTTGACCACGTGTAGTGAAGTATGAACTGACATACGAAGCTGAAAGGGATTACTGGTTATAGGGGAGGCTGAGGATCTATGAGTTTAGGAAATCTCCTGTACAAAACTGGGGATAATTTCTCAACCTTAATAGCATACGACCTCTGGTCATATCTAACGGGTATATTCCACACTAAACAACGAGTCCGGCAGTTCCCACAGCAACAAAATTTGGAGAAGTCCTTGACAGGAAAACAGATTCAGAAGTAATAGTCAATGCGAAAACTTGAGATAGATAGCGGTCGATATATACACATATATATTTCTGTTTATATTCTGGCATATTTATGAGTGATTACAACGTTGATTTCGGCAATTTACTCCAAGCAGTTCCCAAAAGATGATCAAAATCGGGATTTCCATGTAGAAAGCATCGCAAACCGACATCATTCGGAGGAATGTAGGAAACCACGGAGCACTGAGCAGATGATTTGTCATAGCTTGAGACTATTCAGCTGCGTGCATCCTTCAGGGACCTTCAGGCTGCAAGTCAAACACTCTAATAATCCAGTCACTTGGTAACAGTTCAGTGGCTAATGAATTGCAACTCTTATAATTTCGCCATATCCAACCAATTTGCATCCGCTGTATTGCGGACGCGGATCAGCTGTTCGGGATTTTATAGCGCACGGTTTATCTTGCAGAACTCAATCAGAGTCGATGTAACTGATTCTAGAGAATGTCAGTATATTCCTCGGAACAGCGTTTGAAGCGTTAGAATGAGAAACGGGGTAATTTTGTTTAGAATGTCACGCTGGGTTTCTCAGTCTTCATTAAGATGACCATCCTGTAGAGTCAGGAAATACGGTCAGGTTAACAGAAGATGTAGGCATTTCTTACTAGGATATATTTAAAATTTGTCTTGTGACAGTAGCCTTGGTCTCACCAATTTAAAGCCATCCATGTTCTCGTTCACAGGGATCACTGGCCTCAAAAGTACAATCTGTAAGTTGTGAGTGACGCATATTCATTTATTGTACACAGTCACCTTAATGCAATGAGAGATAGTTCTTGACTGTATTTAAGGCTGGTTTAACGTGTATGCTTTGAAAATTAGCTGAGCCGCATTATACAGGTTGGAGCACGATTACCTATCTGTTCGACTGCTTCAGGCAGTGGCGTATAAGAGTGTTATGTAGATAAGCAGCTTATATTCTTGCTTACTCACACTATTGAAGAAGTCTAGGAATGTACATTGAGGATCTGTCAAAATTTTCATCGCGACGAAACAATAAGAAACGAGTTTTCAACTGGTAGATTGTGTGGAGAGAAGGGAGGATTTCGCGATCGGTAGAACAATAAGTGAGACATTGATATTTCGTCAATCTGCAGGGATAAACAAGTGGGTCGTTGACAGGGGAACGGCTGAGTTCCAGTTGATATGACAAACTTCTTTGATTCCCAACAATAGCTTTGTACCAAATCCCACAGTTTGTTGGTGATTTGCATTTCATTTCTATGTTGGCATTATTACTGCATATTTCTGACTGACAATGATACAGAGGAATTTCCAGATGTGCGTTCCCCTGTTTGGTGGTGATTTAGACAGGTTGAGATGTCGTTTAAAATGATAGCAAATATTGACCGATTAGCTGAGAATAAGAGTCTTGCGATACACTTTAACTAATCCTGCGCGTCCACCAGTCGGTTAGTTATCGCCAGGTATTCACATTTCCATATTTGTAAGGTTGTTTACATCTTTGTGGTGTTTGGTTAACTGCCGTGAAATACAACGGTCAATTATTTTGTTGAGTGTGTGTGTGTGTGTGTGTAGTAGACAGTTATTTTGAAAACTGAAAGTTCAATTTGACCCTATTGTTAATTTGTCCATTACATCTTCATAGCCTGTCCCGATGTATTGAAACGGTTAATATAAATGCAAATTATGAAGTCTAGTAGCTGGCAAATTCAGTTTGAAGGTGTATTTTGTGATTTTGTACACAGTTTTTCACATGATCGAATGTCACTGTCAACAATATGACGAGTGTTGTAACCAAACGTCACTTTCTTCATTTGCTATTGTATTACGATAGCTTACCTCCGGTTAATTGAGATGATTCGATTTATGATTGCAGTGACCGATTTGTATGACTCGTAGTTATGAAATACGTGTAACTTTCAGTGTTGTGTACTGTGAATATTTACTTTTAGAAAGAATAATCTGTGAACATTGGGATAGAGAATTCACACGGAGAAGTCACCTTAAAGAACATTCGAGTTAAACATGAAGGTAAGTTTTTAAAAGATATTCAATAATTGTCTCGTTGCATGATAACATTTGTTTTTGGCGAGCAATGAAATCATTTTGAAGAGTACGAAACAGTTAGCCAGTCAGGTTGGAGATGGATAAATTCGATGTTATGGAAAAGTGTCAAACACATGTGGATGAGCTGAGTGATAATTAAGGAGTCTCCCAGAATGTGTAGTTTTTCTGTATAGCGTCGTTTTTATGCTACCAATAATCTGTTACTCTTTGTACTTTGCAGTCTAACATAGGTAGTTCCCCAATTTCATTCTTTATCTCCATGGTGAATTTTATTGAGTCGACATGACTGTTTATGTGTGTGGGAAGAATTTCTCGAAATCGTTCTTTTTCATTATTACTAAGGTGTCGTCTACACATCTTCACCAACATTTTATTGATGATGGCTTGAATGGTCTAAGTGCGTTCTCTTCCCAACAATCGATGAATTTGTCAGCTATTATCGGCTACTGCTTCATTTCGTTGGTTTATTTTCCTTGAAATGTAAAATATGTTGTTGTTAGACAGAATTCAACCCCCTTTTATTATCACCTCTTCTACGGATAATTGTGTCCTGTCTTTTAGGTCATCATCTGCTTTCAGTCTCGTTTTCAGTGCATTCATGGTCGTTTGAATGGGTATTATAGTATGAAGACTGTTTACATCAAAGCTGACTAGTATTTTTTCTTCGTTCTGCTTTAGGATGAGAAAAACTTGTAGTCCGGATTACGTTGGCTTTCCTTGGTAAAAGCGACGCTCGCAGGAAACGTTTACCCGAGCGGATTGATTGACTAAAACACGAAAGGTAAGTAGTTGAAATTGGTCATCGACTCAGTTCCAGAGATAACCATATTCATGGAATTGGAATCCATGTCCCAACAGCATGGTTATACCGGTTGAGGAAGGAAGCGTGTGTGGAGCTGTATTCTAGAACACCTGCTCGACTGCTGTCACTCCACCAACTCTGAACATGACTTTGAGATCATCTGTCAAGTTCATGCTAACTTGGACTCGGTCGCGTTACCATCGTTATAAATTTCAAAAGACAGAAGAGGCTTTGACATTTCGTGAATTTAAGCCAGACGTTTGTGTACAAAAGAAGCATGTACAATCCCTACTTCTGTCTTGGCCGTAGAGGGATAGACATTTATTTATTTATTTTCTATATTTTATTTGTTTTGTCATTCAATTATTCTATGTACGTTTCCGACATTTTTGCGATTATTGTTATTGTCATTACGATTCTCACTTCCAATTGTCTCCACTTATCTCACTCGACATTCTAAATCCAAAAATATTTTCGCAATGTTGAATCGTATCTTGTCAAATTTCATACCATGTTATGTAGTGTTTCATAGCAGCCTACCGGCCCTGAAATGATACACCCCTTTCGAACACCTATACATCTTATGAATTATTGTACATATGAGATTAATTGTTTTGCCACCTGCCACTTGACTGACATTTAACTATGATTATAATCACAAATATTTTAATTGCATTTCATACTACTATTGTTGTTATTATTGTTTCATGTCTTCACGCATTTGATTGAATTCCCTCACGATATATGATTTGCTTTAAAAACTTTATGTATACGATTGTACAACTTGATGGTAATCTCGTTGAATAGAGTCCGTTCGCTGAATATCGCGTTCTTAATGTCACAGTGTGAATTATTAAATTAACGTATGATTGTTTGTCTGTTTGATTCTGCGGTGGGACTAAATTTCCAGCAGGCACACGTAGACATACGCACGCACGCACACACACACACACACACTCCTAATCGTCGCCTTGTTCGACTACTAGGCTGTAGGGACTCAGGATTTGAGGATCGGTTAGGTTAGGGTAGGTGAAGAGAGAGAGAGTGGTGAGCAATCCCAATCTATAGAAATGACATCATAACTAATAAGAATTCACAAATCTTCAAGCCCTATCTTCTAATTGACGTGCAGAGGAAGCAGTATTTATATGAGGTCATCATATACAGACGGCTAGCTCGTTGTAGGGGACAGATTCCAAGTGAGAATAGTCTATCCAAGGCAGTGTTTTGGTTATTCTCACAGCTGTAACCTGTTTATTTGTTGTTTCAGTCTTTCGGAGCACAGTCTATACAGAGTGAACTGTGAGTTGTCACAGTGAATCGACTGTTCATTGGTCATCATCTTCTTCTTACGTAAATAAACCCAACACAAAACCTCCCGAATCTGGAACTATCCCACCACATACACACTCTGAATTCCTGATATCTGAATATTTTTACATTGTCTTTTCTTTTCGCGAAGATGCGCTAAGAAATATCCTAATGTTCGTTAAAACTAACACCTTTGTAGATATTCATCTGAAAATCAAGTTGTCTCCGATGGACTGTGATAAGAAGCGCTCAGCTTGCGCTGCACACCTGTTCCAATACAGTTGTGTTTCCGGAGATTACAATTTCACGTCCAGTAGTGTTCGTGTGGACTAACCGTACGGTGATGATACTTGCAGCTCCCACAGATCATTCTGTATCCATCAGAAAGAATGTGTGATAACTGTCAGTGAGAAAGATTGAATCACTTTGGTTATGATTTGCTTGATTGTGTGTGTGTGTCCAAGTGTGTGTGTGCGTGTGCGTTTCTTAGCACTAGTCATCCACCGAGAACTTGTTGTAAATCTCCCGAGTAATTGTTTGACGTTTTCATTTCCTTGCTGATTTGTAGATAGTGAGTCCACGAACTATTACTACTTCTATTGCAATTATTATTATCATTATTAATATTATTATTATTATTGTTATTATCTTTCTCCCCTATATCATTGAAAGCGTTAATTTCAATGTTTCGTCAAATATCGAAGATTGGATCGCAAATCTTCTCTTTGCTTGGACGGAATCAAGGTCCTTCGGAGTCTCAAAACAACGCAAAGGATATTTCGACGGAAACGGACGAGTCTCGAGACGACTGTTCATGTAGACATGAAAGCTTTGTACGGTATGCCTCTGATGATGAGACTAGTTCTGGTGAGTTCTCACGTTTTGAAGCAGAATCTTCTTCACTACTTGGAGAAGTGATATGGAATTCATTGCAGACTGTTTACTGGAATTAATTCATTCCAGACGTTATGCTGGGAAATGTGTGTGAATTTTAAGTCAGGTGAACAAACATCCGGCCGATAGTTGTTACCTTGACATGGTGGTCGAGCTTGCATATCGCACTGACCTAACAAGTTACACTGGCTGGAACTAATGTTCCTGCAGGTCCGAAGATGGCAGGAAGATTGTTTAGGTAGGGACTAGACTAAAAGCGGTTAGCGGCTTAGTGTAAGCTTTTCTGTGGACAACCAAGTGTGCGCCACGTGTTTCGGGAAATTAAGGTGACATCTGATGCCAGATCGAAATGAAGACGAATAGGTTTGCTGTTAATAGATAGCGTAGTGTACTTGCGTTTGTTGGTGAAATGGACTCTGTAAGTTGTGAAAATGGTCTGTCTTCGAGAAGATTGTTTCGTCTTGAGGGGACTACTTCTTCTGTTACTCACCGAGGAATTTTTCTGTGGTGGACAGTAACCCTGTTTATGTCGAAAACGGCGACACTTGAAGCACTTATGTTTCTTGAAAGGACAAAACTTGACAAAATGCCATGAACCACAGTACCAGCAGACTGACGGAGGTTTAGATGAATTTCGAGACTGGCGTGCTGTGTGCTTAAAGGTGATCGAAGGAGTTTTCACTGTGTTAATTGAACCGAATTCAGGCGACCGTGGTTCGCACTCCATCATGGCAATGTCGTACTTGAAGTTGATGAAGCGTTGGTATTTTGCTGTCACCGTTTGTAAAGTCATTTTCGGGTCTTGTTTCACGAGTAACGGAAGTCGAGTTCTTATGACAGCATCTTCTGGGTTCTTGAAACCACAAGTAAAAATCAACCAGCCAGCTCTGCTGCCTGTGCACTCTGACAAGGGAGGGTTAGAATAGGTCGGTCTGAAGATTTCGACATCCGACTTACCCTAGGGTGATCCGTAACTGGCGTTGAGTCACTGTTGCGAAACCAAAGCTAAATGTCAGTTCGGACAGGCTGTGTGTGACCAACCAGCCTCAGGTAGTTGTTCTCTGGAGTATTTCACGTCAGGAACCTTCACCAGATCGGACATGAGGCGTCATTAGCTAGTATTCTGGCATCTCAAGCAATGGATGTATGTTGTGTTTCTGAGACACGCGTACAAGACCCGGGTGTGTTTGGTTATTCACTAAAGCTCACCCGGCCAACAAGGTGGATCTGCGAAATTCACTTTAAGGCTGTCAGGAGATTCCTCAGCGAGGACTCACAGGTGTAGGAATAGCGTTGAATATTAGGGTTTGAGAATCACTCCTTGACTGGGTCCCAGTAGAGTGTCGTATGTGTGCGGTCTGTCTGGGCAGGTCCATTGGAAGAGGGAAGGATGGCGTTACCCGTCTTTGTCTTTGCATAGTCTCACCACCGCTTATTTCAGACGTCTCACACAATGGCTATTGAATTGTCTTTGAGCACACAAACACACTGTGACCCCTGAAGATTGGTCAATTATAAAACATTTGTATTTCATATTGTATTGTAGTGGACTAACAGTCATCACAAGAATTCCATTGCTTTCCTACTCGGCAGGTAATTTACCAGGCAAATTCCAAGTCTCCGATGCTGAGTCAAGTATGAGACCAAGCAACTTCGAGTTGGATAAATCGTAAGTATAAGTCAGTGTTTACATATATATATGTATATATATATGTGCATATATATGTATATATATACATACATATATATATATATATACATGGATATATATAAACATATACATATATATATTCACAATACTCACGTCATTTTGATGCAGCGCAATCCGATTTCCCTGTACAGCATTATACCTACGGAGACGTTGTGATGCATTCACTCGTTGTAATCTAATCTCCCAGATCCATTAAACCGTCATGCACTGCCATATTACTATTCTTTCTCACGTACATTTCTGTCCATCAGAATTGTTTGAATGTCTCTGTTTTTACTCTGTTGCATTGTCTACCATTGTATAGTATATGGAGTGAGTTGTGTGTCAAGTTGAAGTACTGTACTCAATGCTGTGCAGAAGTTCTTTGTTGAGATAGATAGATAGATAGATAGATAGACAGACAGACAGACAGTCAGTCAGTATGTATGTATGTATGTATGTATGTATGTATGTATGAATGTATGGATGTATGCATATATGTATAAGTAAACACAGCAAGTCAGAGGAGTGGAATGGAAGATTTGTAACTGTCAAACAGTGTGATGGGAGAAATTGATTCCATTTCAGTGGATTAACAAACCCCAATCATCAATCACTATGATGAGTCTAGTTGTCGAATAAAGGATGATGGTTCTGAGGCAGTTTAGAAATAGGCTTCATCGTAGTTATTCTCTTGCATCCTTTTGAATAGACAAATCATGTCTCATAATGGTTGTATATAGACGTGAGTTAACCGGTATCGGGTGATGAGCAGTATTTATGCTCTGTTGACTGATGATGATACTACCTTGACATTTATAAATGTATCACCGCTTTTCTACTTCATTCAAAGTGAAGCAATTCAACACGTCCCAAACATGCACACAGACACACACGCATAAACACACTCGGATAAAGAGAATCATATGGGCAGTGACAATCACAATCATAATAGCATCATCGAAAGTGAATCAATCCTCAACACAAATACGACCGCCTCAAATGAATGCTGCATTCTAGAACCCAAGGCATTAATCAATTCAGTCAAACTGCAAGATAAGCTGCACAAGTACAAGCACACACACGCACGCACACGTAGAATCGAACATGAAGGCACGCCTAGTACACCATCAACGCCGACATGATGATGATATCCGATTGAAGACAGACAATGGCGACTTGGTTCATTGGCTCATACAACATTCGGATTTCAGGCGAAACATCCTGGGTTCGAATTCCGCCACATCTACTACTGGGTAGTATTAGAAGCAGTAGAATGATCAACCCCTACAGAAAACAACTCCATCCATAATGAAGTTATAGTCTACGAAAGTGCCGAAGTTTTATACTTATACCTTACACAATAGTCGTGTGTGTGTGTGTGTGGCTGCCTGGCACATGAAGGACGTGTTCTGTGTCACTCAAGTCAAACACTTACATTCATCAAGTTTGTCTGTCTGAATAAATGACGAAATGTGAATGGAGAAAGAATCCTCTGATCTATCATTCCCTTCAAAGTTGACTGGTATATTATTATTATTATTATTATTATTATTATTATTATTATTATTGGATTTCTCTGGCCTATGAGGTAAGAATTCAACTAGAGTATGCATTGGTGAATTGCATCTTCAGCCGGATTCGGAGCTTAGTTTATTAGCTTCGTTGTGGTTAAGTGGAGTAGTGGTGTGGTGGTGTGGTGGTGTGATACAGACAATGTGTGCCAACGTAATATTATTCTCACATATTCCCACAGTTCAATTCGGCATTAGCAACAGAACACAATACATCCATTTGAAGATTCTATTTGATGTTAGAGACAGAATACATTTCCCACGGTTATATACTGCATTAACAAAGAATACTATGTATTTTTGAACATACCACTAGTCGTAATAGCTTCATTGAAGTTGATTGCTAGGTGAATGCCATTCAGGGTGGACAGAAAGATGGTTTCAGAATGTATGAAAGATAGTGTAACATATTGCTTGGAAAATATGTAGCTGGTCGATTAGCCCAGCAGTACATAAAAATACCTGTACTGAAGTGAATTATTGAATATTTCGTGTCACTGATGATGGGAGGAGATATTTTCTCACGTACGCATCTCTGTGGTGTAGACGTATGCTGAAGCTTTGTCCGCGTATCACTCGCCCTGTCTCACTCTTCGTCTTCATTATTTCTAGATAGGGTTTAGAGAATTTGGAATTCGGTGTTTTCTTATCTAGTGAGCTATTAGAGCAGAATGAACTCTACTCTACTCACAGTCAGTGTTTTTGTTAACAGGATATCATCATCATCATCGTCATCATCATCATCATCATCATCATCATGATCATCATTGGTTGTGGAGATAATGTACTAGCTATTTTGTACACCATTAATTTCAGGCTTACATTTCAATATTTGTTCCCAATGTTTTCTTCTGTTCAACAGTGATTTGGTTAAGTCAGTTCGAACAGAGGAATATTCCAATTTCACGACTGAAAATATATCAGCTGATATGTCTAGTCAATTAAATAATAATAATAATAACAATAATAATTATAATAGTGCATCCACAGAAAGACGTCAAAACAGTCAGAGCTGTAGAAAGTTAGAAAGTAACCAACCTGGTGTATGTGAGATTGTTCAACCTTCTTCTTCATTCCAAGATCCAGATCCATCGTCGTCGTCGTCGTCAAATGCGACACTTTCTGATGGTGTTTCTCGAGACAGCGACTGGCGTATCTGGGCTACGCAACTTTTAAATGACAGTGAGGCAGTTGTCAATATGCTGCAGAAAGAGAATGGAGGCTACAAGTGAGTGTGAATGTTTTCTATCCTGATTATCCAGTTTCAGTGTCACTTTGTGTAAGCAAATGTCAATTGTTGGCTTAGTTAGGTCTTTGAAATGAACTTTGTTTACAGTGAGAGTTTCTTTCTAACATATGACACACATTCTCACCTGTTGAGGAGTGATTACATGATGGACAACAAAGACATTGAGGTGAATGTGGCATAAGAGTACAGTCTGTTTTGTTCATATTGCCTACCTACACCACATACATTCTTAGGTGGAGAATGTGAACAGGGAATTTCGACAATATGACACGTATTGCTTGAGTTACTGCACGGGATGGAGTTGTTAACGAATTCGCATATTTTCAGATTAACTGTACAGCTTGATAACAAATTCGCTGAGAAGAATCTTCTCGATGAAAATTGTTTTTCCAATGTCGTTACAGTGGGAAATACCGAAAAATACAATACTCGCCAATAATGTTGATGTTAATGGTGATGATAGTAATAGTAATGCTAATAATAACAATAACAATAATAATAGCAATAATAATTGTATAACAGTTGAATACTGACTGATAACAGAATAGGTTATGCAATGTATGAAATCATTCATGGAATGAATCAGTTTTGTCGTTGATAATAATTATGGTGATGATAATGTAAAAGTGAAGCAGCGTACAGTTCATCGTCATCATCATCATCATCATCATCACTGTTGGAAAGATATGAAGTGTCACTGAAGAAGTAGTAACTTGCGAGTAATTTCATGTAGTTGACAGGAAGCCACAGCTGCGACTGTGTGGGTGGATCTGCCTTAGATCTCATGAACGACTGACTAGTTGGGAGTTGATATCTCGGATTATTGAATGACCTACGACTCCACACAAATCCCAAGTGCCCTCAGGTGGGCACCAACCACCAATCTGTCAGTTCACAGTTAAATCCCGTCGCTTATCACCGTTCATTCATGAGCGTACCAGTGATTCAGACAGAGGAATTCGTGTGCCATCGGATAAGGATATAAGAAATGTAGATTGATATTGACATTGCAGTTATCATCCTCAAGGAATTTCTTCGAAGGTGTACCATGGAAGTGTATTCCACATTCAGTATTGTCTAGTTAGCATGGAACAAAATCGACAGTAGTACTGTTGAATCCGTATTAGGTGTAATTTTTGGGATAGTGTTCCCTCGTCAAGTTATAAATTGGTGCGTTGAAACATGTCGTATGTATACTGGAGTCATATTGTCGTTATTTTGGTGATGCAGATATTCTTGATTAAGAAAAGTGACGAGAATGAGCTGTCTGTCTAATCAGTAATAAATCTGATGATGTACATGCATGAGTGATTTTCACTTGTAAAGAAGAACACTGAGACAAATTCCACTTTCTAGATGTTCTACTGGAGGGTGGGAGATTATTTGGCCCACTCAGGAGAAGACCAGATTTGTACGACAGTGTATGCTGAAAAGTGAAATTTGGTAATAAGACGGAGGAATTAGGTGGAGAGGATGGGCTACAGTTATTGATTAGGAGACGAACTAGGTCACCTCTGTAGTATTGCAATCGAAATAGGCTACCTGAATGAAATGCCTGTGACACTTGCTGGTGGTTGAGTGAAATATATATGTATATATATATATATATATATTTATATATGAATAAATCACGAATTGGCGAAGTTGGAATTCATGGGACATTGTGTGGGATGGCAGTGGCAGAATGGTGTGGGAGCCGGCTTTGCAGTGGAAGGGTCCTGGCTTCGAAGCCTGGTGGTGTGTGTGTGTCGCTGAACAGCCCGAAACTAGGACGAGACAGCTGTACAGTGCACTAAGCTTTCGCATTGCTTCTCTAACTGATCGAAGCTGGTGCGCCCATCTCGTAACCAATCAAACCTTCGCGAAATAACACCTGATAGTAAATGATTCATCAGGGTTGCTGAGGCAAGCCGTCGACTCTTCAGACTCCGGCGCTTGTAAACACTATTGTCCATTTCCATGTTGTATTCTCATGATGTTAACGATAAAAATCTCTTTTTCTGTGTTAATATTTCACTAGACGACATTACTTATCCAGCGTTATTTTTTGAAATATTCTACCTCAACAGATATGGGCTAACATTACGCGGATTGAAGAAGTTGGTTGATGGATTATTACATCCAATTAAAAAGGATTTCAATGAAGGAGTGATTACAACAAGATTGATTTTCACTAACCGTTTGCTGAAAGAACTCGCGTGCATCACAATGAAGCACAGAGACGATGCACGGGAACACGCTATAGCGAAACAGCTGTATCATATATGGGAAAATCAACTGACCACTTCGACGACAGAATCTTGTTGTTCCCCACCGAAGAAGGCTCGTGTAAGTGGTATCGAATAATCTTTGTGTATTTTTATGCTTCAATGTTGTTTTTCCTTGAATTATTTTATACAATTGAATGGAATCAGTGAAAGGGCTAAGTGTTTCTGATTGTTTTGCTTCCCGAGTGGTTGGTATATGTAGATACAATTCGACTGGCTCCCGACTACATCAAGCACTGACATCGGTTGTAAAATCATTGAGCGTCGAGGAGTACTTAGTGTACAGCTGTTTCCTTCTAGTTCGGAAGTCTTCAGTGGAACTCACTCAGTCTTAGTGAGTGGTTGTATTCGATTAGGGTGGGGATGAAGTTGCTGGATTTCCAGCGAGAAGACACCATCAGTAGTAGGGTTCATTTGACCACGTGTAGTGAAGTATGAACTGACATACGAAGCTGAAAGGGATTACTGGTTATAGGGGAGGCTGAGGATCTATGAGTTTAGGAAATCTCCTGTACACAACTGGGGATAATTTCTCAACCTTAATAGCATACGACCTCTGGTCATATCTAACGGGTATATTCCACACTAAACAACGAGTCCTGCAGTTCCCACAGCAACAAAATTTGGAGAAGTCCTTGACAGGAAAACAGATTCAGAAGTAATAGTCAATGCGAAAACTTGAGATAGATAGCGGTCGATATATACACATATATATTTCTGTTTATATTCTGGCATATTTATGAGTGATTACAACGTTGATTTCGGCAATTTACTCCAAGCAGTTCCCAAAAGATGATCAAAATCGGGATTTCCATGTAGAAAGCATCGCAAACCGACATCATTCGGAGGAATGTAGGAAACCACGGAGCACTGAGCAGATGATTTGTCATAGCTTGAGACTATTCAGCTGCGTGCATCCTTCAGGGACCTTCAGGCTGCAAGACAAACACTCTAATAATCCAGTCACTTGGTAACAGTTCAGTGGCTAATGAATTGCAACTCTTATAATTTCGCCATATCCAACCAATTTGCATCCGCTGTATTGCGGACGCGGATCAGCTGTTCGGGATTTTATAGCGCACGGTTTATCTTGCAGAACTCAATCAGAGTCGATGTAACTGATTCTAGAGAATGTCAGTATATTCCTCGGAACAGCGTTTGAAGCGTTAGAATGAGAAACGGGATAATTTTGTTTAGAATGTCACGCTGGGTTTCTCAGTCTTCATTAAGATGACCATCCTGTAGAGTCAGGAAATACGGTCAGGTTAACAGAAGATGTAGGCATTTCTTACTAGGATATATTTAAAATTTGTCTTGTGACAGTAGCCTTGGTCTCACCAATTTAAAGCCATCCATGTTCTCGTTCACAGGGATCACTGGCCTCAAAAGTACAATCTGTAAGTTGTGAGTGACGCATATTCATTTATTGTACACAGTCACCTTAATGCAATGAGAGATAGTTCTTGACTGTATTTAAGGCTGGTTTAACGTGTATGCTTTGAAAATTAGCTGAGCCGCATTATACAGGTTGGAGCACGATTACCTGTCTGTTCGACTGCTTCAGGCAGTGGCGTATAAGAGTGTTGTGTAGATAAGCAGCTTATATTCTTGCTTACTCACACTATTGAAGAAGTCTAGGAATGTACATTGAGGATCTGTCAAAATTTTCATCGCGACGAAACAATAAGAAACGAGTTTTCAACTGGTAGATTGTGTGGAGAGAAGGGAGGATTTCGCGATCGGTAGAACAATAAGTGAGACATTGATATTTCGTCAATCTGCAGGGATAAACAAGTGGGTCGTTGACAGGGGAACGGCTGAGTTCCAGTTGATATGACAAACTTCTTTGATTCCCAACAATAGCTTTGTACCAAATCCCACAGTTTGTTGGTGATTTGCATTTCATTTCTATGTTGGCATTATTACTGCATATTTCTGACTGACAATGATACAGAGGAATTTCCAGATGTGCGTTCCCCTGTTTGGTGGTGATTTAGACAGGTTGAGATGTCGTTTAAAATGATAGCAAATATTGACCGATTAGCTGAGAATAAGAGTCTTGCGATACACTTGAACTAATCCTGCGCGTCCACCAGTCGGTTAGTTATCGCCAGGTATTCACATTTCCATATTTGTAAGGTTGTTTACATCTTTGTGGTGTTTGGTTAACTGCTGTGAAATACAACGGTCAATTATTTTGTTGAGTGTGTGTGTGTGTGTGTGTAGTAGAGAGTTATTTTGAAAACTGAAAGTTCAATTTGACCCTATTGTTAATTTGTCCATTACATCTTCATAGCCTGTCTCGATGTATTGAAACGGTTAATATAAATGCAAATTATGAAGTCTAGTAGCTGGCAAATTCAGTTTGAAGGTGTATTTTGTGATTTTGTACACAGTTTTTCACATGATCGAATGTCACTGTCAACAATATGACGAGTGTTGTAACCAAACGTCACTTTCTTCATTTGCTATTGTATTACGATAGCTTACCTCCGGTTAATTGAGATGATTCGATTTATGATTGCAGTGACCGATTTGTATGACTCGTAGTTATGAAATACGTGTAACTTTCAGTGTTGTGTACTGTGAATATTTACTTTTAGAAAGAATAATCTGTGAACATTGGGATAGAGAATTCACACGGAAAAGTCACCTTAAAGAACATTCGAGTTAAACATGAAGGTAAGTTTTTAAAAGATATTCAATAATTGTCTCCTTGCATGATAACATTTGTTTTTGGCGAGCAATGAAATCATTTTGAAGAGTACGAAACAGTTAGCCAGTCAGGTTGGAGATGGATAAATTCGATGTTATGGAAAAGTGTCAAACACATGTGGATGAGCTGAGTGATAATTAAGGAGTCTCCCAGAATGTGTAGTTTTTCTATATAGCGTCGTTTTTATGCTACCAATAATCTGTTACTCTTTGTACTTTGCAGTCTAACATAGGTAGTTCCCCAATTTCATTCTTTATCTCCATGGTGAATTTTATTGAGTCGACATGACTGTTTATGTGTGTGGGAAGAATTTCTCGAAATCGTTCTTTTTCATTATTACTAACGTGTCGTCTACACATCTTCACCAACATTTTATTGATGATGGCTTGAATGGTCTAAGTGCGTTCTCTTCCCAACAATCGATGAATTTGTCAGCTATTATCGGCTACTGCTTCATTTCGTTGGTTTATTTTCCTTGAAATGTAAAATATGTTGTTGTTAGACAGAATTCAACCCCCTTTTATTATCACCTCTTCTACGGATAATTGTGTCCTGTCTTTTAGGTCATCATCTGCTTTCAGTCTCGTTTTCAGTGCATTCATGGTCGTTTGAATGGGTATTATAGTATGAAGACTGTTTACATCAAAGCTGACTAGTATTTTTTCTTCGTTCTGCTTTAGGATGAGAAAAACTTGTAGTCCGGATTACGTTGGCTTTCCTTCGTAAAAGCGACGCTCGCAGGAAACGTTTACCCGAGCGGATTGATTGACTAAAACACGAAAGGTAAGTAGTTGAAATTGGTCATCGACTCAGTTCCAGAGATAACCATATTCATGGAATTGGAATCCATGTCCCAACAGCATGGTTATACCGGTTGAGGAAGGAAGCGTGTGTGGAGCTGTATTCTAGAACACCTGCTCGACTGCTGTCACTCCACCAACCCTGAACATGACTTTGAGATCATCTGTCAAGTTCATGCTAACTTGGACTCGGTCGCGTTACCATCGTTATAAATTTCAAAAGACAGAAGAGGCTTTGACATTTCGTGAATTTAAGCCAGACGTTTGTGTACAAAAGAAGCATGTACAATCCCTACTTCTGTCTTGGCCGTAGAGGGATAGACATTTATTTATTTATTTTCTATATTTTATTTGTTTTGTTCATTCAGTTATTCTATGTACGTTTCCGTCATTACTGCGATTATTGTTATTGTCATTACGATTCTCACTTCCAATTGTCTCCACTTATCTCACTCGACATTCTAAATCCAAAAATATTTTCGCAATGTTGAATCGTATCTTGTCAAATTTCATACCATGTTATGTAGTGTTTCATAGCAGCCTACCGGCCCTGAAATGATACACCCCTTTCGAACACCTATACATCTTATGAATTATTGTACATATGAGATTAATTGTTTTGCCACCTGCCACTTGACTGACATTTAACTATGATTATAATCACAACTATTTTAATTGCATTTCATACTACTATTGTTGTTATTATTGTTTCATGTCTTCACGCATTTGATTGAATTCCCTCACGATATATGATTTGCTTTAAAAACTTTATGTATGCGATTGTACACCTTGATGGTGATCTCGTTGAATAGAGTCCCTTCGCTGAATATCGCGTTCTTAATGTCACAGTGTGAATTATTAAATTAACGTATGATTGTTTGTCTGTTTGATTCTGCGGTGGGACTAAATTTCCAGCAGGCACACGTAGACATACGCACGCACGCACACACACACACACTCCTAATCGTCGCCTTGTTCGACTACTAGGCTGTAGGGACTCAGGATTTGAGGATCGGTTAGGTTAGGGTAGGTGAAGAGAGAGAGAGTGGTGAGCAATCCCAATCTATAGAAATGACATCATAACTAATAAGAATTCACAAATCTTCAAGCCCTATCTTCTAATTGACGTGCAGAGGAAGCAGTATTTATATGAGGTCATCATATACAGACGGCTAGCTCGTTGTAGGGGACAGATTCCAAGTGAGAATAGTCTATCCAAGGCAGTGTTTTGGTTATTCTCACAGCTGTAACCTGTTTATTTGTTGTTTCAGTCTTTCGGAGCACAGTCTATACAGAGTGAACTGTGAGTTGTCACAGTGAATCGACTGTTCATTGGTCATCATCTTCTTCTTACGTAAATAAACCCAACACAAAACCTCCCGAATCTGGAACTATCCCACCACATACACACTCTGAATTCCTGATATCTGAATATTTTTACATTGTCTTTCCTTTTCGCGAAGATGCGCTAAGAAATATCCTAATGTTCGTTAAAACTAACACCTTTGTAGATATTCATCTGAAAATCAAGTTGTCTCCGATGGACTGTGATAAGAAGCGCTCAGCTTGCGCTGCACACCTGTTCCAATACAGTTGTGTTTCCGGAGATTACAATTTCACGTCCAGTAGTGTTCGTGTGGACTAACCGTACGGTGATGATACTTGCAGCTCCCACAGATCATTCTGTATCCATCAGAAAGAATGTGTGATAACTGTCAGTGAGAAAGATTGAATCACTTTGGTTATGATTTGCTTGGTTGTGTGTGTGTGTCCAAGTGTGTGTGTGTGTGTGCGTTTCTTAGCACTAGTCATCCACCGAGAACTTGTTGTAAATCTCCCGAGTAATTGTTTGACGTTTTCATTTCCTTGCTGATTTGTAGATAGTGAGTCCACGAACTATTACTACTTCTATTGCAATTATTATTATCATTATTAATATTATTATTATTATTGTTATTATCTTTCTCCCCTATATCATTGAAAGCGTTAATTTCAATGTTTCGTCAAATATCGAAGATTGGATCGCAAATCTTCTCTTTGCTTGGACGGAATCAAGGTCCTTCGGAGTCTCAAAACAACGCAAAGGATATTTCGACGGAAACGGACGAGTCTCGAGACGACTGTTCATGTAGACATGAAAGCTTTGTACGGTATGCCTCTGATGATGAGACTAGTTCTGGTGAGTTCTCACGTTTTGAAGCAGAAGCTTCTTCACTACTTGGAGAAGTGATATGGAATTCATTGCAGACTGTTTACTGGAATTAATTCATTCCAGACGTTATGCTGGGAAATGTGTGTGAATTTTAAGTCAGGTGAACAAACATCCGGCCGATAGTTGTTACCTTGACATGGTGGTCGAGCTTGCATATCGCACTGACCTAACAAGTTACACTGGCTGGAACTAATGTTCCTGCAGGTCCGAAGATGGCAGGAAGATTGTTTAGGTAGGGACTAGACTAAAAGCGGTTAGCGGCTTAGTGTAAGCTTTTCTGTGGACAACCAAGTGTGCGCCACGTGTTTCGGGAAATTAAGGTGACATCTGATGCCAGATCGAAATGAAGACGAATAGGTTTGCTGTTAATAGATAGCGTAGTGTACTTGCGTTTGTTGGTGAAATGGACTCTGTAAGTTGTGAAAATGGTCTGTCTTCGAGAAGATTGTTTCGTCTTGAGGGGACTACTTCTTCTGTTACTCACCGAGGAATTTTTCTGTGGTGGACAGTAACCCTGTTTATGTCGAAAACGGCGACACTTGCAGCACTTATGTTTCTTGAAAGGACAAAACTTGACAAAATGCCATGAACCACAGTACCAGCAGACTGACGGAGGTTTAGCTGAATTTCGAGACTGGCGTGCTGTGTGCTTAAAGGTGATCGAAGGAGTTTTCACTGTGTTAATTGAACCGAATTCAGGCGACCGTGGTTCGCACTCCATCATGGCAATGTCGTACTTCAAGTTGATGAAGCGTTGGTATTTTGCTGTCACCGTTTGTAAAGTCATTTTCGGGTCTTGTTTCACGAGTAACGGAAGTCGAGTTCTTATGACAGCATCTTCTGGGTTCTTGAAACCACAAGTAAAAATCAACCAGCCAGCTCTGCTGCCTGTGCACTCTGACAAGGGAGGGTTAGAATAGGTCGGTCTGAAGATTTCGACATCCGACTTACCCTAGGGTGGTCCGTAACTGGCGTTGAGTCACTGTTGCGAAACCAAAGCTAAATGTCAGTTCGGACAGGCTGTGTGTGACCAACCAGCCTCAGGTAGTTGTTCTCTGGAGTATTTCACGTCAGGAACCTTCACCAGATCGGACATGAGGCGTCATTAGCTAGTATTCTGGCATCTCAAGCAATGGATGTATGTTGTGTTTCTGAGACACGCGTACAAGACCCGGGTGTGTTTGGTTATTCACTAAAGCTCACCCGGCCAACAAGGTGGATCTGCGAAATTCACTTTAAGGCTGTCAGGAGATTCCTCAGCGAGGACTCACAGGTGTAGGAATAGCGTTGAATATTAGGGTTTGAGAATCACTCCTTGACTGGGTCCCAGTAGAGTGTCGTATGTGTGCGGTCTGTCTGGGCAAGTCCATTGGAAGAGGGAAGGATGGCGTTACCCGTCTTTGTCTTTGCATAGTCTCACCACCGCTTATTTCAGACGTCTCACACAATGGCTATTGAATTGTCTTTGAGCACACAAACACACTGTGACCCCTGAAGATTGGTCAATTATAAAACATTTGTATTTCATATTGTATTGTAGTGGACTAACAGTCATCACAAGAATTCCATTGCTTTCCTACTCGGCAGGTAATATACCAGGCAAATTCCAAGTCTCCGATGCTGAGTCAAGTATGAGACCAAGCAACTTCGAGTTGGATAAATCGTAAGTATAAGTCAGTGTTTACATATATACATATATATATAAATATGTATACATATACATGTATATCCATGTATATATATAAACATATACATATATATTCACAATACTCACGTCATTTTGATGCAGCGCAATCCGATTTCCCTGTACAGCATTATACCTACGGAGACGTTGTGATGCATTCACTCATTGTAATCTAATCTCCCAGATCCATTAAACCGTCATGCACTGCCATATTACTATTCTTTCTCACGTACATTTCTGTCCATCAGAATTGTTTGAATGTCTCTGTTTTTACTCTGTTGCTTTGTCTACCATTGTATAGTATATGGAGTGAGTTGTGTGTCAAGTTGAAGTACTGTACTCAATGCTGTGCAGAAGTTCTTTGTTGAGATAGATAGATAGATAGATAGATAGACAGACAGACAGACAGTCAGTCAGTCAGTATGTATGTATGTATGTATGTATGTATGTATGTATGTATGAATGTATGGATGTATGTATGGATGTATGCATATATGTATAAGTAAACACAGCAAGTCAGAGGAGTGGAATGGAAGATTTGTAACTGTCAAACAGTGTGATGGGAGAAATTGATTCCATTTCAGTGGATTAACAAACCCCAATCATCAATCACTATGATGAGTCTAGTTGTCGAATAAAGGATGATGGTTCTGAGGCAGTTTAGAAATAGGCTTCATCGTAGTTATTCTCTTGCATCCTTTTGAATAGACAAATCATGTCTCATAATGGTTGTATATAGACGTGAGTTAACCGGTATCGGGTGATGAGCAGTATTTATGCTCTGTTGACTGATGATGATACTACCTTGACATTTATATATGTATCACCGCTTTTCTACTTCATTCAAAGTGAAGCAATTCAACACGTCCCAAACATACACACAGACACACACGCATAAACACACTCGGATAAAGAGAATCATATGGGCAGTGACAATCACAATCATAATAGCATCATCGAAAGTGAATCAATCCTCAACACAAATACGACCGCCTCAAATGAATGCTGCATTCTAGAACCCAAGGCATTAATCAATTCAGTCAAACTGCAAGATAAGCTGCACAAGTACAAGCACACACACGCACGCACACGTAGAATCGAACATGAAGGCACGCCTAGTACACCATCAACGCCGACATGATGATGATATCCGATTGAAGACAGACAATGGCGACTTGGTTCATTGGCTCATACAACATTCGGATTTCAGGCGAAACATCCTGGGTTCGAATTCCGCCACATCTACTACTGGGTAGTATTAGAAGCAGTAGAATGATCAACCCCTACAGAAAACAACTCCATCCATAATGAAGTTATAGTCTACGAAAGTGCCGAAGTTTTATACTTATACCTTACACAATAGTCGTGTGTGTGTGTGTGTGGCTGCCTGGCACATGAAGGACGTGTTCTGTGTCACTCAAGTCAAACACTTACATTCATCAAGTTTGTCTGTCTGAATAAATGACGAAATGTGAATGGAGAAAGAATCCCCTGATCTATCATTCCCTTCAACGTTGATTGATATATACATGTATATATATATACATATATATATTATTGGATTTCTCTGGCCTATGAGGTAAGAATTCAACTAGAGTATGCATTGGTGAATTGCATCTTCAGCCGGATTCGGAGCTTAGTTTATTAGCTTCGTTGTGGTTAAGTGGAGTAGTGGTGTGGTGGTGTGATACAGACAATGTGTGCCAACGTAATATTATTCTCACATATTCCCACAGTTCAATTCGGAATTAGCAACAGAATACAATACATCCATTTGAAGATTCTATTTGATGTTAGAGACAGAATACATTTCCCACGGTTATATACTGCATTAACAAAGAATACTATGTATTTTTGAACATACCACTAGTCGTAATAGCTTCATTGAAGTTGATTGCTAGGTGAATGCCATTCAGGGTGGACAGAAAGATGGTTTCAGAATGTATGAAAGATAGTGTAACATATTGCTTGGAAAATATGTAGCTGGTCGATTAGCCCAGCAGTACATAAAAATACCTGTAGTGAAGTGAATTATTGAATATTTCGTGTCACTGATGATGGGAGGAGATATTTTCTCACGTACGCATCTCTGTGGTGTAGACGTATGCTGAAGCTTTGTCCGCGTATCACTCGCCCTGTCTCACTCTTCGTCTTCATTATTTCTAGATAGGGTTTAGAGAATTTGGAATTCGGTGTTTTCTTATCTAGTGAGCTATTAGAGCAGAATGAACTCTACTCTACTCACAGTCAGTGTTTTTGTTAACAGGATATCATCATCATCATCATCATGATCATCATTGGTTGTGGAGATAATGTACTAGCTATTTTGTGCACCATTAATTTCAGGCTTACATTTCAATATTTGTTCCCAATGTTTTCTTCTGTTCAACAGTGATTTGGTTACGTCAGTTCGAACAGAGGAATATTGCAATTTCACGACTGAAAATATATCAGCTGATATGTCTAGTCAATTAAATAATAATAATAATAACAATAATAATAATAATAGTGCATCCACAGAAAGACGTCAAAACAGTCAGAGCTGTAGAAAGTTAGAAAGTAACCAACCTGGTGTATGTGAGATTGTTCAACCTTCTTCTTCATTCCAAGATCCAGATCCATCGTCGTCGTCGTCGTCAAATGCGACACTTTCTGATGGTGTTTCTCGAGACAGCGACTGGCGTATCTGGGCTACGCAACTTTTAAATGACAGTGAGGCAGTTGTCAATATGCTGCAGAAAGAGAATGGAGGCTACAAGTGAGTGTGAATGTTTTCTATCCTGATTATCCAGTTTCAGTGTCACTTTGTGTAAGCAAATGTCAATTGTTGGCTTAGTTAGGTCTTTGAAATGAACTTTGTTTACAGTGAGAGTTTCTTTCTAACATATGACACACATTCTCACCTGTTGAGGAGTGATTACATGATGGACAACAAAGACATTGAGGTGAATGTGGCATAAGAGTACAGTCTGTTTTGTTCATATTGCCTACCTACACCACATACATTCTTAGGTGGAGAATGTGAACAGGGAATTTCAACAATATGACACGTATTGCTTGAGTTACTGCACGGGATGGAGTTGTTAACGAATTCGCATATTTTCAGATTAACTGTACAGCTTGATAACAAATTCGCTGAGAAGAATCTTCTCGATGAAAATTGTTTTTCCAATGTCGTTACAGTGGGAAATACCGAAAAATACAATACTCGCCAATAATGTTGATGTTAATGGTGATGATAGTAATAGTAATGCTAATAATAACAATAACAATAATAATAGCAATAATAATTGTATAACAGTTGAATACTGACTGATAACAGAATAGGTTATGCAATGTATGAAATCATTCATGGAATGAATCAGTTTTGTCGTTGATAATAATTATGGTGATGATAATGTAAAAGTGAAGCAGCGTACAGTTCATCGTCATCATCATCATCATCATCATCACTGTTGGAAAGATATGAAGTGTCACTGAAGAAGTAGTAACTTGCGAGTAATTTCATGTAGTTGACAGGAAGCCACAGCTGCGACTGTGTGGGTGGATCTGCCTTAGATCTCATGAACGACTGACTAGTTGGGAGTTGATATCTCGGATTATTGAATGACCTACGACTCCACACAAATCCCAAGTGCCCTCAGGTGGGCACCAACCACCAATCTGTCAGTTAACAGTTAAATCCCGTCGCTTATCACCGTTCATTCATGAGTGTACCAGTGATTCAGACAGAGGAATTCGTGTGCCATCGGATAAGGATATAAGAAATGTAGATTGATATTGACATTGCAGTTATCATCCTCAAGGAATTTCTTCGAAGGTGTACCATGGAAGTGTATTCCACATTCAGTATTGTCTAGTTAGCATGGAACAAAATCGACAGTAGTACTGTTGAATCCGTATTAGGTGTAATTTTTGGGATAGTGTTCCCTCGTCAAGTTATAAATTGGTGCGTTGAAACATGTCGTATGTATACTGGAGTCATATTGTCGTTATTTTGGTGATGCAGATATTCTTGATTAAGAAAAGTGACGAGAATGAGCTGTCTGTCTAATCAGTAATAAATCTGATGATGTACATGCATGAGTGATTTTCACTTGTAAAGAAGAACACTGAGACAAATTCCACTTTCTAGATGTTCTACTGGAGGGTGGGAGATTATTTGGCCCACTCAGGAGAAGACCAGATTTGTACGACAGTGTATGCTGAAAAGTCAAATTTGGTAATAAGACGGAGGAATTAGGTGGAGAGGATGGGCTACAGTTATTGATTAGGAGACGAACTAGGTCACCTCTGTAGTATTCCAATCGAAATAGGCACTGTGACACTTGCTGGTGGTTGAGTGAAATATATATGTATATATATATATATTTATATTTATATATGCATAAATCACGAATTGGCGAAGTTGGAATTCATGGGACATTGTGTGGGATCGCAGTGGCACAATGGTGTGGGAGCCGGCTTTGCAGTGGAGGGGTCCTGGCTTCGAAGCCTGGCGGTGTGTGTGTGTGTGTCGCTGAACAGCCCGAAACTAGGACGAGACAGCTGTACAGTGCACTAAGCTTTCGCATTGCTTCTCTAACTGATCGAAGCTGGTGCGCCCATCTCGTAACCAATCAAACCTTCGCGAAATAACACCTGATAGTAAATGATTCATCAGGGTTGCTGAGGCAAGCCGTCGACTCTTCAGACTCCGGCGCTTGTAAACACTATTGTCCATTTCCATGTTGTATTCTCATGATGTTAACGATAAAAATCTCTTTTTCTGTGTTAATATTTCACTAGACGACATTACTTATCCAGCGTTATTTTTTGAAATATTCTACCTCAACAGATATGGGCTAACATTACGCGGATTGAAGAAGTTGGTTGATGGATTATTACATCCAATTAAAAAGGATTTCAATGAAGGAGTGATTACAACAAGATTGATTTTCACTAACCGTTTGCTGAAAGAACTCGCGTGCATCACAATGAAGCACAGAGACGATGCACGGGAACACGCTATAGCGAAACAGCTGTATCATATATGGGAAAATCAACTGACCACTTCGACGACAGAATCTTGTTGTTCCCCACCGAAGAAGGCTCGTGTAAGTGGTATCGAATAATCTTTGTGTATTTTTATGCTTCAATGTTGTTTTTCCTTGAATTATTTTATACAATTGAATGGAATCAGTGAAAGGGCTAAGTGTTTCTGATTGTTTTGCTTCCCGAGTGGTTGGTATATGTAGATACAATTCGACTGGCTCCCGACTACATCAAGCACTGACATCGGTTGTAAAATCATTGAGCGTCGAGGAGTACTTAGTGTACAGCTGTTTCCTTCTAGTTCGGAAGTCTTCAGTGGAACTCACTCAGTCTTAGTGAGTGGTTGTATTCGATTAGGGTGGGGATGAAGTTGCTGGATTTCCAGCGAGAAGACACCATCAGTAGTAGGGTTCATTTGACCACGTGTAGTGAAGTATGAACTGACATACGAAGCTGAAAGGGATTACTGGTTATAGGGGAGGCTGAGGATCTATGAGTTTAGGAAATCTCCTGTACACAACTGGGGATAATTTCTCAACCTTAATAGCATACGACCTCTGGTCATATCTAACGGGTATATTCCACACTAAACAACGAGTCCTGCAGTTCCCACAGCAACAAAATTTGGAGAAGTCCTTGACAGGAAAACAGATTCAGAAGTAATAGTCAATGCGAAAATTTGAGATAGATAGCGGTCGATATATACACATATATATTTCTGTTTATATTCTGGCATATTTATGAGTGATTACAACGTTGATTTCGGCAATTTACTCCAAGCAGTTCCCAAAAGATGATCAAAATCGGGATTTCCATGTAGAAAGCATCGCAAACCGACATCATTCGGAGGAATGTAGGAAACCACGGAGCACTGAGCAGATGATTTGTCATAGCTTGAGACTATTCAGCTGCGTGCATCCTTCAGGGACCTTCAGGCTGCAAGACAAACACTCTAATAATCCAGTCACTTGGTAACAGTTCAGTGGCTAATGAATTGCAACTCTTATAATTTCGCCATCTCCAACCAATTTGCATCCGCTGTATTGCGGACGCGGATCAGCTGTTCGGGATTTTATAGCGCACGGTTTATCTTGCAGAACTCAATCAGAGTCGATGTAACTGATTCTAGAGAATGTCAGTATATTCCTCGGAACAGCGTTTGAAGCGTTAGAATGAGAAACGGGGTAATTTTGTTTAGAATGTCACTCTGGGTTTCTCAGTCTTCATTAAGATGACCATCCTGTAGAGTCAGGAAATACGGTCAGGTTAACAGAAGATGTAGGCATTTCTTACTAGGATATATTTAAAATTTGTCTTGTGACAGTAGCCTTGGTCTCACCAATTTAAAGCCATCCATGTTCTCGTTCACAGGGATCACTGGCCTCAAAAGTACAATCTGTAAGTTGTGAGTGACGCATATTCATTTATTGTACACAGTCACCTTAATGCAATGAGAGATAGTTCTTGACTGTATTTAAGGCTGGTTTAACGTGTATGCTTTGAAAATTAGCTGAGCCGCATTATACAGGTTGGAGCACGATTACCTGTCTGTTCGACTGCTTCAGGCAGTGGCGTAAAAGAGTGTTGTGTAGATAAGCAGCTTATATTCTTGCTTACTTACACTATTGAAGAAGTCTAGGAATGTACATTGAGGATCTCTCAAAATTTTCATCGCGACGAAACAATAAGAAACGAGTTTTCAACTGGTAGATTGTGTGGAGAGAAGGGAGGATTTCGCGATCGGTAGAACAATAAGTGAGACATTGATATTTCGTCAATCTGCAGGGATAAACAAGTGGGTCGTTGACAGGGGAACGGCTGAGTTCCAGTTGATATGACAAACTTCTTTGATTCCCAACAATAGCTTTGTACCAAATCCCACAGTTTGTTGGTGATTTGCATTTCATTTCTATGTTGGCATTATTACTGCATATTTCTGACTGACAATGATACAGAGGAATTTCCAGATGTGCGTTCCCCTGTTTGGTGGTGATTTAGACAGGTTGAGATGTCGTTTAAAATGATAGCAAATATTGACCGATTAGCTGAGAATAAGAGTCTTGCGATACACTTGAACTAATCCTGCGCGTCCACCAGTCGGTTAGTTATCGCCAGGTATTCACATTTCCATATTTGTAAGGTTGTTTACATCTTTGTGGTGTTTGGTTAACTGCCGTGAAATACAACGGTCAATTATTTTGTTGAGTGTGTGTGTGTGTGTGTGTAGTAGACAGTTATTTTGAAAACTGAAAGTTCAATTTGACCCTATTGTTAATTTGTCCATTACATCTTCATAGCCTGTCTCGATGTATTGAAACGGTTAATATAAATGCAAATTATGAAGTCTAGTAGCTGGCAAATTCAGTTTGAAGGTGTATTTTGTGATTTTGTACACAGTTTTTCACATGATCGAATGTCACTGTCAACAATATGACGAGTGTTGTAACCAAACGTCACTTTCTTCATTTGCTATTGTATTACGATAGCTTACCTCCGGTTAATTAAGATGATTCGATTTATGATTGCAGTGACCGATTTGTATGACTCGTAGTTATGAAATACGTGTAACTTTCAGTGTTGTGTACTGTGAATATTTACTTTTAGAAAGAATAATCTGTGAACATTGGGATAGAGAATTCACACGGAAAAGTCACCTTAAAGAACATTCGAGTTAAACATGAAGGTAAGTTTTTAAAAGATATTCAATAATTGTCTCCTTGCATGATAACATTTGTTTTTGGCGAGCAATGAAATCATTTTGAAGAGTACGAAACAGTTAGCCAGTCAGGTTGGAGATGGATAAATTCGATGTTATGGAAAAGTGTCAAACACATGTGGATGAGCTGAGTGATAATTAAGGAGTCGTCGACACTTTCTCTTCCCAATAAGGAAGTGAGCCTCTCCATTTTCCAGGATGTGATAACCCTGCAGTGCTGGTAACACTGGAACTTTTGATACGGGACTATTTTCAGTTTCAGCAGCTACACCTCTCACAGGCAGTTTTAAAACCCAGGAAATACAAATATACAAAATGTGTTCGTTAGTAGCACAGTGGTTAGGACTCTTTCCGACCATGCACATGGTCCGGGGTTTGATCCCCTGCCGACGCACAGCTGATATCTGTGGTCGGTCCGCAAAATTTGTGATACCGATATCACATGCTGAAAATTCCATATTTGTACCAAAAAATATGGTGTGGAATCAAGCTGTAATCAAAAATTTTAAAAAAATTTTAAAAAATGGGATCTGGCAAGAGATGTTCCTACGTAACATTAGGATCATCAGCTTACCTTCCCTCACACTGACTCGTCTCAGACAAATTACACAACGATGCACAAGTCCACCAACCTATCAGCTGAAGCTTTTCATGGTCATCACACCTCCACATGGTGGTGTGTCTGTCCTCATATCTAAGCCATGCTGCTAGATCGGTCTTCACCAAATTTCCAACGTAAATGCGTTAGAGCAGGCATTTGACTGTAATCAAGAGGAATAGAAGCTTCAGCTTACGTGGATAACCCTCATTTGACCATTCAAGGTCAGTGGTGCGGTTGCACTCCATTGGTAGTTAGTGGTGCTTCAAGTTTAGCTTGGTTGTCATTCCTACCAATAATGATTATCCTATTACCTTTCGTGTCCACTCTTCCTGTACAGCCTGGTTGGTGACTTCGTCGAAGAGAAACTTTTCCTCGCTTCTTTAATATAACAAATTCACATTACTGATTCTTATCTTCATGCTCCGTCTTTTTTTGTGAACAGGGAGAAATTGGGTGAACCTTTTGTTGAAGAAGCAACAGAATCAACTGCGGCTTAAAACGGCTGACTCTCCCGCTTGCCGATCCACGTCTGTGTACATATCTTGAACAACGTGAAGCCTACATAATCTCGTACACCGTGACACACCGAATTCTTGTCTAGTCTTATGCACAGCGTTTTGTTTTTATCTGTGCAACCATAAATTGTAAATTTTTTGTCGCGCCGTATTTGAAATATGGCTGAAAACCCCTCCACACAAACATACACGCGTACATACACACGAAACCTGGAAAGAGCAAGATGTAAATAGGATTTTTATCAGAAGCAAATAATTTAGCATTATTATTTTATTAAAAGTTAAATGACAGTGAACTCTGAAATCACGAGAAACAAGTTTTCATTTCTTGTTACATGCCTACTGATTTTTGTGTTTCTCCTCTCCCTGTTCCGGGTTTTTCAATGTAAACAAATGCGATAACCACCAATCAAGTGAACAAAAGAGAGAATTGTATGTAAAAAATATTATGACCAAGCGTGAAATACTATGTGAATGAGTTCTCGTGTGAAATTTTCTTCAGTTGTATGCTTGTTGTTATTTTCGTCTTTCTAACTCGGATGGGCATAATTGGCATTTATTTTATTTCGATTCGGTTTCCTTTTAAAATAATGCACCTATGATCATCGATATTTAGCATTCCAGAGCAGTGGCGAAGGGATGCGGATGGACGATAGCATCATTCCCGAGCTTTTTCAACCGTAATTGGGTTACTTAAAATATCAGCACATTTCCTTAGGACAATGGCAGGTATACCATCAGGGCCTAGACTCTGGGAAGGTTGAAGAGATTTTAGACATTTATGAACATCAGAAGTATTAAAACTATGAAAGTCACTGGTTATGATATTTGTTACATTGAAGCTAAAAGGGACATTAGTAGGGCGGATAAAAGATCTATCTATTAAGAGAATTTACATCAATACTGTATTCATGAATTTCACAGCAAGCCAGAGTAGACGTGTGTCTTTTGTACAAAGCACTTCAGTTTTTGTGGACGAATTGCAATAGCCTCTGTTGCTTGGAGTATTCGGTATCTAGAGGCTTCTGATAATTAATTTGGTACGCGATACAAACACAAGAGTGGAAGACTTATGGCCTGTCTGGACCAGGTGATTTAGTACTGGTGAACTGTCTATCGATTCCACTACACATATGGTCCCGAGCACGAAGACCCCAGTTTCCAGTGCAACGGCCAATATATCTGGCTCGAAGGAGCAGTTGAATTGAAGAATACATGAATAGGTAGCTAGCCTAGGTACTTCGTCTTTCAGTTGATGAGTTACAACTAGTCGTGTGGAAAACACGACCTGAAACTAATCAGCATTAAAAGTTATTTTAAATCGATTTTCTTAACTTTTTGGTTATTATTTCACCTGGTACATCACACATGAATTTCAATCGAATATATACAGGCTTCTTGTTTACCGATATAGGACAGTTATTTACAACTTTTGTGGCTGTGTTTCATATTGAACTTTACTAGATAGTTATTTTCAATTGAAGTGTCATAGACAATTTTAAGTCCATCTTAAGTTACATCTTGTGAACATGTAGCTGTAAGGGTCCTTATCAAATTTATTTTGTACTGGATAGGAAGAAAGCTACTAAAATGTGTACATTTTCTTGTCCTTTACTTTCTTTATGCAAATTTCTGCTTATACTATCATCTGATTTTCCTGTGTGAAGAACATTTAAGAAGGCGATTCTGTTTTGGAGATTATTCTTGACAAACAAAGTTATCGCTATTAGATGGTTGGAGGTAATCAGCAGAAAGCCCTGCCTAGACCTAGGTTTCGTGTTTGTTGCCACTCACCAGTCATTGAGACGTATCTGCAATCTTGGAGTAAGTCATGTCTCCTGAGATTGGAAATGATGTCACCCAATGGTGAAGTCAGGGACGTTACCGGTGAGCTATTCAGGCTACCGACTGACTTCTTGTAGGACTGTAATGTATAATTCACTTAGTCGCTAGGTAGTGACCGTTGTCATGCATCTGTCTAGTCATTGGCTTAGTGCAGACTGAATTCACAGAAGCCTCCAAGGTAATTCTACTTCACCCAACATTGCTCATCGAGCAACTATTAGGCTGCATCGACTGACACATTGATTCCTTGTAATTTGGAGCAAGTCATATTTAACTCTGAAACAGCGTTTTGTGGACACTAGCCAGCCAAGCAGTCTAAACCATCTGACATGATTCAAATCAACAGTCAGAGGCTTCTTGGATAGATACCAAGTTCTGATTTGACCATCCCTAACTCTCTTCCACTCTAATTTTATCTGAGCGCTAACATTGGTCGACGAGAAAGTCGATGGCTTCTCATGCATGCTACTTGTCCCTGGCTACCTGTGTCAATCGATACAGCTAATTAATTCCTCGATGAGCAATGTTAGGTGAGGTAGAATTACCTTGGAACACACCTTAGGAGGCTTTCCAGGATTCAGTCTGCACCAAATAGTGGACTGTATGCATGACAATCAACACTGTCTAGTGTAGAATCAGAGTGAACTCAGTTATCACCAGCACTCAACACTGATCCCTTAAAACCAGTAATCTACGAGATCGGAAAATGAAGAAAAAATGATGCCATCGATAATATCATTGAATGGAAGTGTAAATTTTAGTAATATTACTTCATAGATTTCAGATTATTTGACTGAAGATTAAGGGCATAATTTTCTGTGCTTGTCTGGACGAGCACAGTTGAACAAGTCAACTGGTAGCACTGACACCACTGCGAGTGGTCATATCCCAGAGTTTATGACTCTGAAGGAGAAACCAGTATTCCACAGCGAAATACTTTTTCCTCTGATTCTGAACCCTCCTGCTATGTCCTGTGAGATGTTACAGCTTGGTGGGAAGGAAAAGTGGAGATAGATCAGGTCCTTAATCATCTCTCTCTCTCAGAATTCTAAACAATGCAGTGAGATCTCCTCTCTGCCTGTGGTATACTAAAGAGAAGAGATTCAAACTGTCTAGTCTTTCCTCGTATAATAAATTGATCATACCCAAATCCGCACGTGTTGACTTCCTTTCAACCCTCTCTAGAATGCGTGAGTCCCCTTTAATACAAGGGCTGGCTACCTGGGTGTGGTGCTTCAGTTTTGAACTCACCAGAGATGTATATGCAGAAGCGGACATATCATTGATGATTCTAGTCACCGCTCTGGGTGTCACCTATAATGATGTTAAACTTTTGGCTGCCACTAGGTGATACTGTGCCACAGTCTTTAGATCGTGACTTACTAAGACAACTAGATTCATAAAAGTTTGAACTGACTGGAGGGTTATTCACTACATGTCGTGTGATCTGACAGGTGGCTGTGTAATGTGCAATCGTTATGCACTTCTCTATGTTGATTGGGAGAATAAATTTTTTAGACCAATCTGAAAGTTTGTTAAGGCTTTCTTGTAACGTGACCATATCATTATCACCCTCGAGCTGTCAAAATGTTTCAGGCACGACTCTTTCGAATTGAAGGTAACTGGTGAGAAATTCGACAAAAGTCATCTATGTATAGAAGACAAAAGTTACCATTTATAAATTTGTATGAATGGCAAGTCAAGCAAACTTTAAGGGTAGCAATAGGGTCATAATAACGGCCTCATTGATGAAGCGAAAATTTACTCACCTTCATTTAGTGAGAAAAACTTTCACTTCATCAGTGGAGGTCTTATTATGACGTACTTTTGAAACACGACCTTCGGTTGACAAACATACACACTTAACTTTCATATGTACAAATTCTACTACTCCAAAGTGAATAATTCTGCAGTGATGTTAGGATTTCAGGGGCCAGTTAGAAATAAACAGCTTGAAGACATTTTAGAAGGGTGAATCAAAATATCGGGATTCTCTCCACGACGTCTAAATTACCCTCACACACACCTAAAGCACCAAAATAGTGCCAAATCTCCCCATCATTTTTTTGAACAGCGTCTTGTCCTCCATGAAACTTCCCACTGAAAAGAAGTATATTTAAAAAGACTAACGAATCAAATCTAATAACGCCAGTAGGATAGATGGTACCACTCAGATGCACCAAAAGGTTTATCCTATAAGACCAGTACTTGGATCTAGAGATACCTCTATTCCGACCATCTAATAATATTATATCCCATCAGAAATCGTTCAAGCTCTTGCTTAACCAACTCATATGAAACGAAAAAGAAGTTAAATGACACTCGAATAAGGAATAATGAAAAACGGTTAGTTTTGATATTTGGCAGAATATCGCTCTTAATGCATTTAATCCTACTCCAAAGATAATATGGTGGACATTTGTGGATGACACTTTCACAGAGTTACATTCACAAGATATCTTTACTTTCTTCACACATATAAACTCAATATTTAGGGGAACAAAGTTCACTTTTGAGTCATAAAATGAACAAGGAGAACTGGCTGTGTTCGATTGCAAAATAAAGTGAACAGAAGAAGGTGAACTAGGCACTAGTGTTTATAAAAGTCTACGCTTTCTAGTAGATATTTAGACTTTAATTCATCTCATCCGTTATCTGTGAAGACAGGTTTAGTTGAATGTCTGACAAACAGTGCCATAACTCTGAGTAGTGCATTAGAAAACCTGAACAGCTAAGTGAATATACAGCATAAGTTTTAGTGATGGTTAATATGGCTGTCGAAAGTAACCTTAGAAATGGCACTAAAACACCTTACTGTGTAGTCACAAGGGCTTCAGTCAGAGAAGGCAAAAACCTAGGGACACCAACCCCAAGTCTCATACCCATCCTAAAGACTCGTGTAGCTCTCGTCTGTCCTGATACTACGCTTGCATTGCCACAGTCTAGTACTGAAACGGCACAGACAATACTAGGGGGACAGGATACTACACCTGCATCAACTGAAAGCCAGTGTGTGAAGCACAGCAAACCTAAAAGGAAAGGCTCAAGACGTCATAAGACCTCGAAGGCGTCACCAAGTAAGAGAGACGAATGCCAGGCGTGCAATATCATAGTTTCTAAAGCTGACTCGGCGTTCGAATGCAATTTTTGCAAACGGTGGGTGCACTGCCGTTGTGACAAAGAGGTGCCGAAAGCATACTACGAGTTTATGAGAAATAACCCGTGCCCGTGGTTTTGGTACATCTGTCCACTTTGTCGCCCTGGCATAGTCCCACAGAGCGTGTCTGCGGATAGCAGAAACAACAAGTCGCTCTTGTGTACCAACAAAGTCTTATGCAGCTCCCCACCTGCTAACATCACACTGCCAAATCTTGGCTCAGACAGTAAAAAAAAGACACTCCAGTCCTACTGACTGAAAATGCCAATTTTCATAAGGTGAAGATGCAAAAGGTTGGACCTACAAAATCAAGGAAAGAGAGAATTAGAAAAGTACCACTCGCATCCACAAGCAAGCTCGGCAACACAACAAAGGCTGGCCAGAACCTGATGAAGCCTAAAGTTGCTGATGCTGCAAAGGAATACGAGAAGCCAAAGGCCAAACCTAAGTCTGAGGTTAATCGGTCTAATTTTCTCACCATCTTTAACGTACCTGTGAGTAAGGACAGCTTGCTTGAACAGCGGGCCCTGTTTGATCAGGAACAGTGGTCCAGCCTGTGCAATAAATTAGGTCTGAACATTAGTTCAGTGAAATTGTGCAGGCTGTACAGGGGTGTCCACACACCTCAAGGTAAGCCACCCCCATTACGGGTTACACTGGACTGCGCCGAAGAGGCCGAAAAGGTACTATTGATGGTTCAGGTACTAGCCATCGACAGAAGCTTGAACATAAGGGTGAGACAAGATAGACCATGGGCTATCAGAAAAATGGCAAGGGAGTCACCGGAACTTTTGCCTGCTACCTCTATGGTGGTACACGGTGTCCCGGAGCTGGAAACGGACACTGCCTGTGAAAAACACATGCATGACGTGCAGCAGTGGAGATGGCTGTCGTCTCAGATGGCCCTTGGAGCTTCTGGAGCCATCTCCATTTCCCGACTACCTCGTTCCGCTCATCTCACACTAATTAGCTCCCCAAAGCTGCTAAGTGTAACATTCAACTCCCCAGAGCAGTTGGCCATAGCACTTCAACGTTGGTATGAGATCAAGGGGAAATTAGGAGGACGCATCTGATGCTGCGAAAGCAGACCTCGAACCATAAGGAGGCAGCAAACTGATGCTTTAAAACGTCACCAAGCATCAGTGACACTAGAGCCATGCAGTTCTGAGAATAACAGTCTGGGTCACCTAAGTGTCCTGCCTAAATCCATGGGAAAAACCACAACGGGCCGTTTCCATTGGAACTGGCTAACTAGTCCCAACGCTAAGTCCCCTACCAGCAGACAACGCAACGTCAACTACCCCACAACACGCTGAGGTTGTGAAACTCACTGTCAACTGCCTTTAAAGCAATGTAAGAGGGCTAACAGGGAAAGTAGGTGAACTCAGAAACCTCCAGTCACACCTAGACCTTAAAATAATAATCCTCACTGAAACCTGGCTAACCCCCACTATCACCGACAACGAAATCAGTGTACGTGATGTGGTTCTGGTCAGGAGAGACACGGACAACAAGGAAGGAGGGGTTGCTGTATACTTTGACAAGCAACTTAAATGTGTACGTGCATTGGAACCACCACTTATTGAACTCCCAGACTCCATTTGATGTCATTTCACCGTAGGCCACACCAAGCATTTACTTGGTGGCATCTACCGATCTCCCACCTGTGGGGCAGAGCACAATCAGCTACTGCTCAGAACTATCACAGGGATACGAGACTTGGACAATGACCAAATCACCATTGCTGGAGATTTCAATGCCCCATCACTGAACCTCGGCTCGGGGTATGCTAAGGGAAAATTCGGTCGAAATCAACTGCAAACCATTCGAAATACAGGACTGACTGAGAATGTTGGAGACGACACTAGGTGGGGCCCTAGTGGAAAGTCATCGAAACTAGATTATATTCTAACTAGTGGCCAACTACTCGTCGAAAAGGTCCAGATCATAACTCCTCTAGGAAGTAGTGACCATGCAGTCATAGGTTTCGATCTCGTTCTCCATGAACATTTGCAGTGGGACGTTACGCAACCATGTCGGTGTTACAGCGAGGCTGACTATGCTGAAATGCGGAGGCTCTTGTCCGATGCAGACTGGCCCTTAGCATGGGATGAGCTGTCTGTGGATGAACACTGGGAAGCAGTAAAAAGGATTATTCATACAGTTATCTCGGATACCGTCCCTTTAGTTACAACACAGCCCAAAAGAAAGTCATCGTGGTTGAAGAGAGGCACGCAGCGCATTCTGCAAGCAAAGCGGAAGGCCTGGTTTACGTGGCGCGTATCTAAGAACCAGATCGACCGTGATGCATACCTGGAACTCAGGAACCGGTGCAACATGAGAGTCAGGAGGGACAGGAGGTCATTTCAGGCTAACCCTGCGAAAAAACTCCTGGCGAACCTGGAAAGCTTTTATCGATTCATATTGGGAAGAAAACCAACCAGCTAGGAGGCATGCGCCTCAGTAGATCCAAACGGTCAATACCTCACTAGTCTGGAGATGGTTGAAACATTCAGTTTAGCCTTCGCCAAACAGTTAAGCAGCGTTGTGGGTATTACTGGTACGGACCTAAATGGTGGCACTACTATTTCCCCCAAGGAAAACCTAGTGGCTTCTCCCCAAATGAACCTGGCAATTGTACTAGGGAAGCTATGAGGCCCACATCTGGAAAGTCACCAGGTTGTGACGGCATCAGGCCATCTGTTCTGAAACAATGCGCCGAAGCTCTCTGTATTCTCCTATGTGACCTGCTCCAACACTCGATGGATTCGGGTAAACTGCCAAGGGAGTGGAAAAGAAGCATCCTTTCTCCGATCTTCAAGGGTGGGGATAGGCAAAATCCCACTAGTTATAGACCAGTAGCTCTACTCCTTCGATAGGGTTAACAGACTCCATGAAGCCCAACCGGGTTTCAAGAAAGGCAGATCCTGTGTAACAAACCTACTATCAGCTCGAGACGATTGAACATCATGCTGTGACATGAATGTTCCAGTCCATTTTGTCTTCCTAGACCTTGAGAAGGCATTTAACACAGTTCACCATGACCTTCTCCTACACAAAATAAGTCAGGCAGATATAGGTAAACCACTTCTGTTATGGACGAAGGAATACCTAGCTGAAAAGAAATATGGCACTGAGGTCAGTTGAATCCGATGATCTTGGCACGGCTCGTCATCAGGATTGTCTCAGGGTTCTATCCTACGACCACTGATGTATTTGATTTTTGTCATTGACATACCATGCCATCTAAGCTGCCTGACTTTTCTATACGCTAACAACGCAAAGATATGGAGGGCGATAAAGTGTTCGGAGGACTCAGATAGGCTGCAGGCAGACCTAAAGGTTCTGGAAGACTGAGCGGTAGCCAGTGGCATGACTTTCAACCTGAAAATGTGCAAAGTACGCACCTGTAGGCTGCAACGAAAGCTTGTCCTGTACAACGTTGGAGCGTGACTGAAGTCTAGTTCTAACGGGAAAAAAGAACACAAGCGTGAATCACACGGGGAACGTAGCGAGGGAGTATGCAGTCATACACTTTACACATAGACAATTAGGTGCACTCACTCCTGAGCTCTTTCTAAAGTTTTACAAAGCGTACATCAGACCACATCTTGAAGTGCATAATATCATTGCACTCCCACTGCTTTGAAGAGACGCCAACCTCTTGGAAAGAGTCCAACGACAGGCAACAAAAGGAGTGGTTGGTCTCCGAAATAAACCATAGGATGAAAGGCTGAAGAAATTAGGCCTATTCACACTTAGCCACCGTCGGCTTAGGGGGGATTTGATTACTGCCTACAAAATAACAGATGACCAGAATCACCCAAACAAAGGTGTTCCGCCATTGAGTAGGTATAGGCTTCCTCGTGGAAATCCTAGAAGGATAGCTCATCAGAGGGCAAGGACCCGGGTGCGCTCCCACTTTTTTCCCTGCGGGTTTGCCGTCCCTGGAATTCCTTACCGGCAGATGTAGCTATGGCACCATCTGTGGACGCCTTTAAGCGAAGGCTGGACAACCATGCAGCAACACAAGGACTGCATCCAAATGGCCTATCCCCTTAAAATCGCATGCACCATTCAAAGGTAGACAATTAAACTGGTCGTTTTACTTATTTACATTCTCTTTCGTCTTACTCTTCTGACACTACACCTATAATTATCATTATTACCGGTGTATATATACATATATATATATTTACCGGTTGACTGACTGTTGTTACGTTTTCTTATTCTTTTTCTGTCTGTTAGTCTGAATACCTTCACTAATTATATCTATTATTATTATCTCTTTTCTATTGACGATGATACCGAAGGACCAACTGGTGAAAGGATCAACTCCATTCACAGTAGTAACAGTCTTAACACACCTAATTCCACAAACCACATACAATTAATCCCTGCACTACTCCTTTGGGAGTCAACCAAAGCTACGACAGTCGAGTGGCGGGGCGAGCTACGCAGACGTTTACCGGAGATCAGGAACCTCTACCTCACAATCAAGAGGCGAGCACAAAGAAATCAAATTGGTTTATACTAGCTCGTAAAAACGATATTGGATATATTGGACATTGGAAATCTTATAACGCCAGTAGGATATATGGTACCACTCAGATGCACCAAAAGGTTTATCCTATAAGACCAGTACTTGGATCTAGAGATACCTCTATTCCGACCATCTAATAATATTATATCCCATCAGAAATCGTTCAAGCTCTTGCTTAACCAACTCATATGAAACGAAAAAGAAGTTAAATGACACTCGAATAAGGAATAATGAAAAACGGTTAGTTTTGATATTTGGCAGAATATCGCTCTTAATGCATTTAATCCTACTCCAAAGATAATATGGTGGACATTTGTGGATGACACTTTCACAGAGTTACATTCACAAGATATCTTTACTTTCTTCACACATATAAACTCAATATTTAGGGGAACAAAGTTCACTTTTGAGTCATAAAATGAACAAGGAGAACTGGCTGTGTTCGATTGCAAAATAAAGTGAACAGAAGAAGGTGAACTAGGCACTAGTGTTTATAAAAGTCTACGCTTTCTAGTAGATATTTAGACTTTAATTCATCTCATCCGTTATCTGTGAAGACAGGTTTAGTTGAATGTCTGACAAACAGTGCCATAACTCTGAGTAGTGCATTAGAAAACCTGAGCAGCTAAGTGAATTAGTCAGACAAAATGTTAGTGCTAAGCGGCCATCCCACACAGCTTATAGAGTAGATCACGGAAGCTCACAAGCGAAGGAAAGATAGTAGCGAAACTATAGACCACAAGATAAGTGGGAAAGTATTTGAGGCACCTACAATTTTACCATATAAGCAAATGACATCTAAAATCCAACATAAGATTCTTAACAGAACAGCAACTATGCTGGTATTCAAACCAACAAACTCTCTGCGAAACAAGCTCTGTAAGCTAATGGAGCATACTTACACAATCGGACAAAATAATTTTATCTACGAAATCCCATGTAGTGACTGCGAGGTCGACTACATAGACCAAACCAGTAAGCCGGAACATAAGAATTTAACTAGGTGTAGAATAAATGACTTCAAGGAGATGGGTCAATTACGAAAATACTAATCAAATCCAATGAATGCATTAACACGCAACCATACAATAGGGTGCGGTAGAGCTACTGTTCTCAAAAACAAATTGATTACGGAGTCTTCGTTCATGGAATCTATACTCACGACCTCAAACGGAAGTTACCACCAATACCAGAGGTGTGTATTACTAAATATTACTACCAACGTGAAAGCATAAGAGAGAATGGAATTATATGGTCAAAGTTTGAAAGTTATGTAAGTGCATTCATTTGACTATGAGCCACAAGTTTTGAAAATATCATTTGGAAGGTAAGCCTTTCATGTGTTCATGTGTCGGTTGCTAGAAATCTCCTGAAATCGATTACTAGTTTGCTTGCTTAACTGTTGAAAATGAATCTCAGTGACTCGTAGTCTTCGTTCAATTCAAAGAGAAGAAATAGTTGTGAGATTACTAGATGAAAAAGCATTCTAGTATCCCCATGATAAAAATACGAGTCAGTATCAACTTTTCAGTACTTCTCCTCTATTGTCTTCCACTAATTCACTCAATGCTGAAGTAGTGATCGTAAAACTGACTTTCACCCAACTGCTTATCACAACGTACTTGGACATTTTTCCAATTAATATGAAATACACAATGGGTTGGTTTGGGAACCCCATATGATTAGTGGATGTGAAAGGGTAATACACTATGTTTGGAATGAGATTTAAGAATGATAACCAGTAGTGTTATAACCAATCGAATATACTTGAACCTACAATTCGACGAAGACTCACCGGTAGAAATACTGAGAAACTCCCTGTCCAGCTGCTCACTGAAGAAAACCTCCTTCGCAGCTGAACTTCGACTAACTTTCTCTACGAAACCAATGATTCGCATAGACCTGAAGCATAAGCTACAGCTGTTGGCCTCATTAAAGTGCATTTAACAATTCACTTGCTCATGTGGAGCCAAGTATGTCGGTGGTACCCAGCCAGCATTTGCTATCCAGGCGTATCATCGAACACTCACCCACAGTCAAGGTTTTATTAAGGAGGAAATAGATTCTTCTACCGTAGCTCTATTCTGGAACATCTGATAAGATGAGAACGCCAAGCCAACTCACAAACCTACTTCAAAGTCATCTACGCAATTTCTTGGGAATCTCGCTGAAAGAGTACAAATCAAACTTCTTCAAACCGTAGAAGCAATGGCAAGCCCGTCGATTAGATAACGTTACTCAATCCACTTATTTAACTTTATTTCAGTTTCTAACCAATTAACGCTTGCTACATTACGGAATTTTTGCATAAAATTCACAATTCTCATTACATATCTTTGGAAATATTTCTCTTTGTGATAAGAAAATTCACTATATATATATATATATATATATATATATATATATATATATATATATATATGATTGTACAGCTTGAGAATGATATCATCGAAAAGATGAGTAGCTCTTCACTGAATGCCTTTCCTTTTATAATCGAATATGTTAACAACGACTACACAGTAAATGTTACTCACCTCTCTTAGAGGTTTTCAAAACGGTTTACAATGTAGTTGTTTAACCACGATAGAACATTAATTACACCTTAGTGCCTTTAATTCAATCATATATACGAGGTTGACATTCCACTGATAGAAGTTCATTACTAACGAAGTCAAGATATTTGCGTAACTGGACACAGGGACGCCATTTTTTTTCTCAAAGGCCTTACAGCTAACCAACAGTTAACTTGAAGCGTTTACAGGCTATAATGATGTCAGACGTCCTGATCAGACTGAAGAAGTATGTACTAAGGTGTTGAAATTCCCTTTTGCTTTCCGATTAGAAGTCATTACTATTACTTTACATCTAACTCAGACTATCCAGCTTATCATCAAAATTAATTACAAATGTCAATCTGAAGTGCATTAAATCATAGCGGCTCACTTCTATACTGTGACTATAAACTGAGGTATGTAGCGGTAGGTAATCTGCCAGAATTATTGGCCGCAGCATTCACCACTGGACATTGGATGCTGACCCTCGCTGTTTTGGTCGATTTGTTTAGCTGAAGGTTTCCGGTCAAGCATCCACGCCATTTGGCACGCCAGAGTGTTACGTTCGCTCGTTCATGCACGATCCCTAGCTAGTCAAGCAATCATCTCGCACTCCGATTTACTACTGAAATATAATTCATAATTTCGACGGTCAATTCTGGTGTTTCGCTTTGCCTTTGCTCTACGCGGAACGAGTACTACAGAAGTTGTGGCTATTGGATCTTGCGTTAGTATACTTTGTACTATCCGTGAACGTCAAAACCCTTAGCCTCTAATGGCATATATGTTACGTGAGCTGTACAAGCGTTCGGAATTCGGTGATGACTATCAATGGTTTAGTTGATTTACTGTCATGTAACACAAGGCCATTTCTTCATGATCCCTGGTATCCTAACAATAAAATATTGTGCAGCAACATCAATACGGAACATACATTTTATGCGGGATAACTAGATTACTTTGTCGAAAGAGTATAAGCAATGTTGAACTACAAAACAGACATAATGGATGTCAGTATGGGAATTTGATACGTGTAGTCAGACATATCCACACGAATCATCGAAACAACATTCAATTTAGTTTTTCCAAACAGTGTAGAAAATGGCAATGATCTGTTTCTCATTCTTTATTTAGAGGACAACTTATAGAGTATCGGGTAGTCTTGTGGCAGCCTTTCACTGATAATGAGCGTTCATTTGTGGAGAAAACTGATCTTAATAATTATAAACTGCTATTCTGTGTGAGGTGGTTCACTTTCAGGAAAGTAAACAAACACACACTTAATCAACTGCCGTTCAGTCTGATTTGCTGAGAGTTCGGTCGATCCCCTCATCTAACTTTGTATGCATAATAACCATTAGTGTGATTTCTAAGGCTTCATTGGTTTCAAAACTTGTTTGTCAGCGTCTTGACTGCCTAATGGGGTTGTCCTGCGTGACTGTAATGCAGTCAGGTTTAATATACGCGTGCTACATGATTCTTACCCTCGACAGTAATCATGATCTGAGACATAACACTTAACTCCAGTCCAAAACATATCCTTAACACGTAACTCTGATCTGACTGTTGTACATTTTCTGTACAACAATAAAGTCGGCCTCACGGATGTGAGAAGTGATTGATCGCCTAATTAATCACAACAGCATACGTGAGAAATGATGATATACTACTTTATGCGAGATCCTATCACTTAGCCCCAGTCTTTTGAAGTGGATAAGTCAGATGAAGAGAAGACTGTTGAAGCAAAACCTAAGTTTTGTAGAATTACACTGCATTCATGGCTTATTCAACATAATTTGGCGGCCACTGTAGTTTATGCTCACCAGAGTATAAAAGATGCATATGTCTAAATGTGCCCATATATGTAACTCTCTCGATAAGGCTTTGGTATAATTCAAGAGGTTCGTTGGCCGAACTCTTGAATCCCAATATCCAATATCACTTTTACTAACTAGCAGAAACCAATTTGATTTCTTTGTGTACACTTCTTGATCGTGAGGTAAAGGTTCCTGGTCTTTGGTAAACTTCTGCGTAGTTCGTCCCGCCACTCGACTGTCTTAACTTCGGTTGACTCCAAAAGGATTGGTGCTGGGATTAATTATATGTTGTTCGTAGTTTACGGTGTGTTTACACTTTGTTACTACTGTGAATAGAGTTGATCCTTTCACAAGGTAGTCCTCCTGTATCGTCGTCAACACAAAATCGATGATACTAACAATAACAGGTATAATTGGTGTAGGTTATTGAGACTAAAAGACAGAAAAAGAAATAAAGAAAACGTAAAAACAGACAGTCGCGAGGACAGTAAGACGAGAAAGAATGTAAGAAAGTAAAACGACGAATTTAGTTGTCCACCCTTGAATGTTGTATGGGATTTTAAGGGGATTTGCAATTTGAACGCAGTCCTTGAGTTGCTGCATGATTGTCCAGCCTTCTCTTAATGGTGGTGCCATGGCTACATCTACCGGTAAGGAATTCCAGGGACGGCAAACCCGCAGGGAAAAAAGTGGGAGCGCACCCGGGTCCTTGCCCTCTGATGAGCTATCCTTCTAGGATTTCCACGAGGAAGCCTATACCTACTCAATGGCGGAACACCTTTGTTTGGGTGATTCTGGTCATCTGTTATTTTGTAGGCAGTAATCAAATCCCCCCTAAGCCGACGGTGGCTAAGTGTGAATAGGCCTAATTTCTTCAGCCTTTCATCCTATGGTTTATTTCGGAGACCAACCACTCCTTTTGTTGCCTGTCGTTGGACTCTTTCCAAGAGGTTGGCGTCTCTTCAAAGCAGTGGGAGTGCAATGATATTATGCACTTCAAGATGTGGTCTGATGTACGCTTTGTAAAACTTTAGAAAGAGCTCAGGAGTGAGTGCACCTAATTGTCTATGTGTAAAGTGTATGACTGCATACTCCCTCGCTACGTTCCCCGTGTGATTCACGCTTGTGTTCTTTTTTCCCGTTAGAACTAGACTTCAGTCACGCTCCAACGTTGTACAGGACAAGCTTTCGTTGCAGCCTACAGGTGCGTACTTTGCACATTTTCAGGTTGAAAGTCATGCCACTGGCTACCGCTCAGTCTTCCAGAACCTTTAGGTCTGCCTGCAGCCTATCTGAGTCCTCCGAACACTTTATCGCCCTCCATATCTTTGCGTTGTTAGCGTATAGAAAAGTCAGGCAGCTTAGATGGCATGGTATGTCAATGACAAAAATCAAATACATCAGTGGTCGTAGGATAGAACCCTGAGACAATCCTGATGACGAGCCGTGCCAAGATCATCGGATTCAACTGACCTCAGTGCCATATTTCTTTTCAGCTAGGTATTCCTTCGTCCATAACAGAAGTGGTTTACCTATATCTGCCTGACTTATTTTGTGTAGGAGAAGGTCATGGTGAACTGTGTTAAATGCCTTCTCAAGGTCTAGGAAGACAAAATGGACTGGAACATTCATGTCACAGCATGATGTTCAATCGTCTCGAGCTGATAGTAGGTTTGTTACACAGGATCTGCCTTTCTTGAAACCCGGTTGGGCTTCATGGAGTCTGTTAACCCTATCGAAGGAGTAGAGCTACTGGTCTATAACTAGTGGGATTTTGCCTATCCCCACCCTTGAAGATCGGAGAAAGGATGCTTCTTTTCCACTCCCTTGGCAGTTTACCCGAATCCATCGAGTGTTGGAGCAGGTCACATAGGAGAATACAGAGAGCTTCGGCGCATTGTTTCAGAACAGATGGCCTGATGCCGTCACAACCTGGTGACTTTCCAGATGTGGGCCTCATAGCTTCCCTAGTACAATTGCCAGGTTCATTTGGGGAGAAGCCACTAGGTTTTCCTTGGGGGAAATAGTAGTGCCACCATTTAGGTCCGTACCAGTAATACCCACAACGCTGCTTAACTGTTTGGCGAAGGCTAAACTGAATGTTTCAACCATCTCCAGACTAGTGAGGTATTGACCGTTTGGATCTACTGAGGCGCATGCCTCCTAGCTGGTTGGTTTTCTTCCCAATATGAATCGATAAAAGCTTTCCAGGTTCGCCAGGAGTTTTTTCGCAGGGTTAGCCTGAAATGACCTCCTGTCCCTCCTGACTCTCATGTTGCACCGGTTCCTGAGTTCCAGGTATGCATCACGGTCGATCTGGTTCTTAGATACGCGCCACGTAAACCAGGCCTTCCGCTTTGCTTGCAGAATGCGCTGCGTGCCTCTCTTCAACCACGATGACTTTCTTTTGGGCTGTGTTGTAACTAAAGGGACGGTATCCGAGATAACTGTATGAATAATCCTGACCAGAACCACATCACGTACACTGATTTGGTTGTCGGTGATAGTGGGGGTTAGCCAGGTTTCAGTGAGGATTATTATTTTAAGGTCTAGGTGTGACTGGAGGTTTCTGAGTTCACCTACTTTCCCTGTTAGCCCTCTTACATTGCTTTAAAGGCAGCTGACAGTGAGTTTCACAACCTCAGCGTGTTTTGGAGTAGTTGTCGTTGCGTCCACTGGCCCGATTACATTGGAACCGGTCCGTTGTTATCGTTGTCCTCGGATTCGGGTAGGACACTTGGGTGACACTGACTGTCATTCTCAGTACCGCATTACTCTAGTGTCACTGAGGCTTGGGGACGTATTAAGGCTTCAGTTTGCTGCCTCCTTATTTTTTCAGGTTTGGTTTCGCAGCATCAGATGTGTCGTTCCAATTTACCATTGGTCTGGTACCACCGTTGGATTACTAGGGCCGACTGTTCCCAGGAGTTGAATTTGAGACTTAGCAGCCTTGGGCAGCTAATCGGTGTGAGATGAGCGGAGCGAGGTAGTCGGAAAATCGATATTGCTCTAGAAGCACCAAGGGTCATCTGAGATGACAGCCGTCTCCATTGCAGTACGCCATGCATGTGTCTTTCACACGCAGTGCCAGTTTTCAGCTCCGGAACACCGGTTATGACCATGGAAGTAGGAGGTATCAGTTCTGCTGACTACTTCACCATTCACCTGTTAGCCTATGGCCTATTATGTCTTACTCTGATGCTGGAACTCCTGTCGATAGCTAGTAATTGAGCCAGTAACAGTATCCTTCCAGTCTCTTCGGCAGAGTCCAGTGTAACCCTTAATAGGGTGGCTTACCCTGAGGTATCTGGACACCCATGTACAATTTTTCTGAATTGATGTTCAAACCTAATTTATTGAACAAATTGGACCACTGTTCCTGATCAAACAGGGCCAGTTGTTCAAGTAAGCTATCATTGCACATGGGTACATTAAACAGTATTAGGGAATTCGACCGACTGACCTCAGGCTTAGGTTTGGTTTTTGGCTGCTTCTCCTCCTTTGCAGGGTCAGTCACTTTAGACTTCATCAGGTTCTGACTGGCCCTTGCTATGTTGTCATGCTTGTTAGTGAATGCGAGTGGTGCTTTGGCAATTCCATCTTCCCCTGATGTTGTAGGTGTAACCTTGGGGGTCTTCACTCTATGAAGATTGGTATTTCCAGTCGGTTGGGCTGGAGTGTTCTTCTTAGTGTTTTTACTATGTTTGGGTAGTGTTGTGTCAGCGGGTAGAGAGCTGTATGCGACTGTGTCGAAACACAAAAGTGGCCTGCTGTTTCTGCTATCTGCAGCCACGCTGTGTGAGGCTGTACCAGGGTGACAAAGTGAGCAGATGCACCAGAACCACGGGCACGGGTTATTCCACATAAACTCATAATATGCTTTTGACACCCCTTTGTCACAACGGCCGTGTACCCATCGTTCACGAAAATTGCATTCAAATGCCGAGTCAGTTTTAGAAACAATAACACTTCACGCCTGACATTCGTCTCCTTTTCTAGATGATGCTTTCGAGGTCGTATGATGTCTTGAGCGTCTGTTTTTTGTTTTGCCGTGTGTCACACACTGGCTTCCAATGGATACAGGTGTAGCATCATGTCCACCTGGTGTTGCCTGTGTCGTTTCAGTGCTAGATTGTGGCAATGTAGCTGTGGTACCAGAACAGGCGAGAGGTTGTTGCGTGTTCTATTTGACTAAATTAGCGTACACGTATTTTCTAGTACTTCTTCACGTTTATTAATGTGCGTAGACGTTGTGGCTACTCGACGCCCACAACGTAAAATCAGAAGGCACTTGTGAAGAGTGTAATCGTGTATTATAGCAGTAGTCAAATTTCGAAATTGTATCAAGGTAACGTTAAACAGTAAATTGACAAATGTTTACGAAGTACATATAAAATCGGTATGTGTAAACATATAATATGAGTATGCAAATTAGATTAAAAACTTATGTTTATAGTTGGTATAGGGGTACTACAAGGTACAATGGTCTTTAGAATAGGCAGGCAAGATGGGGTTTTGTCCCTGAGTTATTGTCTCCTCTGGCTGAAGTTCTTGTGACTACAGAACATAGTATTTTGGAGCTTTCTCTAAGGCTATTTTCAACAGCCATATTAACAATCACTATAACTTATGCTATGTAAGAATAAGATCTCTAGAGAGCAACAGTATTGTAGCGGTAAATAATTCCCCAAAATTATTAACCACAGCAATCATCACTCAACATTGGATGCTGACCACCACTGTTTAAGTCGACTTGTTTAGCTGAAGGCTTACGGTCAAGCATCCCCGCCATTTGGTGCTCCGTCGTGTCACGTGCGTGCACGATTACTAGCTAGTTAAGCATTCATTCCTACCCGCGATTTGGTCCCAAAATATATATCGTATTTGGACGACAAAATCTGGTCTTTTGCTTTACCATTTGGTACTCGAAGAACGAACACTATAGTGGTTGTTGGTATAAGATCTTGCGTTAGTATAATCCGTACAACTCGCGAACGTCGATACATGCAGCCCCCTAAACTGGTGAGCCCAACCACGAACTACATCTTCAATTCACACGCAGATAAACCCGGTGAGTTCGTTCCTTTTTGTGTTTATTCTTGTACTATATTGTTATCGGCATACTTTTCGTCATGAGTGATTCTAGCCCCAAGGTTATTCAGATTCGCTCAACCGCCAAAACAATCCAGCTAGTACCATATTGGCCAGATAATGCGGAAACGTGGTTTCAGATTGCTGAGTCTGATTTTTGTGAACATGGCATAACTGATCAACGTTCACAGTTCCTTGCAGTTATTCACGCCCTACCGCGGGAATTCAGCAGGTGCGTAACTCTGCAGATGTCGGTAAGTAACTCGTACGAGTTGCTCAAAGCATCCCTCCTCAAGAGAAACGTTCGCACGGATCGACAACGTCTGGATGAGTTATTTCGTAACATCGAGTTAGGAGATCAGTCAGCCGTGAGCATGCTGGCAAGAATGAAAGAGATCATTGGCCAAAGTCAGTTCGATGAAGGACTGTTTAGAGAACTATTTTTATCCAAACTGCCACAGTCAGTTCAGACTGTACTTGTGACACTTCAGGGTGTTCTCATAGATGATTTAGCTGTCTCTGCAGATAGAATTCTAGAGATAACGAAACGGCCAGTTACTGAAGTATACTCTGTTACCGAACAGACTTCGAAGAAGGATTCTGCAATGATAGAGTTAATCAACTCCGTCCAGCAGATGCTTAGGTCAAACAAGCCTAGCAATTCCTCATATCGTCGTTCTAAATCCCCTCAACGGCTAAACGCACGTGGACGATCTAAGTCCAGCACACGTTCTCTCAGAAATCCTGACTGGTGTTGGTATCACAACACCTATGGCAAGGAAGCGAAATGTTGTCGAAAACCTTGTGATTTCGGCAAAGCCTCCAAGTCTGTGGGAAACTGTCCCGCCGGCACGCGTTAGCGGCAACCGTCGCCGGTGGCACTAGCCGCTTACTTTACATCCATGATGTAATTAGCCAGACTAGATATATAGTCGACACAGGCGCCGAAGTCAGCGTCCTTCCTGCTACAGCAGCAGATCGACAGAAGGATCCTAACTTCAACCTACAGGCTGCAAATGGAAAACCGATTGCAACCTATGGTCGGAAATACGTCTATCTGAACGTAGGTTTACGCAAACCTATTCAGTGGATTTTCCTAATCGCTGACGTCACAATGCCCATCATTGGCACGGACCTACTTAATCATCATGATTTGCTCGTAGACGTCCGCCGTAAACGACTAATTGACAACACTACTAGTTTGTCTATCAAAGGCATAACTTACGTAGGCCCCAGCTTGTCAATCGTTAAGATGAAAGCAATCCTCGATCCAACTTTTCAACCGATTGTTGACAAATATCCGGAACTCAATTGCCCATCTAACGATCTCCCGTGTATAACCAGCAATGTTATGCACCACATCATAACCTCAGGACAGCCCGTGACATCTAAAGCACGACGACTGGCCCCTGACAAACTGAGAATTGCCAGAAACGAATTCGATCATATGCTCACCCTTGGCATCATTCGGCCATCGAATAGTCCATGGGCATCCCCATTGCATATGGTACCGAAAAAGGATAGTAACGATTGGCGACCCACTGGTGATTACCGGCGAGTGAACGCCAAAACAACTCCTGATTGCTACCCTTTGCCTCACATACACGACTTGACGGCAACGTTATCTGGAGCATCTATATTCTCCAAAATCGACTTGGTTAAAGCATATAACCAAATCCCGATGGCAACGGAAGATATTCCGAAAACGGCTATCATCACGCCTTTCGGACTTTTCGAATTTCTACGTATGCCATCCGGCCTCCGGAATGCGGCCCAAACATTCCAACGCTTCATCGATGAAGTATTTCGCGGTCTCGACTTTGTATACGCATACTTAGACGACTGCCTCATTGCCAGTCCAGATAAGGAAATTCACCTTAGACACTTGGACTTGGCATTTGAAAGGTTACGCCAACATGGTGTTACCATCAATATACAGAAGTGTCAAATAGGTGTTGACTCACTCGATTTTCTGGGTCACACTATTGACTGTCAGGGCATTCGCCCACTGGCTACTTCGGTCGATCACTCTAAGAAAACGCGTTCTGGACGTCACGTTAGATTCCCAGAATACCTTCATACCTATTTCACATAACTGAGTGACACATCAATTTTTTTTATGTTGCGTCATTTAACACAAGTAAATGATATTTTTCCTATAACCGTACATAAAATTAAATTAGATGTATATTTTTTTCCCGATATTTTGAACTTTACATTATTTTACTGTATATTAGATGCATGTCATTTTTTTTGGTAAAAAAACGCTTATTTGGTACATTTTTCTTGACAAGGTTCTCAGCATTCTTGTTTTCTTTTCCAGGTGCAACGGGCACTGGACAGGAAACAAACGAAGCACGGGACCCAACGAACAACATCGAGGAAGCTATGTACAGACACCCTATTAGCATAGGCAGACAGACCAGCAGGCTCTCGATCAAGCCGCTCGGAAGATTTTTTTTCACCCATCAGGGAACCATCGAGATTTTTTTACTTCCGGCTGGTCATGTCTTAGGGTCCTCACAAACCCACTAGGGGGGGAGTGAGCTGTAGCGGTAAATAATTCCCCAAAATTATTAACCACAGCAATCATCACTCAACATTGGATGCTGACCACCACTGTTTAAGTCGACTTGTTTAGCTGAAGGCTTACGGTCAAGCATCCCCGCCATTTGGTGCTCCGTCGTGTCACGTGCGTGCACGATTACTAGCTAGTTAAGCATTCATTCCTACCCGCGATTTGGTCCCAAAATATATATCGTATTTGGACGACAAAATCTGGTCTTTTGCTTTACCATTTGGTACTCGAAGAACGAACACTATAGTGGTTGTTGGTATAAGATCTTGCGTTAGTATAATCCGTACAACTCGCGAACGTCAATACCTTCAATCCTCTAAAGTATCTAGCCCAATATGGGCTAAGTGGGTAAAATATGTGGCATTTACATCATCTTTTGCTCACCTGTTTGCCGATCAAAATTATCCATTTAACCCACGTTTTGGCCACATTGCCCATGGGCAATACACCTGCAGGTGTATTAACCGACTGGGAGCAATCACGTGACTAATTATTTAAACACCATATATTCTCCTATTCATCTTATGAAGTCTGACTTAGTGAAAAGTATCACTACGTTATAGAATGAAACAAAATAAAATGGTGAGTTTCATTTTATTCGAACGTACGTCTTCACTAACTAATGAAACTGCAGTATCATATTGCGAACTCTGTAAAACGCGGCATAAGAGGAGCACATCTAAAGAGTCAGTGTAAACAAAATCGCTTTCTTTATATAAACTATTCGATTGTAGAGTGAAGGTCCTTGATCTTCAGTCGAATGGGGCGTTGTGTGTCCCTCCACTCGACTGACGTAGTGTAGTCCAAATCGTCAAGCAATGATCTGAAACAGAGAGCAAAGAGTACGTTGGCAGGGTGGTCACATATCCAATATCCAATATCGTTTTTACGAGCTAGTGTAAACCAATTTGATTTCTTTGTGCTCGCCTCTTGATTGTGAGGTAGAGGTTCCTGATCTCCGGTAAACGTCTGCGTAGCTCGCCCCGCCACTCGACTGTCGTAGCTTTGGTTGACTCCCAAAGGAGTAGTGCAGGGATTAATTGTATGTGGTTTGTGGAATTAGGTGTGTTAAGACTGTTACTACTGTGAATGGAGTTGATCCTTTCACCAGTTGGTCCTTCGGTATCATCGTCAATAGAAAAGAGATAATAATAATAATAATAGATATAATTAGTGAAGGTATTCAGACTAACAGACAGAAAAAGAATAAGAAAACGTAACAACAGTCAGTCAACCGGTAAATATATATATATGTATATATACACGGTAATAATGATAATTATAGGTGTAGTGTCAGAAGAGTAAGACGAAAGAGAATGTAAATAAGTAAAACGACCAGTTTAATTGTCTACCTTTGAATGGTGCATGCGATTTTAAGGGGATAGGCCATTTGGATGCAGTCCTTGTGTTGCTGCATGGTTGTCCAGCCTTCGCTTAAAGGCGTCCACAGATGGTGCCATAGCTACATCTGCCGGTAAGGAATTCCAGGGACGGCAAACCCGCAGGGAAAAAAGTGGGAGCGCACCCGGGTCCTTGCCCTCTGATGAGCTATCCTTCTAGGATTTCCACGAGGAAGCCTATACCTACTCAATGGCGGAACACCTTTGTTTGGGTGATTCTGGTCATCTGTTATTTTGTAGGCAGTAATCAAATCCCCCCTAAGCCGACGGTGGCTAAGTGTGAATAGGCCTAATTTCTTCAGCCTTTCATCCTATGGTTTATTTCGGAGACCAACCACTCCTTTTGTTGCCTGTCGTTGGACTCTTTCCAAGAGGTTGGCGTCTCTTCAAAGCAGTGGGAGTGCAATGATATTATGCACTTCAAGATGTGGTCTGATGTACGCTTTGTAAAACTTTAGAAAGAGCTCAGGAGTGAGTGCACCTAATTGTCTATGTGTAAAGTGTATGACTGCATACTCCCTCGCTACGTTCCCCGTGTGATTCACGCTTGTGTTCTTTTTTCCCGTTAGAACTAGACTTCAGTCACGCTCCAACGTTGTACAGGACTAGCTTTCATTGCACAGGGTGTAACTTGCATTCTGCAGTCTACAGGTGCGTAACTTCACTACTTTGCACTTTTTCAGGTTGAAAGTCATGCCACTGGCCACCGCCCAGTCTTTCATAAGCCTTAGATCTGTCTATCTGAGTCCTCCGGACACTTTATCTTTACGTCATCAGCGTATAGAAGTGTCAGGCAGCTTAGACGGCATGGTAGATCATTGATAAAAATCAAGAACATCAGTGGTCCCAGGATAGAACACTGAGACACTCCTGATGACGAGCTGTGCCAAGATGATCGGACTCGATTGACCTTGGTGCAAAATTGCCTTTCAGTTAGGTAGTCCTTCAACCATGACAGAAGTGGTTTACCTATATCTGCCTGACTTATTTTGTGTAGGAGAAGGTCATGGTGAACTGTGTCAAATGCCTTCTCAAAGTCTAGAAAGATCACATGGACTGGAACATTCATATCCCAGCATGATGTCCAGTCGTCCCAAGCTGATAATAAGTTAGTGACGCAGGATCTCCATTTCCTGAAACCGTGTTGGGCTTCATGGAGTATTTTAGACCTATCGAGATATTCCCTGATGTGATCATCAATAATACTTTCCAGTATTTTCGATACCACTGGTTGCCGCGTGCTAGTTAGAACGAAGAATCATGGACAGGGATTATATTGACAGCCAATCATTATATAGTTAGGTGCGATGGAGAGCTATTGCTATTGGTCATCCACTTCATCGTCTTGGGTGACCACTCTCTGCACGCTACATAACCAACCTGAAATTAGACAAGCATAGTTTAAACAATGGAAAACCGACGAACTTACCATGCCTTACACTACCCCTCTCCCATAGGGGCATTGCCCACAATGTTAGGTGCTTGTTGCTGCAGGAATTGCCTGAACTAAGGCTTGTTGCCGAAATTGAAATGTTTGACTAGACTATAAGCGGAATTGGTTCTCTGTATCCTACAGGTGCAGTCACTAAGTACTTCCACTACAGTATATGGTCATTCCCAGCGTTCATGCAATTCAAGAGCCTTCCCTTTTCGTGGTGCCTCCTTCAGTAGCATTGCATTGCCTTCTGGCTCCACAGGTGGTCCATGTGCTTTCCTATCATAGTATACTTTCTGGTACCTCTGGTTTGTTGGAGGTATATCACTAGTCACTTGGTGCACCTTGTTCAGGTTTCGTCTCAGTCTGATAACGTATTCTGATGCAGTCAGCGCTTCCTCTCCTAGTGTGTTTGAATTCAGACCGATAAGTAACCGGAGTTCACCACTGTCAATCATATAATTAGGCGTTTGACGCGTTGCTTGGTGAATGCTTGCTCTGTACGCCAGTGAGCACCACGAGAGTGATCAGTCACATTCCCTGGGGTTGTTATCGTCTACGAATAAGTGCAGGAATGATCTAAGTGTCCGATTAGTGTATTCAACCAAGCTGTTTCCTTACGGGTGGTACGCAGTAGTGCGGGCTTACGAATACTCGTTATGCGATAGAGTTCGCCGACAACGATACTTTCAAAATTGGATCATCAATCTGAGTGTAGCTGAAGTAGTGCCCCCCCCAGCGGCTGATCCACTGCCTGAAAGTTGGTTCTGAAATGGTTGCAGCATCAACTTGCGGAACCGCGATAGCCTCAAACCATTGGTATAGTGGTCTAGCATGAATAAAATGTAGTTATTTCAGGAGGTTGGTGGGAGTGGTCCAACCAAGTCTACTTGCACTAAGTCATTTGGATAGCCAGTAATAATGGGTTCTCACAATGTGTGTGCGGAGCCTCAGAGTCACAGAAATTCAAGATATCCTTCCTCTGATGTCGCCACCAATAACGCCTTTAGCTGCTTCTATCATCTCACCTGAGCATGGTGGACTAACTGCTGATGTACAGACAACAGCAGTGTAGGTAATGCCGACTGTAGGGCCATAACGCGGCGATTAAAAGTGGTAGTACAGGATGTTATCAATAATTTTCAAGTTGTCCCAAGGAGAACATAAACACCGAGTTTCTCACTCAAGCTTACTTATACCCTGACTGAGCTGTCGGTCATTCGTCTCCACTTCGAATACTCACGTAAATGAGAGCCGGTTCAGGGCCTGTAGATTGAAGTTCGGGCCAACTATATTAATTATGGGCCTCTAGTTGGAGCAGGGAAACTTGTATTTAGATGCATGATGGACAGTTACCGTGATGCCTAGTAGGTTTTCTTGGCACTGCATCTTCATTTCCGTGATTTTTTCCATGTTTGTGTTTGCATTCGAAGTCGTACTCTTGCATGTGCTTTTGCCATCCAGCAAACTGACCCTCAGCTTCTGTGAGGTTATGTGGCCAGCTAAGGGCTTTGTGATCAGTCCTTACAGCGAAACACCTGCCGATGATATATGCTCTAAAGTGTTTAACGAAGTTGCCTAGCGCCAGCATTTCTTTCCGCGTGATGCAGTAATTTCTTTCACTCTTTTTGAGTGCTCGACTTGTACTGACTACCCCCTTTTCTGCTCCATCTGCATCCTTTTGGGACAGAACAGCCCCGATACCCACGTCGCTAGCTTCTGTATCTATAATGAGCGGACCTGCCTGGTCAGAAACGTTCGGATATGCTGGGATAAGAAAGCCACGTAAACAATCTTTAAGTCTTTCGAGGGCTCCAGTAGCTGATGCTGTCCAACCGTAACTCTTCTTCTTAGGAATGTGGAATAGAGAAGCTGCAAGTAGAGAAATGTTGAGTAGAGAACGTCTATAATATGAGGCTAACTCTAAACAACTATGTAACTCGGGAGCTGAATTTGGGAGTGGCCAGTCTTTAACTTCCTAAACTTTGCTGGATCAAAAGTGTCGTCTACACGTGGCAGGGGAAAATAATCTCATCTAGTTAACTGGTTCAACTTGCGATAATCTACACACAACCGAAGTGTTCCGCTCGAATTATTAACTAACTTCAGGGAAACCCATGGAGATACGGCCGGTTTGATGAGGTTCTTCTCTAACAGCTCATCAGCTAACTTATTCAGCTCCTCCTGGTAACAGTTCACATAACGGTCTAGCAGTTTGTAGTTTCTGAAAGTGCGAGTTCTGTGGCAGTCACCACCCTCTGTTTCTGGATCATAACATCGCCCTGCACGCCAACAGTGCCGTGCTCCAAGTCGTTCTTCATAATAAATGGAATGAAACTGTCATTCGGTATAAGTGTCTTCCGACTGCAGTCTGTTGTCCCGGACGGCTTTGCCATGAGGTCGACTCCTATAACTACTTGCCACGGCACCCGAGGAGATACTATGAAAGAGTGCTAAAGGAACAATGTCCATAATGATGGAGATGGCAGGACCACTCGCTTGAGTTGCATGCAGCCTCCATTGGCTGTCGTAGGCCGCAGCTTGCGAGTCCCAATTGTGTGCCTAAGAGTCTCTGGAACACATGAGGAATGTCCGACAGAACAAGTTGGTCCTACATCTACTAACACAACACAGATCTTGTCACCCATAAATCCTGGAACTTTCGGGGGGGGGGAGGTGACGCCGATTAGGTAAACCATAGGTATAGAGTTTATATCAGAATGTGACTCACCTGTGTTGTGCCCACAATTTTCGGCAAGCTTAACAAACTGCCCGCAGTAGTAGTAGTCGTTTCTTGAAATGGATTGTGTTGATGGACATCTCTTCCACTGTGCTTTGGGCTTGTGTGCGTACTTTGTTGTCCTGTGTCGACATCCCAATGCGTTGACTTGTGGACATGTGGCTCCTGGAGACGCAAGATGAACTGGTTGATGGATTCACCTTGTTTCTGGTTGCACTAGCTGAGTTTTTTCAGCGACTCTGTATAAGGTACTGGTGGCACTATACGTACTCCTAGAGTACTCAGAAGGGTAATCAAGGGCACGTGCGCATAATCCAAACCAATTATGCTCATTTATAGGGACCATCTAACACAATCGGTGGTGAATGCATTTGGATGAGGCACGCGCATCAGGTCTACGTGTGGACACACCTTGTCCAACCACAAATCGAAGTCATTCCAGACCTCCAGTATATCTGGTAAAGGATAGACATAACGCGACACATGCTGATTTGATTGAAAAGCTCGAGCCATAGCTTCAGTCAACTGGTCAACAACCTCGTTAGATGCCGTCTGTCTGACAGGAGAAGTGTTCTTCGAAGCCTCAGTGACTCGAGACTTCGAAGAAGAAAGTTTCTCGTTGGCGGACTCGCCATTTATGCAATCCCGAACGTCAAGGAAAGATCTGAAACAGAGAGCAAAGAGCATGTTATCATGATGGTCACACAAGTGCCATGAGCTACCTATCCATGCCTGTACAACTGATGTGTCCTACATAGATAGGAATAAATATATATATATTATTACTATAACGAAGACTCAAGGTCAAGGATCATATTTGTAGCCAATCATTGCACAATCATGTGAGAGTGAGGGACTATTCCTATTGATGATCCACTGCATCGTCTTGGGTGACCAATCCCTGCACGCTACTTAACCAACCTGAAATTACACAGATAGTTTAAACAATGGAAAACCGCCGAACTTACCATGCCTCACAGTAGCTTAGTTTGACTTCAGAGGGAGTCATAAGTCCGTTGGCGGTATGCTTTTGGGAGTATGCAGTGTGTTAAGACAGTGTTAATGCCCCGTCTATTCGCTAAAAGAGACATAATAGAGACAACAGATATGATCAGTGTAGACTTATTGTTATCGCTCCCTTATGTTCTCAACAGAGAATAGTTCTTCAGCAGCATATCTCCGCCTTGTTCTGATTTCCGCTCTCCACTCTAGGTGGCTACCCTATTACCCACAGCGACTGGAGGACCGCTCAGACGCTCTCCTCTTTGTGACCCTTGAACCGATGTCCAACTCGTCGTTCTCATTCGTATGTCCAACTGAGCGATGGCCTGTCGCATGACCTCATTCAGCGGACTCCTCAGGATGAGTTAGATCCACCACAATTTCCTATCGTATATTTGGTGAGGAAAGAGTTACTGTTTGATTTATTCTCATAGTTTGTTGTTACCAATTATTACCGCCGGCCATCGGATCCCCAATATGGAGCTAGTGAGGGCAGCCGTTGATGAAAATCCGTTGGAAATACTTCTCGTGACACACGCACCAAGTTTCCGACCCAAGTAAACGAAGTGAGTCAACATTAGTTTTGGAAGTCTGTATTTTCAACCTGCTGGTAGCAGCAGATTTCCACGCCGATTTCCGAGTGATAAGAGTCTGTCTAGCTTTTCCGATTCATGCTGGCCGGTTCTGACATCCTCATCCGTTCTGAGTGCCCGTTTACGAAACTATTCTGTGTAGATGGGTTGACTGAAGTGGCCTCTTTCAAATTCATCCCGTTTAATGGAGGTTGGCAGTTGTCATTATTGATTGGTTATCTCCATCTCTGCCTTTCTCTGTTCACTTGAAGTCCTGCATTCGCTCCCAGCCTCTCCTGTCTGTCCTCCTGTTTGCGTGATACTAGACATAAATTATCCACGAAGTCCAGAACTTCTTGTCATCATCTTCTTATCGGCCCAACATATTCCATATTGTTGAAGCAGCTTGCGAATTACTTCTCAGTCAATGCTGCCAAAGGCCTCTACAGGGTGAGTCGATGAAGTTCAAATAGATATTTGACTGCAATTCCATGCCCATGCATTCTTATTTGACCCAGCGAGTTTCGCTTTGCCTGAATCCTGCTTATTCGGGTTGTAGTTCTGCATCCAGGACAATTTTTGCTCTCCTCTAGATGAGGCGAATATGTATTTCGATTGGAGTTGACCAGGACATGACTCACCGTCAGTTCTCGCAGAGGCCCAAGTCTCCATTCTTTGGTAGTTTGAAAAGGCAACCGTTCTTCCGATCAGTAGACACTTTCCCTTCCTTTCAAGCCGCCTTTTGTCATGGCGACATCAACATATCCGCTGCCTTCTATGCTTTCATGGTTAGTGCTTCCGTAGAAATGTCTTCCAGTCGTACCACTATCTTAGAGTTTGGCAGCCATTCGAAGCCCCTTATCTTGTTGGAGGATCGATGTCCACTGGCAGTTGTCCTCTGGTTGTTGGCAGTATCTCTGGATGAGTCTCAGGTGATAGTCAGTTGAGGAGTACCCTGAAACGATCAGTCCATTGTTTCCTTAGCATCCCCTCTCAGGAATTAGGCCCTCTCAACCGTCTTTTAACAGCTTCTTCTGAGTTATTTGGTTATCCGGTGCAAAGTATTGAAGTTCCTTTTACCTACTTTATCACAATAAATTTAACCCATAATGGAATTATCCTCTTATTATTCTTGTGCAGGTTCCGAAAACTCGCTGATTTGCTATGTCATGGGTTCAAGAAACTTCTCATCCTGTTCTGTGAGACGCCTGAAGCATTTCACTCAGCCTGTCAAGACATCCGAATCTGCCTGTAACATTCACCAGGTGTGTACAAATGCATACTGACGAGTCACTACTCAGGGTGGCCACTGCCACCATGGAACATTATGAGATAGATGACTGTCTGAATTGTATTTTATGCGTGCCTCATCTGTCATTTTTGCAGATTAGTTTAGCATTATTCCGGCTCCTATCTGCATATGAACTGAGAATTACCTGTTACTAAATTCCGTTGAAGTGACAAAACTCCTCTTTACGTTCAACTGCACACTGACTGCTATGGTGATCCACTGACAGTCGATATTGTAGCAGACATCATAATCGGCAAACTAACTAACATTTCGCACGAACGATCTTACCATTTCATGAATAGTCTACCATGCTGACCATTTGTAACGCAGTCCTTCATTATTACATGCCTTTATCCTAATTTCATCAGCGGCGACACCTGGGACCTTATCACGTTCACTACCACATATGTAAAGTGACTTTGCCGCTATTATTTCACTAACTCTGTCCTATGCATATCGCTATTCATTTGAATTACCCTGACTGTTTACCACAAATATACATATGATTTGACATATTGATGACATCTATACACTGGGGTCAGTGCTTTACAAACTAATGGGAATATATTATTATTACTAACTACGACAGATTGCATCGTGAGTCTTTCTTTCGTCGTATGGTACTGGCTGCGACGGACATTAGCTCGGACTAGTGAGTGTCAGGAGATGTTTACTGGACTTAAAACGCGTCTAACCTCTCCTCCAGTGTTAGCATTTCCTCACCAAGCCAGTCCATTCATCTTAGCTACTGACGCCGGTGCTCAGATGACAGCTCCTGTTTTCTCACAGACGATGTCTGATGAGCTACATACAGTTATTGCACGTGCTAGTCGAAAAGTGAATAGTAGGAAAAGAGAGCGGAACAGGTTGCCCAACGACTAATCACGAGATACTAGCCCTTTCACACTTCTTAAATTGTTTCGGAAACTATCTATTGGGGCTAACATTTTAGGTCTGGACGGATTACACACAGTTGGAGTGGGTACGAAATTTCTGTAATGTGGGTGGCAGATTCGCTCGTTGACTAGAACCGTTGTTGGAGTTTGACGTCACTTGTGAATATGGAGAGCGATTGTGACACTGCACTGGTGCAATTTTACAGTCACGATCAGTAATGGTCATCTGATCACGAAATAAATCACATAAAAAAATTACCAGATGATTACGATTATAAGCCAATCTGTGAAGTCGAGGAGACCAGGAGATTTCGTGAGACCTGTGCGTGCGTCACTTCGTTATCGAGGAGACTGTGGCAGTGATGATCTCGATATTAGCAACAAGAGCAGACGAACACATCAGAATTGACTTTTAAGAGGGCGTTCGTTACCAGCATTAGCAAGAACATGGTAGCCAACATAACCTGGTCATGGTTGACCACATGACCAAGTGGTGTGGGGTGGCATCATTTCTCAAGCAAGACGTCATAGCTGTGGCAGAAGCCTCCCTTACACATGAGTAGCAAGTTGTGGGGTTCCAGTGCATTGCGCTCTGATAGGTGAGAGGCACCTGAAAGTCAATGGGTATTCGAGGTTTGTTTACTGTTCGCAATTCCAAAGACACACCACCCCGTATGATACACAGGGGAGTAGCTTGGTGGAGTGTATAAGTCAAACAGTTAGAGCAGTAATTTCTGCTTCCGTCTGTCACACACCAACTGACTGCTGGGACGGAGCTCCTGCGCAATGCTTACTCACGTGACGGACATCTACGCACCCATCGACTAGTTTTTCTCCGGCTATTTTTCCTCTTCTTCCTCTTCTTTTAAGTCGTGAGTTACGCCAAACATGTGAAATTCAGACACCACTTCTCCTCTACGACATTCGGACTACACCTTATAAGTGTGGGCACTTCAGGAGAACAAAGCGGTCACATACAGATCACCACGGGAAAATGAACTTTCTGTGAGTGATCATTACCAAACCAACCATGATGGACTAGCCAGCCTATGGAGATACATATATACTAGGGGAACGACTCTTGGTTACATTGACCATTTGATAAACGAGGACAACCCGGTGAGTTTGTTTCCCCATGGTAGCGTCCTCACAAGGTCGTTTACAAACTTCCTCCTATTATTTTAGATGTAGGACATCCACAGCGGCCAGAGAAAGTACTGACGATTGCGTGATAATCAGTCGAGGCCAGCATATTACACAGAAAATGACCCTGAACAGCCATCTTGTGATTGGCCAGTGGAAGGTCACTCGTGCATTCGCATTCCTTGAGACGCTATTGTTGAACTTTGCCGTTATCCGATCTAGAAACGAAAATGTGCTTTTCATGATTGTGATATGACGATATTTCTTCCTTGAAGGTTGCAGATACGGCGACGTGAATGAAGTGGACCAATCATCCAACAATGCAAATGGATTGAACAAATATGATCAGACACTGAACTTGTACCTTGAATATTTGCTCCTTCACCTGTATTTGTTGTTTTGATGAAACACTGTTTGCCTAACTCGCGCGTCAGATAACATTGCACGTGCGAGTCAATGTTTCACGTGGATTAGTCGGTCTCACGAGTGGGGCTGAGTCTGTCGTCTTTGGATGAATTGGTGTCTGTGAAACGACTTCGACATCAGCATGGACCTTATTTTTGACTAAGACAGGCTCTCTGAAACATTCTTTAAATGCTCAGTCAGTGAGCACGTGTCACCGACAGAGATCACCTGCCCAGTTGGAACACTGGGAGTTTTGGACGTTGGCGATGATTATGGACGGTGGAGGTATGTAAGGTAATTTGTCTTAACCAGCTCTCGTCTGCAGGATGTTTGCTCATTCTGGCGATAATTGTCGATTCTGTATGGAACGAAAGTGAGTTCGTATGCTGTGAATACACATATCTATATGCATATTCATTACAGCTGAAATACAATTTCGATTTAATTTAATACGTTGAGAGGATAATTAAAGTTTATGCAGTTCCAACATTTCACGGTGAGTCTGACATCCTACTTGTTGAATAAAGGGTAATTATATTTCAATAGTGTACACACAATGATAAGTTTTGTTATTGGTAATATTTCGAGCAAAATTACTACCCTAGTTCTCACAAGTGTTGGAATTGTTTTGTTCACATTTATGATCTGTACTCATATATGTAGTTCACTTTGTTTTGCTCGTTAATGTTTTGTTTTTTTGTATTCGGAATTATATTCCAAGTTGTTGATAGATGTACCGAGTCACCCTTGTTGCACGTATCCGGCGTGACTTTAATGAATGTCGATTCTTTCCATTGGTTCATGTTAGTTTTTAGAATGCACACATTGTTCCAATCGATATTGTGGTATTTGTCCCATGCATGTGTAGCTATCGATGAATTTTTTTCAAGATTCTTGTAAGCTTGTGTTCCTGTTGGTTGACCTTTAGTCAGACGTTTATGTTCATTCACTCTTATTCTGAGTGATCTGGCCGTTTGTCCCACATATTTAGTCGGACAGTCAGTACAAGATATTTTGTAAATCAAGTTGTTTTTATCCATCATTTTTATGGGATCTTTCAGTTGATTTATTTTATTTTGGATTAGATTCGTCGGTTTAAATGTTATGCGAATGCCAATATTTTTGAGGTTTCTTTGAATTGCGTCTGATGTACCATTTTTACATGGTATTGTGACTGTTTTTTTGCATTCTTCCATCTTGTTATTCTTCGGTTTTACCTGATGAAATATTCTCAAGTTGGGAAAATTTATTTGATAAAATCACAGTGATATAACGTTACTTACTGATGACATGGAGAATTTGTTACCGAGGTTCACATAATGTGCAGGCACTGGCAAGACTTTCCAATATCGTCTTTAAAATCCCATCCTTTCTCTCTCACCCAATGATTTGATTGGTGGTAATATCTCTCAGGTTCGTGGTGAGTCATTGTCATTGTTTGTGCTAGGTGTGGATTGGATGAATGATGATTCAGTCAGCATTCAATCTCTACCCCACACTCTAAGGCTATTCTGTGATTGTATTCCAATACGTGCATTGCGATTGGTGAGTTTTTCTCTGAATGACTCACCTATTCAGAATAAATTATTCTACGCCTAGTAAGATTCTTGTCTCCCGATAAGCTGTCTGCCCCGAATTTACTGCTGTGACCTTTTTGGTTGACCTCAAAGTCATTGCAAGGCATTTTGTAGATTACATTATTATTCTTCTTATTTTAAGGATAGGGAACAGCATACTTTTTTGGCTGGAAAGCGCTCCACTTCTCAGCTAACTGAAAGTGGTGTGCCTCAAGGTGCAGTACTTTCTCCATTTCTTTTCTCTTTCTTTTTGCATGACCTTCCGAACTCACCCAAAGTTAACTTCATTAAGTATGCTGATGATCTGACCGTTTCTGCCCCTGTAGTTTCCACATCGGATTGTTCCCATATGAATGGCTTCTTAGCTGAAGTTAGGGATTGGTCTGGCTCAAATGGTCTTAAACTAAATCCAACTAAATGTAATACTGTTGATTTCAGCTTGAGAAGTGAAAAAGACATGCATGGATTGATCCAATCTCATGATTGTTGTAATATTGATGGTAACATGATAGAGAGTAAGTCAAGTGTTTCTTATCTTGGCATTAGTTTCTATTCAAACCTTTGCTGGTCGTCTCATATTCTTATAGTTTCTAAGAAAGTTTTCCGTCTGACTTATTACATAAAGAAGTTGAGGCACTCAGGTATAACCCAATCTCTTCTCATACAATTTATTAATTCATGTGTTTTGCCCATCATTCTTCATTGTTCTCCATTATTCTTCCCTGGGCTACTCAAGAAAGACCATATAATACTACGTAGGACATTGAAGGCTGTAAGTAGGGTCAGTGCTATCCCTTTGACTCAACTAACCGACACTAATGTCAATAGGCACATGAATTCTTGTAAACACTTAGCTAAAGTTATTTTGTCTGATAGTGAACATCCTCTTTATTCACAATTGTTTCCTTGTATCTCTTCGGGTAAGACCAGAAGAAATTTCATAAACATTTATGCTCGTACTACAAAATATAAAAATTCGACCGTACCATATTTGGCACGAGTATTGTGTGAGGAGACGAATATCAGAAAAGAACTTTTACAACTTTTAAATCATTAACTAAACTAAAAAATGTAATGATGCATATCATTGCGTGTGTGATTTGTTATATTATTTATTTATTATTTCACTATGACCAAGAAATGGTGTGATTCTTTTGGGGCTTTTATTTTTTCCTATTATTTATAAATATTTTTAACATTTCATGCATTTATATAAATACAAAAAGAGCTAAACCAATGCAATACGTAAAATGAAACGCTGAAAATACCATGCTGTCAATTGTTATTGTTGTGGAATAAAGTCATCATTATTATTATTGTTATTATTATTATTAAATATATCCCAGATGCTGCAACAGTGAGACGATTTCATGATTCACTATTCTGATGTGGTTGTGTTCTCTGAGCTGGATAGTTAATTTGCGAAGCTTTCATCACCCTACTGGGTGACATCTTCAGCGCATACTTCAATTTGAAGTGAGCTTTTAGATTTCTCCACGAGTTTATTAATCATCTCTCCTGGCGACCTTGGACGTGATTGGTTGTTTTTGTATGTTTTCACACCTTCTAGGTTACTTGTATTGTCAGTCATTGTTTCTTTGACTTGAACTTTGACCCATTGTGTGTGACTATTCTTTCTTATCGGTTGATAAATTTTGTCTATTTCGATGTGTCTATTGATTGATGATTCACTGGAATGCCAAGCTTCTAAAAATTCTCTAGCATTCTTGTTGTTTCCTCTGTCTAATATTTGAACGTTGTCCCAGTCGAATTGATGCCCGTGGTTGTCTGTATGTAGTGATATGAGGGAGTGGATGTCATGTATTTTGACGGCTAGCTTATGTTCGTGGATACGAAGACGAAGGGGACGTCCACTTTGGCCAATGTAGTGTTTTTCGCAGTTGATACAATCTATTTTGTAGATGATGTTGGTTTTATCTTCCTTCGCTGTTGAGTCTTTTGGTTGACATAGAATTGAGTGGAGTGACTTTGTTGGTTTGTGTACGACGTCAATTCCTAAAGGTTTGAAGAGTCTTGTAGTGATTTCTGAGATGTCCTTTATATATGGTAAGGCGATTTTCTTTGTGCTTTCCTTGGGGGCTTTTGGTTTGATAGGTTGGCTTGGGGGTATATGTCTTTTGATGAAATTCCGTGGATATCCATTCTTTTGGAAGACGTCCATGAGATATTTTTCTTCAATTTTCCTTGAGGTGGGAGTGCTGCAATGAGTCCTGGCTCTCTTGAATAGTGTTTGTATGCAATTCCTTTCTGTGTGCTATTGGATTGTTGCTGTTGTAATTCAGGATTTGGTCTGTGTGAGTTGATTTTCTATAGACTTGAGTTTCTAATTCCCCTGTCGTTGTTCGCTTGACTAAGACGTCCGAAAATGGGATTTGGTTTTCTGATTCCTCTTCTCTTGTGAATGTGATGTCGTTGAAGACGTTGTTTATCAGGTTGTGAGCTTTATATAACTCGTTTCTTTTGATAATTACAATTGTGTCGTCTACGTAGCGTATCCAAATCTTGGGTTTGGTCTTTGGTAGAATTATGTTCTCGAGCCTTTGCATCACTGCTTCTGCAATCAAACCTGATATTGGCGATCACATAGGTGTTCCTTTGACTTGTTCATATATTTGGTCGTTGAATTGGAAGTACGTTGTTAGACATAGGTTTATGCATTCCATCCAAATTGTGTGTTGCATTTTTGATTTTTGTGGAAGCTGTTCGTCGTTGCTAAGTAATTGCTCCATGGTTTCTTTTGCTAGCTTTTGTCGGATTGAGGTATACAATGCTGTGACGTGGAAGGATATCATTATCTCTTGTTCATCTATTTGGATGCCTCTGGTTTTCTCTAGGAATTGGATAGCGGAGTTGATGGAGTGATCACAAGATTCCGTTAGGTGTTTTAGTTTTCTGTATAATTCTTTGGATAAATTGTATGTTGGAGTTGCTGGTAGTGATACAATTGGTCGTAACGGGATATTTGGCTTGTGTATTTTGGGTCTGCTGTAGAATCGGAGTAGGACTGGTCCACTGGATTTCATTCGCCATTGATCTTGTTTTGTGATTTGTCCAGTTTTGGTAAGCTTGTTTAAGGTCCTTTGGATGCGGTTGTCCAGTGTTTGTATGGGATTTGTTGGTAGTTGTTGATACACATCCTCGTCTTTGAGTAGTTCTTCAGCTTTCTTGGTGTATTCTTCTCTGTCCATGATAACTGTTGTTCTTCCTTTGTCGGCTGGTAGAATGACGATGTCCTTCCTATTTTTCAGCTTTTTGAGGGCCTTTAGTTCTTGAGAGTTGAGTTGTGTGTGTTGTTTTTTCTGTTTTACCATTGGTACAATTGTTTGGCGTATCTCTTCCTGTGTTTCCTCCTTTAAGTTTGATGATTTGAGTAATGATTCAAGGGCAGCGAAGAAATCAGTTTTCGAGGCATCTCCGGTGTTGTAGTTTATTCCTTTTTGTAGTAGTTGTTGTTCCATTTTTGGTAGTGGTTGTTTTGATAGGTTGACTACGCAGTCTATAGGTGTATTGTCTGGTTGTTGTTTTCTAATCTTGGCTAGCTTGGTTTTGAGGACTCTTCGTCTTTGTTCTCTGTGTTTTCTACTTGACAATGTAATTGCGGTGATCAGCGTTGACAGGTATTCCTGATTGAGGGTTTTCTCTAGTTTTTCTTTTTGGACATCTATTATTTGTTGATATTTCTTGATCCGATAATGTGCGTCTGTAATCATTAATTTGACCATTCGCCTTCCACATTGTTCGGCCAATTTCCATCCCATTGGGCAGTTGACTGGTGGTTTGTATCTTACACTGGTCGGTAGGATTTGATGACGAAGGCATTCGTGGAGAAAGAATAATTGTTCTCTGGTGGATCCTTACCTTTTGGCGAAGTCTTCCCACTTTCGAACAGAGAGAAGCGTTTCCCGCTCGTAAGATTTGGATATGATAGAGAAGATTTGTAGCTCAGGTGGATGATTTTGATGTGGTTGTGTTCTCTGAGCTGGATAGTTAATTTGCGAAGCTTTCATCACCCTACTGGGTGACATCTTCAGCGCATACTTCAATTTGAAGTGAGCTTTTAGATTTCTCCACGAGTTTATTAATCATCTCTCCTGGCGACCTTGGACGTGATTGGTTGTTTTTGTATGTTTTCACACCTTCTAGGTTACTTGTATTGTCAGTCATTGTTTCTTTGACTTGAACTTTGACCCATTGTGTGTGACTATTCTTTCTTATCGGTTGATAAATTTTGTCTATTTCGATGTGTCTATTGATTGATGATTCACTGGAATGCCAAGCTTCTAAAAATTCTCTAGCATTCTTGTTGTTTCCTCTGTCTAATATTTGAACGTTGTCCCAGTCGAATTGATGCCCGTGGTTGTCTGTATGTAGTGATATGAGGGAGTGGATGTCATGTATTTTGACGGCTAGCTTATGTTCGTGGATACGAAGACGAAGGGGACGTCCACTTTGGCCAATGTAGTGTTTTTCGCAGTTGATACAATCTATTTTGTAGATGATGTTGGTTTTATCTTCCTTCGCTGTTGAGTCTTTTGGTTGACATAGAATTGAGTGGAGTGACTTTGTTGGTTTGTGTACGACGTCAATTCCTAAAGGTTTGAAGAGTCTTGTAGTGATTTCTGAGATGTCCTTTATATATGGTAAGGCGATTTTCTTTGTGCTTTCCTTGGGGGCTTTTGGTTTGATAGGTTGGCTTGGGGGTATATGTCTTTTGATGAAATTCCGTGGATATCCATTCTTTTGGAAGACGTCCATGAGATATTTTTCTTCAATTTTCCTTGAGGTGGGAGTGCTGCAATGAGTCCTGGCTCTCTTGAATAGTGTTTGTATGCAATTCCTTTCTGTGTGCTATTGGATTGTTGCTGTTGTAATTCAGGATTTGGTCTGTGTGAGTTGATTTTCTATAGACTTGAGTTTCTAATTCCCCTGTCGTTGTTCGCTTGACTAAGACGTCCGAAAATGGGATTTGGTTTTCTGATTCCTCTTCTCTTGTGAATGTGATGTCGTTGAAGACGTTGTTTATCAGGTTGTGAGCTTTATATAACTCGTTTCTTTTGATAATTACAATTGTGTCGTCTACGTAGCGTATCCAAATCTTGGGTTTGGTCTTTGGTAGAATTATGTTCTCGAGCCTTTGCATCACTGCTTCTGCAATCAAACCTGATATTGGCGATCACATAGGTGTTCCTTTGACTTGTTCATATATTTGGTCGTTGAATTGGAAGTACGTTGTTAGACATAGGTTTATGCATTCCATCCAAATTGTGTGTTGCATTTTTGATTTTTGTGGAAGCTGTTCGTCGTTGCTAAGTAATTGCTCCATGGTTTCTTTTGCTAGCTTTTGTCGGATTGAGGTATACAATGCTGTGACGTGGAAGGATATCATTATCTCTTGTTCATCTATTTGGATGCCTCTGGTTTTCTCTAGGAATTGGATAGCGGAGTTGATGGAGTGATCACAAGATTCCGTTAGGTGTTTTAGTTTTCTGTATAATTCTTTGGATAAATTGTATGTTGGAGTTGCTGGTAGTGATACAATTGGTCGTAACGGGATATTTGGCTTGTGTATTTTGGGTCTGCCGTAGAATCGGAGTAGGACTGGTCCACTGGATTTCATTCGCCATTGATCTTGTTTTGTGATTTGTCCAGTTTTGGTAAGCTTGTTTAAGGTCCTTTGGATGCGGTTGTCCAGTGTTTGTATGGGATTTGTTGGTAGTTGTTGATACACATCCTCGTCTTTGAGTAGTTCTTCAGCTTTCTTGGTGTATTCTTCTCTGTCCATGATAACTGTTGTTCTTCCTTTGTCGGCTGGTAGAATGACGATGTCCTTCCTATTTTTCAGCTTTTTGAGGGCCTTTAGTTCTTGAGAGTTGAGTTGTGTGTGTTGTTTTTTCTGTTTTACCATTGGTACAATTGTTTGGCGTATCTCTTCCTGTGTTTTCTCCTTTAAGTTTGATGATTTGAGTAATGATTCAAGGGCAGCGAAGAAATCAGTTTTCGAGGCATCTCCGGTGTTGTAGTTTATTCCTTTTTGTAGTAGTTGTTGTTCCATTTTTGGTAGTGGTTGTTTTGATAGGTTGACTACGCAGTCTATAGGTGTATTGTCTGGTTGTTGTTTTCTAATCTTGGCTAGCTTGGTTTTGAGGACTCTTCGTCTTTGTTCTCTGTGTTTTCTACTTGACAATGTAATTGCGGTGATCAGCGTTGACAGGTATTCCTGATTGAGGGTTTTCTCTAGTTTTTCTTTTTGGACATCTATTATTTGTTGATATTTCTTGATCCGATAATGTGCGTCTGTAATCATTAATTTGACCATTCGCCTTCCACATTGTTCGGCCAATTTCCATCCCATTGGGCAGTTGACTGGTGGTTTGTATCTTACACTGGTCGGTAGGATTTGATGACGAAGGCATTCGTGGAGAAAGAATAATTGTTCTCTGGTGGATCCTTACCTTTTGGCGAAGTCTTCCCACTTTCGAACAGAGAGAAGCGTTTCCCGCTCGTAAGATTTGGATATGATAGAGAAGATTTGTAGCTCAGGTGGATGATTTTGATGTGGTTGTGTTCTCTGAGCTGGATAGTTAATTTGCGAAGCTTTCATCACCCTACTGGGTGACATCCTCAGCGCATACTTCAATTTGAAGTGAGCTTTTAGATTTCTCCACGAGTTTATTAATCATCTCTCCTGGCGACCTTGGACGTGATTGGTTGTTTTTGTATGTTTTCACACCTTCTAGGTTACTTGTATTGTCAGTCATTGTTTCTTTGACTTGAACTTTGACCCATTGTGTGTGACTATTCTTTCTTATCGGTTGATAAATTTTGTCTATTTCGATGTGTCTATTGATTGATGATTCACTGGAATGCCAAGCTTCTAAAAATTCTCTAGCATTCTTGTTGTTTCCTCTGTCTAATATTTGAACGTTGTCCCAGTCGAATTGATGCCCGTGGTTGTCTGTATGTAGTGATATGAGGGAGGGCTAGTTAATTTGGCCATTGGCTAGTTAATTTTGCGATTTATCTCTTGAAAGTACTAATGATGCGAGACACATGCAAGACTTATTGTATTCGTTTCACGAATACTCAGACAACTTGGTGGTATCTTAAAGTCATACATCAATTTTTGACTGTAGCTTTCTGTAGAAACATGCTCGGTATTGTTGAAATGCACTGCGTTTTGATTAGTATGATTACTTGTACCAACCAGGACTAGTGTTATATGTGTCATGTTTGAAGGTGTTGGATTTGTTGGGATTCATTACTTTGGCTTCTAACGGAATCGAACTTGTCGTTTTCTTCGATAAGGTGTCCCAGAAATAGTAACCAATGCCTTCTACTCAGAATATCTGTGAACCCATTAATTTGAGGTTCAACTATTTCATCTGTGGGATTGTGATCATCTTTCGGAAAAGTAACCGAGAGGGTTGTTGTCGTTGTTGTTGTTGTTTCATTGTTGACTGGATGAGGAGTAGATGGACCTTTGAGTAAAATATCTTGTCAATTGTATATCCTTGCATTAATCACATACCATATTTGATGCTATTAGGAGGAAGCGATCATACGGAGGCAGGCAGTGATGATCGAATACGCAGAGTATATATGAGAGTATACGATTGTCGCAGTTGTTATATAGACCCTTTTGAAAGTTGGATGTAACGATGGCTTGATTCCAAATTGATGGAGCAGTCTCATTTTCTCTCACTTTCGTGAACGGGTGAGTCAATTCCTTGACGAGAATCTCTCCATCGTTTGTGAAAGTAGCAGGGGTGAGGTTGTCTCTGCCGGGCGCCTCAAAGCGTTTCAACATTTAGAGTCCCCTACAAGACTCCACTACATCTTGTGGGTGGTTATTGCCCGACCATGGAGCACAGTAGTTAGTGGTGTTGGATCATGGCGATGTTGGCCAACTGAACTGCCCTTCGAATTGCTCTTATCTGCATCCCGGGCGTCTTTTCAAGCTAGTTATTTGCATACTATCTGCATCTCAGAATGTCTGACTGACACCTACTTTGATGCTGCTGGTGGCATGGATGAACTGGGACAGTTTTCAGCTATTCGCCAACATTGCTACTAATTGCACGTCACAGACACGTTCTGACCACCAGGATACGCAGTCCGTACGTAAACACTGTTGAATCTTATGCATGATGTTGTACTTGCCATCCCACGGAATGAACCAGCACAAATGCGAACGTTGCTAGAAACTGTCAGAAACCCAGTGGTATTAAGTGGTGTAATATTTTAAGCTACGAGTGGTTTTACTGGCTATTCTGATAAGGTTCTGTAGGCGTTACCATCGTTCATCTATGCTGTTTGAACAGTTGCCATCTAGCATTGACATTCGCTCAATCTGGTAGTTCACTTACATTGATCTGTAGGGGACGACGTATATGAGCACCTCCAAATCGTGAAATGATCCCGACACCCACTAAAGCATGATCGGAGTTCAGACATGTGCTCCATAAGCCTCGTATGTCATACAGGGATGTAGTTCATCTGGGTGAACAACCGATGTGACGAAGGTGCACTTCTCTATTCGTCGCACTACTTTAATGGACAATAACTTTCCACTGAAGTTTATCTTGTGTGACTTCAAATATATATAGTGGGTTATTCCTAAGACGGAGATTGTCAATGTCTAACTTGAGATACTCGTCAATCCGTAATTTTTCGAAATACGCATTCTGGCGATATGCATATTGGAGATTTTGATGCAAAATGGAGAATTGACAAATTCGATGCTGAAGATCAACTTGGCTTCACTGAATGTTGCATAGGATGTTGTTGCAACCATTCGCCTTTAACTGTGTAGTGTTTCATGTAGTAGAACACAGCCTGCTGTTTGAATAACAAAAATAAATCATCTTTTTTATTCTCATGCAGACAAGTAAGAAGTGAAGCTGTTTGGAGAAAGACGGTTGGCTACAGAAGGTGTGACCAAGCACTCACTCTTCAGAATCGACTCCGACATCACAAGGTATTTGATGTGTGACTTATACTGTGTTGGTGGCAAAATTCAGTAAGAGTGAACAAGTGGAAGTGAATGCAATGGTTGTTTTGGTCGCTCTACACAATGTGAACAGTGAATTGGAAGAGAACAAAGAAAAGTGTTCAGATTCTTACAATGGGGATACTTGTGTTTCATGATAGTAGATTGATGAATGAATGCACCAAATATAACATGAGATGAGTCCGATTCGACTGCTGACTGTGGATCATGGTGCGATTATACCCACAAGAATAGTAGAACTCAGTCTTGTCTGAAGGAAGAAATTGTTCGACAGCACAGCAGCAAGAGACAGATGGAGAGACGAAGGAGTGAAGAAGTATGTTACCCAACTATGTTACAAATGTTAAGTTTTCATATAATGCCAATAATTTTATTGGATACTTTTTACACTGTATTGCTAGTAGTAGTAGTAGTAGTAGTAGTAGTAGCAGTAGTAGTCGTAGTGGCACAATTCGAGTTTATTAATCTTGAAATAGTGATATAAGCAGGGATATGCATAGACTGGCTTTGTTTCAAAGTAGTAATGTGCTACGTTGGGTTTCTATAGATGAAGCTATCGTGTTTGTTGTTGGCATTCATAGCATTCAACCGAATACACTGCACAGAATTTGAATATTCCACCTTGATGAACACATAGGGGAAGAGGTTTCCAGTTGTTGTTTTTGTGTTTGTTTGTTTGTTTTTTTAATTTGATTTTATTCATATAAGTGTGTTAAGTGTTCACTGAGATATCCTCAGTTTTCTTAATGCAGTCAGTATTCACGTGATTCAGTGACCACCTATGATGCATTGGTCATCACACAAATTCAAATGAAAAGAAGCAAATGTATGATGATAGATGCAGAGTGATAGACACCGATTAAATCTAGCAGTAACTAGGGCATAGTGATAATAATTTTACAAAAATGACTATTTTTCAAGTAGAATTATAGACTATTACTTAATCATTTCTCCTTTCCACTGGAAGCGGTCCTTACAAATTCTCACCTAAGCAGAAAAATTGTAGGCTTGCTGTGATCTTCACATGGAGAGTTGACTACACATTCTGAGTTAATGAATTATGATTAGCACACTGAGAGAGGAAAATGACACTTCAGAAGCAGACTGGATCGCATGAATCCACTCATGGTGGAAAGAGACAACCGATCTCTTCTATTGGGGAACATATTACGGAGAGAGCAAATGAAATGTCATGAGAAGTTATTGTAGTAGTGGACTGTGCACCATGCACCGTGGACCATGAGCCAAAGTCATTTTCTACGCGTCGTGGGAACTAATTGAAGACATACACTGTGGTAGATGGGTTAGGTTTCCTCCCCGAGACCAGTGTCTATTTTTTTGTTGATTGTTGTAGCTTTGGAAAGATTTGATCTGTATCAATTGATCAATGTCTGATTGTTAGTCTGCTTAACTAAGTAATGTGAAAATTGCGTCTACGGGTCAAAGGCTGGACTTCACTTGACAAAGGTGATGAAGAGATACCTAACCAACAAGAAGAAGAAGGATGAATAACTGTCGATGGGAGAAACTTGAATGAGGTTACCTCTTTAACTTGTCCAGCTTGAGAAGATCCCTTCAACTACACACGTCACACTTGAGGATGTCAAAGTCAACCAGTTAACCAGCCAGCCAGCCAGCCAGCCAGCCAGCATGGATCGGAAAGGCTTGACTGGCCTTCACTAGTCAGGGTGAAATCAGTCTGGAAGTCTACTGCAATAAGCATGAACGACAAGATTGGGATTTCCAACACTAATGTCAATCAAATCAGTGATTGCTTCTATCTGCTTCCGAGATTCGGCGACCATGGTCTTCAGAAGTATTTCCAATTGACCGCAGACTGAAGACTCTCATTTGCCAACAGCTGTCTGTGATCCATACGGAATATCAGATAGATATCTGGCTAAAAGGAATTAGCAACGAGGAGGTCTGTATTGTGACGAGCCAACCAATAACCCACAGCCCAATAAATATATCGAAGAGAGTGGGAACGGATGATCGGACACGCGCTGAGGAGACTGTGAAATGGCGTGTTGCTTATGCCATCCCCTCGAGTGGGTTAGGACGGAATAGAAAGAAACGATGGGTTGCGTGACATGCAGGAGATGGAAGCTTATGAGCAATCGTGGCGCCACCGACACCGTCAACATTGTTGTCGGATTGCCTTCTAAGAATTTCGTAATACTACGATTTGTGGAATAACAACAATAAGAATAAAAAATTTTAGGCGACATGAAGAAACATACAAAGTGTGAACAATCGCTGCTCATTCTCAGTCGTTTCTGGGTGATTACAGAAGCCTTTTACTTTTTATTGCTTCTCTAGGCTGAGAAGTAATGAAGTGTCGTTTAATCGTTGTTTCTTGAGTTGGACAGAAGTGATGATGATTGGGCCTTGTAAGCTTTTAAAAGATTCAGAATAACTCTGACTTTCACAATTATGACTGTCGTGAGTAGGACGATTGTTGATTTCCAGTGTTCCTACGTATATCTCATTCCGCTTTCCAAATTATGTTAGTATGTCATATATTTATATGACTACATTGAGGTGCATAGTTTAGACATAAGATTGCCAACAACCTACCTCAAAGAACACTTTTATTGAGAAGCACGTTGGATGTTCAGATTCCCAGAAAGATAGATGGCATTGCGACGGGATCGTCACTGGCTCCATTGCTAACTGATTGAAAACTCTCAACTTAGACAACGCATCGGTCACGTAGGCGACACTTTTGTTATCTGAGATGAGAACGTAATGCTTGACGAAATCTTGCTTCTATTTAACAACTGCTATCCCGCCTTGCAATTCACCATATAAAAGGAATCTGAAGTGAGTATTCCCTTGCTTGATGTGTGCCTCAGTAGATGCAGTGATGGACTGCTCAAAAGATCCATCCACCGGGAACGTACATGGACAACTAAATAACTTTTATCGTTGGGTGCCTATCTCCAGTGAAGGGAACTTAATTAATGTCAGTAAAAGGTTTGAGCATTGTCGAATAGATGAAATAAAATCTAATTACATTTCAATAGTTTACACACAATAACAAGTTTTTGTGTTTTGGTAATATTTCGAGCAAAATTACTGCCCGTCAATAGATAAGACCGAAGTGCTCAGTCTCAAATAAGACGAAATCCGCATCCTGGATTCCACTGCTACTCACCATCCAACAATTAACTTCTGTTCCGATCAAATTTGTGGTTTTTGTCCCATGCATGTGCAGCTTTAGGCGAATTTTTTCTAAATTGTTGTAAGCTAGTGTTCCTGTTGGATGACCTTTAGTCAGGCGTTAATGTTCATTCACTCTTCTCTAAATTATTTCTGATCAATACTTCTGGGTAGTTGTTGCCAGGAAACATTTTGAACAGGAAGTTCATTTCTTTTCGCTGGTCCTCTGGTGTTGTTGTAAATCTACGTATTGCATCTGAAGACATTGTATTAATCCTCGTTTTACCGTGGATCAGCTGTTCAGGATTTTATAGCGCACGGTTTATCTTGCAGAACTCAATCAGAGTCGATGTAACTGATTCTAGAGAATGTCAGTATATTCCTCGGAACAGCGTTTGAAGCGTTAGAATGAGAAACGGGATAATTTTGTTTAGAATGTCACGCTGGGTTTCTCAGTCTTCATTAAGATGACCATCCTGTAGAGTCAGGAAATACGGTCAGGTTAACAGAAGATGTAGGCATTTCTTACTAGGATATATTTAAAATTTGTCTTGTGACAGTAGCCTTTGTCTCACCAATTTAAAGCCATCCATGTACTCGTTCACAAGGATCACTGGCCTCAAAAGTATTATCTGTAAGTTGTGAGTGACGCATATTCATTTATTGTACACAGTCACCTTTGATGCAATGAGAGATAGTTCTTGACTGTATTTAAGGCTGGTTTAACGTGTATGCTTTGAAAATTAGCTGAGCCGCATTATACAGGTTGGAGCACGATTACCTGTCTGTTCGACTGCTTCAGGCAGTGGCGTATAAGAGTGTTGTGTAGATGAGCAGCTTATATTCTTGCTTACTTACACTATTGAAGAAGTCTAGGAATGTACATTGAGGATCTCTCAAAATTTTCATCGAGACGAAACAATGAGAAACGAGTTTTCAACTGGTAGATTGTATGGAGAGAAGGGAGGATTTCGCGGTCGGTAGAACAATAAGTGAGACATTGATATTTCGTCAATCTGCAGGGATAAACAAGTGGGTCGTTGACAGGGGAACGGCTGAGTTCCAGTTGATATGACAAACTTCTTTGATTCCCAACAATAGCTTTGTACCAAATCCCACAGTTTGTTGGTGATTTGCATTTCATTTCTATGTTGGCATTATTACTGCATATTCCTGACTGACAATGATACAGAGGAATTTCCAGATGTGCGTTCCCCTGTTTGGTGGTGATTTAGACAGGTTGAGATGTCGTTTAAAATGATAGCAAATATTGACCGATTAGCTGAGAATAAGAGTCTTGCGATACACTTGAACTAATCCTGCGCGTCCACCAGTCGGTTAGTTATCGCCAGGTATTCACATTTCCATATTTGTAAGGTTGTTTACATCTTTGTGGTGTTTGGTTAACTGCCGTGAAATACAACGGTCAATTATTTTGTTGAGTGTGTGTGTGTGTGTGTGTAGTAGAGAGTTATTTTGAAAACTGAAAGTTCAATTTGACCCTATTGTTAATTTGTCCATTACATCTTCATAGCCTGTCTCGATGTATTGAAACGGTTAATATAAATGCAAATTATGAAGTCTAGTAGCTGGCAAATTCAGTTTGAAGGTGTATTTTGTGATTTTGTACACAGTTTTTCACATGATCGAATGTCACTGTCAACAATATGACGAGTGTTGTAACCAAACGTCACTTTCTTCATTTGCTATTGTATTACGATAGCTTACCTCCGGTTAATTGAGATGATTCGATTTATGATTGCAGTGACCGATTTGTATGACTCGTAGTTATGAAATACATGTAACTTTCAGTGTTGTGTACTGTGAATATTTACTTTTAGAAAGAATAATCTGTGAACATTGGGATAGAGAATTCACACGGAAAAGTCACCTTAAAGAACATTCGAGTTAAACATGAAGGTAAGTTTTTAAAAGATATTCAATAATTGTCTCCTTGCATGATAACATTTGTTTTTGGCGAGCAATGAAATCATTTTGAAGAGTACGAAACAGTTAGCCAGTCAGGTTGGAGATGGATAAATTCGATGTTATGGAAAAGTGTCAAACACATGTGGATGAGCTGAGTGATAATTAAGGAGTCTCCCAGAATGTGTAGTTTTTCTATATAGCGTCGTTTTTATGCTACCAATAATCTGTTACTCTTTGTACTTTGCAGTCTAACATAGGTAGTTCCCCAATTTCATTCTTTATCTCCATGGTGAATTTTATTGAGTCGACATGACTGTTTATGTGTGTGGGAAGAATTTCTCGAAATCGTTCTTTTTCATTATTACTAAGGTGTCGTCTACACATCTTCACCAACATTTTATTGATGATGGCTTGAATTGTCTAAGTGCGTTCTCTTCCCAACAATCCATGAATTTGTCAGCTATTATCGGCTACTGCTTCATTTCGTTGGTTTATTTTCCTTGAAATGTAAAATATGTTGTTGTTAGACAGAATTCAACCCCCTTTTATTATCACCTCTTCTACGGATAATTGTGTCCTGTCTTTTAGGTCATCATCTGCTTTCAGTCTCGTTTTCAGTGCATTCATGGTCGTTTGAATGGGTATTATAGTATGAAGACTGTTTACATCAAAGCTGACTAGTATTTTTTCTTCGTTCTGCTTTAGGATGAGAAAAACTTGTAGTCCCGATTACGTTGGCTTTCCTTCGTAAAAGCGACGCTCGCAGGAAACGTTTACCCGAGCGGATTGATTGACTAAAACACGAAAGGTAAGTAGTTGAAATTGGTCATCGACTCAGTTCCAGAGATAACCATATTCATGGAATTGGAATCCATGTCCCAACAGCATGGTTATACCGGTTGAGGAAGGAAGCGTGTGTGGAGCTGTATTCTAGAACACCTGCTCGACTGCTGTCACTCCACCAACTCTGAACATGACTTTGAGATCATCTGTCAAGTTCATGCTAACTTGGACTCGGTCGCGTTACCATCGTTATAAATTTCAAAAGACAGAAGAGGCTTTGACATTTCGTGAATTTAAGCCAGACGTTTGTGTACAAAAGAAGCATGTACAATACCTACTTCTGTCTTGGCCGTAGAGGGTTAGACATTTATTTATTTATTTTCTATATTTTATTTGTTTTGTTCATTCAGTTATTCTATGTACGTTTCCGTCATTACTGCGATTATTGTTATTGTCATTACGATTCTCACTTCCAATTGTCTCCACTTATCTCACTCGACATTCTAAATCCAAAAATATTTTCGCAATGTTGAATCGTATCTTGTCAAATTTCATACCATGTTATGTAGTGTTTGATAGCAGCCTACCGGCCCTGAAATGATACACCCCTTTCGAACACCTATACATCTTATGAATTATTGTACATATGAGATTAATTGTTTTGCCACCTGCCACTTGACTGACATTTAACTATGATTATAATCAGAAATATTTTAATTGCATTTCATACTACTATTGTTGTTATTATTGTTTCATGTCTTCACGCATTTGATTGAATTCCCTCACGATATATGATTTGCTTTAAAAACTTTATGTATAGGACTGTACAACTTGATGGTAATCTCGTTGAATAGAGTCCCTTCGCTGAATATCGCGTTCTTAATGTCACAGTGTGAATTATTAAATTAACGTATGATTGTTTGTCTGTTTGATTCTGCGGTGGGACTAAATTTCCAGCAGGCACACGTAGACATACGCACGCACGCACACACACACACACACACTCCTAATCGTCGCCTTGTTCGACTACTAGGCTGTAGGGACTCAGGATTTGAGGATCGGTTAGGTTAGGGTAGGTGAAGAGAGAGAGAGAGTGGTGAGCAATCCCAATCTATAGAAATGACATCATAACTAATAAGAATTCACAAATCTTCAAGCCCTATCTTCTAATTGACGTGCAGGGGAAGCAGTATTTATATGAGGTCATCATATACAGACGGCTAGCTCGTTGTAGGGGACAGATTCCAAGTGAGAATAGTCTATCCAAGGCAGTGTTTTGGTTATTCTCACAGCTGTAACCTGTTTATTTGTTGTTTCAGTCTTTCGGAGTACAGTCTATGCAGAGTGAACTGTGAGTTGTCACAGTGAATCGACTGTTCATTGGTCATCATCTTCTTCTTACGTAAATAAACCCAACACAAAACCTCCCGAATCTGGAACTATCCCACCACATACACACTCTGAATTCCTGATATCTGAATATTTTTACATTGTCTTTCCTATTCGCGAAGATGCGCTAAGAAATATCCTAATGTTCGTTAAAACTAACACCTTTGTAGATATTCATCTGAAAATCAAGTTGTCTCCGATGGACTGTGATAAGAAGCGCTCAGCTTGCGCTGCACACCTGTTCCAATACAGTTGTGTTTCCGGAGATTACAATTTCACGTCCAGTAGTGTTCGTGTGGACTAACCGTACGGTGATGATACTTGCAGCTCCCACAGATCATTCTGTATCCATCAGAAAGAATGTGTGATAACTGTCAGTGAGAAAGATTGAATCACTTTGGTTATGATTTGCTTGGTTGTGGGTGTGTCTCCAAGTGTGTGTGTGTGTGTGTGTGTGCGTTTCTTAGCACTAGTCATCCACCGAGAACTTGTTGTAAATCTCCCGAGTAATTGTTTGACTTTTTCATTTCCTTGCTGATTTGTAGATAGTGAGTCCACGAACTATTACTACTTCTATTGCAATTATTATTATCATTATTAATATTATTATTATTGCTATTATAAGTATCATTGTCACTAATATTATTATTATCATCACTATTATCTTTCTCCCCTATATCATTGAAAGCGTTAATTTCAATGTTTCGTCAAATATCGAAGATTGCATCGCAAATTTTCTCTTTGCTTGGACGGAATCAAGGTCCTTCAGAGTCTCAAAACAGCCCGGAGGATATTTCGACAGAAACGGACGAGTCTCGAGACGACTCTTCATATAGGGGGAGAGACATCTATTTTTTGTCTATGATTTATTTGTTTTGTTTATTCAGTTATTTTATGTACGTTTCCGACATTAATGCGATTATTGTTATTGTCATTGCGATTCTCACTTTCAATTGTCTCCACTTACCTCACTTGACATTCTAAATCCAAAAATATTTTCGCAATGTTGAATCGTATCTTGTCAAATTTCATACCATGTTATGTAGTGTTTCATAGCAGCCTACCGGCCCTGAAATGATACACCCCTTTCGAACACCTATACATCTTATGAATTATTGTACATATGAGATTAATTGTTTTGCCACCTGCCACTTGACTGACATTTAACTATGATTATAATCAGAAATATTTTAATTGCATTTCATACTACTATTGTTGTTATTATTGTTTCATGTCTTCACGCATTTGATTGAATTCCCTCACGATATATGATTTGCTTTAAAAACTTTATGTATAGGACTGTACAACTTGATGGTAATCTCGTTGAATAGAGTCCCTTCGCTGAATATCGCGTTCTTAATGTCACAGTGTGAATTATTAAATTAACGTATGATTGTTTGTCTGTTTGATTCTGCGGTGGGACTAAATTTCCAGCAGGCACACGTAGACATACGCACGCACGCACACACACACACACACACTCCTAATCGTCGCCTTGTTCGACTACTAGGCTGTAGGGACTCAGGATTTGAGGATCGGTTAGGTTAGGGTAGGTGAAGAGAGAGAGAGAGTGGTGAGCAATCCCAATCTATAGAAATGACATCATAACTAATAAGAATTCACAAATCTTCAAGCCCTATCTTCTAATTGACGTGCAGGGGAAGCAGTATTTATATGAGGTCATCATATACAGACGGCTAGCTCGTTGTAGGGGACAGATTCCAAGTGAGAATAGTCTATCCAAGGCAGTGTTTTGGTTATTCTCACAGCTGTAACCTGTTTATTTGTTGTTTCAGTCTTTCGGAGTACAGTCTATGCAGAGTGAACTGTGAGTTGTCACAGTGAATCGACTGTTCATTGGTCATCATCTTCTTCTTACGTAAATAAACCCAACACAAAACCTCCCGAATCTGGAACTATCCCACCACATACACACTCTGAATTCCTGATATCTGAATATTTTTACATTGTCTTTCCTTTTCGCGAAGATGCGCTAAGAAATATCCTAATGTTCGTTAAAACTGACACCTTTGTAGATATTCATCTGAAAATCAAGTTGTCTCCGATGGACTGTGATAAGAAGCGCTCAGCTTGCGCTGCACACCTGTTCCAATACAGTTGTGTTTCCGGAGATTACAATTTCACGTCCAGTAGTGTTCGTGTGGACTAACCGTACGGTGATGATACTTGCAGCTCCCACAGATCATTCTGTATCCATCAGAAAGAATGTGTGATAACTGTCAGTGAGAAAGATTGAATCACTTTGGTTATGATTTGCTTGGTTGTGGGTGTGTCTCCAAGTGTGTGTGTGTGTGTGTGCGTTTCTTAGCACTAGTCATCCACCGAGAACTTGTTGTAAATCTCCCGAGTAATTGTTTGACTTTTTCATTTCCTTGCTGATTTGTAGATAGTGAGTCCACGAACTATTACTACTTCTATTGCAATTATTATTATCATTATTAATATTATTATTATTGCTATTATAAGTATCATTGTCACTAATATTATTATTATCATCACTATTATCTTTCTCCCCTATATCATTGAAAGCGTTAATTTCAATGTTTCGTCAAATATCGAAGATTGCATCGCAAATTTTCTCTTTGCTTGGACGGAATCAAGGTCCTTCAGAGTCTCAAAACAGCCCGGAGGATATTTCGACAGAAACGGACGAGTCTCGAGACGACTCTTCATATAGGGGGAGAGACATCTATTTTTTGTCTATGATTTATTTGTTTTGTTTATTCAGTTATTTTATGTACGTTTCCGACATTAATGCGATTATTGTTATTGTCATTGCGATTCTCACTTTCAATTGTCTCCACTTACCTCACTTGACATTCTAAATCCAAAAATATTTTCGCAATGTTGAATCGTATCTTGTCAAATTTCATACCATGTTATGTAGTGTTTCATAGCAGCCTACCGGCCCTGAAATGATACACCCCTTTCGAACACCTATACATCTTATGAATTATTGTACATATGAGATTAATTGTTTTGCCACCTGCCACTTGACTGACATTTAACTATGATTATAATCAGAAATATTTTAATTGCATTTCATACTACTATTGTTGTTATTATTGTTTCATGTCTTCACGCATTTGATTGAATTCCCTCACGATATATGATTTGCTTTAAAAACTTTATGTATAGGACTGTACAACTTGATGGTAATCTCGTTGAATAGAGTCCCTTCGCTGAATATCGCGTTCTTAATGTCACAGTGTGAATTATTAAATTAACGTATGATTGTTTGTCTGTTTGATTCTGCGGTGGGACTAAATTTCCAGCAGGCACACGTAGACATACGCACGCACGCACACACACACACACACACTCCTAATCGTCGCCTTGTTCGACTACTAGGCTGTAGGGACTCAGGATTTGAGGATCGGTTAGGTTAGGGTAGGTGAAGAGAGAGAGAGAGTGGTGAGCAATCCCAATCTATAGAAATGACATCATAACTAATAAGAATTCACAAATCTTCAAGCCCTATCTTCTAATTGACGTGCAGGGGAAGCAGTATTTATATGAGGTCATCATATACAGACGGCTAGCTCGTTGTGAGAATAGTCTATCCAAGGCAGTGTTTTGGTTATTCTCACAGCTGTAACCTGTTTATTTGTTGTTTCAGTCTTTCGGAGCACAGTCTATACAGAGTGAACTGTGAGTTGTCACAGTGAATCGACTGTTCATTGGTCATCATCTTCTTCTTACGTAAATAAACCCAACACAAAACCTCCCGAATCTGGAACTATCCCACCACATACACACTCTGAATTCCTGATATCTGAATATTTTTACATTGTCTTTCCTTTTCGCGAAGATGCGCTAAGAAATATCCTAATGTTCGTTAAAACTGACACCTTTGTAGATATTCATCTGAAAATCAAGTTGTCTCCGATGGACTGTGATAAGAAGCGCTCAGCTTGCGCTGCACACCTGTTCCAATACAGTTGTGTTTCCGGAGATTACAATTTCACGTCCAGTAGTGTTCGTGTGGACTAACCGTACGGTGATGATACTTGCAGCTCCCACAGATCATTCTGTATCCATCAGAAAGAATGTGTGATAACTGTCAGTGAGAAAGATTGAATCACTTTGGTTATGATTTGCTTGGTTGTGGGTGTGTCTCCAAGTGTGTGTGTGTGTGCGTGTGCGTTTCTTAGCACTAGTCATCCACCGAGAACTTGTTGTAAATCTCCCGAGTAATTGTTTGACGTTTTCATTTCCTTGCTGATTTGTAGATAGTGACTCCACGAACTATTACTACTTCTATTGCAATTATTATTATCATTATTAATATTATTATTATTGCTATTATAAGTATCATTGTCACTAATATTATTATTATCATCACTATTATCTTTCTCCCCTATATCATTGAAAGCGTTAATTTCAATGTTTCGTCAAATATCGAAGATTGCATCGCAAATTTTCTCTTTGCTTGGACGGAATCAAGGTCCTTCGGAGTCTCAAAACAGCCCGGAGGATATTTCGACGGAAACGGACGAGTCTCGAGACGACTGTTCATGTAGACATGAAAGCTTTGTACGGTATGCCTCTGATGATGAGACTAGTTCTGGTGAGTTCTCACGTTTTGAAGCAGAAGCTTCTTCACTACTTGGAAAAGTGATATGGAATTCATTGCAGACTGTTTACTGGAATTAATTCATTCCAGACGTTATGCTGGGAAATGTGTGTGAATTTTAAGTCAGGTGAACAAACATCCGGCCGATAGTTGTTACCTTGACATGGTGGTCGAGCTTGCATATCGCACTGACCTAACAAGTTACACTGGCTGGAACTAATGTTCCTGCAGGTCCGAAGATGGCAGGAAGATTGTTTAGGTAGGGACTAGACTAAAAGCGGTTAGCGGCTTAGTGTAAGCTTTTCTGTGGACAACCAAGTGTGCGCCACGTGTTTCGGGAAATTAAGGTGACATCTGATGCCAGATCGAAATGAAGACGAATAGGTTTGCTGTTAATAGATAGCGTAGTGTACTTGCGTTTGTTGGTGAAATGGACTCTGTAAGTTGTGAAAATGGTCTGTACCCGAGGAGATTGTTTCGTCTTGAGGGGACTACTTCTTCTGTTACTCACCGAGGAATTTTTCTGTGGTGGACAGTAACCCTGTTTATGTCGAAAACGATGACACTTGCAGCACTTATGTTTCTTGAAAGGACAAAACTTGACAAAATGCCATGAACCACAGTACCAGCACACTGACGGAGGTTTAGCTGAATTTCGAGACTGGCGTGCTGTGTGCTTAAAGGTGATCGAAGGAGTTTTCACTGTGTTAATTGAACCGAATTCAGGCGACCGTGGTTCGCACTCCATCATGGCAATGTCGTACTTCAAGTTGATGAAGCGTTGGTATTTTGCTGTCACCGTTTGTAAAGTCATTTTCGGGTCTTGTTTCACGAGTAACGGAAGTCGAGTTCTTATGAAAGCATCTTCTGGGTTCTTGAAACCACAAGTAAAAATCAACCAGCCAGCTCTGCTGCCTGTGCACTCTGACAAGGGAGGGTTAGAATAGGTCGGTCTGAAGATTTCGACATCCGACTTACCCTAGGGTGGTCCGTAACTGGCGTTGAGTCACTGTTGCGAAACCAAAGCTAAACGTCAGTTCGGACAGGCTGTGTGTGACCAACCAGCCTCAGGTAGTTGTTCTCTGGAGTATTTCACGTCAGGAACCTTCACCAGATCGGACATGAGGCGTCATTAGCTAGTATTCTGGCATCTCAAGCAATGGATGTATGTTGTGTTTCTGAGACACGCGTACAAGACCCGGGTGTGTTTGGTTATTCACTAAAGCTCACCCGGCCAACAAGGTGGATCTGCGAAATTCACTTTAAGGCTGTCAGGAGATTCCTCAGCGAGGACTCACAGGTGTAGGAATAGCGTTGAATATTAGGGTTTGAGAATCACTCCTTGACTGGGTCCCAGTAGAGTGTCGTATGTGTGCGGTCTGTCTGGGCAGGTCCATTGGAAGAGGGAAGGATGGCGTTACCCGTCTTTCTCTTTGCATAGTCTCACCACCGGTTATTTCACACGTCTCACACAATGGCTATTGAACTGTCTTTGAGCACACAAACACACTGTGACCCCTGAAGATTGGTCAATTATAAAACATTTGTATTTCATATTGTATTGTAGTGGACTAACAGTCATCACAAGAATTCCATTGCTTTCCTACTCGGCAGGTAATTTACCAGGCAAATTCGAAGTCTCCGATGCTGAGTCAAGTATGAGACCAAGTAACTTCGAGTTGGATAAATCGTAAGTATAAGTCAGTGTTTACATATATACATATATATATATATATATGTATACATATATGTATATATACATGGATATATATAAACATATACATATATATATTCACAATACTCACGTCATTTTGATGCAGCGCAATCCGATTTCCCTGTACAGCATTATACCTACGGAGACGTTGTGATGCATTCACTCGTTGTAATCTAATCTCCCAGATCCATTAAACCGTCATGCACTGCCATATTACTATTCTTTCTCACGTACATTTCTGTCCATCAGAATTGTTTGAATGTCTCTGTTTTTACTCTGTTGCATTGTCTACCATTGTATAGTATACGGAGTGAGTTGTGTGTCAAGTTGAAGTACTGTACTCAGTGCTGTGCAGAAGTTCTTTGTTGAGATAGATAGATAGATAGATAGACAGACAGACAGTCAGTCAGTCAAACAGTCAGTCAGTATGTATGTATGTATGTATGTATGTATGAATGTATGGATGTATGCATATATGTATAAGTAAACACAGCAAGTCAGAAGAGTAGAATGGAAGATTTGTAACTGTCAAACAGTGTGATGGGAGAAATTGATTCCATTTCAGTGGATTAACAAACCCCAATCATCAATCACTATGATGAGTCTAGTTGTCGAATAAAGGATGATGGTTCTGAGGCAGTTTAGAAATAGGCTTCATCGTAGTTATTCTCTTGCATCCTATTGAATAGACAAATCATGTCTCATAATGGTTGTATATAGACGTGAGTTAACCGGTATCGGGTGATGAGCAGTATTTATGCTCTGTTGACTGATGATGATACTACCTTGACATTTATATATGTATCACCGCTTTTCTACTTCATTCAAAGTGAAGCAATTCAACACGTCCCAAACATACACACAGACACACACGCATAAACACACTCGGATAAAGAGAATCATATGGGCAGTGACAATCACAATCATAATAGCATCATCGAAAGTGAATCAATCCTCAACACAAATACGCCCGCCTCAAATGAATGCTGCATTCTAGAACCCAAGTCGTTAATCAATTCAGTCAAACTGCAAGATAAGCTGCACAAGTACAAGCACACACACGCACGCACACGTAGAATCGAACATGAAGGCACGCCTAGTACACCATCAACGCCGACATGATGATGATATCCGATTGAAGACAGACAATGGCGACTTGGTTCATTGGCTCATACAACATTCGGATTTCAGGCGAAACATCCTGGGTTCGAATTCCGCCACATCTACTACTGGGTAGTATTAGAAGCAGTAGAATGATCAACCCCTACAGAAAATAACTCCATCCATAATGAAGTTATAGTCTACGAAAGTGCCGAAGTTTTATACATATACCTTACACAATAGTCGTGTGTGTGTGTGTGTGGCTGCCTGGCACATGAAGGACGTGTTCTGTGTCACTCAAGCCAAACACTTACATTCATCAAGTTTGTCTGTCTGAATAAATGACGAAATGTGAATGGAGAAAGAATCCTCTGATCTATCATTCCCTTCAACGTTGACTGATATATCATTATTATTTTTGGATTTCTTTGGCCTATGAGGTAAGAATTCAACTAGAGTATGCATTGGTGAATTGCATCTTCAGCCGGATTCGGAGCTTAGTTTATTAGCTTCGTTGTGGTTAAGTGGAGTAGTGGTGTGGTGGTGTGATACAGACAATGTGTGCCAACGTAATATTATTCTCACATATTCCCACAGTTCAATTCGGAATTAGCAACAGAACACAATACATCCATTTGAAGATTCTATTTGATGTTAGAGACAGAATACATTTCCCACGGTTATATACTGCATTAACAAAGAATACTATGTATTTTTGAACATACCACTAGTCGTAATAGCTTCATTGAAGTTGATTGCTAGGTGAATGCCATTCAGGGTGGACAGAAAGATGGTTTCAGAATGTATGAAAGATAGTGTAACATATTGCTTGGAAAATATGTAGCTGGTCGATTAGCCCAGCAGTACATAAAAATACCTGTAGTGAAGTGAATTATTGAATATTTCGTGTCACTGATGATGGGAGGAGATATTTTCTCACGTACGCATCTCTGTGGTGTAGACGTATGCTGAAGCTTTGTCCGCGTATCACTCGCCCTGTCTCACTCTTCGTCTTCATTATTTCTAGATAGGGTTTAGAGAATTTGGAATTCGGTGTTTTCTTATCTAGTGAGCGATTAGAGCAGAATGAACTCTACTCTACTCACAGTCAGTGTTTTTGTTAACAGGATATCATCATCATCATCAACATCAACATCATCATCATCATCATTGGTTGTGGAGATAATGTACTAGCTATTTTGTGCACCATTAATTTCAGGCTTACATTTCAATATTTGTTCCCAATGTTTTCTTCTGTTCAACAGTGATTTGGTTAAGTCAGTTCGAACAGAGGAATATTCCAATTTCACGACTGAAAATATATCAGCTGATATGTCTAATCAATTAAATAATAATAATAACAATAATAATAACAATAGTGCATCCACAGAAAGACGTCAAAACAGTCAGAGCTGTAGAAAGTTAGAAAGTAACCAACCTGGTGTATGTGAGATTGTTCAACCTTCTTCTTCATTCCAAGATCCAGATCCATCGTCGTCGTCGTCGTCAAATGCGACACTTTCTGATGGTGTTTCTCGAGACAGCGACTGGCGTATCTGGGCTACGCAACTTTTAAATGACAGTGAGGCAGCTGTCAATATGCTGCAGAAAGAGAATGGAGGCCACAAGTGAGTGTGAATGTTTTGTATCCTGATTATCCAGTTTCAGTGTCACTTTGTGTCAGCAAATGTCAATTGTTGGCTTAGTTAGGTCTTTGAAATGAGCTTTATTTACAGTGAGAGTTTCTTTCTAACATATGACACACATTCTCACCTGTTGAGGAGTGATTACATGATGGACAACAAAGACATTGAGGTGAATGTGGCATAAGAGTACAGTCTGTTTTGTTCATATTGCCTACCTACACCACATACATTCTTAGGTGGAGAATGTGAACAGGGAATTTCAACAATATGAAACGTATTGCTTGAGTTACTGCACGGGATATGGTTGTTAACGAATTCGCATATTTTCAGATTGACTGTACAGCTTGATAATAAATTCGCTGAGAAGAATCTTCTCGATGAAATTTGTTTTTCCAATGTCGTTACAGTGGGAAATACCGAAAAATACAATACTCGCCAATAATGTTGATGTTAATGGTGATGATAGTAATAGTAATGCTAATAATAACAATAACAATAATAATAGCAATAATAATTGTATAACAGTTGAATACTGACTGATAACAGAATAGGTTATGCAATGTATGAAATCATTCATGGAATGAATCAGTTTTGTCGTTGATAATAATTATGGTGATGATAATGTAAATGTGAAGCAGCGTACAGTTCATCGTCATCATCACTGTTGGAAAGATATGAAGTGTCCCTGAAGAAGTAGTAACTTGCGAGTAATTTCATGTAGTTGACAGGAAGCCACAGCTGCGACTGTGTGGGTGGATCTGCGTTAGATCTCTTGAACGACTGACTAGTTGGGAGTTGATATCTCGGATTATTGAATGACCTACGACTCCACACAAATCCCAAGTGCCCTCAGGTGGGCACCAACCACCAATCTGTCAGTTCACAGTTAAATCCCGTCGCTTATCACCGTTCATTCATGAGCGTACCAGTGATTCAGACAGAGGAATTCGTGTGCCATCGGATAAGGATATAAGAAATGTAGATTGATATTGACATTGCAGTTATCATCCTCAAGGAATTTCTTCGAAGGTGTACCATGGAAGTGTATTCCACATTCAGTATTGTCTAGTTAGCATGGAACAAAATCGACAGTAGTACTGTTGAATCCGTATTAGGTGTAATTTTTGGGATAGTGTTCCCTCGTCAAGTTATAAATTGGTGCGTTGAAACATGTCGTATGTATACTGGAGTCATATTGTCGTTATTTTGGTGATGCAGATATTCTTGATTAAGAAAAGTGACGAGAATGAGCTGTCTGTCTAATCAGTAATAAATCTGATGATGTACATGCATGAGTGATTTTCACTTGTAAAGAAGAACACTGAGACAAATTCCACTTTCTAGATGTTCTACTGGAGGGTGGGAGATTATTTGGCCCACTCAGGAGAAGACCAGATTTGTACGACAGTGTATGCTGAAAAGTCAAATTTGGTAATAAGACGGAGGAATTAGGTGGAGAGGATGGGCTACAGTTATTGATTAGGAGACGAACTAGGTCACCTCTGTAGTATTGCAATCGAAATAGGCTACCTGAATGAAATGCCTGTGACACTTGCTGGTGGTTGAGTGAAATATATATGTATATATATATATTTATATTTATATATGCATAAATCACGAATTGGCGAAGTTGGAATTCATGGGACATTGTTTGGGATCGCAATGGCACAATGGTGTGGGAGCCGGCTTTGCAGTGGAAGGGTCCTGGCTTCGAAGCCTGGTGGTGTGTGTGTGTCGCTGAACAGCCCGAAACTAGGACGAGACAGCTGTACAGTGCACTAAGCTTTCGCATTGCTTCTCTAACTGATCGAAGCTGGTGCGCCCATCTCGTAACCAATCAAACCTTCGCGAAATAACACCTGATAGTAAATGATTCATCAGGGTTGCTGAGGCAAGCCGTCGACTCTTCAGACTCCGGCGCTTGTAAACACTATTGTCCATTTCCATGTTGTATTCTCATGATGTTAACGATAAAAATCTCTTTTTCTGTGTTAATATTTCACTAGACGACATTACTTATCCAGCGTTATTTTTTGAAATATTCTACCTCAACAGATATGGGCTAACATTACGCGGATTGAAGAAGTTGGTTGATGGATTATTACGTCCAATTAAAAAGGATTTCAATGAAGGAGTGATTACAACAAGATTGATTTTCACTAACCGTTTGCTGAAAGAACTCGCGTGCATCACAATGAAGCATAGAGACGATGCACGGGAACACGCTATAGCGAAACAGCTGTATCATATATGGGAAAATCAACTGACCACTTCGACGACAGAATCTTGTTGTTCCCCACCGAAGAAGGCTCGTGTAAGTGGTATCGAATAATCTTTGTGTATTTTTATGCTTCAATGTTGTTTTTCCTTGAATTATTTTATACAATTGAATGGAATCAGTGAAAGGGCTAAGTGTTTCTGATTGTTTTGCTTCCCGAGTGGTTGGTATATGTAGATACAATTCGACTGGCTTCCGGCTACATCAAGCACTGACATCGGTTGTAAAATCATTTAGCGTCGAGGAGTACTTAGTGTACAGCTGTTTCCTTCTAGTTCGGAAGTCTTCAGTGGAACTCACTCAGTCTTAGTGAGTGGTTGTATTCGATTAGGGTGGGGATGAAGTTGCTGGATTTCCAGCGAGAAGACACCATCAGTAGTAGGGTTCATTTGACCACGTGTAGTGAAGTATGAACTGACATACGAAGCTGAAAGGGATTACTGGTTATAGGGGAGGCTGAGGATCTATGAGTTTAGGAAATCTCCTGTACAAAACTGGGGATAATTTCTCAACCTTAATAGCATACGACCTCTGGTCATATCTAACGGGTATATTCCACACTAAACAACGAGTCCGGCAGTTCCCACAGCAACAAAATTTGGAGAAGTCCTTGACAGGAAAACAGATTCAGAAGTAATAGTCAATGCGAAAATTTGAGATAGATAGCGGTCGATATATACACATATATATTTCTGTTTATATTCTGGCATATTTATGAGTGTTTACAACGTTGATTTCGGCAATTTACTCCAAGCAGTTCCCAAAAGATGATCAAAATCGGGATTTCCATGTAGAAAGCATCGCAAACCGACATCATTCGGAGGAATGTAGGAAACCACGGAGCACTGAGCAGATGATTTGTCATAGCTTGAGACTATTCAGCTGCGTGCATCCTTCAGGGACCTTCAGGCTGCAAGTCAAACACTCTAATAATCCAGTCACTTGGTAACAGTTCAGTGGCTAATGAATTGCAACTCTTATAATTTCGCCATCTCCAACCAATTTGCATCCGCTGTATTGCGGACGCGGATCAGCTGTTCAGGATTTTATAGCGCACGGTTTATCTTGCAGAACTCAATCAGAGTCGATGTAACTGATTCTAGAGAATGTCAGTATATTCCTCGGAACAGCGTTTGAAGCGTTAGAATGAGAAACGGGATAATTTTGTTTAGAATGTCACGCTGGGTTTCTCAGTCTTCATTAAGATGACCATCCTGTAGAGTCAGGGAATACGGTCAGGTTAACAGAAGATGTAGGCATTTCTTACTAGGATATATTTAAAATTTGTCTTGTGACAGTAGCCTTTGTCTCACCAATTTAAAGCCATCCATGTACTCGTTCACAGGGATCACTGGCCTCAAAAGTACAATCTGTAAGTTGTGAGTGACGCATATTCATTTATTGTACACAGTCACCTTTGATGCAATGAGAGATAGTTCTTGACTGTATTTAAGGCTGGTTTAACGCGTATGCTTTGAAAATTAGCTGAGCCGCATTATACAGGTTGGAGCACGATTACCTGTCTGTTCGACTGCTTCAGGCAGTGGCGTAAAAGAGTGTTGTGTAGATGAGCAGCTAATATTCTTGCTTACTTACACTATTGAAGAAGTCTAGGAATGTACATTGAGGATCTCTCAAAATTTTCATCGCGACGAAACAATAAGAAACGAGTTTTCAACTGGTAGATTGTATGGAGAGAAGGGAGGATTTCGCGGTCGGTAGAACAATAAGTGAGACATTGATATTTCGTCAATCTGCAGGGATAAACAAGTGGGTCGTTGACAGGGGAACGGCTGAGTTCCAGTTGATATGACAAACTTCTTTGATTCCCAACAATAGCTTTGTACCAAATCCCACAGTTTGTTGGTGATTTGCATTTCATTTCTATGTTGGCATTATTACTGCATATTCCTGACTGACAATGATACAGAGGAATTTCCAGATGTGCGTTCCCCTGTTTGGTGGTGATTTAGACAGGTTGAGATGTCGTTTAAAATGATAGCAAATATTGACCGATTAGCTGAGAATAAGAGTCTTGCGATACACTTGAACTAATCCTGCGCGTCCACCAGTCGGTTAGTTATCGCCAGGTATTCACATTTCCATATTTGTAAGGTTGTTTACATCTTTGTGGTGTTTGGTTAACTGCCGTGAAATACAACGGTCAATTATTTTGTTGAGTGTGTGTGTGTGTGTGTGTAGTAGACAGTTATTTTGAAAACTGAAAGTTCAATTTGACCCTATTGTTAATTTGTCCATTACATCTTCATAGCCTGTCTCGATGTATTGAAACGGTTAACATAAATGCAAATTATGAAGTCTAGCAGCTGGCAAATTCAGTTTGAAGGTGTATTTTGTGATTTTGTACACAGTTTTTCACATGATCGAATGTCACTGTCAACAATATGACGAGTGTTGTAACCAAACGTCACTTTCTTCATTTGCTATTGTATTACGATAGCTTACCTCCGGTTAATTGAGATGATTCGATTTATGATTGCAGTGACCGATTTGTATGACTCGTAGTTATGAAATACATGTAACTTTCAGTGTTGTGTACTGTGAATATTTACTTTTAGAAAGAATAATCTGTGAACATTGGGATAGAGAATTCACACGGAAAAGTCACCTTAAAGAACATTCGAGTTAAACATGAAGGTAAGTTTTTAAAAGATATTCAATAATTGTCTCCTTGCATGATAACATTTGTTTTTGGCGAGCAATGAAATCATTTTGAAGAGTACGAAACAGTTAGCCAGTCAGGTTGGAGATGGATAAATTCGATGTTATGGAAAAGTGTCAAACACATGTGGATGAGCTGAGTGATAATTAAGGAGTCTCCCAGAATGTGTAGTTTTTCTGTATAGCGTCGTTTTTATGCTACCAATAATCTGTTACTCTTTGTACTTTGCAGTCTAACATAGGTAGTTCCCCAATTTCATTCTTTATCTCCATGGTGAATTTTATTGAGTCGACATGACTGTTTATGTGTGTGGGAAGAATTTCTCGAAATCGTTCTTTTTCATTATTACTAACGTGTCGTCTACACATCTTCACCAACATTTTATTGATGATGGCTTGAATGGTCTAAGTGCGTTCTCTTCCCAACAATCGATGAATTTGTCAGCTATTATCGGCTACTGCTTCATTTCGTTGGTATATTTTCCTTGAAATGTAAAATATGTTGTTGTTAGACAGAATTCAACCCCCTTTTATTATCACCTCTTCTACGGATAATTGTGTCCTGTCTTTTAGGTCATCATCTGCTTTCAGTCTCGTTTTCAGTGCATTCATGGTCGTTTGAATGGGTATTATAGTATGAAGACTGTTTACATCAAAGCTGACTAGTATTTTTTCTTCGTTCTGCTTTAGGATGAGAAAAACTTGTAGTCCGGATTACGTTGGCTTTCCTTCGTAAAAGCGACGCTCGCAGGAAACGTTTACCCGAGCGGATTGATTGACTAAAACACGAAAGGTAAGTAGTTGAAATTGGTCATCGACTCAGTTCCAGAGATAACCATATTCATGGAATTGGAATCCATGTCCCAACAGCATGGTTATACCGGTTGAGGAAGGAAGCGTGTGTGGAGCTGTATTCTAGAACACCTGCTCGACTGCTGTCACTCCACCAACTCTGAACATGACTTTGAGATCATCTGTCAAGTTCATGCTAACTTGGACTCGGTCGCGTTACCATCGTTATAAATTTCAAAAGACAGAAGAGGCTTTGACATTTCGTGAATTTAAGCCAGACGTTTGTGTACAAAAGAAGCATGTACAATCCCTACTTCTGTCTTGGCCGTAGAGGGATAGACATTTATTTATTTATTTTCTATATTTTATTTGTTTTGTTCATTCAGTTATTCTATGTACGTTTCCGTCATTACTGCGATTATTGTTATTGTCATTACGATTCTCACTTCCAATTGTCTCCACTTATCTCACTCGACATTCTAAATCCAAAAATATTTTCGCAATGTTGAATCGTATCTTGTCAAATTTCATACCATGTTATGTAGTGTTTCATAGCAGCCTACCGGCCCTGAAATGACACACCCCTTTCGAACACCTATACATCTTATGAATTATTGTACATATGAGATTAATTGTTTTGCCACCTACCACTTGACTGACATTTAACTATGATTATAATCAGAAATATTTTAATTGCATTTCATACTACTATTGTTGTTATTATTGTTTCATGTCTTCACGCATTTGATTGAATTCCCTCACGATATATGATTTGCTTTAAAAACTTTATGTATAGGACTGTACAACTTGATGGTAATCTCGTTGAATAGAGTCCCTTCGCTGAATATCGCGTTCTTAATGTCACAGTGTGAATTATTAAATTAACGTATGATTGTTTGTCTGTTTGATTCTGCGGTGGGACTAAATTTCCAGCAGGCACACGTAGACATACGCACGCACGCACACACACACACACACACTCCTAATCGTCGCCTTGTTCGACTACTAGGCTGTAGGGACTCAGGATTTGAGGATCGGTTAGGTTAGGGTAGGTGAAGAGAGAGAGAGAGTGGTGAGCAATCCCAATCTATAGAAATGACATCATAACTAATAAGAATTCACAAATCTTCAAGCCCTATCTTCTAATTGGCGTGCAGAGGAAGCAGTATTTATATGAGGTCATCATATACAGACGGCTAGCTCGTTGTAGGGACAGATTCAAGTGAGAATAGTCTATCCAAGGCAGTGTTTTGGTTATTCTCACAGCTGTAACGTGTTTATTTGTTGTTTCAGTCTTTCGGAGTACAGTCTATGCAGAGTGAACTGTGAGTTGTCACAGTGAATCGACTGTTCATTGGTCATCATCTTCTTCTTACGTAAATAAACCCAACACAAAACCTCCCGAATCTGGAACTATCCCACCACATACACACTCTGAATTCCTGATATCTGAATATTTTTACATTGTCTTTCCTTTTCGCGAAGATGCGCTAAGAAATATCCTAATGTTCGTTAAAACTGACACCTTTGTAGATATTCATCTGAAAATCAAGTTGTCTCCGATGGACTGTGATAAGAAGCGCTCAGCTTGCGCTGCACACCTGTTCCAATACAGTTGTGTTTCCGGAGATTACAATTTCACGTCCAGTAGTGTTCGTGTGGACTAACCGTACGGTGATGATACTTGCAGCTCCCACAGATCATTCTGTATCCATCAGAAAGAATGTGTGATAACTGTCAGTGAGAAAGATTGAATCACTTTGGTTATGATTTGCTTGGTTGTGGGTGTGTCTCCAAGTGTGTGTGTGTGTGCGTGTGCGTTTCTTAGCACTAGTCATCCACCGAGAACTTGTTGTAAATCTCCCGAGTAATTGTTTGACGTTTTCATTTCCTTGCTGATTTGTAGATAGTGAGTCCACGAACTATTACTACTTCTATTGGAATTATTATTATTATCATCACTATTATCTTTCTCCCCTATATCATTGAAAGCGTTAATTTCAATGTTTCGTCAAATATCGAAGATTGGATCGCAAATCTTCTCTTTGCTTGGATGGAATCAAGGTCCTTCGGAGTCTCAAAACAACGCAAAGGATATTTCGACGGAAACGGACGAGTCTCGAGACGACTGTTCATGTAGACATGAAAGCTTTGTACGGTATGCCTCTGATGATGAGACTAGTTCTGGTGAGTTCTCACGTTTTGAAGCAGAAGCTTCTTCACTACTTGGAGAAGTGATATGGAATTCATTGCAGCCTGTTTACTGGAATTAATTCATTCCAGACGTTATGCTGGGAAATGTGTGTGAATTTTAAGTCAGGTGAACAAACATCCGGCCGATAGTTGTTACCTTGACATGGTGGTCGAGCTTGCATATCGCACTGACCTAACAAGTTACACTGGCTGGAACTAATGTTCCTGCAGGTCCGAAGATGGCAGGAAGATTGTTTAGGTAGGGACTAGACTAAAAGCGGTTAGCGGCTTAGTGTAAGCTTTTCTGTGGACAACCAAGTGTGCGCCACGTGTTTCGGGAAATTAAGGTGACATCTGATGCCAGATCGAAATGAAGACGAATAGGTTTGCTGTTAATAGATAGCGTAGTGTACTTGCGTTTGTTGGTGAAATGGACTCTGTAAGTTGTGAAAATGGTCTGTACCCGAGGAGATTGTTTCGTCTTGAGGGGACTACTTCTTCTCTTACTCACCGAGGAATTTTTCTGTGGTGGACAGTAACCCTGTTTATGTCGAAAACGATGACACTTGCAGCACTTATGTTTCTTGAAAGGACAAAACTTGACAAAATGCCATGAACCACAGTACCAGCACACTGACGGAGGTTTAGCTGAATTTCGAGACTGGCGTGCTGTGTGCTTAAAGGTGATCGAAGGAGTTTTCACTGTGTTAATTGAACCGAATTCAGGCGACCGTGGTTCGCACTCCATCATGGCAATGTCGTACTTCAAGTTGATGAAGCGTTGGTATTTTGCTGTCACCGTTTGTAAAGTCATTTTCGGGTCTTGTTTCACGAGTAACGGAAGTCGAGTTCTTATGAAAGCATCTTCTGGGTTCTTGAAACCACAAGTAAAAATCAACCAGCCAGCTCTGCTGCCTGTGCACTCTGACAAGGGAGGGTTAGAATAGGTCGGTCTGAAGATTTCGACATCCGACTTACCCTAGGGTGGTCCGTAACTGGCGTTGAGTCACTGTTGCGAAACCAAAGCTAAATGTCAGTTCGGACAGGCTGTGTGTGACCAACCAGCCTCAGGTAGTTGTTCTCTGGAGTATTTCACGTCAGGAACCTTCACCAGATCGGACATGAGGCGTCATTAGCTAGTATTCTGGCATCTCAAGCAATGGATGTATGTTGTGTTTCTGAGACACGCGTACAAGACCCGGGTGTGTTTGGTTATTCACTAAAGCTCACCCGGCCAACAAGGTGGATCTGCGAAATTCACTTTAAGGCTGTCAGGAGATTCCTCAGCGAGGACTCACAGGTGTAGGAATAGCGTTGAATATTAGGGTTTGAGAATCACTCCTTGACTGGGTCCCAGTAGAGTGTCGTATGTGTGCGGTCTGTCTGGGCAGGTCCGTTGGAAGAGGGAAGGATGGCGTTACCCGTCTTTCTCTTTGCATAGTCTCACCACCGGTTATTTCACACGTCTCACACAATGGCTATTGAACTGTCTTTGAGCACACAAACACACTGTGACCCCTGAAGATTGGTCAATTATAAAACATTTGTATTTCATATTGTATTGTAGTGGACTAACAGTCATCACAAGAATTCCATTGCTTTCCTACTCGGCAGGTAATTTACCAGGCAAATTCCAAGTCTCCGATGCTGAGTCAAGTATGAGACCAAGCAACTTCGAGTTGGATAAATCGTAAGTATAATTCAGTGTTTACATATATATATATATGTGCATATATATGTATATGTATACATATATATATATATATATACATGGATATATATAAACATATACATATATATATTCACAATACTCACGTCATTTTGATGCAGCGCAATCCGATTTCCCTGTACAGCATTATACCTACGGAGACGTTGTGATGCATTCACTCGTTGTAATCTAATCTCCCAGATCCATTAAACCGTCATGCACTGCCATATTACTATTCTTTCTCACGTACATTTCTGTCCATCAGAATTGTTTGAATGTCTCTGTTTTTACTCTGTTGCATTGTCTACCATTGTATAGTATACGGAGTGAGTTGTGTGTCAAGTTGAAGTACTGTACTCAATGCTGTGCAGAAATTCATTGTTGAGATAGATAGATAGGCAGACAGACAGCCAGTCCGTCAGTCAGTCAGTATGTATGTATGAATGTATGGATGTATGCATATATGTATAAGTAAACACAGCAAGTCAGAAGAGTAGAATGGAAGATTTGTAACTGTCAAACAGTGTGATGGGAGAAATTGATTCCATTTCAGTGGATTAACAAACCCCAATCATCAATCACTATGATGAGTCTAGTTGTCGAATAAAGGATGATGGTTCTGAGGCAGTTTAGAAATAGGCTTCATCGTAGTTATTCTCTTGCATCCTATTGAATAGACAAATCATGTCTCATAATGGTTGTATATAGACGTGAGTTAACCGGTATCGGGTGATGAGCAGTATTTATGCTCTGTTGACTGATGATGATACTACCTTGACATTTATATATGTATCACCGCTTTTCTACTTCATTCAAAGTGAAGCAATTCAACACGTCCCAAACATACACACAGACACACACGCATAAACACACTCGGATAAAGAGAATCATATGGGCAGTGACAATCACAATCATAATAGCATCATCGAAAGTGAATCAATCCTCAACACAAATACGCCCGCCTCAAATGAATGCTGCATTCTAGAACCCAAGTCGTTAATCAATTCAGTCAAACTGCAAGATAAGCTGCACAAGTACAAGCACACACACGCACGCACACGTAGAATCGAACATGAAGGCACGCCTAGTACACCATCAACGCCGACATGATGATGATATCCGATTGAAGACAGACAATGGCGACTTGGTTCATTGGCTCATACAACATTCGGATTTCAGGCGAAACATCCTGGGTTCGAATTCCGCCACATCTACTACTGGGTAGTATTAGAAGCAGTAGAATAATCAACCCTTACAGAAAACAACTCCATCCATAATGAAGTTATAGTCTACGAAAGTGCCGAAGTTTTATACATATACCTTACACAATAGTCGTGTGTGTGTGTGTGTGGCTGCCTGGCACATGAAGGACGTGTTCTGTGTCACTCAAGCCAAACACTTACATTCATCAAGTTTGTCTGTCTGAATAAATGACGAAATGTGAATGGAGAAAGAATCCTCTGATCTATCATTCCCTTCAACGTTGACTGATATATCATTATTATTTTTGGATTTCTTTGGCCTATGAGGTAAGAATTCAACTAGAGTATGCATTGGTGAATTGCATCTTCAGCCGGATTCGGAGCTTAGTTTATTAGCTTCGTTGTGGTTAAGTGGAGTAGTGGTGTGGTGGTGTGATACAGACAATGTGTGCCAACGTAATATTATTCTCACATATTCCCACAGTTCAATTCGGCATTAGCAACAAAATACAATACATCCATTTGAAGATTCTATTTGATGTTAGAGACAGAATACATTTCCCACGGTTATATACTGCATTAACAAAGAATACTATGTATTTTTGAACATACCACTAGTCGTAATAGCTTCATTGAAGTTGATTGCTAGGTGAATGCCATTCAGGGTGGACAGAAAGATGGTTTCAGAATGTATGAAAGATAGTGTAACATATTGCTTGGAAAATATGTAGCTGGTCGATTAGCCCAGCAGTACATAAAAATACCTGTACTGAAGTGAATTATTGAATATTTCGTGTCACTGATGATGGGAGGAGATATTTTCTCACGTACGCATCTCTGTGGTGTAGACGTATGCTGAAGCTTTGTCCGCGTATCACTCGCCCTGTCTCACTCTTCGTCTTCATTATTTCTAGATAGGGTTTAGAGAATTTGGAATTCGGTGTTTTCTTATCTAGTGAGCGATTAGAGCAGAATGAACTCTACTCTACTCACAGTCAGTGTTTTTGTTAACAGGATATCATCATCATCAACATCATCATCATCATCATTGGTTGTGGAGATAATGTACTAGCTATTTTGTGCACCATTAATTTCAGGCTTACATTTCAATATTTGTTCCCAATGTTTTCTTCTGTTCAACAGTGATTTGGTTAAGTCAGTTCGAACAGAGGAATATTCCAATTTCACGACTGAAAATATATCAGCTGATATGTCTAATCAATTAAATAATAATAATAACAATAATAATAATAATAGTGCATCCACAGAAAGACGTCAAAACAGTCAGAGCTGTAGAAAGTTAGAAAGTAACCAACCTGGTGTATGTGAGATTGTTCAACCTTCTTCTTCATTCCAAGATCCAGATCCATCGTCGTCGTCGTCGTCGTCGTCAAATGCGACACTTTCTGATGGTGTTTCTCGAGACAGCGACTGGCGTATCTGGGCTACGCAACTTTTAAATGACAGTGAGGCAGCTGTCAATATGCTGCAGAAAGAGAATGGAGGCCACAAGTGAGTGTGAATGTTTTGTATCCTGATTATCCAGTTTCAGTGTCACTTTGTGTCAGCAAATGTCAATTGTTGGCTTAGTTAGGTCTTTGAAATGAACTTTGTTTACAGTGAGAGTTTCTTTCTAACATATGACACACATTCTCACCTGTTGAGGAGTGATTACATGATGGACAACAAAGACATTGAGGTGAATGTGGCATAAGAGTACAGTCTGTTTTGTTCATATTGCCTACCTACACCACATACATTCTTAGGTGGAGAATGTGAACAGGGAATTTCAACAATATGAAACGTATTGCTTGAGTTACTGCACGGGATATGGTTGTTAACGAATTCGCATATTTTCAGATTGACTGTACAGCTTGATAATAAATTCGCTGAGAAGAATCTTCTCGATGAAATTTGTTTTTCCAATGTCGTTACAGTGGGAAATACCGAAATATACAATACTCGCCAATAATGTTGATGTTAATGGTGATGATAGTAATAGTAATGCTAATAATAACAATAACAATAATAATAGCAATAATAATTGTATAACAGTTGAATATTGACTGATAACAGAATAGGTTATGCAATGTATGAAATCATTCATGGAATGAATCAGTTTTGTCGTTGATAATAATTATGGTGATGATAATGTAAATGTGAAGCAGGGTACAGTTCGTCGTCATCGTCATCATCATCACTGTTGGAAAGATATGAAGTGTCCCTGAAGAAGTAGTAACTTGCGAGTAATTTCATGTAGTTGACAGGAAGCCACAGCTGCGACTGTGTGGGTGGATCTGCCTTAGATCTCATGAACGACTGACTAGTTGGGAGTTGATATCTCGGATTATTGAATGACCTACGACTCCACACAAATCCCAAGTGCCCTCAGGTGGGCACCAACCACCAATCTGTCAGTTCACAGTTAAATCCCGTCGCTTATCACCGTTCATTCATGAGCGTACCAGTGATTCAGACAGAGGAATTCGTGTGCCATCGGATAAGGATATAAGAAATGTAGATTGATATTGACATTGCAGTTATCATCCTCAAGGAATTTCTTCGAAGGTGTACCATGGAAGTGTATTCCACATTCAGTATTGTCTAGTTAGCATGGAACAAAATCGACAGTAGTACTGTTGAATCCGTATTAGGTGTAATTTTTGGGATAGTGTTCCCTCGTCAAGTTATAAATTGGTGCGTTGAAACATGTCGTATGTATACTGGAGTCATATTGTCGTTATTTTGGTGATGCAGATATTCTTGATTAAGAAAAGTGACGAGAATGAGCTGTCTGTCTAATCAGTAATAAATCTGATGATGTACATGCATGAGTGATTTTCACTTGTAAAGAAGAACACTGAGACAAATTCCACTTTCTAGATGTTCTACTGGAGGGTGGGAGATTATTTGGCCCACTCAGGAGAAGACCAGATTTGTACGACAGTATATACTGAAAAGTCAAATTTGGTAATAAGACGGAGGAATTAGGTGGAGAGGATGGGCTACAGTTATTGATTAGGAGACGAACTAGGTCACCTCTGTAGTATTCCAATCGAAATAGGCTACCTGAATGAAATGCCTGTGACACTTGCTGGTGGTTGAGTGAAATATGTATGTATATATATATGAATAAATCACGAATTGGCGAAGTTGGAATTCATGGGACATTGTTTGGGATCGCAGTGGCACAATGGTGTGGGAGCCGGCTTTGCAGTGGAAGGGTCCTGGCTTCGAAGCCTGGTGGTGTGTGTGTGTCGCTGAACAGCCCGAAACTAGGACGAGACAGCTGTACAGTGCACTAAGCTTTCGCATTGCTTCTCTAACTGATCGAAGCTGGTGCGCCCATCTCGTAACCAATCAAACCTTCGCGAAATAACACCTGATAGTAAATGATTCATCAGGGTTGCTGAGGCAAGCCGTCGACTCTTCAGACTCCGGCGCTTGTAAACACTATTGTCCATTTCCATGTTGTATTCTCATGATGTTAACGATAAAAATCTCTTTTTCTGTGTTAATATTTCACTAGACGACATTACTTATCCAGCGTTATTTTTTGAAATATTCTACCTCAACAGATATGGGCTAACATTACGCGGATTGAAGAAGTTGGTTGATGGATTATTACGTCCAATTAAAAAGGATTTCAATGAAGGAGTGATTACAACAAGATTGATTTTCACTAACCGTTTGCTGAAAGAACTCGCGTGCATCACAATGAAGCATAGAGACGATGCACGGGAACACGCTATAGCGAAACAGCTGTATCATATATGGGAAAATCAACTGACCACTTCGACGACAGAATCTTGTTGTTCCCCACCGAAGAAGGCTCGTGTAAGTGGTATCGAATAATCTTTGTGTATTTTTATGCTTCAATGTTGTTTTTCCTTGAATTATTTTATACAATTGAATGGAATCAGTGAAAGGGCTAAGTGTTTCTGATTGTTTTGCTTCCCGAGTGGTTGGTATATGTAGATACAATTCGACTGGCTTCCGGCTACATCAAGCACTGACATCGGTTGTAAAATCATTTAGCGTCGAGGAGTACTTAGTGTACAGCTGTTTCCTTCTAGTTCGGAAGTCTTCAGTGGAACTCACTCAGTCTTAGTGAGTGGTTGTATTCGATTAGGGTGGGGATGAAGTTGCTGGATTTCCAGCGAGAAGACACCATCAGTAGTAGGGTTCATTTGACCACGTGTAGTGAAGTATGAACTGACATACGAAGCTGAAAGGGATTACTGGTTATAGGGGAGGCTGAGGATCTATGAGTTTAGGAAATCTCCTGTACACAACTGGGGATAATTTCTCAACCTTAATAGCATACGACCTCTGGTCATATCTAACGGGTATATTCCACACTAAACAACGAGTCCGGCAGTTCCCACAGCAACAAAATTTGGAGAAGTCCTTGACAGGAAAACAGATTCAGAAGTAATAGTCAATGCGAAAATTTGAGATAGATAGCGGTCGATATATACACATATATATTTCTGTTTATATTCTGGCATATTTATGAGTGATTACAACGTTGATTTCGGCAATTTACTCCAAGCAGTTCCCAAAAGATGATCAAAATCGGGATTTCCATGTAGAAAGCATCGCAAACCGACATCATTCGGAGGAATGTAGGAAACCACGGAGCACTGAGCAGATGATTTGTCATAGCTTGAGACTATTCAGCTGCGTGCATCCTTCAGGGACCTTCAGGCTGCAAGTCAAACACTCTAATAATCCAGTCACTTGGTAACAGTTCAGTGGCTAATGAATTGCAACTCTTATAATTTCGCCATCTCCAACCAATTTGCATCCGCTGTATTGCGGACGCGGATCAGCTGTTCAGGATTTTATAGCGCACGGTTTATCTTGCAGAACTCAATCAGAGTCGATGTAACTGATTCTAGAGAATGTCAGTATATTCCTCGGAACAGCGTTTGAAGCGTTAGAATGAGAAACGGGATAATTTTGTTTAGAATGTCACGCTGGGTTTCTCAGTCTTCATTAAGATGACCATCCTGTAGAGTCAGGGAATACGGTCAGGTTAACAGAAGATGTAGGCATTTCTTACTAGGATATATTTAAAATTTGTCTTGTGACAGTAGCCTTGGTCTCACCAATTTAAAGCCATCCATGTACTCGTTCACAGGGATCACTGGCCTCAAAAGTACAATCTGTAAGTTGTGAGTGACGCATATTCATTTATTGTACACAGTCACCTTAATGCAATGAGAGATAGTTCTTGACTGTATTTAAGGCTGGTTTAACGTGTATGCTTTGAAAATTAGCTGAGCCGCATTATACAGGTTGGAGCACGATTACCTGTCTGTTCGACTGCTTCAGGCAGTGGCGTAAATAGTGTTGTCAAGGAACTTAGCCCTAAGTTCCTTTCGTAATGAAGACTTAAGCGATTGAGCCGATAAATACTATGTAACTTCTTCAACTTTAAATCCAAAACACCAGTATCCCTTGAACGAAATTATATTGTTTGGGAATTAAATTGAAGAAAACTACAAACTCTGCAAACAAATGTTAAGTACAAATGAAGTTATAAAGTACTTTTATTCGTATTTAATTCCAGTCTTCTTTCAACCTGCAAGAGATCGCTCCATTCGCGCCTTCAATTGACCGCCAATGGCTGCCAGACCCAGTAAAACAAACGTTCAATGTTCACGTCCATTGACAAGTGTTTTACAGATAAGCAGCTTATATTCCTGCTTACTTACACTATTGAAGAAGTCTAGGAATGTACATTGAGGATCTCTCAAAGTTTTCATCGCGACGAAACAATAAGAAACGAGTTTTCAACTGGTAGATTGTATGGAGAGAAGGGAGGATTTCGCGGTCGGTAGAACAATAAGTGAGACATTGATATTTCGTCAATCTGCAGGGATAAACAAGTGGGTCGTTGACAGGGGAACGGCTGAGTTCCAGTTGATATGACAAACTTCTTTGATTCCCAACAATAGCTTTGTACCAAATCCCACAGTTTGTTGGTGATTTGCATTTCATTTCTATGTTGGCATTATTACTGCATATTTCTGACTGACAATGATACAGAGGAATTTCCAGATGTGCGTTCCCCTGTTTGGTGGTGATTTAGACAGGTTGAGATGTCGTTTAAAATGATAGCAAATATTGACCGATTAGCTGAGAATAAGAGTCTTGCGATACACTTGAACTAATCCTGCGCGTCCACCAGTCGGTTAGTTATCGCCAGGTATTCACATTTCCATATTTGTAAGGTTGTTTACATCTTTGTGGTGTTTGGTTAACTGCCGTGAAATACAACGGTCAATTATTTTGTTGAGTGTGTGTGTGTGTGTGTGTGTAGTAGACAGTTATTTTGAAAACTGAAAGTTCAATTTGACCCTATTGTTAATTTGTCCATTACATCTTCATAGCCTGTCTCGATGTATTGAAACGGTTAATATAAATGCAAATTATGAAGTCTAGTAGCTGGCAAATTCAGTTTGAAGGTGTATTTTGTGATTTTGTACACAGTTTTTCACATGATCGAATGTCACTGTCAACAATATGACGAGTGTTGTAACCAAACGTCACTTTCTTCATTTGCTATTGTATTACGATAGCTTACCTCCGGTTAATTAAGATGATTCGATTTATGATTGCAGTGACCGATTTGTATGACTCGTAGTTATGAAATACGTGTAACTTTCAGTGTTGTGTACTGTGAATATTTACTTTTAGAAAGAATAATCTGTGAACATTGGGATAGAGAATTCACACGGAAAAGTCACCTTAAAGAACATTCGAGTTAAACATGAAGGTAAGTTTTTAAAAGATATTCAATAATTGTCTCCTTGCATGATAACATTTGTTTTTGGCGAGCAATGAAATCATTTTGAAGAGTACGAAACAGTTAGCCAGTCAGGTTGGAGATGGATAAATTCGATGTTATGGAAAAGTGTCAAACACATGTGGATGAGCTGAGTGATAATTAAGGAGTCTCCCAGAATGTGTAGTTTTTCTATATAGCGTCGTTTTTATGCTACCAATAATCTGTTACTCTTTGTACTTTGCAGTCTAACATAGGTAGTTCCCCAATTTCATTCTTTATCTCCATGGTGAATTTTATTGAGTCGACATGACTGTTTATGTGTGTGGGAAGAATTTCTCGAAATCGTTCTTTTTCATTATTACTAAGGTGTCGTCTACACATCTTCACCAACATTTTATTGATGATGGCTTGAATTGTCTAAGTGCGTTCTCTTCCCAACAATCCATGAATTTGTCAGCTATTATCGGCTACTGCTTCATTTCGTTGGTTTATTTTCCTTGAAATGTAAAATATGTTGTTGTTAGACAGAATTCAACCCCCTTTTATTATCACCTCTTCTACGGATAATTGTGTCCTGTCTTTTAGGTCATCATCTGCTTTCAGTCTCGTTTTCAGTGCATTCATGGTCGTTTGAATGGGTATTATAGTATGAAGACTGTTTACATCAAAGCTGACTAGTATTTTTTCTTCGTTCTGCTTTAGGATGAGAAAAACTTGTAGTCCGGATTACGTTGGCTTTCCTTCGTAAAAGCGACGCTCGCAGGAAACGTTTACCCGAGCGGATTGATTGACTAAAACACGAAAGGTAAGTAGTTGAAATTGGTCATCGACTCAGTTCCAGAGATAACCATATTCATGGAATTGGAATCCATGTCCCAACAGCATGGTTATACCGGTTGAGGAAGGAAGCGTGTGTGGAGCTGTATTCTAGAACACCTGCTCGACTGCTGTCACTCCACCAACCCTGAACATGACTTTGAGATCATCTGTCAAGTTCATGCTAACTTGGACTCGGTCGCGTTACCATCGTTATAAATTTCAAAAGACAGAAGAGGCTTTGACATTTCGTGAATTTAAGCCAGACGTTTGTGTACAAAAGAAGCATGTACAATCCCTACTTCTGTCTTGGCCGTAGAGGGATAGACATTTATTTATTTATTTTCTATATTTTATTTGTTTTGTTCATTCAGTTATTCTATGTACGTTTCCGTCATTACTGCGATTATTGTTATTGTCATTACGATTCTCACTTCCAATTGTCTCCACTTATCTCACTCGACATTCTAAATCCAAAAATATTTTCGCAATGTTGAATCGTATCTTGTCAAATTTCATACCATGTTATGTAGTGTTTCATAGCAGCCTACCGGCCCTGAAATGACACACCCCTTTCGAACACCTATACATCTTATGAATTATTGTACATATGAGATTAATTGTTTTGCCACCTGCCACTTGACTGACATTTAACTATGATTATAATCACAAATATTTTAATTGCATTTCATACTGCTATTGTTGTTATTATTGTTTCATGTCTTCACGCATTTGATTGAATTCCCTCACGATATATGATTTGCTTTAAAAACTTTATGTATACGACTGTATAACTTGATGGTAATCTCGTTGAATAGAGTCCCTTCGCTGAATATCGCGTTCTTAATGTCACAGTGTGAATTATTAAATTAACGTATGATTGTTTGTCTGTTTGATTCTGCGGTGGGACTAAATTTCCAGCAGGCACACGTAGACATACGCACACACACACACACACTCCTAATCGTCGCCTTGTTCGACTACTAGGCTGTAGGGACTCAGGATTTGAGGATCGGTTAGGTTAGGGTAGGTGAAGAGAGAGAGAGAGTGGTGAGCAATCCCAATCTATAGAAATGACATCATAACTAATAAGAATTCACAAATCTTCAAGCCCTATCTTCTAATTGACGTGCAGAGGAAGCAGTATTTATATGAGGTCATCATATACAGACGGCTAGCTCGTTGTAGGGGACAGATTCCAAGTGAGAATAGTCTATCCAAGGCAGTGTTTTGGTTATTCTCACAGCTGTAACGTGTTTATTTGTTGTTTCAGTCTTTCGGAGCACAGTCTATACAGAGTGAACTGTGAGTTGTCACAGTGAATCGACTGTTCATTGGTCATCATCTTCTTCTTACGTAAATAAACCCAACACAAAACCTCCCGAATCTGGAACTATCCCACCACATACACACTCTGAATTCCTGATATCTGAATATTTTTACATTGTCTTTCCTTTTCGCGAAGATGCGCTAAGAAATATCCTAATGTTCGTTAAAACTGACACCTTTGTAGATATTCATCTGAAAATCAAGTTGTCTCCGATGGACTGTGATAAGAAGCGCTCAGCTTGCGCTGCACACCTGTTCCAATACAGTTGTGTTTCCGGAGATTACAATTTCACGTCCAGTAGTGTTCGTGTGGACTAACCGTACGGTGATGATACTTGCAGCTCCCACAGATCATTCTGTATCCATCAGAAAGAATGTGTGATAACTGTCAGTGAGAAAGATTGAATCACTTTGGTTATGATTTGCTTGGTTGTGGGTGTGTCTCCAAGTGTGTGTGTGTGTGTGTGCGTTTCTTAGCACTAGTCATCCACCGAGAACTTGTTGTAAATCTCCCGAGTAATTGTTTGACGTTTTCATTTCCTTGCTGATTGGTAGATAGTGAGTCCACGAACTATTACTACTTCTATTGCAATTATTATCATTATTAATATTATTATTATTATTATTGTTATTATCTTTCTCCCCTATATCATTGAAAGCGTTAATTTCAATGTTTCGTCAAATATCGAAGATTGGATCGCAAATCTTCTCTTTGCTTGGACGGAATCAAGGTCCTTCGGAGTCTCAAAACAACGCAAAGGATATTTCGACGGAAACGGACGAGTCTCGAGACGACTGTTCATGTAGACGTGAAGGCTTTGTACGGTATTCCTCTGATGATGAGACTAGTTCTGGTGAGTTCTCACGTTTTGAAGCAGAAGCTTCTTCACTACTTGGAGAAGTGATATGGAATTCATTGCAGACTGTTTACTGGAATTAATTCATTCCAGACGTTATGCTGGGAAATGTGTGTGAATTTTAAGTCAGGTGAACAAACATCCGGCCGATAGTTGTTACCTTGACATGGTGGTCGAGCTTGCATATCGCACTGACCTAACAAGTTACACTGGCTGGAACTAATGTTCCTGCAGGTCCGAAGATGGCAGGAAGATTGTTTAGGTAGGGACTAGACTAAAAGCGGTTAGCGGCTTAGTGTAAGCTTTTCTGTGGACAACCAAGTGTGCGCCACGTGTTTCGGGAAATTAAGGTGACATCTGATGCCAGATCGAAATGAAGACGAATAGGTTTGCTGTTAATAGATAGCGTAGTGTACTTGCGTTTGTTGGTGAAATGGACTCTGTAAGTTGTGAAAATGGTCTGTACCCGAGGAGATTGTTTCGTCTTGAGGGGACTACTTCTTCTGTTACTCACAGAGGAATTTTTCTGTGGTGGACAGTAACCCTGTTTATGTCGAAAACGGCGACACTTGCAGCACTTATGTTTCTTGAAAGGACAAAACTTGACAAAATGCCATGAACCACAGTACCAGCACACTGACGGAGGTTTAGCTGAATTTCGAGACTGGCGTGCTGTGTGCTTAAAGGTGATCGAAGGAGTTTTCACTGTGTTAATTGAACCGAATTCAGGCGACCGTGGTTCGCACTCCATCATGGCAATGTCGTACTTCAAGTTGATGAAGCGTTGGTATTTTGCTGTCACCGTTTGTAAAGTCATTTTCGGGTCTTGTTTCACGAGTAACGGAAGTCGAGTTCTTATGACAGCATCTTCTGGGTTCTTGAAACCACAAGTAAAAATCAACCAGCCAGCTCTGCTGCCTGTGCACTCTGACAAGGGAGGGTTAGAATAGGTCGGTCTGAAGATTTCGACATCCGACTTACCCTAGGGTGGTCCGTAACTGGCGTTGAGCCACTGTTGCGAAACCAAAGCTAAATGTCAGTTCGGACAGGCTGTGTGTGACCAACCAGCCTCAGGTAGTTGTTCTCTGGAGTATTTCACGTCAGGAACCTTCACCAGATCGGACATGAGGCGTCATTAGCTAGTATTCTGGCATCTCAAGCAATGGATGTATGTTGTGTTTCTGAGACACACGTACAAGACCCGGGTGTGTTTGGTTATTCACTAAAGCTCACCCGGCCAACAAGGTGGATCTGCGAAATTCACTTTAAGGCTGTCAGGAGATTCCTCAGCGAGGACTCACAGGTGTAGGAATAGCGTTGAATATTAGGGTTTGAGAATCACTCCTTGACTGGGTCCCAGTAGAGTGTCGTATGTGTGCGGTCTGTCTGGGCAGGTCCATTGGAAGAGGGAAGGATGGCGTTACCCGTCTTTCTCTTTGCATAGTCTCACCACCGGTTATTTCACACGTCTCACACAATGGCTATTGAACTGTCTTTGAGCACACAAACACACTGTGACCCCTGAAGATTGGTCAATTATAAAACATTTGTATTTCATATTGTATTGTAGTGGACTAACAGTCATCACAAGAATTCCATTGCTTTCCTACTCGGCAGGTAATTTACCAGGCAAATTCGAAGTCTCCGATGCTGAGTCAAGTATGAGATCAAGAAACTTCGAGTTGGATAAATCGTAAGTATAAGTCAGTGTTTACATATATACATATATATATATATATATATATATATGTATACATATACATGTATATCCATGTATATATATAAACATATACATATATATATTCACAATACTCACGTCATTTTGATGCAGCGCAATCCGATTTCCCTGTACAGCATTATACCTACGGAGACGTTGTGATGCATTCACTCGTTGTAATCTAATCTCCCAGATCCATTAAACCGTCATGCACTGCCATATTACTATTCTTTCTCACGTACATTTCTGTCCATCAGAATTGTTTGAATGTCTCTGTTTTTACTCTGTTGCATTGTCTACCATTGTATAGTATATGGAGTGAGTTGTGTGTCAAGTTGAAGTACTGTACTCAATGCTGTGCAGAAGTTCTTTGTTGAGATAGATAGATAGACAGACAGACAGACAGTCAGTCAGTCAGTATGTATGTATGTATATATGTATGTATGAATGTATGGATGTATGCATATATGTATAAGTAAACACAGCAAGTCAGAAGAGTAGAATGGAAGATTTGTAAATGTCAAACAGTGTGATGGGAGAAATTGATTCCATTTCAGTGGATTAACAAACCCCAATCATCAATCACTATGATGAGTCTAGTTGTCGAATAAAGGATGATGGTTCTGAGGCAGTTTAGAAATAGGCTTCATCGTAGTTATTCTCTTGCATCCTATTGAATAGACAAATCATGTCTCATAATGGTTGTATATAGACGTGAGTTAACCGGTATCGGGTGATGAGCAGTATTTATGCTCTGTTGACTGATGATGATACTACCTTGACATTTATATATGTATCACCGCTTTTCTACTTCATTCAAAGTGAAGCAATTCAACACGTCCCAAACATACACACAGACACACACGCATAAACACACTCGGATAAAGAGAATCATATGGGCAGTGACAATCACAATCATAATAGCATCATCGAAAGTGAATCAATCCTCAACACAAATACGCCCGCCTCAAATGAATGCTGCATTCTAGAACCCAAGTCATTAATCAATTCAGTCAAACTGCAAGATAAGCTGCACAAGTACAAGCACACACACGCACGCACACGTAGAATCGAACATGAAGGCACGCCTAGTACACCATCAACGCCGACATGATGATGATATCCGATTGAAGACAGACAATGGCGACTTGGTTCATTGGCTCATACAACATTCGGATTTCAGGCGAAACATCCTGGGTTCGAATTCCGCCACATCTACTACTGGGTAGTATTAGAAGCAGCAGGATGATCAACCCCTACAGAAAACAACTCCATCCATAATGGAAATATACCCTACGAGAGTGCCGAAGTTTTATACTTATACCTTACACAATAGTCGTGTGTGTGTGTGTGTGGCTGCCTGGCACATGAAGGACGTGTTCTGTGTCACTCAAGTCAAACACTTACATTCATCAAGTTTGTCTGTCTGAATAAATGACGAAATGTGAATGGAGAAAGAATCCTCTGATCTATCATTCCCTTCAAAGTTGACTGGTATATTATTATTATTATTATTATTTATTATTATTATTATTATTGGATTTCTCTGGCCTTTGAGGTAAGAATTCAACTAGAGTATGCATTGGTGAATTGCATCTTCAGCCGGATTCGGAGCTTAGTTTATTAGCTTCGTTGTGGTTAAGTGGAGTAGTGGTGTGGTGGTGTGATACAGACAATGTGTGCCAACGTAATATTATTCTCACATATTCCCACAGTTCAATTCGGAATTAGCAACAGAACACAATACATCCATTTGAAGATTCTATTTGATGTTAGAGACAGAATACATTTCCCACGGTTATATACTGCATTAACAAAGAATACTATGTATTTTTGAACATACCACTAGTCGTAATAGCTTCATTGAAGTTGATTGCTAGGTGAATGCCATTCAGGGTGGACAGAAAGATGGTTTCAGAATGTATGAAAGATAGTGTAACATATTGCTTGGAAAATATGTAGCTGGTCGATTAGCCCAGCAGTACATAAAAATACCTGTACTGAAGTGAATTATTGAATATTTCGTGTCACTGATGATGGGAGGAGATATTTTCTCACGTACGCATCTCTGTGGTGTAGACGTATGTTGAAGCTTTGTCCGCGTATCACTCGCCCTGTCTCACTCTTCGTCTTCATTATTTCTAGATAGGGTTTAGAGAATTTGGAATTCGGTGTTTTCTTATCTAGTGAGCGATTAGAGCAGAATGAACTCTACTCTACTCACAGTCAGTGTTTTTGTTAACAGGATATCATCATCATCATCGTCATCATCATCATCATGATCATCATTGGTTGTGGAGATAATGTACTAGCTATTTTGTGCACCATTAATTTCAAGCTTACATTTCAATATTTGTTCCCAATGTTTTCTTCTGTCCAACAGTGATTTGGTTGAGTCAGTTCGAACAGAGGAATATTGCAATTTCACGACTGAAAATATAGCAGCTGATATGTCTAATCAATTAAATAATAATAATAATAATAATAATAGTGCATCCACAGAAAGACGTCAAAACAGTCAGAGCTGTAGAAAGTTAGAAAGTAACCAACCTGGTGTTTGTGTGATTGTTCAACCTTCTTCTTCATTCCAAGGTCCAGATCCATCGTCGTCGTCGTCGTCGTCAAATGCGACACTTTCTGATGGTGTTTCTCGAGACAGCGACTGGCGTATCTGGGCTACGCAACTTTTAAATGACAGTGAGGCAGTTGTCAATATGCTGCAGAAAGAGAATGGAGGCTACAAGTGAGTGTGAATGTTTTCTATCCTGATTATCCAGTTTCAGTGTCACTTTGTGTCAGCAAATGTCAATTGTTGGCTTAGTTAGGTCTTTGAAATGAGCTTTGTTTACAGTGAGAGTTTCTTTCTAACATATGACACACATTCTCACCTGTTGAGGAGTGATTACATGATGGACAACAAAGACATTGAGGTGAATGTGGCATAAGAGTACAGTCTGTTTTGTTCATATTGCCTACCTACACCACATACATTCTTAGGTGGAGAATGTGAACAGGGAATTTCAACAATATGAAACGTATTGCTTGAGTTACTGCACGGGATGGAGTTGTTAACGAATTCGCATATTTTCAGATTAACTGTAAATTCGCTGAGAAGAATCTTCTCGATGAAATTTGTTTTTCCAATGTCGTTACAGTGGGAAATACCGAAAAATACAATACTCGCCAATAATGTTGATGTTAATGGTGATGATAGTAATAGTAATGCTAATAATAACAATAACAATAATAATAGCAATAATAATTGTATAACAGTTGAATACTGACTGATAACAGAATAGGTTATGCAATGTATGAAATCATTCATGGAATGAATCAGTTTTGTCGTTGATAATAATTATGGTGATGATAATGTAAAAGTGAAGCAGGGTACAGTTCGTCGTCATCGTCATCATCATCACTGTTGGAAAGATATGAAGTGTCCCTGAAGAAGTAGTAACTTGCGAGTAATTTCATGTAGTTGACAGGAAGCCACAGCTGCGACTGTGTGGGTGGATCTGCGTTAGATCTCATGAACGACTGACTAGTTGGGAGTTGATATCTCGGATTATTGAATGACCTACGACTCCACACAAATCCCAAGTGCCCTCAGGTGGGCACCAACCACCAATCTGTCAGTTAACAGTTAAATCCCGTCGCTTATCACCGTTCATTCATGAGCGTACTAGTGATTCAGACAGAGGAATTCGTGTGCCATCGGATAAGGATATAAGAAATGTAGATTGATATTGACATTGCAGTTATCATCCTCAAGGAATTTCTTCGAAGGTGTACCATGGAAGTGTATTCCACATTCAGTATTGTCTAGTTAGCATGGAACAAAATCGACAGTAGTACTGTTGAATCCGTATTAGGTGTAATTTTTGGGATAGTGTTCCCTCGTCAAGTTATAAATTGGTGCGTTGAAACATGTCGTATGTATACTGGAGTCATATTGTCGTTATTTTGGTGATGCAGATATTCTTGATTAAGAAAAGTGACGAGAATGAGCTGTCTGTCTAATCAGTAATAAATCTGATGATGTACATGCATGAGTGATTTTCACTTGTAAAGAAGAACACTGAGACAAATTCCACTTTCTAGATGTTCTACTGGAGGGTGGGAGATTATTTGGCCCACTCAGGAGAAGACCAGATTTGTACGACAGTGTATGCTGAAAAGTCAAATTTGGTAATAAGACGGAGGAATTAGGTGGAGAGGATGGGCTACAGTTATTGATTAGGAGACGAACTAAGTCACCTCTGTAGTATTCCAATCGAAATAGGCTACCTGAATGAAATGCCTGTGACACTTGCTGGTGGTTGAGTGAAATATATATGTATATATATATATATTTATATATGAATAAATCACGAATTGGCGAAGTTGGAATTCATGGGACATTGTTTGGGATCGCAATGGCACAATGGTGTGGGAGCCGGCTTTGCAGTGGAAGGGTCCTGGCTTCGAAGCCTAGTGGTGTGTGTGTGTCGCTGAACAGCCCAAAACTAGGACGAGACAGCTGTACAGTGCACTAAGCTTTCGCATTGCTTCTCTAACTGATCGAAGCTGGTGCGCCCATCTCGTAACCAATCAAACCTTCGCGAAATAACACCTGATAGTAAATGATTCATCAGGGTTGCTGAGGCAAGCCGTCGACTCTTCAGACTCCGGCGCTTGTAAACACTATTGTCCATTTCCATGTTGTATTCTCATGATGTTAACGATAAAAATCTCTTTTTCTGTGTTAATATTTCACTAGACGACATTACTTATCCAGCGTTATTTTTTGAAATATTCTACCTCAACAGATATGGGCTAACATTACGCGGATTGAAGAAGTTGGTTGATGGATTATTACGTCCAATTAAAAAGGATTTCAATGAAGGAGTGATTACAACAAGATTGATTTTCACTAACCGTTTGCTGAAAGAACTCGCGTGCATCACAATGAAGCACAGAGACGATGCACGGGAACACGCTATAGCGAAACAGCTGTATCATATATGGGAAAATCAACTGACCACTTCGACGACAGAATCTTGTTGTTCCCCACCGAAGAAGGCTCGTGTAAGTGGTATCGAATAATCTTTGTGTATTTTTATGCTTCAATGTTGTTTTTCCTTGAATTATTTTATACAATTGAATGGAATCAGTGAAAGGGCTAAGTGTTTCTGATTGTTTTGCTTCCCGAGTGGTTGGTATATGTAGATACAATTCGACTGGCTCCCGACTACATCAAGCACTGACATCGGTTGTAAAATCATTGAGCGTCGAGGAGTACTTAGTGTACAGCTGTTTCCTTCTAGTTCGGAAGTCTTCAGTGGAACTCACTCAGTCTTAGTGAGTGGTTGTATTCGATTAGGGCGGGGATGAAGTTGCTGGATTTCCAGCGAGAAGACACCATCAGTAGTAGGGTTCATTTGACCACGTGTAGTGAAGTATGAACTGACATACGAAGCTGAAAGGGATTACTGGTTATAGGGGAGGCTGAGGATCTATGAGTTTAGGAAATCTCCTGTACAAAACTGGGGATAATTTCTCAACCTTAATAGCATACGACCTCTGGTCATATCTAACGGGTATATTCCACACTAAACAACGAGTCCGGCAGTTCCCACAGCAACAAAATTTGGAGAAGTCCTTGACAGGAAAACAGATTCAGAAGTAATAGTCAATGCGAAAATTTGAGATAGATAGCGGTCGATATATACACATATATATTTCTGTTTATATTCTGGCATGTTTATGAGTGATTACAACGTTGATTTCGGCAATTTACTCCAAGCAGTTCCCAAAAGATGATCAAAATCGGGATTTCCATGTAGAAAGCATCGCAAACCGACATCATTCGGAGGAATGTAGGAAACCACGGAGCACTGAGCAGATGATTTGTCATAGCTTGAGACTATTCAGCTGCGTGCATCCTTCAGGGACCTTCAGGCTGCAAGTCAAACACTCTAATAATCCAGTCACTTGGTAACAGTTCAGTGGCTAATGAATTGCAACTCTTATAATTTCGCCATCTCCAACCAATTTGCATCCGCTGTATTGCGGACGCGGATCAGCTGTTCGGGATTTTATAGCGCACGGTTTATCTTGCAGAACTCAATCAGAGTCGATGTAACTGATTCTAGAGAATGTCAGTATATTCCTCGGAACAGCGTTTGAAGCGTTAGAATGAGAAACGGGATAATTTTGTTTAGAATGTCACGCTGGGTTTCTCAGTCTTCATTAAGATGACCATCCTGTAGAGTCAGGAAATACGGTCAGGTTAACAGAAGATGTAGGCATTTCTTACTAGGATATATTTAAAATTTGTCTTGTGACAGTAGCCTTGGTCTCACCAATTTAAAGCCATCCATGTACTCGTTCACAGGGATCACTGGCCTCAAAAGTACAATCTGTAAGTTGTGAGTGACGCATATTCATTTATTGTACACAGTCACCTTAATGCAATGAGAGATAGTTCTTGACTGTATTTAGGGCTGGTTTAACGCGTATGCTTTGAAAATTAGCTGAGCCGCATTATGCAGGTTGGAGCACGATTACGTGTCTGTTCGACTGCTTCAGGCAGTGGCGTAAAAGAGTGTTGTGTAGATGAGCAGCTAATATTCTTGCTTACTTACACTATTGAAGAAGTCTAGGAATGTACATTGAGGATCTCTCAAAATTTTCATCGCGACGAAACAATAAGAAACGAGTTTTCAACTGGTAGATTGTATGGAGAGAAGGGAGGATTTCGCGGTCGGTAGAACAATAAGTGAGACATTGATATTTCGTCAATCTGCAGGGATAAACAAGTGGGTCGTTGACAGGGGAACGGCTGAGTTCCAGTTGATATGACAAACTTCTTTGATTCCCAACAATAGCTTTGTACCAAATCCCACAGTTTGTTGGTGATTTGCATTTCATTTCTATGTTGGCATTATTACTGCATATTTCTGACTGACAATGATACAGAGGAATTTCCAGATGTGCGTTCCCCTGTTTGGTGGTGATTTAGACAGGTTGAGATGTCGTTTAAAATGATAGCAAATATTGACCGATTAGCTGAGAATAAGAGTCTTGCGATACACTTGAACTAATCCTGCGCGTCCACCAGTCGGTTAGTTATCGCCAGGTATTCACATTTCCATATTTGTAAGGTTGTTTACATCTTTGTGGTGTTTGGTTAACTGCCGTGAAATACAACGGTCAATTATTTTGTTGAGTGTGTGTGTGTGTGTGTGTAGTAGACAGTTATTTTGAAAACTGAAAGTTCAATTTGACCCTATTGTTAATTTGTCCATTACATCTTCATAGCCTGTCCCGATGTATTGAAACGGTTAATATAAATGCAAATTATGAAGTCTAGTAGCTGGCAAATTCAGTTTGAAGGTGTATTTTGTGATTTTGTACACAGTTTTTCACATGATCGAATGTCACTGTCAACAATATGACGAGTGTTGTAACCAAACGTCACTTTCTTCATTTGCTATTGTATTACGATAGCTTACCTCCGGTTAATTGAGATGATTCGATTTATGATTGCAGTGACCGATTTGTATGACTCGTAGTTATGAAATACGTGTAACTTTCAGTGTTGTGTACTGTGAATATTTACTTTTAGAAAGAATAATCTGTGAACATTGGGATAGAGAATTCACACGGAGAAGTCACCTTAAAGAACATTCGAGTTAAACATGAAGGTAAGTTTTTAAAAGATATTCAATAATTGTCTCGTTGCATGATAACATTTGTTTTTGGCGAGCAATGAAATCATTTTGAAGAGTACGAAACAGTTAGCCAGTCAGGTTGGAGATGGATAAATTCGATGTTATGGAAAAGTGTCAAACACATGTGGATGAGCTGAGTGATAATTAAGGAGTCTCCCAGAATGTGTAGTTTTTCTATATAGCGTCGTTTTTATGCTACCAATAATCTGTTACTCTTTGTACTTTGCAGTCTAACATAGGTAGTTCCCCAATTTCATTCTTTATCTCCATGGTGAATTTTATTGAGTCGACATGACTGTTTATGTGTGTGGGAAGAATTTCTCGAAATCGTTCTTTTTCATTATTACTAAGGTGTCGTCTACACATCTTCACCAACATTTTATTGATGATGGCTTGAATTGTCTAAGTGCGTTCTCTTCCCAACAATCCATGAATTTGTCAGCTATTATCGGCTACTGCTTCATTTCGTTGGTATATTTTCCTTGAAATGTAAAATATGTTGTTGTTAGACAGAATTCAACCCCCTTTTATTATCACCTCTTCTACGGATAATTGTGTCCTGTCTTTTAGGTCATCATCTGCTTTCAGTCTCGTTTTCAGTGCATTCATGGTCGTTTGAATGGGTATTATAGTATGAAGACTGTTTACATCAAAGCTGACTAGTATTTTTTCTTCGTTCTGCTTTAGGATGAGAAAAACTTGTAGTCCGGATTACGTTGGCTTTCCTTCGTAAAAGCGACGCTCGCAGGAAACGTTTACCCGAGCGGATTGATTGACTAAAACACGAAAGGTAAGTAGTTGAAATTGGTCATCGACTCAGTTCCAGAGATAACCATATTCATGGAATTGGAATCCATGTCCCAACAGCATGGTTATACCGGTTGAGGAAGGAAGCGTGTGTGGAGCTGTATTCTAGAACACCTGCTCGACTGCTGTCACTCCACCAACCCTGAACATGACTTTGAGATCATCTGTCAAGTTCATGATAACTTGGACTCGGTCGCGTTACCATCGTTATAAATTTCAAAAGACAGAAGAGGCTTTGACATTTCGTGAATTTAAGCCAGACGTTTGTGTACAAAAGAAGCATGTATAATCCCTACTTCTGTCTTGGCCGTAGAGGGATAGACATTTATTTATTTATTTTCTATATTTTATTTGTTTTGTTCATTCAGTTATTCTATGTACGTTTCCGTCATTACTGCGATTATTGTTATTGTCATTACGATTCTCACTTCCAATTGTCTCCACTTATCTCACTCGACATTCTAAATCCAAAAATATTTTCGCAATGTTGAATCGTATCTTGTCAAATTTCATACCATGTTATGTAGTGTTTCATAGCAGCCTACCGGCCCTGAAATGATACACCACTTTCGAACACCTATACATCTTATGAATTATTGTACATATGAGATTAATTGTTTTGCCACCTACCACTTGACTGACATTTAACTATGATTATAATCACAAATATTTTAATTGCATTTCATACTACTATTGTTGTTATTATTGTTTCATGTCTTCACGCATTTGATTGAATTCCCTCACGATATATGATTTGCTTTAAAAACTTTATGTATACGACTGTATAACTTGATGGTAATCTCGTTGAATAGAGTCCGTTCGCTGAATATCGCGTTCTTAATGTCACAGTGTGAATTATTAAATTAACGTATGATTGTTTGTCTGTTTGATTCTGCGGTGGGACTAAATTTCCAGCAGGCACACGTAGACATACGCACGCACGCACACACACACACACACTCCTAATCGTCGCCTTGTTCGACTACTAGGCTGTAGGGACTCAGGATTTGAGGATCGGTTAGGTTAGGGTAGGTGAAGAGAGAGAGAGAGTGGTGAGCAATCCCAATCTATAGAAATGACATCATAACTAATAAGAATTCACAAATCTTCAAGCCCTATCTTCTAATTGACGTGCAGGGGAAGCAGTATTTATATGAGGTCATAATATACAGACGGCTAGCTCGTTGTAGGGGACAGATTCCAAGTGAGAATAGTCTATCCAAGGCAGTGTTTTGGTTATTCTCACAGCTGTAACCTGTTTATTTGTTGTTTCAGTCTTTCGGAGTACAGTCTATGCAGAGTGAACTGTGAGTTGTCACAGTGAATCGACTGTTCATTGGTCATCATCTTCTTCTTACGTAAATAAACCCAACACAAAACCTCCCGAATCTGGAACTACCCCACCACATACACACTCTGAATTCCTGATATCTGAATATTTTTACATTGTCTTTCCTTTTCGCGAAGATGCGCTAAGAAATATCCTAATGTTCGTTAAAACTAACACCTTTGTAGATATTCATCTGAAAATCAAGTTGTCTCCGATGGACTGTGATAAGAAGCGCTCAGCTTGCGCTGCACACCTGTTCCAATACAGTTGTGTTTCCGGAGATTACAATTTCACGTCCAGTAGTGTTCGTGTGGACTAACCGTACGGTGATGATACTTGCAGCTCCCACAGATCATTCTGTATCCATCAGAAAGAATGTGTGATAACTGTCAGTGAGAAAGATTGAATCACTTTGGTTATGATTTGCTTGGTTGTGGGTGTGTCTCCAAGTGTGTGTGTGTGTGTGTGTGTGCGTTTCTTAGCACTAGTCATCCACCGAGAACTTGTTGTAAATCTCCCGAGTAATTGTTTGACGTTTTCATTTCCTTGCTGATTGGTAGATAGTGAGTCCACGAACTATTACTACTTCTATTGCAATTATTATCATTATTAATATTATTATTATTATTATTGTTATTATCTTTCTCCCCTATATCATTGAAAGCGTTAATTTCAATGTTTCGTCAAATATCGAAGATTGGATCGCAAATCTTCTCTTTGCTTGGACGGAATCAAGGTCCTTCGGAGTCTCAAAACAACGCAAAGGATATTTCGACGGAAACGGACGAGTCTCGAGACGACTGTTCATGTAGACATGAAAGCTTTGTACGGTATGCCTCTGATGATGAGACTAGTTCTGGTGAGTTCTCACGTTTTGAAGCAGAAGCTTCTTCACTACTTGGAGAAGTGATATGGAATTCATTGCAGCCTGTTTACTGGAATTAATTCATTCCAGACGTTATGCTGGGAAATGTGTGTGAATTTTAAGTCAGGTGAACAAACATCCGGCCGATAGTTGTTACCTTGACATGGTGGTCGAGCTTGCATATCGCACTGACCTAACAAGTTACACTGGCTGGAACTAATGTTCCTGCAGGTCCGAAGATGGCAGGAAGATTGTTTAGGTAGGGACTAGACTAAAAGCGGTTAGCGGCTTAGTGTAAGCTTTTCTGTGGACAACCAAGTGTGCGCCACGTGTTTCGGGAAATTAAGGTGACATCTGATGCCAGATCGAAATGAAGACGAATAGGTTTGCTGTTAATAGATAGCGTAGTGTACTTGCGTTTGTTGGTGAAATGGACTCTGTAAGTTGTGAAAATGGTCTGTACCCGAGGAGATTGTTTCGTCTTGAGGGGACTACTTCTTCTGTTACTCACCGAGGAATTTTTCTGTGGTGGACAGTAACCCTGTTTATGTCGAAAACGATGACACTTGCAGCACTTATGTTTCTTGAAAGGACAAAACTTGACAAAATGCCATGAACCACAGTACCAGCACACTGACGGAGGTTTAGATGAATTTCGAGACTGGCGTGCTGTGTGCTTAAAGGTGATCGAAGGAGTTTTCACTGTGTTAATTGAACCGAATTCAGGCGACCGTGGTTCGCACTCCATCATGGCAATGTCGTATTTCAAGTTGATGAAGCGTTGGTATTTTGCTGTCACCGTTTGTAAAGTCATTTTCGGGTCTTGTTTCACGAGTAACGGAAGTCGAGTTCTTATGACAGCATCTTCTGGGTTCTTGAAACCACAAGTAAAAATCAACCAGCCAGCTCTGCTGCCTGTGCACTCTGACAAGGGAGGGTTAGAATAGGTCGGTCTGAAGATTTCGACATCCGACTTACCCTAGGGTGGTCCGTAACTGGCGTTGAGCCACTGTTGCGAAACCAAAGCTAAATGTCAGTTCGGACAGGCTGTGTGTGACCAACCAGCCTCAGGTAGTTGTTCTCTGGAGTATTTCACGTCAGGAACCTTCACCAGATCGGACATGAGGCGTCATTAGCTAGTATTCTGGCATCTCAAGCAATGGATGTATGTTGTGTTTCTGAGACACACGTACAAGACCCGGGTGTGTTTGGTTATTCACTAAAGCTCACCCGGCCAACAAGGTGGATCTGCGAAATTCACTTTAAGGCTGTCAGGAGATTCCTCAGCGAGGACTCACAGGTGTAGGAATAGCGTTGAATATTAGGGTTTGAGAATCACTCCTTGACTGGGTCCCAGTAGAGTGTCGTATGTGTGCGGTCTGTCTGGGCAGGTCCATTGGAAGAGGGAAGGATGGCGTTACCCGTCTTTCTCTTTGCATAGTCTCACCACCGGTTATTTCACACGTCTCACACAATGGCTATTGAACTGTCTTTGAGCACACAAACACACTGTGACCCCTGAAGATTGGTCAATTATAAAACATTTGTATTTCATATTGTATTGTAGTGGACTAACAGTCATCACAAGAATTCCATTGCTTTCCTACTCGGCAGGTAATTTACCAGGCAAATTCGAAGTCTCCGATGCTGAGTCAAGTATGAGATCAAGAAACTTCGAGTTGGATAAATCGTAAGTATAAGTCAGTGTTTACATATATACATATATATATATATATATATATATATGTATACATATACATGTATATCCATGTATATATATAAACATATACATATATATATTCACAATACTCACGTCATTTTGATGCAGCGCAATCCGATTTCCCTGTACAGCATTATACCTACGGAGACGTTGTGATGCATTCACTCGTTGTAATCTAATCTCCCAGATCCATTAAACCGTCATGCACTGCCATATTACTATTCTTTCTCACGTACATTTCTGTCCATCAGAATTGTTTGAATGTCTCTGTTTTTACTCTGTTGCATTGTCTACCATTGTATAGTATATGGAGTGAGTTGTGTGTCAAGTTGAAGTACTGTACTCAATGCTGTGCAGAAGTTCTTTGTTGAGATAGATAGATAGACAGACAGACAGACAGTCAGTCAGTCAGTATGTATGTATGTATATATGTATGTATGAATGTATGGATGTATGCATATATGTATAAGTAAACACAGCAAGTCAGAGGAGTGGAATGGAAGATTTGTAACTGTCAAACAGTGTGATGGGAGAAATTGATTCCATTTCAGTGGATTAACAAACCCCAATCATCAATCACTATGATGAGTCTAGTTGTCGAATAAAGGATGATGGTTCTGAGGCAGTTTAGAAATAGGCTTCATCGTAGTTATTCTCTTGCATCCTATTGAATAGACAAATCATGTCTCATAATGGTTGTATATAGACGTGAGTTAACCGGTATCGGGTGATGAGCAGTATTTATGCTCTGTTGACTGATGATGATACTACCTTGACATTTATATATGTATCACCGCTTTTCTACTTCATTCAAAGTGAAGCAATTCAACACGTCCCAAACATACACACAGACACACACGCATAAACACACTCGGATAAAGAGAATCATATGGGCAGTGACAATCACAATCATAATAGCATCATCGAAAGTGAATCAATCCTCAACACAAATACGCCCGCCTCAAATGAATGCTGCATTCTAGAACCCAAGTCATTAATCAATTCAGTCAAACTGCAAGATAAGCTGCACAAGTACAAGCACACACACGCACGCACACGTAGAATCGAACATGAAGGCACGCCTAGTACACCATCAACGCCGACATGATGATGATATCCGATTGAAGACAGACAATGGCGACTTGGTTCATTGGCTCATACAACATTCGGATTTCAGGCGAAACATCCTGGGTTCGAATTCCGCCACATCTACTACTGGGTAGTATTAGAAGCAGTAGAATAATCAACCCTTACAGAAAACAACTCCATCCATAATGAAGTTATAGTCTACGAAAGTGCCGAAGTTTTATACTTATACCTTACACAATAGTCGTGTGTGTGTGTGTGTGGCTGCCTGGCACATGAAGGACGTGTTCTGTGTCACTCAAGTCAAACACTTACATTCATCAAGTTTGTCTGTCTGAATAAATGACGAAATGTGAATGGAGAAAGAATCCTCTGATCTATCATTCCCTTCAAAGTTGACTGGTATATTATTATTATTATTATTATTATTATTATTATTATTATTATTATTATTATTATTATTGGATTTCTCTGGCCTTTGAGGTAAGAATTCAACTAGAGTATGCATTGGTGAATTGCATCTTCAGCCGGATTCGGAGCTTAGTTTATTAGCTTCGTTGTGGTTAAGTGGAGTAGTGGTGTGGTGGTGTGATACAGACAATGTGTGCCAACGTAATATTATTCTCACATATTCCCACAGTTCAATTCGGAATTAGCAACAGAACACAATACATCCATTTGAAGATTCTATTTGATGTTAGAGACAGAATACATTTCCCACGGTTATATACTGCATTAACAAAGAATACTATGTATTTTTGAACATACCACTAGTCGTAATAGCTTCATTGAAGTTGATTGCTAGGTGAATGCCATTCAGGGTGGACAGAAAGATGGTTTCAGAATGTATGAAAGATAGTGTAACATATTGCTTGGAAAATATGTAGCTGGTCGATTAGCCCAGCAGTACATAAAAATACCTGTAGTGAAGTGAATTATTGAATATTTCGTGTCACTGATGATGGGAGGAGATATTTTCTCACGTACGCATCTCTGTGGTGTAGACGTATGTTGAAGCTTTGTCCGCGTATCACTCGCCCTGTCTCACTCTTCGTCTTCATTATTTCTAGATAGGGTTTAGAGAATTTGGAATTCGGTGTTTTCTTATCTAGTGAGCGATTAGAGCAGAATGAACTCTACTCTACTCACAGTCAGTGTTTTTGTTAACAGGATATCATCATCATCATCATCATCATCATGATCATCATTGGTTGTAGAGATAATGTACTAGCTATTTTGTGCACCATTAATTTCAAGCTTACATTTCAATATTTGTTCCCAATGTTTTCTTCTGTTCAACAGTGATTTGGTTAAGTCAGTTCGAACAGAGGAATATTGCAATTTCACCACTGAAAATATATCAGCTGATATGTCTAATCAATTAAATAATAATAATAATAATAACAATAATAATAATAATAATAATAGTGCATCCACAGAAAGACGTCAAAACAGTCAGAGCTGTAGAAAGTTAGAAAGTAACCAACCTGGTGTTTGTGTGATTGTTCAACCTTCTTCTTCATTCCAAGGTCCAGATCCATCGTCGTCGTCGTCGTCGTCAAATGCGACACTTTCTGATGGTGTTTCTCGAGACAGCGACTGGCGTATCTGGGCTACGCAACTTTTAAATGACAGTGAGGCAGTTGTCAATATGCTGCAGAAAGAGAATGGAGGCTACAAGTGAGTGTGAATGTTTTGTATCCTGATTATCCAGTTTCAGTGTCACTTTGTGTCAGCAAATGTCAATTGTTGGCTTAGTTAGGTCTTTGAAATGAGCTTTGTTTACAGTGAGAGTTTCTTTCTAACATATGACACACATTCTCACCTGTTGAGGAGTGATTACATGATGGACAACAAAGACATTGAGGTGAATGTGGCATAAGAGTACAGTCTGTTTTGTTCATATTGCCTACCTACACCACATACATTCTTAGGTGGAGAATGTGAACAGGGAATTTCAACAATATGAAACGTATTGCTTGAGTTACTGCACGGGATATGGTTGTTAACGAATTCGCATATTTTCAGATTGACTGTACAGCTTGATAATAAATTCGCTGAGAAGAATCTTCTCGATGAAAATTGTTTTTCCAATGTCGTTACAGTGGGAAATACCGAAAAATACAATACTCGCCAATAATGTTGATGTTAATGGTGATGATAGTAATAGTAATGCTAATAATAACAATAACAATAATAATAGCAATAATAATTGTATAACAGTTGAATACTGACTGATAACAGAATAGGTTATGCAATGTATGAAATCATTCATGGAATGAATCAGTTTTGTCGTTGATAATAATTATGGTGATGATAATGTAAAAGTGAAGCAGGGTACAGTTCATCGTCATCATCGTCATCATCACTGTTGGAAAGATATGAAGTGTCCCTGAAGAAGTAGTAACTTGCGAGTAATTTCATGTAGTTGACAGGAAGCCACAGCTGCGACTGTGTGGGTGGATCTGCCTTAGATCTCATGAACGACTGACTAGTTGGGAGTTGATATCTCGGATTATTGAATGACCTACGACTCCACACAAATCCCAAGTGCCCTCAGGTGGGCACCAACCACCAATCTGTCAGTTAACAGTTAAATCCCGTCGCTTATCACCGTTCATTCATGAGCGTACCAGTGATTCAGACAGAGGAATTCGTGTGCCATCGGATAAGGATATAAGAAATGTAGATTGATATTGACATTGCAGTTATCATCCTCAAGGAATTTCTTCGAAGGTGTACCATGGAAGTGTATTCCACATTCAGTATTGTCTAGTTAGCATGGAACAAAATCGACAGTAGTACTGTTGAATCCGTATTAGGTGTAATTTTTGGGATAGTGTTCCCTCGTCAAGTTATAAATTGGTGCGTTGAAACATGTCGTATGTATACTGGAGTCATATTGTCGTTATTTTGGTGATGCAGATATTCTTGATTAAGAAAAGTGACGAGAATGAGCTGTCTGTCTAATCAGTAATAAATCTGATGATGTACATGCATGAGTGATTTTCACTTGTAAAGAAGAACACTGAGACAAATTCCACTTTCTAGATGTTCTACTGGAGGGTGGGAGATTATTTGGCCCACTCAGGAGAAGACCAGATTTGTACGACAGTGTATGCTGAAAAGTCAAATTTGGTAATAAGACGGAGGAATTAGGTGGAGAGGATGGGCTACAGTTATTGATTAGGAGACGAACTAAGTCACCTCTGTAGTATTCCAATCGAAATAGGCTACCTGAATGAAATGCCTGTGACACTTGCTGGTGGTTGAGTGAAATATATATGTATATATATATATATTTATATATGAATAAATCACGAATTGGCGAAGTTGGAATTCATGGGACATTGTTTGGGATCGCAATGGCACAATGGTGTGGGAGCCGGCTTTGCAGTGGAAGGGTCCTGGCTTCGAAGCCTGGTGGTGTGTGTGTGTCGCTGAACAGCCCGAAACTAGGACGAGACAGCTGTACAGTGCACTAAGCTTTCGCATTGCTTCTCTAACTGATCGAAGCTGGTGCGCCCATCTCGTAACCAATCAAACCTTCGCGAAATAACACCTGATAGTAAATGATTCATCAGGGTTGCTGAGGCAAGCCGTCGACTCTTCAGACTCCGGCGCTTGTAAACACTATTGTCCATTTCCATGTTGTATTCTCATGATGTTAACGATAAAAATCTCTTTTTCTGTGTTAATATTTCACTAGACGACATTACTTATCCAGCGTTATTTTTTGAAATATTCTACCTCAACAGATATGGGCTAACATTACGCGGATTGAAGAAGTTGGTTGATGGATTATTACGTCCAATTAAAAAGGATTTCAATGAAGGAGTGATTACAACAAGATTGATTTTCACTAACCGTTTGCTGAAAGAACTCGCGTGCATCACAATGAAGCACAGAGACGATGCACGGGAACACGCTATAGCGAAACAGCTGTATCATATATGGGAAAATCAACTGACCACTTCGACGACAGAATCTTGTTGTTCCCCACCGAAGAAGGCTCGTGTAAGTGGTATCGAATAATCTTTGTGTATTTTTATGCTTCAATGTTGTTTTTCCTTGAATTATTTTATACAATTGAATGGAATCAGTGAAAGGGCTAAGTGTTTCTGATTGTTTTGCTTCCCGAGTGGTTGGTATATGTAGATACAATTCGACTGGCTCCCGACTACATCAAGCACTGACATCGGTTGTAAAATCATTGAGCGTCGAGGAGTACTTAGTGTACAGCTGTTTCCTTCTAGTTCGGAAGTCTTCAGTGGAACTCACTCAGTCTTAGTGAGTGGTTGTATTCGATTAGGGCGGGGATGAAGTTGCTGGATTTCCAGCGAGAAGACACCATCAGTAGTAGGGTTCATTTGACCACGTGTAGTGAAGTATGAACTGACATACGAAGCTGAAAGGGATTACTGGTTATAGGGGAGGCTGAGGATCTATGAGTTTAGGAAATCTCCTGTACAAAACTGGGGATAATTTCTCAACCTTAATAGCATACGACCTCTGGTCATATCTAACGGGTATATTCCACACTAAACAACGAGTCCGGCAGTTCCCACAGCAACAAAATTTGGAGAAGTCCTTGACAGGAAAACAGATTCAGAAGTAATAGTCAATGCGAAAATTTGAGATAGATAGCGGTCGATATATACACATATATATTTCTGTTTATATTCTGGCATATTTATGAGTGTTTACAACGTTGATTTCGGCAATTTACTCCAAGCAGTTCCCAAAAGATGATCAAAATCGGGATTTCCATGTAGAAAGCATCGCAAACCGACATCATTCGGAGGAATGTAGGAAACCACGGAGCACTGAGCAGATGATTTGTCATAGCTTGAGACTATTCAGCTGCGTGCATCCTTCAGGGACCTTCAGGCTGCAAGTCAAACACTCTAATAATCCAGTCACTTGGTAACAGTTCAGTGGCTAATGAATTGCAACTCTTATAATTTCGCCATCTCCAACCAATTTGCATCCGCTGTATTGCGGACGCGGATCAGCTGTTCGGGATTTTATAGCGCACGGTTTATCTTGCAGAACTCAATCAGAGTCGATGTAACTGATTCTAGAGAATGTCAGTATATTCCTCGGAACAGCGTTTGAAGCGTTAGAATGAGAAACGGGATAATTTTGTTTAGAATGTCACGCTGGGTTTCTCAGTCTTCATTAAGATGACCATCCTGTAGAGTCAGGAAATACGGTCAGGTTAACAGAAGATGTAGGCATTTCTTACTAGGATATATTTAAAATTTGTCTTGTGACAGTAGCCTTGGTCTCACCAATTTAAAGCCATCCATGTACTCGTTCACAGGGATCACTGGCCTCAAAAGTACAATCTGTAAGTTGTGAGTGACGCATATTCATTTATTGTACACAGTCACCTTAATGCAATGAGAGATAGTTCTTGACTGTATTTAGGGCTGGTTTAACGTGTATGCTTTGAAAATTAGCTGAGCCGCATTATACAGGTTGGAGCACGATTACCTGTCTGTTCGACTGCTTCAGGCAGTGGCGTAAAAGAGTGTTGTGTAGATGAGCAGCTTATATTCTTGCTTACTCACACCATTGAAGAAGTCTAGGAATGTACATTGAGGATCTCTCAAAATTTCCATCGCGACGAAACAATAAGAAACGAGTTTTCAACTGGTAGATTGTATGGAGAGAAGGGAGGATTTCGCGGTCGGTAGAACAATAAGTGAGACATTGATATTTCGTCAATCTGCAGGGATAAACAAGTGGGTCGTTGACAGGGGAACGGCTGAGTTCCAGTTGATATGACAAACTTCTTTGATTCCCAACAATAGCTTTGTACCAAATCCCACAGTTTGTTGGTGATTTGCATTTCATTTCTATGTTGGCATTATTACTGCATATTTCTGACTGACAATGATACAGAGGAATTTCCAGATGTGCGTTCCCCTGTTTGGTGGTGATTTAGACAGGTTGAGATGTCGTTTAAAATGATAGCAAATATTGACCGATTAGCTGAGAATAAGAGTCTTGCGATACACTTGAACTAATCCTGCGCGTCCACCAGTCGGTTAGTTATCGCCAGGTATTCACATTTCCATATTTGTAAGGTTGTTTACATCTTTGTGGTGTTTGGTTAACTGCCGTGAAATACAACGGTCAATTATTTTGTTGAGTGTGTGTGTGTGTGTGTGTAGTAGACAGTTATTTTGAAAACTGAAAGTTCAATTTGACCCTATTGTTAATTTGTCCATTACATCTTCATAGCCTGTCTCGATGTATTGAAACGGTTAACATAAATGCAAATTATGAAGTCTAGTAGCTGGCAAATTCAGTTTGAAGGTGTATTTTGTGATTTTGTACACAGTCTTTCACATGATCGAATGTCACTGTCAACAATATGACGAGTGTTGTAACCAAACGTCACTTTCTTCATTTGCTATTGTATTACGATAGCTTACCTCCGGTTAATTGAGATGATTCGATTTATGATTGCAGTGACCGATTTGTATGACTCGTAGTTATGAAATACGTGTAACTTTCAGTGTTGTGTACTGTGAATATTTACTTTTAGAAAGAATAATCTGTGAACATTGGGATAGAGAATTCACACGGAAAAGTCACCTTAAAGAACATTCGAGTTAAACATGAAGGTAAGTTTTTAAAAGATATTCAATAATTGTCTCGTTGCATGATAACATTTGTTTTTGGCGAGCAATGAAATCATTTTGAAGAGTACGAAACAGTTAGCCAGTCAGGTTGGAGATGGATAAATTCGATGTTATGGAAAAGTGTCAAACACATGTGGATGAGCTGAGTGATAATTAAGGAATCGTCGACACTTTCTCTTCCCAATAAGGAAGTGAGCCTCTTCATTTTCCAGGATGTGATAACCCTGCATTGCTGGTAACACTGGAACTTTTGATACGGGACTATTTTCAGTTTCAGTAGCTACACCTCTCACAGGCAGTTTTAAAACCCAGGAAATACAAATATACAAAATGTGTTCGTTAGTAGCACAGTGGTTAGGACTCTTTCCGACCATGCACATGGTCCGGGGTTTGATCCCCTGCCGACGCACAGCTGATATCTGTGGTCGGTCCGCAAAATTTGTGATACCGATATCACATGCTGAAAATTCCATATTTGTACCAAAAAATATGGTGTGGAATCAAGCTGTAATCAAAAATTTTTAAAAAATATTAAAAAAATGGGATCTGGCAAGAGATGTTCCTACGTAACATTAGGATCATCAGCTTACCTTCCCTCACACTGACTCGTCTCAGACAAATTACACAACGATGCACAAGTCCACCAACCTATCAGCTGAAGCTTTTCATGGTCATCACACCTCCACATGGTGGTGTGTCTGTCCTCATATCTAAGCCATGCTGCTAGATCGGTCTTCACCAAATTTCCAACGTAAATGCGTTAGAGCAGGCATTTGACTGTAATCAAGAGGAATAGAAGCTTCAGCTTACGGGGATAACCCTCATTTGACCATTCAAGGTCAGTGGTGCGGTTGCACTCCATTGGTAGTTAGTGGTGCTTCAAGTTTAGCTTGGTTGTCATTCCTACCAATAATGATTATCCTATTACCTTTCGTGTCCACTCTTCCTGTACAGCCTGGTTGGTGACTTCGTCGAAGAGAAACTTTTCCTCGCTTCTTTAATATAACAAATTCACATTACTGATTCTTATCTTCATGCTCCGTCTTTTTTTGTGAACAGGGAGAAATTGGGTGAACCTTTTGTTGAAGAAGCAACAGAATCAACTGCGGCTTAAAACGGCTGACTCTCCCGCTTGCCGATCCACGTCTGTGTACATATCTTGAACAACGTGAAGCCTACATAATCTCGTACACCGTGACACACCGAATTCTTGTCTAGTCTTATGCACAGCGTTTTGTTTTTATCTGTGCAACCATAAATTGTAAATTTTTTGTCGCGCCGTATTTGAAATATGGCTGAAAACCCCTCCACACAAACATACACGCGTACATACACACGAAACCTGGAAAGAGCAAGATGTAAATAGGATTTTTATCAGAAGCAAATAATTTAGCATTATTATTTTATTAAAAGTTAAATGACAGTGAACTCTGAAATCACGAGAAACAAGTTTTCATTTCTTGTTACATGCCTACTGATTTTTGTGTTTCTCCTCTCCCTGTTCCGGGTTTTTCAATGTAAACAAATGCGATAACCACCAATCAAGTGAACAAAAGAGAGAATTGTATGTAAAAAATATTATGACCAAGCGTGAAATACTATGTGAATGAGTTCTCGTGTGAAATTTTCTTCAGTTGTATGCTTGTTGTTATTTTCGTCTTTCTAACTCGGATGGGCATAATTGGCATTTATTTTATTTCGATTCGGTTTCCTTTTAAAATAATGCACCTATGATCATCGATATTTAGCATTCCAGAGCAGTGGCGAAGGGATGCGGATGGACGATAGCATCATTCCCGAGCTTTTTCAACCGTAATTGGGTTACTTAAAATATCAGCACATTTCCTTAGGACAATGGTAGGTATACCATCAGGGCCTAGACTCTGGGAAGGTTGAAGAGATTTTAGACATTTATGAACATCAAAAGTATTAAAACTATGAAAGTCACTGGTTATGATATTTGTTACATTGAAGCTAAAAGGGACATTAGTAGGGCGGATAAAAGATCTATCTATTAAGAGAATTTACATCAATACTGTATTCATGAATTTCACAGCAAGCCAGAGTAGACGTGTGTCTTTTGTACAAAGCACTTCAGTTTTTGTGGACGAATTGCAATAGCCTCTGTTGCTTGGAGTATTCGGTATCTAGAGGCTTCTGATAATTAATTTGGTACGCGATACAAACAGAATAGTGGAAGACTTATGGCCTGTCTGGACCAGGTGATTTAGTACTGGTGAACTGTCTATCGATTCCACTACACATATGGTCCCGAGCACGAAGACCCCAGTTTCCAGTGCAACGGCCAATATATCTGGCTTGAAGGAGCAGTTGAATTGAAGAATACATGAATAGGTAGCTAGCCTAGGTACTTCGTCTTTCAGTTGACGAGTTACAACTAGTCGTGTGGAAAACACGACCTGAAACTAATCAGCATTAAAAGTTATTTTAAATCGATTTTCTTAACTTTTTGGTTATTATTTCACCTGGTACATCACACATGAATTTCAATCGAATATATACAGGCTTCTTGTTTACCGATATAGGACAGTTATTTACAACTTTTGTGGCTGTGTTTCATATTGAACTTTACTAGATAGTTATTTTCAATTGAAGTGTCATAGACAATTTTAAGTCCATCTTAAGTTACATCTTGTGAACATGTAGCTGTAAGGGTCCTTATCAAATTTATTTTGTACTGGATAGGAAGAAAGCTACTAAAATGTGTACATTTTCTTGTCCTTTACTTTCTTTATGCAAATTTCTGCTTATACTATCATCTGATTTTCCTGTGTGAAGAACATTTAAGAAGGCGATTCTGTTTTGGAGATTATTCTTGACAAACAAAGTTATTGCTACTAGATGGTTGGAGGTAATCAGCAGAAAGCCCTGCCTAGACCTAGGTTTCGTGTTTGTTGCCACTCACCAGTCATTGAGACGTATCTGCAATCTTGGAGTAAGTCATGTCTCCTGAGATTGGAACTGATGTCACCCAATGGTGAAGTCAGGGACGTTACCGGTGAGCTATTCAGGCTACCGACTGACTTCTTGTAGGACTGTAATGCATACTTCACTTGGTCGCTAGGTAGTGACCGTTGTCATGCATCTGTCTAGTCATTGGCTTAGTGCAGACTGAATTCACAGAAGCCTCCAAGGTAATTCTACTTCACCCAACATTGCTCATCGAGCAATTATTAGGCTGCATCGACTGACACATTGATTCCTTGTAATTTGGAGCAAGTCATATTTAACTCTGAAACAGCGTTTTGTGGACACTAGCCAGCCAAGCAGTCTGAACCATCTGACATGATTCAAATCAACAGTCAGAGGCTTCTTGGATAGACACCAAGTTCTGATTTGACCATCCCTAACTCTCTTCCACTCTAATTTTATCTGAGCGCTAACATTGGTCGACGAGAAAGTCGATGGCTTCTCATGCATGCTACTTGTCCCTGGCTACCTGTGTCAATCGATACAGCTAATTAATTCCTCGATGAGCAATGTTAGGTGAGGTAGAATTACCTTGGAACACACCTTAGGAGGCTTTCCAGGATTCAGTCTGCACCAAATAGTGGACTGTATGCATGACAATCAACACTGCCTAGTGTAGAATCAGAGTGAACTCAGTTATCACCAGCACTCAACACTGATCCCTTAAAACCAGTAATCTATGAGATCGGAAAATGAAGAAAAAAATGATGCCATCGATAATATCATTGAATGGAAGTGTAAATTTTAGTAACATTACTTCATAGATTTCAGATTATTCGACTGAAGATTAAGGGCATAATTTTCTGTGCTTGTCTGGACGAGCACAGTTGAACAAGTCAACTGGTAGCACTGACACCACTGCGAGTGGTCATATCCCAGAGTTTATGACTCTGAAGGAGAAACCAGTATTCCACAGCGAAATACTTTTTCCTCTGATTCTGAACCCTCCTGCTATGTCCTGTGAGATGTTACAGCCTGGTGGGAAGGAAAAGTGGAGATAGATCAGGTCCTTAATCATCTCTCTCTCTCTCTCAGAATTCTAAACAATGCAGTGAGATCTCCTCTCTGCCTGTGGTATACTAAAGAGAAGAGATTCAAACTGTCTAGTCTTTCCTCGTATAATAAATTGATCATACCCAAATCCGCACGTGTTGACTTCCTTTCAACCCTCTCTAGAATGCGTGAGTCCCCTTTAATACAAGGGCTGGCTACCTGGGTGTGGTGCTTCAGTTTTGAACTCACCAGAGATGTTTATGCAGAAGCGGACATATCATTGGTGATTCTAGTCACCGCTCTGGGTGTCACCTATAATGATGTTAAACTTTTGGCTGCCACTAGGTGATACTGTGCCACAGTCTTTAGATCGTGACTTACTAAGACAACTAGATTCATAAAAGTTTGAACTGACTGGAGGGTTATTCACTACATGTCGTGTGATCTGACAGGTGGTTGTGTAATGTGCAATCGTTATGCACTTCTCTATGTTGATTGGGAGAATAAATGTTTTAGACCAATCTGAAAGTTTGTTAAGGCTTTCTTGTAACGTGACCATATCATTATCACCCTCGAGCTGTCAAAATGTTTCAGGCACGACTCTTTCGAATTGAAGGTAACTGGTGAGAAATTCGACAAAAGTCATCTATGTATAGAAGACAAAAGTTACCATTTATAAATTTGTATGAATGGCAAGTCAAGCAAACTTTAAGGGTAGCAATAGGGTCATAATAACGGCCTCATTGATGAAGCGAAAATTTACTCACCTTCATTTAGTGAGAAAAACTTTCACTTCATCAGTGGAGGTCTTATTATGACGTACTTTTGAAACACGACCTTCGGTTGACAAACATACACACTTAACTTTCATATGTACAAATTCTACTACTCCAAAGTGAATAATTCTGCAGTGATGTTAGGATTTCAGGGGCCAGTTAGAAATAAACAGCTTGAAGACATTTTAGAAGGGTGAATCAAAATATCGGGATTCTCTCCACGACGTCTAAATTACCCTCACACACACCTAAAGCACCAAAATAGTGCCAAATCTCCCCATCATTTTTTTGAACAGCGTCTTGTCCTCCGTGGAACTTCCCACTGAAGAGAAGTATATTTAAAAAGACTAACGAATCAAATCTAATAACGCCAGTAGGATATATGGTACCACTCAGATGCACCAAAAGGTTTATCCTATAAGACCAGTACTTGGATCTAGAGATACCTCTATTCCGACCATCTAATAATATTATATCCCATCAGAAATCGTTCAAGCTCTTGCTTAACCAACTCATATGAAACGAAAAAGAAGTTAAATGACACTCGAATAAGGAATAATGAAAAACGGTTAGTTTTGATATTTGGCAGAATATCGCTCTTAATGCATTTAATCCTACTCCAAAGATAATATGGTGGACATTTGTGGATGACACTTTCACAGAGTTACATTCACAAGATATCTTTACTTTCTTCACACATATAAACTCAATATTTAGGGGAACAAAGTTCACTTTTGAGTCATAAAATGAACAAGGAGAACTGGCTGTGTTCGATTGCAAAATAAAGTGAACAGAAGAAGGTGAACTAGGCACTAGTGTTTATAAAAGTCTACGCTTTCTAGTAGATATTTAGACTTTAATTCATCTCATCCGTTATCTGTGAAGACAGGTTTAGTTGAATGTCTGACAAACAGTGCCATAACTCTGAGTAGTGCATTAGAAAACCTGAACAGCTAAGTGAATATACAGCATAATTTTTAGTGATGGTTAATATGGCTGTCGAAAGTAACCTTAGAAATGGCACTAAAACACCTTACTGTGTAGTCACAAGGGCTTCAGTCAGAGAAGGCAAAAACCTAGGGACACCAACCCCAAGTCGCATACCCATCCTAAAGACTCGTGTAGCTCTCGTCTGTCCTGATACTACGCCTGCATTGCCACAGTCTAGTACTGAAACGGCACAGACAATACTAGGGGGACAGGATACTACACCTGCATCAACTGAAAGCCAGTGTGTGAAGCACAGCAAACCTAAAAGGAAAGGCTCAAGACGTCATAAGACCTCGAAGGCGTCACCAAGTAATAGAGACGAATGCCAGGCGTGCAATATCATAGTTTCTAAAGCTGACTCAGCGTTCGAATGCAATTTTTGCAAACGGTGGGTGCACTGCCATTGTGACAAAGAGGTGCCGAAAGCATACTACGAGTTTATGAGAAATAACCCGTGCCTGTGGTTTTGGTACATCTGTCCACTTTGTCGCCCTGGCATAGTCCCACAGAGCGTGACTGCGGATAGCAGAAACAACAAGTCGCTCTTGTGTACCAACAAAGTCTTATGCAGCCCCCCACCTGCTAACATCACACTGCCAAATCTTGGCTCAGACAGTAAAAAAAAGACACTCCAGTCCTACTGACTGAAAATGCCAATTTTCATAAGGTGAAGATGCAAAAGGTTGGACCTACAAAATCAAGGAAAGAGAGAATTAGAAAAGTACCACTCGCATCCACAAGCAAGCTCGGCAACACAACAAAGGCTGGCCAGAACCTGATGAAGCCTAAAGTTGCTGATGCTGCAAAGGAATACGAGAAGCCAAAGGCCAAACCTAAGTCTGAGGTTAATCGGTCTAATTTTCTCACCATCTTTAACGTACCTGTGAGTAAGGACAGCTTGCTTGAACAGCGGGCCCTGTTTGATCAGGAACAGTGGTCCAGCCTGTGCAATAAATTAGGTCTGAACATTAGTTCAGTGAAATTGTGCAGGCTGTACAGGGGTGTCCACACACCTCAAGGTAAGCCACCCCCATTACGGGTTACACTGGACTGCGCCGAAGAGGCCGAAAAGGTACTATTGATGGTTCAGGTACTAGCCATCGACAGAAGCTTGAACATAAGGGTGAGACAAGATAGACCATGGGCTATCAGAAAAATGGCAAGGGAGTCACCGGAACTTTTGCCTGCTACCTCTATGGTGGTACACGGTGTCCCGGAGCTGGAAACGGACACTGCCTGTGAAAAACACATGCATGACGTGCAGCAGTGGAGATGGCTGTCGTCTCAGATGGCCCTTGGAGCTTCTGGAGCCATCTCCATTTCCCGACTACCTCGTTCCGCTCATCTCACACTAATTAGCTCCCCAAAGCTGCTAAGTGTAACATTCAACTCCCCAGACCAGTTGGCCATAGCACTTCAACGGTGGTATGAGATCAAGGGGAAATTAGGAGGACGCATCTGATGCTGCGAAAGCAGACCTCGAACCATAAGGAGGCAGCAAACTGATGCTTTAAAACGTCACCAAGCATCAGTGACACTAGAGCGATGCAGTTCTGAGAATAACAGTCTGGGTCACCTAAGTGTCCTGCCTAAATCCATGGGAAAAACCACGACGGGCCGGTTCCATTGGAACTGGCTAACTAGTCCCAACGCTAAGTCCCCTACCAGCAGACAACGCAACGTCAACTACCCGACAACACGCTGAGGTTGTGAAACTCACTGTCAGCTGCCTTTAAAGCAATGTAAGAGGGCTAAGAGGGAACGTAGGTGAACTCAGAAACCTCCAGTCACACCTGGACCTTAAAATAATAATCCTCACTGAAACCTGGCTAACCCCCACTATCACCGACAACGAAATCAGTGTACGTGATGTGGTTCTGGTCAGGAGAGACAGGGATAATAAGGAAGGAGGGGGAGTTGCTATATACTTTGATAGGCAACTTAAATGTGTGCGCACAACGGACCCACCACTTATTGAACTCCCAGACTCCATATGGTGTCATTTCACCGTAGGCCACACCAACCACTTACTTGGTAACATCAACCGATCACCCCCCTGTGGGGCAGAGCACAATCAGCTACTGCTCAGAACTATCACAGGGATACGAGACTTGGACAATGACCAAATCACCATTGCTGGAGATTTCAATGCCCCATCACTGAACCTCGGCTCGGGGTATGCTAAGGGAAAATTCGGTCGAAATCAACTGCAAACCATTCGAAATATAGGACTGACTGATAATGTTGGAGACAACACTAGGTGGGGCCCTAGTGGAAAGTCATCGAAACTAGATTATATTCTAACTAGTGGCCAACTACTCGTCGAAAAGGTCCAGATCATAACTCCTCTAGGAAGTAGTGACCATGCAGTCATAGGTTTCGATCTCGTTCTCCATGAACATTTGCAGTGGGACGTTACGCAACCATGTCGGTGTTACAGCGAGGCTGACTATGCTGAAATGCGGAGGCTCTTGTCCGATGCAGACTGGCCCTTAGCATGGGATGAGCTGTCTGTGGATGAACACTGGGAAGCAGTAAAAAGGATTATTCATACAGTTATCTCGGATACCGTCCCTTTAGTTACAACACAGCCCAAAAGAAAGTCATCGTGGTTGAAGAGAGGCACGCAGCGCATTCTGCAAGCAAAGCGGAAGGTCTGGTTTACGTGGCGCGTATCTCAGAGCCAGATCGACCGTGATGCATACCTGGAACTCAGGAACCGGTGCAACATGAGAGTCAGGAGGGACAGGAGGTCATTTCAGGCTAACCCTGCGAAAAAACTCCTGGCGAACCTGGAAAGCTTTTATCGATTCATATTGGGAAGAAAACCAACCAGCTAGGAGGCATGAGCCTCAGTAGATCCAAACGGTCAATACCTCACTAGTCTGGAGATGGTTGAAACATTCAGTTTAGCCTTCGCCAAACAGTTAAGCAGCGTTGTGGGTATTACTGGTACGGACCTAAATGGTGGCACTACTATTTCCCCCAAGGAAAACCTAGTGGCTTCTCCCCAAATGAACCTGGCAATTGTACTAGGGAAGCTATGAGGCCCACATCTGGAAAGTCACCAGGTTGTGACGGCATCAGGCCATCTGTTCTGAAACAATGCGCCGAAGCTCTCTGTATTCTCCTATGTGACCTGCTCCAACACTCGATGGATTCGGGTAAACTGCCAAGGGAGTGGAAAAGAAGCATCCTTTCTCCGATCTTCAAGAGTGGGGATAGGCAAAATCCCACTAGTTATAGACCAGTAGCTCTACTCCTTCGATAGGGTTAACAGACTCCATGAAGCCCAACCGGGTTTCAAGAAAGGCAGATCCTGTGTAACAAACCTACTATCAGCATCATGCTGTGACATGAATGTTCCAGTCCATTTTGTCTTCCTAGACCTTGAGAAGGCATTTAACACAGTTCACCATGACCTTCTCCTACACAAAATAAGTCAGGCAGATATAGGTAAACCACTTCTGTTATGGACGAAGGAATACCTAGCTGAAAAGAAATATGGCACTGAGGTCAGTTGAATCCGATGATCTTGGCACGGCTCGTCATCAGGATTGTCTCAGTGTTCTATCCTACGACCACTGATGTATTTGATTTTTGTCATTGACATACCATGCCATCTAAGCTGCCTGACTTTTCTATACGCTAACAACGCAAAGATATGGAGGGCGATAAAGTGTTCGGAGGACTCAGATAGGCTGCAGGCAGACCTAAAGGTTCTGGAAGACTGAGCGGTAGCCAGTGGCATGACTTTCAACCTGAAAATGTGCAAAGTACGCACCTGTAGGCTGCAACGAAAGCTTGTCCTGTACAACGTTGGAGCGTGACTGAAGTCTAGTTCTAACGGGAAAAAAGAACACAAGCGTGAATCACACGGCCTGGTTTACGTGGCGCGTATCTAAGAGCCAGATCAACCGTGATGCATACCTGGAACACAGGAACCGGTGCAACGTGAGAGTCAGGAGGGACAGGATGTCATTCCAGGCTAACCTTGCTAAAAACTCCTGGCAAACCGCGAGAATTTGTACCGATTCATATCGGAAAGAAAACCAACCATTCAGGGGGCATGCGCCTTAGTAGACCAAAACGGTCAATATCCCAGTAGTTTGGAGATGGCTGAAACATTCAGTTTAGCCTTCGCCAAACAGCTAAACAGCAATGTGGGTATTGTTGTTACGGACCAAAATGGTGGCATCACTATTTCACAGGAGGAAGACCAAATAGCCACCCCCCAAATAAACCCTGCAATAGTACTAAGAAAGCTGCAGCGACTCATACTTGGGAAGTCCCCAGGTTGTGACGACATCAGGCCATCTGTTCTAAAACAGTGCACCGAAGCTCTCTGTAGGCCCTTATGCGACTTGTTCCAACACTCCATGGAATCGGGGAAACTGCCAAAGGAATGGAAAAGAAGCATCCTTTCTCCGATCTTCAAGGGTGGGGATAGGCAAAATCCCACTAGTTATAGACCAGTAGCTCTACTCCCAGTGGTATCAAAAGTACTGGAAAGTATTATTGATGATCACATCAGGGAATATCTCGATAGGTCTAAAATACTCCATGAAGCCCAACAAGGTTTCAGGAAAGGGAGATCCTGAGTCACTAACTTATTATCAGCTTGGGACGAATGGACATCATGCTGGGATATGAATGTTCCAGTCCATGTGATCTTTCTAGACTTTGAGAAGGCATTTGACACAGTTCACCATGACCTTCTCCTACACAAAATAAGTCAGGTAGGTATAGGTAAACCACTTCTGTCATGGTTGAAGGACTACCTAACTGAAAGGCAATTTTGCACCAAGGTCAATCGAGTCCGATCATCTTGGCACAGCTCGTCATCACGAGTGTCGCAGGGTTCTATCCTGGGACCACTGATGTTCTTGATTTTTATCGATGATCTACCATGCCGTCTACGCTGCCCGACACTTCTATACGCTGATGACGTGAAGATAGAGTGTCCGGAGGACTCAGATAGACAGATCTAAGGCTTATGAAAGACTGGGCGGTGGCCAGTGGCATGACTTTCAACCTGAAAAAGTGCAAAGTAGTGAAGTTACGCACCTGTAGACTGCAGAATGCAAGTTACACCCTGTGCAATGAAAGCGTGTCCTGCTCAAAGTCGGAACGTGACTTAGGTCTAGTTCTAACAGGAAAAAAGAACACAAGCGTGAATCACACGGGGAACGTAGCGAGGGAGTATGCAGTCATACACTTTACACATAGACAATTAGGTGCACTCACTCCTGAGCTCTTTCTAAAGTTTTACAAAGCGTACATCAGACCACATCTTGAAGTGCATAATATCATTGCACTCCCACTGCTTTGAAGAGACGCCAACCTCTTGGAAAGAGTCCAACGACAGGCAACAAAAGGAGTGGTTGGTCTCCGAAATAAACCATAGGATGAAAGGCTGAAGAAATTAGGCCTATTCACACTTAGCCACCGTCGGCTTAGGGGTTATTTGATTACTGCCTACAAAATAACAGATGACCAGAATCACCCAAACAAAGTTGTTCTGTCATTGAGTAGGTATAGGCTTCCTCGTGGAAATCCTAGAAGGATAGCTCATCAGATGGTGCGCTCCCACTTCTTTTCCCTGTGGGTTTGCAGTCCCTGGAATTCCTTACCGGCAGATGTAGCTATGGCACCATCTGTGGACGCCTTTAAGCGAAGGCTGGACAACCATGCAGCAACACAAGGACTGCATCCAAATGGCCTATCCCCTTAAAATCGCATGCACCATTCAAAGGTAGACAATTAAACTGGTCGTTTTACTTATTTACATTCTCTTTCGTCTTACTCTTCTGACACTACACCTATAATTATCATTATTACCGGTGTATATATACATGTATATATATTTACCGGTTGACTGACTGTTGTTACGTTTTCTTATTCTTTTTCTGTCTGTTAGTCTGAATACCTTCACTAATTATATCTATTATTATTATCTCTTTTCTATTGACGATGATACCGAAGGACCAACTGGTGAAAGGATCAACTCCATTCACAGTAGTAACAGTCTTAACACACCTAATTCCACAAACCACATACAATTAATCCCTGCAATACTCCTTTAGGAGTCAACCAAAGCTACGACAGTCGAGTGGCGGGGCGAGCTACGCAGACGTTTACCGGAGATCAGGAACCTCTACCTCACAATCAAGAGGCGAGCACAAAGAAATCAAATTGGTTTATACTAGCTCGTAAAAACGATATTGGATATATTGGACATTGGAAATCTTATAACGCCAGTAGGATAGATGGTACCACTCAGATGCACCAAAAGGTTTATCCTATAAGACCAGTACTTGGATCTAGAGATACCTCTATTCCGACCATCTAATAATATTATATCCCATCAGAAATCGTTCAAGCTCTTGCTTAACCAACTCATATGAAACGAAAAAGAAGTTAAATGACACTCGAATAAGGAATAATGAAAAACGGTTAGTTTTGATATTTGGCAGAATATCGCTCTTAATGCATTTAATCCTACTCCAAAGATAATATGGTGGACATTTGTGGATGACACTTTCACAGAGTTACATTCACAAGATATCTTTACTTTCTTCACACATATAAACTCAATATTTAGGGGAACAAAGTTCACTTTTGAGTCATAAAATGAACAAGGAGAACTGGCTGTGTTCGATTGCAAAATAAAGTGAACAGAAGAAGGTGAACTAGGCACTAGTGTTTATAAAAGTCTACGCTTTCTAGTAGATATTTAGACTTTAATTCATCTCATCCGTTATCTGTGAAGACAGGTTTAGTTGAATGTCTGACAAACAGTGCCATAACTCTGAGTAGTGCATTAGAAAACCTGAGCAGCTAAGTGAATTAGTCAGACGAAATGTTAGTGCTAAGTGGTCATCCCACACAGCTTATAGAGGAGATCACGGAAGCTCACAAGCGAAGGAAAGATAGTAGCGATACTATAGACCACAAGATAAGTGGGAAAGTATTTGGGGCACCTACAATTTTACCATATAAGCAAATGACATCTAAAATCCAACATAAGATTCTTAACAGAACAGCAACTATGCTGGTATTCAAACCAACAAACTCTCTGCGAAACAAGCTCTGTAAGCTAATGGAGCATACTTACACAATCGGACAAAATAATTTTATCTACGAAATCCCATGTAGTGACTGCGAGGTCGACTACATAGACCAAACCAGTAAGCCGGAACATAAGAATTTAACTAGGTGTAGAATAAATGACTTCAAGGAGATGGGTCAATTACGAAAATACTAATCAAATCCAATGAATGCATTAACACGCAACCATACAATAGGGTGCGGTAGAGCTACGGTTCTCAAAAACAAATTGATTACGGAGTCTTCGTTCATGGAATCTATACTTACGACCTCAAACGGAAGTTACCACCAATACCAGAGGTGTGTATTACTAAATATTACTACCAACGTGAAAGCATAAGAGAGAATGGAATTATATGGTCAAAGTTTGAAAGTTATGTAAGTGCATTCATTTGACTATGAGCCACAAGTTTTGAAAATATCATTTGGAAGGTAAGCCTTTCATGTGTTCATGTGTCGGTTGCTAGAAATCTCCTGAAATCGATTACTAGTTTGCTTGCTTAACTGTTGAAAATGAATCTCAGTGACTCGTAGTCTTTGTTCAATTCAAAGAGAAGAAATAGTTGTGAGATTACAAGATGAATAAGCATTCTAGTATCCCCATGATAAAAATACGAGTCAGTATCAACTTTTCAGTACTTCTCCTCTATTGTCTTCCACTAATTCACTCAATGCTGAAGTAGTGATCGTAAAACTGACTTTCACCCAACTGCTTATCACAACGTACTTGGACATTTTTCCAATTAATATGAAATACACAATGGGTTGGTTTGGGAACCCCATATGATTAGTGGATGTGAAAGGGTAATACACTATGTTTGGAATGAGATTTAAGAATGATAACCAGCAGTGTTATAACCAATCGAATATACTTGAACCTACAATTCGACGAAGACTCACCGGTAGAAATACTGAGAAACTCCCTGTCCGGCTGCTCACTGAAGAAAACCTCCTTCGCAGCTGAACTTCGACTAACTTTCTCTACGAAACCAATGATTCGCATAGACCTGAAGCATAAGCTACAGCTGTTGGCCTCATTAAAGTGCATTTAACAATTCACTTGCTCATGTGGAGCCAAGTATGTCGGTGGTACCCAGCCAGCATTTGCTATCCAGGCGTATCATCGAACACTCACCCACAGTCAAGGTTTTATTAAGGAGGAAATAGATTCTTCTACCGTAGCTCTATTCTGGAACATCTGATAAGATGAGAACGCCAAGCCAACTCACAAACCTACTTCAAAGTCATCTACGCAATTTCTTGGGAATCTCGCTGAAAGAGTACAAATCAAACTTCTTCAAACCGTAGAAGCAATGGCAAGCCCGTCGATTAGATTACGTTACTCAATCCACTTATTTAACTTTATTTCAGTTTCTAACCAATTAACGCTTGCTACATTACGGAATTTTTGCATAAAATTCACAATTCTCATTACATATCTTTGGAAATATTTCTCTTTGTGATAAGAAAATTCACTATATATATATATATATATATATATATATATATATATATATATATATGATTGTACAGCTTGAGAATGATATCATCGAAAAGATGAGTAGCTCTTCACTGAATGCCTTTCCTTTTATAATCGAATATGTTAACAACGACTACACAGTAAATGTTACTCACCTCTCTTAGAGGTTTTCAAAACGGTTTACAATGTAGTTGTTTAACCACGATAGAACATTAATTACACCTTAGTGCCTTTAATTCAATCATATATACGAGGTTGACATTCCACTGATAGAAGTTCATTACTAACGAAGTCAAGATATTTGCGTAACTGGACACAGGGACGCCATTTTTTTTCTCAAAGGCCTTACAGCTAACCAACAGTTAACTTGAAGCGTTTACAGGCTATAATGATGTCAGACGTCCTGATCAGACTGAAGAAGTATGTACTAAGGTGTTGAAATTCCCTTTTGCTTTCCGATTAGAAGTCATTACTATTACTTTACATCTAACTCAGACTATCCAGCTTATCATCAAAATTAATTACAAATGTCAATCTGAAGTGCATTAAATCATAGCGGCTCACTTCTATACTGTGACTATAAACTGAGGTATGTAGCGGTAGGTAATCTGCCAGAATTATTGGCCGCAGCATTCACCACTGGACATTGGATGCTGACCCTCGCTGTTTTGGTCGATTTGTTTAGCTGAAGGTTTCCGGTCACGCCATTTGGCACGCCAGAGTGTTACGTTCGCTCGTTCATGCACGATCCCTAGCTAGTCAAGCAATCATCTCGCACTCCGATTTACTACTGAAATATAATTCATAATTTCGACGGTCAATTCTGGTGTTTCGCTTTGCCTTTGCTCTACGCGGAACGAGTACTACAGAAGTTGTGGCTATTGGATCTTGCGTTAGTATACTTTGTACTATCCGTGAACGTCAAAACCCTTAGCCTCTAATGGCATGTATGTTACGTGAGCTGTACAAGCGTTCGGAATTCGGTGATGACTATCAATGGTTTAGTTGATTTACTGTCATGTAACACAAGGCCATTTCTTCATGATCCCTGGTATCCTAACAATAAAATATTGTGCAGCAACATCAATACGGAACATACATTTTATGCGGGATAACTAGATTACTTTGTCGAAAGAGTATAAGCAATGTTGAACTACAAAACAGACATAATGGATGTCAGTATGGGAATTTGATACGTGTAGTCAGACATATCCACACGAATCATCGAAACAACATTCAATTTAGTTTTTCCAAACAGTGTAGAAAATGGCAATGATCTGTTTCTCATTCTTTATTTAGAGGACAACTTATAGAGTATCGGGTAGTCTTGTGGCAGCCTTTCACTGATAATGAGCGTTCATTTGTGGAGAAAACTGATCTTAATAATTATAAAATGCTATTCTGTGTGAGGTGGTTCACTTTCAGGAAAATAAACAAACACACTTTATCAACTGCCGTTCAGTCTGATTTGCTGAGAGTTCGGTCGATCCCCTTATCTAACTTTATATGCATAATAACCATCAGTGTGATTTCTAAGGCTTCATTGGTTTCAAAACTTGTTTGTCAGCGTCTTGACTGCCTAATGGGGTTGTCCTGCGTGACTGTAATGCAGTCAGGTTTAATATACGCGTGCTACATGATTCTTACCCTCGACAGTAATCATAATCTGAGACATAACACTTAACTCCAGTCCAAAACATATCCTTAACACGTAACTCTGATCTGACTGTTGTACATTTTCTGTACAACAATAAAGTCGGCCTCACGGATGTGAGAAGTGATTGATCGCCTAATTAATCACAACAGCATACGCGAGATCCTATCACTTAGCCCTAGTCTTTTGAAGTGGGTAAATCAGATGAAGAGAAGACTGTTGAAGCAAAACCTAAGTTTTGTAGAATTACACTGCATTCATGGCTTATTCAACATAATTTGGTGGCCACTGTAGTTTATGCTCACCAGAGTATAAAAGATGCATATGTCTAAATGTGCTCATATATGTAACTCTCTCGATAAGGCTTTGGTATAATTCAAGAGGTTCGTTGGCCGAACTCTTGAATCCCAATATCCAATATCACTTTTACGAACTAGCAGAAACCAATTTGATTTCTTTGTGTACACTTCTTGATCGTGAGGTAAAGGTTCCTGGTCTTTGGTAAACTTCTGCGTAGTTCGTCCCGCCACTCGACTGTCTTAACTTCGGTTGACTCCAAAAGGATTGGTGCTGGGATTAATTATATGTTGTTCGTAGTTTACGGTGTGTTTACACTTTGTTACTACTGTGAATAGAGTTGATCCTTTCACAAGGTAGTCCTCCTGTATCGTCGTCAACACAAAATCGATGATACTAACAATAACAGGTATAATTGGTGTAGGTTATTGAGACTAAAAGACAGAAAAAGAAATAAAGAAAACGTAAAAACAGACAGTCGCGAGGACAGTAAGACGAGAAAGAATGTAAGAAAGTAAAACGACGAATTTAGTTGTCCACCCTTGAATGTTGTATGGGATTTTAAGGGGATTTGCAATTTGGACGCAGTCCTTGAGTTGCTGCATGATTGTCCAGCCTTCTCTTAATGGTGGTGCCATGGCTACATCTACCGGTAAGGAGTTGCAGGGACGGCAAACCCACAGGGAAAAGAAGTGGGAGCGCACCCTCTGATGAGCTATCCTTCTAGGATTTCCACGAGGAAGCCTATACCTACTCAATGACAGAACACCTTTGTTTGGGTGATTCTGGTCATCTGTTATTTTGTAGGCAGTAATCAAATAACCCCTAAGCCGACGGTGGCTAAGTGTGAATAGGCCTAATTTCTTCAGCCTTTCATCCTATGGTTTATTTCGGAGACCAACCACTCCTTTTGTTGCCTGTCGTTGGACTCTTTCCAAGAGGTTGGCGTCTCTTCAAAGCAGTGGGAGTGCAATGATATTATGCACTTCAAGATGTGGTCTGATGTACGCTTTGTAAAACTTTAGAAAGAGCTCAGGAGTGAGTGCACCTAATTGTCTATGTGTAAAGTGTATGACTGCATACTCCCTCGCTACGTTCCCCGTGTGATTCACGCTTGTGTTCTTTTTTCCCGTTAGAACTAGACTTCAGTCACGCTCCAACGTTGTACAGGACAAGCTTTCGTTGCAGCCTACAGGTGCGTACTTTGCACATTTTCAGGTTGAAAGTCATGCCACTGGCTACCGCTCAGTCTTCCAGAACCTTTAGGTCTGCCTGCAGCCTATCTGAGTCCTCCGAACACTTTATCGCCCTCCATATCTTTGCGTTGTTAGCGTATAGAAAAGTCAGGCAGCTTAGATGGCATGGTATGTCAATGACAAAAATCAAATACATCAGTGGTCGTAGGATAGAACACTGAGACAATCCTGATGACGAGCCGTGCCAAGATCATCGGATTCAACTGACCTCAGTGCCATATTTCTTTTCAGCTAGGTATTCCTTCGTCCATAACAGAAGTGGTTTACCTATATCTGCCTGACTTATTTTGTGTAGGAGAAGGTCATGGTGAACTGTGTTAAATGCCTTCTCAAGGTCTAGGAAGACAAAATGGACTGGAACATTCATGTCACAGCATGATGTTCAATCGTCTCGAGCTGATAGTAGGTTTGTTACACAGGATCTGCCTTTCTTGAAACCCGGTTGGGCTTCATGGAGTCTGTTAACCCTATCGAAGGAGTAGAGCTACTGGTCTATAACTAGTGGGATTTTGCCTATCCCCACTCTTGAAGATCGGAGAAAGGATGCTTCTTTTCCACTCCCTTGGCAGTTTACCCGAATCCATCGAGTGTTGGAGCAGGTCACATAGGAGAATACAGAGAGCTTCGGCGCATTGTTTCAGAACAGATGGCCTGATGCCGTCACAACCTGGTGACTTTCCAGATGTGGGCCTCATAGCTTCCCTAGTACAATTGCCAGGTTCATTTGGGGAGAAGCCACTAGGTTTTCCTTGGGGGAAATAGTAGTGCCACCATTTAGGTCCGTACCAGTAATACCCACAACGCTGCTTAACTGTTTGGCGAAGGCTAAACTGAATGTTTCAACCATCTCCAGACTAGTGAGGTATTGACCGTTTGGATCTACTGAGGCGCATGCCTCCTAGCTGGTTGGTTTTCTTCCCAATATGAATCGATAAAAGCTTTCCAGGTTCGCCAGGAGTTTTTTCGCAGGGTTAGCCTGAAATGACCTCCTGTCCCTCCTGACTCTCATGTTGCACCGGTTCCTGAGTTCCAGGTATGCATCACGGTCGATCTGGTTCTTAGATACGCGCCACGTAAACCAGGCCTTCCGCTTTGCTTGCAGAATGCGCTGCGTGCCTCTCTTCAACCACGATGACTTTCTTTTGGGCTGTGTTGTAACTAAAGGGACGGTATCCGAGATAACTGTATGAATAATCCTTTTTACTGCTTCCCAGTGTTCATCCACAGACAGCTCATCCCATGCTAAGGGCCAGTCTGCATCGGACAAGAGCCTCCGCATTTCAGCATAGTCAGCCTCGCTGTAACACCGACATGGTTGCGTAACGTCCCACTGCAAATGTTCATGGAGAACGAGATCGAAACCTATGACTGCATGGTCACTACTTCCTAGAGGAGTTATGATCTGGACCTTTTCGACGAGTAGTTGGCCACTAGTTAGAATGTAGTCTAGTTTCGATGACTTTCCACTAGGGCCCCACCTAGTGTCGTCTCCAACATTCTCAGTCAGTCCTGTATTTCGAATGGTTTGCAGTTGATTTCGACCGAATTTTCCCTTAGCATACCCCGAGCCGAGGTTCAGTGATGGGGCATTGAAATCTCCAGCAATGGTGATTTGGTCATTGTCCAAGTCTCGTATCCCTGTGATAGTTCTGAGCAGTAGCTGATTGTGCTCTGCCCCACAGGTGGGAGATCGGTAGATGCCACCAAGTAAGTGGTTGGTGTGGCCTACGGTGAAATGACATCAAATGGAGTCTGGGAGTTCAATAAGTGGTGGTTCCAATGCACGTACACATTTAAGTTGCTTGTCAAAGTATACAGCAACCCCTCCTTCCTTGTTGTCCGTGTCTCTCCTGACCAGAACCACATCACGTACACTGATTTCGTTGTCGGTGATAGTGGGGGTTAGCCAGGTTTCAGTGAGGATTATTATTTTAAGGTCTAGGTGTGACTGGAGGTTTCTGAGTTCACCTACTTTCCCTCTTAGCCCTCTTACATTGCTTTAAAGGCAGCTGACAGTGAGTTTCACAACCTCAGCGTGTTTTGGAGTAGTTGTCGTTGCGTCCACTGGCCCGATTACAATGGAACCGGTCCGTTGTTATCGTTGTCCTCGGATTCGGGTAGGACACTTGGGTGACACTGACTGTCATTCTCAGTACCGCATTACTCTAGTGTCACTGAGGCTTGGGGACGTATTAAGGCTTCAGTTTGCTGCCTCCTTATTTTTTCAGGTTTGGTTTCGCAGCATCAGATGTGTCGTTCCAATTTACCATTGGTCTGGTACCACCGTTGGATTACTAGGGCCGACTGTTCCCAGGAGTTGAATTTGAGACTTAGCAGCCTTGGGCAGCTAATCGGTGTGAGATGAGCGGAGCGAGGTAGTCGGAAAATCGATATTGCTCTAGAAGCACCAAGGGTCATCTGAGATGACAGCCGTCTCCATTGCAGTACGCCATGCATGTGTCTTTCACACGCAGTGCCAGTTTTCAGCTCCGGAACACCGGTTATGACCATGGAAGTAGGAGGTATCAGTTCTGCTGACTACTTCACCATTCACCTGTTAGCCTATGGCCTATTATGTCTTACTCTGATGCTGGAACTCCTGTCGATAGCTAGTAATTGAGCCAGTAACAGTATCCTTCCAGTCTCTTCGGCAGAGTCCAGTGTAACCCTTAATAGGGTGGCTTACCCTGAGGTATCTGGACACCCATGTACAATTTTTCTGAATTGATGTTCAAACCTAATTTATTGAACAAATTGGACCACTGTTCCTGATCAAACAGGGCCAGTTGTTCAAGTAAGCTATCATTGCACATGGGTACATTAAACAGTATTAGGGAATTCGACCGACTGACCTCAGACTTAGGTTTGGTTTTTGGCTGCTTCTCCTCCTTTGCAGGGTCAGTCACTTTAGACTTCATCAGGTTCTGACTGGCCCTTGCTATGTTGTCATGCTTGTTAGTGAATGCGAGTGGTGCTTTGGCAATTCCATCTTCCCCTGATGTTGTAGGTGTAACCTTGGGGGTCTTCACTCTATGAAGATTGGTATTTCCAGTCGGTTGGGCTGGAGTGTTCTTCTTAGTGTTTTTACTATGTTTGGGTAGTGTTGTGTCAGCGGGTAGAGAGCTGTATGCGACTGTGTCGAAACACAAAAGTGGCCTGCTGTTTCTGCTATCTGCAGCCACGCTGTGTGAGGCTGTACCAGGGTGACAAAGTGAGCAGATGCACCAGAGCCACGGGCACGGGTTATTCCACATAAACTCATAATATGCTTTTGACACCCCTTTGTCACAACGGCCGTGTACCCATCGTTCACGAAAATTGCATTCAAATGCCGAGTCAGTTTTAGAAACAATAACACTTCACGCCTGACATTCATCTCCTTTTCTAGATGATGCTTTCGAGGTCGTATGATGTCTTGAGCGTCTGTTTTTTGTTTTGCCGTGTGTCACACACTGGCTTCCAATGGATACAGGTGTAGCATCATGTCCACCTGGTGTTGCCTGTGTCGTTTCAGTGCTAGATTGTGGCAATGTAGCTGTGGTACCAGAACAGGCGAGAGGTTGTTGCGTGTTCTATTTGACTAAATTAGCGTACACGTATTTTCTAGTACTTCTTCACGTTTATTAATGTGCGTAGACGTTGTGGCTACTCGACGCCCACAACGTAAAATCAGAAGGCACTTGTGAAGAGTGTAATCGTGTATTATAGCAGTAGTCAAATTTCGAAATTGTATCAAGGTAACGTTCAACAGTAAATTGACAAATGTTTACGAAGTACATATAAAATCGGTATGTGTAAACATATAATATGAGTATGCAAATTAGATTAAAAACTTATGTTTATAGTTGGTATAGGGGTACTACAAGGTACAATGGTCTTTAGAATAGGCAGGCAAGATGGGGTTTTTGTCCCTGAGTTATTGTCTCCTCTGGCTGAAGTTCTTGTGACTACAGAACATAGTATTTTGGAGCTTTCTCTAAGGCTATTTTCAACAGCCATATTAACAATCACTATAACTTATGCTATGTAAGAATAAGATCTCTAGAGAGCAACAGTATCTAGCCCAATATGGGCTAAGTGGGTAAAATATGTGGCATTTACATCATCTTTTGCTCACCTGTTTGCCGATCAAAATTATCCATTTAACCCACGTTTTGGCCACATTGCCCATGGGCAATACACCTGCAGGTGTATTAACCGACTGGGAGCAATCACGTGACTAATTATTTAAACACCATATATTCTCCTATTCATCTTATGAAGTCTGACTTAGTGAAAAGTACCACTACGTTATAGAATGAAACAAAATAAAATGATGAGTTTCATTTTATTCGAACGTACGTCTTCACTAACTAATGAAACTGCAGTATCATATTGCGAACTCTGTAAAACGCGGCATAAGAGGAGCACATCTAAAGAGTCAGTGTAAACAAAATCGCTTTCTTTATATAAACTATTCGATTGTAGAGTGAAGGTCCTTGATCTTCAGTCGAATGGGGCGTTGTGTGTCCCTCCACTCGACTGACGTAGTGTAGTCCAAATCGTCAAGCAATGATCTGAAACAGAGAGCAAAGAGTACGTTGGCAGGGTGGTCACATATCCAATATCCAATATCGTTTTTACGAGCTAGTGTAAACCAATTTGATTTCTTTGTGCTCGCCTCTTGATTGTGAGGTAGAGGTTCCTGATCTCCGGTAAACGTCTGCGTAGCTCGCCCCGCCACTCGACTGTCGTAGCTTTGGTTGACTCCCAAAGGAGTAGTGCAGGGATTAATTGTATGTGGTTTGTGGAATTAGGTGTGTTAAGACTGTTACTACTGTGAATGGAGTTGATCCTTTCACCAGTTGGTCCTTCGGTATCATCGTCAATAGAAAAGAGATAATAATAATAATAGATATAATTAGTGAAGGTATTCAGACTAACAGACAGAAAAAGAATAAGAAAACGTAACAACAGTCAGTCAACCGGTAAATATATATATATGTATATATACACCGGTAATAATGATAATTATAGGTGTAGTGTCAGAAGAGTAAGACGAAAGAGAATGTAAATAAGTAAAACGACCAGTTTAATTGTCTACCTTTGAATGGTGCATGCGATTTTAAGGGGATAGGCCATTTGGATGCAGTCCTTGTGTTGCTGCATGGTTGTCCAGCCTTCGCTTAAAGGCGTCCACAGATGGTGCCATAGCTACATCTGCCGGTAAGGAATTCCAGGGACGGCAAACCCGCAGGGAAAAAAGTGGGAGCGCACCCGGGTCCTTGCCCTCTGATGAGCTATCCTTCTAGGATTTCCACGAGGAAGCCTATACCTACTCAATGGCAGAACACCTTTGTTTGGGTGATTCTGGTCATCTGTTATTTTGTAGGCAGTAATCAAATACCCCCTAAGCCGACGGTGGCTAAGTGTGAATAGGCCTAATTTCTTCAGCCTTTCATCCTATGGTTTATTTCGGAGACCAACCACTCCTTTTGTTGCCTGTCGTTGGACTCTTTCCAAGAGGTTGGCGTCTCTTCAAAGCAGTGGGAGTGCAATGATATTATGCACTTCAAGATGTGGTCTGATGTACGCTTTGTAAAACTTTAGAAAGAGCTCAGGAGTGAGTGCACCTAATTGTCTATGTGTAAAGTGTATGACTGCATACTCCCTCGCTACGTTCCCCGTGTGATTCACGCTTGTGTTCTTTTTTCCCGTTAGAACTAGACTTCAGTCACGCTCCAACGTTGTACAGGACAAGCTTTCATTGCACAGGGTGTAACTTGCATTCTGCAGTCTACAGGTGCGTAACTTCACTACTTTGCACTTTTTCAGGTTGAAAGTCATGCCACTGGCCACCGCCCAGTCTTTCATAAGCCTTAGATCTGTCTATCTGAGTCCTCCGGACACTTTATCTTTACGTCATCAGCGTATAGAAGTGTCAGGCAGCTTAGACGGCATGGTAGATCATTGATAAAAATCAAGAACATCAGTGGTCCCAGGATAGAACCCTGAGACACTCGTGATGACGAGCTGTGCCAAGATGATCGGACTCGATTGACCTTGGTGCAAAATTGCCTTTCAGTTAGGTAGTCCTTCAACCATGACAGAAGTGGTTTACCTATATCTGCCTGACTTATTTTGTGTAGGAGAAGGTCATGGTGAACTGTGTCAAATGCCTTCTCAAAGTCTAGAAAGATCACATGGACTGGAACATTCATATCCCAGCATGATGTCCATTCGTCCCAAGCTGATAATAAGTTAGTGACGCAGGATCTCCATTTCCTGAAACCGTGTTGGGCTTCATGGAGTATTTTAGACCTATCGAGATATTCCCTGATGTGATCATCAATAATACTTTCCAGTATTTTCGATACCACTGGTTGCCGCGTGCTAGTTAGAACGAAGAATCATGGACAGGGATTATATTGACAGCCAATCATTATATAGTTATGTGCGATGGAGAGCTATTGCTATTGGTCATCCACTTCATCGTCTTGGGTGACCACTCTCTGCACGCTACATAACCAACCTGAAATTAGACAAGCATAGTTTAAACAATGGAAAACCGACGAACTTACCATGCCTTACACTACCCCTCTCCCATAGGGGCATTGCCCACAATGTTAGGTGCTTGTTGCTGCAGGAATTGCCTGAACTAAGGCTTGTTGCCGAAATTGAAATGTTTGACTAGACTATAAGCGGAATTGGTTCTCTGTATCGTACAGGTGCAGTCACTAAGTACTTCCACTACAGTATATGGTCATTCCCAGCGTTCATGCAATTCAAGAGCCTTCCCTTTTCGTGGTGCCTCCTTCAGTAGCATTGCATTGCCTTCTGGCTCCACAGGTGGTCCATGTGCTTTCCTATCATAGTATACTTTCTGGTACCTCTGGTTTGTTGGAGGTATATCACTAGTCACTTGGTGCACCTTGTTCAGGTTTCGTCTCAGTCTGATAACGTATTCTGATGCAGTCAGCGCTTCCTCTCCTAGTGTGTTTGAATTCAGACCGATAAGTAACCGGAGTTCACCACTGTCAATCATATAATTAGGCGTTTGACGCGTTGCTTGGTGAATGCTTGCTCTGTACGCCAGTGAGCACCACGAGAGTGATCAGTCACATTCCCTGGGGTTGTTATCGTCTACGAATAAGTGCAGGAATGATCTAAGTGTCCGATTAGTGTATTCAACCAAGCTGTTTCCTTACGGGTGGTACGCAGTAGTGCGGGCTTACGAATACTCGTTATGCGATAGAGTTCGCCGACAACGATACTTTCAAAATTGGATCATCAATCTGAGTGTAGCTGAAGTAGTGCCCCCCCAGCGGCTGATCCACTGCCTGAAAGTTGGTTCTGAAATGGTTGCAGCATCAACTTGCGGAACCGCGATAGCCTCAAACCATTGGTATAGTGGTCTAGCATGAATAAAATGTAGTTATTTCAGGAGGTTGGTGGGAGTGGTCCAACCAAGTCTACTTGCACTAAGTCATTTGGATAGCCAGTAATAATGGGTTCTCACAATGTGTGTGCGGAGCCTCAGAGTCACAGAAATTCAAGATATCCTTCCTCTGATGTCGCCACCAATAACGCCTTTAGCTGCTTCTATCATCTCACCTGAGCATGGTGGACTAACTGCTGATGTACAGACAACAGCAGTGTAGGTAATGCCGACTGTAGGGCCATAACGCGGCGATTAAAAGTGGTAGTACAGGATGTTATCAATAATTTTCAAGTTGTCCCAAGGAGAACATAAACACCGAGTTTCTCACTCAAGCTTACTTATACCCTGACTGAGCTGTCGGTCATTCGTCTCCACTTCGAATACTCACGTAAATGAGAGCCGGTTCAGGGCCTGTAGATTGAAGTTCGGGCCAACTATATTAATTATGGGCCTCTAGTTGGAGCAGGGAAACTTGTATTTAGATGCATGATGGACAGTTACCGTGATGCCTAGTAGGTTTTCTTGGCACTGCATCTTCATTTCCGTGATTTTTTCCATGTTTGTGTTTGCATTCGAAGTCGTACTCTTGCATGTGCTTTTGCCATCCAGCAAACTGACCCTCAGCTTCTGTGAGGTTATGTGGCCAGCTAAGGGCTTTGTGATCAGTCCTTACAGCGAAACACCTGCCGATGATATATGCTCTAAAGTGTTTAACGAAGTTGCCTAGCGCCAGCATTTCTTTCCGCGTGATGCAGTAATTTCTTTCACTCTTTTTGAGTGCTCGACTTGTACTGACTACCCCCTTTTCTGCTCCATCTGCATCCTTTTGGGACAGAACAGCCCCGATACCCACGTCGCTAGCTTCTGTATCTATAATGAGCGGACCTGCCTGGTCAGAAACGTTCGGATATGCTGGGATAAGAAAGCCACGTAAACAATCTTTAAGTCTTTCGAGGGCTCCAGTAGCTGATGCTGTCCAACCGTAACTCTTCTTCTTAGGAATGTGGAATAGAGAAGCTGCAAGTAGAGAAATGTTGAGTAGAGAACGTCTATAATATGAGGCTAACTCTAAACAACTATGTAACTCGGGAGCTGAATTTGGGAGTGGCCAGTCTTTAACTTCCTAAACTTTGCTGGATCAAAAGTGTCGTCTACACGTGGCAGGGGAAAATAATCTCATCTAGTTAACTGGTTCAACTTGCGATAATCTACACACAACCGAAGTGTTCCGCTCGAATTATTAACTAACTTCAGGGAAACCCATGGAGATACGGCCGGTTTGATGAGGTTCTTCTCTAACAGCTCATCAGCTAACTTATTCAGCTCCTCCTGGTAACAGTTCACATAACGGTCTAGCAGTTTGTAGTTTCTGAAAGTGCGAGTTCTGTGGCAGTCACCACCCTCTGTTTCTGGATCATAACATCGCCCTGCACGCCAACAGTGCCGTGCTCCAAGTCGTTCTTCATAATAAATGGAATGAAACTGTCATTCGGTATAAGTGTCTTCCGACTGCAGTCTGTTGTCCCGGACGGCTTTGCCATGAGGTCGACTCCTATAACTACTTGCCACGGCACCCGAGGAGATACTATGAAAGAGTGCTAAAGGAACAATGTCCATAATGATGGAGATGGCAGGACCACTCGCTTGAGTTGCATGCAGCCTCCATTGGCTGTCGTAGGCCGCAGCTTGCGAGTCCCAATTGTGTGCCTAAGAGTCTCTGGAACACATGAGGAATGTCCGACAGAACAAGTTGGTCCTACATCTACTAACACAACACAGATCTTGTCACCCATAAATCCTGGAACTTTCGGGGGGGGAGGTGACGCCGATTAGGTAAACCATAGGTATAGAGTTTATATCAGAATGTGACTCACCTGTGTTGTGCCCACAATTTTCGGCAAGCTTAACAAACTGCCCGCAGTAGTAGTAGTCGTTTCTTGAAATGGATTGTGTTGATGGACATCTCTTCCACTGTGCTTTGGGCTTGTGTGCGTACTTTGTTGTCCTGTGTCGACATCCCAATGCGTTGACTTGTGGACATGTGGCTCCTGGAGACGCAAGATGAACTGGTTGATGGATTCACCTTGTTTCTGGTTGCACTAGCTGAGTTTTTTCAGCGACTCTGTATAAGGTACTGGTGGCACTATACGTACTCCTAGAGTACTCAGAAGGGTAATCAAGGGCACGTGCGCATAATCCAAACCAATTATGCTCATTTATAGGGACCATCTAACACAATCGGTGGTGAATGCATTTGGATGAGGCACGCGCATCAGGTCTACGTGTGGACACACCTTGTCCAACCACAAATCGAAGTCATTCCAGACCTCCAGTATATCTGGTAAAGGATAGACATAACGCGACACATGCTGATTTGATTGAAAAGCTCGAGCCATAGCTTCAGTCAACTGGTCAACAACCTCGTTAGATGCCGTCTGTCTGACAGGAGAAGTGTTCTTCGAAGCCTCAGTGACTCGAGACTTCGAAGAAGAAAGTTTCTCGTTGGCGGACTCGCCATTTATGCAATCCCGAACGTCAAGGAAAGATCTGAAACAGAGAGCAAAGAGCATGTTATCATGATGGTCACACAAGTGCCATGAGCTACCTATCCATGCCTGTACAACTGATGTGTCCTACATAGATAGGAATAAATATATATATTATTACTATAACGAAGACTCAAGGTCAAGGATCATATTTGTAGCCAATCATTGCACAATCATGTGAGAGTGAGGGACTATTCCTATTGATGATCCACTGCATCGTCTTGGGTGACCAATCCCTGCACGCTACTTAACCAACCTGAAATTACACAGATAGTTTAAACAATGGAAAACCGCCGAACTTACCATGCCTCACAGTAGCTTAGTTTGACTTCAGAGGGAGTCATAAGTCCGTTGGCGGTATGCTTTTGGGAGTATGCAGTGTGTTAAGACAGTGTTAATGCCCCGTCTATTCGCTAAAAGAGACATAATAGAGACAACAGATATGATCAGTGTAGACTTATTGTTATCGCTCCCTTATGTTCTCAACAGAGAATAGTTCTTCAGCAGCATATCTCCGCCTTGTTCTGATTTCCGCTCTCCACTCTAGGTGGCTACCCTATTACCCACAGCGACTGGAGGACCGCTCAGACGCTCTCCTCTTTGTGACCCTTGAACCGATGTCCAACTCGTCATTCTCATTCGTATGTCCAACTGAGCGATGGCCTGTCGCATGACCTCATTCAGCGGACTCCTCAGGATGAGTTAGATCCACCACAATTTCCTATCGTATATTTGGTGAGGAAAGAGTTACTGTTTGATTTATTCTCATAGTTTGTTGTTACCAATTATTACCGCCGGCCATCGGATCCCCAATATGGAGCTAGTGAGGGCAGCCGTTGATGAAAATCCGTTGGAAATACTTCTCGTGACACACGCACCAAGTTTCCGACCCAAGTAAACGAAGTGAGTCAACATTAGTTTTGGAAGTCTGTATTTTCAACCTGCTGGTAGCAGCAGATTTCCACGCCGATTTCCGAGTGATAAGAGTCTGTCTAGCTTTTCCGATTCATGCTGGCCGGTTCTGACATCCTCATCCGTTCTGAGTGCCCGTTTACGAAACTATTCTGTGTAGATGGGTTGACTGAGGTGGCCTCTTTCAAATTCATCCCGTTTAATGGAGGTTGGCAGTTGTCATTATTGATTGGTTATCTCCATCTCTGCCTTTCTCTGTTCACTTGAAGTCCTGCATTCGCTCCCAGCCTCTCCTGTCTGTCCTCCTGTTTGCGTGATACTAGACATAAATTATCCACGAAGTCCAGAACTTCTTGTCATCATCTTCTTATCGGCCCAACATATTCCATATTGTTGAAGCAGCTTGCGAATTACTTCTCAGTCAATGCTGCCAAAGGCCTCTACAGGGTGAGTCGATGAAGTTCAAATAGATATTTGACTGCAATTCCATGCCCATGCATTCTTATTTGACCCAGCGAGTTTCGCTTTGCCTGAATCCTGCTTATTCGGGTTGTAGTTCTGCATCCAGGACAATTTTTGCTCTCCTCTAGATGAGGCGAATATGTATTTCGATTGGAGTTGACCAGGACATGACTCACCGTCAGTTCTCGCAGAGGCCCAAGTCTCCATTCTTTGGTAGTTTGAAAAGGCAACCGTTCTTCCGATCAGTAGACACTTTCCCTTCCTTTCAAGCCGCCTTTTGTCATGGCGACATCAACATATCCGCTGCCTTCTATGCTTTCATGGTTAGTGCTTCCGTAGAAATGTCTTCCAGTCGTACCACTATCTTAGAGTTTGGCAGCCATTCGAAGCCCCTTATCTTGTTGGAGGATCGATGTCCACTGGCAGTTGTCCTCTGGTTGTTGGCAGTATCTCTGGATGAGTCTCAGGTGATAGTCAGTTGAGGAGTACCCTGAAACGATCAGTCCATTGTTTCCTTAGCATCCCCTCTCAGGAATTAGGCCCTCTCAACCGTCTTTTAACAGCTTCTTCTGAGTTATTTGGTTATCCGGTGCAAAGTATTGAAGTTCCTTTTACCTACTTTATCACAATAAATTTAACCCATAATGGAATTATCCTCTTATTATTCTTGTGCAGGTTCCGAAAACTCGCTGATTTGCTATGTCATGGGTTCAAGAAACTTCTCATCCTGTTCTGTGAGACGCCTGAAGCATTTCACTCAGCCTGTCAAGACATCCGAATCTGCCTGTAACATTCACCAGGTGTGTACAAATGCATACTGACGAGTCACTACTCAGGGTGGCCACTGCCACCATGGAACATTATGAGATAGATGACTGTCTGAATTGTATTTTATGCGTGCCTCATCTGTCATTTTTGCAGATTAGTTTAGCATTATTCCGGCTCCTATCTGCATATGAACTGAGAATTACCTGTTACTAAATTCCGTTGAAGTGACAAAACTCCTCTTTACGTTCAACTGCACACTGACTGCTATGGTGATCCACTGACAGTCGATATTGTAGCAGACATCATAATCGGCAAACTAACTAACATTTCGCACGAACGATCTTACCATTTCATGAATAGTCTACCATGCTGACCATTTGTAACGCAGTCCTTCATTATTACATGCCTTTATCCTAATTTCATCAGCGGCGACACCTGGGACCTTATCACGTTCACTACCACATATGTAAAGTGACTTTGCCGCTATTATTTCACTAACTCTGTCCTATGCATATCGCTATTCATTTGAATTACCCTGACTGTTTACCACAAATATACATATGATTTGACATATTGATGACATCTATACACTGGGGTCAGTGCTTTACAAACTAATGGGAATATATTATTATTACTAACTACGACAGATTGCATCGTGAGTCTTTCTTTCGTCGTATGGTACTGGCTGCGACGGACATTAGCTCGGACTAGTGAGTGTCAGGAGATGTTTACTGGACTTAAAACGCGTCTAACCTCTCCTCCAGTGTTAGCATTTCCTCACCAAGCCAGTCCATTCATCTTAGCTACTGACGCCGGTGCTCAGATGACAGCTCCTGTTTTCTCACAGACGATGTCTGATGAGCTACATACAGTTATTGCACGTGCTAGTCGAAAAGTGAATAGTAGGAAAAGAGAGCGGAACAGGTTGCCCAACGACTAATCACGAGATACTAGCCCTTTCACACTTCTTAAATTGTTTCGGAAACTATCTATTGGGGCTAACATTTTAGGTCTGGACGGATTACACACAGTTGGAGTGGGTACGAAATTTCTGTAATGTGGGTGGCAGATTCGCTCGTTGACTAGAACCGTTGTTGGAGTTTGACGTCACTTGTGAATATGGAGAGCGATTGTGACACTGCACTGGTGCAATTTTACAGTCACGATCAGTAATGGTCATCTGATCACGAAATAAATCACATAAAAAAATTACCAGATGATTACGATTATAAGCCAATCTGTGAAGTCGAGGAGACCAGGAGATTTCGTGAGACCTGTGCGTGCGTCACTTCGTTATCGAGGAGACTGTGGCAGTGATGATCTCGATATTAGCAACAAGAGCAGACGAACACATCAGAATTGACTTTTAAGAGGGCGTTCGTTACCAGCATTAGCAAGAACATGGTAGCCAACATAACCTGGTCATGGTTGACCACATGACCAAGTGGTGTGGGGTGGCATCATTTCTCAAGCAAGACGTCATAGCTGTGGCAGAAGCCTCCCTTACACATGAGTAGCAAGTTGTGGGGTTCCAGTGCATTGCGCTCTGATAGGTGAGAGGCACCTGAAAGTCAATGGGTATTCGAGGTTTGTTTACTGTTCGCAATTCCAAAGACACACCACCCCGTATGATACACAGGGGAGTAGCTTGGTGGAGTGTATAAGTCAAACAGTTAGAGCAGTAATTTCTGCTTCCGTCTGTCACACACCAACTGACTGCTGGGACGGAGCTCCTGCGCAATGCTTACTCACGTGACGGACATCTACGCACCCATCGACTAGTTTTTCTCCGGCTATTTTTCCTCTTCTTCCTCTTCTTTTAAGTCGTGAGTTACGCCAAACATGTGAAATTCAGACACCACTTCTCCTCTACGACATTCGGACTACACCTTATAAGTGTGGGCACTTCAGGAGAACAAAGCGGTCACATACAGATCACCACGGGAAAATGAACTTTCTGTGAGTGATCATTACCAAACCAACCATGATGGACTAGCCAGCCTATGGAGATACATATATACTAGGGGAACGACTCTTGGTTACATTGACCATTTGATAAACGAGGACAACCCGGTGAGTTTGTTTCCCCATGGTAGCGTCCTCACAAGGTCGTTTACAAACTTCCTCCTATTATTTTAGATGTAGGACATCCACAGCGGCCAGAGAAAGTACTGACGATTGCGTGATAATCAGTCGAGGCCAGCATATTACACAGAAAATGACCCTGAACAGCCATCTTGTGATTGGCCAGTGGAAGGTCACTCGTGCATTCGCATTCCTTGAGACGCTATTGTTGAACTTTGCCGTTATCCGATCTAGAAACGAAAATGTGCTTTTCATGATTGTGATATGACGATATTTCTTCCTTGAAGGTTGCAGATACGGCGACGTGAATGAAGTGGACCAATCATCCAACAATGCAAATGGATTGAACAAATATGATCAGACACTGAACTTGTACCTTGAATATTTGCTCCTTCACCTGTATTTGTTGTTTTGATGAAACACTGTTTGCCTAACTCGCGCGTCAGATAACATTGCACGTGCGAGTCAATGTTTCACGTGGATTGGTCAGTCTCACGAGTGGGGCTGAGTCTGTCGTCTTTGGATGAATTGGTGTCTGTGAAACGACTTCGACATCAGCATGGACCTTATTTTTGACTAAGACAGGCTCTCTGAAACATTCTTTAAATGCCCAGTCAGTGAGCACGTGTCACCGACAGAGATCACCTGCCCAGTTGGAACACTGGGAGTTTTGGACGTTGGCGATGATTATTGACGGTGGAGGTATGTAAGGTAATTTGTCTTAACCAGCTCTCGTCTGCAGGATGTTTGCTCATTCTGGCGATAATTGTCGATTCTGTATGGAACGAAAGTGAGTTCGTATGCTGTGAATACACATATCTATATGCATATTCATTACAGCTGAAATACAATTTCGATTTAATTTAATACGTTGAGAGGATAATTAAAGTTTATGCAGTTCCAACATTTCACGGTGAGTCTGACATCCTACTTGTTGAATAAAGGGTAATTATATTTCAATAGTGTACACACAATGATAAGTTTTGTTATTGGTAATATTTCGAGCAAAATTACTACCCTATTTTTCTCACAACTGTTGGAATTGTTTTGTTCACATTTATGATCTGTACTCATATATGTAGTTCACTTTGTTTTGCTCGTTCATGTTTTGTTTTCGTGTATTCGGAATTATATTCCAAGTTGTTGATAGATGTACCGAGTCACCCTTGTTGCACGTATCCGGCGTGACTTTAATGAATGTTGATTCTTTCCATTGGTTCATGTTAGTTTTTAGAATGCACACATTGTTCCAATCGATATTGTGGTATTTGTCCCATGCATGTGTAGCTATCGATGAATTTTTTTCAAGATTCTTGTAAGCTTGTGTTCCTGTTGGTTGACCTTTAGTCAGACGTTTATGTTCATTCACTCTTATTCTGAGTGATCTGGCCGTTTGTCCCACATATTTAGTCGGACAGTCAGTACAAGATATTTTGTAAATCAAGTTGTTTTTATCCATCATTTTTATGGGATCTTTCAGTTGATTTATTTTATTTTGGATTAGATTCGTCGGTTTAAATGTTATGCGAATGCCAATATTTTTGAGGTTTCTTTGAATTGCGTCTGATGTACCATTTTTACATGGTATTGTGACTGTTTTTTTGCATTCTTCCATCTTGTTATTCTTCGGTTTTACCTGATGAAATATTCTCAAGTTGGGAAAATTTATTTGATAAAATCACAGTGATATAACGTTACTTACTGATGACATGGAGAATTTGTTACCGAGGTTCACATAATGTGCAGGCACTGGCAAGACTTTCCAATATCGTCTTTAAAATCCCATCCTTTCTCTCTCACCCAATGATTTGATTGGTGGTAATATCTCTCAGGTTCGTGGTGAGTCATTGTCATTGTTTGTGCTAGGTGTGGATTGGATGAATGATGATTCAGTCAGCATTCAATCTCTACCCCACACTCTAAGGCTATTCTGTGATTGTATTCCAATACGTGCATTGCGATTGGTGAGTTTTTCTCTGAATGACTCACCTATTCAGAATAAATTATTCTACGCCTAGTAAGATTCTTGTCTCCCGATAAGCTGTCTGCCCCGAATTTACTGCTGTGACCTTTTTGGTTGACCTCAAAGTCATTGCAAGGCATTTTGTAGATTACATTATTATTCTTCTTATTTTAAGGATAGGGAACAGCATACTTTTTTGGCTGGAAAGCGCTCCACTTCTCAGCTAACTGAAAGTGGTGTGCCTCAAGGTGCAGTACTTTCTCCATTTCTTTTCTCTTTCTTTTTGCATGACCTTCCGAACTCACCCAAAGTTAACTTCATTAAGTATGCTGATGATCTGACCGTTTCTGCCACAGTAGTTTCCACATCGGATTGTTCCCATATGAATGGCTTCTTAGCTGAAGTTAGGGATTGGTCTGGCTCAAATGGTCTTAAACTAAATCCAACTAAATGTAATACTGTTGATTTCAGCTTGAGAAGTGAAAAAGACATGCATGGATTGATCCAATCTCATGATTGTTGTAATATTGATGGTAACATGATAGAGAGTAAGTCAAGTGTTTCTTATCTTGGCATTAGTTTCTATTCAAACCTTTGCTGGTCGTCTCATATTCTTATAGTTTCTAAGAAAGTTTTCCGTCTGACTTATTACATAAAGAAGTTGAGGCACTCAGGTATAACCCAATCTCTTCTCATACAATTTATTAATTCATGTGTTTTGCCCATCATTCTTCATTGTTCTCCATTATTCTTCCCTGGGCTACTCAAGAAAGACCATATAATACTACGTAGGACATTGAAGGCTGTAAGTAGGGTCAGTGCTATCCCTTTGACTCAACTAACCGACACTAATGTCAATAGGCACATGAATTCTTGTAAACACTTAGCTAAAGTTATTTTGTCTGATAGTGAACATCCTCTTTATTCACAATTGTTTCCTTGTATCTCTTCGGGTAAGACCAGAAGAAATTTCATAAACATTTATGCTCGTACTACAAAATATAAAAATTCGACCGTACCATATTTGGCACGAGTATTGTGTGAGGAGACGAATATCAGAAAAGAACTTTTACAACTTTTAAATCATTAACTAAACTAAAAAATGTAATGATGCATATTATTGCATGTGTGATTTGTTATATTATTTATTTATTATTTCACTATGACCAAGAAATGGTGTGATTCTTTTGGGGCTTTTATTTTTTCCTATTAATTATCAATATTTTTAACATTTCATGCATTTATATAAATACAAAAAGAGCTAAACCAATGCAATACGTAAAATGAAAAGCTGAAAATTCCATGCTGTCAATTGTTATTGTTGTGGAATAAAGTCATCATTATTATTATTGTTACTATTATTATTAAATATATCCCAGATGCTGCAACAGTGAGACGATTTCATGATTCACTATTCTGATGTGGTTGTGTTCTCTGAGCTTGATAGTTAATTTGCGAAGCTTTCGTCACCCTACTGGGTGACATCTTCAGCGCATACTTCAATTTGAAGTGAGCTTTTAGATTTCTCCACGAGTTTATTAATCATCTCTCCTGGCGACCTTGGACGTGATTGGTTGTTTTTGTATGTTTTCACACCTTCTAGGTTACTTGTATTGTCAGTCATTGTTTCTTTGACTTGAACTTTGACCCATTGTGTGTGACTATTCTTTCTTATCGGTTGATAAATTTTGTCTATTTCGATGTGTCTATTGATTGATGATTCACTGGAATGCCAAGCTTCTAAAAATTCTCTAGCATTCTTGTTGTTTCCTCTGTCTAATATTTGAACGTTGTCCCAGTCGAATTGATGCCCGTGGTTGTCTGTATGTAGTGATATGAGGGAGTGGATGTCATGTATTTTGACGGCTAGCTTATGTTCGTGGATACGAAGACGAAGGGGACGTCCACTTTGGCCAATGTAGTGTTTTTCGCAGTTGATACAATCTATTTTGTAGATGATGTTGGTTTTATCTTCCTTCGCTGTTGAGTCTTTTGGTTGACATAGAATTGAGTGGAGTGACTTTGTTGGTTTGTGTACGACGTCAATTCCTAAAGGTTTGAAGAGTCTTGTAGTGATTTCTGAGATGTCCTTTATATATGGTAAGGCGATTTTCTTTGTGCTTTCCTTGGGGGCTTTTGGTTTGATAGGTTGGCTTGGGGGTATATGTCTTTTGATGAAATTCCGTGGATATCCATTCTTTTGGAAGACGTCCATGAGATATTTTTCTTCAATTTTCCTTGAGGTGGGAGTGCTGCAATGAGTCCTGGCTCTCTTGAATAGTGTTTGTATGCAATTCCTTTCTGTGTGCTATTGGATTGTTGCTGTTGTAATTCAGGATTTGGTCTGTGTGAGTTGATTTTCTATAGACTTGAGTTTCTAATTCCCCTGTCGTTGTTCGCTTGACTAAGACGTCCGAAAATGGGATTTGGTTTTCTGATTCCTCTTCTCTTGTGAATGTGATGTCGTTGAAGACGTTGTTTATCAGGTTGTGAGCTTTATATAACTCGTTTCTTTTGATAATTACAATTGTGTCGTCTACGTAGCGTATCCAAATCTTGGGTTTGGTCTTTGGTAGAATTATGTTCTCGAGCCTTTGCATCACTGCTTCTGCAATCAAACCTGATATTGGCGATCACATAGGTGTTCCTTTGACTTGTTCATATATTTGGTCGTTGAATTGGAAGTACGTTGTTAGACATAGGTTTATGCATTCCATCCAAATTGTGTGTTGCATTTTTGATTTTTGTGGAAGCTGTTCGTCGTTGCTAAGTAATTGCTCCATGGTTTCTTTTGCTAGCTTTTGTCGGATTGAGGTATACAATGCTGTGACGTGGAAGGATATCATTATCTCTTGTTCATCTATTTGGATGCCTCTGGTTTTCTCTAGGAATTGGATAGCGGAGTTGATGGAGTGATCACAAGATTCCGTTAGGTGTTTTAGTTTTCTGTATAATTCTTTGGATAAATTGTATGTTGGAGTTGCTGGTAGTGATACAATTGGTCGTAACGGGATATTTGGCTTGTGTATTTTGGGTCTGCCGTAGAATCGGAGTAGGACTGGTCCACTGGATTTCATTCGCCATTGATCTTGTTTTGTGATTTGTCCAGTTTTGGTAAGCTTGTTTAAGGTCCTTTGGATGCGGTTGTCCAGTGTTTGTATGGGATTTGTTGGTAGTTGTTGATACACATCCTCGTCTTTGAGTAGTTCTTCAGCTTTCTTGGTGTATTCTTCTCTTTCCATGATAACTGTTGTTCTTCCTTTGTCGGCTGGTAGAATGACGATGTCCTTCCTATTTTTCAGCTTTTTGAGGGCCTTTAGTTCTTGAGAGTTGAGTTGTGTGTGTTGTTTTTTCTGTTTTACCATTGGTACAATTGTTTGGCGTATCTCTTCCTGTGTTTCCTCCTTTAAGTTTGATGATTTGAGTAATGATTCAAGGGCAGCGAAGAAATCAGTTTTCGAGGCATCTCCGGTGTTGTAGTTTATTCCTTTTTGTAGTAGTTGTTGTTCCATTTTTGGTAGTGGTTGTTTTGATAGGTTGACTACGCAGTCTATAGGTGTATTGTCTGGTTGTTGTTTTCTAATCTTGGCTAGCTTGGTTTTGAGGACTCTTCGTCTTTGTTCTCTGTGTTTTCTACTTGACAATGTAATTGCGGTGATCAGCGTTGACAGGTATTCCTGATTGAGGGTTTTCTCTAGTTTTTCTTTTTGGACATCTATTATTTGTTGATATTTCTTGATCCGATAATGTGCGTCTGTAATCATTAATTTGACCATTCGCCTTCCACATTGTTCGGCCAATTTCCATCCCATTGGGCAGTTGACTGGTGGTTTGTATCTTACACTGGTCGGTAGGATTTGATGACGAAGGCATTCGTGGAGAAAGAATAATTGTTCTCTGGTGGATCCTTACCTTTTGGCGAAGTCTTCCCACTTTCGAACAGAGAGAAGCGTTTCCCGCTCGTAAGATTTGGATATGATAGAGAAGATTTGTAGCTCAGGTGGATGATTTTGATGTGGTTGTGTTCTCTGAGCTGGATAGTTAATTTGCGAAGCTTTCGTCACCCTACTGGGTGACATCTTCAGCGCATACTTCAATTTGAAGTGAGCTTTTAGATTTCTCCACGAGTTTATTAATCATCTCTCCTGGCGACCTTGGACGTGATTGGTTGTTTTTGTATGTTTTCACACCTTCTAGGTTACTTGTATTGTCAGTCATTGTTTCTTTGACTTGAACTTTGACCCATTGTGTGTGACTATTCTTTCTTATCGGTTGATAAATTTTGTCTATTTCGATGTGTCTATTGATTGATGATTCACTGGAATGCCAAGCTTCTAAAAATTCTCTAGCATTCTTGTTGTTTCCTCTGTCTAATATTTGAACGTTGTCCCAGTCGAATTGATGCCCGTGGTTGTCTGTATGTAGTGATATGAGGGAGTGGATGTCATGTATTTTGACGGCTAGCTTATGTTCGTGGATACGAAGACGAAGGGGACGTCCACTTTGGCCAATGTAGTGTTTTTCGCAGTTGATACAATCTATTTTGTAGATGATGTTGGTTTTATCTTCCTTCGCTGTTGAGTCTTTTGGTTGACATAGAATTGAGTGGAGTGACTTTGTTGGTTTGTGTACGACGTCAATTCCTAAAGGTTTGAAGAGTCTTGTAGTGATTTCTGAGATGTCCTTTATATATGGTAAGGCGATTTTCTTTGTGCTTTCCTTGGGGGCTTTTGGTTTGATAGGTTGGCTTGGGGGTATATGTCTTTTGATGAAATTCCGTGGATATCCATTCTTTTGGAAGACGTCCATGAGATATTTTTCTTCAATTTTCCTTGAGGTGGGAGTGCTGCAATGAGTCCTGGCTCTCTTGAATAGTGTTTGTATGCAATTCCTTTCTGTGTGCTATTGGATTGTTGCTGTTGTAATTCAGGATTTGGTCTGTGTGAGTTGATTTTCTATAGACTTGAGTTTCTAATTCCCCTGTCGTTGTTCGCTTGACTAAGACGTCCGAAAATGGGATTTGGTTTTCTGATTCCTCTTCTCTTGTGAATGTGATGTCGTTGAAGACGTTGTTTATCAGGTTGTGAGCTTTATATAACTCGTTTCTTTTGATAATTACAATTGTGTCGTCTACGTAGCGTATCCAAATCTTGGGTTTGGTCTTTGGTAGAATTATGTTCTCGAGCCTTTGCATCACTGCTTCTGCAATCAAACCTGATATTGGCGATCACATAGGTGTTCCTTTGACTTGTTCATATATTTGGTCGTTGAATTGGAAGTACGTTGTTAGACATAGGTTTATGCATTCCATCCAAATTGTGTGTTGCATTTTTGATTTTTGTGGAAGCTGTTCGTCGTTGCTAAGTAATTGCTCCATGGTTTCTTTTGCTAGCTTTTGTCGGATTGAGGTATACAATGCTGTGACGTGGAAGGATATCATTATCTCTTGTTCATCTATTTGGATGCCTCTGGTTTTCTCTAGGAATTGGATAGCGGAGTTGATGGAGTGATCACAAGATTCCGTTAGGTGTTTTAGTTTTCTGTATAATTCTTTGGATAAATTGTATGTTGGAGTTGCTGGTAGTGATACAATTGGTCGTAACGGGATATTTGGCTTGTGTATTTTGGGTCTGCCGTAGAATCGGAGTAGGACTGGTCCACTGGATTTCATTCGCCATTGATCTTGTTTTGTGATTTGTCCAGTTTTGGTAAGCTTGTTTAAGGTCCTTTGGATGCGGTTGTCCAGTGTTTGTATGGGATTTGTTGGTAGTTGTTGATACACATCCTCGTCTTTGAGTAGTTCTTCAGCTTTCTTGGTGTATTCTTCTCTTTCCATGATAACTGTTGTTCTTCCTTTGTCGGCTGGTAGAATGACGATGTCCTTCCTATTTTTCAGCTTTTTGAGGGCCTTTAGTTCTTGAGAGTTGAGTTGTGTGTGTTGTTTTTTCTGTTTTACCATTGGTACAATTGTTTGGCGTATCTCTTCCTGTGTTTCCTCCTTTAAGTTTGATGATTTGAGTAATGATTCAAGGGCAGCGAAGAAATCAGTTTTCGAGGCATCTCCGGTGTTGTAGTTTATTCCTTTTTGTAGTAGTTGTTGTTCCATTTTTGGTAGTGGTTGTTTTGATAGGTTGACTACGCAGTCTATAGGTGTATTGTCTGGTTGTTGTTTTCTAATCTTGGCTAGCTTGGTTTCGAGGACTCTTCGTCTTTGTTCTCTGTGTTTTCTACTTGACAATGTAATTGCGGTGATCAGCGTTGACAGGTATTCCTGATTGAGGGTTTTCTCTAGTTTTTCTTTTTGGACATCTATTATTTGTTGATATTTCTTGATCCGATAATGTGCGTCTGTAATCATTAATTTGACCATTCGCCTTCCACATTGTTCGGCCAATTTCCATCCCATTGGGCAGTTGACTGGTGGTTTGTATCTTACACTGGTCGGTAGGATTTGATGACGAAGGCATTCGTGGAGAAAGAATAATTGTTCTCTGGTGGATCCTTACCTTTTGGCGAAGTCTTCCCACTTTCGAACAGAGAGAAGCGTTTCCCGCTCGTAAGATTTGGATATGATAGAGAAGATTTGTAGCTCAGGTGGATGATTTTGATGTGGTTGTGTTCTCTGAGCTGGATAGTTAATTTGCGAAGCTTTCGTCACCCTACTGGGTGACATCTTCAGCGCATACTTCAATTTGAAGTGAGCTTTTAGATTTCTCCACGAGTTTATTAATCATCTCTCCTGGCGACCTTGGACGTGATTGGTTGTTTTTGTATGTTTTCACACCTTCTAGGTTACTTGTATTGTCAGTCATTGTTTCTTTGACTTGAACTTTGACCCATTGTGTGTGACTATTCTTTCTTATCGGTTGATAAATTTTGTCTATTTCGATGTGTCTATTGATTGATGATTCACTGGAATGCCAAGCTTCTAAAAATTCTCTAGCATTCTTGTTGTTTCCTCTGTCTAATATTTGAACGTTGTCCCAGTCGAATTGATGCCCGTGGTTGTCTGTATGTAGTGATATGAGGGAGTGGATGTCATGTATTTTGACGGCTAGCTTATGTTCGTGGATACGAAGACGAAGGGGACGTCCACTTTGGCCAATGTAGTGTTTTTCGCAGTTGATACAATCTATTTTGTAGATGATGTTGGTTTTATCTTCCTTCGCTGTTGAGTCTTTTGGTTGACATAGAATTGAGTGGAGTGACTTTGTTGGTTTGTGTACGACGTCAATTCCTAAAGGTTTGAAGAGTCTTGTAGTGATTTCTGAGATGTCCTTTATATATGGTAAGGCGATTTTCTTTGTGCTTTCCTTGGGGGCTTTTGGTTTGATAGGTTGGCTTGGGGGTATATGTCTTTTGATGAAATTCCGTGGATATCCATTCTTTTGGAAGACGTCCATGAGATATTTTTCTTCAATTTTCCTTGAGGTGGGAGTGCTGCAATGAGTCCTGGCTCTCTTGAATAGTGTTTGTATGCAATTCCTTTCTGTGTGCTATTGGATTGTTGCTGTTGTAATTCAGGATTTGGTCTGTGTGAGTTGATTTTCTATAGACTTGAGTTTCTAATTCCCCTGTCGTTGTTCGCTTGACTAAGACGTCCGAAAATGGGATTTGGTTTTCTGATTCCTCTTCTCTTGTGAATGTGATGTCGTTGAAGACGTTGTTTATCAGGTTGTGAGCTTTATATAACTCGTTTCTTTTGATAATTACAATTGTGTCGTCTACGTAGCGTATCCAAATCTTGGGTTTGGTCTTTGGTAGAATTATGTTCTCGAGCCTTTGCATCACTGCTTCTGCAATCAAACCTGATATTGGCGATCACATAGGTGTTCCTTTGACTTGTTCATATATTTGGTCGTTGAATTGGAAGTACGTTGTTAGACATAGGTTTATGCATTCCATCCAAATTGTGTGTTGCATTTTTGATTTTTGTGGAAGCTGTTCGTCGTTGCTAAGTAATTGCTCCATGGTTTCTTTTGCTAGCTTTTGTCGGATTGAGGTATACAATGCTGTGACGTGGAAGGATATCATTATCTCTTGTTCATCTATTTGGATGCCTCTGGTTTTCTCTAGGAATTGGATAGCGGAGTTGATGGAGTGATCACAAGATTCCGTTAGGTGTTTTAGTTTTCTGTATAATTCTTTGGATAAATTGTATGTTGGAGTTGCTGGTAGTGATACAATTGGTCGTAACGGGATATTTGGCTTGTGTATTTTGGGTCTGCCGTAGAATCGGAGTAGGACTGGTCCACTGGATTTCATTCGCCATTGATCTTGTTTTGTGATTTGTCCAGTTTTGGTAAGCTTGTTTAAGGTCCTTTGGATGCGGTTGTCCAGTGTTTGTATGGGATTTGTTGGTAGTTGTTGATACACATCCTCGTCTTTGAGTAGTTCTTCAGCTTTCTTGGTGTATTCTTCTCTGTCCATGATAACTGTTGTTCTTCCTTTGTCGGCTGGTAGAATGACGATGTCCTTCCTATTTTTCAGCTTTTTGAGGGCCTTTAGTTCTTGAGAGTTGAGTTGTGTGTGTTGTTTTTTCTGTTTTACCATTGGTACAATTGTTTGGCGTATCTCTTCCTGTGTTTCCTCCTTTAAGTTTGATGATTTGAGTAATGATTCAAGGGCAGCGAAGAAATCAGTTTTCGAGGCATCTCCGGTGTTGTAGTTTATTCCTTTTTGTAGTAGTTGTTGTTCCATTTTTGGTAGTGGTTGTTTTGATAGGTTGACTACGCAGTCTATAGGTGTATTGTCTGGTTGTTGTTTTCTAATCTTGGCTAGCTTGGTTTTGAGGACTCTTCGTCTTTGTTCTCTGTGTTTTCTACTTGACAATGTAATTGCGGTGATCAGCGTTGACAGGTATTCCTGATTGAGGGTTTTCTCTAGTTTTTCTTTTTGGACATCTATTATTTGTTGATATTTCTTGATCCGATAATGTGCGTCTGTAATCATTAATTTGACCATTCGCCTTCCACATTGTTCGGCCAATTTCCATCCCATTGGGCAGTTGACTGGTGGTTTGTATCTTACACTGGTCGGTAGGATTTGATGACGAAGGCATTCGTGGAGAAAGAATAATTGTTCTCTGGTGGATCCTTACCTTTTGGCGAAGTCTTCCCACTTTCGAACAGAGAGAAGCGTTTCCCGCTCGTAAGATTTGGATATGATAGAGAAGATTTGTAGCTCAGGTGGATGATTTTGATGTGGTTGTGTTCTCTGAGCTGGATAGTTAATTTGCGAAGCTTTCGTCACCCTACTGGGTGACATCTTCAGCGCATACTTCAATTTGAAGTGAGCTTTTAGATTTCTCCACGAGTTTATTAATCATCTCTCCTGGCGACCTTGGACGTGATTGGTTGTTTTTGTATGTTTTCACACCTTCTAGGTTACTTGTATTGTCAGTCATTGTTTCTTTGACTTGAACTTTGACCCATTGTGTGTGACTATTCTTTCTTATCGGTTGATAAATTTTGTCTATTTCGATGTGTCTATTGATTGATGATTCACTGGAATGCCAAGCTTCTAAAAATTCTCTAGCATTCTTGTTGTTTCCTCTGTCTAATATTTGAACGTTGTCCCAGTCGAATTGATGCCCGTGGTTGTCTGTATGTAGTGATATGAGGGAGGGCTAATTAATTTGGCCATTGGCTAGTTAATTTTGCGATTTATCTCTTGAAAGTACTAATGATGCGAGACACATGCAAGACTTATTGTATTCGTTTCACTAATACTCAGACAACTTGGTGGTATCTTAAAGTCATACATCAATTTTTGACTGTAGCTTTCTGTAGAAACATGCTCGGTATTGTTGAAATGCACTGCGTTTTGATTAGTATGATTACTTGTACCAACCAGGACTAGTGTTATATGTGTCATGTTTGAAGGTGTTGGATTTGTTGGGATTCATTACTTTGGCTTCTAACGGAATCGAACTTGTCGTTTTCTTCGATAAGGTGTCCCAGAAATAGTAACCAATGCCTTCTACCCAGAATATCTGTGAACCCATTAATTTGAGGTTCAACTATTTCATCTGTGGGATTGTGATCATCTTTCGGAAAAGTAACCGAGAGGGTTGTTGTCGTTGTTGTTGTTTCATTGTTGACTGGATGAGGAGTAGATGGACCTTTGAGTAAAATATCTTGTCAATTGTATATCCTTGCATTAATCACATACCATATTTGATGCTATTAGGAGGAAGCGATCATACGGAGGCAGGCAGTGATGATCGAATACGCAGAGTATATATGAGAGTATACGATTGTCGCAGTTGTTATATAGACCCTTTTGAAAGTTGGATGTAACGATGGCTTGATTCCAAATTGATGGAGCAGTCTCATTTTCTCTCACTTTCGTGAACGGGTGAGTCAATTCCTTGACGAGAATCTCTCCATCGTTTGTGAAAGTAGCAGGGGTGAGGTTGTCTCTGCCGGGCGCCTCAAAGCGTTTCAACATTTAGAGTCCCCTACAAGACTCCACTATATCTTGTGGGTGGTTATTGCCCGACCATGGAGCACAGTAGTTAGTGGTGTTGGATCATGGCGATGTTGGCCAACTGAACTGCCCTTCGAATTGCTCTTATCTGCATCCCGGGCGTCTTTTCAAGCTAGTTATTTGCATACTATCTGCATCTCAGAATGTCTGACTGACACCTACTTTGATGCTGCTGGTGGCATGGATGAACTGGGACAGTTTTCAGCTATTCGCCAACATTGCTACTAATTGCACGTCACAGACACGTTCTGACCACCAGGATACGCAGTCCGTACGTAAACACTGTTGAATCTTATGCATGATGTTGTACTTGCCATCCCACGGAATGAACCAGCACAAATGCGAACGTTGCTAGAAACTGTCAGAAACCCAGTGGTATTAAGTGGTGTAATATTTTAAGCTACGAGTGGTTTTACTGGCTATTCTGATAAGGTTCTGTAGGCGTTACCATCGTTCATCTATGCTGTTTGAACAGTTGCCATCTAGCATTGACATTCGCTCAATCTGGTAGTTCACTTACATTGATCTGTAGGGGACGACGTATATGAGCACCTCCAAATCGTGAAATGATCCCGACACCCACTAAAGCATGATCGGAGTTCAGACATGTGCTCCATAAGCCTCGTATGTCATACAGGGATGTAGTTCATCTGGGTGAACAACCGATGTGACGAAGGTGCACTTCTCTATTCGTCGCACTACTTTAATGGACAATAACTTTCCACTGAAGTTTATCTTGTGTGACTTCAAATATATATAGTGGGTTATTCCTAAGACGGAGATTGTCAATGTCTAACTTGAGATACTCGTCAATCCGTAATTTTTCGAAATACGCATTCTGGCGATATGCATATTGGAGATTTTGATGCAAAATGGAGAATTGACAAATTCGATGCTGAAGATCAACTTGGCTTCACTGAATGTTGCATAGGATGTTGTTGCAACCATTCGCCTTTAACTGTGTAGTGTTTCATGTAGTAGAACACAGCCTGCTGTTTGAATAACAAAAATAAATCATCTTTTTTATTCTCATGCAGACAAGTAAGAAGTGAAGCTGTTTGGAGAAAGACGGTTGGCTACAGAAGGTGTGACCAAGCACTCACTCTTCAGAATCGACTCCGACATCACAAGGTATTTGATGTGTGACTTATACTGTGTTGGTGGCAAAATTCAGTAAGAGTGAACAAGTGGAAGTGAATGCAATGGTTGTTTTGGTCGCTCTACACAATGTGAACAGTGAATTGGAAGAGAACAAAGAAAAGTGTTCAGATTCTTACAATGGGGATACTTGTGTTTCATGATAGTAGATTGATGAATGAATGCACCAAATATAACATGAGATGAGTCCGATTCGACTGCTGACTGTGGATCATGGTGCGATTATACCCACAAGAATAGTAGAACTCAGTCTTGTCTGAAGGAAGAAATTGTTCGACAGCACAGCAGCAAGAGACAGGTGGAGAGACGAAGGAGTGAAGAAGTATGTTACCCAACTATGTTACAAATGTTAAGTTTTCATATAATGCCAATAATTTTATTGGATACTTTTTACACTGTATTGCTAGTAGTAGTAGTAGTAGTAGTAGCAGTAGTAGTCGTAGTGGCACAATTCGAGTTTATTAATCTTGAAATAGTGATATAAGCAGGGATATGCATAGACTGGCTTTGTTTCAAAGTAGTAATGTGCTACGTTGGGTTTCTATAGATGAAGCAGGCTGTGAATAATTGTGGTCGACCTAGCTATCGTGTTTGTTGTTGGCATTCATAGCATTCAACCGAATACACTGCACAGAATTTGAATATTCCACCTTGATGAACACATAGGGGAAGAGGTTTCCAGTTGTTGTGTTTTGTGTTTTTTGTTTGTTTTTTTAATTTGATTTTATTCATATAAGTGTGTTAAGTGTTCACTGAGATATCCTCAGTTTTCTTAATGCAGTCAGTATTCACGTGATTCAGTGACCACCTATGATGCATTGGTCATCACACAAATTCAAATGAAAAGAAGCAAATTTCAGACAAATGTATGATGATAGATGCAGAGTGATAGACACCGATTAAATCTAGCAGTAACTAGGGCATAGTGATAATAATTTTACAAAAATGACTATTTTTCAAGTAGAATTATAGACTATTACTTAATCATTTCTCCTTTCCACTGGAAGCGGTCCTTACAAATTCTCACCTAAGCAGAAAAATTGTAGGCTTGCTGTGATCTTCACATGGAGAGTTGACTACACATTCTGAGTTAATGAATTATGATTAGCACACTGAGAGAGGAAAATGACACTTCAGAAGCAGACTGGATCGCATGAATCCACTCATGGTGGAAAGAGACAACCGATCTCTTCTATTGGGGAACATATTACGGAGAGAGCAAATGAAATGTCATGAGAAGTTATTGTAGTAGTGGACTGTGCACCATGCACCGTGGACCATGAGCCAAAGTCATTTTCTACGCGTCGTGGGAACTAATTGAAGACATACACTGTGGTAGATGGGTTAGGTTTCCTCCCCGAGACCAGTGTCTATTTTTTTGTTGATTGTTGTAGCTTTGGAAAGATTTGATCTGTATCAATTGATCAATGTCTGATTGTTAGTCTGCTTAACTAAGTAATGTGAAAATTGCGTCTACGGGTCAAAGGCTGGACTTCACTTGACAAAGGTGATGAAGAGATACCTAACCAACAAGAAGAAGAAGGATGAATAACTGTCGATGGGAGAAACTTGAATGAGGTTACCTCTTTAACTTGTCCAGCTTGAGAAGATCCCTTCAACTACACACGTCACACTTGAGGATGTCAAAGTCAACCAGTTAACCAGCCAGCCAGCCAGCCAGCCAGCATGGATCGGAAAGGCTTGACTGGCCTTCACTAGTCAGGGTGAAATCAGTCTGGAAGTCTACTGCAATAAGCATGAACGACAAGATTGGGATTTCCAACACTAATGTCAATCAAATCAGTGATTGCTTCTATCTGCTTCCGAGATTCGGCGACCATGGTCTTCAGAAGTATTTCCAATTGACCGCAGACTGAAGACTCTCATTTGCCAACAGCTGTCTGTGATCCATACGGAATATCAGATAGATATCTGGCTAAAAGGAATTAGCAACGAGGAGTCTGTATTGTGACGAGCCAACCAATAACCCACAGCCCAATAAATATATCGAAGAGAGTGGGAACGGATGATCGGACACGCGCTGAGGAGACTGTGAAATGGCGTGTTGCTTATGCCATCCCCTCGAGTGGGTTAGGACGGAATAGAAAGAAACGATGGGTTGCGTGACATGCAGGAGATGGAAGCTTATGAGCAATCGTGGCGCCACCGACACCGTCAACATTGTTGTCGGATTGCCTTCTAAGAATTTCGTAATACTACGATTTGTGGAATAACAACAATAGGAATAAAAAATTTTAGGCGACATGAAGAAACATACAAAGTGTGAACAATCGCTGCTCATTCTCAGTCGTTTCTGGGTGATTACAGAAGCCTTTTACTTTTTATTGCTTCTCTAGGCTGAGAAGTAATGAAGTGTCGTTTAATCGTTGTTTCTTGAGTTGGACAGAAGTGATGATGATTGGGCCTTGTAAGCTTTTAAAAGATTCAGAATAACTCTGACTTTCACAATTATGACTGTCGTGAGTAGGACGATTGTTGATTTCCAGTGTTCCTACGTATATCTCATTCCGCTTTCCAAATTATGTTAGTATGTCATATATTTATATGACTACATTGAGGTGCATAGTTTAGACATAAGATTGCCAACAACCTACCTCAAAGAACTCTTTTATTGAGAAGCACGTTGGATGTTCAGATTCCCAGAAAGATAGATGGCATTGCGACGGGATCGTCACTGGCTCCATTGCTAACTGATTGAAAACTCTCAACTTAGACAACGCATCGGTCACGTAGGCGACACTTTTGTTATCTGAGATGAGAACGTAATGCTTGACGAAATCTTGCTTCTATTTAACAACTGCTATCCCGCCTTGCAATTCACCATATAAAAGGAATCTGAAGTGAGTATTCCCTTGCTTGATGTGTGCCTCAGTAGATGCAGTGATGGACTGCTCAAAAGATCCATCCACCGGGAACGTACATGGACAACTAAATAACTTTTATCGTTGGGTGCCTATCTCCAGTGAAGGGAACTTAATTAATGTCAGTAAAAGGTTTGAGCATTGTCGAATAGATGAAATAAAATCTAATTACATTTCAATAGTTTACACACAATAACAAGTTTTTGTGTTTTGGTAATATTTCGAGCAAAATTACTGCCCGTCAATAGATAAGACCGAAGTGCTCAGTCTCAAATAAGACGAAATCCGCATCCTGGATTCCACTGCTACTCACCATCCAACAATTAACTTCTGTTCCGATCAAATTTGTGGTTTTTGTCCCATGCATGTGCAGCTTTAGGCGAATTTTTTCTAAATTGTTGTAAGCTAGTGTTCCTGTTGGATGACCTTTAGTCAGGCGTTAATGTTCATTCACTCTTCTCTAAATTATTTCTGATAAATACTTCTGGGTAGTTGTTGCCAGGAAACATTTTGAACAGGAAGTTCATTTCTTTTCGCTGGTCCTCTGGTGTTGTTGTAAATCTACGTATTGCATCTGAAGACATTGTATTAATCCTCGTTTTACCGTGGATCAGCTGTTCAGGATTTTATAGCGCACGGTTTATCTTGCAGAACTCAATCAGAGTCGATGTAACTGATTCTAGAGAATGTCAGTATATTCCTCGGAACAGCGTTTGAAGCGTTAGAATGAGAAACGGGATAATTTTGTTTAGAATGTCACGCTGGGTTTCTCAGTCTTCATTAAGATGACCATCCTGTAGAGTCAGGAAATACGGTCAGGTTAACAGAAGATGTAGGCATTTCTTACTAGGATATATTTAAAATTTGTCTTGTGACAGTAGCCTTTGTCTCACCAATTTAAAGCCATCCATGTACTCGTTCACAGGGATCACTGGCCTCAAAAGTATAATCTGTAAGTTGTGAGTGACGCATATTCATTTATTGTACACAGTCACCTTTGATGCAATGAGAGATAGTTCTTGACTGTATTTAAGGCTGGTTTAACGTGTATGCTTTGAAAATTAGCTGAGCCGCATTATACAGGTTGGAGCACGATTACCTGTCTGTTCGACTGCTTCAGGCAGTGGCGTAAAAGAGTGTTGTGTAGATGAGCAGCTTATATTCTTGCTTACTTACACTATTGAAGAAGTCTAGGAATGTACATTGAGGATCTCTCAAAATTTTCATCGAGACGAAACAATGAGAAACGAGTTTTCAACTGGTAGATTGTATGGAGAGAAGGGAGGATTTCGCGGTCGGTAGAACAATAAGTGAGACATTGATATTTCGTCAATCTGCAGGGATAAACAAGTGGGTCGTTGACAGGGGAACGGCTGAGTTCCAGTTGATATGACAAACTTCTTTGATTCCCAACAATAGCTTTGTACCAAATCCCACAGTTTGTTGGTGATTTGCATTTCATTTCTATGTTGGCATTATTACTGCATATTTCTGACTGACAATGATACAGAGGAATTTCCAGATGTGCGTTCCCCTGTTTGGTGGTGATTTAGACAGGTTGAGATGTCGTTTAAAATGATAGCAAATATTGACCGATTAGCTGAGAATAAGAGTCTTGCGATACACTTGAACTAATCCTGCGCGTCCACCAGTCGGTTAGTTATCGCCAGGTATTCACATTTCCATATTTGTAAGGTTGTTTACATCTTTGTGGTGTTTGGTTAACTGCCGTGAAATACAACGGTCAATTATTTTGTTGAGTGTGTGTGTGTGTGTGTGTAGTAGACAGTTATTTTGAAAACTGAAAGTTCAATTTGACCCTATTGTTAATTTGTCCATTACATCTTCATAGCCTGTCTCGATGTATTGAAACGGTTAATATAAATGCAAATTATGAAGTCTAGTAGCTGGCAAATTCAGTTTGAAGGTGTATTTTGCGATTTTGTACACAGTTTTTCACATGATCGAATGTCACTGTCAACAATATGACGAGTGTTGTAACCAAACGTCACTTTCTTCATTTGCTATTGTATTACGATAGCTTACCTCCGGTTAATTAAGATGATTCGATTTATGATTGCAGTGACCGATTTGTATGACTCGTAGTTATGAAATACGTGTAACTTTCAGTGTTGTGTACTGTGAATATTTACTTTTAGAAAGAATAATCTGTGAACATTGGGATAGAGAATTCACACGGAAAAGTCACCTTAAAGAACATTCGAGTTAAACATGAAGGTAAGTTTTTAAAAGACATTCAATAATTGTCTCCTTGCATGATAACATTTGTTTTTGGCGAGCAATGAAATCATTTTGAAGAGTACGAAACAGTTAGCCAGTCAGGTTGGAGATGGATAAATTCGATGTTATGGAAAAGTGTCAAACACATGTGGATGAGCTGAGTGATAATTAAGGAGTCTCCCAGAATGTGTAGTTTTTCTATATAGCGTCGTTTTTATGCTACCAATAATCTGTTACTCTTTGTACTTTGCAGTCTAACATAGGTAGTTCCCCAATTTCATTCTTTATCTCCATGGTGAATTTTATTGAGTCGACATGACTGTTTATGTGTGTGGGAAGAATTTCTCGAAATCGTTCTTTTTCATTATTACTAAGGTGTCGTCTACACATCTTCACCAACATTTTATTGATGATGGCTTGAATGGTCTAAGTGCGTTCTCTTCCCAACAATCCATGAATTTGTCAGCTATTATCGGCTACTGCTTCATTTCGTTGGTATATTTTCCTTGAAATGTAAAATATGTTGTTGTTAGACAGAATTCAACCCCCTTTTATTATCACCTCTTCTACGGATAATTGTGTCCTGTCTTTTAGGTCATCATCTGCTTTCAGTCTCGTTTTCAGTGCATTCATGGTCGTTTGAATGGGTATTATAGTATGAAGACTGTTTACATCAAAGCTGACTAGTATTTTTTCTTCGTTCTGCTTTAGGATGAGAAAAACTTGTAGTCCGGATTACGTTGGCTTTCCTTCGTAAAAGCGACGCTCGCAGGAAACGTTTACCCGAGCGGATTGATTGACTAAAACACGAAAGGTAAGTAGTTGAAATTGGTCATCGACTCAGTTCCAGAGATAACCATATTCATGGAATTGGAATCCATGTCCCAACAGCATGGTTATACCGGTTGAGGAAGGAAGCGTGTGTGGAGCTGTATTCTAGAACACCTGCTCGACTGCTGTCACTCCACCAACCCTGAACATGACTTTGAGATCATCTGTCAAGTTCATGCTAACTTGGAGTCGGTCGCGTTACCATCGTTATAAATTTCAAAAGACAGAAGAGGCTTTGACATTTCGTGAATTTAAGCCAGACGTTTGTGTACAAAAGAAGCATGTACAATCCCTACTTCTGTCTTGGCCGTAGGGGGATAGACATTTATTTATTTATTTTCTATATTTTATTTGTTTTGTTCATTCAGTTATTCTATGTACGTTTCCGACATTACTGCGATTATTGTTATTGTCATTACGATTCTCACTTCCAATTGTCTCCACTTATCTCACTCGACATTCTAAATCCAAAAATATTTTCGCAATGTTGAATCGTATCTTGTCAAATTTCATACCATGTTATGTAGTGTTTCATAGCAGCCTACCGGCCCTGAAATGATACACCCCTTTCGAACACCTATACATCTTATGAATTATTGTACATATGAGATTAATTGTTTTGCCACCTGCCACTTGACTGACATTTAACTATGATTATAATCACAAATATTTTAATTGCATTTCATACTGCTATTGTTGTTATTATTGTTTCATGTCTTCACGCATTTGATTGAATTCCCTCACGATATATGATTTGCTTTAAAAACTTTATGTATACGATTGTACACCTTGATGGTGACCTCGTTGAATAGAGTCCCTTCGCTGAATATCGCGTTCTTAATGTCACAGTGTGAATTATTAAATTAACGTATGATTGTTTGTCTGTTTGATTCTGCGGTGGGACTAAATTTCCAGCAGGCACACGTAGACATACGCACACACACACACACACACTCCTAATCGTCGCCTTGTTCGACTACTAGGCTGTAGGGACTCAGGATTTGAGGATCGGTTAGGTTAGGGTAGGTGAAGAGAGAGAGAGAGTGGTGAGCAATCCCAATCTATAGAAATGACATCATAACTAATAAGAATTCACAAATCTTCAAGCCCTATCTTCTAATTGACGTGCAGAGGAAGCAGTATTTATATGAGGTCATCATATACAGACGGCTAGCTCGTTGTAGGGGACAGATTCCAAGTGAGAATAGTCTATCCAAGGCAGTGTTTTGGTTATTCTCACAGCTGTAACCTGTTTATTTGTTGTTTCAGTCTTTCGGAGTACAGTCTATGCAGAGTGAACTGTGAGTTGTCACAGTGAATCGACTGTTCATTGGTCATCATCTTCTTCTTACGTAAATAAACCCAACACAAAACCTCCCGAATCTGGAACTATCCCACCACATACACACTCTGAATTCCTGATATCTGAATATTTTTACATTGTCTTTCCTTTTCGCGAAGATGCGCTAAGAAATATCCTAATGTTCGTTAAAACTAACACCTTTGTAGATATTCATCTGAAAATCAAGTTGTCTCCGATGGACTGTGATAAGAAGCGCTCAGCTTGCGCTGCACACCTGTTCCAATACAGTTGTGTTTCCGGAGATTACAATTTCACGTCCAGTAGTGTTCGTGTGGACTAACCGTACGGTGATGATACTTGCAGCTCCCACAGATCATTCTGTATCCATCAGAAAGAATGTGTGATAACTGTCAGTGAGAAAGATTGAATCACTTTGGTTATGATTTGCTTGGTTGTGGGTGTGTGTCCAAGTGTGTGTGTGTGTGTGTGCGTTTCTTAGCACTAGTCATCCACCGAGAACTTGTTGTAAATCTCCCGAGTAATTGTTTGACTTTTTCATTTCCTTGCTGATTTGTAGATAGTGAGTCCACGAACTATTACTACTTCTATTGCAATTATTATTATCATTATTAATATTATTATTATTGTTATTATAAGTATCATTGTCACTAATATTATTATTATCATCACTATTATCTTTCTCCCCTATATCATTGAAAGCGTTAATTTCAATGTTTCGTCAAATATCGAAGATTGGATCCCAAATTTTCTCTTTGCTTGGACGGAATCAAGGTCCTTCGGAGTCTCAAAACAACGCAAAGGATATTTCGACGGAAACGGACGAGTCTCGAGACGACAGTTCATGTAGACATGAAAGCTTTGTACGGTATGCCTCTGATGATGAGACTAGTTCTGGTGAGTTCTCACGTTTTGAAGCAGAAGCTTCTTCACTACTTGGAGAAGTGATATGGAATTCATTGCAGACTGTTTACTGGAATTAATTCATTCCAGACGTTATGCTGGGAAATGTGTGTGAATTTTAAGTCAGGTGAACAAACATCCGGCCGATAGTTGTTACCTTGACATGGTGGTCGAGCTTGCATATCGCACTGACTTAACAAGTTACACTGGTTGGAACTAATGTTCCTGCAGGTCTGAAGATGGCAGGAAGATTGTTTAGGTAGGGACTAGACTAAAAGCGGTTAGCAGCTTAGTGTAAGCTTTTCTGTGGACAACCAAGTGTGCGCCACGTGTTTCGGGAAATTAAGGTGACATCTGATGCCAGATCGAAATGAAGACGAATAGGTTTGCTGTTAATAGATAGCGTAGTGTACTTGCGTTTGTTGGTGAAATGGACTCTGTAAGTTGTGAAAATGGTCTGTACCCGAGGAGATTGTTTCGTCTTGAGGGGACTACTTCTTCTGTTACTCACCGAGGAATTTTTCTGTGGTGGACAGTAACCCTGTTTATGTCGAAAACGATGACACTTGCAGCATTTATGTTTCTTGAAAGGACAAAACTTGACAAAATGCCATGAACCACAGTACCAGCAGACTGACGGAGGTTTAGATGAATTTCGAGACTGGCGTGCTGTGTGCTTAAAGGTGATCGAAGGAGTTTTCACTGTGTTAATTGAACCGAATTCAGGCGACCGTGGTTCGCACTCCATCATGGCAATGTCGTACTTCAAGTTGATGAAGCGTTGGTATTTTGCTGTCACCGTTTGTAAAGTCATTTTCGGGTCTTGTTTCACGAGTAACGGAAGTCGAGTTCTTATGACAGCATCTACTGGGTTCTTCAAACCACAAGTAAAAATCAACCACTTGAACTGATCTGGCGTCACTTCGTGTGGTTTGGACCTTCCAAATTCCTTGTTCAATTTGCCAGCGTACGTGCCAGCCAGCTCTGCTGCCTGTGCACTCTGACAAGGGAGGGTTAGAATAGGTCGGTCTGAAGATTTCGACATCCGACTTACCCTAGGGTGGTCCGTAACTGGCGTTGAGTCACTGTTGCGAAACCAAAGCTAAATGTCAGTTCGGACAGGCTGTGTGTGACCAACCAGCCTCAGGTAGTTGTTCTCTGGAGTATTTCACGTCAGGAACCTTCACCAGATCGGACATGAGGCGTCATTAGCTAGTATTCTGGCATCTCAAGCAATGGATGTATGTTGTGTTTCTGAGACACGCGTACAAGACCCGGGTGTGTTTGGTTATTCACTAAAGCTCACCCGGCCAACAAGGTGGATCTGCGAAATTCACTTTAAGGCTGTCAGGAGATTCCTCAGCGAGGACTCACAGGTGTAGGAATAGCGTTGAATATTAGGGTTTGAGAATCACTCCTTGACTGGGTCCCAGTAGAGTGTCGTATGTGTGCGGTCTGTCTGGGCAGGTCCGTTGGAAGAGGGAAGGATGGCGTTACCCGTCTTTGTCTTTGCATAGTCTCACCACCGCTTATTTCAGACGTCTCACACAATGGCTATTGAACTGTCTTTGAGCACACAAACACACTGTGACCCCTGAAGATTGGTCAATTATAAAACATTTGTATTTCATATTGTATTGTAGTGGACTAACAGTCATCACAAGAATTCCATTGCTTTCCTACTCGGCAGGTAATTTACCAGGCAAATTCGAAGTCTCCGATGCTGAGTCAAGTATGAGACCAAGCAACTTCGAGTTGGATAAATCGTAAGTATAAGTCAGTGTTTACATATATATACATATATATATATATATGTATGTATATATATAAACATATACATATATATATTCACAATACTCACGTCATTTTGATGCAGCGCAATCCGATTTCCCTGTACAGCATTATACCTACGGAGACGTTGTGATGCATTCACTCGTTGTAATCTAATCTCCCAGATCCATTAAACCGTCATGCACTGCCATATTACTATTCTTTCTCACGTACATTTCTGTCCATCAGAATTGTTTGAATGTCTCTGTTTTTACTCTGTTGCATTGTCTACCATTGTATAGTATATGGAGTGAGTTGTGTGTCAAGTTGAAGTACTGTACTCAATGCTGTGCAGAAGTTCTTTGTTGAGATAGATAGATAGATAGATAGACAGACAGCCAGTCAGTCAGTCAGGCAGTCAGTCAGTATGTATGTATTTATGTATGTATGTATGTATGTATGTACGTATGTATGTATGTATGTATGTATGTATGTATGTATGTATGTATGTATGTATGTATGCATGTATGTATGTATGTATGTATGTATGTATGTATGTATGTATATATGTATGTATGTATGTATGTATGTATGTATGTATGTATGTATGTATGTATGTATGAACGCACACGTAGAATCGAACATGAAGGCACGCCTAGTACACCATCAACGCCGACATGATGATGATATCCGATTGAAGACAGACAATGGCGACTTGGTTCATCGGCTCATACAACATTCGGATTTCAGGCGAAACATCCTGGGTTCGAATTCCGCCACATCTACTACTGGGTAGTATTAGAATTAGTAGGATGATCAACCCTTACACAATAACTCCATCCATAATGGAGTTATACACTACGACAATGCCGAAGTTTTATACTTATACCTTACACAATAGTCGTGTGTGTGTGTGTGTGGCTGCCTGGCACATGAAGGACGTGTTCTGTGTGACTCAAGTCAAACACTTACATTCATCAAGTTTGTCTGTCTGAATAAATGACGAAATGTGAATGGAGAAAGAATCCTCTGATCTATCATTCCCTTCAACGTTGACTGATATATATATATATATATTATTGGATTTCTCTGGCCTATGAGGTAAGAATTCAACTAGAATATGCATTGGTGAATTGCATCTTCAGCCGGATTCGGAGCTTAGTTTATTAGCTTCGTTGTGGTTAAGTGGAGTAGTGGTGTGGTGGTGTGGTGGTGTGATACAGACAATGTGTGCCAACGTAATATTATTCTCACATATTCCCACAGTTCAATTCGGCATTAGCAACAGAACACAATACATCCATTTGAAGATTCTATTTGATGTTAGAGACAGAATACATTTCCCACGGTTATATACTGCATTAACAAAGAATACTATGTATTTTTGAACATACCACTAGTCGTAATAGCTTCATTGAAGTTGATTGCTAGGTGAATGCCATTCAGGGTGGACAGAAAGATGGTTTCAGAATGTATGAAAGATAGTGTAACATATTGCTTGGAAAATATGTAGCTGGTCGATTAGCCCAGCAGTACATAAAAATACCTGTAGTGAAGTGAATTATTGAATATTTCGTGTCACTGATGATGGGAGGAGATATTTTCTCACGTACGCATCTCTGTGGTGTAGACGTATGCTGAAGCTTTGTCCGCGTATCACTCGCCCTGTCTCACTCTTCGTCTTCATTATTTCTAGATAGGGTTTAGAGAATTTGGAATTCGGTGTTTTCTTATCTAGTGAGCTATTAGAGCAGAATGAACTCTACTCTACTCACAGTCAGTGTTTTTGTTAACAGGATATCATCATCATCATCGTCATCATCATCATCATCATCATCATCATTGGTTGTGGAGATAATGTACTAGCTATTTTGTGCACCATTAATTTCAGGCTTACATTTCAATATTTGTTCCCAATGTTTTCTTCTGTTCAACAGTGATTTGGTTGAGTCAGTTCGAACAGAGGAATATTGCAATTTCACGACTGAAAATATAGCAGCTGAAATGTCTAATCAATTAAATAATAATAGTGCATCCACAGAAAGACGTCAAAACAGTCAGAGCTGTAGAAAGTTAGAAAGTAACCAACCTGGTGTATGTGAGATTGTTCAACCTTCTTCTTCATTCCAAGATCCAGATCCATCGTCGTCGTCAAATGCGACACTTTCTGATGGTGTTTCTCGAGACAGCGACTGGCGTATCTGGGCTACGCAACTTTTAAATGACAGTGAGGCAGTTGTCAATATGCTGCAGAAAGAGAATGGAGGCCACAAGTGAGTGTGAATGTTTTGTATCCTGATTATCCAGTTTCAGTGTCACTTTGTGTCAGCAAATGTCAATTGTTGGCTTAGTTAGGTCTTTGAAATGAGCTTTGTTTACAATGAGAGTTTCTTTCTAACATATGACACACATTCTCACCTGTTGAGGAGTGATTACATGATGGACAACAAAGACATTGAGGTGAATGTGGCATAAGAGTACAGTCTGTTTTGTTCATATTGCCTACCTACACCACATACATTCTTAGGTGGAGAATGTGAACAGGGAATTTCAACAATATGAAACGTATTGCTTGAGTTACTGCACGGGATATGGTTGTTTACGAATTCGCATATTTTCAGATTGACTGTACAGCTTGATAATAAATTCGCTGAGAAGAATCTTCTCGATGAAATTTGTTTTTCCAATGTCGTTACAGTGGGAAATACCGAAATATACAATACTCGCCAATAATGTTGATGTTAATGGTGATGATAGTAATAGTAATGCTAATAATAACAATAATAATAATAGTTGTATAACAGTTGAATATTGACTGATAACAGAATAGGTTATGCAATGTATGAAATCATTGATGGAATGAATCAGTTTTGTCGTTGATAATAATTATGGTGATGATAATGTAAAAGTGAAGCAGCGTACAGTTCATCGTCATCAGCATCATCATCATCATCACTGTTGGAAAGATATGAAGTGTCACTGAATAAGTAGTAACTTGCGAGTAATTTCATGTAGTTGACAGGAAGCCACAGCTGCGACTGTGTGGGTGGATCTGCGTTAGATCTCATGAACGACTAGTTGGGAGTTGATATCTCGGATTATTGAATGACCTACGACTCCACACAAATCCCAAGTGCCCTCAGGTGGGCACCAACCACCAATCTGTCAGTTAACAGTTAAATCCCGTCGCTTATCACCGTTCATTCATGAGTGTACCAGTGATTCAGACAGAGGAATTCGTGTGCCATCGGATAAGGATATAAGAAATGTAGATTGATATTGACATTGCAGTTATCATCCTCAAGGAATTTCTTCGAAGGTGTACCATGGAAGTGTATTCCACATTCAGTATTGTCTAGTTAGCATGGAACAAAATCGACAGTAGTACTGTTGAATCCGTATTAGGTGTAATTTTTGGGATAGTGTTCCCTCGTCAAGTTATAAATTGGTGCGTTGAAACATGTCGTATGTATACTGGAGTCATATTGTCGTTATTTTGGTGATGCAGATATTCTTGATTAAGAAAAGTGACGAGAATGAGCTGTTTGTCTAATAAGTAATAAATCTGATGATGTACATGCATGAGTGATTTTCACTTGTAAAGAAGAACACTGAGACAAATTCCACTTTCTAGATGTTCTACTGGAGGGTGGGAGATTATTTGGCCCACTCAGGAGAAGACCAGATTTGTACGACAGTGTATGCTGAAAAGTGAAATTTGGTAATAAGACGGAGGAATTAGGTGGAGAGGATGGGCTACAGTTATTGATTAGGAGACGAACTAGGTCACCTCTGTAGTATTCCAATCGAAATAGGCTACCTGAATGAAACGCCTGTGACACTTGCTGGTGGTTGAGTGAAATATATATGTATATATATATATTTATATTTATATATGAATAAATCACGAATTGGCGAAGTTGGAATTCATGGGACATTGTGTGGGATCGCAATGGCACAATGGTGTGGGAGCCGGCTTTGCAGTGGAAGGGTCCTGGCTTCGAAGCCTGGCGGTGTGTGTGTGTCGCTGAACAGCCCAAAACTAGGACGAGACAGCTGTACAGTGCACTAAGCTTTCGCATTGCTTCTCTAACTGATCGAAGCTGGTGCGCCCATCTCGTAACCAATCAAACCTTCGCGAAATAACACCTGATAGTAAATGATTCATCAGGGTTGCTGAGGCAAGCCGTCGACTCTTCAGACTCCGGCGCTTGTAAACACTATTGTCCATTTCCATGTTGTATTCTCATGATGTTAACGACAAAAATCTCTTTTTCTGTGTTAATATTTCACTAGACGACATTACTTATCCAGCGTTATTTTTTGAAATATTCTACCTCAACAGATATGGGCTAACATTACGCGGATTGAAGAAGTTGGTTGATGGATTATTACATCCAATTAAAAAGGATTTCAATGAAGGAGTGATTACAACAAGATTGATTTTCACTAACCGTTTGCTGAAAGAACTCGCGTGCATCACAATGAAGCACAGAGACGATGCACGGGAACACGCTATAGCGAAACAGCTGTATCATATATGGGAAAATCAACTGACCACTTCGACGACAGAATCTTGTTGTTCCCCACCGAAGAAGGCTCGTGTAAGTGGTATCGAATAATCTTTGTGTATTTTTATGCTTCAATGTTGTTTTTCCTTGAATTATTTTATACAATTGAATGGAATCAGTGAAAGGGCTAAGTGTTTCTGATTGTTTTGCTTCCCGAGTGGTTGGTATATGTAGATACAATTCGACTGGCTTCCGGCTACATCAAGCACTGACATCGGTTGTAAAATCATTTAGCGTCGAGGAGTACTTAGTGTACAGCTGTTTCCTTCTAGTTCGGAAGTCTTCAGTGGAACTCACTCAGTCTTAGTGAGTGGTTGTATTCGATTAGGGCGAGGATGAAGTTGCTGGATTTCCAACGAGAAGACACCATCAGTAGTAGGGTTCATTTGACCACGTGTAGTGAAGTATGAACTGACATACGAAGCTGAAAGGGATTACTGGTTATAGGGGAGGCTGAGGATCTATGAGTTTAGGAAATCTCCTGTACAAAACTGGGGATAATTTCTCAACCTTAATAGCATACGACCTCTGGTCATATCTAACGGGTATATTCCACACTAAACAACGAGTCCGGCAGTTCCCACAGCAACAAAATTTGGAGAAGTCCTTGACAGGAAAACAGATTCAGAAGTAATAGTCAATGCGAAAATTTGAGATAGATAGCGGTCGATATATACACATATATATTCCTGTTTATATTCTGGCATATTTATGAGTGATTACAACGTTGATTTCGTCAATTTACTCCAAGCAGTTCCCAAAAGATGATCAAAATCGGGATTTCCATGTAGAAAGCATCGCAAACCGACATCATTCGGAGGAATGTAGGAAACCACGGAGCACTGAGCAGATGATTTGTCATAGCTTGAGACTATTCAGCTGCGTGCATCCTTCAGGGACCTTCAGGCTGCAAGTCAAACACTAATAATCCAGTCACTTGGTAACAGTTCAGTGGCTAATGAATTGCAACTCTTATAATTTCGCCATCTCCAACCAATTTGCATCCGCTGTATTGCGGACGCGGATCAGCTGTTCGGGATTTTATAGCGCACGGTTTATCTTGCAGAACTCAATCAGAGTCGATGTAACTGATTCTAGAGAATGTCAGTATATTCCTCGGAACAGCGTTTGAAGCGTTAGAATGAGAAACGGGATAATTTTGTTTAGAATGTCACGCTGGGTTTCTCAGTCTTCATTAAGATGACCATCCTGTAGAGTCAGGAAATACGGTCAGGTTAACAGAAGATGTAGGCATTTCTTACTAGGATATATTTAAAATTTGTCTTGTGACAGTAGCCTTTGTCTCACCAATTTAAAGCCATCCATGTTCTCGTTCACAAGGATCACTGGCCTCAAAAGTATTATCTGTAAGTTGTGAGTGACGCATATTCATTTATTGTACACAGTCACCTTTGATGCAATGAGAGATAGTTCTTGACTGTATTTAAGGCTGGTTTAACGTGTATGCTTTGAAAATTAGCTGAGCAGCATTATACAGGTTGGAGCACGATTACCTCTCTGTTCGACTGCTTCAGGCAGTGGCGTAAAAGAGTGTTGTGTAGATGAGCAGCTTATATTCTTGCTTACTTACACTATTGAAGAAGTCTAGGAATGTACATTGAGGATCTCTCAAAATTTTCATCGCGACGAAACAATAAGAAACGAGTTTTCAACTGGTAGATTGTATGGAGAGAAGGGAGGATTTCGCGGTCGGTAGAACAATAAGTGAGACATTGATATTTCGTCAATCTGCAGGGATAAACAAGTGGGTCGTTGACAGGGGAACGGCTGAGTTCCAGTTGATATGACAAACTTCTTTGATTCCCAACAATAGCTTTGTACCAAATCCCACAGTTTGTTGGTGATTTGCATTTCATTTCTATGTTGGCATTATTACTGCATATTTCTGACTGACAATGATACAGAGGAATTTCCAGATGTGCGTTCCCCTGTTTGGTGGTGATTTAGACAGGTTGAGATGTCGTTTAAAATGATAGCAAATATTGACCGATTAGCTGAGAATAAGAGTCTTGCGATACACTTGAACTAATCCTGCGCGTTCACCAGTCGGTTAGTTATCGCCAGGTATTCACATTTCCATATTCGTAAGGTTGTTTACATCTTTGTGGTGTTTGGTTAACTGCCGTGAAATACAACGGTCAATTATTTTGTTGAGTGTGTGTGTGTAGTAGACAGTTATTTTGAAAACTGAAAGTTCAATTTGACCCTATTGTTAATTTGTCCATTACATCTTCATAGCCTGTCTCGATGTATTGAAACGGTTAATATAAATGCAAATTATGAAGTCTAGTAGCTGGCAAATTCAGTTTGAAGGTGTATTTTGCGATTTTGTACACAGTTTTTCACATGATCGAATGTCACTGTCAACAATATGACGAGTGTTGTAACCAAACGTCACTTTCTTCATTTGCTATTGTATTACGATAGCTTACCTCCGGTTAATTAAGATGATTCGATTTATGATTGCAGTGACCGATTTGTATGACTCGTAGTTATGAAATACGTGTAACTTTCAGTGTTGTGTACTGTGAATATTTACTTTTAGAAAGAATAATCTGTGAACATTGGGATAGAGAATTCACACGGAAAAGTCACCTTAAAGAACATTCGAGTTAAACATGAAGGTAAGTTTTTAAAAGATATTCAATAATTGTCTCCTTGCATGATAACATTTGTTTTTGGCGAGCAATGAAATCATTTTGAAGAGTACGAAACAGTTAGCCAGTCAGGTTGGAGATGGATAAATTCGATGTTATGGAAAAGTGTCAAACACATGTGGATGAGCTGAGTGATAATTAAGGAGTCTCCCAGAATGTGTAGTTTTTCTATATAGCGTCGTTTTTATGCTACCAATAATCTATTACTCTTTGTACTTTGCAGTCTAACATAGGTAGTTCCCCAATTTCATTCTTTATCTCCATGGTGAATTTTATTGAGTCGACATGACTGTTTATGTGTGTGGGAAGAATTTCTCGAAATCGTTCTTTTTCATTATTACTAAGGTGTCGTCTACACATCTTCACCAACATTTTATTGATGATGGCTTGAATGGTCTAAGTGCGTTCTCTTCCCAACAATCCATGAATTTGTCAGCTATTATCGGCTACTGCTTCATTTCGTTGGTATATTTTCCTTGAAATGTAAAATATGTTGTTGTTAGACAGAATTCAACCCCCTTTTATTATCACCTCTTCTACGGATAATTGTGTCCTGTCTTTTAGGTCATCATCTGCTTTCAGTCTCGTTTTCAGTGCATTCATGGTCGTTTGAATGGGTATTATAGTATGAAGACTGTTTACATCAAAGCTGACTAGTATTTTTTCTTCGTTCTGCTTTAGGATGAGAAAAACTTGTAGTCCGGATTACGTTGGCTTTCCTTCGTAAAAGCGACGCTCGCAGGAAACGTTTACCCGAGCGGATTGATTGACTAAAACACGAAAGGTAAGTAGTTGAAATTGGTCATCGACTCAGTTCCAGAGATAACCATATTCATGGAATTGGAATCCATGTCCCAACAGCATGGTTATACCGGTTGAGGAAGGAAGCGTGTGTGGAGCTGTATTCTAGAACACCTGCTCGACTGATGTCACTCCACCAACCCTGAACATGACTTTGAGATCATCTGTCAAGTTCATGCTAACTTGGAGTCGGTCGCGTTACCATCGTTATAAATTTCAAAAGACAGAAGAGGCTTTGACATTTCGTGAATTTAAGCCAGACGTTTGTGTACAAAAGAAGCATGTACAATCCCTACTTCTGTCTTGGCCGTAGGGGGATAGACATTTATTTATTTAATTTCTATATTTTATTTGTTTTGTTTATTCAGTTATTCTATGTACGTTTCCGTCATTACTGCGATTATTGTTATTGTCATTGCGATTCTCACTTCCAATTGTCTCCACTTATCTCACTCGACATTCTAAATCCAAAAATATTTTCGCAATGTTGAATCGTATCTTGTCAAATTTCATACCATGTTATGTAGTGTTTCATAGCAGCCTACCGGCCCTGAAATGATACACCCCTTTCGAACACCTATACATCTTATGAATTATTGTACATATGAGATTAATTGTTTTGCCACCTACCACTTGACTGACATTTAACTATGATTATAATCACAAATATTTTAATTGCATTTCATACTGCTATTGTTGTTATTATTGTTTCATGTCTTCACGCATTTGATTGAATTCCCTCACGATATATGATTTGCTTTAAAAACTTTATGTATACGATTGTACACCTTGATGGTGACCTCGTTGAATAGAGTCCCTTCGCTGAATATCGCGTTCTTAATGTCACAGTGTGAATTATTAAATTAACGCATGATTGTTTGTCTGTTTGATTCTGCGGTGGGACTAAATTTCCAGCAGGCACACGTAGACATACGCACACACACACACACACTCCTAATCGTCGCCTTGTTCGACTACTAGGCTGTAGGGACTCAGGATTTGAGGATCGGTTAGGTTAGGGTAGGTGAAGAGAGAGAGAGAGAGTGGTGAGCAATCCCAATCTATAGAAATGACATCATAACTAATAAGAATTCACAAATCTTCAAGCCCTATCTTCTAATTGACGTGCAGGGGAAGCAGTATTTATATGAGGTCATCATATACAGACGGCTAGCTTGTTGTAGGGGACAGATTCCAAGTGAGAATAGTCTATCCAAGGCAGTGTTTTGGTTATTCTCACAGCTGTAACCTGTTTATTTGTTGTTTCAGTCTTTCGGAGTACAGTCTATGCAGAGTGAACTGTGAGTTGTCACAGTGAATCGACTGTTCATTGGTCATCATCTTCTTCTTACGTAAATAAACCCAACACAAAACCTCCCGAATCTGGAACTATCCCACCACATACACACTCTGAATTCCTGATATCTGAATATTTTTACATTGTCTTTCGTTTTCGCGAAGATGCGCTAAGAAATATCCTAATGTTCGTTAAAACTAACACCTTTGTAGATATTCATCTGAAAATCAAGTTGTCTCCGATGGACTGTGATAAGAAGCGCTCAGCTTGCGCTGCACACCTGTTCCAATACAGTTGTGTTTCCGGAGATTACAATTTCACGTCCAGTAGTGTTCGTGTGGACTAACCGTACGGTGATGATACTTGCAGCTCCCACAGATCATTCTGTATCCATCAGAAAGAATGTGTGATAACTGTCAGTGAGAAAGATTGAATCACTTTGGTTATGATTAGCTTGGTTGTGGGTGTGTCTCCAAGTGTGTGTGTGTGTGTGCGTTTCTTAGCACTAGTCATCCACCGAGAACTTGTTGTAAATCTCCCGAGTAATTGTTTGACTTTTTCATTTCCTTGCTGATTTGTAGATAGTGAGTCCACGAACTATTACTACTTCTATTGCAATTATTATTATCATTATTAATATTATTATTATTGCTATTATAAGTATCATTGTCACTAATATTATTATTATCATCACTATTATCTTTCTCCCCTATATCATTGAAAGCGTTAATTTCAATGTTTCGTCAAATATCGAAGATTGCATCGCAAATTTTCTCTTTGCTTGGACGGAATCAAGGTCCTTCAGAGTCTCAAAACAGCCCGGAGGATATTTCGACAGAAACGGACGAGTCTCGAGACGACTCTTCATATAGGGGGAGAGACATCTATTTTTTGTCTATGATTTATTTGTTTTGTTTATTCAGTTATTTTATGTACGTTTCCGACATTGATGCGATTATTGTTATTGTCATTGCGATTCTCACTTTCAATTGTCTCCACTTACCTCACTTGACATTCTAAATCCAAAAATATTTTCGCAATGTTGAATCGTATCTTGTCAAATTTCATACCATGTTATGTAGTGTTTCATAGCAGCCTACCGGCCCTGAAATGATACACCCCTTTCGAACACCTATACATCTTATGAATTATTGTACATATGAGATTAATTGTTTTGCCACCTACCACTTGACTGACATTTAACTATGATTATAATCACAAATATTTTAATTGCATTTCATACTGCTATTGTTGTTATTATTGTTTCATGTCTTCACGCATTTGATTGAATTCCCTCACGATATATGATTTGCTTTAAAAACTTTATGTATAGGACTGTACAACTTGATGGTAATCTCGTTGAATAGAGTCCCTTCGCTGAATATCGCGTTCTTAATGTCACAGTGTGAATTATTAAATTAACGTATGATTGTTTGTCTGTTTGATTCTGCGGTGGGACTAAATTTCCAGCAGGCACACGTAGACATACGCACACACACACACACACACACTCCTAATCGTCGCCTTGTTCGACTACTAGGCTGTAGGGACTCAGGATTTGAGGATCGGTTAGGTTAGGGTAGGTGAAGAGAGAGAGAGAGAGTGGTGAGCAATCCCAATCTATAGAAATGACATCATAACTAATAAGAATTCACAAATCTTCAAGCCCTATCTTCTAATTGACGTGCAGGGGAAGCAGTATTTATATGAGGTCATCATATACAGACGGCTAGCTCGTTGTAGGGGACAGATTCCAAGTGAGAATAGTCTATCCAAGGCAGTGTTTTGGTTATTCTCACAGCTGTAACCTGTTTATTTGTTGTTTCAGTCTTTCGGAGTACAGTCTATGCAGAGTGAACTGTGAGTTGTCACAGTGAATCGACTGTTCATTGGTCATCATCTTCTTCTTACGTAAATAAACCCAACACAAAACCTCCCGAATCTGGAACTATCCCACCACATACACACTCTGAATTCCTGATATCTGAATATTTTTACATTGTCTTTCGTTTTCGCGAAGATGCGCTAAGAAATATCCTAATGTTCGTTAAAACTAACACCTTTGTAGATATTCATCTGAAAATCAAGTTGTCTCCGATGGACTGTGATAAGAAGCGCTCAGCTTGCGCTGCACACCTGTTCCAATACAGTTGTGTTTCCGGAGATTACAATTTCACGTCCAGTAGTGTTCGTGTGGACTAACCGTACGGTGATGATACTTGCAGCTCCCACAGATCATTCTGTATCCATCAGAAAGAATGTGTGATAACTGTCAGTGAGAAAGATTGAATCACTTTGGTTATGATTAGCTTGGTTGTGGGTGTGTCTCCAAGTGTGTGTGTGTGTGTGCGTTTCTTAGCACTAGTCATCCACCGAGAACTTGTTGTAAATCTCCCGAGTAATTGTTTGACTTTTTCATTTCCTTGCTGATTTGTAGATAGTGAGTCCACGAACTATTACTACTTCTATTGCAATTATTATTATCATTATTAATATTATTATTATTGCTATTATAAGTATCATTGTCACTAATATTATTATTATCATCACTATTATCTTTCTCCCCTATATCATTGAAAGCGTTAATTTCAATGTTTCGTCAAATATCGAAGATTGCATCGCAAATTTTCTCTTTGCTTGGACGGAATCAAGGTCCTTCAGAGTCTCAAAACAGCCCGGAGGATATTTCGACAGAAACGGACGAGTCTCGAGACGACTCTTCATATAGGGGGAGAGACATCTATTTTTTGTCTATGATTTATTTGTTTTGTTTATTCAGTTATTTTATGTACGTTTCCGACATTGATGCGATTATTGTTATTGTCATTGCGATTCTCACTTTCAATTGTCTCCACTTACCTCACTTGACATTCTAAATCCAAAAATATTTTCGCAATGTTGAATCGTATCTTGTCAAATTTCATACCATGTTATGTAGTGTTTCATAGCAGCCTACCGGCCCTGAAATGACACACCCCTTTCGAACACCTATACATCTTATGAATTATTGTACATATGAGATTAATTGTTTTGCCACCTGCCACTTGACTGACATTTAACTATGATTATAATCAGAAATATTTTAATTGCATTTCATACTACTATTGTTGTTATTATTGTTTCATGTCTTCACGCATTTGATTGAATTCCCTCACGATATATGATTTGCTTTAAAAACTTTATGTATAGGACTGTACAACTTGATGGTAATCTCGTTGAATAGAGTCCCTTCGCTGAATATCGCGTTCTTAATGTCACAGTGTGAATTATTAAATTAACGTATGATTGTTTGTCTGTTTGATTCTGCGGTGGGACTAAATTTCCAGCAGGCACACGTAGACATACGCACACACACACACACACACTCCTAATCGTCGCCTTGTTCGACTACTAGGCTGTAGGGACTCAGGATTTGAGGATCGGTTAGGTTAGGGTAGGTGAAGAGAGAGAGAGAGAGTGGTGAGCAATCCCAATCTATAGAAATGACATCATAACTAATAAGAATTCACAAATCTTCAAGCCCTATCTTCTAATTGACGTGCAGAGGAAGCAGTATTTATATGAGGTCATCATATACAGACGGCTAGCTCGTTGTAGGGGACAGATTCCAAGTGAGAATAGTCTATCCAAGGCAGTGTTTTGGTTATTCTCACAGCTGTAACCTGTTTATTTGTTGTTTCAGTCTTTCGGAGTACAGTCTATGCAGAGTGAACTGTGAGTTGTCACAGTGAATCGACTGTTCATTGGTCATCATCTTCTTCTTACGTAAATAAACCCAACACAAAACCTCCCGAATCTGGAACTATCCCACCACATACACACTCTGAATTCCTGATATCTGAATATTTTTACATTGTCTTTCCTTTTCGCGAAGATGCGCTAAGAAATATCCTAATGTTCGTTAAAACTAACACCTTTGTAGATATTCATCTGAAAATCAAGTTGTCTCCGATGGACTGTGATAAGAAGCGCTCAGCTTGCGCTGCACACCTGTTCCAATACAGTTGTGTTTCCGGAGATTACAATTTCACGTCCAGTAGTGTTCGTGTGGACTAACCGTACGGTGATGATACTTGCAGCTCCCACAGATCATTCTGTATCCATCAGAAAGAATGTGTGATAACTGTCAGTGAGAAAGATTGAATCACTTTGGTTATGATTAGCTTGGTTGTGGGTGTGTCTCCAAGTGTGTGTGTGTGTGTGTGTGCGTTTCTTAGCACTAGTCATCCACCGAGAACTTGTTGTAAATCTCCCGAGTAATTGTTTGACTTTTTCATTTCCTTGCTGATTTGTAGATAGTGAGTCCACGAACTATTACTACTTCTATTGCAATTATTATTATCATTATTAATATTATTATTATTGTTATTATAAGTATCATTGTCACTAATATTATTATTATCATCACTATTATCTTTCTCCCCTATATCATTGAAAGCGTTAATTTCAATGTTTCGTCAAATATCGAAGATTGGATCCCAAATTTTCTCTTTGCTTGGACGGAATCAAGGTCCTTCGGAGTCTCAAAACAACGCAAAGGATATTTCGACGGAAACGGACGAGTCTCGAGACGACTGTTCATGTAGACATGAAAGCTTTGTACGGTATGCCTCTGATGATGAGACTAGTTCTGGTGAGTTCTCACGTTTTGAAGCAGAAGCTTCTTCACTACTTGGAGAAGTGATATGGAATTCATTGCAGACTGTTTACTGGAATTAATTCATTCCAGACGTTATGCTGGGAAATGTGTGTGAATTTTAAGTCAGGTGAACAAACATCCGGCCGATAGTTGTTACCTTGACATGGTGGTCGAGCTTGCATATCGCACTGACCTAACAAGTTACACTGGCTGGAACTAATGTTCCTGCAGGTCCGAAGATGGCAGGAAGATTGTTTAGGTAGGGACTAGACTAAAAGCGGTTAGCGGCTTAGTGTAAGCTTTTCTGTGGACAACCAAGTGTGCGCCACGTGTTTCGGGAAATTAAGGTGACATCTGATGCCAGATCGAAATGAAGACGAATAGGTTTGCTGTTAATAGATAGCGTAGTGTACTTGCGTTTGTTGGTGAAATGGACTCTGTAAGTTGTGAAAATGGTCTGTACCCGAGGAGATTGTTTCGTCTTGAGGGGACTACTTCTTCTCTTACTCACCGAGGAATTTTTCTGTGGTGGACAGTAACCCTGTTTATGTCGAAAACGATGACACTTGCAGCATTTATGTTTCTTGAAAGGACAAAACTTGACAAAATGCCATGAACCACAGTACCAGCAGACTGACGGAGGTTTAGCTGAATTTCGAGACTGGCGTGCTGTGTGCTTAAAGGTGATCGAAGGAGTTTTCACTGTGTTAATTGAACCGAATTCAGGCGACCGTGGTTCGCACTCCATCATGGAAATGTCGTACTTCAAGTTGATGAAGCGTTGGTATTTTGCTGTCACCGTTTGTAAAGTCATTTTCGGGTCTTGTTTCACGAGTAACGGAAGTCGAGTTCTTATGACAGCATCTTCTGGGTTCTTGAAACCACAAGTAAAAATCAACCACTTTAACTGATCTGGCGTCACTTCGTGTGGTTTGAACCTTCCTTGTTCAATTTGCCAGCTCTGCTGTCTGTGCACTCTGACAAGGGAGGGTTAGAATAGGTCGGTCTGAAGATTTCGACATCCGACTTACCCTAGTGTGATCCGTAACTGGCGTTGAGTCACTGTTGCGAAACCAAAGCTAAATGTCAGTTCGGACAGGCTGTGTGTGACCAACCAGCCTCAGGTAGTTGTTCTCTGGAGTATTTCACGTCAGGAACCTTCACCAGATCGGACATGAGGCGTCATTAGCTAGTATTCTGGCATCTCAAGCAATGGATGTATGTTGTGTTTCTGAGACACGCGTACAAGACCCGGGTGTGTTTGGTTATTCACTAAAGCTCACCCGGCCAACAAGGTGGATCTGCGAAATTCACTTTAAGGCTGTCAGGAGAATCCTCAGCGAGGACTCACAGGTGTAGGAATAGCGTTGAATATTAGGGTTTTAGAATCACTCCTTGACTGGGTCCCAGTAGAGTGTCGTATGTGTGCGGTCTGTCTGGGCAGGTCCGTTGGAAGAGGGAAGGATGGCGTTACCCGTCTTTGTCTTTGCATAGTCTCACCACCGCTTATTTCAGACGTCTCACACAATGGCTATTGAACTGTCTTTGAGCACACAAACACACTGTGACCCCTGAAGATTGGTCAATTATAAAACATTTGTATTTCATATTGTATTGTAGTGGACTAACAGTCATCACAAGAATTCCATTGCTTTCCTACTCGGCAGGTAATTTACCAGGCAAATTCGAAGTCTCCGATGCTGAGTCAAGTATGAGACCAAGCAACTTCGAGTTGGATAAATCGTAAGTATAAGTCAGTGTAAACATATACATATATATATTCACAATACTCACGTCATTTTGATGCAGCGCAATCCGATTTCCCTGTACAGCATTATACCTACGGAGACGTTGTGATGCATTCACTCGTTGTAATCTAATCTCCCAGATCCATTAAACCGTCATGCACTGCCATATTACTATTCTTTCTCACGTACATTTCTGTCCATCAGAATTGTTTGAATGTCTCTGTTTTTACTCTGTTGCATTGTCTACCATTGTATAGTATACGGAGTGAGTTGTGTGTCAAGTTGAAGTACTGTACTCAATGCTGTGCAGAAGTTCTTTGTTGAGATAGATAGATAGATAGATAGACAGACAGACAGACAGTCAGTCAGGCAGCCAGGCAGTCAGTCAGTCAGTATGTATGAATGTATGGATGTATGCATATATGTATAAGTAAACACAGCAAGTCAGAAGAGTAGAATGGAAGATTTGTAACTGTCAAACAGTGTGATGGGAGAAATTGATTCCATGTCAGTGGATTAACAAACCCCAATCATCAATCACTATGATGAGTCTAGTTGTCGAATACAGGATGATGGTTCTGAGGCAGTTTAGAAATAGGCTTCATCGTAGTTATTCTCTTGCATCCTATTGAATAGACAAATCATGTCTCATAATGGTTGTATATAGACGTGAGTTAACCGGTATCGGGTGATGAGCAGTATTTATGCTCTGTTGACTGATGATGATACTACCTTGACATTTATATATGTATCACCGCTTTTCTACTTCATTCAAAGTGAAGCAATTCAACACGTCCCAAACATACACACAGACACACACGCATAAACACACTCGGATAAAGAGAATCATATGGGCAGTGACAATCACAATCATAATAGCATCATCGAAAGTGAATCAATCCTCAACACAAATACGCCCGCCTCAAATGAATGCTGCATTCTAGAACCCAAGGCATTAATCAATTCAGTCAAACTGCAAGATAAGCTGCACAAGTACAAGCACACACACGCACGCACACGTAGAATCGAACATGAAGGCACGCCTAGTACACCATCAACGCCGACATGATGATGATATCCGATTGAAGACAGACAATGGCGACTTGGTTCATTGGCTCATACAACATTCGGATTTCAGGCGAAACATCCTGGGTTCGAATTCCGCCACATCTACTACTGGGTAGTATTAGAAGCAGTAGAATGATCAACCCCTACAGAAAACAACTCCATCCATAATGAAGTTATAGTCTACGAAAGTGCCGAAGTTTTATACTTATACCTTACACAATAGTCGTGTGTGTGTGTGTGTGGCTGCCTGGCACATGAAGGACGTGTTCTGTGTCACTCAAGTCAAACACTTACATTCATCAAGTTTGTCTGTCTGAATAAATGACGAAATGTGAATGGAGAAAGAATCCTCTGATCTATCATTCCCTTCAACGTTGACTGATATATCATTATTATTTTTGGATTTCTTTGGCCTATGAGGTAAGAATTCAACTAGAATATGCATTGGTGAATTGCATCTTCAGCCGGATTCGGAGCTTAGTTTATTAGCTTCGTTGTGGTTAAGTGGAGTAGTGGTGTGGTGGTGTGATACAGACAATGTGTGCCAACGTAATATTATTCTCACATATTCCCACAGTTCAATTCGGCATTAGCAACAGAATACAATACATCCATTTGAAGATTCTATTTGATGTTAGAGACAGAATACATTTCCCACGGTTATATACTGCATTAACAAAGAATACTATGTATTTTTGAACATACCACTAGTCGTAATAGCTTCATTGAAGTTGATTGCTAGGTGAATGCCATTCAGGGTGGACAGAAAGATGGTTTCAGAATGTATGAAAGATAGTGTAACATATTGCTTGGAAAATATGTAGCTGGTCGATTAGCCTAGCAGTACATAAAAATACCTGTAGTGAAGTGAATTATTGAATATTTCGTGTCACTGATGATGGGAGGAGATATTTTCTCACGTACGCATCTCTGTGGTGTAGACGTATGCTGAAGCTTTGTCCGCGTATCACTCGCCCTGTCTCACTCTTCGTCTTCATTATTTCTAGATAGGGTTTAGAGAATTTGGAATTCGGTGTTTTCTTATCTAGTGAGCGATTAGAGCAGAATGAACTCTACTCTACTCACAGTCAGTGTTTTTGTTAACAGGATATCATCATCATCATCATCATTGGTTGTGGAGATAATGTACTAGCTATTTTGTGCACCATTAATTTCAGGCTTACATTTCAATATTTGTTCCCAATGTTTTCTTCTGTTCAACAGTGATTTGGTTAAGTCAGTTCGAACAGAGGAATATTGCAATTTCACGACTGAAAATATAGCAGCTGAAATGTCTAATCAATTAAATAATAATAGTGCATCCACAGAAAGACGTCAAAACAGTCAGAGCTGTAGAAAGTTAGAAAGTAACCAACCTGGTGTATGTGTGATTGTTCAACCTTCTTCTTCATTCCAAGATCCAGATCCGTCGTCTTCGTCGTCGTCGTCGTCAAATGCGACACTTTCTGATGGTGTTTCTCGAGACAGCGACTGGCGTATCTGGGCTACGCAACTTTTAAATGACAGTGAGGCAGTTGTCAATATGCTGCAGAAAGAGAATGGAGGCCACAAGTGAGTGTGAATGTTTTGTATCCTGATTATCCAGTTTCAGTGTCACTTTGTGTCAGCAAATGTCAATTGTTGGCTTAGTTAGGTCTTTGAAATGAGCTTTGTTTACAGTGAGAGTTTCTTTCTAACATATGACACACATTCTCACCTGTTGAGGAGTGATTACATGATGGACAACAAAGACATTGAGGTGAATGTGGCATAAGAGTACAGTCTGTTTTGTTCATATTGCCTACCTACACCACATACATTCTTAGGTGGAGAATGTGAACAGGGAATTTCAACAATATGAAACGTATTGCTTGAGTTACTGCACGGGATGGAGTTGTTAACGAATTCGCATATTTTCAGATTGACTGTACAGCTTGATAATAAATTCGCTGAGAAGAATCTTCTCGATGAAAATTGTTTTTCCAATGTCGTTACAGTGGGAAATACCGAAAAATACAATACTCGCCAATAATGTTGATGTTAATGGTGATGATAGTAATAGTAATGCTAATAATAACAATAACAATAATAATAGCAATAATAATTGTATAACAGTTGAATACTGACTGATAACAGAATAGGTTATGCAATGTATGAAATCATTCATGGAATGAATCAGTTTTGTCGTTGATAATAATTATGGTGATGATAATGTAAAAGTGAAGCAGCGTACAGTTCATCGTCATCAGCATCATCATCATCATCACTGTTGGAAAGATATGAAGTGTCACTGAATAAGTAGTAACTTGCGAGTAGTTTCATGTAGTTGACAGGAAGCCACAGCTGCGACTGTGTGGGTGGATCTGCGTTAGATCTCATGAACGACTAGTTGGGAGTTGATATCTCGGATTATTGAATGACCTACGACTCCACACAAATCCCAAGTGCCCTCAGGTGGGCACCAACCACCAATCTGTCAGTTAACAGTTAAATCCCGTCGCTTATCACCGTTCAATCATGAGTGTACCAGTGATTCAGACAGAGGAATTCGTGTGCCATCGGATAAGGATATAAGAAATGTAGATTGATATTGACATTGCAGTTATCATCCTCAAGGAATTTCTTCGAAGGTGTACCATGGAAGTGTATTCCACATTCAGTATTGTCTAGTTAGCATGGAACAAAATCGACAGTAGTACTGTTGAATCCGTATTAGGTGTAATTTTTGGGATAGTGTTCCCTCGTCGAGTTATAAATTGGTGCGTTGAAACATGTCGTATGTATACTGGAGTCATATTGTCGTTATTTTGGTGATGCAGATATTCTTGATTAAGAAAAGTGACGAGAATGAGCTGTTTGTCTAATAAGTAATAAATCTGATGATGTACATGCATGAGTGATTTTCACTTGTAAAGAAGAACACTGAGACAAATTCCACTTTCTAGATGTTCTACTGGAGGGTGGGAGATTATTTGGCCCACTCAGGAGAAGACCAGATTTGTGCGACAGTGTATGCTGAAAAGTGAAATTTGGTAATAAGACGGAGGAATTAGGTGGAGAGGATGGGCTACAGTTATTGATTAGGAGACGAACTAGGTCACCTCTGTAGTATTGCAATCGAAATAGGCTACCTGAATGAAATGCCTGTGACACTTGCTGGTGGTTGAGTGAAATATATATGTATATATATATATTTATATTTATATATGCATAAATCACGAATTGGCGAAGTTGGAATTCATGGGACATTGTTTGGGATCGCAATGGCACAATGGTGTGGGAGCCGGCTTTGCAGTGGAAGGGTCCTGGCTTCGAAGCCTGGCGGTGTGTGTGTGTCGCTGAACAGCCCAAAACTAGGACGAGACAGCTGTACAGTGCACTAAGCTTTCGCATTGCTTCTCTAACTGATCGAAGCTGGTGCGCCCATCTCGTAACCAATCAAACCTTCGCGAAATAACACCTGATAGTAAATGATTCATCAGGGTTGCTGAGGCAAGCCGTCGACTCTTCAGACTCCGGCGCTTGTAAACACTATTGTCCATTTCCATGTTGTATTCTCATGATGTTAACGATAAAAATCTCTTTTTCTGTGTTAATATTTCACTAGACGACATTACTTATCCAGCGTTATTTTTTGAAATATTCTACCTCAACAGATATGGGCTAACATTACGCGGATTGAAGAAGTTGGTTGATGGATTATTACGTCCAATTAAAAAGGATTTCAATGAAGGAGTGATTACAACAAGATTGATTTTCACTAACCGTTTGCTGAAAGAACTCGCGTGCATCACAATGAAGCACAGAGACGATGCACGGGAACACGCTATAGCGAAACAGCTGTATCATATATGGGAAAATCAACTGACCACTTCGACGACAGAATCTTGTTGTTCCCCACCGAAGAAGGCTCGTGTAAGTGGTGTCGAATAATCTCTGTGTATTTTTATGCTTCAATGTTGTTTTTCCTTGAATTATTTTATACAATTGAATGGAATCAGTGAAAGGGCTAAGTGTTTCTGATTGTTTTGCTTCCCGAGTGGTTGGTATATGTAGATACAATTCGACTGGCTTCCGGCTACATCAAGCACTGACATCGGTTGTAAAATCATTTAGCGTCGAGGAGTACTTAGTGTACAGCTGTTTCCTTCTAGTTCGGAAGTCTTCAGTGGAACTCACTCAGTCTTAGTGAGTGGTTGTATTCGATTAGGGCGGGGATGAAGTTGCTGGATTTCCAGCGAGAAGACACCATCAGTAGTAGGGTTCATTTGACCACGTGTAGTGAAGTATGAACTGACATACGAAGCTGAAAGGGATTACTGGTTATAGGGGAGGCTGAGGATCTATGAGTTTAGGAAATCTCCTGTACAAAACTGGGGATAATTTCTCAACCTTAATAGCATACGACCTCTGGTCATATCTAACGGGTATATTCCACACTAAACAACGAGTCCGGCAGTTCCCACAGCAACAAAATTTGGAGAAGTCCTTGACAGGAAAACAGATTCAGAAGTAATAGTCAATGCGAAAACTTGAGATAGATAGCGGTCGATATATACACATATATATTTCTGTTTATATTCTGGCATGTTTATGAGTGATTACAACGTTGATTTCGGCAATTTACTCCAAGCAGTTCCCAAAAGATGATCAAAATCGGGATTTCCATGTAGAAAGCATCGCAAACCGACATCATTCGGAGGAATGTAGGAAACCACGGAGCACTGAGCAGATGATTTGTCATAGCTTGAGACTATTCAGCTGCGTGCATCCTTCAGGGACCTTCAGGCTGCAAGACAAACACTCTAATAATCCAGTCACTTGGTAACAGTTCAGTGGCTAATGAATTGCAACTCTTATAATTTCGCCATCTCCAACCAATTTGCATCCGCTGTATTGCGGACGCGGATCAGCTGTTCAGGATTTTATAGCGCACGGTTTATCTTGCAGAACTCAATCAGAGTCGATGTAACTGATTCTAGAGAATGTCAGTATATTCCTCAGAACAGCGTTTGAAGCGTTAGAATGAGAAACGGGATAATTTTGTTTAGAATGTCACGCTGGGTTTCTCAGTCTTCATTAAGATGACCATCCTGTAGAGTCAGGAAATACGGTCAGGTTAACAGAAGATGTAGGCATTTCTTACTAGGATATATTTAAAATTTGTCTTGTGACAGTAGCCTTGGTCTCACCAATTTAAAGCCATCCATGTACTCGTTCACAGGGATCACTGGCCTCAAAAGTACAATCTGTAAGTTGTGAGTGACGCATATTCATTTATTGTACACAGTCACCTTAATGCAATGAGAGATAGTTCTTGACTGTATTTAAGGCTGGTTTAACGCGTATGCTTTGAAAATTAGCTGAGCCGCATTATACAGGTTGGAGCACGATTACCTGTCTGTTCGACTGCTTCAGGCAGTGGCGTAAAAGAGTGTTGTGTAGATGAGCAGCTAATATTCTTGCTTACTTACACTATTGAAGAAGTCTAGGAATGTACATTGAGGATCTCTCAAAATTTTCATCGCGACGAAACAATAAGAAACGAGTTTTCAACTGGTAGATTGTATGGAGAGAAGGGAGGATTTCGCGGTCGGTAGAACAATAAGTGAGACATTGATATTTCGTCAATCTGCAGGGATAAACAAGTGGGTCGTTGACAGGGGAACGGCTGAGTTCCAGTTGATATGACAAACTTCTTTGATTCCCAACAATAGCTTTGTACCAAATCCCACAGTTTGTTGGTGATTTGCATTTCATTTCTATGTTGGCATTATTACTGCATATTTCTGACTGACAATGATACAGAGGAATTTCCAGATGTGCGTTCCCCTGTTTGGTGGTGATTTAGACAGGTTGAGATGTCGTTTAAAATGATAGCAAATATTGACCGATTAGCTGAGAATAAGAGTCTTGCGATACACTTGAACTAATCCTGCGCGTCCACCAGTCGGTTAGTTATCGCCAGGTATTCACATTTCCATATTTGTAAGGTTGTTTACATCTTTGTGGTGTTTGGTTAACTGCCGTGAAATACAACGGTCAATTATTTTGTTGAGTGTGTGTGTGTAGTAGACAGTTATTTTGAAAACTGAAAGTTCAATTTGACCCTATTGTTAATTTGTCCATTACATCTTCATAGCCTGTCTCGATGTATTGAAACGGTTAATATAAATGCAAATTATGAAGTCTAGTAGCTGGCAAATTCAGTTTGAAGGTGTATTTTGTGATTTTGTACACAGTCTTTCACATGATCGAATGTCACTGTCAACAATATGACGAGTGTTGTAACCAAACGTCACTTTCTTCATTTGCTATTGTATTACGATAGCTTACCTCCGGTTAATTGAGATGATTCGATTTATGATTGCAGTGACCGATTTGTATGACTCGTAGTTATGAAATACGTGTAACTTTCAGTGTTGTGTACTGTGAATATTTACTTTTAGAAAGAATAATCTGTGAACATTGGGATAGAGAATTCACACGGAAAAGTCACCTTAAAGAACATTCGAGTTAAACATGAAGGTAAGATTTTAAAAGATATTCAATAATTGTCTCCTTGCATGATAACATTTGTTTTTGGCGAGCAATGAAATCATTTTGAAGAGTACGAAGCAGTTAGCCAGTCAGGTTGGAGATGGATAAATTCGATGTTATGGAAAAGTGTCAAACACATGTGGATGAGCTGAGTGATAATTAAGGAGTCTCCCAGAATGTGTAGTTTTTCTATATAGCGTCGTTTTTATGCTACCAATAATCTGTTACTCTTTGTACTTTGCAGTCTAACATAGGTAGTTCCCCAATTTCATTCTTTATCTCCATGGTGAATTTTATTGAGTCGACATGACTGTTTATGTGTGTGGGAAGAATTTCTCGAAATCGTTCTTTTTCATTATTACTAAGGTGTCGTCTACACATCTTCACCAACATTTTATTGATGATGGCTTGAATTGTCTAAGTGCGTTCTCTTCCCAACAATCCATGAATTTGTCAGCTATTATCGGCTACTGCTTCATTTCGTTGGTATATTTTCCTTGAAATGTAAAATATGTTGTTGTTAGACAGAATTCAACCCCCTTTTATTATCACCTCTTCTACGGATAATTGTGTCCTGTCTTTTAGGTCATCATCTGCTTTCAGTCTCGTTTTCAGTGCATTCATGGTCGTTTGAATGGGTATTATAGTATGAAGACTGTTTACATCAAAGCTGACTAGTATTTTTTCTTCGTTCTGCTTTAGGATGAGAAAAACTTGTAGTCCCGATTACGTTGGCTTTCCTTGGTAAAAGCGACGCTCGCAGGAAACGTTTACCCGAGCGGATTGATTGACTAAAACACGAAAGGTAAGTAGTTGAAATTGGTCATCGACTCAGTTCCAGAGATAACCATATTCATGGAATTGGAATCCATGTCCCAACAGCATGGTTATACCGGTTGAGGAAGGAAGCGTGTGTGGAGCTGTATTCTAGAACACCTGCTCGACTGCTGTCACTCCACCAACCCTGAACATGACTTTGAGATCATCTGTCAAGTTCATGCTAACTTGGACTCGGTCGCGTTACCATCGTTATAAATTTCAAAAGACAGAAGAGGCTTTGACATTTCGTGAATTTAAGCCAGACGTTTGTGTACAAAAGAAGCATGTACAATCCCTACTTCTGTCTTGGCCGTAGAGGGATAGACATTTATTTATTTATTTTCTATATTTTATTTGTTTTGTTCATTCAGTTATTCTATGTACGTTTCCGTCATTACTGCGATTATTGTTATTGTCATTACGATTCTCACTTTCAATTGTCTCCACTTACCTCACTTGACATTCTAAATCCAAAAATATTTTCGCAATGTTGAATCGTATCTTGTCAAATTTCATACCATGTTATGTAGTGTTTCATAGCAGCCTACCGGCCCTGAAATGATACACCCCTTTCGAACACCTATACATCTTATGAATTATTGTACATATGAGATTAATTGTTTTGCCACCTGCCACTTGACTGACATTTAACTATGATTATAATCACAAATATTTTAATTGCATTTCATACTGCTATTGTTGTTATTATTGTTTCATGTCTTCACGCATTTGATTGAATTCCCTCACGATATATGATTTGCTTTAAAAACTTTATGTATAGGACTGTACAACTTGATGGTAATCTCGTTGAATAGAGTCCCTTCGCTGAATATCGCGTTCTTAATGTCACAGTGTGAATTATTAAATTAACGTATGATTGTTTGTCTGTTTGATTCTGCGGTGGGACTAAATTTCCAGCAGGCACACGTAGACATACGCACACACACACACACACACTCCTAATCGTCGCCTTGTTCGACTACTAGGCTGTAGGGACTCAGGATTTGAGGATCGGTTAGGTTAGGGTAGGTGAAGAGAGAGAGAGAGAGTGGTGAGCAATCCCAATCTATAGAAATGACATCATAACTAATAAGAATTCACAAATCTTCAAGCCCTATCTTCTAATTGACGTGCAGGGGAAGCAGTATTTATATGAGGTCATCATATACAGACGGCTAGCTCGTTGTAGGGGACAGATTCCAAGTGAGAATAGTCTATCCAAGGCAGTGTTTTGGTTATTCTCACAGCTGTAACCTGTTTATTTGTTGTTTCAGTCTTTCGGAGTACAGTCTATGCAGAGTGAACTGTGAGTTGTCACAGTGAATCGACTGTTCATTGGTCATCATCTTCTTCTTACGTAAATAAACCCAACACAAAACCTCCCGAATCTGGAACTATCCCACCACATACACACTCTGAATTCCTGATATCTGAATATTTTTACATTGTCTTTCCTTTTCGCGAAGATGCGCTAAGAAATATCCTAATGTTCGTTAAAACTAACACCTTTGTAGATATTCATCTGAAAATCAAGTTGTCTCCGATGGACTGTGATAAGAAGCGCTCAGCTTGCGCTGCACACCTGTTCCAATACAGTTGTGTTTCCGGAGATTACAATTTCACGTCCAGTAGTGTTCGTGTGGACTAACCGTACGGTGATGATACTTGCAGCTCCCACAGATCATTCTGTATCCATCAGAAAGAATGTGTGATAACTGTCAGTGAGAAAGATTGAATCACTTTGGTTATGATTTGCTTGGTTGTGGGTGTGTCTCCAAGTGTGTGTGTGTGTGTGTGTGTGTGCGTTTCTTAGCACTAGTCATCCACCGAGAACTTGTTGTAAATCTCCCGAGTAATTGTTTGACTTTTTCATTTCCTTGCTGATTTGTAGATAGTGAGTCCACGAACTATTACTACTTCTATTGCAATTATTATTATCATTATTAATATTATTATTATTATTGCTATTATAAGTATCATTGTCACTAATATTATTATTATCATCACTATTATCTTTCTCCCCTATATCATTGAAAGCGTTAATTTCAATGTTTCGTCAAATATCGAAGATTGCATCGCAAATTTTCTCTTTGCTTGGACGGAATCAAGGTCCTTCAGAGTCTCAAAACAGCCCGGAGGATATTTCGACAGAAACGGACGAGTCTCGAGACGACTCTTCATATAGGGGGAGAGACATCTATTTTTTGTCTATGATTTATTTGTTTTGTTTATTCAGTTATTTTATGTACGTTTCCGACATTGATGCGATTATTGTTATTGTCATTGCGATTCTCACTTTCAATTGTCTCCACTTACCTCACTTGACATTCTAAATCCAAAAATATTTTCGCAATGTTGAATCGTATCTTGTCAAATTTCATACCATGTTATGTAGTGTTTCATAGCAGACTACCGGCCCTGAAATGATACACCCCTTTCGAACACCTATACATCTTATGAATTATTGTACATATGAGATTAATTGTTTTGCCACCTGCCACTTGACTGACATTTAACTATGATTATAATCAGAAATATTTTAATTGCATTTCATACTACTATTGTTGTTATTATTGTTTCATGTCTTCACGCATTTGATTGAATTCCCTCACGATATATGATTTGCTTTAAAAACTTTATGTATGGGACTGTACAACTTGATGGTAATCTCGTTGAATAGAGTCCCTTCGCTGAATATCGCGTTCTTAATGTCACAGTGTGAATTATTAAATTAACGTATGATTGTTTGTCTGTTTGATTCTGCGGTGGGACTAAATTTCCAGCAGGCACACGTAGACATACGCACACACACACACACACACACTCCTAATCGTCGCCTTGTTCGACTAATAGGCTGTAGGGACTCAGGATTTGAGGATCGGTTAGGTTAGGGTAGGTGAAGAGAGAGAGAGAGAGTGGTGAGCAATCCCAATCTATAGAAATGACATCATAACTAATAAGAATTCACAAATCTTCAAGCCCTATCTTCTAATTGACGTGCAGGGGAAGCAGTATTTATATGAGGTCATCATATACAGACGGCTAGCTCGTTGTAGGGGACAGATTCCAAGTGAGAATAGTCTATCCAAGGCAGTGTTTTGGTTATTCTCACAGCTGTAACCTGTTTATTTGTTGTTTCAGTCTTTCGGAGTACAGTCTATGCAGAGTGAACTGTGAGTTGTCACAGTGAATCGACTGTTCATTGGTCATCATCTTCTTCTTACGTAAATAAACCCAACACAAAACCTCCCGAATCTGGAACTATCCCACCACATACACACTCTGAATTCCTGATATCTGAATATTTTTACATTGTCTTTCCTTTTCGCGAAGATGCGCTAAGAAATATCCTAATGTTCGTTAAAACTAACACCTTTGTAGATATTCATCTGAAAATCAAGTTGTCTCCGATGGACTGTGATAAGAAGCGCTCAGCTTGCGCTGCACACCTGTTCCAATACAGTTGTGTTTCCGGAGATTACAATTTCACGTCCAGTAGTGTTCGTGTGGACTAACCGTACGGTGATGATACTTGCAGCTCCCACAGATCATTCTGTATCCATCAGAAAGAATGTGTGATAACTGTCAGTGAGAAAGATTGAATCACTTTGGTTATGATTAGCTTGGTTGTGGGTGTGTCTCCAAGTGTGTGTGTGTGTGTGCGTTTCTTAGCACTAGTCATCCACCGAGAACTTGTTGTAAATCTCCCGAGTAATTGTTTGACTTTTTCATTTCCTTGCTGATTTGTAGATAGTGAGTCCACGAACTATTACTACTTCTATTGCAATTATTATTATCATTATTAATATTATTATTATTATTGCTATTATAAGTATCATTGTCACTAATATTATTATTATCATCACTATTATCTTTCTCCCCTATATCATTGAAAGCGTTAATTTCAATGTTTCGTCAAATATCGAAGATTGCATCGCAAATTTTCTCTTTGCTTGGACGGAATCAAGGTCCTTCAGAGTCTCAAAACAGCCCGGAGGATATTTCGACAGAAACGGACGAGTCTCGAGACGACTCTTCATATAGGGGGAGAGACATCTATTTTTTGTCTATGATTTATTTGTTTTGTTTATTCAGTTATTTTATGTACGTTTCCGACATTGATGCGATTATTGTTATTGTCATTGCGATTCTCACTTTCAATTGTCTCCACTTACCTCACTTGACATTCTAAATCCAAAAATATTTTCGCAATGTTGAATCGTATCTTGTCAAATTTCATACCATGTTATGTAGTGTTTCATAGCAGCCTACCGGCCCTGAAATGACACACCCCTTTCGAACACCTATACATCTTATGAATTATTGTACATATGAGATTAATTGTTTTGCCACCTGCCACTTGACTGACATTTAACTATGATTATAATCAGAAATATTTTAATTGCATTTCATACTGCTATTGTTGTTATTATTGTTTCATGTCTTCACGCATTTGATTGAATTCCCTCACGATATATGATTTGCTTTAAAAACTTTATGTATAGGACTGTACAACTTGATGGTAATCTCGTTGAATAGAGTCCCTTCGCTGAATATCGCGTTCTTAATGTCACAGTGTGAATTATTAAATTAACGTATGATTGTTTGTCTGTTTGATTCTGCGGTGGGACTAAATTTCCAGCAGGCACACGTAGACATACGCACACACACACACACACACTCCTAATCGTCGCCTTGTTCGACTACTAGGCTGTAGGGACTCAGGATTTGAGGATCGGTTAGGTTAGGGTAGGTGAAGAGAGAGAGAGAGAGTGGTGAGCAATCCCAATCTATAGAAATGACATCATAACTAATAAGAATTCACAAATCTTCAAGCCCTATCTTCTAATTGACGTGCAGAGGAAGCAGTATTTATATGAGGTCATCATATACAGACGGCTAGCTCGTTGTAGGGGACAGATTCCAAGTGAGAATAGTCTATCCAAGGCAGTGTTTTGGTTATTCTCACAGCTGTAACCTGTTTATTTGTTGTTTCAGTCTTTCGGAGTACAGTCTATGCAGAGTGAACTGTGAGTTGTCACAGTGAATCGACTGTTCATTGGTCATCATCTTCTTCTTACGTAAATAAACCCAACACAAAACCTCCCGAATCTGGAACTATCCCACCACATACACACTCTGAATTCCTGATATCTGAATATTTTTACATTGTCTTTCCTTTTCGCGAAGATGCGCTAAGACATATCCTAATGTTCGTTAAAACTAACACCTTTGTAGATATTCATCTGAAAATCAAGTTGTCTCCGATGGACTGTGATAAGAAGCGCTCAGCTTGCGCTGCACACCTGTTCCAATACAGTTGTGTTTCCGGAGATTACAATTTCACGTCCAGTAGTGTTCGTGTGGACTAACCGTACGGTGATGATACTTGCAGCTCCCACAGATCATTCTGTATCCATCAGAAAGAATGTGTGATAACTGTCAGTGAGAAAGATTGAATCACTTTGGTTATGATTAGCTTGGTTGTGGGTGTGTGTCCAAGTGTGTGTGTGTGTGTGTGTGCGTTTCTTAGCACTAGTCATCCACCGAGAACTTGTTGTAAATCTCCCGAGTAATTGTTTGACTTTTTCATTTCCTTGCTGATTTGTAGATAGTGAGTCCACGAACTATTACTACTTCTATTGCAATTATTATTATCATTATTAATATTATTGTTATTATTATTGTTGTTATTATAAGTATCATTGTCACTAATATTATTATTATCATCACTATTATCTTTCTCCCCTATATCATTGAAAGCGTTAATTTCAATGTTTCGTCAAATATCGAAGATTGCATCGCAAATTTTCTCTTTGCTTGGACGGAATCAAGGTCCTTCGGAGTCTCAAAACAGCCCGGAGGATATTTCGACGGAAACGGACGAGTCTCGAGACGACAGTTCATGTAGACATGAAAGCTTTGTACGGTATGCCTCTGATGATGAGACTAGTTCTGGTGAGTTCTCACGTTTTGAAGCAGAAGCTTCTTCACTACTTGGAGAAGTGATATGGAATTCATTGCAGACTGTTTACTGGAATTAATTCATTCCAGACGTTATGCTTGGAAATGTGTGTGAATTTTAAGTCAGGTGAACAAACATCCGGCCGATAGTTGTCACCTTGACATGGTGGTCGAGCTTGCATATCGCACTGACCTAACAAGTTACACTGGCTGGAACTAATGTTCCTGCAGGTCTGAAGATGGCAGGAAGATTGTTTAGGTAGGGACTAGACTAAAAGCGGTTAGCGGCTTAGTGTAAGCTTTTCTGTGGACAACCAAGTGTGCGCCACGTGTTTCGGGAAATTAAGGTGACATCTGATGCCAGATCGAAATGAAGACGAATAGGTTTGCTGTTAATAGATAGCGTAGTGTACTTGCGTTTGTTGGTGAAATGGACTCTGTAAGTTGTGAAAATGGTCTGTACCCGAGGAGATTGTTTCGTCTTGAGGGGACTACTTCTTCTGTTACTCACCGAGGAATTTTTCTGTGGTGGACAGTAACCCTGTTTATGTCGAAAACGATGACACTTGCAGCATTTATGTTTCTTGAAAGGACAAAACTTGACAAAATACCATGAACCACAGTACCAGCAGACTGACGGAGGTTTAGATGAATTTCGAGACTGGCGTGCTGTGTGCTTAAAGGTGATCGAAGGAGTTTTCACTGTGTTAATTGAACCGAATTCAGGCGACCGTGGTTCGCACTCCATCATGGCAATGTCGTACTTCAAGTTGATGAAGCGTTGGTATTTTGCTGTCACCGTTTGTAAAGTCATTTTCGGGTCTTGTTTCACGAGTAACGGAAGTCGAGTTCTTATGACAGCATCTTCTGGGTTCTTCAAACCACAAGTAAAAATCAACCAGCCAGCTCTGCTGCCTGTGCACTCTGACAAGGGAGGGTTAGAATAGGTCGGTCTGAAGATTTCGACATCCGACTTACCCTAGGGTGGTCCGTGACTGGCGTTGAGTCACTGATGCGAAACCAAAGCTAAATGTCAGTTCGGACAGGCTGTGTGTGACCAACCAGCCTCAGGTAGTTGTTCTCTGGAGTATTTCACGTCAGGAACCTTCACCAGATCGGACATGAGGCGTCATTAGCTAGTATTCTGGCATCTCAAGCAATGGATGTATGTTGTATTTCTGAGACACGCGTACAAGACCCGGGTGTGTTTGGTTATTCACTAAAGCTCACCCGGCCAACAAGGTGGATCTGCGAAATTCACTTTAAGGCTGTCAGGAGATTCCTCAGCGAGGACTCACAGGTGTAGGAATAGCGTTGAATATTAGGGTTTGAGAATCACTCCTTGACTGGGTCCCAGTAGAGTGTCGTATGTGTGCGGTCTGTCTGGGCAGGTCCGTTGGAAGAGGGAAGGATGGCGTTACCCGTCTTTGTCTTTGCATAGTCTCACCACCGGTTATTTCAGACGTCTCACACAATGGCTATTGAACTGTCTTTGAGCACACAAACACACTGTGACCCCTGAAGATTGGTCAATTATAAAACATTTGTATTTCATATTGTATTGTAGTGGACTAACAGTCATCACAAGAATTCCATTGCTTTCCTACTCGGCAGGTAATTTACCAGGCAAATTCCAAGTCTCCGATGCTGAGTCAAGTATGAGACCAAGCAACTTCGAGTTGGATAAATCGTAAGTATAAGTCAGTGTTTAAATATATATACATATATATATATATGTATATATATAAACATATACATATATATATTCACAATACTCACGTCATTTTGATGCAGCGCAATCCGATTTCCCTGTACAGCATTATACCTACGGAGACGTTGTGATGCATTCACTCGTTGTAATCTAATCTCCCAGATCCATTAAACCGTCATGCACTGCCATATTACTATTCTTTCTCACGTACATTTCTGTCCATCAGAATTGTTTGAATGTCTCTGTTTTTACTCTGTTGCTTTGTCTACCGTTGTATAGTATATGGAGTGAGTTGTGTGTCAAGTTGAAGTACTGTACTCAGTGCTGTGCAGAAGTTCTTTGTTGAGATAGACAGATAGGCAGACAGACAGCCAGTCCGTCAGTCAGTCAGTATGTATGTATGTATGTATGTATGTATAAGTAAACACAGCAAGTCAGAAGAGTAGAATGGAAGATTTGTAACTGTCAAACAGTGTGATGGGAGAAATTGATTATATTTCAGTGGATTAACAAACCCCAATCATCAATCACTATGATGAGTCTAGTTGTCGAATAAAGGATGATGGTTCTGAGGCAGTTTAGAAATAGGCTTCATCGTAGTTATTCTCTTGCATCCTATTGAATAGACAAATCATGTCTCATAATGGTTGTATATAGACGTGAGTTAACCGGTATCGGGTGATGAGCAGTATTTATGCTCTGTTGACTGATGATGATACTACCTTGACATTTATATATGTATCACCGCTTTTCTACTTCATTCAAAGTGAAGCAATTCAACACGTCCCAAACATACACACAGACACACACGCATAAACACACTCGGATGAAGAGAATCATATGGGCAGTGACAATCACAATCATAATAGCATCATCGAAGGTGAATCAATCCTCAACACAAATACGACCGCCTCAAATGAATGCTGCATTCTAGAACCCAAGGCATTAATCGATTCAGTCAAACTGCAAGATAAGCTGCACAAGTACAAGCACACACACGCACGCACACGTAGAATCGAACATGAAGGCACGCCTAGTACACCATCAACGCCGACATGATGATGATATCCGATTGAAGACAGACAATGGCGACTTGGTTCATCGGCTCATACAACATTCGGATTTCAGGCGAAACATCCTGGGTTCGAATTCCGCCACATCTACTACTGGGTAGTATTAGAAGTAGTAGAATGATCAACCCTTACACAATAACTCCATCCATAATGGAGTTATAGTCTACGAAAGTGCCGAAGTTTTATACTTATACCTTACACAATAGTCGTGTGTGTGTGTGTGGCTGCCTGGCACATGAAGGACGTGTTCTGTGTCACTCAAGTCAAACACTTACATTCATCAAGTTTGTCTGTCTGAATAAATGACGAAATGTGAATGGAGAAAGAATCCCCTGATCTATCATTCCCTTCAACGTTGACTGATCTATTATTATTATTATTTTTGGATTTCTTTGGCCTATGAGGTAAGAATTCAACTAGAGTATGCATTGGTGAATTGCATCTTCAGCCGGATTCGGAGCTTAGTTTATTAGCTTCGTTGTGGTTAAGTGGAGTAGTGGTGTGGTGGTGTGGTGGTGTGATACAGACAATGTGTGCCAACGTAATATTATTCTCACATATTCCCACAGTTCAATTCGGCATTAGCAACAGAATACAATACATCCATTTGAAGATTCTATTTGATGTTAGAGACAGAATACATTTCCCACGGTTATATACTGCATTAACAAAGAATACTATGTATTTTTGAACATACCACTAGTCGTAATAGCTTCATTGAAGTTGATTGCTAGGTGAATGCCATTCAGGGTGGACAGAAAGATGGTTTCAGAATGTATGAAAGATAGTGTAACATATTGCTTGGAAAATATGTAGCTGGTCGATTAGCCCAGCAGTACATAAAAATACCTGTAGTGAAGTGAATTATTGAATATTTCGTGTCACTGATGATGGGAGGAGATATTTTCTCACGTACGCATCTCTGTGGTGTAGACGTATGCTGAAGCTTTGTCCGCGTATCACTCGCCCTGTCTCACTCTTCGTCTTCATTATTTCTAGATAGGGTTTAGAGAATTTGGAATTCGGTGTTTTCTTATCTAGTGAGCTATTAGAGCAGAATGAACTCTACTCTACTCACAGTCAGTGTTTTTGTTAACAGGATATCATCATCATCATCATCATCATCATCATCATCATCATCATCATCATCATCATCATCATCATTGGTTGTGGAGATAATGTACTAGCTATTTTTTGCACCATTAATTTCAAGCTTACATTTCAATATTTGTTCCCAATGTTTTCTTCTGTTCAACAGTGATTTGGTTAAGTCAGTTCGAACAGAGGAATATTCCAATTTCACGACTGAAAATATAGCAGCTGATATGTCTAATCAATTAAATAATAATAATAATAGTGCATCCACAGAAAGACGTCAAAACAGTCAGAGCTGTAGAAAGTTAGAAAGTAACCAACCTGGTGTATGTGAGATTGTTCAACCTTCTTCTTCATTCCAAGATCCAGATCCATCGTCTTCGTCGTCGTCGTCGTCAAATGCGACACTTTCTGATGGTGTTTCTCGAGACAGCGACTGGCGTATCTGGGCTACGCAACTTTTAAATGACAGTGAGGCAGTTGTCAATATGCTGCAGAAAGAGAATGGAGGCCACAAGTGAGTGTGAATGTTTTGTATCCTGATTATCCAGTTTCAGTGTCACTTTGTGTCAGCAAATGTCAATTGTTGGCTTAGTTAGGTCTTTGAAATGAGCTTTGTTTACAGTGAGAGTTTCTTTCTAACATATGACACACATTCTCACCTGTTGAGGAGTGATTACATGATGGACAACAAAGACATTGAGGTGAATGTGGCATAAGAGTACAGTCTGTTTTGTTCATATTGCCTACCTACACCACATACATTCTTAGGTGGAGAATGTGAACAGTGCCCAAGTTTTATACTTATGCCTTACACAATAGTCGTGTGTGTGTGTGTGGCTGCCTGGCACATGAAGGACGTGTTCTGTGTCACTCAAGTCAAACACTTACATTCATCAAGTTTGTCTGTCTGATATGACAAACTTCTTTGATTCCCAACAATAGCTTTGTACCAAATCCCACAGTTTGTTGGTGATTTGCATTTCATTTCTATGTTGGCATTATTACTGCATATTTCTGACTGACAATGATACAGAGGAATTTCCAGATGTGCGTTCCCCTGTTTGGTGGTGATTTAGACAGGTTGAGATGTCGTTTAAAATGATAGCAAATATTGACCGATTAGCTGAGAATAAGAGTCTTGCGATACACTTGAACTAATCCTGCGCGTCCACCAGTCGGTTAGTTATCGCCAGGTATTCACATTTCCATATTTGTAAGGTTGTTTAAATCTTTGTGGTGTTTAGTTAACTGCTGTGAAATACAACGGTCAATTATTTTGTTGAGTGTGTGTGTGTGTGTAGTAGACAGTTATTTTGAAAACTGAAAGTTCAATTTGACCCTATTGTTAATTTGTCCATTACATCTTCATAGCCTGTCTCGATGTATTGAAACGGTTAATATAAATGCAAATTATGAAGTCTAGTAGCTGGCAAATTCAGTTTGAAGGTGTATTTTGCGATTTTGTACACAGTTTTTCACATGATCGAATGTCACTGTCAACAATATGACGAGTGTTGTAACCAAACGTCACTTTCTTCATTTGCTATTGCATTACGATAGCTTACCTCCGGTTAATTGAGATGATTCGATCTATGATTGCAGTGACCAATTTGTATGACTCGTAGTTATGAAATACGTGTAACTTTCAGTGTTGTGTACTGTGAATATTTACTTTTAGAAAGAATAATCTGTGAACATTGGGATAGAGAATTCACACGGAAAAGTCACCTTAAAGAACATTCGAGTTAAACATGAAGGTACGTTTTTAGAAGATATTCAATAATTGTCTCCTTGCATGATAACATTTGTTTTTGGCGAGCAATGAAATCATTTTGAAGAGTACGAAGCAGTTAGCCAGTCAGGTTGGAGATGGATAAATTCGATGTTATGGAAAAGTGTCAAACACATGTGGATGAGCTGAGTGATAATTAAGGAGTCGACGACACTTTGTCTTCCCAGTAAGGAAGTGAGCCTCTCCATTTTTCAGGATGTGATAACCCTGCAGTGCTGGTAACACTGGAACTTTTGATACGGGACTATTTTCAGTTTCAGCAGCTACATCTCTCACAGGCAGTTTTAAATCCCAGGAAATACAAATATACAAAATGTGTGCGTTAGTAGCACAGTGGTTAGGACTCTTGCCGACCATGCACATGGTTCGGGGTTTGATCCCCCGCCGACGCACAGCTGATATCTGTGGTCGGTCGGCAAAATTTGTGCTACCGATATCACATGCTGAAAATTCCATATTTGTACCAAAAAATATGGTGTGGAATCAAGCTGTAATCAAAAATTTTTAAAAAATATTTAAAAAATGGGATCTGGCAAGAGATGTTCCTACGTAACATTAGGATCATCAGCTTACCTTCCCTCACACTGACTCGTCTCAGACAAATTACACAACGATGCACAAGTCCACCAACCTATCAGCTGAAGCTTTTCATGGTCATCACACCTCCACATGGTGGTGTGTCTGTCCTCATATCTAAGCCATGCTGCTAGATCGGTCTTCACCAAATTTCCAACGTAAATGCGTTAGAACAGGCATTTGACTGTAATCAAGAGGAATAGAAGCTTCAGCTTACTTGGATAACCCTCGTTTGACCATTCAAGGTCAGTGGTGCGGTTGTACTCCATTGGTAGTTAGTGGTGCTTCAAGTTTAGCTTGGTCGTCATTCCTACCAATAATGATTATCCTATTACCTTTCGTGTCCACTCTTCCTGTACAGCCTGGTTGGTGACTTCGTCGAAGAGAAACTTTTCCTCGCTTCTTTAATATGACAAATTCACATTACTGATTCTTATCTTCATGCTCCGTCTTTTTTATGAACAGGGAGAAATTGGGTGAACCTTTTGTTGAAGAAGCAACAGAATCAACTGCGGCTTAAAACGACTGACTCTCCCGCTTGCCGATCCACGTCTGTGTACATATCTTGAACAACGTGAAGCCTACATAATCTCGTACACCGTGACACACCGAATTCTTGTCTAGTCTTATGCACAGCGTTTTGTTTTTATCTGTGCAACCATAAATTGTAAATTTTTTGTCGCGCCGTATTTGAAATATGGCTGAAAACCCCTCCACACAAACATACACGCGTACATACACACGAAACCTGGAAAGAGCAAGATGTAAATAGGATTTTTATCAGAAGCAAATAATTTAGCATTATTATTTTATTAAAAGTTAAATGACAGTGAACTCTGAAATCACGAGAAACAAGTTTTCATTTCTTGTTACATGCCTACTGATTTTTGTGTTTCTCCTCTCCCTGTTCCGGGTTTTTCAATGTAAACAAATGCGATAACCACCAATCAAGTGAACAAAAGAGAGAATTGTATGTAAAAAATATTATGACCAAGCGTGAAATACTATGTGAATGAGTTCTCGTGTGAAATTTTCTTCAGTTGTATACTTGTTGTTATTTTCGTCTTTCTAACTCGGATGGGCATAATTGGCATTTATTTTATTTCGATTCGGTTTCCTTTTAAAATAATGCACCTATGATCATCGATATTTAGCATTCCAGAGCAGTGGCGAAGGGATGCGGATGGACGATAGCATCATTCCCGAGCTTTTTCAACCGTAATTGGGTTACTTAAAATATCAGCACATTTCCTTAGGACAATGGCAGGTATACCATCAGGGCCTAGACTCTGGGAAGGTTGAAGAGATTTTAGACATTTATGAACATCAAAAGTATTAAAACTATGAAAGTCACTGGTTATGATATTTGTTACATTGAAGCTAAAAGGGACATTAGTAGGGCGGATAAAAGATCTATCTATTAAGAGAATTTACATCAATACTGTATTCATGAATTTCACAGCAAGCCAGAGTAGACGTGTGTCTTTTGTACAAAGCACTTCAGTTTTTGTAGACGAATTGCAATAGCCTCTGTTGCTTGGAGTATTCGGTATCTAGAGGCTTCTGATAATTAATTTGGTACGCGATACAAACACAATAGTGGAAGACTTATGGCCTGTCTGGACCAGGTGATTTAGTACTGGTGAACTGTCTATCGATTCCATTACACATATGGTCCCGAGCACGAAGACCCCAGTTTCCAGTGCAACGGCCAATATATCTGGCTCGAAGGAGCAGTTGAATTGAAGAATACATGAATAGGTAGCTAGCCTAGGTACTTCGTCTTTCAGTTGACGAGTTACAACTAGTCGTGTGGAAAACACGACCTGAAACTAATCAGCATTAAAAGTTATTTTAAATCGATTTTCTTAACTTTTTGGTTATTATTTCACCTGGTACATCACACATGAATTTCAATCGAATATATACAGGCTTCTTGTTTACCGATATAGGACAGTTATTTACAACTTTTGTGGCTGTGTTTCATATTGAACTTTACTAGATAGTTATTTTCAATTGAAGTGTCATAGACAATTTTAAGTCCATCCTAAGTTACATCTTGTGAACATGTAGCTGTAAGGGTCCTTATCAAATTTATTTTGTACTGGATAGGAAGAAAGCTACTAAAATGTGTACATTTTCTTGTCCTTTACTTTCTTTATGCAAATTTCTGCTTATACTATCATCTGATTTTCCTGTGTGAAGAACATTTAAGAAGGCGATTCTGTTTTGGAGATTATTCTTGACAAACAAAGTTATTGCTACTAGATGGTTGGAGGTAATCAGCAGAAAGCCCTGCCTAGACCTAGGTTTCGTGTTTGTTGCCACTCACCAGTCATTGAGACGTATCTGCAATCTTGGAGTAAGTCATGTCTCCTGAGATTGGAACTGATGTCACCCAATGGTGAAGTCAGGGACGTTACCGGTGAGCTATTCAGGCTACCGACTGACTTCTTGTAGGACTGTAATGCATACTTCACTTAGTCGCTAGGTAGTGACCGTTGTCATGCATCTGTCTAGTCATTGGCTTAGTGCAGACTGAATTCACAGAAGCCTCCAAGGTAATTCTACTTCACCCAACATTGCTCATCGAGCAATTATTAGGCTGCATCGACTGACACATTGATTCCTTGTAATTTGGAGCAAGTCATATTTAACTCTGAAACAGCGTTTTGTGGACACTAGCCAGCCAAGCAGTCTGAACCATCTGACATGATTCAAATCAACAGTCAGAGGCTTCTTGGATAGACACCAAGTTCTGATTTCACCATCCCTAACTCTCTTCCACTCTAATTTTATCTGAGCGCTAACATTGGTCGACGAGAAAGTCGATGGCTTCTCATGCATGCTACTTGTCCCTGGCTACCTGTGTCAATCGATACAGCTAATTAATTCCTCGATGAGCAATGTTAGGTGAGGTAGAATTACCTTGGAACACACCTTAGGAGGCTTTCCAGGATTCAGTCTGCACCAAATAGTGGACTGTATGCATGACAATCAACACTGTCTAGTGTAGAATCAGAGTGAACTCAGTTATCACCAGCACTCAACACTGATCCCTTAAAACCAGTAATCTACGAGATCGGAAAATGAAGAAAAAATGATGCCATCGATAATATCATTGAATGGAAGTGTAAATTTTAGTAACATTACTTCATAGATTTCAGATTATTTGACTGAAGATTAAGGGCATAATTTTCTGTGCTTGTCTGGACGAGCACAGTTGAACAAGTCAACTGGTAGCACTGACACCACTGCGAGTGGTCATATCCCAGAGTTTATGACTCTGAAGGAGAAACCAGTATTCCACAGCGAAATACTTTTTCCTCTGATTCTGAACCCTCCTGCTATGTCCTGTGAGATGTTACAGCCTGGTGGGAAGGAAAAGTGGAGATAGATCAGGTCCTTAATCATCTCTCTCTCAGAATTCTAAACAATGCAGTGAGATCTCCTCTCTGCCTGTGGTATACTAAAGAGAAGAGATTCAAACTGTCTAGTCTTTCCTCGTATAATAAATTGATCATACCCAAATCCGCACGTGTTGACTTCCTTTCAACCCTCTCTAGAATGCGTGAGTCCCCTTTAATACAAGGGCTGGCTACCTGGGTGTGGTGCTTCAGTTTTGAACTCACCTGAGATGTATATGCAGAAGCGGACATATCATTGGGGATTCTAGTCACCGCTCTGGGTGTCACCTATAATGATGTTAAACTTTTGGCTGCCACTAGGTGATACTGTGCCACAGTCTTTAGATCGTGACTTACTAAGACAACTAGATTCATAAAAGTTTGAACTGACTGGAGGGTTATTCACTACATGTCGTGTGATCTGACAGGTGGCTGTGTAATGTGCAATCGTTATGCACTTCTCTATGTTGATTGGGAGAATAAATGTTTTAGACCAATCTGAAAGTTTGTTAAGGCTTTCTTGTAACGTGACCATATCATTATCACCCTCGAGCTGTCAAAATGTTTCAGGCACGACTCTTTCGAATTGAAGGTAACTGGTGAGAAATTCGACAAAAGTCATCTATGTATAGAAGACAAAAGTTACCATTTATAAATTTGTATGAATGGCAAGTCAAGCAAACTTTAAGGGTAGCAATAGGGTCATAATAACGGCCTCATTGATGAAGCGAAAATTTACTCACCTTCATTTAGTGAGAAAAACTTTCACTTCATCAGTGGAGGTCTTATTATGACCTACTTTTGAAACACGACCTTCGGTTGACAAACATACACACTTAACTTTCATATGTACAAATTCTACTACTCCAAAGTGAATAATTCTGCAGTGATGTTAGGATTTCAGGGGGCAGTTAGAAATAAACAGCTTGAAGACATTTTAGAAGGGTGAATCAAAATATCGGGATTCTCTCCACGACGTCTAAATTACCCTCACACACACCTAAAGCACCAAAATAGTGCCAAATCTCCCCATCATTTTTTTGAACAGCGTCTTGTCCTCCGTGAAACTTCCCACTGAAGAGAAGTATATTTAAAAAGACTAACGAATCAAATCTAATAACGCCAGTAGGATAGATGGTACCACTCAGATGCACCAAAAGGTTTATCCTATAAGACCAGTACTTGGATCTAGAGATACCTCTATTCCGACCATCTAATAATATTATATCCCATCAGAAATCGTTCAAGCTCTTGCTTAACCAACTCATATGAAACGAAAAAGAAGTTAAATGACACTCGAATAAGGAATAATGAAAAACGGTTAGTTTTGATATTTGGCAGAATATCGCTCTTAATGCATTTAATCCTACTCCAAAGATAATATGGTGGACATTTGTGGATGACACTTTCACAGAGTTACATTCACAAGATATCTTTACTTTCTTCACACATATAAACTCAATATTTAGAGGAACAAAGTTCACTTTTGAGTCATAAAATGAACAAGGAGAACTGGCTGTGTTCGATTGCAAAATAAAGTGAACAGAAGAAGGTGAACTAGGCACTAGTGTTTATAAAAGTCTACGCTTTCTAGTAGATATTTAGACTTTAATTCATCTCATCCGTTATCTGTGAAGACAGGTTTAGTTGAATGTCTGACAAACAGTGCCATAACTCTGAGTAGTGCATTAGAAAACCTGAACAGCTAAGTGAATATACAGCATAAGTTTTAGTGATGGTTAATATGGCTGTCGAAAGTAACCTTAGAAATGGCACTAAAACACCTTACTGTGTAGTCACAAAGGCTTCAGTCAGAGAAGGCAAAAACCTAGGGACACCAACCCCAAGTCGCATACCCATCCTAAAGACTCGTGTAGCTCTCGTCTGTCCTGATACTACGCCTGCATTGCCACAGTCTAGTACTGAAACGGCACAGACAATACTAGGGGGACAGGATACTACACCTGCATCAACTGAAAGCCAGTGTGTGAAGCACAGCAAACCTAAAAGGAAAGGCTCAAGACGTCATAAGACCTCGAAGGCGTCACCAAGTAATAGAGACGAATGCCAGGCGTGCAATATCATAGTTTCTAAAGCTGACTCAGCGTTCGAATGCAATTTTTGCAAACGGTGGGTGCACTGCCGTTGTGACAAAGAGGTGCCGAAAGCATACTACGAGTTTATGAGAAATAACCCGTGCCCGTGGTTTTGGTACATCTGTCCACTTTGTCGCCCTGGCATAGTCCCACAGAGCGTGACTGCGGATAGCAGAAACAACAAGTCGCTCTTGTGTACCAACAAAGTCTTATGCAGCCCCCCACCTGCTAACATCACACTGCCAAATCTTGGCTCAGACAGTAAAAAAAAGACACTCCAGTCCTACTGACTGAAAATGCCAATTTTCATAAGGTGAAGATGCAAAAGGTTGGACCTACAAAATCAAGGAAAGAGAGAATTAGAAAAGTACCACTCGCATCCACAAGCAAGCTCGGCAACACAACAAAGGCTGGCCAGAACCTGATGAAGCCTAAAGTTGCTGATGCTGCAAAGGAATACGAGAAGCCAAAGGCCAAACCTAAGTCTGAGGTTAATCGGTCTAATTTTCTCACCATCTTTAACGTACCTGTGAGTAAGGACAGCTTGCTTGAACAGCGGGCCCTGTTTGATCAGGAACAGTGGTCCAGCCTGTGCAATAAATTAGGTCTGAACATTAGTTCAGTGAAATTGTGCAGGCTGTACAGGGGTGTCCACACACCTCAAGGTAAGCCACCCCCATTACGGGTTACACTGGACTGCGCCGAAGAGGCCGAAAAGGTACTATTGATGGTTCAGGTACTAGCCATCGACAGAAGCTTGAACATAAGGGTGAGACAAGATAGACCATGGGCTATCAGAAAAATGGCAAGGGAGTCACCGGAACTTTTGCCTGCTACCTCTATGGTGGTACACGGTGTCCCGGAGCTGGAAACGGACACTGCCTGTGAAAAACACATGCATGACGTGCAGCAGTGGAGATGGCTGTCGTCTCAGATGGCCCTTGGAGCTTCTGGAGCCATCTCCATTTCCCGACTACCTCGTTCCGCTCATCTCACACTAATTAGCTCCCCAAAGCTGCTAAGTGTAACATTCAACTCCCCAGAGCAGTTGGCCATAGCACTTCAACGGTGGTACGAGACCAATGGTAAATTGGAACGACACATCTGATGCTGCGAAAGCAAACCTCGAACCATAAGGAGGCAGCAAACTGATGCTTTAAAACGTCACCAAGCATCAGTGACACTAGAGCGATGCAGTTCTGAGAATAACAGTCTGGGTCACCTAAGTGTCCTGCCTAAATCCATGGGAAAAACCACAACGGGCCGGTTCCATTGGAACTGGCTAACTAGTCCCAACACTAAGTCCCCTACCAGCAGACAACGCAACGTCAACTACCCCACAACACGCTGAGGTTGTGAAACTCACTGTCAGCTGCCTTTAAAGCAATGTAAGAGGGCTAAGAGGGAAAGTAGGTGAACTCAGAAACCTCCAGTCACACCTGGACCTTAAAATAATAATCCTCACTGAAACCTGGCTAACCCCCACTATCACCGACAACGAAATCAGTGTACGTGATGTGGTTCTGGTCAGGAGAGACAGGGATAATAAGGAAGGAGGGGGAGTTGCTATATACTTTGATAGGCAACTTAAATGTGTGCGCACAACGGACCCACCACTTATTGAACTCCCAGACTCCATATGGTGTCATTTCACCGTAGGCCACACCAACCACTTACTTGGTAACATCTACCGATCACCCCCCTGTGGGGCAGAGCACAATCAGCTACTGCTCAGAACTATCACAGGGATACGAGACTTGGACAATGACCAAATCACCATTGCTGGAGATTTCAATGCCCCATCACTGAACCTCGGCTCGGGGTATGCTAAGGGAAAATTCGGTCGAAATCAACTGCAAACCATTCGAAATACAGGACTGACTGAGAATGTTGGAGACGACACTAGGTGGGGCCCTAGTGGAAAGTCATCGAAACTAGACTACATTCTAACTAGTGGCCAACTACTCGTCGAAAAGGTCCAGATCATAACTCCTCTAGGAAGTAGTGACCATGCAGTCATAGGTTTCGATCTCGTTCTCCATGAACATTTGCAGTGGGACGTTACGCAACCATGTCGGTGTTACAGCGAGGCTGACTATGCTGAAATGCGGAGGCTCTTGTCCGATGCAGACTGGCCCTTAGCATGGGATGAGCTGTCTGTGGATGAACACTGGGAAGCAGTAAAAAGGATTATTCATACAGTTATCACGGATACCGTCCCTATAGTTACAACACAGCCCAAAAGAAAGTCATCGTGGTTGAAGAGAGGCACGCAGCGCATTCTGCAAGCAAAGCGGAAGGTCTGGTTTACGTGGCGCGTATCTCAGAGCCAGATCGACCGTGATGCATACCTGGAACTCAGGAACCGGTGCAACATGAGAGTCAGGAGGGACAGGAGGTCATTTCAGGCTAACCCTGCGAAAAAACTCCTGGCGAACCTGGAAAGCTTTTATCGATTCATATTGGGAAGAAAACCAACCAGCTAGGAGGCATGAGCCTCAGTAGATCCAAACGGTCAATACCTCACTAGTCTGGAGATGGCTGAAACATTCAGTTTAGCCTTCGCCAAACAGTTAAACAGCGTTGTGGGTATTACTGGTACGGACCAAAATGGTGGCACTACTATTTCTCCCAAGGAAAACCTAGTGGCTTCTCCCCAAATGAACCTGGCAATTGTACTAGGGAAGCTATGAGGCCCACATCTGGAAAGTCACCAGGTTGTGACGACATCAGGCCATCTGTTCTGAAACAATGCACCGAAGCTCTCTGTATTCTCCTATGCGACTTGCTCCAACACTCGATGGATTCGAGCAAACTGCCAAGGGAGTGGAAAAGAAGCATCCTTTCTCCGATCTTCAAGGGTGGGGATAGGCAAAATCCCACTAGTTATAGACCAGTAGCTCTACTCCTTCGATAGGGTTAACAGACTCCATGAAGCCCAACCGGGTTTCAAAAAAGGCAGATCCTGTGTAACAAAACTACTATCAGCATCATGCTGTGACATGAATGTTCCAGTCCATTTTGTCTTCCTAGACCTTGAGAAGGCATTTAACACAGTTCACCATGACCTTCTCCTACACAAAATAAGTCAGGCAGATATAGGTAAACCACTTCTGTTATGGACGAAGGAATACCTAGCTGAAAAGAAATATGGCACTGAGGTCAGTTGAATCCGATGATCTTGGCACGGCTCGTCATCAGGATTGTCTCAGTGTTCTATCCTACGACCACTGATGTATTTGATTTTTGTCATTGACATACCATGTCATCTAAGCTGCCTGACTTTTCTATACGCTAACAACGCAAAGATATGGAGGGCGATAAAGTGTTCGGAGGACTCAGATAGGCTGCAGGCAGACCTAAAGGTTCTGGAAGACTGAGCGGTAGCCAGTGGCATGACTTTCAACCTGAAAATGTGCAAAGTACGCACCTGTAGGCTGCAACGAAAGCTTGTCCTGTACAACGTTGGAGCGTGACTGAAGTCTAGTTCTAACGGGAAAAAAGAACACAAGCGTGAATCACACGGCCTGGTTTACGTGGCGCGTATCTAAGAGCCAGATCAACCGTGATGCATACCTGGAACACAGGAACCGGTGCAACGTGAGAGTCAGGAGGGACAGGAGGTCATTCCAGACTAACCTTGCTAAAAACTCCTGGCAAACCGCGAGAATTTGTACCGATTCATATCGGAAAGAAAACCAACCATTCAGGGGGCATGCGCCTTAGTAGACCAAAACGGTCAATATCCCAGTAGTTTGGAGATGGCTGAAACATTCAGTTTAGCCTTCGCCAAACAGCTAAACAGCAATGTGGGTATTGTTGTTACGGACCAAAATGGTGGCATCACTATTTCACAGGAGGAAGACCAAATAGCCACCCCCCAAATAAACCCTGCAATAGTACTAAGAAAGCTGCAGCGACTCATACTTGGGAAGTCCCCAGGTTGTGACGACATCAGGCCATCTGTTCTAAAACAGTGCACCGAAGCTCTCTGTAGGCCCTTATGCGACTTGTTCCAACACTCCATGGAATCGGGGAAACTGCCAAAGGAATGGAAAAGAAGCATCCTTTCTCCGATCTTCAAGGGTGGGGATAGGCAAAATCCCACTAGTTATAGACCAGTAGCTCTACTCCCAGTGGTATCAAAAGTACTGGAAAGTATTATTGATGATCACATCAGGGAATATCTCGATAGGTCTAAAATACTCCATGAAGCCCAACAAGGTTTCAGGAAAGGGAGATCCTGAGTCACTAACTTATTATCAGCTTGGGACGACTGGACATCATGCTGGGATATGAATGTTCCAGTCCATGTGATCTTTCTAGACTTTGAGAAGGCATTTGACACAGTTCACCATGACCTTCTCCTACACAAAATAAGTCAGGCAGATATAGGTAAACCACTTCTGTCATGGTTGAAGGACTACCTAACTGAAAGGCAATTTTGCACCAAGGTCAATCGAGTCCGATCATCTTGGCACAGCTCGTCATCACGAGTGTCGCAGGGTTCTATCCTGGGACCACTGATGTTCTTGATTTTTATCGATGATCTACCATGCCGTCTACGCTGCCCGACACTTCTATACGCTGATGACGTGAAGATAGAGTGTCCGGAGGACTCAGATAGACAGATCTAAGGCTTATGAAAGACTGGGCGGTGGCCAGTGGCATGACTTTCAACCTGAAAAAGTGCAAAGTAGTGAAGTTACGCACCTGTAGACTGCAGAATGCAAGCTACACCCTGTGCAATAAAAGCTTGTCCTGTACAACGTTGGAGCGTGACTGAAGTCTAGTTCTAACGGGAAAAAAGAACACAAGCGTGAATCACACGGGGAACGTAGCGAGGGAGTATGCGGTCATACACTTTACACATAGACAATTAGGTGCACTCACTCCTGAGCTCTTTCTAAGGTTGTATAAAACATACATCAGGCCGCACCTTGAGGTACATAATATCATTGCACTCCCACTGCTTTGAAGAGACGCCAACCTCTTGGAAAGAGTCCAACGACAGGCAACAAAAGGAGTGGTTGGTCTCCGAAATAAACCATAGGATGAAAGGCTGAAGAAATTAGGCCTATTCACACTTAGCCACCGTCGGCTTAGGGGTTATTTGATTACTGCCTACAAAATAACAGATGACCAGAATCACCCAAACAAAGTTGTTCTGTCATTGAGTAGGTATAGGCTTCCTCGTGGAAATCCTAGAAGGATAGCTCATCAGAGGGCAAGGACCCGGGTGCGCTCCCACTTTTTTCCCTGCGGGTTTGCCGTCCCTGGAATTCCTTACCGGCAGATGTAGCTATGGCACCATCTGTGGACGCCTTTAAGCGAAGGCTGGACAACCATGCAGCAACACAAGGACTGCATCCAAATGGCCTATCCCCTTAAAATCGCATGCACCATTCAAAGGTAGACAATTAAACTGGTCGTTTTACTTATTTACATTCTCTTTCGTCTTACTCTTCTGACACTACACCTATATTTATCATTATTACCGGTGTATATATACATGTATATATATTTACCGGTTGACTGACTGTTGTTACGTTTTCTTATTCTTTTTCTGTCTGTTAGTCTGAATACCTTCACTAATTATATCTATTATTATTATCTCTTTTCTATTGACGATGATACCGAAGGACCAACTGGTGAAAGGATCAACTCCATTCACAGTAGTAACAGTCTTAACACACCTCATTCCACAAACCACATACAATTAATCCCTGCACTACTCCTTTGGGAGTCAACCAAAGCTACGACAGTCGAGTGGCGGGGCGAGCTACGCAGACGTTTACCGGAGATCAGGAACCTCTACCTCACAATCAAGAGGCGAGCACAAAGAAATCAAATTGGTTTATACTAGCTCGTAAAAACGATATTGGATATATTGGACATTGGAAATCTTATAACGCCAGTAGGATAGATGGTACCACTCAGATGCACCAAAAGGTTTATCCTATAAGACCAGTACTTGGATCTAGAGATACCTCTATTCCGACCATCTAATAATATTATATCCCATCAGAAATCGTTCAAGCTCTTGCTTAACCAACTCATATGAAACGAAAAAGAAGTTAAATGACACTCGAATAAGGAATAATGAAAAACGGTTAGTTTTGATATTTGGCAGAATATCGCTCTTAATGCATTTAATCCTACTCCAAAGATAATATGGTGGACATTTGTGGATGACACTTTCACAGAGTTACATTCACAAGATATCTTTACTTTCTTCACACATATAAACTCAATATTTAGGGGAACAAAGTTCACTTTTGAGTCATAAAATGAACAAGGAGAACTGGCTGTGTTCGATTGCAAAATAAAGTGAACAGAAGAAGGTGAACTAGGCACTAGTGTTTATAAAAGTCTACGCTTTCTAGTAGATATTTAGACTTTAATTCATCTCATCCGTTATCTGTGAAGACAGGTTTAGTTGAATGTCTGACAAACAGTGCCATAATTCTGAGTAGTGCATTAGAAAACCTGAGCAGCTAAGTGAATTAGTCAGACGAAATGTTAGTGCTAAGTGGTCATCCCACACAGCTTATAGAGTAGATCACGGAAGCTCACAAGCGAAGGAAAGATAGTAGCGATACTATAGACCACAAGATAAGTGGGAAAGTATTTGGGGCACCTACAATTTTACCATGTAAGCAAATGACATCTAAAATCCAACATAAGATTCTTAACAGAACAGCAACTATGCTGGTATTCAAACCAACAAACTCTCTGCGAAACAAGCTCTGTAAGCTAATGGAGCATACTTACACAATCGGACAAAATAATTTTATCTACGAAATCCCATGTAGTGACTGCGAGGTCGACTACATAGACCAAACCAGTAAGCCGGAACATAAGAATTTAACTAGGTGTAGAATAAATGACTTCAAGGAGATGGGTCAATTACGAAAATACTAATCAAATCCAATGAATGCATTAACACGCAACCATACAATAGGGTGCGGTAGAGCTACGGTTCTCAAAAACAAATTGATTACGGAGTCTTCGTTCATGGAATCTATACTCACGACCTCAAACGGAAGTTACCACCAATACCAGAGGTGTGTATTACTAAATATTACTACCAACGTGAAAGCATAAGACAGAATGAAATTATATGGTCAAAGTTTGAAAGTTATGTAAGTGCATTCATTTGACTATGAGCCACAAGTTTTGAAAATATCATTTGGAAGGTAAGCCTTTCATGTGTTCATGTGTCGGTTGCTAGAAATCTCCTGAAATCGATTACTAGTTTGCTTGCTTAACTGTTGAAAATGAATCTCAGTGACTCGTAGTCTTTGTTCAATTCAAAGAGAAGAAATAGTTGTGAGATTACTAGATGAAAAAGCATTCTAGTATCCCCATGATAAAAATACGAGTCAGTATCAACTTTTCAGTACTTCTCCTCTATTGTCTTCCACTAATTCACTCAATGCTGAAGTAGTGATCGTAAAACTGACTTTCACCCAACTGCTTATCACAACGTACTTGGACATTTTTCCAATTAATATGAAATACACAATGGGTTGGTTTGGGAACCCCATATGATTAGTGGATGTGAAAGGGTAATACACTATGTTTGGAATGAGATTTAAGAATGATAACCAGCAGTGTTATAACCAATCGAATATACTTGAACCTACAATTCGACGAAGACTCACGGGTAGAAATACTGAGAAACTCCCTGTCCAGCTGCTCACTGAAGAAAACCTCCTTCGCAGCTGAACTTCGACTAACTTTCTCTACGAAACCAATGATTCGCATAGACCTGAAGCATAAGCTACAGCTGTTGGCCTCATTAAAGTGCATTTAACAATTCACTTGCTCATGTGGAGCCAAGTATGTCGGTGGTACCCAGCCAGCATTTGCTATCCAGGCGTATCATCGAACACTCACCCACAGTCAAGGTTTTATTAAGGAGGAAATAGATTCTTCTACCGTAGCTCTATTCTGGAACATCTGATAAGATGAGAACGCCAAGCCAACTCACAAACCTACTTCAAAGTCATCTACGCAATTTCTTGGGAATCTCGCTGAAAGAGTACAAATCAAACTTCTTCAAACCGTAGAAGCAATGGCAAGCCCGTCGATTAGATAACGTTACTCAATCCACTTATTTAACTTTATTTCAGTTTCTAACCAATTAACGCTTGCTACATTACGGAATTTTTGCATAAAATTCACAATTCTCATTACATATCTTTGGAAATATTTCTCTTTGTGATAAGAAAATTCACTATATATATATATATATATATATATATATATATATATATATATATATATATATATGATTGTACAGCTTGAGAATGATATCATCGAAAAGATGAGTAGCTCTTCACTGAATGCCTTTCCTTTTATAATCGAATATGTTAACAACGACTACACAGTAAATGTTACTCACCTCTCTTAGAGGTTTTCAAAACGGTTTACAATGTAGTTGTTTAACCACGATAGAACATTAATTACACCTTAGTGCCTTTAATTCAATCATATATACGAGGTTGACATTCCACTGATAGAAGTTCATTACTAACGAAGTCAAGATATTTGCGTAACTGGACACAGGGACGCCATTTTTTTTCTCAAAGGCCTTACAGCTAACCAACAGTTAACTTGAAGCGTTTACAGGCTATAATGATGTCAGACGTCCTGATTAGACTGAAGAAGTATGTACTAAGGTGTTGAAATTCCCTTTTGCTTTCCGATTAGAAGTCATTACTATTACTTTACATCTAACTCAGACTATCCAGCTTATCATCAAAATTAATTACAAATGTCAATCTGAAGTGCATTAAATCATAGCGGCTCACTTCTATACTGTGACTATAAACTGAGGTATGTAGCGGTAGGTAATCTGCCAGAATTATTGGCCGCAGCATTCACCACTGGACATTGGATGCTGACCCTCGCTGTTTTGGTCGATTTGTTTAGCTGAAGGTTTCCGGTCAAGCATCCACGCCATTTGGCACGCCAGAGTGTTACGTTCGCTCGTTCATGCACGATCCCTAGCTAGTCAAGCAATCATCTCGCACTCCGATTTGCTCCCGAAATATAATTCACAATTTCGACGGTCAATTCTGGTGTTTCGCTTTGCCTTTGCTCTACGCGGAACGAGTACTACAGAAGTTGTGGCTATTGGATCTTGCGTTAGTATACTTTGTACTATCCGTGAACGTCAAAACCCTTAGCCTCTAATGGCATGTATGTTACGTGAGCTGTACAAGCGTTCGGAATTCGGTGATGACTATCAATGGTTTAGTTGATTTACTGTCATGTAACACAAGGCCATTTCTTCATGATCCCTGGTATCCTAACAATAAAATATTGTGCAGCAACATCAATACGGAACATACATTTTATGCGGGATAACTAGATTACTTTGTCGAAAGAGTATAAGCAATGTTGACCTACAAAATAGACATAATGGATGTCAGTATGGGAATTTGATACGTGTAGCCAGACATATCCACACGAAACATCGAAACAACATTCAATTTAGTTTTTCCAAACAGTAGAAAATGGCAATGATCTGTTTCTCATTCTTTATTTAGAAGACAACTTATAGAGTATCGGGTAGTCTTGTGGCAGCCTTTCACTGATAATGAGCGTTCATTTGTGGAGAAAACTGATCTTAATAATTATAAACTGCTATTCTGTGTGAGGTGGTTCACTTTCAGGAAAGTAAACAAACACACTTAATCAACTGCCGTTCAGTCTGATTTGCTGAGAGTTCGGTCGATCCCCTCATCTAACTTTGTATGCATAATAACCATTAGTGTGATTTCTAAGGCTTCATTGGTTTCAAAACTTGTTTGTCAGCGTCTTGACTGCCTAATGGGGTTGTCCTGCGTGACTGTAATGCAGTCAGGTTTAATATACGCGTGCTACATGATTCTTACCCTCGACAGTAATCATAATCTGAGACATAACACTTAACTCCAGTCCAAAACATATCCTTAACACGTAACTCTGATCTGACTGTTGTACATTTTCTGTACAACAATAAAGTCGGCCTCACGGATGTGAGAAGTGATTGATCGCCTAATTAATCACAACAGCATACGTGAGAAATGATGATATACTACTTTATGCGAGATCCTATCACTTAGCCCCAGTTTTTGAAGTGGATAAGTCAGATGAAGAGAAGACTGTTGAAGCAAAACCTAAGTTTTGTAGAATTACACTGCATTCATGGCTTATTCAACATAATTTGGCGGCCACTGTAGTTTATGCTCACCAGAGTATAAAAGATGCATATGTCTAAATGTGCCCATATATGTAACTCTCTCGATAAGGCTTTGGTATAATTCAAGAGGTTCGTTGGCCGAACTCTTGCATCCCAACATCCAATATCACTTTTACGAACTAGCAGAAACCAATTTGATTTCTTTGTGTACACTTCTTGATCGTGAGGTAAAGGTTCCTGGTCTTTGGTAAACTTCTGCGTAGTTCGTCCCGCCACTCGACTGTCTTAACTTCGGTTGACTCCAAAAGGATTGGTGCTGGGATTAATTATATGTTGTTCGTAGTATACGGTGTGTTTACACTTTGTTACTACTGTGAATAGAGTTGATCCTTTCACCAGGTAGTCCTCCTGTATCGTCGTCAACACAAAATCGATGATACTAACAATAACAGGTATAATTGGTGTAGGTTATTGAGACTAAAAGACAGAAAAAGAAATAAAGAAAACGTAAAAACAGACAGTTAATTAAATTTAAAGTTGTTATATATATATACATATATATAATACCAGTAATAATAATAATAAGTGTTGTGGTTAGAGTCGCGAGGACAGTAAGACGAGAAAGAATGTAAGAAAGTAAAACGACGAATTTAGTTGTCCACCCTTGTATGTTGTATGGGATTTTAAGGGGATTTGCCATTTGGACGCAGTCCTTGTGTTGCTGCATGATTGCCCAGCCTTCTCTTAATGGTGTCCACAGATGGTGCCATAGCTACATCTGCCGGTAAGGAATTCCAGGGACTGCAAACCCACAGGGAAAAGAAGTGGGAGCGCACCCTCTGATGAGCTATCCTTCTAGGATTTCCACGAGGAAGCCTATACCTACTCAATGACAGAACAACTTTGTTTGGGTGATTCTGGTCATCTGTTATTTTGTAGGCAGTAATCAAATAACCCCTAAGCCGACGGTGGCTAAGTGTGAATAGGCCTAATTTCTTCAGCCTTTCATCCTATGGTTTATTTCGGAGACCAACCACTCCTTTTGTTGCCTGTCGTTGGACTCTTTCCAAGAGGTTGGCGTCTCTTCAAAGCAGTGGGAGTGCAATGATATTATGTACCTCAAGGTGCGGCCTGATGTATGTTTTATACAACCTTAGAAAGAGCTCAGGAGTGAGTGCACCTAATTGTCTATGTGTAAAGTGTATGACCGCATACTCCCTCGCTACGTTCCCCGTGTGATTCACGCTTGTGTTATTTTTTCCCGTTAGAACTAGACTTCAGTCACGCTCCAACGTTGTACAGGACAAGCTTTCGTTGCAGCCTACAGGTGCGTACTTTGCACATTTTCAGGTTGAAAGTCATGCCACTGGCTACCGCTCAGTCTTCCAGAACCTTTAGGTCTGCCTGCAGCCTATCTGAGTCCTCCGAACACTTTATCGCCCTCCATATCTTTGCGTTGTTAGCGTATAGAAAAGTCAGGCAGCTTAGATGACATGGTATGTCAATGACAAAAATCAAATACATCAGTGGTCGTAGGATAGAACACTGAGACAATCCTGATGACGAGCCGTGCCAAGATCATCGGATTCAACTGACCTCAGTGCCATATTTCTTTTCAGCTAGGTATTCCTTCGTCCATAACAGAAGTGGTTTACCTATATCTGCCTGACTTATTTTGTGTAGGAGAAGGTCATGGTGAACTGTGTTAAATGCCTTCTCAAGGTCTAGGAAGACAAAATGGACTGGAACATTCATGTCACAGCATGATGCTGATAGTAGTTTTGTTACACAGGATCTGCCTTTTTTGAAACCCGGTTGGGCTTCATGGAGTCTGTTAACCCTATCGAAGGAGTAGAGCTACTGGTCTATAACTAGTGGGATTTTGCCTATCCCCACCCTTGAAGATCGGAGAAAGGATGCTTCTTTTCCACTCCCTTGGCAGTTTGCTCGAATCCATCGAGTGTTGGAGCAAGTCGCATAGGAGAATACAGAGAGCTTCGGTGCATTGTTTCAGAACAGATGGCCTGATGTCGTCACAACCTGGTGACTTTCCAGATGTGGGCCTCATAGCTTCCCTAGTACAATTGCCAGGTTCATTTGGGGAGAAGCCACTAGGTTTTCCTTGGGAGAAATAGTAGTGCCACCATTTTGGTCCGTACCAGTAATACCCACAACGCTGTTTAACTGTTTGGCGAAGGCTAAACTGAATGTTTCAGCCATCTCCAGACTAGTGAGGTATTGACCGTTTGGATCTACTGAGGCTCATGCCTCCTAGCTGGTTGGTTTTCTTCCCAATATGAATCGATAAAAGCTTTCCAGGTTCGCCAGGAGTTTTTTCGCAGGGTTAGCCTGAAATGACCTCCTGTCCCTCCTGACTCTCATGTTGCACCGGTTCCTGAGTTCCAGGTATGCATCACGGTCGATCTGGCTCTGAGATACGCGCCACGTAAACCAGGCCTTCCGCTTTGCTTGCAGAATGCGCTGCGTGCCTCTCTTCAACCACGATGACTTTCTTTTGGGCTGTGTTGTGACTAAAGGGACGGTATCCGAGATTACTGTATATATAATCTTTTTTACCGCTTCCCAGTGTTCATCCACAGACAGCTCATCCCATGCTAAGGGCCAGTCTGCATCGGACAAGAGCCTCCGCATTTCAGCATAGTCAGCCTCGCTGTAACACCGATATGGTTGCGTAACGTCCCACTGCAAATGTTCATGGAGAACGAGATCGAAACCTATGACTGCATGGTCACTACTTCCTAGAGGAGTTATGATCTGGACCTTTTCGACGAGTAGTTGGCCACTAGTTAGAATGTAGTCTAGTTTCGATGACTTTCCACTAGGGCCCCACCTAGTGTCGTCTCCAACATTCTCAGTCAGTCCTGTATTTCGAATGGTTTGCAGTTGATTTCGACCGAATTTTCCCTTAGCATACCCCGAGCCGAGGTTCAGTGATGGGGCATTGAAATCTCCAGCAATGGTGATTTGGTCATTGTCCAAGTCTCGTATCCCTGTGATAGTTCTGAGCAGTAGCTGATTGTGCTCTGCCCCACAGGGGGGTGATCGGTAGATGTTACCAAGTAAGTGGTTGGTGTGGCCTACGGTGAAATGACACCATATGGAGTCTGGGAGTTCAATAAGTGGTGGGTCCGTTGCGCGCACACATTTAAGTTGCCTATCAAAGTATATAGCAACTCCCCCTCCTTCCTTATTATCCCTGTCTCTCCTGACCAGAACCACATCACGTACACTGATTTCGTTGTCGGTGATAGTGGGGGTTAGCCAGGTTTCAGTGAGGATTATTATTTTAAGGTCCAGGTGTGACTGGAGGTTTCTGAGTTCACCTACTTTCCCTCTTAGCCCTCTTACATTGCTTTAAAGGCAGCTGACAGTGAGTTTCACAACCTCAGCGTGTTGTGGGGTAGTTGACGTTGCGTTGTCTGCTGGTAGGGGACTTAGTGTTGGGACTAGTTAGCCAGTTCCAATGGAACCGGCCCGTTGTGGTTTTTCCCATGGATTTAGGCAGGACACTTATGTGACCCAGACTGTTATTCTCAGAACTGCATCGCTCTAGTGTCACTGAGGCTTGGGGACGTATTAAGGCCTCAGTTTGCTGCCTCCTTATGTTTGGAGGTTTGCTTTCGCAGCATCAGATGTGTCGTTCCAATTTACCATTGGTCTCGTACCACCGTTGAAGTACTAGGGCCGACTGTTCCCAGGAGTTGAATTTGAGACTTAGCAGCCTTGGGCAGTTAATCGGTGTGAGATGAGCGGAGCGAGGTAGTCGGAAAATCGATATTGCTCCAGAAGCACCAAGGGTCATCTTAGATGACAGCCGTCTCCATTGCAGTACGCCATGCATGTGTCTTTCACAAGCAGTGCCAGTTTCCAGCTCCGGAACACCGTGTATGACCATGGCAGTAGGAGGTATCAGTTCTGCTGACTACTTCACCATTCACCTGTTAGCCTATGGCCTATTATGTCTTACTCTCATGCTGGAACTCCTGTCGATAGCTAGTACTTGAGCCAGTAACAGTATCCTTCCAGTCTCTTCGGTAGAGTCCAGTGTAACCCTTAATAGGGTGGCTTACCCTGAGGTATCTGGACACCCATGTACAATTTTTCTGAATTGATGTTCAAACCTAATTTATTGAACAAATTGGACCACTGTTCCTGATCAAACAGGGCCAGTTGTTCAAGTAAGCTATCATTGCACATGGGTACATTAAACAGTATTAGGGAATTCGACCGACTGACCTCAGACTTAGGTTTGGTTTTTGGCTGCTTCTCCTCCTTTGCAGGGTCAGTCACTTTAGACTTCATCAGGTTCTGACTGGCCCTTGCTATGTTGTCATGCTTGCTAGTGAATGCGAGTGGTGCTTTGGCGATTCCATCTTCCCCTGATGTTGTAGGTGTAACCTTGGGGGTCTTCACTTTATGAAGATTGGTATTTCCAGTCGGTTGGGCTGGAGTGTTCTTCTTAGTGTTTTTACTATGTTTTGGTAGTGTTGTGTCAGCGGGTAGAGAGCTGTATGCGACTGTGTCGAAACACAAAAGTGGCCTGATGTTTCTGCTATCTGCAGCCACGCTGTGTGAGGCTGTACCAGGGTGACAAAGTGAGCAGATGCACCAGAACCACGGGCACGGGTTATTCCACATAAACTCATAATATGCTTTTGACACCCCTTTGTCACAACGGCCGTGTACCCATCGTTCACGAAAATTGCATTCAAATGCTGAGTCAGTTTTAGAAACAATAACACTTCACGCCTGACATTCGTCTCCTTTTCTAGATGATGCTTTCGAGGTCGTATGATGTCTTGAGCGTCTGTTTTTTGTTTTGCCGTGTGTCACGCACTGGCTTCCAATGGATACAGGTGTAGCATCATGTCCACCTGGTATTGCCTGTGCCGTTTCAGTGCTAGACTGTGGCAATGTAGCTGTGGTACCAGAATAGGCGAGAGGTACAATGGTCTTTAGAATAGGCAGGCAAGATGGGGTTTTTGTCCTTGAGTTATTGTCTCCTCTGGCTGAAGTTCTTGTGACTACAGAACATATTGTTTTAGCGCTTTTTCTAAGGCTTCTTTCAACAGCCATACTAACAATCCCCATAACTTATGCTATGTAAGAATAAGATCTCTAGAGAGCAACAGTATCTAGCCCAATATGGGCTAAGTGGGTAAAATATGTGGCATTTACATCATCTTTTGCTCACCTGTTTGTCGATCAAAATTACCCATTTAACCCACGTTTTGGCCACATTGCCCATGGGCAATACACCTGCAGGTGTATTAACCGACTGGGAGCAATCACGTGACTAATTATTTAAACACCATATATTCTCCTATTCATCTTATGAAGTCTGACTTAGTGAAAAGTACCACTACGTTATAGAATGAAACAAAATAAAATGGTGAGTTTCATTTTATTCGAACGTACGTCTTCACTAACTAATGAAACTGCAGTATCATATTGCGAACTCTGTAAAACGCGGCATATGAGGAGCACATCTAACGAGTCAGTGTAAGCAAAATCGCTTTCTTTGTATTATCTATTCGATTGTAGACTTAAGGTCCTTGATCTTTAGTCGAATTGGGCGTTGTGTGTCCCTCCACTCGACTGACGTAGTGTAGTCCAAATCGTCAAGCAATGATCTGAAACAGAGAGCAAAGAGTACGTTGGCAGGGTGGTCACATATCCAATATCCAATATCGTTTTTACGAACTAGCAGAAACCAATTTGATTTCTTTGTGTACACTTCTTGATCGTGAGGTAAAGGTTCCTGGTCTTTGGTAAACTTCTGCGTAGTTCGTCCCGCCACTCGACTGTCTTAACTTCGGTTGACTCCAAAAGGATTGGTGCTGGGATTAATTATATGTTGTTCGTAGTATACGGTGTGTTTACACTTTGTTACTACTGTGAATAGAGTTGATCCTTTCACCAGGTAGTCCTCCTGTATCGTCGTCAACACAAAATCGATGATACTAACAATAACAGGTATAATTGGTGTAGGTTATTGAGACTAAAAGACAGAAAAAGAAATAAAGAAAACGTAAAAACAGACAGTTAATTAAATTTAAAGTTGTTATATATATATACATATATATAATACCAGTAATAATAATAATAAGTGTTGTGGTTAGAGTCGCGAGGACAGTAAGACGAGAAAGAATGTAAGAAAGTAAAACGACGAATTTAGTTGTCCACCCTTGTATGTTGTATGGGATTTTAAGGGGATTTGCCATTTGGACGCAGTCCTTGTGTTGCTGCATGATTGCCCAGCCTTCTCTTAATGGTGTCCACAGATGGTGCCATAGCTACATCTGCCGGTAAGGAATTCCAGGGACTGCAAACCCACAGGGAAAAGAAGTGGGAGCGCACCCTCTGATGAGCTATCCTTCTAGGATTTCCACGAGGAAGCCTATACCTACTCAATGACAGAACAACTTTGTTTGGGTGATTCTGGTCATCTGTTATTTTGTAGGCAGTAATCAAATAACCCCTAAGCCGACGGTGGCTAAGTGTGAATAGGCCTAATTTCTTCAGCCTTTCATCCTATGGTTTATTTCGGAGACCAACCACTCCTTTTGTTGCCTGTCGTTGGACTCTTTCCAAGAGGTTGGCGTCTCTTCAAAGCAGTGGGAGTGCAATGATATTATGCACTTCAAGATGTGGTCTGGTGTACGCTTTGTAAAACTTTAGAAAGAGCTCAGGAGTGAGTGCACCTAATTGTCTATGTGTAAAGTGTATGACTGCATACTCCCTCGCTACGTTCCCCGTGTGATTCACGCTTGTGTTATTTTTTCCCGTTAGAACTAGACTTCAGTCACGCTCCAACGTTGTACAGGACAAGCTTTTATTGCACAGGGTGTAGCTTGCATTCTGCAGTCTACAGGTGCGTAACTTCACTACTTTGCACTTTTTCAGGTTGAAAGTCATGCCACTGGCCACCGCCCAGTCTTTCATAAGCCTTAGATCTGTCTATCTGAGTCCTCCGGACACTCTATCTTCACGTCATCAGCGTATAGAAGTGTCGGGCAGCGTAGACGGCATGGTAGATCATCGATAAAAATCAAGAACATCAGTGGTCCCAGGATAGAACCCTGCGACACTCGTGATGACGAGCTGTGCCAAGATGATCGGACTCGATTGACCTTGGTGCAAAATTGCCTTTCAGTTAGGTAGTCCTTCAACCATGACAGAAGTGGTTTACCTATATCTGCCTGACTTATTTTGTGTAGGAGAAGGTCATGGTGAACTGTGTCAAATGCCTTCTCAAAGTCTAGAAAGATCACATGGACTGGAACATTCATATCCCAGCATGATGTCCAGTCGTTCCAAGCTGATAATAAGTTAGTGATGCAGGATCTCCCTTTCCTGAAACCTTGTTGGGCTTCATGGAGTATTTTAGACCTATCGAGATATTCCCTGATGTGATCATCAATAATACTTTCCAGTATTTTCGATACCACTGGGTGCCGCGTGCCAGTAGGAATGAAGAATCATGGACAGGGATTATATTGACAGCCAATCATTATATAGTTAGGTGCGATGGAGAGCTATTGCTATTGGTCATCCACTGCATCGTCTTGGGTGACCAATCCCTGCACGCTACGTGGCCAACCTGAAATTAGACAAGCATAGTTTAAACAATGGAAAACCGACGAACTTACCATGCCTTACACTACCCCTCTCCCATAAGGGCATTGCCCACAATGTTAGGTGCTTGTTGCTGCAGGAATTGCCTGAACTAAGGCTTGTTGCCGAAATTGAAATGTGTGACTAGACTATAAGCGGAATTGGTTCTCTGTATCGTACAGGTGCAGTCACTAAGTACTTCCACTACAGTATATGGGCATTCCCAGCGTTCATGCAAATCAAGAGCCTTCCCTTTTCGTGGTGCCTCCTTCAGTAGCTCCACAGGTGGTCCATGTGCTTTCCTATCATAGTATACTTTCTGGTACCTCTGGTTTGTTGGAGGTATATCACTAGTCACTTGGTGCACCTTGTTCAGGTTTCGTCTCAGTCTGATAACGTATTCTGATGCAGTCAGCGCTTCCTCTCCTAGTGTTATTGATCATACAAATGATGGATATTAGATAACATCACATGATTCAACGGCATATTAGAAATAGTTGAAAATTATTTCTTTGCTCACTGTCAAGTGAACAGTCTATTTGATGATGTCACTGCATATAAACAGATTAGTGAAGTGGTTATCAAGCCTAAGTTATTACATTTACTTGTACTTCATACTTGGCGTTTAACAGTGTACAGAGTTGCAGCTGGCTGCATAAGGAAAATTAAGCGTATCGAGCAGTACAGATTTATTATTTAGCTTGCCAAATCCTACTTAGTTTTTACAATGTGCTACTGTATAGAAAGAGACATGAAATCTTACGAAGGGCTAAAGTAACAGTCTCATAATATTATAGTAAATCTCCATCCCACTAACTAAGCTTAACATGCATTGATCCGAATTCACTTATTACAAAAGCACATAGTATAGCGACGCACTGAAAAAGTCTAGAGGAAGTAGAATTGAAGAGTATATTAAACATTTCATTAATTTACAAAAGAAAATCCCGATGAAGAGTATTAACGTTAGTTTGACCGAATGATATTTCTGCTGGTTTCATATTCGACATATCCGTATACCTGAAATAAATAAAGCACATGTATGGACTAGCACAACATGAATTTATGAAAGATAATTCTTCATATTAGCACACACTATGAATACACTGATTCTGTTAATACTAAGTAATACCTCATGCAAATAAATGTATTTGTAGTTTACAGCTGGTTTTTACATTGACACCGTATGCACCAATAGACCAATTATGTTTTCCAGTATTAGAGGATTATACGCAAATTTGAAGACAATATCTGAAACATCCATACTGTTGAGGCGTCATACTCTCATTAACCTTAGTTGCAGATCAACTTCACACTAAATACGTTTACATTAAATGAAGTATCGCAAATGTGTAACTTAGAAATTGATCCATAATCTCAGTAATGTCTAATGAGCATAGTTTTATGAGTCCTACAGAAATTACATCCTCACATTAAGGAAGCTGTAGCCATCAAATATAAGCTGAACATGCTTCAACGAGCGACTTTATTGCATATCCCCTCAATGACGTTTCTCTCAATGTGCGTTGATGAGGATAACAATGACATATAATGCAACTTAAACTTTCAGTCGTGATGCGGCATCTGTACTGCTTCATGTTAATGGAAAATTCAAGAAAAATTCATCACCACTATTGGTGATCAAAAACACTGCAGCATTAAGTTTACAGTGCCAGTGAGAATGGCATAACAGACAGTAGATTGATAGTAATAAAGCTGACCAGATTCAGTTCTCATAATCGGCACAATCCATGTGTATAATGATACTATACACTGAATTAATGCACTAAGTGACACAGTAAGGAAATTTAAACGAGTGATTGCCTTCTCCACTGCACTGCACTTGCAGCAATCATGACAACCACCTACGTATGCTAGCCAAGCAGTCAGCTTAGCAGACAATGGCACAATAATAATAAAGTTGAGATATTTTTTATACATTGAGTCCATATAGCCCATATAACGCTACACCAAACAGTGCAAATATACATGAAATACACTTAGAAATAAACTCTCAACTTACAATAATTCCTGTCCAAACACACATACGGTGAGACACATCTACATGATTACTTCTATTCCCACAGAAGGTTCTGTTAGCATTTACAAGTGACTCCCAAGTACTGATAGAATTCTTTTGTCAGAAAGGACAGTTCTTCACACGGAAATAGGCTGAATTAATATCCTGAGAAGTGAAGTCCCCATTGAATGATATCATGCCGAAAGGTGCAGCTTCTTAATAAAGTAGACCATTTGTGTAGATGACATTACCCTTCAACTATCCTATTTTTCTCATTATAGCGATATTTTGGTACAGTTTGCCTGAAACACTGATCGTTGCAACCAATATGCTAGGGGGTGTGACAGTCGAATTACATGACGCGGACACCAAAATAACTGGTCAGAAAATGGGAATTCCCATCAATCCAGATAACATATAACGCAATTTCATTAAAAATTATTGACGAAAAAATTTCCAAGTGAAATTTTAACAGCTGTTCTAGAACGTGATATTTAACGTCTACCCATTCGTCTCCTCATCTAGCGGCATTCCTGTTTCCTTGATGTCGTATCTGATATCCTTCATTAAAATACACAGGTTTTTTGTATAACTACCGTTGGATGCCACTGACTTTTGGAGACTAAGTGTTGATTATTATCGGTGAAATAACCATATTCAATTTGACTGGGCTCCGTAGATTCTATTTGAGTTGATGACATGATTTGGATTTTAGATATTCACCTGGCAGAATTAACTTTTATCTTATTTCGGTGTGAGAAATTAATAAAGCTTGTCATTTTGATACTGTGATTTCAGAGGATTTAACGGGGATGCGTAGTATCACATAACGGCTATGAAAAATAAACTGACTATGTCCAGCATCAAACATATATGCAGTGGAACTGTTTCTGGCCATAAAGTTTAAACTGAAGTATTTACCTCATATAATGTATTTGGTATGTTGAGCTCAATAGATGCAAATTCTATTCACAATCCCTGCCAAGGAGTGCTTAAAATGCCTCATGGTCAAATTTCGAATTTCTGATAGTGGCAGAGCATTTTAACATACTTCAGAATCTGGTTTGATGCGAAAACAGCGGCTAAATATTTCCACTTCGACACAAGCATATGAAAAGATTTAACAGCTATGAGAATAAAATGGTGATTAGGTTTAGGAAGGCTGAGCTGACCGTTCAGTTCAAACATAAAGTCTCTAAATTACCACACTGTTTCTCTATTGACTTAACTGCCTGCTTGAAGTTCGAATCAAACAAACCTTTCTTTATGTCAGTTGATCAAAACATGGTACAATGCAACCATGAAATCAATTAGAAACACGCAGTGACATGGAGATGCATTCGAAGCATGTGTGGCTATAATCAGTCAGTTACAGGGGTGCTTTGTTGTCAACTTAACGACCTCAACATTTGTGACGTACTACAGGAGGGCATACAGCACCAAGTAACTTTGGCAAAAATGGTAACGAAACGGCGTTAACTTAATTTAGACTGCTTCAATACAAGGGGCTATGGTCATTACGAGACAATGGTTGTGGAGTGCAGAATGACGAGATGAATGACCGAGTAGGAACTGTACATTCTTCATGATTCCTGGAGCTCTCTGCATTTTATGGATAAATGATGAGTGCCCTTCGTACACTTGACTAAGCTTCCCAACTTGACTTTGTATCCACCGGTGTGTTAGTTGTTAATACTTGTTCTACTATCTTAGCACTGAATTCTGTTTCTTGTGTATTCACCAGTCTGTTTTTCATTTTAAAACACAAAACATTAGGACTGTGAACACATCATGTATCATTACGGTGAACCTGTCTTTCAGACACCTTTCATATTGGAGAAAGATTTTAGTGCTATAGGATTCCAATTTCATAAACGTAACTTAGGCGTATACGAGCAAGGAGGTCATCAGCTTAATCCGAATAGGCGCGAGTTTTGCAGAGGGTTTGGAAGATTTCATTTCTCGCCTTATTCATATATGTGCTACTGAACACTAATTTGCACTGCAGCTGCATATGAAGTAAAAGATTTTGAATGCCCTGCTTCCCTCTTTAGTATAAGAAAGTTGACGGCACGTGGGGTTTACCCCACAAGACACACTGCAAGGACGAATAGACATTTTTCAGCTTCTTTTCTGTCTCCCTCTTTGTAGGGTATATTTTGGTGACTAACATAGAGATTATGCGTAGTGTTGAATAAGAAGGGTAATTTAGTCGGCAAGTCAGTGATCAGTCAAGGCGGCTAGGACATGCACTGCACATGCCAAGCAGTCGCCTTCCTCGATGGCAGTGTTAGTTGATGTATGATTGGGGTGTAGAAGGGTTAAGGTTTGACAAAAAAAACCTAGCATTAGTTTATGAAACATATCCCACTATGGCTAAGTAAAGGTGTAGTTAAAACTATTAACAGCTCGATATTAGACCATCTGGTGCAAACCGGTCACAAAGCCAGCGTAGAAGAATCCCTCTCTGTAATATACCGGGTGCCTAACAAACCAGCAAAATCGTCGAAGCACCGCATGCTCCAAACTTCAGAGACTATTGCAATTCGCCTCAAACAACCACTGCTATGTGTCCAAAAGAAACAAGTCCAGCCCCTACTATTGCCCTGGCCCTCAGTAGAGACTATAAACCCATGAATTTCTACTATTATCTTTCCTAATTCTTCTGACATTCAGTTTCTTTTATGTTGATGCTGTTCAGCTGCAACTTATCAATATTATTGATTTGATGTTATTTAAACATTAATGTCCTTCATAAGACTAATTCATTCATTATAATGTATATATAATTGTAGAACCTGATGATGAATTTATCGAAAAGAGTACTCTTTGTTCCGTGTCTATTCTTTTGAAAATTTTAATAGGCATTTTTAATCAGTTTATGAAATCGTTGACAGATAGTCAAACAATTGTCAGATATATGACTCGAAATCCTTGTCATTGGCACATACGCCTTCAATCTGTGACCCTACATATTCATTCAGTCCTCATGTTTTCCCTCGTTAATATATTTTCTCCCTCACATTTTTGTTTATTGCAATTATTTTTTCTCTGTTTTCTGTACCTCTGTGTGTTACATGGAATTTAGGAACTCGGACAGGTGCACTTTCGTGCGGCTTCTTATCCTGAAACTCACTCAGTCAGCCAAAGTGACATTTAGTCTGAGTATGAAAAATGCAAAGCACTGAGTAATGATCTCTCAAATGCAGTGATGGAGGTTATCTCGTTCTTCGTCAGATGTGCTTACAATATACTACCTAACAGTAAATTTTGAGTTCTAGTTATTTCAATACTCTGTCCGAGTAATGCCAACTTAAAGAACAGCATCACCGTGTCAGCAACGTGGTCAAACATAAAACCCTTGAAAAAAGGAGGCTAGAGAAGACTTCGAGAGAGGTACGAAGGCATCCAACAAGTGCTAATAATTTGGTACAAGAACACATGATAAACGCAAGACTCATTTTTACCGGGAAATTACAGCCATGGAATTTTATAGTGCTCCCCCTAGCAGTTGGTTAAAATGTATGGTGGTAAGACAAGGATGATGGCCTACACCTTTTAAGAGTAATCGTAAGAATGGGTTTCGAAGAAGAAGTTGAACCAGAAAATCAGGGAGCAGAAAATATGTGGAAGAAAAGCAGAAGTTTCGTAATATCTATGCTGCTGTTCTGACACATTCAGTTAGGTGCTTTTATGAAGTAGTCAGCCCACACCACGTATTTACATTCTGGGAGTTTATATTAAAGCTCTGACTTACACGTAGTTTCAATGCTTTTTTGTTGTGGTCATTCGAACCCAAAAGCCATAGCGATAGAGCACCATCGAAAAGATAAGAGAGGTAATCATATATCCCCACCATCTTCCACTGAATCACATTCGCTACCGATCCACCTTTTACTGTTCATGGACCTGGCTACACGCTTCTCTTTTATTTATTATTATGTTCTATGAAGACTTTTCGCGTTCATTTATTCACCCTTACTTAAATTCATGATATGAACAACTACTTTCAGGACACCATCATGTATGCATCTTGTGCTACAGCCCTGCTTAAAAAATGTAGGTCGATTCGACGGTTATAGTCTACTTTTTGGATAAAAACGAACAAGAACGATAAGACAACAAGAAATATATGAAAAACATATTAAAATGCCTCATCGCAATATATGTATACGTATTTAACTCTGGGAACTGATCAATTTAAAACCTTTTCCCATGCAAATATGCCTACAAAAAAAGAGGGTCGATTGGACACAGGAGACAGTTGAGTGACATCAAGCCCTCAGCTGGAACCCGAGTGCAAAACAACGAGTTGGGCATCCGAGGGTGATATGGAGGTGACCGTGTGGGGGAAGAAAATTAAACCTTATGAGTAGGTGTGGGACCGGCTAAAGATAACTGCAGAAAACTGACGAAATGTGCTGCTGAAGCCTTACGTTCTACTCGAAGACCAAGGGAATAATGTTGTATTAATATATAGAAGATGGTACATTATAATATACGGTCGAAATAGTTTGACTACTATTAGCATTGAATTACAGAACAGTGAAATAAAAGCCGTGTTGTCAGGTTGACTGTTTGGGCGACCACCTTTTGAGCAGGATTTAAATACAGCCCTAGGCAGTCACCAGGGCAGTCTGTATACGTCCGTACCTACACTGTTAGAAGTATGACTTAGTGCAACTACGGTTATTATAGTAATTAAAAACAGAATGCCCACTGTTCGCAGCCACAGAACATGGTACGTCGCTATCGTTCCGTCTAATCGCGTAAAGAAAAGTTTCCCAGACGCCACATTTATCCCTAGGATTTTAACCTTGATTTCTTCCTTAGCACGTGTCACTAGTTTCGCTGCAACACAACCGCATTACAACAGAAAAAACGCAAACTCATTGAAAAGCGTTTATTAAACAAAAATTAGGTTCCACATGTACAGATAACTCTGATGAGTAGTCCTTTGTTACTGTTAGTAGGTTACATCTGCGTACACGGCACATTTCTTTCTGCATAATTCTGAAAAGGTTCAAGAAAGACATTATTAACATGGGTAGCACATGTATGGTCTGAATAAAAGGCTTTTTAAGGTGTCTGCCTGATAAGCATTTACAAGTAATCACTTTACAAACAATATATATAAGTAGTTAAATAGTTTTCACCAAACTTAAGAGACTCCGCAATTTATCGTTAATCGATATCTAGCAGATCCATTTAAGCATCATGAAATAATAATAATATATTCTCATTTCGTATATTTTTTAATTTTGATTTACAGCTTGATTCCACACCGTATTTTCAGTACAAGTGTGGAATTTTCAGCATGGATATCGGTAGCCCAAATTCAGGCCGACCATAGATATCGGGTGTGCGCCGGCAGGGGATCGAACCCCGGACCATGTGCATGGTCGGCGAGAGTCCTAACCACTGTGCTACCGACGCCAGTTTACAGGCATCGTCAATATGATAAATTACATATACGATTAGTAAGCATATTTAATAATAGTAATTCAGTAAAATACATTTTTCCTACCTGTGTAGGACACACCGATTGTACAGGCATGGATAAGTATTATTTAAATTACATAAATTTGGTTCATGGTTAAATTATAAGGTTGCAGTTATTGTGTCTATGGGAACAATATGATAACTAGTCATTCAATGGAGCACATCAAGAAATATAGAAATATTGTCTTCGCATTAACAAAAAACCCAAGTATGTTTTCGATGGATTACAAATACTTGGGAAAAAAATAAAGCTTGAAGTAATTCCTCCATATAACTTCGGTGTGTACGGCATCGAGTCTTATTCTTGATTTATATCCGAATTTGATAATAATTTAAAATAAGTAATACACTTGTATACTTTTGTAAGCATTTTCTTCGTAACATCACAAGTGAATTGTACTCAATGTAGACTAATAATAATGATAGTTTATATTTTCCTATAAACGGGTGTTTTCAAGAAATGCAAGCTATTTTTGCAGGTACAATCAGTTATGTTGTAAGTTACAATCGTGAAGTATTATAAATCAATACTTTTTTTACTGGTATAAAGGTATATTTCACAACTGTAATCCAGGTTGCGTCGTGGGGAAAGGTAATGTGTAATTCACGAGGGAATTGTAAGATATGGGACCAATAATGATTGCAGATCATTTGTCATTGTGAATGGTTAAATATCCACACTCTTCATTCTCATCCAAAAAGTCAAATGGAAGCTAAAATGGTGAGAAAAGGGTAGAAAAACAACAGCAACGCAAAAGAAAGCAAGTGGAGTCCTCAAGGAGTGATTAATATGTATATATACATTTATATTCTGTTTAGTAATTATAGTTATTTTGGTGCACTAACTAAATAGTCCCGTGATGCTAACTTTTATATTGTGTGAACTAATATTATTGTCCTGTGTAAAAATGTCTATCATGTACTTCCAATAATATACAAATTTATAATTGTAGTTTGTTGTAACTACACGTTTAATGAACTTAAAATATCTATGTAGGGTGAAAAAGAGGGTGTAAGAGTCAGACGCAGAAGTGAATTGTCATCTTTGAGCAGTCTGGTGACTGAGGAGATGAACACCGGAGGTGTGTTCGCATCACGTACATTACCTGGTATTCTATTCCAAATGACTGGAGACTTATTTAAGAAGAAGTTGTACCGCATGCAAGTCTGACAACGCTCTATAGCAGCTAGGTTGTGATGATTTCTAAGATTGTAACTGATGACAGTGGTAGGCTTAATTATTGGCTTGGAGGAGTGCACGAGCAGATTAGTTAGCTTGTAGTAGAAAATTAGGTTTAGTTTAAGACGTCTTTTCCAGAGTGGTTCTAATCTCAGTCTGTCGCAACGTTCCTAGCATTCTAGACCACTTACTAAACCAAGAGTTCTTAAGGTGAATCGCCGTTGCACTCCTAATTTAAGCTTGTCATTTTGCCTGAGTTCGCTAAGAATAAACGGGCAGTATTCTAAAATAGGTCGGACACATATTTTATATAATAAAACCCTGGTTTCACAACAAAAGAAATTGCGAGTTATGCATCCTAGAAGCCCTCGCGTTTTACGTCTGGCATAATCAGTTTGTTCAGAGAACGTTAAGTTACTAGAGTATCTGATACCGAGATCTACGACTGAGTTGAGCTTGGCTAGTTTACGTTCATTTATTTCAAGGGTTAGGTCAAGGTTACTGTTGCTGATACAAATCCAGCCGCATTTGTCAATGTTAAACTTTAGACAGGATTCAGCACACCATGTTGCGAGACCACTTAGTTCAAGATGTATTTTATTTACCATATGGCTTAATTCATGCGCGTAGCAGGAGTAAACGACTTTGAGGTCGTCAGCATATAAAAATGATTTACCTGAGGTGAAGCAGTTGCAAATGCTGTTAATGTATACTGTAAATAAAAGTGGACCTAGGACACTACCTTGAACAACCCCACTTGTGATCTGCCTAGGATGAGATAGCACAGATCCAACCTTGGTTATTTGTACCCTGCTGCTTAGAAACGATTTTAACCAGTTCAGTAATGGATTACGAATCCCACTTGAATACATCTTCTCAAAGAGAATACTGTGAGATACCATGTCAAATGCCCTAGATATATCGAAGTAGAGAACAACAACTAGCTTACGTGCTTCGCGACTACTAGTGATGCAGTCGAAAAAGTCGAAGTGGTAAAACACAAGGTCCAATATGTTGTCACCACGAGTAGGTGTCTGGACGTGTTGCTGCCATCCATAACAATCGATAGTGGCAAGTAATTCGTCGAAGCGTTGGGGGCCGGAACTACTTAACCAATTGACTTCTGGAAGATTGAAGTCCGCTGCAATTATTTTGTAATTAGTACTAAACGATGAGGCGTGTGCGAATGATTTAGCTAATAACGCATCAATTTCTTTGGTTGAGCTTGGTGCTCGATAAACACAGCCTATGAGAAGCTTGTACTTATCTCCTTGTAGGACGACCCAGAGTGAATCAGGTACCTCGTTCAGTATTTCATCTTCCACCTTACTGGCTACGAATGAGTTATGTATATATATGAGACATCCTCCACCACGCTTGCCATCTCTATTTGCACGGTGTACAGTGTAATCATCTATGCCTATATGCACATCAAGTACAGAGTATGAGCACCATGATTCAGTAATCAGAGCTACATTGGGTTTGGCGATAAATAATAATGCCCTTAGTTCAGATATCTTATTGATTAAGGAACATGCATTAATTAGCAATATCGTGAATAAGTTACGGGATACTACAAACTGGCTTAAGATATCACCATAACCTAACTCTGTTTGTGCGTCAACAACGCAAAAGTTTATGAATGATGGGGAGGTCGGACTGGGTGTCTGTACATTGGGGTTAGAGTGCAGTGAGGTGGTCCTAGGTGCCATGGGTCGTACAAGTGATTCGGGACACTTGGAAAATTTACCATGTGTTCCTGGATATAAGGATAGTGGAGGTTGGGCCTGGGTTGATGGTTAAAATGCATAGCATCAAATGGTCTACCCATCAACGTGCTATCCGTCATACCGGTACACACTTTCGTGTTGGTTTTGTAACTTAAAGGAAATTGAGAGGAAAGGTGCTTTGGTTGCAAGACTTTGGGGGTTTTGGGGCCTGACCTTCTATAAGGTGGAGCATACTGAAAACCACCAGATATATTTGTGTTTCGAGAGGAACTTTTCGTAACAGGTGAGGGTTTGTTGACACTCTTACTCTCAGCAAGCTTATTGAATACAGAGTATTCTTCCCCCTCATTAGTCTCAACCCGGCAAAACTTGTTCATCGTGGTGAAGTTACCACGTTTAGGTAAGAATTTCTTAGAACAGCTTGCAGCAGTTCTAACTATTTTAACATCTTCCGGTGAGACGTTATTTACAGGGGTACTAGTATCTAAATCAGTTCCTAGTTCCATTCGCAAGCGTGGTTGTTGTGTAGTTTGCTGAATACTAATGTCAGCATTAGGTGACTGTTGCTGTGCGCGATCTTTTTTGGTAAATCTAACCTAGAGGAGGTGACCAGGTTATTACTACGCATTATTCTGCGCTGACACGGTGTTTTATCCTGAGCTATGGTTATAGACTTATAACTGCTATTCAGTCTGAGGTGATCCTGACATTTAGTAAACTTACTAGAATCAAGGGAATTACTGAATTTAAAAATGATGGGACAATTAGTCTGGTTAGACTTTTTAAGAAGTCTTTTGCATTCACATGGAACACTAGCCATGCCGCAACAAATCAGGATTGTGTGTTTTACAGTCTTCAGAGGCAGAGAATCTGGGACGTTGTAAACTATAGTCTGGTGAGAAGAGGTTATACGCTTCATCACCTCCGCAGCCAAGCAATCAGTCAGATTTTCAGCCTTATTTAGGATGTCTAGAGACATTTTAGGATATTTTCTTAACAGACAGGTTATTGGGTCTAAATCCGCAAGCTTGTTTTGAGTTACATCCAGTAAAGACTTAACCTGACCAATATCAGAACGGATCTCCGTGATATTTGAGATTGGTAGAGATATGCTATCAAACTGACCTAATTTTTCCTGAAGTTCACTTATTTGCCTCTGGATATCTTTCACAAAGAGGTTTAATTTACAGAACTCAGAGTTATCCAACAGAACATCTTTCACCTGTATCACAGGAGTGAGAATTGCACTCAAGCCATTTTGTGAGCTGGTAGTTAGTGCTGTATTACAGGGTGGTAATGCAGTTATAACCGAGGTTAAGCCACTATATAAAACAATTGTGTTTCTACGAACACATTTTTTAGAGATCTGGACCATAATTTCAAGGATTATATAACTATAATCAGTAAATGAATATCCGAGCAAACCCTTATTAATAAGTGCAGAAATGTCACCAATTTCGAACGTACCGCCAGAAGAGGTGTTGTTTAACAATAACTTATGCAGTAATTCCTGAAGCTTGAACAAAGGTTTATGTTAAAAATTACAACGGCATTGTGACAGATAATGAGAGTATTAACAGAGATAATAATAATGGTCATGTTCATAGTGACTTTAAAAATAATAATAGGTATTATTATCCCAACGAATTCATCATGAACGTAGGTAGACGGCTACTAATAATACAATCATATCAAGTAAATGTAACGCCTAATCTTATTAGAGAAGTATTTACTTACTTTCGCTACTGTAATCTCTCAATACTGATGGTATCAACTAGTTTATTCCAAATGAACTCGAGATTATTTCTGAAACTGAATGGAGATCCATTGTATTTCAACTAAAACATGAACCCTACATGAACTACACTGTTTACTGTGACGTTTGATGCCTGCTTCTCGATCTTCTTGACAAGAATTGGCTGTACATAGGTATTTATGTGCTGCATCAATCATGCCATTTTCGCCATGATTAACCAGACTGCGGTGCACTTTGTACTAACTTAAAATTCTCAGAAAATACTAGTAAAGCGATAACTGAAGTCGTATAAAGTTGTCACCTCTCCGGAATGTTGGATACATTCTAAACTTTCCTAACAAGTCCTTAAATCTTGGTATGAGTTGAATTCATTGAATTCTGCATATAATTCCACTGGTATATCATTTCCCTTCGCCCCTGTGAAAGAATGCATTGTCATTTGTGCACCAAAGCGAATGAAACGCTCCTTGGAATTGCAAACTTCACCAAGTGACAGAGGATAGCGGCACAAATGGCTAACGAAGATGCTAAGCACTTGAAAGTCACCTACCCACACTGTGATTGGTGGATTTTCCTTTGCGTAAACGTTGCGGCTAATTCGTGTTGTACGTTCCTGAGGCGGGCTTTGAAATGGCAATTATAAAATCGGATAAACACTATATTTTTTAGCTTAAGGGAGCAACTTAACATGTACACGAATTTCACAGATGTGATAAGCATTGGATCCACTTACAAGAAGAATATTACTGGGTAACTTATTCAAAGAAGTATAAAGTTTGAAGATTTGACCTCTTTCAATTGGTTGTGACGGATGGATAAGAGCCACTTGCATAATATTTGCTTTCTGCGGAAGGGAAAATGTGACAGGTGATTTGGAAGTTCCACAATTCTTCAAATCTATCCTGGAATATAGGGACGACTAATCTAGATTAGTCGCCCCTATTCTATAGCTATAGAATTTCACCAACTATGTGATTGTTCCCTGCCTTGTTCACGTATTCCGCGTGGCTAAGATAGGGACTTGTTAACCAGAGGTAGGATTAATTCACGTGATATGTATACATTCTCAGATATTTTTCAACGCTTATGGAGGTATTGGAAGGAATACAACCTCAATGTCTGCTTGAAAAGTTCACATTCACTTTCTCCGAATGGATCTGGCGGTGACGAAAACTGCAATGACTGGTCCAACACCACTAACAACGGAGGCAAACTGATACAAATGTTGCGGATAGACTGTTCAGTGGACTTTATGATGACTATGACGCAGCTATAAAATCTCTACAACTCATTCTTTTCACTGGATTGTTATTGTCTCTTTTTGGTGTAGATGTGTACTATTTCATTCTGAATTACTGATTGATCATTGTTTCCTTGTAAATATATGTATTTATGTCGGCTAACTTTGTCTCTTTTACTTAACATTTTGAGGACATTGCAGAATTAACGAGAATGATAGGCAACGTAGTAATACTTACGCGAAATGCGTCAGTCTTAAACGGTTGTTATTTCCTCAATGCGTGGTCAAGCCCTGCGTAAAGTGTTTCAGTTACGTTTAATCCGGTTGCGTATAATATTCGTATTCGCGATTGTCAAGAAAATAGCCATTGAACATAGGTTTGTAGTGTAATAACGAAACACAACCTAGCAAACCTAGGTTCTATACGTACACAACTTGTATTGATAATTTAGGCACTTCAAGTACACTATGCAACGCATGTCCTATTTATCACAAATAGTCTATAATTCTTATGTTGCGTTTAACACCACTATCTCATTATGTAATAAGGAGATAACCACACTACTCTTCTAGTGTTGTCATTTCGTATCAACAGGCTCTTACATGCTCACATCTATTCTTAGACTTGTGCATTAGTTGGCCACGTCACCAAAACTCAATGATTATTTTTTTATCATAAAATGCTGTGACTTATTAGGCTTTTTTGTGCATATCGCCTGTTTAAGGGTTACTAGCGGAAGCAATTACCCAAAAGCGATAACAGTACCCCATCATAACCAAATTCAACCACATGTAAATATGACATTTTAGAGGATTGATGGTATCGAAAGTTCGCGAGTTGTACGGATTATACTAACGCAAGATCTTATACCAACAACTTCTATAGTGTTCGTTCTTCGAGTACCAAATGGTAAAGCGAAAGACCAGATTTTGTCGTCCAAAGTACGTATTATATTTCGGGACAAAATCGCGGGTAGAGGTGAATGCTTAGCTAGCTAGTAATCGTGCACGCACGTGACACGACGGAGCACCAAATGGCGGGGATGCTTGACCGTAAGCCTTCAGCTAAACGAGTCGACTTAAACAGTGATGGTCAGAATCCAATGTTGAGTGATGATTGCTGTGGTTAATAGTTTTGGGGAATTATTTACCGCTACAACATTTTACGAATATTAAGCCTTCCACACTGGCATCAGTTTGCAGCTCGACAAACATTAAGTATTAATAGCGTATGAATGGAGTGCGAAATCTTTTTCAAAAGTGTTTATTTCAATAAATACATTCATAATATCACAAATATTTCACCATTCATACAAATAGTATCCTTTTAAATCCCATTAGAATGCCTCAATGTACTGAGTGATTGCGGAAAGGAAGACCATAATTTGGAAATTAAAAATGACAGATATTCAGTCATGAAATGATGAGTTAAATAAAAATCTTAAAACACAGTACCAACCAAATAAATGACTGTCTCTTCACCATCATCTGACGAAATAACCGACTCAGCTTTCTTTCTTACTGTGAAATTTTGTAAAGATTTTGAAATCACAATTACATCGATATTCAATCATTTACATAAAATACATTGCAATAATAGGGATCATTGGACATTTTCCATCATAATTGACATTTTCAACTAACTGTGACATTCCTTATGCACCGCAGCATGTCAAATCGTTGAAAAGAAGGCATTTTGTCAACACACTGAAAACGATTATATCTCTCCCTTTTACTCTTTTTTCGTTAAAATACGGTACTTAAAACGCATTTCTGTCGAAAAATCATTTAAAGCAACTTAGAATAGCCCAAACACAACACCGTGATAACGCCTTAAGTCCGCAGCAATCAGTTAATTTGTGCCTCTATCCTTTGCCTCACCAAGCAGCTAAATGATGCTTGAAATTGGCCTCATAAGCGTTTACTTTTGTGGAAATGGGGTATATTTAAATAGTTTTAGGCTTCTGAAGTCTTAAAGAGCGATATTTTCGTGTATTATATTCGTATTAATGCGTAAAAGTATTTTGACTTTGCAGACGAATTATGCCGTAGAATGACATACATTTAAAGTAATTATATATAGAAGTGACTTATATTTTTGTTTGGGGGTAATAATTCTGAGAGGTTGAAGAATTTCAGGTCGAAGATCAACTACAAACAATATATAGTGTTAAGAAAATCAAAACAAGATTTTTCTGAACGTTTCGCTGTGTAAGCCACAGCTTCTTCAGCAGATTTATTCGGATTTTAATAATCATCAAAATATATAGTCAAAAATTTTTTTACATACATTACAGTCAGTTCGTCTGAAGGTCATTTGTCTATGGACATTTTTACCAATAGAAAATATGTAAGCAGTCATCACATATTTTGTAATGACTAATGTCAAGTTGATGTTGTGTTCATTCTTGTATGGTTAATTTGTATAGATCAGTTTTGTATGAGTGTGTGTATGTATGTATGTTATTTGTCATATGGAAAATACGTGAATTCATATTTGATAAACATGTTTTAAAAGGTCATGGAGGCTCATAGAGTGCTGATTGATTTTTTCATTTGTCTTGCTTCATAGGAGTTTGCCATATAGGTGATAAGTCTATCCCATCCTTCCTATTCACTGCATTCGATGTGGTTAAGATGTGCAAGGCTTCAGAAGTCAATCTTTCTTTATGTGAATGAAATCCTCTTCCAAGAATTTCGACATTGTCGAAATCAATCTTATGTCCGCTTTCTATAGCATGCATTGCTATAGCCGATCTTTTTTCTAGACTTTTTAGTTCCACTTCATTTCTAGGTGGACGTTTCGTGCATAGTCTACGTTCATTCACTCTGACCTTCATCTGCCTACTGCTCTCCCCTATATAGCATGCATCACATTCGGAACACTTTATCTTGTAGACACAATTACTTTGTGCCATTCTGGGAACTATATCCTTGACATGTACTAACGCCTTCTCTAGAGAGTTAGAAGGTTTGACATAGACTTTAATATTATATGAAGCAAATAATCTTTGAAGTTGTTCAGCTGTGTCCTTTCGGTATGGGATGGCTATCGTGGATAGCCAGGATTTTTCAATTTTTGGTTTTCCCTTATGCTCCTTTCTATTGATAATATTATCAAGTAGCTTTTCAGGATAACCATTTCCAATCAAAACCTGTTTTATGTTGGATATCTCGTTCTCCATGTCGTCATTATCTGTTATAATGTTTCTAGCTCTGTTAACGGGATTTAAAGCTACTGAAACTTTCATTCCTATTGGATGATCTGATTGAAAATTCAAATACCATTATGGGTAAATTTTATTTTGATAGAGTCTCACAGTGTTATACAGTAATATTTATCAGTAAATATCAGTATATATCAGTAATATTTATCAGTAAATATTACTGTATAACACTGTGAGACTCTATCAAAATAAAATTTACCCATAATGGAATTACACTCTACCACAGTGCCCAAGTTTTATTCTTATATCAATGAAAATTCAAATACTTGTTGGAATGTGTCGGCTTTCTGTATATGGTAAACTTTAGCTTCTCGTCAGTTTGTCTTTTTACAAGACAATCCAGAAAGTTTATAGTTCCCTCAGCCGATTCTATTTCATTAGTAAATTCAATATATTCTGAGATTAAGTTGATTTCTGTTAGAAAGTTTTCTTTTTCAGCTTTCTTTATGATGATAAAAGTGTCGTCTACATATCTGTACCATATTCTAGGATGACAACTAAAACTTGTCAATGCTTTCTTTTCTAGAGCTTACATATAAAGGTTAGCTACAATTGGAGATGCTGGTGAGCCCATTTAATTTAAATAATTTATAATGAATCAATCTGACTCGGCGCTCAAATTATTTCAGGAAGTTCGTAACACCTACGGCCTGGAAACCTATAATATATAGTGTTCTAGCCATTATTTTATAAGATTCAGGCCTTCCGTAGAGAATAAGCACACATACATAAGTTGGACATCTGTTCTGAGGAGCACAAGCATATTTATTTTCATACGCGAGGAGTAAAATCGTCCATAACGCACTGAGGCAATCATATGATGAATTATACAAGTGACTGAATTTTGCAATGACTATGTGCATTTTGGGGAAGTTCACGGTTAGAATTTCTCAGCCTAAGATGTTATACTAGTGGAACTTACATTGTCGCATGGAATTTAAGAAGACCATAACCGCTTACTGAATCAAATGGCATCGACTTATCTTGCTTGATATCAGTGTGCATTGTAATCAAAATAATACAATGGACAGTGCTTCTGAAATGTCATACTGCCTACAATTAGCACTTCGTTTCTGTCGAAGAGTAGCCTGCAGGTCCTCCTACTATACTAGTATACTAGTGCATGTGTTACCTCGGTCATATCAGTTGTGATAATCACTTTCAGATCACCAAGATATTCTGGAGATCTTCAAGAAGTACCTTTGTCTATGATATATATTGAAGTTGCCCCTGCGACTGATATTATTTTACCACATTTGAAGTAGTTTCTGGTCTGAAGAGACTTCTTGAGTTTCATTTTGAAACATGCAAGCATATGTATTTACCAGTCCATACGAACCTATTACGGTCGTACAGGACTACACTTACGTATGCTTGCAAGTTCTTACCTCAAGAAGTACCGGTGCAGCATGTCGTACTCCTACCGCATGCATATCAAATAGAACACAAGAATATTAAATAAAAGGTTTTATTCCGATGTAACGCACACAAGTTTATTTACATGTCTAGGCTGAGCACGGTCCAAAATGAAAGTCTTCGTTAGGGTAGTAACTTGCATTATTAGGCGAAAACTGTCCAGTATCCAAACTACGTCACGTTAAAATTCTCTCTCATCCTAAGCAAAAAGAACCGTATGCCCACATCAAAAGTTATCTGGTATCACAAACTGCAACAAAAAATATCTGCATGGTGAACTTACCTTCTCTTGCTGTTGTATATAGAATTAATTCCTACAACCGATTAGGCAAATCTATCTGGTAATAAATCGTATAATACTCGCCAATGGATTTCGCATGTCTTCGTTCGAATGTGACTATATTAGCTTCCCACTGAATTCAGCTGAGTGACTTCCTTATGACTCGACATAACTAAAGGTGATAGACATTAAATTGACTTACATAAATTAAGCATTTACATAACTAACACGTGTGACCATGTATGGTTCAGTAAATTCAGTTATCACACCTTACACCTTTATTGAAATGTGGAGCACATTAATGATGCAGAAAATATCACGAATATAACGCATATATAATATCATTAACTGCCAGTAATTGTGCCATCAAATCACACCACAAAGCAACATTTAATAATACTTTGTTAGTAGTCTAAGGGACAAAAATATTAGAGAAGTTCCACAAAGTTGTTTCACTGTCATGCAATGTGCCATTCATCGATTTTTCCTTTTCATGTGAACGTAGCCGCATGCTAGTCTGTGAAATAGGTCGCCACTGTTAGCAGTTTATAAGGTCCTCACTCTTTGAAAAACTTCCAACGCGTTCGCAGCTCCTTACATATATACTGCCTCCACTTGCACTGATTACTTGCGATGAAATTCTAGAAAAAGGCCCCATTAACGAAGCAAATTATTGCCACAGCTTGTCGCAGTTAATTCGCAAGAAACCCAGGATACTAGATCATGTCAGTCAGAAATATCGAAGTAAAAAATATTATACGTATTATTATTATTGTTCCCTTGGATTCCTAGTGGAACAAAGGGCTTCAACTACACGTCTCCACTTGTTTCTGTCTTGTGCTGTACTTTTCACCTGCGTCCATGTTAATCCATACTGTTTCAATTCCTCTTCACACGATCTCCTCCATGTCACTCTCAGACGTCCCACTCGCCTCTTCCCTTTCGGGTTCCACTCGAGCACTGGCCTGACGAGCGATGTCACCCAGAGGCCTCCTCAGCGAGTGTCCAATCCATCTCCACTTTCTCCTGCATATTGATTGTTTTGTTTGTTTGTTCCCATAGTTTCTTGTTGGTGATTCTTTCCGGCCATCTGATCTTCGGTGTAGAACGAAGACAGTTGTTGATAAAGGTCCGCAACAGGCTGTTGGAAATATTCTTTGTGACCTGCCAAGTTTCTGATCCGTATAGAAGAACTGACTGACTTGACGTTTGTATCGAAAATCCGTATTTTGTTGTTGAGTGTTGCTGAGTGACGAAGATTTCCAGATTGGTTTCAGGTTGATGAATGTGTTTTTCGCCTTCCCGATTCTCGATTTGAAATCCTCATCCGTTCCTCCTGAAATTGAGACAATGCTCCCTAGATAAGTGAAAGAAGTAACCTCTTTCAAATCCCTCCCGTTGATGGTGATTGGCGGTGGATATTGCTGCTGTTGTTGTTGTTTGATTGATTATTTTCGTAACCTCCGTCTTGTCTATGTTCACCTGGAGTCCTGTCTTTGCTGCTTCTTCGACCAATTTGTCGGTTTTTGCTTGTAAGTCTTCGATTTTGTGTGACATCAAACATAAATCATCCACGCGCGAAATCCAGGTCTTCTAGGTTCTTCACGTCGGTCCAGGATATCCCTGTCTTCTCGTTTCCCACTGTCTGACGCATAATCCAGTCCACCACAATTAGGAATATCATTGGTGATAATAAGCACCCTTGTCTGACTCCTGTGTTTACTCCAAACGCCTCGCTGAGTTTTCCGTTGTGGATCACTTGACATGTACCGTTGTCGTACGGCTATAGAATAAGGTTGGTGAAGATTTGGGGTACGCCGTAGTACTCGAGTAGTTTCCAAATTACTTCGCGGTCATCGCTGTCGAAGGCTTTCTCAAAGTCTATGAAGTTGAGGTAGAGATTTGATTGCCATTCCATGCTTTGTTCGATGATGATGCGTAGAGTTGCAATTTGGTCAGAACATGATTTGCCTTTCCTGAATCCAGCTTGTTCTGGTCGGAGTTCTGTATCCAGTGCGTCCTTTATTCTCTCCAGGATGATACGACTCAGAATTTTACTTGGCGTCGACAGGAGCATGATTCCTCGCCAGTTCTTGCAGAGTCCTAAGTCGCCCTTCTTTGGTAGTTTTACGAGGTCACCTTTCCTCCAGTCAGTAGGCACCTTTCCCTTCTTCCAGATCTTTTGCAATAATGGAGTCAGCATATATGCTATCGTTTCTGGGTCCACTTTCAGTGCTTCAGGCGGTATTCCATCTGATCCAGGTGCTTTTCCAGCTTTCAGGAGCTTGATTGCATTCATGACTTCAGTTTTCGTTGGAGGATTGGTGTCAACTTGCAGTTGTGTACGTGCTGTTGTTGGTATTTCTGGACGGGTTGCAGGTGGTGGTCAGTTCAAGAGTCTTTTGAATTGGTCCGCCCATTGTTTAATCTGTCTTTCTTCTTTGGTAATTAAGTTCCCTTGGCTGTCTTTCATAGTTTTCACTTGTGTTGATGTCTTCCCAGATAGAGACTTGGTTATCTGATATAATGTTCTCAGGTCCCTTTTGCCTGCTGCCCTCCCAGCTTCAGTGGCCAGATTGTCATAGAATTGTCTTTTGTCCTTCCTGGCACTCTTCTTCACTTCTTTATCCAGTGCCATGTAAGTTGAACTCAGTGTCTCCTTCTCTGGTCCGTCTTTGCATTGAATCATTTTCTCTTTCACCATTCTCCTCTCCACTATTAGCTTCCAAGTGTCCGTTGAGAGCCATTCCTTGTCTTGTCTCTTCTTTCTTCCTAAAACAGTTGAACGCGTTTCGTTGAAAATCACCTTTAGAGACCTCCAATGGTCTTCCACGCATGATTTCTCAGTGATGCCATGTAGTGTTTCCTGCTTTGCTCTGACAGTTGCAGAGAAAGTGTTCTTTGTGGTTGTGTCCTTCAGTTTTTGAGTGTTGAACTCGCATTGTGGCCTGTGCCCAGCTGTCGTTGAGGCTTTTAGCTTCACCTTGAAAGTCCCTTGTACTAGATAGTGGTCTGAACCCACATCTGCTCCTCTCCTCGATCTTGTGTCCAGTAGGCTCCGTCTTCACTTCCTTGAGATTGAAATGAAGTCTATCTGGTTTTCGGTGTGTCCATCTGGTGAAATCCATGTTGCCTTGTGTATATCCCTGTGTTTGAACACACTGCCACTAATCACCAAATCATTGAAGGCGCAGAAGTCTGAGAAGAGTTCACCATTGTCGTTCGTATATATATATATAGGCGCATAGCATTGAATGATTGTAGCCTTTTTTCCTTTTGAGTTGAACCTGGCTGTCATTATCCTGGAGGAGATTTGTTCCCACTGTATGAGAGCTTTAGCTGCTGTTGGTGACATCACGATGGCCACTCCTGCGGTGCGCTCGTGGTTTTCCTCTGGGTGATCGGAATAGATTACAGTCTCTCCAGTTGATAGTTGGCACCTTCCACACCCGTTCCATCTGCTCTCGCAGATTCCCAACACTTCTATTTTATATCTCCTCATTTCTGTGGCTACCTGAGCAGCCTTTCCAGCTCCGTACATTGCACGAACATTCCACATCCCCATCCTTATTTTCGCTTTCATCGAAAGGAGGCACATCGGCTGACTGGCTTCACGAAGGCTTTCACCAGCCCATGTCATTTCACTTCCCCGATTCCAGTGAAAAATAAGGTTATTGTTTATATTTTTAGTATTTTTAATATATTTGTGCGTTGAAGTTTTAGTAGCATTTGGTTAAGTTTTGGGGGTGGAGTTGCTAGCACCATGCTCCAACCCTGCCTCTTTATCCGGGCTCAGGACTATCGAGAAATCTAGCGAGCTAGAAATCTAGGCGAGGTTATTATATGTATAACCACAACTTAAGAAATGCACTGGGACCCACGGCATCGTAGTCACCGACAACTACCATTATGGCTGACCAGTTTCCAGAGAGTTCACAACAAAAAGAGCACTTTGTCTTCATAAAAAACGGTGAAACAGAGTTAAAATAGTCAATTATTACATTTATAATTATTACATTTTCTTGCAAACTATGCACAAAACAACCACACAATAATCTATGCTAGAGCATATGCCTACGGCAAATCAAATATACAACTGACGACACTGTTCTGGCCACTGCAAGACAAGAAAGCCTGAAGCGAAGTAAATTTAAAACGCGATAGCGTTTATCCTCATCCAGTCACTAGAGGAGACCTTAAAACCTGTTCTTCAAATGATTTATTACTACGCCTTCAGGCTAGACTCTTAGCACACTTTAATAATCGGAATACAATGTCATCAGAGGAACGTGTAATAATATTTGATTTTGAAATACGGCGTGTGAATGGGTGATTCGCGTCATAAGATCGGTAATGGTGAAAAAAGGGATTTGCTCGACAACAGAAAAAATAAAAGCGAAAAATATAATATTGCGGAGTATATGTAACCAGGATTGATAATAGCAGCCTTTCGGTATTAGCAGTGACAATGAAGTCAGCTATGTACAAAACTTGTGAAATAATGCTAAGAACGTTGATAATAAATGTTGTAAGCTAATTGAAGTAGTTTTGCCACAGATCACAGAGGAGAGGGCATAAAAGACCCAACTATTTCGTCAATAACATAGTAGTTTGTGGGTTTCATGCATTATGCCACATCTGTCATATAGAACATGGGCTACATGGGATATCTTGGAGTTATTGTACTTGATTGTACAGGAGCATGATCTTTGATAAGGACTTCAAGTCTTACGTGATGAGATGCAAGGGGAGACCTGAGAGTAGAAAGCTCTCTGATAATCGGACAATATGGATTCAGACCATTTCCCAAATAAGTTCAGATATCCGTCGACTACAGTCGTGACCAGCTAACTTAGTGACAAACCATCTGCCCTACTGGTCACCTTTAATACTCTTCGAAAAATGAAATAGTCCTTTTTGAGTATACGAAGGAAGACTAAGCGGAAGCAGCAAAGAACAATGGGTAATATGCAAGAGTCAAAAAATTGCAAAAGTAGGGGTTGGGTGATATCTACGAGATTGTCTTAACCTCCTCATGCAGAAGGTTAGATGGAACGTTTTCTTAGAAGTCGATAAGATATGGGACGACCAAGAAAGATCAGAGGATAGAACTCCTTTAAGGTATTTTGCGCTTGATTAAGTTGCTGTTTTATTGCCCTCCATGCTACAAGCACCTTGTGAATGGACCAGTTCGTACAGACTACGTCTATTTCTAAGGGTGAAGTTGACTGTCTGGTACTCTGAGGGATTTAAAGTAAAACCATTTAGCCTGGTCCCCTGGCTGATCTCTGACGGGTGTGGCATTTAAGTTTGCGGCAGTCAAATGAGGGCGTAACTGTCAGCGATATAGTCAGGTCACCAGCGTATTCGACGAAGTTAATTCCATCCGAAAGAGGTAAGCCAAATAAGAATAGAAAGAAAAGGAGACAGAAAAGTACCTTCAGGAACACAAGCTCCAGTAAGCAAGACAGAAAAAGATTTGCCTCTATATAGGGCATACTGCATTCTGTTGAAGAAATAAAAATGCAACCAGATAATAGTTCGGGGCTCGGTTTGTGCCGAGGAAAACTTATTTAAAAACCGACATCTGGATACAGAGTTAAAAGTAGGTGTGTAGTCAAGACAGATACATGGGATTCAAGTTTATTCATTTCCGTTCAATACTGAGTGTCAATCATTATCTGCCTGAACATTAAATCATTAAGTTTCGTGTGGAAAATGGAGAAAAGTTATCCAACAGGTAGAGTTTATTGTTTACTGTATCTGTGTTTAAGGTCTGCTCACTCAGATCGTTAAGTGAATCATTTTTGTTTCCCGCAAGTTCCCTATCCTTTGTGACCTACATAGTGATATACAAACTGAGCCAGCTTGTGACATGCATAGAACGGTATTTTACAGTGTCGAAATTAGGTCTATATTTTGTACGGCAACAGAGCACATTGAAAGATGAAGACTGATGTCTGCAGTTATATTTCATAGGTGAAATAAATGCCAAGTAATTGTGGGGGAAACACATAAGCCTTTTAGTTATCCGGAAGGTGACTCTTAGGTTGGACCTCAATCTTTTGATCTGTAGAGTTTCCAGGTCAAATAAGCGACATCTATCATTGCAAACAATGCAAAGATTTTCACCAATTAATCTGTTAGTAAACGCTCTTTGTGTGCTTCCTACTTCGCACCTGTCTCATATTCATTTGCTGTAAGTGATAGGAGGACAGAACTTGAGTATGCAAGGCTTTTACAGAAGTTTCAGAATAAAAATCCGGAGAGACTTTCGACATTCAATGTCTGTATTTTAATAAACTATAAAGCTGAATTCTGGAGAGTATTTCAAGCCCGAATCGATTGTAAGTGGCAGGTGAGGAGGAATGCGAATATTGTGTATGAGGACAGAAAGTTTTGCCTAAATATTCCGGGAGAACAGTGTTTCAAATGTTCTAATGCCAAACTTCATTTTCCACTCATCACGCCATAAGTGAACGTCATCGTTATCATCCTAAATTTTATCAAACAGGAATGACTCGTTATTCTTGAGTGGACAGTACACTATTTGATGTCATCAGTAAACAGTAAAGCTCCGCCATGTTTAATTTATCACTCATCTCTGGACACTTTCTAGAATGTTAGCATCCCTTTTGAGTAGCGGAGGAGCAATGATATTATGCACCTCAAGGTGTGGCCTCACGTATGTCGTATACAACCTTAAGAATAGTTCGGGAGTAAGAGCTCCCAGCTGCCTATGCATAAAGTGTAAAGTTGCGCAGGCTTCGGTGACGTCCCTCGTGTAATTTCCATTGGTGTCCAGCTTTTCTGTTAGAATAAGACCTAGATCGCGCTCTGGCGGCACACAACTCAAGTTCTGGCCACCAAGGGTGTAATTTACACCCTGTGACCTGCCGGAGTGAAATTGCACTACTTTGCACTTCTTTAGTTTGAAAGGCATTCCGTTAGCCAGAGCCCAGTCTCCCAGAGTTTGCAGGTCAGTCGGCAATCTGTCTAAGTCTTCCGATGAGTTTACTGCTCTCCAAATCTTTACGTCGTCAGCGTAAAGAAGCGCAGAGCAGTTCAGTTGACACGGCAGGTCGCTGATAAAAATCAAAAACATCAACAGTCCCGTCGAAGTATTTTCTCATGTGGTCGTCAATGAGACTTTCCAATATCTTCGATATCACTGGAAGTAGCGCAACTGGTCTGTAACTGGTCGCATTCTGCCTGTCACCACCTTTGAAGATAGGGGATAGGATGGCTCGTTTCCATTCACATGGAAGTTTCCCTACATCAAAGGAGTGTTGAAATAGATCACTTAGGGGTTGGCAGGGACTTTCTGAACACTGCTTCAGGACAGATGGTCTGATGTCGTCACAACCTGAAGACTTTCCGGAAGTCAAATTTCCCAATTTTACGAGTACCATAGCCGGGGTAATTTTGAAAGTACCCAGCAGGTTTTCGCGCGTTGGTCTTGCATTGTAATCTTGGTGTTTTGTGGGGGTAAAATCCTCGTTACTGTTCAGTTGCCTGTGAAAGGCAAGACTGATTGTCTCTGCCATTTCAAGACTAGTAAGAGATCTCCCATCAGAACCCACTAGATTGCATGCTCCCTGGTTGGTCAGTTTTCTTTCGGACATAAACCTGTACAGGCTTTTGGGGTTCACGAGGAGCTTATTGGCGAAGTTTCTCTGAAATGTCCTTCTATCACTCCGGACTCGTATGTTACATCGATTCCTGTGTTTAAGGTACCCTTCATGTTCGGGTTGACTCTTCGATAGTCGCCACGCAAACCATGCTTCTCGCTTCGCCTGCAGAAGGCGTTGTGTCCCGCTTTTTGGCCATGAACGTTGCTTCCTAGCTTTCGGTGTGACTAAAGGAACCGTGTCTGAAACCGCCTGGTGAATGATCGCCTTTACCACTCCCCAGTGTTCTACTGTTAGCTCTGTCCATTTTAGGCCAATTCGCTTCAGACAAAAGCCTTCGCATTTCGGTGTAATTGGCCTTGTTATAACACAGATACGGCTGTGTATTGTCCCGCTGTAAGCGCTCGCGGAGGACTATGTCGAATACTATGACCACGTGGTCACTACCACACATGGGAGTCGTGATCTGAACGTTTTCCACTAGTAGCTGGTCGTTGTGTTGCGACTTGGATTTTCGATGCCATTAGGAACAAGGTTTTTGAAAATATTCGCATATCGTAGCAAAGAACTCACAGGATAGTGTTTAGATTGCTATTAGAAAAGAACATGTTCTAGTCTAGGCTTCGGATAAAGTAGGTTGACATGTCCCACCTAGCCTTTCTGAAGTACATGACTGTTTTTACCAAGGTGGAAGGTAGCCTTGCATCGAATTGGGAGATTACGGTGTTGTGGTCACTACCTTGGAATGGGTGACTGATGACTATGGTCAATAGGGAGATGTATTTCAAAAGGGAAGGACTTTAGAACACTGTTTCCATCCACACTGCCTCACTGCCTCTAAGAATCTGTAGTAGGTGGGGTGGGAGTATTGGCCGGTTCCCATGAGACTTTCAGCATGTCGAAATTACCTCCAGTGACTTTCTAGATGAATTTTATTACGAAGTCTAGTGAAAACTGTAATTATTCCACATGACAGTTTACTGTGGTGGTTGGGTTGGCGATAGATGTAACCTAGTAAGGGAGTTTGCTTTTAAGTGGTGCTGAGTGTTACCTATAATGTCTCGTATATATTCAGGTCGAAGACTTCGCAATGTACCACATAACAGTCAGATTTAGCGTAGATAATGTATCCTCCACCTCGCCCAACTGCTCTGTCCCTTATGAAGTAAGAGGAATCATTTGGTTCAGTTGAGCACCAAACCTGCGTAGTCTAGGAGCTGTCAGCAGCCGCCACCGTCAGTTCTTTTCACGCCCCAGTGACTGCATTTCTTCCCTCTTCCCAGAGTAGTTATAACAATGCTATTTTGTATTCGTACTCAGAAACGTACGGCTGAGGTGACGAGAATGGGGCGACCAACCACCTACGTGTCGAGGCTTGTGCAGTAGATTATGTAATATAATTGACTTCCCTGTTGTCTTTCGTAGGCGACATATTGTTTTACCTGACTATGCTTACAGAGTGTAACCGCTTTGTGTGTGTGAGCAACAATTAGTGTGATGGGTTTCAAATTACCAAGGTTTTCATGCACTAGGAAGTAATTCTGTCTATATGAGAGCTGTAGAAATCTGACTACCAGATATAATAAGTGTCTCTGAATTTTGGCAGCTCTTTTATAGTTGAATGGCCCAGGAATTGAACGGTAGGGAATTAAGACTTTTGTGCTTGCCAATTGCGATGATGGTAACCGAGAATATTTAGTAAATCAGGGGTCTTGCACTGATCTTTCAAAACTGGAATAATCACACAAGAAACCCACCTATATCAAACTTCTAGTGAAGCTGAAACTCCGAGGAGCTCATAAACGATTAGATGAGGGTGAGTTCCAAGTACTCTTTCCAAAATATGTCAGACCTCATCTAGAATACTGCATACAAGCGGTGAGTTGATGCTTCAAAAAGGAGGCACATATCCTAGAAAGAGTACAGAGGGTAGGAACCAAGTTAGTCAGTAGTAACTCACATCTTCTTTATGATAAGAGGATGGAGCATTCAAATCTCTTGCCATTATGATACCGAAGGAGGAGAGGCGACTTTATTTGGGCAAACCGTATATTAAGGGGTGATCTAGGGATTGAAATTTCAAACCTTTTCTCCCCCTCTAGGATACATTTACGAGGTCATCACAACGTGCTCAAACCGAAGTCGAATAAAATACGTGTGGAATTTAGATTCTGGATTACTGGCAGTTGAACAGCATGGATTCCGACCAGGACGATCCTGCTTGACAAACTTACTGTTAGCTAGGGAAGATTAGGTCGAGGCCAGAGATAAAAACCTTCTGTTGGACGTGGTTTTTATTGATCTTAGCAAGGCATTCGACAAAGTATCCCACTTAGGTCTCCTTAGTAAACTTAAAGGTTTTGGACTAGACCAATGCCTATGTGAGTGGTTTAGGGATTACCTAATGGATAGAAGGCAGGAGGTTAGAGTTAATGGTGTACTATCAGGGTGGAAAGCAGTATCCAGTGGAGTGCCTGAGGGAACTGTATTAGGCCCCTTGCTATTCCCATTATACGTTAATGAGCTACCGGGGATTCTTACTTCATCTTCATTGTTATTTGCAGATTACATTAAGATATGGAAAACTGTAAATAATAACGAGGATAGGTCGGCCATACAAACTGATCTAGATAAATTAGCTGAGTGGTCGAACCTGTGGAGTTTGGAAATGAATTCTAGGAAAAGCGCGGTAATGCACTTAGGTCAGAAGTCTTATACGTCGTACTCTCTAGGGGACACAGAACTACCTGATGTTAACGAACATAAGGACCTAGGAATCATTGTCAGCAATGATTTGAAAACAACAGCAAATTGCAATGCAGCCGCAGCTAAGGCTTTTCGAATGCTATGGGTACTTCGAAGGGCTTTCAAACGATTAGACGAGGGCATGTTCCAAGTACTCTACGCAACATATGTCAGGCCTCATCTAGAATACTGTGTACAAGCGGCGGGTCCATGCTTCAGAAAGGAGGCACATATCCTGGAAAGAGTACAGAGAGTAGGAACGAAATTAGTTAGTGGTATCTCACACCTTCCTTATGATAAGAGGATGGAGCATTTAAATCTCTTTCCGTTATCATACAGAAGGAAGAGACGCGACTTAATTTTAGCATACCGTATACTTAAGGGTGATTTAGGAACTGAACTTTCTAAACTTTTCTACCCTTTTAGGTTACATTTACGGGGTCACCGCAAAAAGGTGCTCAAACCGAGGACGATTAAAGTATGTGCAGAATTTAGATTCTCTCACAGAATGGTCAACGACTGGAACTCCTTACCTGATTCAGTAGTAACAGCTCCATCGGTGAACGCTTTCAAAAGAAACTAGATCTCTTCAGAGATATATATCGCGAGGATTAACATAGGCGACAAGAGCCTTCTATCCCTATAATCTGAATCTGAATATGAAATTGACCTTGCTCTTGGACACTTCTTGGCGCGCAATTGCTTCGCGGTAGGATGGAGGCAGAAGCGAGTTATGATTTTGTCGCGAACGCCGAGGATGAGCTGGGATTTAAGAAAGGAAGTCTGCTAAAGGTGAGAGTTAGTAAGGACCGTAATTTCACTGCTTCGTTGAGCAGTCCAAAAAGCCATACGTTACGTCAACAAATTAAGGACAAAATATTTCTGTTTATAATCAATTAATGTCAGAACTGGTTCGTAAAATACACTATTTAGAGGATGAAATTGAATGTTTTACGTTTCTAAGAACTATGCTTGGTATCATTTTGCACCTTATAACTTATGTTCAATTTTCCAGTACATTATGTAGAAGCACCTCGTTTCTTGCTAACATTCGTTGAAATTTACTGCGAAGTGGCAAATGTTTCTTAGCTGTTTCTAGTGGTGTCCTCTCTTATCTGTGCACGCGACTGTATAAATCCTCTGATCATTTCAAAGCTGACATACTGATAGACCTTTATTTTTATTCATTAGTTTGCTTACCAGTATATCTTTACAATGTGTATCATCTAGCTGCAACAGAGGTTATTTCGTGATTTAAGAATAGTTATGTGTGAGACACTGCAAGGAATGATTGATTGTAGAAGTGTACACCACTCTATATGAATACTAAGTAATGTTTTGAAAACAGCCAGTCGGCTTGGTTTACAGTTAAAAGTTATCAAGCTTTCACGTATTGGAGACGGTTGTCACGCGCCAGTCTGTTGACTACAGGTTCTTTAGGTACTATCGAATAATTGAGCATATAGTAGGTGGAGCAAAATCCGGACGGAAAAAGCTATTAACGTATGTGCTAACTTCATCAAACCACATCACGATAGACTTTTTCCTTTGATGTTTTCGCCATGATTATGGTTATCAAGAAGTGTGTTCATTAGACTAATTCACAAAACATTGAATGTCTGCCGTGTGCAGCAAGCTAAAAATAGATATACTCTGTGTTGCAGTTCTACATTGCGGCAAACTAACTCGTGTTTTTCAGAGTATGAAAATTAAACGAATAAACGAGTCAATATTACTCTGAGTAACACTAAGCATGCATTACAAACCACTTTTTCGGCTTCAATTAGTTGTCGGTATTCACAGTCTATAATATTTCATACCTCACCGTGGAATAGTTTATATAAATTATATCTTATAATGCCATGAAGTAATTAATTGTTATCTCTGCAGATACTATGCGTAGAGGATGATCCGAATTGGTACCTAGCTGAACAAGAAGGAAGAACAGGTCTTATTCCGTGTAATTATATCACAATGCGTCCACATCCTTGGTATGTTCGACACTGTAGTCGTATGGAGGCTGAAGAAAGGCTTCAAGAAATTGATCAAGAGACATCACAACATTTGCAACCGGATGGGGCTTTTATATTGCGTCAAAGTGAAGCAGATGGCAAAGGATTCAGTCTATCGGTCAAGTGAGTCTTACTGAATGAAGTTTACTGGGTGTTTTTATTTTTGAATTATTGAGATTGCTTTGCGTTGTTTGTTTGTTTATTTGAGTATAATGAAGGAAAATTCTAAGTTTTAAACAAATAGCTCAGAGGTGTGTATATTATTATATTATACTAGGATAGATTAGTGATTGAAACACCAGGATGTAATATCCTGTCGTAAATTGGACCTGCTACTAAGTGAAAATGATCAAAATACTAGTGCATATTCATGACTATTCAGGATTTTGTAAAATGTTTAGTTCTCATTTTTGTCTCCGATCTAATTATTTTCCTGTAAGTTTGGTTTGTCTGCCTGTGTTGATAGGTAATTTTAAGTCCCTTATGCAAAAAATTCCATATTTTCTGCACACAACTGAAAGATCTAGTTTTTAGCTGTATCAGTAAATAGCTGAAATCTGTTCCTAATCATCTGGGTCAGCGCCCGTGAGATTTGTTTCCGATCAGTAACCTCGCATGGATTTCCTTTATAGCGAGATGTAAGCCACATAGGATGAGGCTTTACAATACTACGTGATAGCTTATATCTAAGTAGGTGTAGCAGAGTTCCAAATGCTTGTCACAAACTGAAGTTGATGAGCCGAATCACTATGTTGAATAACAACACTTAATGATGCTCAAGGTTGTGTATTGAATGCTTTAGCAGGTGCACTGCTCTCGTACTCTCACTCTTAAGGTATAGAGTTTCAACTAACGAAAGAAAGGTTACGAAGAAATTCTGAGTGTAAAACGTCATAAGGAGTACGATCTAAACAGTTCAACGCCAAGGAAACTTGGAAAAATTGATTGGATGTTTCCAAGTCATTATTATGTGTGGAGCTTCAGGGAGATACTATGATGCTACCGAGTTTGTCAAAAATATTAAATGCAATTGAAGTATACAGAAAGCTGGCTAGCATAAAATATATGGTCCATCTTTCAGTCTGTGGATGATTTGGTTTTATGTTTTTGCTTTCTGTGAAATCTTTGCAGGTGAAACTTCGTAATTAATCAGTATAGAGAGTCTTCCACTTGTCTAAACATTTCAGCTTGAAGGAAGTACATAACCGTTCGGTGGATTATCTCAGAGTAGCAGTAGGTTTTCTCAGGTTCCGATTTTTCGCTCATCTAAAGCTTTGCCATCAGTAACATTCGATGCATCATAGCGATACGAACTCGTTACTGGGAGTAATGACAGTGCTAGTGATATGGTCCTACATTGAGATGGTATACAGGCCAGCAAAACCCACTCAAAAAATGGCGTTAATTTTTTCAGAAGAAGGATTTAAGTTTTGAACATCAGAAGTTCTCATAGTACCTGTCATTTACTGCACACAATCAATTAAACGTCACATTCTTGTTAACTATGAGTAACAGTTAGGCTATCATATGACTTGCTTCTATGGCTTATTCGCTTAGGTATTTGTCTTTCAGTCAGTTGGTGTGGGGTTTGAATCCCATCCCACCTACTTCAGTCTAGGCAACTGGATAGTATCATCAGCCCTCATACAGTAAGTTCGGTTCAATCTGATATATGGGAAGTCTGTTTTGAGTCACTGAGTCGAGATAGTTTGTGTGAAGATTCATCACCTAAGGTCAACGACACGTGTTTGTCATGCTATTCCCCTGTGTGTGTGTGTGTGTAAACATTACTCAGATTCCGCATTTGATTTCACTCGTTAATACTGTTTGGTATGTTTCTCTCTTTACCTGAAGAAGAGTTCTTCTGCATGTACTAATGAGATTTTTGTATTTTATAGACAAAGTTTTAAGACAAGCTACTCATATCTTAGCTACAGCTAAGCTCAGACTCTGTTGTTACTATTAACTGTGATGGTTGAGAAATTTATGGGCGAATTAACTCCCACTATGTCTTGAGGATGAACCATTTTAATTAATCTTAACATTTGTGTATCTGTATGGGTGCATATGTGTGTTGATGAAGACATGATGGTTGAGATGTAAAATCGGTTATTGTGATGGTTAGTGTGGCGTATATGAATCATGGTCAGTTTTGTTGTTTCTGGTCATGAACACATGCGTGTGCAACTCTCTGACGCTAGTAGATTTATTTCACTCGTATGATTTCTGTGCATTTTCAACTGGGTTTGAAGATCTTGTTCGATTAACATTGCTTCGATTGCTAAAATCCGATGTCTGTACTACGTAAAGCTGGGCAAGTAGATGAGAGTATTCATGTATTACTACTGACTTAGGCTTTTATCTGATCTCGTTTTTCTTTAAAGTATATTTATCAAAAGGTGTTTTGAGAATCTCGCTATCCAGCACTTAAATATATTTAAGTGTGGTATACATTTCGATGCAACATTGTGACAAACCGTAATAAATCGAAAGAAGTTTTGACAAGGATTTGTGTGTTGTATCTTAACCTATTTAGTCACTAATCTTTAACTTCCAGTTAGCAAAATGGATTTGTATTCACAGTTGACAGGAAACTCGACCTTATTTCATTCAGTAAGGAATTGTTTCTTTTTTTTCGGAATTCATTTCCAGAAATCTATTCTTTTCTTGTAAAATGGGAAATACGCTACACATAATCATGTGTGTCTGATCCTTCCATAAACGTACTATCTCGGGATGGGTTAAATAAATGTTATAGGCCAGCACACTTAACCCGGTCATTATCAGATTTAAGGTTAACGTAGTTAGATATGTCAGCTTCCAAGACTGCTAATTTCCCATTTGTTTGGTTGATCATTTTTATTACACATTCTGCATAATCTAACTAATGATCCCTAACTTCAAATACTGTTGTCATTTATTGACACGTTGTAATATATTTTCTGTGCTTTGAAGTTTCTCTAGCGGTTTGATAGGTTTAGTGGTGTGGGGTTACTAGCCCCACACCCAACCCTCCCTCCTTACCCGGGCTTGGGACCGGCTAGAACACTAGCAAGCTAGTTAAGTAGGCGAGGTTTCATATTTGGTATAAAGAAAAATTCAAAACTATACATGTATCAAAGTATCAGAACTTTCGAAGTATGTGTGAATCATCATTAAACTGTAAAGTTACTCAGAATTCTGTTATCTTCATAAATAATGCCATTTGACTTAATGCCTAGTGAATTTCTTTCATTTAAGATTAGTTCATCAGATTAATACAGTGAATACCGTATAATCCAATGGTTTTACTCTCTACGGTGTGGTAAAACGTGAAAGCAGGTTAGTGCTTCGCTTATTTTGAGTGATTTGGATGTCATATCCGAAATATTATGGGTTTGCTTTGTAATATCCAGTCAGGCAAGTGGTCCGAAGTTCGACTCCCGGCCGACACACACCTTTACCTCCCCTAGCAGGTTGTGAGACTGGCAACCCGAACCGCGGAAAAACATCACTGCTATGGGAGCTTAGAAGCTCAAGCTTGAAGCCCTATGTTCCACTGGGAACACAGTGAAATAAAATAATGAAATAATTAAATACGATTGAAAGAGGCACGTTAACGTCCTCATAGTGAACCAGAACCCTTTGATCAACCACTTCATTAAAAGTATTGGGATGGTGTTTATAGTACATTTTGGCTAAATGAATACATTTTGATTGTTTTCTAACCTTCGTTTGTAGACTAAATGATTAATTGTTGTTAAATTTGTTATTTATTCCTTCGGTTTCGAGTGGAACAACATAGCGTTTCAACAGCACATCTCCATTGTACTTTGTTCTCTACCGTCGTTTAAGCAGTTCTTCCATGATTGCCAACGAGCTTTTGTGGTGAGTGCTACTTGTAATCAGATATAAGCACTATATCACTAAAGGAATTCAGAAAAGCAACAATATGTTTAGGACACTGAAAAAAGCAGTCGAAGAACAGAACTGTGAGAAGAACGTTAGAAACACTGTGCAGAATCCAACAAACTATCGAATGTGGTGATGTTCGACCGATTTGCAAGTGATGTGCAAATAAAGCATTGGAGATATGGTATACCAAATTTATGTACCTGCAATGAGTTTGTCCTAATAAGCATTCCTTCGAGCCTCGTCGGTCTTTTCTTTCGTACACTTTGAATTCATTTTCACACGATCTGATCTCCTTTATGTGTCACCCTCAAACATTCAACTCGTCATTTCCTGTTTGGTTTCCACTCGAGGGCAGGTATGTGATGTCACTTAAATTTCTTCTCAGAGTGTATGTCCAAGCTATCACTTTTTTGCATATTTGTTGGCTAACAGAATCTTAACTACAGGTTCGTTGTTGTGTAAATATTTTCGTATCAGTGCTAGCCGTCTGGTATCCAGTATCCAGCTAAGACACATGTTCACAAGTCTGTGTCGGGTGACTCTTCAAGTCTTCGAACCATACAGATGCATTGATTTGACATCTGGGTCTTCGTGCTAATTGTTCTGTAGACTAAATAATAGTTGAACTAATGTGTCTGAAGATTGTTTTGCCGGTACACATTATTCTTGAAAATTAATGACTAAAATGCATTAAATCTCATTGCTGCATCGACCTGTATATAGGATTGCGATAAATCTTCCTAGGTTTCATATTAGCGGGGATCTAACTGCCACCTGCATTTTTGGCAATACAACGAGTATCGTAGGTCGGGTGGTAGACAGATCACATTGTTCCGTTTCTTTAATAGAGATTAGATTATTGATATAAGAATCAAACTTGTGCACTGTGGTAGGGTATAATTTCATTGTGTGTGAAATTTATTTTGATAAAGTCTCACAGTGTCATACAGTAATATTTACTAGTGACCAAGTGTTGAACATAATTTATTGCTCATAATCATATCAAGGTAGTCACACAACTTTCTAACTTCGTTTAAATAATTTCATTGTTTTCCGTCGCTTGACTTGACTTGATTTTTTTTTCCTTCACGTTCCCCAGTGGAACATAGGGCTTCAAGCTAGAGGCTTGAAGTTTCTGTAGCAGTGTTTATTTTACAGGATGGGGTTGCTGGCCTCATGCCCAACCTTTCCTCTTCACCAGCATTTTTTCTAGCTTAGCGAGGTAAAGGAGTGCGTCGGACAGGAATCGAACCCCGGACCATGTGCATGGTCGGCGAGCGTCATAACCGCTATTTTCCATATTTCCGGAATGAGTGATGAGCCACTCCTGTTGCGCGTATTGGGTCTAGACTCGATACACAAGGATTCAGTAATCAACCTCTCTCGTCACCTACTTATATTAATTATTAAAATTTTAACCCTCTTGTACCCTATTGTTTGGTTGTGTGTTGATGCATGCAGTGCGATTGCTGAGGTGTTTTCTAAATTGCTTACCTTCGCGGGGTCAAGCATTCTAACCTTGGCTCAATTTTTATGTTCCGACAATCCGACTACTTTCGATCTACTAGTTTGGCCTATGTAGTTGACCTAACTCACGGTCATTGCAAGGTATTTCGTAAATTATATTATTTTGTCTAATTGGGTCAACTGGGTCTTTTAACCTACAGAGGTTGTCCTACCTGAGTGAGTTTTTAGGTTTAAATGCTGCTCTAATTCCTGCCTTTCTAAGAATCCTATGTGGGGTCTCAGATGTCCCCTCCTTATATGGTATAACTGCTGTAGATGCCTTATACTCTCTCTTATTTATTTTACAAATATTAGTTTCCCTGATCTTCTTAATGAATTTTATAGGATAGTTATATGACACCAACGCTTCTTCTCTCTGTTTTACTTCATTATTTAGGTCTTTTTTCGTACTACTTAGTGCTACTGCTCGATTTGTTAGACACTTAAGTAAGCCTACCTTTATATAAACGCTAGTATGCAGTCAACTTTCTTTTATTCGTTTTATTTTATAATCTGACGCCGTAGTTGATTCTCCTTGTTCATTTTCCGATTGAAATGTAAAGTTTATTCCCCTTAATAGTGATTTTATATGTGTCAAAAAGCTAAAGACCTGTTCTGATTTTAATACTGAAACTGTCATCCACATATCTCCACCATATTTTTGGAGTAATATTTTCCCAGCTGTCCGGAAAGATAACTCCTACGATAAGAGACATTCGTGATCCGATTGCTACACCTGTTTCTCTGTATATTTTGCCCTGGAATTTAAAAGTAGTAGATGTGAGACATAACTGAATTCCTAAAATAATTTCCTCAATAGGCAGTTTCGTCTTATAAGTGAGTTCAGGATCCGCAGTTTATTCTCTTTTAACGTCTCTTTTACCCGCCAGAGATCAGATTACCTACTGTCTTTATATAGTGATTGTCAGCTTCTGCTAATCTACATCTACCTTTCAATATCCTGTAGAATTTCTTGCATTTTAGTCTTCCAGTCACTCTGTGTACTGTTTCAACCTATGAATAATCGAATTGACTCAGGGTGTTTATCATATCTATTCGACTTATTGAAGGTGTGCAGTTACATTTCACATTTGTCTGTCTTGCTTACTTGCTGTTGTTAATGTTCCGACAATATCCCAGGGCAATTAAATGCTTAAAAATGGTGTAACACAAATATTGACATACTAGGGTTGTAACGGGAGAATGCAAGAGACTTGGTAACGGAATGTGTATTAGAAATTTGGAAATTATGTATGCTATTTGTGAAAATCGTCATTTGCACAGATTTTCCGTGTGGCGCACTACTTCTGTCCCTTTATATTGTGTTGTTTCTCTGTCTTCTTTTTGCCGCAATGTACTGGTTCGTCCATCTGATCTCTTTGACGGGAAATCTATCTCTGTGCTGGTGAACGTCCCTTTATATACTACTGATAGATCTTACCAGTAGCAACATGCCATATGTGACAAGGAAATATTACCTTAGAGGATGGCTCCTAAAATCTCTTGTTGAAAAGTAGAAACATGTATTCCGAAGAGTATCGGAAATTTGTTGATCTTAAATACCATTGAGATTTCATGCGACCGACATTCAGAATTGGGTTCGAAATATGTTTCTCAGGCAATCATACCTGATAGCATTCAAACTGAGTAAGCCAACGAAATAAATGTTGGTACCATTTTATTCTGCAAAAACTGTTGTTCTTGCTTTATTCAAAAGCAAAAACAGCTGAGTGATTACTGGCATTGATTGATTATTATTGATTTCTTCTGCCGAAAATATATAGTTAACTACTACTATTTTATTATTATTATTATTATTCCCATGGGTTCTAAGGGGAGATATGACTAACTGGTTTCAACATAGAACTTTGCACAGATGTGCAGCAGTTAGTCTAAGCCACGTAGGAAGATGTAGACTTCCTGGTTGGGGTCCTCGGGATGGTAAAAACCAATGGTTGGAAACAATTGGTGACATGGCTCAAAATCGTTCTCAGTGGCGCAGATGCATCCACTCCTTGTGACTTATGATTTCCAATTAAACTGTTTTGTTCTCCGTTACTACTATTCCTTTGTCTCACACCTCTGTTTACTGTCTCTATCATGCATTTCTTCTACTTTCTTCTCTTGCTTTGCGTGCTACATGGATTGTGGCGACTTGAACTGCTGCACATCGGTGCAAAGTTCTATGTCGAAAACAGACAGACAGCAGCAGTTCGAGTCGCCGCACTCCCTCCATGCAGCACACAAAGCAAGAGAAGAGAGTAGAAAGAGATTCAAAGGAGAGAGGGAGATAATAAACAGAAATGTGAGGCAGAAGGTATAGTTTTATGGAAGAACATCAGAATTTTATAGGACATGACAAGTCACAAGGAGAAATGAATACATCTGCGCCATCATCGAGAACAACAGTTTTAAGCCATATTACCGATTGTCTCCAGCCACAGGTTTTCACCTTCACGAGGACCACAACCAGCCAGTCAGAAAGCCAGTCTACACCTCCCCACATAGCTAGCTCAAACTAACTCTTATAGATTTGATTGACTGATGAAGCCATGTTTTGGTTTGACCACCACCGCATGCTGGCTCTTTCCCAACCTGATCATATGTCAGCTAACATTGCCTGTCGAGGAAGGCGATCGATATCTAGGCATACATGTGTAACACATATCCTAACCACCTCAATCAATGTAAATGCTTCACAACCTCGTCGATTGATTTCCCCTCCTTACCTAGTACTCGACCGACGCCTAACCTCAATATTGCTCACCTTATAATGCCACCTAACACTAGATAAAATGAGGCACCTATGGTCGAACACAGGCAGCTTACCTTTTCATGTCATCCACTTTCAATGTCTGTGTCTCACTCACAGCCATAAAGGAAGACGGAGCGAACAGCTGAACAGCACACACGCCCTTTGGCCAATAGCCAGCCGGATATCGCGAGCAATGGCGTAATTTGACGTGTGCCGAACGAGCCTTCTGTGTCTGTGCTGAGATTTCGTCAGTGACCAACTGCTGAGGCTGGCTGGTACATTTTCCCAATTAAGTGAAGTTGTCAACACACTTTATCACTTCACTCCCTATTTATCAGCTGGGAGTCAATGTAGTCCAGTCCTGTAGCATCATTTTACATTTGATAGGAGCGAATCACAGACAAACATTCGCAGATTGCTGCTCAGTGTGTTCAGAAGACTTCTGGATTTTGTCAGTGTCTTCACCTAAGAGCAGGACCACATCATCTGTATATCCTAAGTCGACGAGATTATTTCCCGCTAACAAGTCAATCCCTGAGTCGCTGAAATCAGTTAGAGTTAAGTCCATTAGTGCATCTTTGGTGAAATTAAAGAGAAATGGGGACAGTGGGCATCGCTGATGGACACCGCCGGTTGTCGCCCCTTCGGTTAACAGCTATCCGCAGGCCCTCACCTGGCTGGGTGCATGAGTTCGAGTAAAGTACCTTGATCAGTGTGATGTATTAACTCGGCATTCTCTTCACAGCCAAACACCTCCATTGAATAATTAGAGAGGTATGATTAATATATGTTATCAAGCGGCGATTTTACATGCCTGACACTGTCGATGGTTTTCATACGTGCCAAAGGTACATAAATGACACTTTTATCATAGGTGACGAGAATGCTAGCATCGTAATGATAACTAAAGTATTCAACAACTGACATTATGCTATCCAGTTCACATTGGAATCGGAGATGAAGTTGGAATTGCGTTTTTTTTTGGTTGTTTGCCAAAAAAGAGATCTGACAGTTCTCTTCAGAGAACAAACTATACGAAACCAACTTGGAATGGTCAATAAACGAATCCTCATAGTTGGGTTCCCTTGAGCAGAAAGAGAAATCTGTTCCCCTCCTTATCCTCAAAAATAAAAAGGATATGTACCAGTGATACAATCGGTGGTAAAGTGGAACTATTCAGGGAAGTCTTCATGGAAATTGGATATCCTTCAAGATTTATCGAGAATATAAAATTAAAGAAAAAGGCTAAAAGAACCCAAGCGGCGCCGAAGAAACTGCTCTTCATGAGTGTTGAATTTAAAGGTTGATACAGTAGCAAAGATTCTGAAAGAACCCTTTTTCCAGATCACTGAGGAAAGTCTTCTTTTCGGCTGAGCCGGGGATCAATTTCTACAGCCGAAAAATGAACAATGGTTGTGTGAAGGATACACTGAAGCTTTGAACCAATTAAATGTGTTTTTGTCAATCCACTTGTTGCTGTGGAGTTTGTTAAATTTGTCACACAAAGCTCACAATTTTCAAACGCATCTCTGAACGTTATCCGGCATGGTTAACAAAGGGACAATACAAGATGGTTTGTAGCTCAGTTTTCAAGCAGCTGGTGAACTTAAGCCACGTAGCTCCTCCAAACTCGTCTTTCAAGATTGTCTACAAAGTGAGGCCGAATGGTACTTAAGGCGTCAGGTTTCGGCATTTGTATATGGCGGAGGCGTTTTCAGTTCGTCAATACCACCTTGAATTTTCTATACAAAAAAGTTTGTCCAGTCTTTTATTTTAGCATGGTCTTAACCCCTTCATCAGTTGTTCCTTGTTATTTTTCGTTTCTAAGGATTAGTTTGCTTTTACTTTAATTGTTAGTTCACTATTGTCACTTTTGGATGTTGGTTTTGTGCATTTTCACTCATCCTCTGCACCCTTGTTAAATGGACATTCAACTACCTTTCTTCTCACTATTCCACAATAATTTTAACTTTATCAGATACCCAACCATTTCTTCCTTTTTGCCATTGTTGGGTGTTACATAATTTATAACTTCCGCTTTTACTTTTGAAGCCACTTCTGAGTAATAATATCAATTGTCTCACCTCCCCCATAAATCAGTGATGGACACCTACATACATTTCTGGTGTATATAAGTACAACTGTACAGCCTCTGAAGACGATTTCGTCGATGAAGAGAATTTTCTTCACTGAATTGTCTTTTATTTTCTTCATGACTCAATGGGTATTTCCGGTGACATCGAAGTGATAAGCGTATTCTGAAAGTTTGGTTACAGGATTTCATCGTGAGCTGATATCGGTTGGAGAACCATTAGAAGACCTTGGAGTATTGGACAGCTATTTCGTCCTAGTTTGGGACTCTTCATCAGCACGCACTCACCGGGGTTCGAACCCAGGACCTTCTGGTTACCAATCGAGCTCGTAAACCATTAAACCACTGGGACCCGACCCAGTGGCCCATGAATTCTAACTTTTGCCAATTTAGGACATAGCGCAGCCACTAACGAATGTCATCGATGGCAAGCAGATATCCTCACACTCGACCTGCTGTACCCTACTGGTCACGACTTCCCACTGGAACCCCATGTAACTATCTACCTGAATAGGGCCAGGTGTGAGGACAAATACTCACCGAAGACGTTGGCTAGTGGTCGCGCTATGTCGTGAATTGATAGAAGTTGGAATTCATGGACCATTGAATCGGGTCCCAGTGGTTTAATGGTCTACGAGCTCGACTGGTAACCAGAAGGTCCTGGGTTCGAACCCCGGTGAGTGCGTGCTGATGAAGAGTCCCAAACTAGGACGAAATAGCTGTCCAATACTCCAAGGTTTTCCAATGATTCTTTAACCGATGAAATCCTGTGACCAATCAGTCAAACCCCTACAAACCAATACTTGAATATTCTGAAAGTGTTCAAGTCACTGTTTAGTCTAGCTAGTTAATTTATATAAGTACTCAAACAGGATAGTGTTTCACTACGACCGATATAGCTGCTACCTTGACTTGTTGGTCTGGTTGGACTCGTTACATAAAATGACCCCCAATGAGCTTTTCTGGTGGTAACTAGTGTTCACGCAGGTCCTACCATCCCAGTAAAGCTATTTGGATAGTGGTTAAGCCGAAAAACAGTTATCATTGTAGTGTTAGTTGTTTACAGCATGTAACAGGTCTGCGGACGAAGCGGTATTATTATTAAATATTTTATTCATTTGGGTTCCCAGTGCAACATATAGCTTCAAGCTTGATCTTTGAAGTTTCAGTAGCACTGGTGTTGCTTTTATGGGGTGGAGTTGCTAGTCTCACGCCAAACCTTCCCTCTTAACAGGGACTACTACCAGTTACGCGAGGTAAAGGTGTGCGTTGGCTAGGGACCTAACCCGGAACAACTTGTTTGGTTGGTTATTGTTCTACTAGCCGTACTGTTGGCGATTAAGGATGTAGTAGTGGTAAGGTTAGTTTCCCCCAGAAAACCAGTAAGCTAGCTAGCTATCTGTGCTGCTTCTCTGCTCTGGTTAGATGGGGATTAGATAAGGTCGACTTCGAGAATATTGCCCATCCTGACTTACTTTGCGCCGGCCCATGGTGAGCGGTAAGATCTTAATACTGACGCGACTCCGAAAGCCACTTTAAACTGGTTGTATATGACCGATTTCAAGCAGTATTTGGCATACAACAGTTGGTATTCGTCCTAAGATGCATGTAAGGCTGCTAACTTGACGTGGTGTTTAGGCTTGCATATCCCAATGTGACCCAGCAAGCTACATTGGCTGGAGATAATTTTCCTGCAAGTCCTACTATGCCATAAAGGTAGTTAGGAAAGCGATTAGATGCTTACACTATCCTGGGGGAGAAGAATGTAACAGCAGTAAGGTGTTTTCCTAAGATGAGCAGCATACCAGCTATACCGCCTCTCGACTCTGGAGACGGATAGGGGTGGATTAGAAAAAGTCTAACCCTAAAATTGTACATCCCGACTTACCCTACGGTGGTCAATAGCTGATGGTAAGTTACTAATACGGAAACAAGTCTAAAAACCAGTTCAAACAGACCGTATGTGTCCGGCCTCAAGTAGTTGTCCTATGGGCTCTGCGGTAACGCTATAACGATTCTCCTTCTGTTTCAGGTACCACAAGAAAAATCCAACTTCCACGATGTGTAGGCCACCGGGCAGTGTAACAACCGCCCACACACTTCCCAAAGCACACAAAGCTCTCCTGACGGTCATCACCCACCTTTATCTGCGTCACTGTGTTTCTTGTCCAGTCAAGGATCTATTATTTCTAATGCAAAGTTATTGGGCACATCGATAACTCATAAACAAACTCATTTCTACTTACAATTCTAATGATAACTTGGTTGACTGGTCTTTGATTGATAGTTTGTGAGTTACCTTGTTATCTATACCAGGAGTGTAGCGCTAATTATTTCGTGATATAATTATATTACTTGATATGGCATATAATAGCCAGTGAAGTATTATGTATTTGCTTGTGACATTTCGAACACAAATTATTGCTCATAGTCGTTTCAATGGTAATTTATTTTGTCTCTGCTGTTTCTCCACCTCTAATTTTATTAGTGGTTACATCCCCTACTCCGAGTGTGTGTGTGTGTGAGGTAACATATATTCACTGCCCAACCCGTCCCTCCATTTTATTACACTACTAATCTTTGCGACACTTGCGCTATTGCGTGGTCGTTTAATTAGCGCATGCTTCTTCTGGGTTATTGGTTTTATTCCAGGATCATAACTCTGCACTGGTCACACATACAGTAGGAATAACACGCAACAACATTGGTACTGCAAATATGGGAACAATATTTCCACCATCAACTTAAAAATGAAGTAAAGACACTAAGTCACGTAAGGGAAGTTACTGGCCATATATATATATATATATATATATATATATATATATATATGTATATATGAGAATTACGTGAGTACCTTGAATCATAAACAATAAGTTGTGCTCAAAATATTTTGAATAATTTAAATAATACTCTATAGCCTAATATGTGTGTGTATGTTCTGTGCCAAGTAAAATACGCTTATTATGGAAATTTTTACTGCATCATAGTGCTCAGGTTTTATTCTTTTTGATTTAGTCGCGAAGCTTTCGTTGTCCTTCTGGGCAACATCTTTAGCGCAAGTTTGAGTATGAAACTAACTTATTTGAATTCTCTCTCTCCATAAATTATGATATAACTGTGTATCTCCTGGTAACTACCGCCTTGATTAGTTGTTAATTTACATCTCTCTTGGTCATTTTCAGTCACTTGGAATTTGAACTTTCTTGTCATATGATTTTTTTTAGTTAGTTGGTAAATTTTGATCTAAAGCAGTGTGGTTTTCAAAGAGACACAAAAATACGAATTTGATGTTAAGATAGATCGGATCCATTGTAATTCGAATGACTGAACAAACTTCTCTTGTATGCAGAGTTCTGGATTTAACATGTGTGAGTCGCCATTGCTTCTGAATTTTGAAGAAGTTTGATTCGTACTGTTTTAACAAGATTCTCACGTATTCTATAGATAAATTTGAAGTTGGTTTGTGGGTTAGCTTGGTGTCCAGATTCTATCAGGTGTTCGAGAATAAAGCTACGGTAGAGGGACCTTTTTCCTCCTTTTTGAAATCATTAGGGTAAGTGTTCGGTGATATGTTTGGATAGCAGACGCTGGGTACAGCTAACATGTCTAGCTCCACACGAACAGGTGAATTGGTAGATGCACATTGATGAGTCCAACAGCTATAGCTTATTCTTCGCTTCCATGAGAACCATTGGTTTCGTAGAGGAGGTTAGTCCGAGTTCATCTGCGGAGAAGGCTTTCTTCAATGAGCAGCTGGACAGGCAGTTTCTCAGTATTTCTACCTATGAGCCCCGTTGAATTGTACATTCAAGTAGAGAAGTATTTTTGAGACAGAAAAAAGTGTGGGTGGTTTTAGTGGTTTAGGCTGCATGGATTTTGTGACAAAACGTTCTAGGTAGCCATTATTCCCACTGTTGGCTAACTTCACTGTCATTCGAATTTTAGTTAAATTTTCAATCAATCAATTACATTACGTCACTCAACTTACTTCTTTAATTTTTATTTTAGTTTCTATCCGATTAACGCTTTCTACTATGCGCAATTTGTTATCCAGAAATGTACAATTCTAATGACACATCTTTGAAGAAAAATCCATTTTGTTGCTAAGATTATTTAACTATAATATAAAATTGTCTACATTCGATTGTACAGCTTGAGAATGATATCGCCGAAAAGATAAGTAACTCTTCGCTGAACACCTTTTCTTTTACATAGTTCTGTACTTTAGTTTGCTTTTGGTTGAGTGTCTAAACATCATTAACTGTGAGTTTTGATACTACTAGGCTAAATCGACGTTCTGACACATGTTTATTCACTCATTAACAAACATTCTACAAACACTGCATTCATCTGGAAGTATATAGGTATGCTGTTAGAAATAAAAGTAGATCACTTCGATTGATATATCCCATGAAAATGTTACAGATTTTCTTCTTGTGTATTAGGCAAATCAGTTGTGAAGTTCTGTGATCTAGTTCTTTTTAAATAATGTTTGCAGATAACTATGTTTATTAGTCCCTTATACAAATTAGCATCCGACATGAGTTGACATCGGTTAGCGAACTATTGGAAAACCAGTAGGGAGTTTTGGACAGCTGTTTCTGTTGTCATCGTTTAGGACTCCTCATCAGTACGTACTCACTACTACTAGGGTTCGTAACCATGACATTCCGGTTACAAGGTGAGCGAACTCGCGGACCATTCAGTGAGTGGGACCTGATCCAATGGTCAGCCAGTGCTTGAATTCCAACTTCTGCTAATTCACGATAATACGATATAGAGCGATTGGCGCTAGCCAATGTCATCGATGGTGAGTAGATATCCTCACACTCGACCTGCAGTACCCTACTGGTCATGACTTCCCCCTAGAATCCACTCAAGTAACTACCTAACTGAATAGGGAGAGTCGCTTGTGAGCACCAGATTAATATTCAACTGTTGATTTGCAGGTTTCAATGTATCTGACTATAACCCCCCCCCCTTTGATATGAGCATTTATGATAGTTAGTATGATGTTACTTAAGCAGAAGTGAGTAGATGATAGCTGTTTTTTACTCCGAAGGCATTGCTTAAAAATGAATGCAGAAGAATTAGTTGTGTAGATAGTTTTTTCGGTGTCGTGTTCTCTTAACTCTCTAGTTTAATTTTGAAACTTTCATCATCTTCATATGGACATCTACAGAGCCAACCTTAAAATGAAGTTGATTAAGAAATTATGGGGTAAGACATGAAAAGCCTAGGTGTCTTTGATCATAGGTATCTATCTGCGTTCTGCCTCCCATGATAGATGGTATAATAGGGTAAGTAATATTGAGATTAGGTGTCGAGTGCTAGGTAAGGAGGGGAAATCAATCGACGAGGTTGTGAAGCATTTACATTGATTGAGGTGGTTAGGATATGTGTTACACATGTATGCCTAGATATCGATCGCCTTCCTCGACAGGCAATGTTAACTGACATATGATCAGGTTGGGAAAGAGCCAGCATGCGGTGGTGTTCAAACCAAAACATGGCTTCATCAGCCAATCAAATCCATAAGAGTTAGTTTGAGCCTGCAAGTCTTCGCGTTTGTGTGACATTAAATATAAGTCATCCACCCGCGAAATCCAGATCTTCTAGAGTCTTCTCATCGGTGGTCCAACGTATTCCTGTCTTCTCGCTCCCTGTGCACGATCTGATGCATAATCCAGTGCATCACAATTGAGAAAGTCATTGGTGATAATGGACAGTCGTGTCTTACTCGTGTATTCACTTATAAGGCTTCTCTGAGTTTTCCTTTGTGGATCACTAGGCACGTGGCATTTTCAAATAGCTGTTGAATGAGGTTGATAAAGGTTTTGGTCTCTGCACTCCATAGTGTTAAAGTAGTTTTCAAATTACTTCTCAGTCGAAGGCTTTTTCAGACTTGATGGGGTTGAGATAGAGACTTGAATTCCAATCTATTCTCTGTTCGTTGGTGATGATGCGTAAAGTTGCAATTCGATCAGCATATGATTTGCCTTTCCTGAATCCAGCCTATTCTCGGCTGACGGAGTTTTGCATCCATTTGCATCATTTATTCTCCAAGATGATGCAACTTAGTGCTGATCTACTGACTTGAAACGATACTGTGTTACCTTCCTTTCTTTCTTCCTTCATATATATCTTTCAGGTGAGTGAATTTATCGGAATATTTTATATCTCTGTCTATATCTCTCTGCCTTTCTCAATGTTTTAACCCATGGTTTTCTTCTTTCTATTTCATTTCCTCTTTTTTGCTTTTTATGTTATCTTATTTTTTTCCTATAAGGCAAGGTTGTGAAGTACTCCACTTTAAGGTACTTCAAGATGAAGCTGGAAAGTATTTTTTCTGGTTGTCTAAATTTGACTCTATCAATCAGTTAATTGATCATCATCGAAAGACAAGTATATCACGTAATCGTCTGCTAACCTTAGTCGATCTTGTCCCATCCAAAGTGAGTGTTTTTGTCATTCTTTCACCTTCTCAATTTTCTTCTGTCTTGTTTCGTTTACTTCTGTATTCATTATTATGTTAATCCTTTACGTCCCCCTCCCCTCCCCTGGGGAACATAGTCTCAGGCTAGGGCTTCGAAGTTTCAGTATCACTCTGGTATTGTGTCTTTTTACGGAGTAGGGTTGATAGCCTCAGGCCCCGCTTCCAACCTTCCCTCTTTACCGGACTTATTACTACCGGTTAAGCGAGGTAAAGGAGTGAGTCAGCCGGGGATTGAACTCCGGATCACGTGAGGCGAGGTTGGCCAGGGTTCTACCACTGAACCGTCGACGCTCTACTGTATCCATAGGGATTATTTGTCTCTCACAGAGAGCTAATGCTACTGCAGTTTTATATGGTCTGTTTTTAAAAATTCCACTTAACATGTGACATCCAGCAGTAGACTTCTCGCCAAACTCACACATGTGCCCTGGGTCGATTTTCGGTTGACTCATTTCCAAACCTTGCTTAGTCGGGAGTAGACTCGGTGAAGAGGGAAGGTTGGGCGGGGATCGTGAGGCAACCAGCTCCACTGCTACTGAAACTTCACAGCTTAGACTTGTGAAGCCCTATATGTATTACGTGAAATGCAAAGGAATGATTAAGAATTCGTAGTTTGACGTACACTGTATTTCCATTTTATCAAGGGTATGCCTAATGACAGTAAATATCGAGTTATTCACTCTGGTAATGCAAAAAGTACCAGTCAAATTTCAATACTTGTTTCATTTGTTGTGACAGTATCTAAACAATCGAATTTCATTTTGTCCTTAGTGTAATTTTCATTGCTTGCAAACAATCTAAGAAATTATCAGTGGTAAACTAACCTACTTGACAGAAAAAAAAACGCCGGTCTGTTATAAAAAGAAATGTTGTGTAAACATTACATGATCACATATTCAATTCAATTTTGACTTACCTGTAGATTGATTGAACCTAAGTGCTCAACCTCAGGTTGACATTTTGTCTCCGTGTGCAGCTGCTTTGTCGATGTCTGATTATTTGACTTGAAGGAAATCGATGGATAGTGATTTTCAGTGCAATCCACCAGGATGCGCATCTTGTCCTATTTGCGGTTCACCAGCTAGCTAGATGTACCTGCATTCTCCAATGAGAGTGATGATGTTCCCCTCCCCTCCACCTCTACTGATGATCGAACCCAGTATACCCATCGTTTCGAAGACCAAAGCGTTATCCACTTGACTACCTGGACCGGGCCATGAGAGCCTCAGTGGGAACCCCACCATTCGATGGGGGAATGCAGGTGTACATCCGAATTGCGCCTTATCCTGGATTCCACTACAAGTCACCATCCACCAATTTATTACACACTCAGTGTTTGCTGAAAGTGGATAAATTGACATGTCAGAATTAGTGCTGCGGACATTTCCACCACCAAAATAGCTGTCTTTTTATTGAATCATCCACAGAAAACAGAAAGTGAAAGTGGATTGAAAATAGCGCCTCGTTTCTCTAGTGGTTTAGGAATGAAAATTGGTGGCACAAGTCACGTATGCAATAATAAAAGGCGTAAAATATACAAGAATACTATTAGTGAAAGTTAAACAGTAGACAACGGGGGGTTCACTGTTTACCTCTGGCATAACGGTCAACACGATGCTTATGTTAAAATGTCTTCAGTAATCGTCTGACTGCGCTGTAGTTTGTTTAGGTGGGTCGGGCCCCGAGCATGATACGGAACGAAAGGTGCTTCAATGCAAGTCTCTGCAATGACTGTAAACCAGTCATCGGTGACAACAACCAATGAGTTCCAAAGTATATCGGCGTTAGGTAACATCAGAGAACTAATTATACTCACTAGTGGGACAAATTGCAATAAACTAATGATAAAGGAAAGAACAGTGGTGTTTTAATTGCCTCCCTGGATTAATTACTAGGAAGTTGAAGGGAACACTTCGAAGAGCAACCGACTTCATCTACAGCCATGCAAAATTTAACCATCATCCAATACCTACCTGTATGGAATGTAGACCTCGGTCATCCAACCGTAACTGAGTGTCCAACAGCTGTCTGTAATCTGATGGAATGACTTCAGAAGTATTTAGGGAGGATAGTGATTCCCTATTGTGTGGGTTAACTTAACCAAAATATTAGGTAGTTTGTAGGAATCTGAAATAGTTGAGTTGGAATGGTGTGAATCATTGATTGCCGTAGTTATTGAGAAGGGAGACAAGTCTTCCTGTGATGATAAGCACAGGTAACATTTTCGATTCTATAATCATCCATAGACTGAGCGGTGTTCAGAGGAGGCAAACCTGCAAAAATTAAGGGAGGAGCATCACCAAGGAAACCTATGTGGAAGGAAGGCAGAATTGGTACGTAGTGGCCCTTTATAGACACCTGAAAGCTAAATGAATAGAGAGGGGTGGTGAAACAGCAAGTAAACGTGGAAACGAAAGAGGAAGCTGAGTTCACTCCCCAACTCCGCTAAGTAAGGAAATGAAGAGGAGTGAGAAGAAGGACAAAAGAAAGTTGTACGACACCGTCGACTAGAGCATGACACGGTGCGAGTAAGAGGGACCTCACCACACTGTAGATGATATTCAGTTGGCTATCTGGAAAGAGATCAACATAGATAAAACCAATGAAAGATAGGGAAATGACGTAATTATTACCTAAGGAGATCAACAAAGGAAACAATGAGCTGATCAATTGGAACGACCACCACCTATAACTTGTCCAGAAATAACACCAACAGCCACAGAACTGTCAGTGAACACCAATCCTCCAACATGAGCAGAACTCTTGAATGCTAAAAACTCATTGGAAGCTATCTGAGAGGGCAGCAGGATCAGATATAATTCTTCCGGAAGCACTGGAAATGCATCCAGATTCCTTAACGTATATGCTGTTGCTAGTACTATAGTACTAAAAAGAAATCCAGAAGTGGATTGAAAAGAAAGCTTCCCTGTCAAATCTCTGAGGAAGCGGCGACTCAAGCTTCTGCAAAAATTGCTTCTGTTTATGTCAAGCAAAACGTTAACTCACGTCTTTCTGGAGAAACTAAAATACGCCCTGAACGGTAATCAAATCCGCACCCGAATTTCATCGAGTTTTTGGAAAAGTCTTCCATAGCATTGGTGGTAAGTCATATGGAAAATGCCTCACCACTACACTGTGCCCCAAACATTAATCAACTTTATTCAACAGCTATGTGATGATGTCACATGTCAGGTAGTTCAGAACGGAAAACACAACGAAGCCTTTGAAGTGAAGAGAAAACTGTCTAGTCTCATTGGTGATACCTCTGATTTTAGTGGTCTGGGTCATGTGACAGACCGTGCGGACTGCCTGAGAAGACAGGGATGCGTTATGCCGACAAGGTGACTCCAGAAGGTCTGGACATCGCGGATGATTTATATTTTATGTCACACAAACTCGAAGATCTACGTTTGCAAACCAAGAAGTTGGAGGAAGGGGCTGTTAGTGAAGACAAAACTTCCAGTGAATGTAGAAAATGCACAGGTGATGAAGATACGTAACCAAGAACAAGTACTAATCTCTATCATTGACAGAAATTTTTTAGATGTCACTTCTTCCACTTACCTAGTCTGCAATATTTCAACTACAAGCGGTACGGATGACGACATCAAAGTCATCCAGGATCGAAAAGGCAAGACAGATCTTTCTCCACACTAAAATCAATCTGTTAATCTGCTTCACACTGAGCCTAATGTCAAGTTAGTCCTTCTATATGGTTCAGTGACTTACTGCGTCATGAAAAGCATTTCCAACAGGCATCAGACTTCTGTCAACAGCTACACTCACTGGCTGAGTACTGAAGGTTAGATATGGAAGGGATGAGCTACAAGAAACTTTGCATTGCAACGAACCAACCGAAACCGACTTCTCAACAAATTCGCAGCCGCGACTGTAGATGGATCGGACACACACTGAGGATACTGTTGAGTGACTCTAGCCCTCAAGTGGGACTCTAATGGGAAACGACAAAGTGGACTTGGTTCAAGGGGTTGACACATGGATAAGGTCTTATTAGATGTTTGGAGGCAATCGGCAGGAAACCTTGGACCTAGGTTTCGTGCTAGTTGGCACTCACCAATCAGCAAGGCGTATCTGTAACCTTGAAGAAACTCATGTCCTTTCTGAGATTCGAAACCGCGTCACCCAATGTCTCAGTCAGAGACATTACCACTGAGCTATTCGGGCTGGCGATTGACCTCCTGTAGGACTCTGTTGGATACTTTGATTGGACATTAGTAACTGGTGTGATATGTCTATTCCTTTGATGTTTGATACAGACTGTCAGTCAGGTTTACTACACTGTGACGAGTGATGGCAAGCTACCTAGAATGGTGGCCACATTGCAAAGCTGACTGATAGAATTCAGTCTGCATCAAACAAAGGACTAGATACATCACACTAGTTACTAGTGTCCAGTCAAAGGAGGAGGTCTTGTTAGGAGGTGGATATAAGAGTTTGTGAACAGTCGTGAAGCCAGCTAAAAAGAAACTGAAGAGGACAAAGTGTGACGTTAAGGATATATGTGTTCCACTTGGAACCTAAGGAAATAACCATGATAATAAGGTCACAATTAACACCCTGGATTAGAATATGACATAATGACTTACCAAGTTCTATAGGGAGATAAAAGATCCTAAAATTGCAAGCTTATCTCTGATGTTAATATTAGCAAACAAAACAAAAGTACATTGAAAGTGTCCTATGCACAAATTTAATAAAATGCTTATTTTATTGTTCACTATCTCACACTTAATACATTTGAAGTTAACTTCCATTTCATGTTATTTGTTCTTTTTTTATGCATTTGATTTTAGCGTTTCCCTACAAATGTTCGAAAATTCCAATTAGATCGTGTTATAGCTAGGTTCGATTTCATTGCAAAGGATGTCGGTGAATTATCCTTACATCGTGGTGATGTAATCGAGGTGATTAGTCGTAAGGATGAAAATTGGTGGCATGGTCGTACATCTGACGGACGATGCGGTTTATTTCCTTCAAATTATGTAGACGATTTGCCTTCAGTTATATGAATATTTATCAAGAGAATAAAACACTTAATAACACAAATCTAACTTTTTTTTTGGAAGAGTGGATAACAGTGCAATTTAAGCTTATATAGATAGTGTGACTGTGGAAAGCTGAGTTTTTTTGCTTGCTACTTTGACTCTCTGCGTCATTAGATTATCATTAAGCTCAGAACTACACTGTTTACGGGCTAAAATACCTTAAAACAATATTCGTCTCTTAAGTGAAAGAAAGTACTTCTTAGGAAAGCTTGCGCACAACAACGTTTAAGCTAATTGATGTGAACTGTCAGACGATCATTTTTAATTTTAGACAGTACAGTTTATTAAGTTCTGCAAACTCATCCAGATATACGGATAAGAATAAACAGTTCCATGAAGCTTGCTGTGAAGTCACTGCGAAGATATGTTATCTTAGTGACTGTATACACAATCACAATTATCCAGAATGGTGTTGGAAAGCTCTTCGTCGCAATCATAATTATCCCAAAATAATTGTGTGTTCAGGTACTCTTTTTCATATTATTTATTTTATTCTTTCACGTTCCCAGTGGAATGTAGGGCTAGAGCTTTGAAGTTTCGGTAGCGGTGGTGTTTATTTTTACAGAGGGAGGGGTTGCAAGTCTCATACCCAACCCTCCATCTTTGCTGGTCTTATTACCGCCTAAGAGAGGTTTCGGTGTACGTTGGCCGCGTATCGAGCTCCGAACGACATGCGTTGTCGGCAAACATTCCACTACTGAACTGCCGACGCATGACTCTCCACCGACACGCGAGTCGAGTGACCCACTGCTCAAAGTTGTACTCCAATTATCCTACACACCGGTTTTCCAGATGCAGGGAACTAAATTTTGTAGATTGCAACCTGGGCGCCAGTGTAGTCCAGCGTGAAATCGGGGTACATGCGGGGCAGCACACCCGTGAATGGCTAGCTCAACAGGATCGCTTAAACAGTGCAAAAGGGGATAAACATCATCGGGGGCGAGGCGCATGCATGCAGGCTATAGCCTACACACCTTGCCCACAATCATTAGATCGCTCACAATTTTTATCACACTTGACAGAACTGGCAACAAAAGTGAAAAGAACACCATCAGAGCATATGACAGGATAAGTACCCAGGTCAAAGTAGCTAAATGTTATATAGGTATATATAGGGTTAGTTGATTAGGGAGGCGAAGTTTTCTTAGCGGTTAACTCCGTTCTGCAGTTTTCACCAAGCAGCGCCTTCACTGGCATGATGTAACATATCATTGTATATTACGATGACTGTTTTTCATATTGGGTACGTGTGAGAGTATGTTGTAATGATCCTTCCGCAGATTCGCCTACAGAAACCTTGTTACTACTTTCTCTTCCTCTAAATAGTCAGGTTGGGTCGTCTTCTTGACATCAATCGAGCGGCCAAGCCACTGTAGCAAGTGACTAAACCATCCATAGTTAGTAGCAGCCACGGCCAGTAACTGTTAGGACATAATTCGATTACAAGAGCGTAGAAGCCTGATTAATGAATGTAAGTCCAAGGGCTGACATATATCAAGTGTAGTAATAAAACAGAGGTTACTTTGTGAATCGTGATAAAATACTAGAGACATCATAAGCTTAGTGTAAATTACAAAAGTTTGACACAAAATAAAGGTGATAATCAAGTAAAGGAAACTAGGTGAAAAGGAATAAGAAAGGCACAACATGATATGAAGATATGAGATGACTAATTCCCTGATGACGTTGCAGTAGGCGAGGGTAAACCAAGAGCATAAATGTGCTTCTTTTGAACACATATGTGAGATGTTTTCTTAATAATTTCTATAGCTAAGAGACGTCTCTTACCGAAAACAACTGCTCGCTCAAAATTATCATCTGATTACACTATGGAGATTTGGAATATTACAAAGAGTAAACGCATCTGCACCAGTGGGAATTATTTTGATCCATATCATCAACAGTCTCAAGCCATCGGTTCTTAGATTCTCGCAAACGCCAACTAGACAGTCTGCACCCTCTTACATGGCTTAAAGTAACTGTTGAAGATTTCATGAACTGATTTTAGGTGTTGGTTTGACCACCACTATGTGGGCTAACATTGTCTTTTGGGGAAGGTTATGACTGCGCAGACGCAATACGTATCTCATCTATCTCAATCAGTGTAGCTCAACAACCTCATCAGCTGAATTGCCCTCCATGCCTAACACTTGTCACCTAACCTCAATATCAGTCGGCTTATTATACCGCTGAACACAGGAGATAGTATGCAGACACATATGATCGAAGATATCTACCCTTTTGATATCTTCTAATTTTAATGGCCATGTTTCACAGCCATGAAGGAGGACGGAGAGAACTTCAGAGCAGTACACACATCGTTTAATCGACAGCCAGAGATGACTGAATTTGGTAAATGTTAAACGATAATTTTGTATTCGTGCTGAGACTCTGTCAGCAATTAGTCCATTGGGTCTGATGAGTTTACCCAACACGCTCGACCATTGCACTCTGTATCTTTGAGCTATAGGAGTCGACGTAATCCAGTCCTGTAGCCTCACTATCTTACATTTGACAGAGCCAAATCATATACCAAACATACGAAGACTTCTTTTCAAGGTGTTCAGAGGACTGTGAACTTCGTCAGCATCCTCATCTAGTAAGACAATATCCTCCTAATGCTGTAGTGCGAGGAGACTACTTCGGTAACATGTCAATCCCTAAATCGCTGAAGTCAGTTGGAATCAATTCCATTAATATATCAACTTTGAAATTAAATGAAAATGGGGATAGTGGGCATCCCTGACCAACATTATTGGTTGTCATCACTTCAGATGACTACTCTTACAAGGCTTTCTGAGTTCGAGTAGAATGCCTTGATTGGTATGATATATATTTTATCAGTACTCCCCTCACATTCCCAAACATTGTAACATCATCTCTCACTCGAAGGAGCTGAATTCCGCCTTCAGGTCAAGAATTATGGCAAGTGTTGGATTCTGTCAATTATACCTACGTTCTAGAATCTGTCAAAAGATGAAGATATGATCAATACACCCTCTTCATAGTCTATAGCCTGTCTGAATTTCTCTCGTTTGTTTGTCCTGAGCACAAATTAAAGGCAGCCAGTATCATTAACTTTCAATGAATATACAGAAGGACAAAACGAAGTGCTGAGCACTATACTTGTCTTTCAGACAATAGCCGGATATCACGTCCACATCAAAGATAACGTAGGTTGGTAAATGCCACACAAGCATTTCATATCAGTGTTAAAAGTTTACCAACAAATAGTTCATTCGAGTTTATGCAACCTACCAAACAGATGAAGTTGTCACCTCACTCAATCACTTCATTCCCTATCTTCAAACTAGGAGTTGATTTGGACCAGTCCTGCTGCAACGGCTAAATATTCCAAGATTTCTACTCAAGGTGTTCAGAAAATTCTGCTTTTTGTCATCTGCTTACTCTAAATCGATGAGACCATATCCTGGTAACATGTCAATTTCTGACTCTTTATAGTTGGTTAGGGTATATCTCCGGTATTGGGCATGCATGATGCGGAGTAGTGGTTGTCATCACTTCAGATGAAAACTCACTGTAAGCTGCAACACAACTGTATGAGTTCGAGTACAGTCCCTTAATAAGTGCTGCATACGTCTGCGGAACTTCAGGCACGGCCAAACACCTCCATAACACTTTCCCACTTACATATTCAAATACCTCCCACCTTCAACCAAAAAACGGCTAATATTTTACTCCAGTAGATATGCCTATGTTTGAGAATTCATGAAGGGGTCAAGATCCGGTTGATACACACTCATCCGGGCCTAAAGCCACGTACTGATTTTCACAGGTTTGTTTCTCTTGAACACTTCTCAGCCTGTAGAATTTTACATACTATGTTAGCCAAGTTAATTCATCTGTGATTATCATCACAGGAAGACTTGTCTCCCTTCTCAATAACTAGGGCAATCAATGATTCACACCATTCCAACTCGACTATTTCAGATTCCTACAAACTACCTAATATTTTGGTTAAGTTAACCCACACAATAGGGAATCACTATCCTCCCTAAATACTTCTGAAGTCATTCCATCAGATTACAGACAGCTGTTGGACACTCAGTTACGGTTGGATGACCGAGGTCTACATTCCATACAGGTAGGTATTGGATGATGGTTAAATTTTGCATGGCTGTAGATGAAGTCGGTTGCTCTTTGAAGTGTTCCCTTCAACTTTCCATTAGTTTATCCTAAGATGTGATCAAATCATTGTCCATTAATTCATGTTACTTTCCAAAATAAAAGAAGAAAGGAAATTAAGGGACGTTAGATATTAACTTTGGTTCTGAGCATAATTTAGTAACACCTCAAGCCAATGAGTTGTATGATCGCTGTGAGCCTATCAACAGGAGTCGCGATGCACAAGAGAATTTAGGTCGTATTCCTTATTTCACAATGCCACACAACTTCTCTGTATCTTCCAAATGGCTACAGACCCATCAAATAGTTAACAGTGTAGAATCCGTGGGGATGGTATTCTTAACACATATCCACGCCACCGGGATCGCATATCCAGACTACATGACCGGAAGAGAAGTGAACTCCATTCTGACAGGTAGCACAGGGATGTCAGTAAGTGAACACCACATAGGGACACGAGTACCTTCGTTTAGGGGAAGGTCGGGTATCACAGGCGTAGAGAAAAAATGGTCCCTCTGAAGTGTTGAAAACCTGACCTTTTATATGCCAGCTTACACTAAGAGACACCATCAGCGGGTTTTGTCAGTATACACTCCTGTGGCTTTCGCCATACGACTAGACACCTAATCTGTCATACTTCCACCAGCACCCACACAGTCACTAGAATACACACAAATTCCGACTACTTAAACCTGTAATGATGAGTGCGGACAAAGGCTGCTGTCAATGTTCGTCTAATCTCCCAACAACTTATAAAAGATGCTTAGTGACGTTAATGAAACTAGAATTTAACATACTGTTTCCTTCAACTAATGCGCCTATATTTATCACAGGAAGACTTGTCTCCTTTCTTATAACCAAGGTGAATTAAGACTCTCCGTTAGGTCTTCTGTATGGAAGAGATTCGTTTAATCTGAAAATTTTTCACTGGCCTTAAACACTTTTCTAATGATCTTTTCCCGTATCGATCTCTAATTCGTTTTTTGTCTCGAATACGACAAAAAGAATTCAACTTTGTGGATGTCCACACACTTCGATTAGCACATAAAATTCTGCAGTTTATTACCGAGTCTTATCTTGTTCCTATCCGATTGTTAACTTTATTTTCCAGACAGTTGCTTTCATTTTCTCTTGATTCCGTCGCCGTAGGTAAAGACTGAAGCCACAGGAACATTATTCCTAGCCGCTTCTTAGATATGGCTATGGATTCTTGCGCTTCGGATGTATGCTGTGTTTCCTAGAAGCATGTGCAAGATCTAAGTTGAATCATTCACTTAAGACTACGTGGTAAACATGCTGAATCTACAGAATTGACTTTAAGAGTGCTAGGAAATTTCAGGGCTAGTTGCCATGAATTTACTTATTTAGAGATGAGATCAGGGTGAAGGACAGAAAAAATGTTAGTCAATTAGATCCAAGTGGACAACTTTTGTATGCTGGTCTTTTGGACTAGTGCATATGACTGAGGGAACACCGTGAAACACATCGGCAAGCTTTCAGAAGATTCATGCAATCTTCAAATGACAGAAGTCCAAGTTAAACAAAGGATGAAGTCTATAAGAATTTCGTTAGCTTGCAACTAGTACAAAACCGTTCAAATGTATCCATCTTAGCTGGTTATTTTAATCCTGAAGTACAGAACCTGTAAATTATTGTATGTGAAACCTTAGGAGGTGGAAGATGGAAGCTTTCTGAAATACCTGTGCTGATTAGCACCATTCATTAGTCCATGTATGCTTTGAATTCGTTGTGCATCCAGCTTCCAGTCTATGACTAAAGGGAAATAAGTAGATAAATGTGAGTATAACAGCAATACTCATCCTGAAGAAGCCTAACGTCATATCACGTCAGCTATAGAAGCAGTAGTGAGTGGTGTCAATAACCTGCAGTCAAAGATTACTAAGTGCCGGTGGATCTCTATTATTTCACCCAAAATGATTGATGCAGCCACCACTCAGAGAGAGAAAGCTACTCGAAAGTAAGCTGACGTGAAGTTTTCTCAACGATCATGTGCAGTGGAAGGCAATTAAAGCAAAGGAAATTGAAAAGGCCTACACATCAGACTTATTAGGATGTAGAAAAAGAGGCTCTGAAAAGTAATTAACAAGGGAGACAATTCTTGAAAACGATGCAGACGGTAAAATGTCAGTATTCCCTTTATATTTCATTGTGAACCCGGTGATGGATGTAATTGTGGTCAACTTCATTGTTAAATGTCTTATTACGGAAACACTTCATTAATCTTGAGTACGTGGATGATGTATTTAACTTTGAAATATACAGTCTTCCGGGTTTCGTATACAGAAAAATGTGGCTATTAGTCCAGCACTCAGTAATCGAGTCAAAAAAAGCATGGTATGCTATTTATCCCTGAAAAATATTAGATGGTGAAGAGTAGTCTTCATCTAGGTGAAAAGTGTTTGACCATGTTAGCCAATTCACTTATTTGGGGAATTGGATCAACCATAATGGAGCAATTTTTGACAAAATCCTAACACGAATACGTAAGGCTTTATTTCATTTGCTGTTTTGCACCACCTTCATCAAGGATGCAATATCCGGTTATTCAACAAAGGGGAGATATACGGTGCAGCAGTTCTCTCCACCGGTCCTGACCGTTGAAGGTGAAACTTATCAGCATTTCTGACCATATTTCCCTCTGTCCTATCTCTTATATTTGCGGAACAGTTTGGTCAGTAACAGTATAGATAGGGGTACAGTAAAGATGGAACATCCGTCGATGATGTGAAGCTCCGTGGTTTCAGTTGTCCAGGATATGTGCTAAACATACTGAGTCTCTGTCTTACTCATAAACAGTATTAGATGATGGAGACTTTAGCTGTAAAAGGATTGACAGTAGTACCATGGAAACATAGTACCGATCTGTGAAGTCTTAAATTGGGGAGAATCAGTTGTTTGGGTCAGTCGGCGACAAGGGGTAGATGTATTTACTCCTTGTTAACACCAAGATTCTAGGAATTCCTACTAACTTTGATTGAATTGTTCTCTCGTACATCGTTTCACATTGAAGCTTCACTAAATTCCTTTTTTCTCAATCTTTGTGCTTGACTGTTCGACGTGAGGCAACCTAATCTGATACACTTTTTTCACGAACTTCTACGGTGCTGGCCTAAGCCACACAAGAAACTATATACTCTCTAGCTTGTGCCCCCGAAACATTAAGAATTAATATTTCAAACAAAACCGTTTAAGAGTCACATAAATGCATTCAAACCTTACCACTTTCTAGATTCTGAAAACCCTCAGTGAAGTGTTCTCTTCAGCTCATCCGTGTTTCACACAATTGTAGTACCAATTTATTTGTTTTCCCTTATTTTTAGTGCTTATTCGAGTCATGCCAAGTTTCAAAAAAACAACTCAGTGCTACACTACACTTTGATCTGTCATTCAGTATCTGTCTAAGTTTTCTGTATATCTGAAAACGGAAGTACACATGTTGCTTGTCGTGTGCATTCTCGTACGTTTTGTTTCAAATTCATTCTCGTAGCTTCATTTAGTCACACATTAGAAAGTTTTCACTAGTTGGTTAGCAGCTGTAAAACTGGACTGTATGGATAGAACTCAGTCACTACCGAGCTGCGAAGTCCAAGATATTACAAACATGCAGGTGAAAATAATGCTTACTGGGAACATCTTACAAACCACTGACATCTCCCTCGAGAAATGGCTTCAGCTGCCTACGAGTATTCAAAACTTTTTGAGGACTCTTGAGAACGTGGAATGTACTACCACACTGACCTACACAAATTTCTGTTGCATTAAGCAGAAACGTGCATGAGTGACCACTCTTTTCATCGTCTTGATTTGCAGCTAAATGTCAATGATTCACAATCTTTTAATCAGCAGTTATGACGTATATTAGTTGTGGCCTACCTGATAGGCATTCAGAAGGATGCAAATAAGCTTAACTTTGAGGACTTGCCTACCGATTCACCCATAAAGTTTCAAGATGTATTAAGTGAGGTTTTCTTCACTACAAGTATAAATAAGCATGTCTCTGTTGACCTGATTACTAAAATGTGTGACGCGTTAGTCAAGGCAGATGTGAGGAATGATTGTAAGTCACAGTAGCATTGTTGGATGTGACAAATGCATAATATTCAGAAAAAAACGACAGCAGAATGGAAATTATTTTCTTAGGACGAACGACAAATTTTGTCACTGACGCCTACCAACTCACCACCAAGGAAGGGCCGCTTTTAAGAACTTCAGAAGAGATATGATGAAATGTTCTCCATTTCACCTTATGCACCTTGTATATGTTTAGATGTTGTTAGGACACCTGTAGGTCTCTGGTGAGAATAAGCCGAAAACAGAGAAAGGCACTTAAATTAAGATTTAATGCATACTGCAGGGGAGAATATCTTAGACAGCTCAAGATTGACAACGCTAAACTTTCAAAGAAAGTCCAGAGGCCTAATAGATGTGAGAAGCTGGAAGCTGGATTGTCACCTTCAACTTACTTTGAATCCTTTGCACCTAAGGCCATTTCGTCACCAGGCGTCTACTGCAACTTCCATCGTCTTAGTTTATCTGTGTATCTTCTGTCCCATCTTAAATTCTACTGTCATTCCCTGGAATGTTCGAAACATAAAATGTTCACTTCTGTAGATGAATTTGAAACTACTTATAATAGTGAACAGTTAGTTTACAACACTCATAGTCTGAAATATTTGGCAAAGAACTTGGAAGAAAAGATAACTTTTGAATCTTTTATGACTTTCTCATTGGAGTAGTAAGTGAGAAATGCATTGGGTTAATACAGTTGCTAGACAGGTAGCAAAGAGACACTTTGAAAAAGTGTATTACAAGTCAAAGTTCATGACACATTTTAAGCTAACCGCAAATGAAACTGGAACCAATGTAGATGGAAAAAGGCAGAGATAGAGCTTCAACTGTCCATAAGTGAAGCAAACGTAAGTTTTTTGAGTGGTTGGATTTCGTCCTGTTAATAACTTTGAAGAATAAACCGCGTAGGGTTGAATGGCCTGACTTCAGAAAGTGTTCACTAATTGAAGACATTTCGTCTTCCTATTTTTTTTTATCATTCACGTTCCCCAGTGGAACATAGGGCTTCAAGCTAGTGACTTGAAGTTTCTGTAGCAGTGTTTATTTTAGGGGATTGGGTTGCTAGCCTCATGCCCAACCTTTCCTCTTTACCAGCATTTTCCTTTAGGAATAAAATGAAACACTTATAATAACAACCAACTCGGACAGAATAAAGGATGCACTGGAACAAGCTGGATTCAGGAAAGGTAATTCGTATGCTTATCAAATCGCAACCCTACGCATCGTCATCGCAGAACAGAGCATAGAATGGCAGTCAAACCTCACCCTACCTCAACTTCATCGACTTCGAAAGGCCTTCGACAGACAGCGTTGACGACGAAGTGATTTGAAAACTAATTCAGTACTACAGCGTGCAGTACACAAGTCTTTATCTATCTCATTCAACCAGAGCTATATGATAGTGGCACGCGTCAGGTGATCCACAACGGAAAACTCGGTGAGGCGTTCGAAGTGCATACAGGAGTAAGACAAGCTGGCTGGCTGGCTGGCTGACTGCCTATTATGACCCACAATGATATTGTCAATTGTGGTGGACTGGATTATGCGTCAGACTGTGCATGGAGAGCGAGGAGTCGAGAATACGCCGGATCAACGATGAGAAGACTCTAGAAGATATGAGTTTCGCCGGTCATATTTGTCTAATGTCATATAAACTAGAAGACTTGAAGGTAGCCGAAAACCAACAAACTGGATGAAGAAGCTGCCATTGGAGACGGGACTGCAGGTGAACATTGAGAAGACATAGGTGATGAAAATAGAAAACGAACCACCACAGCAAAAACAACCAGCACCAATCCCCATCAATGAGAGAGATTTGTCAGAGGTTACCTGATTCACTTATGCAGCGAGGAAGCATCGTTTCAACTGCAGGCGGAGCGGATGGAGATGTCGAAAACAGTCACAATTGCAGAGGCAAGATACGCCTTCATCAACCTGGAACCAGTTTGGAAATCGTCTACACTCAGCATAAGGAACGAGATTCTCATTTCAACACCAATGTCAAGTCTGTCAGTGATTCTATACGGATCAGAACCTTACACGAAAAAGATTTCCAACAGGTTGCAGACTTTCATCGACAGCTGCCACCTTAGATGGCTCCTTATTGAAGATCGAATGGCCAGAAAGAATAACCAACAAGAAATTATGGGAAAAAACCAACAGGTGAGAGCCAACCTTTCAACAAATATGTAGGAGAAAGTGGAGTTGGGTCGAGCATACATTGAGGAGGCCGCCGAATGATATCGCACGCCAGTCCTCGAGTGGAGTCCCGTTGGGAAGCAACGAGTAGGTCGTCCTAGGGTGATATGGTGGAGATTGTGTGACGAAGAGTTGTGAGAGTTTGGTCAATCATGGACTCAGCTGAATAGGATAGCAGTAAACGGAACAAAGTGGAGATGTGTTGTTGAAGCCCTATGTTTCACTCGGAACGCAAGGGAATAATAAAAATAATATGTGAGTTGTTTGGGCGGATGCCTTAATCAGTCGGCAATTCTACCTGAACCTGCTGCGTGCATAGCTGGCAACCATTATCACTACTGAACCATCCATGTACTGTACTAGACAAATGTATGTTTGGTTTGGTGTCTAAGTGATCAATAATTAGTCATGTTATTGTTTCCTTGGCCTCCTAGTGGGACATAGGGCTTCAACAGTGGAGATGTGTTGTTGAAGTCCTTTGTTCCATTCAGAACCCAAAGGAACAATCATAATGATGTCAACCATATACACAGAGCAAATTTTTCGGACTCTGGAGAACAGAGAACGAATAAGATTTATCTTCCTGTCTAGAGGTATCCAACTGATAAAGTTACTGTACTACCTTGTGCATATTGGCTTTCGATAAATCGACTTTTTTAATGTGCCATTCTTTTTTCTATCTAGCATCACATCGAAGAAGTGAAGTACGGAATTCGATTCTTCTTCGGTAGTGAAAAGCATCGATGGGTGAAAAGCATTAAATTTTTCAAGAAGGTCGGCAGTTGAACAGTTGTCGTTAGAAATAACGAAGGTGTCGTCAACATATTGCCCGTACGTTTGCAAACGTCAGACTGTTTCTTTCAGTGGGTCACTCTTTACGCCCGCAGTGAAGACATCCTCTAGGAGAGGTTTTAATGAAGAACCCGAAAACAGAATTAAGAGCCAAAACAACCCTGATTGTAGTGTAGGAACTCAGTAATGATAGTGGTATGTAGTCATATAATAACGATTACGTGTTACCCTTTAGCAACATTAAACCTCAAATGTATATGTCCTTTCTGTAAGTGTAATAGCATACAGATTGCTCAGACGAGAGGAGTTCACCTACTTGTACGACTCCATCGACGCTGTAACCACAGACGCACAGAAAGTGTGTGGCATTTTGGTCATCTCCAGCCAGGTAATGCACTGATTCAATGCTGGAAGTCCTTCAGCACTTCCATGGAATAAGCCTCACAAATCTCATAAATAACAGTGGTACAGCGGTCTTGTCCTAAGGCCTGAATCACTGTAACTTTCGAGTTAACTTGCAGATGAAACTCAGGAGATGATAAGCTGAATGATAAGCAACAACTGTGCTGCAGTGTTAATGTTTATTATACATGTAGAGTGCAGTTCCCAACAAGATTTTGGTTTTAACTTGCACGTATTTGGACTGGCTCCAAAGTTGCTCTGAGCTTTTCGGTTGTGTTGTCAAGACAAACATTCTTTGAGTTTGTATTATAGCCTTATTCATCGGGTAAGCTCTAAATATTTTTCCCTGGATAATCTTGACGTTTTATTTTATTGAAATATATTGCTAACAAGAGCACTTTTCTAAGGCTTTTCAATTTATGCTTTGTTGTCAACGCTAACAAGTAGGGCTGAGTACGGATTCATTGGGTACAAAGGTAAATTACGTTCAGTAAAGACTCAAAAGTGTAGCTTATCAACAGCACTACCGATGCCTTATATCTGCATCAGAAACACATCAAGATGGCTTCCGAGTTCTTAGTGGTTCAGATGTCAAGAGATAATTCCACCTAGGTAAATATGAAGCCTATCTTTGATAGTATTGAATTGGAATTATTCTAGTCTAGCGAAAAGGAGACTGACCAGTCCGAAGAGTTGTGCAAGAGTCGGAAATTCTCGGCATTCATTCGTAAGTTTTCATTTATGCATTGATGGCATCTAGATTACCAAAGTGACTTGCACAGTCTACACCTCCATACGTGGCTGTCTCAAACCAACTGTGAACGATTTCATAGATTGATTCTCTATTTTGCTCTGATCACTCCTAACTCTTTTAGAAACTCATCTAGTATCGGCTTATCTAGTATCGTTGATGAAGAAGGTAAAGGATTGTTATGCATCACATGTATCCTGGCTATCTCAATCGATGTAGCTGCACAACCTCACCGAGCGGCTAGTCCTTCTTATCTAACGCTCTATGGTTAACTCCAACATAACTCATTATAACGTATTACTTAACACGGCAGGCAGAATGTAACCATCTCTTCGTATCTTCCGCTATAGACAGTCACGTCTCAAATCCGTATGGAAGGACGCATGAAACGTCTAAGTCAGAGATGGGGTAAGTTAGCAAACGCCACATGAGCTTTTTTGTATGCGTGCTGTGGTATACTTCCATGACGTCTGTGATAAGGTTGAAAAAAGAAATGCCCTAAAAAGAGTAGGTATGCATTTCCAAGATTCACTTAAATAAATGCACTGTAAAGCGCTTAAATATAAGTACTGGTTTTCAATAATATGATTGTATTAATGAACGCTATCTTATTAGGATATTTATGAATTCATTGTGACAAGAATAATCGGAAAAGGCTTGAAATAACAAAAATAAGATGATCTATGATCCAATTAACATCCCCAAGGAGACGTGTTTGGAAGAATACTAGAACTCTTTGAAAGTGACGTTCAAAAGGGAACTTTTGCATCTGTCTTGGAAGGAAAAAAAGCAAGAAAAGGAATGTTCCTCTATGGACACATGGAAGCTAATAGAGAAGGGAGGAATGGTGAAATATAAGAGGATCCAGGGAAGAGATGGAAATTGAAAAGAGAAGCTGAGTTCCATCTGCAACTCACTTTATTAGGAAATGAAGAGTGCTAAGAAGGTAAAAAGGCGATTCTACGACACTGTCACATGAGATAGCATAGGCTGCAGGCAAGAGGAATCTCACAACATTATTCCAGATAATCACGTCGCTATTCGGAAAGAGATCAACACAGATGAAACCAATGAAAGATAGTTAAGGTAACCTAAATAATTGCCAAAGAGAACAACCCAAGGAAAAAATGATCTGAACACCTGAAAGGACTCCTGAAATGAATAACACCTAAAACGTGTGCACCAATAGCTACAGAACTGTCAGTGAACACCAATCCTACCACAAAAGAAGAATTCTTGAATACCATACGGTTAGTGAAAGCTATCTGGAGGTGAGCAGCAGGAACATACGTACCTCCTTCTGAAGCACTGAAAATAGATCCATAATCCTCAACGGATATAATCACACCAAAATAAACGAAAGTTTGGGAAGAACGAAAGATAGATGCGAGTTTGAAAAGATGATACCTTGTCAAAATACCAAAAGAAGGGGACTCAAGCCTTTTGAAAACTGGCGTAAAATCAGGCAATTATTTACTCCAAACATCTAATAAGTCGTATCATCGTGAACAGAGTGACAGATGCAGTCGGTACAAAATTTCACCCCGAAATAGCTGTATTTAGAGAATACAAATCATATGCAGGTCAAACTACACCAGGATTCATCATTATCAGACAGAGCATTGAATGTCAGTCAGATCTCTACCTCAGCTTCAATAACTTTCAGGAATATCAATCATGAAGTGATTTGGAAATCGCTTCACCACTATAGAGTGTCCTGCAACTTTATCGACCTCATTCAGTAGCTATATGAAAATGCTATATGATGTTAAGTATTTCACAACGGAAAACTCAGAGAAGCCTTTGAGGTGAAAAGTGGTGTACGACAATGCCGCCTACTATCATTTATAATATTCCTAAGTGTGATAGACTGGATCATGAGCCACACCATGCATGAGGAACAAGAAGACAAGAATACGTTGGGCCGACAAGAAGACTCCACAAGTTTTGGGCTTCGTGGATGATCTGTATCTGTTATCACACAAACTCAAAGATCTATGGGCGAAAACCAACAAGTTGGAAGAAGAGGCTATCAGTGAAGACAAGAATTCTAGTGAATGTAGATAAGGCACAAGCACCAATCACCATCAATGGAGGAAATTTTAAGCAAGTCACTACTTTCACCTATCTGGAGGGCATCATTTCAACTACAATGGGCGCGGATGATAATGTCAAAGCCAACCAGGACTGCAAAATCCAGAGAGATCTTCATGAATCTGAAATCAGTCTGGAAATATACTGTACTCAGCATGAGGAAATAAGATTTGGATTTTCAGCACCAACATCAAATCAGTCAGATCTTCTCTATGGTTAAGAGACTGTGTGACCAACACCGAAAGCCTTTGCAACAGGCTGAATACTTATATCAACAGCTATCTTCGCTTCATATGGACTATAAGATATCCGGTCTGGTAATGAACTAGCCGAGAGCCTATCAGACAACAGTAATTTAGCAGAAAACAGAGATGGGTCGGACACACACTGAGAGACGGTTGAGTGACATTGCCCTCCATGCAAAAAACTTCGAGTGGAACCCGATCGTTTAACGGCGAGTTGGATATCGGTTTGAGGGTAATATTCAGGATGTGGTGTTAGGAGGAAATAAGAACTTATGATCAATAATGGAGCCAGCTAAGAATGAAAAAAAGATGCGCTGTTGAAAACCTGTGTTCCGGTCGACCTATATTCCATCTACCTCCAATCGCTTCCGTAAATTTTTTCGGCAATATTTTTCTTGTTATTACGGTTATTATCATTATTGTTATTGTTGATTTGTAACTAGAAGCCGTAAATGGGAGTTATTTGTCGATGCATTTTTATAAAAGTTACTGGACACTGAGACGGCTAATAAACTTTTCTGCCGGTAATTTCTGCCTGATTGTTAGCATTCTGATTCAACCTTTCCTAATTAACTCCATCATTTCAGGACAATTCTAGGAATAAACTAAACGTCGACCAATATGATGATCTATGACGTCATTGTACCTTTGAATACGACTTATTTGCACGCATTTGCTGTAAAACGTTTACTTAAATATACACTTTATCTAATCATGATGGAAGTTTGTGATGCTTAATAGGCGATACCTTTCAATCATACATGCTACTCTTAAAATCATGGAATGTACCCATTAGATCAGATGAATGATTAAAAAGACGGTTGCAGAGAAGAAAATCTTATCTCCGACGAAGTAATCAACTACGCTGTACATTCATGTGTTTATAGGAAATGAGTGAGGAAGTTCCAGAACTATTTTCGGTTGGTCAGGGGTTATTATTATTGTTCCCTTGGGTTCCTAGTGGAACAAAGGGCTTCAACTACACGTCCCCACTTGCTTCTGCCTTGTGCTGTACTTTTCACCTGCGTCCATGTTAATCCATACCGTTTCAGCTCCTCTGCACACGATCTCCTCCATGTCACCCTTAGACGTCCCACTCGCCGCTTCCCTTTCGGGTTCCACTCGACGGCCTGACGCGCGATGTCACCCAACGGCCTCCTCAGCGAGTGTCCAATCCATCTCCACTTTCTCCTGCATATTTGCTGGGTGATTGGTTCTTGTTTTGTTTGTTTGTTCCCATAGTTTCTTGTTGGTGATTCTTTCCGGCCATCTGATGTTCAGCGTAGAACAAAGACAGCTGTTGATAATGGTCTGCAACAGGCTGTTGGAAATATTCTTTGTGACCCGCCAAGTTTCTGATCCGTATAGAAGAACTGACTGACTTGACGTTTGTATTGAAAATCCGAATTTTGTTGTTGAGTGTTGCTGAGTGACGAAGATTTCCAGATTGGTTTCAGGTTGATGAATGTGTTTCTCGCCTTCCCGATTCTCGATTTGACATCCTCGTCCGTTCCTCCTGAAATTGAGACAATGCTCCCTAGATAAATGAAAGAAGTAACCTCTTTCAAATCCCTCCCGTTGATGGTGATTGGCACTGGATGTTGCTGCTGTTGTTGGCTGGTTATTTTCATGACCTCCGTCTTGTCTATGTTCACCTGGAGTCCTGTCTTTGCTGCTTCTTCGACCAGTTTGTCGGTTTTTGCTTGTAAGTCTTCGATTTTGTGTGACATCAAACATAAATCATCCACGCGCGAAATCCAGGTCTTCTAGGTTCTTCACGTCGGTCCAGGATATCCCTGTCTTCTCGTTTCCCACTGTCTGACGCATAATCCAGTCCACCACAATTAGGAATATCATTGGTGATAATAAGCACCCTTGTCTGACTCCTGTGTTTACTCCAAACGCCTCGCTGAGTTTTCCGTTGTGGATCACTTGACATGTGCCGTTGTCGTACAGCTGTAGAATAAGGTTGATGAAAATTTGGGGTACGCCGTAGTACTCGAGTAGTTTCCAAATTACCTCCCTGTCAACGCTGTCGAAGGCCTTCTCAAAGTCTATGAAGTTGAGGTAGAGGTTTGATTGCCATTCCATGCTTTGTTCGATGATGATGCGTAGAGTTGTAATTTGGTCAGAACATGATTTGCCTTTCCTGAATCCAGCTTGTTCTGGTCGGAGTTCTGTATCCAGTGCGTCCTTTATTCTCTCCAGGATGATGCGACTCAGAATTTTACTTGGCGTCGACAGGAGAATGATTCCTCGCCAGTTCTTGCAGAGTCCTAAGTCGCCTTTCTTTGGTAGTTTTACGAGGTCACCTTTCCTCCAGTCAGTAGGCACCTTTCCCTTCTTCCAGATCTTTTGCAATAATGAAGTCAGCATATCTGCTGTCGTCTCCGGGTCCGCTTTCAGTGCTTCAGGCGGTATTCCATCTGATCCAGGTGCTTTTCCAGCTTTCAGAAGCTTGATTGCATTCATGACTTCAGTTTTCGTTGGAGGATTGGTGTCAACTTGCAGTTGTGTACGTGCTGTTGTTGGTATTTCTGGACGGGTTGCAGGTGGTGGTCAGTTCAAGAGTCTTTTGAATTGGTCCGCCCATTGTTTAATCTGTCTTTCTTCTTTGGTAATTAAGTTCCCTTGGCTGTCTTTCATAGATTTCACTTGTGTTGATGTCTTCCCAGATAGAGACTTGGTTATCTGATATAATGTTCTCAGGTCCCTTTTGCCTGCTGCCCTCTCAGCTTCAGTGGCCAGATTGTCGTAGAATTGTCTTTTGTCCTTCCTGGCACTCTTCTTCACTTCTTTGTCCAGTGCCATGTAAGTTGAACTCAGTGTCTCCTTCTCTGGTCCGTCTTTGCATTGAATCATTTTCTCTTTCACCATTCTCCTCTCCACTATTAGCTTCCAAGTGTCCGTTGAGAGCCATTCCTTGTCTTGTCTCTTCTTTCTTCCTAAAACCGTTGAACACGTTTCGTTGAAAATCACCTTTAGAGAGTTCCAATGGTCTTCCACGCATGATTTCTCAGTGATGCCATGTAGTGTTTCCCGCTTTGCTCTGATAGTTGCAGTGGAAGTGTCCTTTGTGGTTGTGTCCTTCAGTTTTTGAGTGTTGAACTTGCACTGTGGCTTATCATCAGGTATCCTCGAGGCTTTTAGCTTCACCTTGAAAGTCCCTTGTACTAGATAGTGGTCTGAACCCACATCTGCTTCTCTCCTCGATCTTGTGTCCAGTAGGCTCCGTCTCCACTTCCTTGAGATTGAAATGAAGTCTATCTGGTTTTCGGTGTGTCCATCTGGTGAAATCCATGTTGCCTTGTGTATATCCCTGTGTTTGAACACACTGCCACTAATCACCAAATCATTGAAGGCGCAGAAGTCTGAGAAGAGTTCACCATTGTCGTTCGTATATATATATATATATATATATATATAGGCGCATAGCATTGAATGATTGTAACCTTCGTTCCTTTTGAGTTGAACCTGGCTGTCATTATCCTGGAGGAGATTGGTTCCCACTGCATGAGAGCTTTAGCTGCTGTTGGTGACATCACGATGGCCACTCCCGCGGTGCGCTCGTGGTTTTCCTCTGGGTGATCGGAATAGATTACAGTCTCTCCAGTTGATAGTTGGCACCTTCCACACCCGTTCCATCTGCTCTCGCAGATTCCCAACACTTCTATTTTATATCTCCTCATTTCTGTGGCTACCTGAGCAGCCTTTCCAGCTCCGCACATTGTACGAACATTCCACGTCCCCATCCTTATTTTCGCTTTCATCGAAAGGAGGCACATCGGCTGACTGGCTTCACGAAGGCTTTCACCAGCCTGTGTCATTTCACTTCCCCGATTCCAGTGAAAAATAAGGTTATTGTTTATATTTTTAGTATTTTTAATATATTTGTGCGTTGAAGTTTTAGTAGCAATTTGGTTAAGTTTTGGGGGTGGAGTTGCTAGCACCACGCCTCAACCCTCCCTCTTTATCCTGGCTTGGGACCGGCTAGAAAACTAGAGAGCTAGAAATCTAGGCGAAGTTGGTCTAGGGTTACATTAACAAAATTACAAAGCGTAATAAACAGGAAGATGGGATGAAAAAAGCAAACATAGTAGGATCACAGTTACTGAAAAACTTGACTTTTCTTGTGCAGTTAGGGATTAAGGATCCCACCTCTAAAGAGGAGTGAATTCGAGGTATCTGCCATCAGCTGAGCCTCTTACTATCCAAAAATCCAAGCCCACTCTATGTAAGCAGAAGATATACGTCCAACCGTTGTCTATACCGTGGCATTCATAGAAAGTCAGCCCTATCAATAATGATTAACCTTTAGGCTTTTCACCTAATCCTCCTGTTTATTTTTGTTGTGTTTACACTTTTTGAATTCGTATCTGCATTACTGTTTTTTTACCCTAATTTCCAGTCCATTCTGTTATTACTACGTCTTTAATTTCTTATTGCACAAGAAAAGTCACGTTTTTCAGTAACTGTGATCCTACTATGTTTGCTTTTTTCATCCTATCTTCCTGTTTATTACGCTTTGTCATTTTGTTAATGTGACCCTTGACCAACCGAAAATAGTTCTGGAACTTCCTCACTCATTTCCTATTAACACATGAATGTACAGCGTAGATGATGACTTCGTTGGAGAGAAGATTTTCTTCTCTGCAACCGTCTTTTTAATCAAATGCGCATTGTGTAAGTCAGTGAACCATTTCTTTCACTTTGTAAACTCTTTTGAAGGAAATCGGACATATTCGTGCAGACTGAAAATACTGACGACATTACAAGATTATTCGTGGAGAATATCTGTACAGCCTATATACGCACAAGTAGCATGAGTGCAGTGTGGTAAATAAATTTCTTAACTGTTTCTGTCTTCTTTTTATCGTCTGAAATGTAACACGATAAATCCGACATCAAAAATACCAATGCATGAATCACCTTAATAAGAAAGGAGTGCATTATTGGAAAATAAAGGGTAAAACAGGGAAACTATTCCCGATAGTGGTAGACACATTAATGGATAGGTGGGAAAAATTACCGATTGAATCGTTCATAACCACCCCAAAAGTATGGTGGAGGTGTGTAGATGACACATTCACTGTACTTAGAACACAAAACATAAATAGATTTTTCGAACACATCAGCTAGCAGGTAGGGGCAATTTAATTCACTTATGAATTGGAAAGTAAGAAGGGGAGTTTTCACTCTTAGATAGTAGCATAAGAAGGAAAGAAGATGGGAAGTTGAACACTAGTGTTTACAGAAAAGCCCCACATTCCAACCAATATTTGGATTTCGGATCATCCCACCTTATGTCAGTAAAAATAGGACACAAAAACTAAGTAGTATCAAGGGAAATCTAAGACAGAAAGTGACGTATTAAAGAGACGATGTAAAACTTAATAATTACCCTGATAAATTAATCAGGAAGTATGTAGGATAATGTAAAATAGAATAAGTAATAATAGTATTGCTAGTTGTAATATTAATAATATTCATGACGACATTCATATCAGACATACACAGGATAATGACAACACCAGCAATAGGGAATATAAATCATCAGTAGTACTCCCACACAAAGGAGGAACCTCGGAAACCTTGCGCAGAATTCTTAACAATATAGGAATAAGAGTGGCATTTAATCACCCATCACAAACTTTCCTGCAAATAAATTACGTCAGTTAGAGGATCTGATACAGTCCATTAAACAAACAGTTTATTTTATCTAATCCCCTGCAATGATTACTGGGTCAGATAAATAAGTCGAAGTAGTCGAAATGGGTCAGTCAGATTAGCAAAGCACAAAAACCTAGCTAAATTTAGATAAGTTTAGCTATAGCACTCACTACACGCAATTACACATAACCATACAACATAGGACGGGATAAGATGACAATTTCAAAATCTAAATAATAAAGAACAGGGTGGAGGGAGACATTGTTAACGGAAGCTTTATTTATCGAATCTATTGATAAAAAATACGTGTAATATCGATGATTCAACACCTGTCCCAGACGTCTGGAAAATCCTAATATCACCACAATGTCTACTGGAAAGAATGAAGAAAACTGTAAAAAGAAAGTATAAACGTTGTGTAGTTATAACTGTTATTATTACAAACAATAAATTGTGTTCGAAACGCCACTCAGTAAATAATACTCTTTCACTGTGTGCGATATATCTAATAAACAAACTTATATGAAATTGTTTTTCTCCTTTTTGACAGTGTCTCTCCTTATGTTTCAAATTAGCAAGTGGTGTTCTGAACAGAATTGTAAAAGACGACCACTGCTATTTACTTGCCGGCATGCGATCTCATGAATGCTCTGAATATGCATTTCGGACCGATTAAGCTTTAACACACGAGCTTAACTAGGATGCCTACATCTCAGCGTTTTGCTTTTGACATAAACTTAGACCGTGTTCGAAATAACTCACCCTTTACTTCTCAAGAACTGCAGCCAGTTGGTAGGTTAGTGAAGATTATTAAGAGTCACTAACAAGCGTCACTATATTTCCCAACTGTCAAAGATCTTTTTAGCCGGATAAAACAAAGACAACTGTTCAGAAGTGAGTTATCTACCCTTGATCCTAACTCTACTCCTTCATTCCTATTTCCACAGGAACCAACCAAAGAATGTTCTGACATCCGTATCGTGTATTTTGTAGACTCATCACGGCCAGGTAGGATTAGACAAGTGTGCATGTCTCGTTAAGATAACACCAAACCACAGCTCAAAAGGATGTATTTTCTGCTAACAACCTTACACAATGTCCAGATGATGAAGTCTTTAATATGAAGTCATCAGCATGCCTTTAATGGGTTATGGATTGTGCTTCCCATACTTTGATGGCTAGCAATAGTCTTGGAGTTATAAGTACTACCAAAGGTGCCAGCTTATGCACGGTAGAAAATCACAGCTTTGGAGGTACCATAAAATTTGGTCACTGCAATAATTCCGGAATACCACGAGATGGGTGAGTGGAAGAAAACAAGAAATCCAGAATGTACAAGGAAAATAACAGTCACACACTGATAAATCTAGGCAGAGTTAAAGTAAGGAATGGAAGTCATCTGAAGCTGGAGATGAGGTGAAGTGCACGGGATAAAAATATACTTCTGGAGGTGGGCCAGAATCAGAAAAGCTAATACTCGCAAAGTGTGAAGAACTATAAATTGTCCACATTGAAACTAGGTTGAGCCCAATTCCAAAAATTCGCGGATAATTTTGGGGTTTTCTGGAATATTTATGGGAATGCAACATTTTTCCTCCAGAAAAATCCCCACACTTCCCCCAAATTCCCCTCAAATTCTCCTAGAAAATTGAAGAATTCGTGCAATAAAACACAGATTACCCCGAAAAACCCCAAACAACCGCAAATTTTCCCCCAAACCCTCAGACCCATAGAACTGGCGGGAAACTGCCCCCAAAATTGTTTTTGTAGTGTACGCTGTATGCACAGGAGATAAGGTGAAATGCGTAAACGTGATTCTGCTACAATTATTGACGCAAGAAGGTCAAAAGACAAACACGTGGGATCACGATGAGATGATAGTCACGAATACGGAAATGACCTTATGATGGAAATACGTGTGTGGTGTGCGCTGCTTACAAATAGACAAAGTAGTATATCATGTAGCATTTCCAGATAGACAGTGATAATTTGTCTGTCAATGGGAAAGTCAATAAAGAAGAGTCACCAGATGATGGTGACAACACTGGGAAGAACACTGAGCTTTTCACCTGCAACCTGTCACCTCACTTAGTGAAGTCTAAGCAGCACTGCCATACGCGTAGATCATTGCTGTCTTCAGTTAGAAATTTATGCACACAGACACATTGTACATTCATCAAGTGTTGGTTTCCTGTAATTTGATTAGTTATAGGATTGACCACGAGCTGACATCAGTTACAGAACCATTGGAAAACCAGCATGGAGTAGTGGGTGGTTGTTTCCGCTGTCCTAGTGCTTGGGAATCTTCCGCAGTATGCACCCACCACCAGGGTTGGAACCCAGGACTTGTCGGTTATGAGGGGTGGTCTTTTTTCAATGGTCCTCTAACTGATGTCAGCTCGTGATCAATCAAATCCCTGCAAACCAACACTTGATAATTAGTCTTATGCTCACTAGCGACAGCAGGCAGCCTCGGGTGCTGGTGAGAAGTCGTGACTGCCAACGAGGTCCATCAAGTCATACATACCCGCCTCTGACACTGGTTGGGGAATGCGCAAATATATATATATATATATACATCACAAACTGGCGGAAGTTGCAATTCATGGACCATTGGGTCGGGTCCCAATGGCTGAATGGTTTAAGTGCTCGCCTCACAACCAAAAAGGACCTGAGTTCGAACCCTGGCAGTGGGTGAGTACTGATGAATAGTCACAAGCACTGAGACGAAAGAGACGTCCATCAGTATCCCAGATGGTTTCCCAATGGTTTACTAAGCGGTGTCAGCTCGTGCTTGACTTTGTAACAATCTACATTTGTTAGCTTCCTGTTCGAACTCTTTGGGAATACAAATATAATTGTGTTGAGAGCTTTGAACCTAGCCTGAAAGCATTCAAAGTACCTAATAACAGCATCGTACTTAACTGAAATTTTAAAAAAATATTGTTACTACCTGTCAGACTTTGAATTAGTAAAACAAAAATTAATTTAACAACAGTATACTTGTTTTCTATGTGTACAGATTGTCTAAGAATGTTTTTACCTACCTACCTACAAACACACACACACACATACAGACCTACCTACCTACCTATCCGTCACCACAATACATCTAAGCACTTGTACGTGTATTACATTGAAATAAACAAACGAATGCCTTGAATTTTTTCTCAAGGAGATTAAGTGATATATTAGAAACTCTAGAGGAAGCCAACAATTGTTCGGATCAATCACTGTCCGCCCTTGTTTGGCGGTGTTTTGTAAGTTTCAGTCTATACGTCGAGGTCTGGGGTGCGTGGGTGGGCGTTAGGCAGCACAGGGTATCAAAGTTAAACTGATTCCCTTCGAGGAATCTGTAGATCTCTATTCACCTTTTTTAATCTTGTTATTGATTGTAATTGTAATAGATCGAGGGTATAGCTATACCAGAAACAAAATAGTAGACATTACTATGACTCAGTGTTTTTGTATCAAAGCTGACTGTCTGAAAGTTGTCCACATCTGAGTATTGTATGGAATGATAAATGATTTTCGAATTTTGTCTGACCAGTAAACATACTTTTATGTGAGTCATTCTAGTGAGTATGCCAGTTGAAATAGACTTCTTGATATAAATTCAAGTTCAGTCTTGTATGTCTCTTTAATCAATAATGGAACGAGAGATAGGTAGTCCAAGTGTCACTGTATCGATTTCTCCTGTTGCCTAGGTATGCTTTCAACTCCAGTCATTGTTTCTAAGTATGCAGATTATTTGGTTCTATTGACATGATCTAAACATTATTCAAAACAAAAAAACACATAATAAGATTTACACGTTCAATAGTCCTAGAATTATTGTTGCTATTTTCGATGTCTGTCTGTAAATCCCTGTTATCAATACTTAGCTATGGGGAGTCCATTATGACTTTTTTTCCTGATATATATACATATGTCCTATAGTGAAATTCTATCCAATGATTTGATTGCTACAGTCCCCTTTTATATAAGTCACATATATGAGGATGAAAATCACAAGCAAATTGCATTGCTAGACAGACTTTTGATTCGTAGAGAGAATGGTTCAATGAAGAGGTCTACTTATAGAAAGACTACATGGACGGTCAATATTTAAATTTTCACAGTTTCTTTCCACTGTAGTATAGGAGAGGCTTAGTGAAGAGCTTATTCAAGAGGATTCAGAGTATTTTTTTACAGCTGATGAAAATAAAATACTGACTGATACTTTTGATGGGAATGGATATCTTTTGATAGAGAAAGAAAGAACAGATTTGCAGTATGAAATGATATCATCATTCTATTTCACAGGTTCTCATCAGCTTACTGCAAACACCTACCTGAAATTACAATGGTTATAAATAATAACATTTCATACTTTAATGTTTGGAAGGTAATAGAGAAAACACTTTAAGATGAAGGCATCCGGAGTATAAGTATAACAATTTTTTCAGTTTAAGTCACCATCAATTAATGTGCTATCGAACTATAGAAAAAAAGTTGGAGTGGGGGGTTAGAGAAGACAGAAAATAGAGAAATGTAATAAACGGTGTTAAGTCAACATGGCAACTCAAGAAGGTTAAAGTCCATCAAATTGAAAACTTGCTTAGTGACATGAGCTCACTAGTGTGCCTGATTAATCAGTGTAATCACAGTAATACGGTAATCAAGAGAGTGAGAGATAGACTTCACTCTCTTTCTGTGTGGTCTAAGTTTGGTCTGAAACGTTTGATTGCAATTGCTTCAGCAAGTCGTAGTAGATTCGCTGTCCTTTGTACGTTTAATACTTTGAAGGATTTGTAAATCTCGTCAAAATCACCCGTATCGACAAGGTGTCTGGTAATTGCACTTTATAAATATCTGCTTCCTTTTAAGCACAAGTTTCTCGGAATATGCTCTAAAAATAGGATAGAAGCTCTTCTTTCTGTTCTTCCAATGTACTTGCTACCACATGTGCACGTAAATTTATAAATGCAGTTGGAGGTAACATCAGCAGGGTACTTATCCAGTTTCGATTGGTTTATAGAACATGTAATGCTGTATAGTGTCACCAGCTTAGCTACAGGGAAGCATCTTTTTATTGCTCCATTCGTCCTCTTGTCAATCTTTTCTGATACTGCTTCTTCTTTGTATGGAAGGCAAATGAACACTTCCTTCTTTCCAACTGTTGGATACTTCGTTTTCTCGTCTTTTTCTTTGCTGTATTTTCGGATTAATCCCTTTGGATGCCCGTTTTTTCTAAGGCATTTTTCAACAAAGCTTAATTCTTCTTCTGTGAACATAACTTCTTGACTTTGTCGTACAGTGTCCTTACAAGTCCCCGCTTATAGCTTACTGGACAGAAGCTGTTGCAATGAAGATACTGTCCAGTCCAGGTTTCTTTTCTTTGGATGAATTTTTCAACCGTTCCATCGTCTCTTCCTTTTACATTTAGGTCCGGGAAACTGAACTCATGATTGTGGTCATATTCCATGTTAAATTTAATATTTGGGTGGATCTCATTAAGGTGGTCAAATAATATGGATACCTGACTTATACCGTTACAAACAACAAACGTATCATCGACATATCGATGCTAGTATGTTGTTTCATCGATAGCATTACCCATTCGGATCTGTTCAAGATAACCCATAAAGATGTCGGCTAGAATAGGTCCTAGAAGTGAACCCATGGCGACCCCATCAATTTTTCAGTAGAATTGGTTATTGAATGAAAATTGGGTGTCTTCTGTGCAAAGAATTAGTAGGCGCTTCATCTATGTTTCCAGTAATGGCAATAGATCTGTTTGTTCACAAATGATGTCTATTGTTTCCATCACTAGTACATTTGTAAATAAGGCAGTCGTGTCGTATGACACCATTAGTTTATTTGATATATCACTGTGGTTGACTTCTTTGAGAAACTGGAAGGCATCATCAAAGCTATGATTTGAAAATTTCTGTTAAATTGGCTTCAATGAATCTGCAGACAGTACATAAATGGGAGGGGTACACCTCCTGAGTTCGTTGTAAGTTTTGTTGTCAATCAGCTTCTGAGTTCTTTGAGACATTAAATTACTCTATTTTCAAATGATGTTGCCGCATGCTTCTTAGTTTTCTCCACCTGAATTTTTTTCGGGATCGTTAAGAACTGTCAACATTTTATGTACATAATCAGTTTTATTCAGTATAACAACCTCAGAGTTTTTATCAGGTCTAAACATGGTGGGTGTCATCACTTTCGTATAGTCTCTTTAACTCCAATCTGTGCTTCTTAGTAAGCATCTTCTGTTTTTTGGTTGGTTATATCAACCCGTTCAGACTTTAGCCATCCTCTTTTGTCTTCGTTCACAGGTTTCAGGTAGGAAAGTTGATGGCATAAATATTCAAATTGCGTTTCAGTATCTATACGGTTTATGTGCTTCTTGAGGACGTGAAATGGATATCCTTTAAAATTTTTAAGCCGGTGTAGACGTCGGTCAGTTTCAAAAACTACAGTCTTTTATATCCCGAAAAGAGATATATACATCAAATCGCCTTACAATGGGAACATAAACGGTAGGATTTTAAGACAGAGACTAAAGACAATCATCCATAAAACTTACTAAGCAGTCCACGGCTTGCAACTGTCGAAAAGCCCACAAACATTCTATAACATAAGCCTCAGCATTACACAATTGAGTTTGTCAACAACTTTTAATACTGCATCACTGTCTGATTGTTAAAATAAACTTATCTCATATGGAAATACATTCTACCACAGTGCCAAGTTTCTACATTTACATGTATTCCCATTAGAATATGTGGTCATATACACTGGGTTGGGGTGTCGCTCTTTGCACTTGAGGGTGGTACAGCATATACCCGGATGGCTTGGCAAACAACTGAATCCCAGTCCTTCATGTGGTTAGTGTTGACTATTATCCTTAAAGGTCAGTTTCCAAATTACCCAGGGGTAGATAGAGGTTTATAACAGCCCCCTTTGAATACATAAGTCAGGCTTTAACTGTTTGATCGTGATGGCAGCTGAGAACTTCAACAGACTACTAAGGAATTCAAGATGTATGTGTCTGATTTTTCTCGTCATTGAGATGTCATATGACTGCACTGTTACAAGTCTCACTCCCTCTCAATTGTAGACTTTTCAGCGTGTTTTCAAAAAATCCGAAATAGTCTACTGATTGTGTCCTTGCGATTTATCTGCTGAAGAAGCTACACGTTAACTGATCATCACAGCTGGAGGTAACAACTGATAGCCGACTGAACTAATGACTACTTTCCGTGTTACACAAGAATCGAAGTGTCGTAGTTAGTGATTTCTTCAGTTAACTGTATGTCATTTCCGCAGAATCATGCCACCTTTAAATATTAGGTGAATAAATTAGAGTTTTTTGTTCAGAGTGGCGGATTTCCCAGCACTTTCGATTTGGCTGATGGAGATTTGGGAATATTCATTATTATCTTCTAGGCATTTTTGTGTGATTCGCATATCATTCTCGCTGTCTGAAATAATGTTTTAACCAGAGATCACTTGTAATGAAAGTGATAAAAGCTCTTAAAATATGAGTAAGTTTCATAATGTGTTGATGCTGACGATACCTTTATTGTCAGCTACAATTTATCTCATTAATAAATCCACATATATGAAAAACTTCAAAAAATTTTACGAAAATACTGATTTCACTATCGGGATCTAAAATTTAGAAAACGTTAAGCCCTCTGAATATCACCGTACCATGTAGAATAGATGGTATAGTTCGATGACTTATCGATGGAAAATCTCCATGAAGCATAAATTGAATTACGCTAGCATTTTTTAAACTCCGTTTCATAGGTTTAAACTAAATTTACTATAATTCTACAATATTTTATTTATCGGAAACTTCATGCATTTATTCCCCTTGATGAATCTGATTAAAGCAAGAACAACAGTGGTTTGTGCAGAATAATATGGTACCATCATTTATTTCGTTGGCTTTTCATCATCTGCTCACTGCCTAAATAAATTATGAAGTTTATGTGCAGAAAAGGTTTAACATACTTGCGAATGTTTCATGATGTCAGCTGACAGAAGGTTCCGCAATTAGTTTACAGTCCTCAGAAAACTGCGATTACATAGTTTTTACACACGTACTTCAAGTTTAAACAAAATAAATGTATGCATACAATAGTAAGGGAGTTAGGTAATAAAGACGAGAGATGCGTAAGATGTTAAGTGACTAATAAGTTAGGCAACAATGTACTGAGTTCAATTCAAATCACAGAAACAAGAGACAAGCAAAATTACACTGTATCAAAGAGGTGAGGTTAAAGCCGAAGGTTACGTAATCAAATGAGAGAATAAAGACATCCAGTTACCAGGGCAAAGAAAGACTAACAACTGCTTGTTTATCAGTACATAAATCTGGTTTCAAGCGTTTGATAGAAATTGCTTCGTCGAACTTGAGGAGAATCGATCTCCTTTGTCTGTTGATAATTTCAAAGGATTTCACGATTTCCACCTCATAACGGGTATCGCGATGTCTGGTAATAGCGCTATCATAAGAATTTTCGGCACTTATTCAGAAAGTCGGAGGTGTGCCCTTCTCTGTTCTCCCAATGTAACTGCTTCCGTAGATACACATAAATTTGTATACGCAGTTGGAGTTAACTTGAGAAAGGTATCTGTCTACTTTTGACTGCACCAAATAGCATGCTGTTCGATGGGTGGAAACCAACTCAGCTGCAGAATAGGCTCTGGCTAGTGACATACTCAGTCTTCTGTTGACCATTGCTGCAATGTTTTCACCTTTAAAATCTAGTTGAATGAAGACAGGCTTTTAATTCAACTGTGATTTGTTCGATGTTTGTGCCTTCACATCTTCCATGTTTGTTAATGAATCTTTGAGGATAACCGTTGTTTTTTAACACCTTTTCGAGAATCATAAATTCTTCCTCTAGTCTCCCCGCAGAGCATATTCTCCTCGCTCTATAGTACAGAGTCTTGTTACCTAGTTTATCAGTCACTCAGCATCTTACATATCTCTCGTCTTTATTACCTAACTCCCTTACTATTGTATGCATACATTTATTTTGTTTAAACTTGAAGTACGTGTGTAAAAACTATGTAATCGCAGTTTTCTGAGGACTGTAAACTAATTGCGGAACCTTCTGTCAGCTGACATCATGAAACATTCGCAAGTATGTTAAACCTTTTCTGCACATAAACTTCATAATTTATTTAGGCTGTGAGCAGGTGATGAGAAGCAAATGAAATAAACAGCGATGGTACCATATTATTCTGTACAAACCACTGTTGCTCTTTATTTATTCAAATTTTATTTAGCAACAGTTTCTAATAACCTGCATAATATTATAATCCCCGCCCCGAAATATCCTCGGTACTACACTCTCCCTCTGTTTCTGAGAAATTCCGGCTACTTTACATACAACATATAATTGAATTAATTTTATTATAATTTACTGATACAACCTTTTAATTCATCTTCAGAAGATGTTTGGTCTAAATTACAGTTAGACATATTTTTTCGTAACAAACTAAAGTAGTTTAAAATTGTAATAAAAGCTAATTACAATCGGTATTTAAGTTGTTCTAAATGCTTTATTCGAATTAATGAAAGGAAACCGATGATCAAATTCGTAGGTGGCTAGAAGCAGTATGAAGAAATGTTCATTTCGGAACAGGGTATTAACGGCTAAACGATACTCCTAGTCACGGAAGTATACAAAAAAATAAGTTATTTCGAATAAAGATTAGAACGAACGAACAAATTTGTAGTTGCAGGATCATACGAGCTCGTTGTATTTCGTGGATTCTCTCTCTCTCTTCAACTACGTACATCTTAAATAAATCAATTATGTGTGTTATAAGATTTCTGAACATACTTTTTACAATGATTTAGAAGTTATAGATATGAAGTCAAAAGCAACATAATTTCAAAGATGATGTAAGTAGACAATTGTTTTTTGTTAAAAGAGTAACTACTTATATAGTAATTAGACAAAGAGGTTGAATTCAGATTTCTCTTGGTGACAAGGATGGACCAGACGACAAAATGCAAGATAGAACAACAGAGTTAATTGAGACATATTATGGTGGAGAGTTCAGGAGAGTGGGAGTAAATAGTAAAGTAAAATCACTAAATAGGAAAAATAATTTTCAAGTATTGGTTTTGTAGGGAATTTTGTTTGATTGGTTGAAGGCTTTCATCATGAGCTAACAACAGTTAGAGAACCACTGAAAAACCTGGGAGTACTGGACAGCTGTTTCGTCCTAGTTTTGAACTTTTCATCAGCACTCACCCACCGCCAGGGTTCGAACCCACGACCTTCTGGTTGCAAGGCGAGCTCGTAAACTATTGAGCCACTTTGACCCGATCCAATAGTGAATTGAACTCAGTGAGTGGAAATCAGAACCAAGATTGTGTGGGATGCTATGCAACAGAACAAAACACGAAAGCACATGAACAAAACAGTTATGGTTACCAGGGTAGTGAGAGATTAGTCACACTCTCTTTCTGTATGCATAGGTTAGGTCAAAGTCTTTTGATGGCAATGGCTTCTGTGAACCGAAGTAACCATGCTTTTATTTGTGTATTAATTATTTTGAAAGCCTGACTAATTTCCACTGCATGTCCTATGTCAGTTAAGTGTCTGGCAATTGCACTTGAGAACACTTTGCTGCCTTTCATACGGAAACTTTTAGGGATGTGCTCAGAAAATCTAGTGGACACTTTCATCTTAGTCCTTCCTGTGTACTTGTTGCATCAAATTCAGGTTAATTGGTAAATGCAGTTGTTGTTATGGGCAGGATACTTATCCACTTTTGACGGGGTTAACGAGCATAGAGTTTTGTAAAATGGAATGTGTTTGGCAGTGGGAAATGTGCTCTTCAACTCAGCTTTAATTCTGTTTTCTACTCTTATGGATATTTGTTCGCGATTTAAGGAGATGAAAACTCGTTTCTTTTAAAATATTTCGGTCTAGATGATTTTTCCTCCCCATATTTTGATATGAACTTCCTAGGGTATCCATTTTCGATAGGGTTCTTTTCGATGAATGAGAGTTTCTGCTCAATCTTGTCTTCTGAACACAACGTCCTAGCTCTGCTAAAGAGCGTTTTCACTAGGTTCCGTTTGTAACCGATCGGGGCAGAAACTGTGATAATTCAAGTATTGGCTATTCCACGTTTCTTTCCTGTAGATGGATTTTTCAATTGTCGCATCTAGGAAGTGGGACTGATTGTTACTTTCATGGTCCATTGTAAGGGTGAGCCACATTGAGGTTTTCCAACATCGTGGATGGCTATTCTATACTGTTGCGAACCACAGACGTGTCGTCCACATACGTATATTGATAGGTGGTCCTCTCTATTTTCGGCTTCATTCGTATCTGTTCTAGATGAGGCATGAATATGTCCACAAAAACGGGACCCAAAGGTGAACCCATAGCCACCCCATCAATTTGTCTGTACAGCTGGTTGCTGAATCAGGACTGAACATTCTTTGTGCGGAGAAGTAGTAATTTCAGTAATTCATTTAGATTACTGAAATTACGGGGATTTGAATTATTTTAATTCCAGTTATTAAATTCCGTCAATAATCAGCATCAGCATCCACTTCGTGGATATGTATCAAAGGAACTGGTGAGCGTAGTGATATATATATATATGTCATGAGTTGATGGAGTAAGAATTTACGGGTCATTGAATTCCAGCCCATGTGAATGTATGTTCAGACGGTTTGGTCGTGTTCCCTGAATATCTTAGGTTTGATCCTGCTTGTAGGTTAGGTCACCGGTGCACACTGCTAAAGACCCCCCAATATAGGACGAAACAGTACTCCAGTGTTCCCTGGCTTTCATTGATCTCTCTAACCGATGTTGGTTTGCGATGAAATCTAACAACAGAAATTAAAGTGATTAAATTTATCTCGAAATTTCACTTTATTTACGTTCCAATAGAGGAAACACTTCGGCCAAAGACATCGCTAGGAAATCGTGTATCCCTCCTTTTAACTACTATTGCAAGCTCTAAAGTGTTTCGGGAAACAGATAGAACTGTTGAAGCTTTGATACTTCTTCAAACAGAGGCTTCTTCAACCACTTGGCTACTTGATACGAATTCATTTTATGTTTCGGGTATTTTAATAAAACCTCAAATCCAAATGTGCACTAACAGGAAAGTTCTGACTAGTGTCACTTCTAACCTCATGCAATGTCCATTCATTTATTGTGTTTCTATTGTCACTACCTATGGCAGTGTTTGGATATTCCTCTAACTTCTTAGTTTCTGCAGTTGTTGTTGGTAATTCGAGCTAAACAAACAGTTAATTAAAGGGCCATATATATTTGTAATGTCTGCAAGAAACATAAAATCCAATTATGATATTTTACCCAAAAACATTTCTTGGGAGATTCTATGTCCATGAATTTATTAATTACATCGCTGTAATAGATACTGAACTAGTCTTTAATGTAACACAGGGTGATTTTATCCCCCCCTCCCCACCTAAGTATTACTATGATAGTGTTCAAAAGAGGTTCAGAAAATATCAGTCTCCTCACGAAAAGTCAAAAGTCTCAGTGCAGTTATACTGATAGCGAAACATATTAGCAGATTAAAAGTTCTTCACATTTTCTCTGACAGAAAACTGCCTAAACGTAGACCAATTAACTGCCTTACTTATTACCATGAGCAGTGTGAAGAGATACTTTAAACAGTTATATTAGCTCATTACAAAATATGGCCCTGCCTATTTTCAGTGCAGTTAAACTGGGGTGAACCATGTTTCAGTTCTCGGTGAATTTGGATCACTCTCATCTCCGAATCACGTACCGTTAAAGCTCAACTTTCCCATCTGGTTTCTGGAATACTTAGGAATAGCTGTTGGGAGTAGCTGGTTGGTGAAACTACTGATGTAAGTGAAACAATAAAGTACCTGTGTTTAACGAATTCTTTTACAGAAAAAATAAAATTGTAACGACTGCATGATTATTTATTTCTAAATTTTGTAGTCTATACTCATTTTAAGGCCTTTGTAGAGCTAGGGAAAACACATATCGAAAATCTCAAGGCATATTTTAAACAAGGATGTGATTTTCAGTGGATTTAAGCATTCATGTGTGCTCACTGAATCCAAATAATAGTAGTAATAGTAATAGTAATAATTTGCTTTATTCCAAAACACTGCTTATGTTAAAGTGCGGAATTTTCAGTCTTTCGTAAACTATTGTTGCAAGACGAAAAAAATAGAAAATAGAATATTTCAGGATTCATAATAGCAGCTCTTTCGGTATTTTCAGTGACAATAAAGTCAGAAATGTACAAAGTGTGAAATAAGGATGATAAGTTAATTGAAATACTGCCATGACAGATTACATACAAGAGGAGATAAAGGAGCCGATTATTTCGCTAATAACAGTAAGTCGTACGTTTCACGCTTAACACTATCTCTATCACATAGAAGACAAACGGACAAAATAGGGTATCACTGAGTTATTGCACTTGATTGTACGAGCATATAATCTTTTCTAATGAATTCTAGTCCTACCTGATGAGATACAAGGCGAAGAAAGTTAAAAATAAAAGGGGAATTTAGATTTAGAGTTGGGCCATTTCTCACATGAGTTTAGATGCCTGTCGACTACAGTAGTAACAGGCTGACTTAGTGATGGCAGACTACTTGCCCTAGTGACAATCTTTAATAACCTGCTCTGTATGACATATTCCTTTTTGAGCAGCCAAGGAAAGACTAAAATAAAGCAGTAAATTACAATAGGTGAGATACAAGGGTCTACAGACAGTAAAAGTAAAGGTTGAGTGATTCCAGATTGTCTTAAATTCTTAATGTAGTAGGACAGACAGAATTTTTCCACATGAGAGTAGTTGTATATGAATGTAAGGAGAGACCAAAAAATACACATCCAACTTAAAAAGAATCCGTGTTCACTCTCATTTAGCCGTTTAACAGTTGGTGGAAAGTTGTTTTTTAAGCTAATGATAAGTGATACTGTTTGTCATTATTGTCTTCTTACACCAGTCTCAACTACTTTGTTGCAAAAATATGTTAAGAGTGTTAACTCTATATCCAATTTTCCAACAGCCGGTATCTTGCTCTGAGTTTTGCACCTATTTTAGGCGTTAATATGTAACAGGATAGTTCTACATCGAAATATGATCGAACAAGAAATTTCACAACACTCATAAGAAGATCTTACTGTCCAAATGGAAGTCGATGAAACATGTTCCTAGTAAATAAACATAGTAAGATATTCATAAGTCTTCATCTGCTTATCAGTGTTCGTTATTGTCTTTCGAAGGTGTGTAATTTTCATTCCATGATATTGTATATATATATATATATATATATATATATATATATATATATATATATATAGTAAATTTCCACTTTCCCTGTTGATTTTTTGAACCGAAATGCTGGTTCCGTGTGCGGATGCTTCAACGATGTCTGAGGATCAACTTGAATTAGTTTGATGTAAAGTGACTAGCAGTGGAATCCAGGGTGAGCATTTCTTCCTATTTTGGCCTAGTGAGTAACGCTTCAACGTCTGAAACGATGGGTTTTGCGTTTGAGCCTCACAGAGAGAGAATAGCACCACTGACTTTGGTACATAGTAAATATAATCTCAAAATTGCCGAACCGACCCTAGTTTGTGTGAAAGAGTCTCATCGGTCTGTTCCTCTGTTAATTCAGTAAAGTATCTAGCTGGTCAGTTAGTAGGATAATGCCTTACTGATGGCTTCTTGTCATCCGTTCGTATGACAAGTGAGCATCATATATGATTTGAAATTACCTTCAATGAATGAGCGATAGACATTCTATCGAATTTTCAATGTGAATAGCCTTAAGAAATCGGTTAATGAAACAAGCGACACATTGTATTTTTGAAGTAACAAAACAGCTTTAATTTTTAATCAGACATTAAGCAAACAAAGAACGAAAGCAGAAGAAGAAATGGCGATTGCACCGTGTCATTTTCCCTTCAAAATTCCTAGTAACAATTAATAACGGTTTATGACTGAACATTTGACGTGCTTTCATCTACGCCAAGCAACCTAGAGAGAATAAAAGGTGCGCTGGACGCAGAACTCCAAACCCCTTTCCCAGAACAAGCTGGATTCAGTAAAAGCAAATCATGTCCGTATCAGACTGCAACTCTACGCATCATCATCATAGGACAGAGAATAGAATGTTAGTGAAACCTATACCCAAAATTCGTCGACTTTGAAAGGCCTTCGACAGCACCGACCACAAAGTGATCTGCAAACTATTTCAACACTATGCCGTGCAGTGCCACAAATCTTTTTCAACCTCATTCAACAGCTACACGACAGTGCTATGTGTCAAGTGATCCACAATAGAAAACTCAGCGAGACGTCTGAAGTACATACAGAAGTAAGACAAGCTGGCTGCCTATTACCACCGACGATGATATTCTTAGTTCTGGTGGACTGGACTATGCATCAGACCGTACACAAAGAGTGAGGAGACGGGACTGTGCTAGACCACTGATGATCTGGATTTCACAGATGATTTATGTTTAATGTCACACAAACTCGAAGATTTACTTACAGGCGAAAACCGATAACTAGCTGAAGAAGCAGGTGGCGAAGACACGACTTAAGGTGAACACATAGAAGATGGAGGAGATGACGATAACCAATGAACAGTAAAACAACAACTAGCACCAATCACCATCAATGGGAGAGATTTAACAGAGGTTAATTCCTTCACTCATCTGAGAAGCGTCTTTTCAACCACAGGCAGTCGAGGTCAGAACCGGAAAGGTAAGGTATACCTTGATTCAACTGAAATCAGTTTGGAAATCTGATGCAATTAGCATAAAGAAAAAGATTCAGACTTTGGAAACATATGGAACTACTGATTTAACATAACTGTCAAAAAGAGGCTTTTCTAATGGACTGTAGGCTTTGATCGACAGCTGTCACCTTCTCTGGCTCCATACGGAAGATCAGAGGACAGAATTCATTAGTAACAAGGGACTCTGGGAACAAATCAATCAAGAACCTACCATTCAACAAATATACCGAAGAGAATGGAGATGGATTAGACACACGTAGAGAAGAGCATCGGGGTGACATCGCTCACCAGCCCATCGAGTGGAACCCGAGTGCGAAACGACGTGTTGGGCGTCCGAGTATGACATAGAGGAGATCGTGAGAAGAGGAGATAGCTGGACCAGCTTAAGAGGACTTCAGAGAAGTAGAAAAAATGGAGTTGTGCTGTTGAAGCCTTGTGTTCCTCTCAGAACCATAGGGAATAATGGCAATAATTTAACGTTTGGATAAACTAAGTGCACATTAAAAACAAATCTGTAATCATACTACTTTGATTCCAGGTGTACTTAAAATAATGACAACTAGGCTAAACTAACCAACGATAGCATAGTAAATGCTTTCAGAATGAAAGCAAACGTGAATAAATTTAGGCCAAAAACTAGTAGAAAGTTAACGGGATACACTTAAATGCTTCGAACACACATTAATCAGTTAAGCCTGCAGAGAAGAAAATTTTCTTTTTGATGAAGTCATGAATTAGAATGTATATTCCTATGTATATATATTAAAGGAGTGAGAAAGTTCCAGAACAATTTCTGGTTGAGGGGAAAATTACACTGAATAAATTAGATAATAAGAATAGTATGGAACACGTTCAATCTTTCTCTTCACCAGAGACATCATATATAGTCAATTATTCGATAACTTTTCATACGTAAACTTCCCGTTAATTTCATGTTATAATTAAGTTTTTAACTCCAACTTGTCATTTTGTCATTTGTTGTAATTTGCCCCTCGAGAGAAAATAGTTCTGGAACTTTCCAACCATTTTAGCCTACATAAACGACGGCACAGCCTAGTTGGTAACTTCGTTGAAAAGAAAATGTACTTCACTGCAACTGTCTTTTTAATTTTTCCTATGATCTAATGCAGTTTACAAAAGAGAATTAGCAATTAAACATTTTAAGGTGAAATTTTACTGTGGTTCATTCTGAAAATCTTAAATTCTAATCACAATATTTGATCTACTTGATGGAGAAGTAAAAATCGAGAAATTAAGTGTAACGCATGATGATGGTTTGTACTACTGATTGACTGAGATGGGAAGCTTAACGTTACACATGTCAACTGCTAGTGCTTTCTGACTAGATGGAAGTGATCTAAACACTGGACGACAATTTCATTCGTTCGTTTGGGGCCGACTGTGTTTAACTCAGCACAAAGAGCTGAAGCACTCTTTGATGGACACAGACAGCTCTATACGGGCTAGGTTTTCCAGTGATTCTCTAACTGATGTCAGCTCATTGTGAATTCCTCCATGCAATCAAACAAAATCGCTACGAAACCAATACTTGATAATAAATAGTCATCCAAAATAAAGTAACTCATCCATGAGAATGCCAGATATTCACTATAGTAATTCTGAGGTGCAATTCCGTTTGCTTATCCCACACATCAGTGAGTTTAAATGAACTACAGAGTAGTTTATCACGGCTTATATGAACTCAATATTAACCATAAAACACAGTTGGTTGTTCACCATGACCAAATTAAAATTTAATGTGTTTAACCCCTTTATAAATGCAACATTTTGAAATACAATAATAAAGATTATGTTTAAAAAATTATTGAAATAGAGTAAAACAATTATTATGAATAAAAGCCAGTCTGAACTTCATAGTAAAATGGAGATATACTGTCTGAATTCATCGAAACAAGTTCGCTGAATTTCATTTGAATGCCATACTAAATTTACAGGGTAAGAAAGGTTGATAAATATATTTTAGTACTATAACCAATAATAATAATATTAATAATGCTATAAATATGATACTTAAATAATATCTCTGATAAACCTCTTAAACATGTTTACTGTACGATTTTGTAACATATTTTGTAACTTTTAACAAGATTAAGTAAATCCAGATTGTTTAGTTATTATTGTTAACATTATAAGGTGTTTTTTTAGAACAGTGGTTATGAATTTTTTCAATGTTGAAATAGAGACAAATTAGTTCTCTTGGGTAGGCAGGCCTTGCTTTCCTGTTATCCACCCTTTCGATTGGTATAGCCTAAGAAATATGGTGCTGTAGTCACATGAATCGTTACGCAACCTAAGGAATTACTGAATGCGAAATATTGGTTGAAATGAAGTTGAAAAAACTGTGCAGCCTTATTTCACTTTTTGTGATGGAGGCCTATTCAAGTCGTTGCGCTGCCTAATATTCTATAGAACACAATGAGTCAAATTTACTCAGTTGTACTTTATTTTAAAACACCTATTTCTGTTCTTAAAAAAAAACAACATTTAGCTGTTTACATTTTCGAATGGTTTTGAACACACTGCTTATTGGGTTTTGAAGGGAGAAATAAGCGGGAAATGGGAACATTTTGCGGATAAAATAAAATTCAGTCGAACAGTATGCCACAGATTACTGTTTTAATGAAAGATTCTGTAGAACAGGTAAGTAAAATCAAGCTTACAAACATCCTGTTCAGAATAAAGCTATTATTGTCATTATTACTATTATTATTATTATTGTTTAGAGGCTTTTAAGCAGAACATTTTGGATAGTTATTACTGTACATATGCATAGAAATTACCGCTATAAAATCATATGTTTAAATCCACGTGGTCAAACTAACTTTAATCAGTTATCATAACAACTGTCTAGCTTGTCCAGTGTTAATTCTATTGTCATTTGATAGCAGGTCACATAACAGAAAGCTCTGGATCTAGGATTCATCATGTCCATTGTCAGTCGTCAGAAAGGAGTTTGTGCAACCTCGAGTGAACTGATGTTGTACCTGAGGTAGGAACCAATGTCGCGGTATTCTGTGGTTAAAGATGTTACTGCTCAGCTATTGTGATCCACAATTTATATTAGTCGGTCACTTCGGCATGGTCATTCATTTATAAGATGTATCAAATAAAGAAACGTAGGTCAGATTGTATTCAAGCCAGTGGAAATACAGATGATTTAACTCTGTATTTTAGGATGATGCAGTGGCCTTTACTGACCGTTTATGATTTTTAATTATCATTGGCAAGCCCAGATATCAGAGTCTTTTTTAAAGCGTGATCATGGATTGACGGATCATTGAAAACCAGGGAGTACTGGACATTCGATTCGTCTCCATCAGTAGTCCCACACGATCCCACCATGGATCGAATCCAGGACTTTCATGTTATCACGTCAAGCTCACTGACCTTAAAGAAAATTGTGGAGGAACCTAACCCGATTCGCATATTTAGCACAATCACCACCCAGTATCATCGGTGAGTATTCACCCTGCCACTTGAACTAGTGAACCTTACTGGTCACGTTACCGTTTTACTCGCACGATGTTGATTCATCAATGAAATTTAACGGCCGTATAAATTGTCTGTAGAAATGAAGAAATAAATATAACTACCTCAGCTTCTCTGTCAATGGAGTTGTCGGACTACAGTTTCAGAATAATTGGTGAGAAAATCGAAAACTACAGGAAACTGTGGCTTTGAATATCATTCAGAAATATGTTGGCAGTAACTGTAATTAAAAAGGAAGCTATCCATGGCATTTTATACTCGTGAAATATTTAGAAGCATAACAAATTGGACAAATTATGGCATTACTATTATTGGTTGCCTACATTCTCAGTACAGCATAGTTTTTGAAAGGCAGATCCCAATCTGGAAATTAGAAAGATGAAAACAACACCTTTTACTCACAAAACGAACAAACACAGAGACAATCTGTTAAGCCCTTCCAATCCTAAAAAAGAAAAAGTCAGTTCTTATAAGTTGGTTCATACACAAATCACTGAATAACCAGTGGAATTAATTCGGTGATTGGATCCATAATGATACCAGTAATGTTTTCAAAATATGAATACCCTATAAAGTTCAAAAATAAAATAGGTGCACAGCTTCTTATTCAAACGAAAAAGAAATAAATCTTACAACTTCTGGATTTACCAGACAGTTGAGAATAACTAAGCTTACCAATATGATTATTTCCTTGGATTCCGAGTGGAAATAAGACTTCATCAGTGCATTTCCATTTCACTCTGCTCTCTGCAGTCCACAATCCACCGCTATGCTTCCACCATTTCCAGTAAACACCATCTCACCCATGTCACCCTCAAAATCACAACTCGCCCATCGCTTCTGTTCAGCCTCGACTCGACGGTATTCTGTGCAGAGTCACTCAAACATCAGTAAACTATTCGACGAGTATGTGGTTCGAGATAAAATTCCATCTGAGTTGTCTTCGCCAAACACTCATATTCAAATCGCAATATGCTGATGACACCGTCGTTAGAATCTATGAAATCATGCGGAAATCCAGCAGGCAGCTAGAATTCTAATAGTGTTAACTGATTCAGATGTCAGAACACAGTTGATTATCCTCCACACGACTCTGACGATGAAGTCGACTGTCAGTGAGTAGAACGCTCCTCTGGATTTTACATCGCACAAGTATGGCCATCAAACACACAGTTTATCATTGTAAATGGTCTCCAAACACACACACCCACACACCAGTCTTTAGAATGAATCGTCTTCCAACACTAAAACAATCAATGAATTTCCAAAGTGAATATTTGTCAGTCACTTTGTGAATTATGATTATGTTTGTCAACAATGAATCGTGTTCGGAAAGGGAATAGTACCGGTTCACGGTGCAATACACCCAACAAACAAGTTAACACAGAACTCAGTGACTCCATTCTTGGTCTTCACAGGATGAAAACAGACCCCTCTTCATCCACCTTAAATCGATCAGTAACTCTCCAACTCCGAGTGATTCTGTCTTGTTAAATGAGGAGGCGAAATGATAAGATATGATAAGAGATGTAACTGAAAGATTCACCTTAAAGTAAATCTGTCCTCACAAACTGTGTCTTTTAAGATACAGGATTATCAAAGATTTGAATTTTCCATGTCTCTCCAGACTCATTCCTACCTATCCTTGTTGAAATCTGAATAATCAGACTACTGGGAGGAAGTCAGATTTGACGCATTAGACGCATGCTGATACATCGAGGCATAGATTGGCTGTAAAAGTATACTTTTCTTCGGGGAATCTGGGATCATCAACTTTAACAAAAGCACTACTACTCCCTGCTCAATTTCCGTTCTCCCATTTCCTCTCTCCCTCTCCCTCTACACGATATCGGCTTACTTACTTATTCATTCATATATATCCCTTTACAAAGCGGAGAATATTTCAATGACTTGTTCGAATTCCGTCATTTGGCCCTTCGTCTTAATTCGTCAGTATGACGTCAACATATTTCCGTCTTCAAACGATGTTTCGAAGCAGAATATGAATAGAACTAAGGTATTCTCCATCGGGACAGTTTTATTTCATCAGCAGTTGATTCAAGACGATACTCAAAATCAAATGTACTTATATGATTGAAGGTCAGTTATTATTCTCTCTTTTCTTCATATCTTGGTTATGTTGATAATAGCTATTGGTTAAACGAGGAAATTAACTTCATAACCACTAGTTGTAGGATTAATGCTATATCGTATTCGTTCATCTTTTTCAGAGTGGAACACAGAACATCTTGGCACATCTTTCTTTAGCTTAATACTCTACCATCTTTTTCACCTTGCTCCACTACTCCATTTAAGCTTTCTTTTCTTTTTCACATGTTCCCTTTCATCATACTTTCCAAACCCCAACTCATCATTTGTCTCCCATTACGCCTCTGCCCAACACTTTAGTATGTGATGTCAGTTGAAGACACCTCTTCAGTGTCCGAATAGTCTGTCTCCACCCCCACCTGCGTATTTTCTGGTTAATGAGTTTTTGACTACTTTGCTATCTGCCAGAGTTCCCTGTTGTTTACCGCCGGCGATATGTTCTTCATTATCCTGCCAGAGAAAGCAGCTCTTGATGAAAGTATTCAATTAACTATCAGTAAGGCTTTCCGTGGCTCGAGCCAGGTGTCTGGAACATGTGGCAGCGCTGACTACTTGACATTAATGTTGCGAGTTCGGGTCTCATTCATTCTGATTACAGGAATACTCACTGTGAAATTATATTTTCTTCGGTGACAAAATATACATAAATCTATTATGTCATTATTAGCTTTAGATTTACAACTAATTCTCCTAGTTATGTACAGTGCGAATGCGTTTTATCTGTTGTCAGCTTCATCTCCTCAAACCTCCTAATTATTAAATTTTAAATAATATCTTGTTTGCTTAACCTGCTTCGTAACTCTACATTCAGCTTTTCAAATATTTTGTAAAAATGTTGTGGCAATAATTATCTTTGTATCTGTATCAGATTAGAAGTGACTGAGTGTAAATATAGCGTGCTCTTCTGTCAAACTATTAATAACTAGCAGAGCCATAACAAGGCGTCGCTTCACTTGTCTAGGTAATAATCATGTACACCATTCTGTTAAGTAACTTCAACAAGTGGGTTTTAAGCAGTTAAAAATGCAATAGTCAGGATAATAAAATAAAATAATTAGGACAACGATAAATTGTAAATGTCATGGGACAAGGAGGAAATCGTCAGTTCCCTACATTCATGAATGGTGGCCAAGGGAGGGAAAGCGGCTGCACAGTTCCTCCTGAACACACAGATCCGGTTTCTTTCGATGGATTCTGATGGCCTCAGCTGTATGTAGAAGACGGACTAGTAAAGCAAAATTAATATTCATTTGTCGGTTTGCAGTGGTTTGATTGGCTACCGGGTTTCATTATGAGCTGAAATCGGTCTGAGAACCATTAGAACAGCTGTTTCGTCCTAGTCCTCCGGGACTCTTCATTAGTACACAGTGAACACCAGGGGTTGAACCCACGACTTTCCCGGTGCAGGGACAGCGAGCTCGTAGACCATTAAGCCACTGGGACCCGCTGATCCAGTGGCCAACCCATGAATTCCAACTGCTGCCAGTTTACTCACGCTATATAACGTGACCCTTAGCCAGTGTCACCCGTGGCGAGTATTTGTCCTCATACCCGACCTACTGTATGTCACTGATTGAAATTCGATAAACAACTTTACTAACTTATTAATATCAACTGCTGCAGAATAATTTGAACCCATTTGATTTCGTCAGTTCTCATCAACTGAGAGAGTTTCCTGACAAAAAGTGAATAATTTAGTTACAAGGCTGGTGATAAGTCGGTGGCAGTTGTGCACTCAAAGATAGTAAAATACAGTGATTATAATTCATAAGATTGGAAAATCAAAGTGAAAATGCGGTGTGTATGAAGCCGAATGAACAGACGACGATGTAGTACAGTGAGTAGATGTCAGAGGATGAAAAATTAAATCTAACATGAGAGTCAAGAGAAGAACATGGTGGGTGGAGTTTCGAAACGAAACTACCAGGTCAAAAGACAAATATTTAATAATGTAACAACAGAAGACAAGGGCCAGGCAACAGATCAGTTTTATTACGAAAACCAACAGGTATTTATATGTATTTTACGTACATTAATAAGGCTCTGCCCGCAGAAAGAAGGCGGTCTTCTGATTGGTTGTTTGCAAACAAACGCAGTCTTCTGCTTTCTCGTTTTCGATATTTCTCGGAAATGCGAGCCACTTGTCTGCGAATCATATTTGTCCACGTCTAGGTCAGCTGTGATCGGTTGTTAAATCAGCCCAGATTAATTTCCACCAATCAGCGTAGATCAATGTCTACCAATTGGCTGGCAGCTTGCTCTCACCACAATAAGAAAAGAGATATTAAGGCAAATGAAGTCCCACGACAGATTCGTTTTGAACACATAAGTCAAATTCCAGTCATTTTCTTGCAAGAGCTTCAGAAAGTCGAAGAAAATTTGGACTGTTATTTATTATAAATACCCCAATGCGTCAACTTCCGTGTCCTGTGTCTATCACGTGTCTGGTAGTTGACGAGTTCGGTTCCCTTAGTCGAAGGCTTTTACTTCATGTTCAAAAGATTTGACATAGTTCCTTCTTTTTATTTTCCCAATGTAATTGTTCCCGCAGTTACACGTGAACTGATATACACAACTGGGAGTAAAATATGAGGAGTCTGGCTACGTCAATTAGGAGGATGTTCGGAGTGGAGAGACTAGTTCTGCTGCAGGACACGTCTTCGTCGTTGCTGTACTTAAACGCTTAATAATCATTCTAATAATATCATCATCTTTGAAGTCAAGTAAAATTAAAATCGGTTTCTTCCAGACTGCAATTATATCTGGATTTTTATGTTCTTTCTTGTCGTATATATATATATATATAAATCACGTACTACCATAAGTTAAAGTCTATAGGCCATTGGGCCAGGTTCCAGAGTCTGAATGGTTTACGAGCTCAACTTTTAACCCGAGGATCCTGCGCTCAGACCTAAGTTTGCGTTACCGATGACGAGACCCAAAGTAGGACGAAACAGCCTGGCTTTCCAGTAGTTCTGTAACTGTTACGAACTCGTGACCGAACCTGAAGCCAGTTTACCTCATCTTCTTGAAAGTGAAATTTTTCAGGTTTTCAATATATATGAATAAAAAAACTAAACCGTCATCCTCAAAGTCCTTGGATCAGAAGATTAGATTTTTTAAAATATAATCTGTTGATTGGCTAGAGAAAGTGAATATAGGATGAAATGCACTGAAATATGAGGTCAATAAAATGCTTATACATTGAGAATTGAATGTGAATATATAAAGTTCCAAACTGGTCATAATGGCACAAATGTTTAACTCTCCTTTATTGCTGTTTAATTTACATACCAACTATTTTTTTTTTTGAAATTTCTTTTCAAGCAATGTTTAGTTATCTTATTCCTAACATGAATGTAGCGAAATTTATGTAAATTATTGATTTGCGCACATCCTTAGTCATCAACACCCTGATCACTAGCATAGGCTTCATTTAAGTCTAATTAGTATGCAGAGTGTTTTCTTTTATGATCCAATGCCCACCTGTGCACACTTGGCATAAAGTATTTGGTGCAGGTTGATTAATGACCAAAAAGGTCATTGTAAGACTAAAATAAAACAAAAAAAATAACAAAACACAGTTATGCATAGACTTATAGAAACATTTTTCATATTAATCCTTTAAGTCAATCTAGCCTATTGGGCAGCCTGAAGCACTGAAAACTAACCCAGAGGCTGCAGCGGATAGGCTTACATCATTATTGCGAAACGTTTGGAAGGAAAGGTACCTACCTACCTACTGATTGGCTGAAAGACCAGCTTGTCAAGCTATCAACGAAGGCCGACTTAAGCCATAATCAGTTCAAGTATTTCAATCTGTAATGAATTTACACCGTTGCAAGAACTCGAGAGGTTTCATGCTCTTGTTCACGCCAAATAAAAATACTAAGCCGTGTCATCCTGGAGAGAATAAAACATGCTCTGGATGCTGAAATCCATCCCCTGTCGACACCGGAACAAGCTGAATTCAGGAAAGGTAAATCATATGCTGATCAAATTGAAACTCTACGCAGGGTTATCGAACAAAGCATGGGATGGGAATCAGACATCTATCCTAGTTTCATTAACTTTGAAAAGGCGTTCGACAGCATTGGTCGAGAAGTAATTTGGAAATTACTTCAACACTATGGTGTGCTGTGTCTCAAACATTTATCAACCACATACAACAGCTGGTTCTACGGGAATGGCACGTGCCAGGCGATCCACAATGAAAAACTCAGCGGAGCTTTTGAAATGAAGATAGGAGTAAGAAAATGTCGCTGCCTTCTGTCACCCACGATGATATTCTTAATTGTGGGGGACTAGATTATGCTTCAGACCGTTCAAAGGGAGCGAGATGACTGGAATACACTGGATGGATAAGAAGATTCTAGATGATCTGGATTTCGCAGATGATATATGTCTAATGTCACACAAACTCGAAAATTTATAGGCGAAAGTCAACAAACTGGATGAAGAAATAGCAGAGATAGAACTTCATGTGATATAAGAATAAAACTTGGGCACTGTGGTAGAGTGTAATTCCATTATGGGTAAATTTTATTTTTATAGAGTCTCACAGTGTTATACAGTAATATTTACTGATGACGTTTCGAGCACAATTTATTGCTCATAATCATATCAAGTTAATCACACGACTTCCTAAATTCATTTATATAGTTCCATTGTTTTTCACTTGACTTTCACTTGATTTGATTGGTAGTATTATTTTCCATATCTCGGGTATGAGTGATGATTCATTCCTATTGGATGTGTTGGATGTAGATTCGATGAACGAGGACTCAGTAATCAACCTCTCTCCCTCCACCTACCTAGTTTACTTTTTAGAATTTTAACCCTCTCCCACCCTATTGTGTGGTTGTGTGTTAATGCATGCATTGCAATTGCTGAGCTTTTTTCTAAATTACTTATCTTCTCTGGGTCAACCATTCTTGCCTTAGCTAAATTCTTATGTTCTGACAATCTGACTACCCCTGACCTACTAGTCTGACCTATGTAGTCGACCTCACTGTCATTGCAGGGTATTTTGTAAATTATATTATTTTGTCTAATTGGGTCCACTGGGTCCTTTAACCTACAGAGCTTGTCCCTGAGTGAGTTTGTAGGTTTAAATGCCACCCTAATTCCTGCTTTATTTAGAATCCTACGTAGGGTCTCAGATGTCCCCTCTTTATATGGTATAACTGTAGATGACTTATATTCTCTCTTATTTATGTTATTATTATTATTAGTTTCACAATTCTTTTTATTTTTCTTTTGGCGTTTTTCAATCTTCCTAATGAATTTGAGAGGATAGTTATTTAAAACCAACGCCTCTTCTATCTGTTTCATTTCATCATTTAGGTCTTTTTTTGTGCTACTTAGTGCCATTGCTCGGTTTGTTAGACACTTAACTAAGCCTGCCTTAACAGTTAAAGGATGAGATGAATTAAAGTCTAAATATCTATTAGAATGCGTTGGTTTTCTATAAACACTAGTGTGTAGTTTACCTTCCTCTATTCGTTTTATTTTACAATCTAACATAGCTAATTCTCCGTGCTCATTTTCGGTTTCAAATGTGAATTTTATTCCCTCCACTAGTGAGTTTATGTGTGTCAAGAAGCTAGAGATATGTTCTGTTTTTAACACTGTGAAAGTGTCATCCACATATCTCCACCATATTTTTGGAGTAGGATTAAACGTATTAAGTGCCATATTTTCCCAGCTGTCCGTAAAAATGTCTGCTACAATAGGGGATATTGGTGATCCCATAACTACACCTACTTGTTTATATATTTTGCCCTGGAATTTAAAGATAGTAAATGTGAGGCATAACTGAATTCCTAAAATAATTTCTTCAATGGGCATCTTCGTTATATGAGTGAGTTCAGAATCTGCAGTTAGTTCTTTTTTAACTGCTTCTAAGGCCATATTGACAGGTATATTAGTATAAAGACTAGTTATATCAAAACTAACCATTGTTTCATCATTATCTAGTTGTATGTCATTTAGTTTATTTTTCATTTCATATGAATTAGTTAGTCTAGAATTTGAACGATTTCTAATGGGACATAATATTAGAGCTAAATGTTTTGATAATTCATATGTAGGGGTATTTCTAAAATCTACTATTGGTCTTATGGGATAACCTGGCTTGTGTATTTTAATAGTACCATATATCCTACTAGCATTATTAGTTTTAGGCATTAAATTAAACCATTTTGACTCACCCAGTGACGGCTTCATTCTGCGTACTAATTCCGCTGTGGATTTTTTAACCTTATTCATTATTGTGTCTACGGGCTTCTTAATTTCCTCATATGGACCCATTTCAATATGTTCATTGACTTTCTTGATGTAGTCAGATTTATCCAAAACTACGGTGGCGTTTCCTTTGTCAGCTTTTGCGATGACAATATTTTTATCCTGTTTTAGATTAATTAAAGCTTCTCTTTCCGACTTTGTCAAGTTTGATTTTGCCTTCTTTTGATTTTTTAGGGTTAATGCACATTGTACTCGAACCTCTTCTGCTGTTGTTTTATCTATTGAACCTAGTGCTACTTCTATGTTAGGAATGACATCCTCTGGTTTTAATTTATTAACTGTTACGTTGAAATTTAATCCTTTCTCCAGTACTTTTATCTCACTGGAGCTTATTTCCCTTGATGAGAGGATGATCACCCACTTTGTTTTGTCGATCGAGGATGAAGCATTGACATCAATTTCATTTGCTGTGTTCTTTCCTTCAATAAGTTTGTTGAATTTTTTGATTTGTGTGTTTTTTGATTTTCTCAATGCAGATTCTCTAGCTTTTTTGGATGTTTCAAGAATAATTGTATAATCTTTGTCATTGATCATTTATTTGAGTTTGTGTTTGACTTTTTCAATTTCATTTCGTAAATTATTTAGTTTCACAGTAACTCGATGTAATTCTTCTCTTAGACATAATCTACTGACATTTTCGGCAGCTGATGTTATTTTACTTGAAGTAATTGGAGTACGTAGACGTAAAAGAACTTCATGTGAATGTAGAGGAGTCAGGAAGCATCTTTTCAACCACAGGCGGAACAAATGAAGATAACAAAACCAGAATTGGCAAGGTAAGACACATCCTCATCACTGTGAAATCAGTTTGGAAATCTGCTGCTCTCAGCATAAGGAATAGGATTCGGATTTTCAACACAAACGTTAAGTCAGTTTATGCTTCTATATGAGTCAGAAACTTGGAACTTGGGTCACCAAAAGCATTTTCAGCAGGCCACTGCACACTTATACGAAAAGCTGCCTTTGTGCCACATTCAAGATTTAAGGTTCAGAAATAATTAGCTACAAGAAACTAGGAACAAACCAACCAAGAACCTATTGCTCAACAAATACGCAGGGGAAAATGGAGATGGATTGGGCACACTCTGAGGAAACCGTTGAGTGACGTCACGCACCAGGTAGGCTCACGAGGGGAACCCAAATGGGAAACGATTAGTTGGATATGGCTCTAAGGTTGACATTGAGGAGTAGGAGATCAGAGACGATGGGCAGTCTTGGGTCCAGGTAAAGAGGACATCAAAATACAACACAAAGTGAAGATGTGCTATAAAAGCCCTATGTTCCACTGGGATTCTGATGGATTAGTTTTAATAATAGACCACACGGTTGATGCTTCTTCTTTTCCATCGGTAAACTGAATATGATAAAGTCAGCGTCGTTTATCTTCCTCTAAAACTTATTTGATGATGACTAACACAGTATTTCAGGTTAGGCGTTTTATTCGATTTACTGGATGTGTCTTCATTACATCAACATCAAAAGCTGAAGTATTGCAACCCAGAATAATGAGTGTGGAGAATGTACATATCAAGTAATGAGTTATAATTATTATTGTTAAAATTTCCTTGGTTTTTAGTAGCACAACCCCATTCCAATCTATTCTCTGCAGTATTTCTACCTTGCCTGACAACATTTCCTGCCTCTCCACTTTATTTCCTCTGTTTCCCACTCAACTATATGCCCAACTCGTCACTTATCGTTATGTTTCCACTCGAGGTCCTGGCTCCCTGTTTCATTCAAACGTCTCCCCAGTGTATGTCTGGTGCACATCCACTCTCTTCTGCATATTTGTTGGACAGTACGTTCTTGGTTGCTCTGTCTGTCGTCATCGTGTAGACTTTAACAAATTTTTCTCTCTAGATATAGAAAAACGCTTTCAAACTGTGCAGAACTGACATACATATGACCTTGCCATTCAAAGGAGACACAGTCACTAAATTACGGTCTTTGACGCAACACTGTATTTAAAATCCACCACTTGGTGTATAATTACAATGCAGCTACCGAATCTAGCCACCTCAAAAATGTGCATTTATAAATTTAAGTGTTCGTCTGGAGACAGCTACATAGTCAAACAGAATAACTAGGCAAGCCTACCATCGCCTTCTGTAGCATTTTTCAACGTGGTTAAGTAGAGGAGTCGTAAAGTCAATCAGGAGTTCCATATTGGCAATTCTATACAAGGTGCCACTTCAGTTCCCTAAGTTTGTACGCCTTCACCTACTAAGCATAGCTGAGTTAGTCCCATATAAAAATGTCTCCACGCAGTTTTCGTGTTCAGAAAAAGTTTGTTCCACTCCTCTTTCTCCCATGGCCTTCAACTCCGACTTCGAATAGTTATCAAGGTTATTACTATTACTATTATCATCATTACACTTACATTCTTCTCGATTGTATTTGATTCTTTTGATCCTCAATATTTCAATTATCTACGAATGATGTTTTATAACGCAGTCGTTTTTGTAGCTGGTCATCTGGTCTTCACTATGGAGTGGAGGTAGGTGCTGATAAAAGCATTCACTACTAGCCTTTTGGGAATGATTTTGGCTAACCCCCTAGTAGCGGTGACTTGACATAACTGTTGGAGATTCGAATCCTGTTCTTTATGCTGAGTGCAAAAGATGTCCACATTGATTTTTAGATTAATGAACCTGGCTGGCTTTGACATTCTCATCTATAGCTTCTACAGTCTAAATGATGTTCCCTAAATTGGTAAAGGAAGTCCCCTCTTTCAAATCGCTTCCGTTGACAGTTATTGTTGCTTATTGTTGTGTTGCATGGGTGTCATCATCACCGTTGTCTTCTCTATATTCACTTGAAGTCTTTTCTTCACTGCCAATCTCTTCTGACAACTTATTAGTTTCGCCGGATAGATTTACCGTTTTATAATAAGACCAAATTTATCTGTTCTTCTTGGTGAGCTGATTCGAAGATCTATTATTATTATTATTATTGTATCCTTTAATTCCTACAGGAACATAGGGCTTCAGCCGTGCGTCTCCATTGCGTTCGGTTCTCTGCTAGAGTCTTCACCTGGCTCCATGTCTGCCCACACGTTTTCATCTCCTCTTCACATGACCTCCTCCAAGTCACCCACCCGTGCACTGACGACCAACTCGCCGCTTCCCTTTCGGCCAGGTTCCACTCGAGCAATGGCTTGTCTAGTGATGTCACTTGATGGTTTCTTCAGAGTATGGCCAATCCATCTCCATTTCTTCCTGCCTATTTGTTTCACAATCGGTTCCTGGTTGGTTCGTTCCCAAAGATTCCTGTTGCTGATCTTTTCTGGCCATCTAATCTTGAGTATTGAGCGAAGGCATCTGTTAATGAAGGTCTGTAGTTTGTTTGAAGATCTATATATAATAATAATTATTATAATAATTTGCTTTATTCCGAAAACAGTACTAATGATACAACAAGGAATTTTCAGCATTCAGTACAATATTGCATCTAATTTACTCAAAAACGACAAAAAATAAAAAATAAGCATTACATACTAATAAGAATAAGAATAATAACAAAACATTGTTATAGCAGCTATTTCACAAATTTCTGTATGCGATAAGGAGAAAAATATGCATAAAATATAAAATTGTAGTAATAATAGTAATAACAACTATAATAAAATAGCTAAGATGTAATTAAACGATAGAAAGGGTGACACCATAAAATTACAGAAAGATGAACAATGAAAGGGTCGATTCACTTTGCTAATTACATAGTAATTTATATGTGTCACGTCTAACAGAGTCTTCGTTACATAAAATACGGGCTAAATACGGTATTGTAGAATTTTTGTACTTAGTGGTTCGAGCATACAACTTCTTATATTGACTTCTCGTCCTACCTGATGAGATACAAGGGAAGAGTTGTGAATAAAGAGGGTGCAGAGAGTCTGACAGTTCAGCCCTTAGGAACACAATATTCAGCGAAGAGACTCTTTTCAACGAATTTGTTATCAAGCTGTACAATCGTATTTATAGGGTTTTTATAAAAATTATATCCGGTGAGGGAATTAGGTCAAAGGTGTGAATACATGAAATAATAATAGTATGAAATGCAATTAAAATATTTGTGACTATAATCATAGTTTAATGTCAAGTGGCAAAATATCTAATGTCGTATATAGAATAATACATAAGGTGTATGGAATTTTGGAAAGGGATACATAATTATAATTAAAGTACGGCCTTTGCTCACTTTGTACACGAATTTATGTGTCTCTCGACAATAGTACTGGCGAGCTCACGCAGTGGTAAACCACAAGCCCTACTCACAGCATTTAATACCCTTCGTAATATGACATAGTCTTTTTTAAGAAGCCCAGGAAAGATTAATGGAGAGCAATAGAGTACAATAGGTAAAATACAGGAGTTTAAAAATTTCAGAACTAAAGGTTGGTTGATACCTGATTGTCTTAACTTTTTAATGTAGAAGGTAAGACGAAACATTTTCTTAGAGATTAATAAGATGTGGGATGACCATGAAAGATCAGAGGAAAGAACTAATCCGAGGTATTTAATGCTTGACTTGGTTTCAATTTCAGTGCCATCTATGCTACAGGCATCACGGAAATTAACTAGTTCATGTATGTCACGTCGATGCTTGAAAGGAAAGTTAACTGCCTGACATTTGGAAGGATTTAACATAAGACCATTTGACTTAGACCACTTGCTGATGTCCAACAGAAAGCTATTAAGTTTGCAGCAATCAGACTCGGAAGTGATAGGCAGTGATACAGTCAGATCATCAGCATATTTGACAAAATTAGTTTCGTTTAAATGAGGCAGGTCGTGTAGGAAGAAAGAAAAAAGAAAAGGAGAGAGGACAGCACCTTGAGGAACACCGGCTTTTGTAAGCAAAGCAGAAGAAGATTTGCCATTATATGCAGTATACTGCATTCTATCAGAAAAATAAGAATGCAACCAACTCTTAGCCCAGGATCCTGTGTGCGTCAACGAAAGCTTATTTAATAAAAGGCCCCTAGGTACAGAGTCAAAAGCAGATGTGTAGTCTAGGAAAGCACCACGAACATATTTGGCACCTTTGTCAAGACAAGAAACAACATTATGATATAAGACAACCGCAGAATCCAAGGTACTTCTACCATGTTTATATGCAAATTGCTTAGGATCATTAAAAGCTTTCAATGAAGGTTCAAGACGAAGTAAAAGTAGTTTTTCCATCAATTTTAAAAAAGGAGAAGTAATTGCAATAGGCCTAAATTTAATATCGGTACCAGAAGATGGTTTTGGTATAGGGATAATTTTAATGTTTTTCCATGCAAGAGGAAGCATTAAAAATGTTAGTAAGAGGGTAACACAAAATATCAGCACAGTTCCTGAGGACAATGGCAGGTACGCCATCAGGACCAAGGCTTTGGGAAGGCTTAAGAGAACGGAGACATTTAAGCACATCAAGGGTATTAAAACCACTAAAATTATTGTCTATGTGATTTGTATCATTAGGAAGGATATCGACAGAGGAGCGTATGAAAGACTTATTAAGATTATCAACATTAGGAGACTGGACAGAAGTACACCGCTTACTACTAGTAATTTCTTTAAAAAGTTTCCACAAACTAGAAGTGGTTTTACATGACAAGAATCTTTAGTTATATGAAACATTTAGTCTTTGCATTTCGAGTTTTATCAGCGTATTTAACTTTTTTACACCTGACTTATCATTTGATTTGAACAACAGTTATTTATCTCTACGTAGCTTTTTTAGATATGGAGAAGAGAAACGGTCAAATCGAGTGAATAATGTTTCTTTAGGACAACATATTTCGAAACAGAATTTAAGATAATCAGTAGTGTTTGTGATTGTGTCATTTAATGTTTGTTCTGTAAATAGGTGCCAGTTAGTGTCTTTCAACATGCATCGCCTTAAGCTAATATTTGTGTTATCAAATATGAAATAATAGAAACCAACACGACATTTGAATTATATTCGAAATTATCTGTTCCAATAATACACACTAATTCCTTCCTACTTCATAGTGAATTGGTAATTCCAAAGCTTATGCATACGAATAACAATTTGTGTCCGAAAAGTTGGACATTAAACAAAACTGTTTATCTCTATGATACAACGAATAAACGAACTAAATGTAGGATTTCATTCCAGCACAAAACTCCAATTCTATTAGTATTTTATCAGATAAGACTAAATTTCATTCTTATGACTCATATATGCATATGTGATGAACACTATTCTACGAAAGGTGTTCAATGCCACATATTATACAAATATAAAATCAACGGCCTGAAGTTAAATACAGCTGACAACCAACTACATGCATGCGCTGTTGGACAGTGAACAGTGCGAATACATTGAATAACATACATATACGCACACAAACACACATACACACACACGCAAACTACACTGTTTAATTAATTTTCACACAGCAGCAGAATCAATCAGTAAATAACCAAAAGCCAATAGGATTTTTAATTACTGCTTCTCTACATTAAGATGTATTAGCTAGACAAGACTGTTGTACTAGGTGGTCTAGCTAAACAATGATTCTCTACTGAATTTGGCTGGCGAAGATCCAGCTTAGTAAACATTTCGGCGAAGAACAATAAACATTGAAACTTATTCACATAAATATCAGTAGAAGTCTGATAGAATATACAAACAAGTGATTCAGAGAATAGAGTACCTTTTCAACAAATTTATTATATCAAAATATTAAATATTCCCATAGAAAAATTTTGGAACAACACATTTAAGTGAATAATATTGTTTTCAATTAGATCTCATCAGGCTTAACTCGAATATACATACATAACTTCACAAATAAATATTCAAAATATAAACCAGTCACGGTGTTTTGTCAGTAGGTGATATGACTGTTCATATATATTCTGCAACTAGTCACAATAATAATAACAGTACAAATAATGATAATGATAATAATAATAATAATAATAATGACAGTGATTCTATCAGTAACGAGGATGAAAATGTGGAGCGATCTGTGATTGATAACAGGATTAATGAGAAACAGCATGATTAGACAAACAAATGTTCAGGTAGGTGTAGTCGATAATGGCTAAGAAAAAACAAATGGACCGATTAAGTAATGCTAGATTGTAAGGGAAGTAAATAAACTATGTTTTAATAAAAATGTAAAAAGATTAAGGGATGATAAGGAAGGAATTAAAAATATATAAGCAAGAGATGATGGTGACGTCATCAGTTGGTTAGGTCTTAATATGCCAAGGAAGGCATAGTGGCTGTACGAACTTCTTTTGAGTGCATATTTTACGCTTAATTATTTGAATGCCTGTCGCTTCACCTATGTGTAGTAGACGAATACGAAGTCTATTGGAAACATTCGGTTGGATAAGATGAATCACCTTGAATGCTTTTGTTTTCTCTACTAAATTACCACTATCAATATCTGTCACATTTAGTCACAAAATGGAGCTGTGGATGGTTTTTATGTGCCCTTCGCCAAACCACGATAAGAGATATTCAGTAACAGGTTGGCTAAGCTGTCTAGTAGTACACTCAACATATCTGTCAACCTAGGGGCAGTTGAACTTATAAATACGTAGAAATGTATCGAAGCTGTCTAGCTTGTCCTCCGTTTGAGTCCCGATCATTCGTCGGCTAGACAATGATAAACAAGTTCGCTTCGTAAAATTTTCTACCTATACTTCTGGAATGCCTCCAGAATAAAATCTTACTTGACAAGTCACCATTAGATTGTAACATAATAAATTTAAGTTTCTTCCATGCTATCACAGTCTCAGATTCCCAATTCAATGTCTTCATATGTTTCTTCATGAAACTCCCCGAATGGCCCATCTCCGTCAAGGAATCATGAATATACTGAAATTCCTTTTGTAAGTGACCGTATATACCTATCTTCCTTACTGTACCCATTTGTTTTTTCTGAGCCATTATCGACTACACCTACTTGAACATTTGTTTGTCTAATCATGCTGTTTCTCATTATTCCTGTTATCAATCACAGATCGCTCCACATTTTCATCCTCGTTACTGATAGAATCACTGTCATTATTATTATTATTTGTACTGTTATTATTATTGTGACTAGTTACAGAATATATATGAACAGTCATATCACCCATTGACAAAACACCGTGACTGGTTTATATTTTGAATATTTATTTGTGAAGTTATGTATGTATATTCGAGTTAAGCCTGATGAGAAAAAATTGAAAACAATATTATTCGCTTACATGTGTTGTCCTGGATTTATTATCTGCCTTTACAGTTGTCATCATGAGTTCTAAGCGGAGAGACATAAGGCTTCAGGTTTCTTAGTTTCACTAGCGCTGATGTTGTTCCCTTTGGGGGTGGGGTTGTTAGTCTTGAGCCTAACCTCCCCTCTTTACCGGGCTAATTACTGGCCATGCAAAGTTCAGGAGTGCATCGACTGGTAATTGAACAGAGATTACATGCCTGGTTGATAAGGATCCTACTCCTGAACCGCCGACTCCTTTTACTGATTACAACCTTAGTTAAACATTAACCAATGAAGTAGTCTGCGCAATTTATAAAAACATAAGATTATTAGGAAGTGAAAACATTAGGTGACATGGTGAGAGTTTTGATAAGGCAGTATTGAAAAAAATTGTGTTAAGTTAAATAAACAATGAATGACAAATGAGATAATATCGGGAATTTTTCAACAGAAATAACAACGGATGAGAAAAGTGATTAATAAAATAAGACGAAAATTAAATAATAACAAGGTAGAAATAGGGAGTGTAATGAATACACTCAGACGACTTATGAACACAAGCGAAGCAACAGTTGAACAGACTGTTTCTGTTTACAGAGCTCTGGCTTCAGAAATAAAGATGAGTCGGATACGCAGTGATTTTGGCCGGAGGTTGTGGAGATAAGATGGCCAATTTTGGCCAAATGCTCAACTGCTGAGCTTCTTCTTCTCTTCGTAACCACGCAGGACAGTGTTGAACCAAACCTACACTGAAGTATGGATATACATAGCTCCACTGACAATCACACATAGACTTGGTCAACTTGGAGATCTTATCCTGCAGGTAATTAAACAGTACCGGTCGAGAGAAAAACACAGTTCTCAACGGTTCAGACAATATGCCTTTCAGGGACTATGAGGTAATTCTTTTAGGGATGTTAGCAGTTAGATCGCCTTTGAATTCAGGTTTCATAAGTGACATTTTCCTGGATAGACATTGAATCTCATTTCATAGGTTTTAACCGTACATTTTGTCTGCAAAATACCGTGGATATCCATTTTTGATTAAGATTTTTCTTAGATGAATAAACTTTTCCTTCCCAGCTTTAGGACTACATATGCGTTGGATGAGAGTGGCACGTGAGTGAACCACGTTTGGTCTTGTACTAACTGGTATTTAACTGTAGAAATATATCAGCTGACGATTCCATCACTCCTTATTGTCGGCTTCACAACAAAGAAATGAGTGTTACATTCGTATTCCATTTCAAATGTGAATTTCATCTAACGCGGTTTTAGAAACCTTGGATTACTGACTTCAGTTGACCATTTTCCAGACTGGCTATAAAATAATTTATAATCAGTAGGACCCTTACTGACTGGCTGGTTTCAACATAGAACTTTGCTGCATACACGTGCACTAGTTCGAGTTGCCACTCCCTCTCCCTCCATGCATCACACAAAGCAAGAGAACAAAGTAAAGAGGGATTCAAAGGAGAGAGTGAGATAATAAACACAAATGTGAGACCAACCTGCTAGCCACTCTACACCTCCCTACGTGGCTGTCTAGCTTAAACGAACTATTTTGGATGTTATTGGCTGATGAAGCCTTGTTTTGCTTTGACCATCAGGTGCTGTCTCTTTTTCAAGCTGATCCTATGTCAGCTAATATTTCCCCCCAAGGAAGGTTATGACTTCGGACGCGTAACACATGCCCCAGCCAGCTCAATCAATATAACTGCTTCACAACCTCGTCGACTGATTTCCCCCCTCCCTTACCTACCACTCAACTAATGCCTAACCTCAATATCACTCACCCTATTATACCAGCTAACTCTGTAGGTAAAACGCTGGCACTTATGGTCAAAGACATCCAGCTGGCCTTTTCTTGTCTTGAACTCTCATCAATGGCTATGTCTCACTCACAATCAGCAAAAAAGTAGGATGAAGAGAACTGTTGAACAGTACACGAGTCCTTTACTCGATAGTCAACCAAATATCACGTATACCAAGCCAGAAATGGCATAAGTTTGCATATGCCAAACGAGCCTTCTTTGTCCCTGCTGAGATTTCGTCAGTGATCAACCTGCCGGAGCTGGATGATGCAACTTCTCAAATAAGTGAAGTGGTCAAAACGCTTTACCACTTCACTCTCTATCTTTAAGCTAGGAGTCGATGTAGTCTAGTCTTAAAGCACCGTCTTACATTTGCAAGGATTCACATGCCAAACATTCGAGAATTTCTAATCAAGGTTTTCAGAAAACTGTCCATTATGTTAGCTTCTCCACCTAAAAAGGATTATATCATCAACATATTCCAAGTCAACTAGATTATTCCCTGGTGGGAAGTCAACTTCTGAATCGCTAAAATCAGTCAGGGCTGGGTCCATTAGTACATCAATGTTGAAAGTGAATAGAAATGGGGAGAGTGGTGTCCAGCGGAGAGCCAGTAGCAATAATGCCCTTTTGTCTGTATATTGTTACATTGAATATAAATTGTACATTTTATGTTTTTCCAGCCAGTAGACCTACGGGATCTGTAGTTGGCACTCCCATATTCATCTTGATATCACCTAAATCTTTACAAATATAAAACATGTCCTGTAGGATTAAGAGAGCCGACAACCTATAAAAATGTCAGATATCATCTTCTAATTGATAGACTACCACCAGTACCAAAATGTCAGATAGTCAGTGAAAGTAAAGAAAGGTAGAAAACCCATCAAAATTGGTTGTGTGAATTTCAGACTAATGCAAAAAGTAGTATTGTGTTAAAAGTGAAGCACAGCTACAGAAAGAACATCAACACCAACACTTTCGTCCTAAGTGTACAACACTGTCCACTGTAGTTGCACAGATTCCTTGCAAAGATTTACTTACATCTTGCCTGTTGATGTGACTTCCAATATCCAGACAGCCGTTAATGTTGTTACAGTGTAAAATATGTTGTCAGCAATAAGTAAGGGTCAAATGCACGACTTCCTTAACAGATGGTAAATGAGATTCATACTTAAAGCCTAGATTTAGTCAAATTATCGTTTTAGCTCATCTTAAGAAGGATTGACTTGAAGTATTAAGTGCACTTCAATGTACATGAATCTAATGACGGATAACAACCCGTCTGGTGGCTTCGTTGATAGAAGTTTCTTGGTCAAATGTAAAGTGTAGACGTATTATAATGACAGACAGTTTCAGCTTACATTGTATAGAGGGTTGGCTACTTTGTGAGTGTGTCTAACTAATTTTAAATAAGCAACCAAAGTTAGTGAAGCAAGTTTTAATGAATTCATCAAATGCCTGTAGAACTCTTCTTCAGCTGGATACTCTACATACAGGGATTCAAAATTCAGATAAAATGCATTACGGTTCAGTGACATCACTTAAATAAACAATTCCTTATCAATGAATGAAAGGACTTGAATATATCAAGAATTTCGAACTAAATAATGTTCATTATAATAGCCCTGTTACCAATAGTAACAGTAATAATAATAATATTGTAACGAGTTAAAATAATGGTAATGATAATAGTTAGTTTTAAATGTATCAGACATAGTAATAATAAGAGGTAGAATATAAGATTATTAGTAATAGTAAAAACAGTTAATAAGTAAAACATATCACCATTGTAGATTCAGAATGAACACCATTTCCGTCTTTACACAGAGATCTGGTTTATAAACGCTAGCATGTTCTTGTTTGTTTGTCTGCTGACAATAACAGTGAATGACTTGACAGAGTCAATATCATGACCATAATTCTACAAGGTGCTTTATTATTGAACGTTTAGGTACTTTGACTTAAGCTGTCTACAACCATTTTGGCAAATGGTCCATTATACTAGTAGACAATCAATCGCCTTTCTGTACGACCTATGTATCTGTTTCCACAAAGGCATTCATCAAACTGATACACTCAGTTTGTAGTGTCGAGGATTAGAGAATACCGGTCTTTCCCAGAATTTTGATACACCCGATTGGTGATGTTAAGAAGCACGAGTTTTGCAGCACAATAAGTGCTTTTGATAGATGAAAAATGACTTCTGACTTTCCCTGTAATTTTCACTTAGTGAAGTTGAAGAAAAACGGGGCAGGATAATGTGTAACTGTTTGATTTCATTGACTCTTGTCAACCTCATACAACCCAAAGACTGTCTAAATATCGATATACAAAATATGTGACAACTGGGAGCCATGAATATTACGTAATTAAGTGTAGCATAACGGGAAGAAATAGAGGTTGTTGTTTGGGCTTGTTAGAATATTTAAAAAATAACTGCACGAATATTCTGGAATTAGGAACAGAAGTTTCAAAATAGATAGTGGTGTAGAACTGGCAACACGTGTGACATAAGTTAGTTGAACAGAGGTTGTATGCAGTTGAAAATTAGAACCAACGAAATGCAATGACGTGATATTTTCCTGTTCATTTTGTTCTTCTTTCTTTGTCCGCCTTCTGAATTGACCTGTCTACCACTATTCGCATCTATGAAAACATCAATACACACGTGATTTGTTGTAACATACTAACTGAACATGTCTTTTCCTCTCTGCATATATGTAGTTCTAGTATGTCTTAAGAAAGAATGACGTCATGTTGTCATCCAGGTAGGTAGAAATTTCAGGAAATCTGTACAATTTTATTAAAACAAATAAATTTGAAGTTTTTTTCTCCTAGAAAGTTAAAATTCAGAAAAAGAGAAGACAGTTGGTTCGTGAACATCTTTTTCACAAAGTTATCAGTATGTCAAACTGGTGACCTTTACACCGATACCCGAGGCTTAAATAATCAGTAGAATCAGTTATCCAACTAACACAGATTTTAAAAAAATGAGCACTCACCACTTTTACGTCTCACAATTCCGTCTTACTTATTCATAGTAAATTAGTATTTTGTATATATTTAATTATTATTTTTTATTCGCCAAACAGAGATCCAGAAATTTGTCGTTTTCAGTAAGGAATAACCAACGAAGTTACGCCAAAAAAGATACCTACGAAAGAAAGAATCGACAAAAAATGGATTTTACGCAGCCGTAACACTGGTACTCCGATAAACACCATAATTTTAATGTCAGATACAGAATTAGGTGACAGTTCACCAGTGTTTTCTCTGGAAACTCTAACTATTCGAATCACAGTATGTGGTCTGCTTGATACCAAAGATACTTATCAAAGAAAGTGAGACAATTCATATGGTGCTGCACACTCTTCATTGATATTGTTATTACTGGCTAGAGACCATTCATTGCAGCTACAAACTGAGTACTCATTTTCCTTTTCATGAAGGTTAAAAACTAAAGCTGCGTGGAGCTATTTATGCCAATACCAACGAAAATTGACACTTAGAAGTTTATTGATGGATGGTGACTAGCAGTGGAATCCAGGATGCGCATTTCGTCCCATTCGGAACTCGTCATCCGGATGTATCTGCATTTCGCAGTGAGTCAGTGACGATGTTCTCACCAAGGCTCGGACCCATTGCCCATTGTTTGATCGAATCAATCGACGGGAAATCTAAAATTGAATTAAATAATTAATATGACCCGTTGCACAAGAGGTGGCTCTCGTGGCCTAAGTGGTCTAGTGGATAAAGCTTTGGCGTTTGCAGATGTGGATACTGGGTTCGAGCCTCTTGGGAACATCGTCACTGACTCACTGCGGAATGCAGATACATCAGGATGACGAGTCCCGAAAAGGACGAAATGCGCATCCTGGGTTCCACTGCTAGTCATCATCCACCAATTAACTTCTAATTACATGCCCAGACATCGTCGAAGTATCTGCACAAGAAGCCGACATGTCAACCTGAGATCGAGCACTTCAGTCCAATCAATCGACGGGAAAATCTAAAATTGAATTGGTATTTGACACTGTTTAAACTGATTTTTAATTTCCAACGGAACCTAGAGTGACAGGCAACTGCTCACCCTAGCTTCACCATCTCCCTCACTCACATGAGCAGTATCATTTCAACTACAGGCAGTGTAGGTGAGGATATCGAATTCAGACAGGTTCTGATCGGGAAACCAAGACCTCTGTTCACTACTTCAAATGCACACAACAAAGCAACAAGATGCACAGTTTTGAAACTAATGTTAATTTAGTGCTCCTATATGATTTAGACTCTGAATGTGAGTTACTGAAATCATTTCTGATGCTTTCGCATGGTAACGAAGACCAGATTGTAGGGAAGTATAAGTAACAAGAAACTCTGCACTGCTGTGAACGAGCACAAAACGAATCGCTCAATAAATATGCAGGAGTAAATGCAGATGGATTGGAAAGAGGCTGAGGAGATACCTTGAAGTGCGGTCACACTATAACCCGTTGAATGGAATACGAACTGGAAACGAGCAACAGAATGCCAATCTGACAGTAACATGAAGGAGATCACGTGAACAAATGAAAGTTTGTATTGAGTAGTACAGTCAGTTGAAAATAGAAATAAGAGGGCTGTGTGTAACCGACATTTACCCTGCGTTCTACTCCAAAAATGATGAACGAATACGATATAGTATTAATCCTACAACTAGTGGTTATGAAGTTAATTTCCTCGTTTAACCAATAGCTATTATCAACATAACCAAGATTCGAAGAAAAGAGAGAATAATAACTGACCTTCAATCATATAAATACATTTGATTTTGAGTATCGTCTTGAATCAACTGCTGATGAAATAAAACTGTCCCGATGGAGAATACCTTAGTTCTATTCATATTCTGCTTCGAAACATCGTTTGAAGACGGAAATATGTTGACGTCATACTGACGAATTAAGACGAAGGGTCAAATGACGGAATTCGAACAAGTCATTGAAATATTCTCCGCTTTGTAAAGGGATATATATGAATGAATAAGTAAGTAAGCCGATATCGTGTAGAGGGAGAGGGAGAGAGGAAATGGGAGAACGGAAATTGAACAGGGAGTAGTAGTGCTTTTGTGAAAGTTGATAATCCTCGATTCCCCGAAGAAAAGTATACTTTTACAGCCAGTCTATGCCTCGATGTATCAGCATGCGTCTAATGCGTCAAATCTGACTTCCTCCTAGTAGTCTGATTATTCACATTTCAACAAAGATAGGAAGGAGTGAGTCTGGAGAGACATGGAAAATTCAAATCTTTGATAATCTTGTATCTTAAAAGGTAGAGTTTGTGAGGACAGATTAACTTTGAGGTGAATCTTTCAGTTACATCTCTTATCATATCTTATCATTTCGCCTCCTCATTTAACAAAACAGAATCACTCGGAGTTGGAGAGTTACTGATCGATTTAAGGTGGATGAAGAGGGGTCTGTTTTCATCCTGTGAAGACCAAGAATTAAGTCACTGGATCCTATGTTAACTTGTTTGTTGAGTGTATCGCACCATGAGCCGGTATTATTCCTTTTCCGAACACGATTCATTGTTGACAAACATGATCACCACTGACAAAGTGACTGACAAATATTCACTTTGGAAATTCATTGATTGTTTTAGTGTTGGAAGACGATTCATTCTAAAGACTGGTGTGTGTGTGCGGGTGTGTTTGGAGACCATTTACAATGATAAAGTGTGTTTGATGGCCATACTTGTGCGATGTAAGATCCAGAGGAGCGTTCTACTCGCTGACAGTCGACTTCATCGTCAGAGTTGTATGGAGGATAATCAACTGTGTTCTGATATCTGAATCAGTTAACACTATTCGAAACTAGTTACCACCTTGTGTTCAATCAAAGTATCCCATACAGTCCTACAGGGGTTAAATCGCAAGCCCGAATAGCTCAGTGGTAACATCTGTAATATGGATTCGAACCTCAGAATGGACATGAGTTCCTTCAGGGTTCCAGATACAGAATGCTGACTGGTGAGTGACAACATGGCTTCCTGTCAACTACCTCCAACCATCGAATAACTTATACTCATTCAATATGTTCTATAAAAAGAGAAAAGAAATCGATAGTGTTTACCAAGCTATAATATCGAATGTACAGCTGTGTGATTATTTTACCGAAAAAACTTGTAAAATTCATTTACGCGCTGTATGCGTATTCCCACCGAGTGATTGCCATGAACAGATGTGGGCCAAGCAATGGTTTATGTCTAGTTTTTGTCTTCTCTAAGTGACGTTTATCGCAGATTCGTACTAGAATTAGACCTACAGATATTCATTTCCACAGAAGCACTATAAGTTTCAGTATATCATCATGAGTTGACAACATTCCTAACACCGGTGAGTGAGTACTTCTGGTAGAGTCCCAAACTAGGACAATGGAAAAAGCTGTCCAGTACTTTCAGGCTTCATAATGGTCGTCTAACCGATATCAGCTCATCATGAAATCCTGAAGCCAACTAGATCCCTACCAACCACTAGTTGAGAACAATATCAATTACTGAGTTAAGTGAAGCAAGCGGAAATATACCGATGATCAGTAACAAATACACCTACTGAAGAAGAGCTTGAATTAGTGAACACACTACTTATTTTAGTAGGCACATCTATTCCAATCATCATCACGAGTGGAACATAGAGTTTCAAGTATGTGCACAGGTATTTTCTTCTGAGGTAGGGTTATTAGTCCCATACCCTCATATATGGTCTTGTAACCAGCTAAACGAGGTTCTAGAGTGAGTCAGCAGGAAATGAAACCTTGAACTACGTATATGTTTGGTTAGAATTCTATCAATGAGCCACTGATACATGTCATAGCATTTAATATTTGACAGCTGTACTTTTCACTGATTGTAGACTAATTTGTGCACATTCAAAATATTCACCATAGGCAAGTAGTAGTATTTCTACTTGAAAATGAAGACGATTTTTCATAGTTAAACGTGCATGCCAACCTTCCGAAATGCAAGTTACTCTTCTGTTAAAATCTACATTTTCATTAAGTTAAATAAATTTTTTGTAGTTGAGTAAATTTATAAAGAAGGTTAAAAGCCTTGTATTGAAATCACCGTTGCAAAGTGTACATATCAAATTTGTAGTTCGCAAATTGAGCAACAGTTTTCGCAATTTACGCAATTCTAATTGATGCGAGTGGTATCTATCATCCACTTATGCTTGCTTTCATGATTTACCATTTATGTTATCGTTTACCAGGAGAAAGCATCGTGAAATTTCACACCGAATTGAGATTTGCAAGTTACGAGTTTGATTTTCCAAGTGGCTAGCGAAAATTTGGATGCTTAGAACCGAGATCGCTGTCTGAAGTGAGTCAGAGCGACTGCATCCATCGATGGTGGGATAGCCTGCAAAGGAGACAAACGACAATCCGGTGTTTAGACTATTTCAATCTAGTTGACAAACGATACTGATAGGTGTGGGTGTATCTTAGAAATCTACTCCATTTCGGCGCATTTGATAACGTATCCAAGAAATTTAAATTCCAGAAATACACAGTAACCTTTGCATTTTACTCAAATGCTTCATTAAAGTTGAAGCTAAACTCCCGGCTCGCAGTCATACGGAAATGCGATGACATCGATCCAGTTGGAATATACTCCATGATAAAATTTAATAAGAACAGCCTTTACTTTAGCGGATAAAAATATTTCCCATGATTCCACTTATCCAGTTCATCTATCTGGCCGCCCAACTCGATGTAGTTTTACATTAATTTGTTTATTATGGGTATCACATAGTAAAACACGAATTCAGTATTACTCGAACACAATTTACCCTTCATAATTATATTAATTGTAACTAGTCAACTTGGAAACTTGATTATTATAGTCTTCAGTCTTCCTTCTCACTTATCGGAAGGATACCAGAACATTCCAGAAGTCCGAGACAGGTGTTGAATTATTCCTGTCGCATATATTCCCAATTGATTCGACTAATAAAGCTTAGGTTAACAGTCTTTCCCTCCACCCTGTGCTGTATTAGATTTTAAAACAGTCATTGTGTTCTTATCCTATAGCATGGTTGTGTTTGACTGCATGTGTTGCAATAGCTAAGCTATTTGCCCGGTTTTTTTTCTCATTAGGTTCTACCGATTTACATTTCTCTCCCTTAATCTAATCGACCCTAACCTACCACACTGACTTGGTAATAATTGCGGGGTATAAGATAGATTAAATCACTTTGCTTAATCGACTCTACAAAATCCTTCTACCTATGTAATTTGTTCCTAAGTCAGTTTGTGTCTTTCAATGTCCGTTTTGTTTCCTTTCATACTATTTGTCTGTTTTGACCTGTCACTTCATAGTTTTACAAGTCCTGATGTAGGGTGCGGTGAACCGAAATCTAAATACCAGTTTCAATATGTGGGTTTTCCATAAACACTTTTGTGCTCAAAGAACTTACGTATATCCTGTGATTTTAATGACATTATAGCGGTAGACAGTGCCCCAGACTTAATAGCCCACATGAGATCGATGAATTCTCTGCCTTAGGCCTCTCTTAGCATTCTCCCCGCCTCCTCGATTTGGACATACAACTTAATCCTGCAGAATTGGAGTGAGAAACCCCACTTCATCTGGCTAACAAACTGATTGCTTCCACCAGTAGTTAACCCACTGCTTCTAATCTACACAGAACCTTAACCTCCTTGTGTGTCAACTTCAGTCAGTATCCGCACGATCACTGAGCAGACAAATAAAGTTAGTAACTGGGCTTCTGGACTGCACACAAGCTTTTTTTCATTGTGACGCTGTTTGAAAACCTCCAAAAGCTTACTACGATGAAACCTTCAAGGCTGTCAGCAAGAAAGGAATATTCTTTTGTCATGGATAGATCGGAAAGGCAGGACACCATGATAACCCCATATACTGTACATGATCAAGACCAGAAGAATTCTTAGTGGTTAACTTCAGCAAAGATTTCAATATTCTCACTTCTCCTGGACCTCCTGATGACACTATCGCTATTAGTACCAATAAAGTAACTGTTGGGACAGGCAGGTATCTTCATCTGTCTAATCACTATGCAGATTTTGGCAGCTAGACTCTGGATACATAGACGTGTTTTGTTTTATATACATTTTATCACTATGCTCACAAAGCTACATTCTTGTATACATGGATTGAATTATACCTATAAATGTGTATAAATGTACACATCAGCCAAATACATACACACTTTTCAGTTACCGTTATCTCCTCCATCTATACTCCTTCCCTTGAAGACCTGTATGTAATATTTTACATGAAATATGACTCATAAGCACAGTCTTCTTATTCGATACGTCACCTGATGAAGACAAGATAAGATGTAATTGTATTCAGGGAATTTCCAGCTGTGTTTGGTCTATGTAGGATTCTACTGCCTTCCGTAAAATAGGGGAATTCCTGAATCTACAAGAAATTACCGTAGAAAGAAATTGTCAAAGCACCCGTCAGATAAACTACTCCTAAGTGCAGTATACCTAGACAACATTCAGTTGTTTTCCATCAGTCAGCCTTATTAAGTAGCTGGCACTTACGTTGGAATATTTGTTAGCCAATTAGGCATAAACGAATTGTTTTCATAATGATATTATTAGTTTTTTTATTAGCCAATAGGCAAGTATTAAAGCTACACAAATAATCCATTTGAATGTTAATCAGTTCCTGGATTAATAGCTGATAATATTAGTTAGATAGCTCATAAAATAGAATGAGATATTTGCAGACTTGCTCAAAAAATGAAGCAGATTCACAATTTGTCAGTGACTAGAGATATCGATCATCTGGATAAGTAAGAATAGTCAATTTTTCATTGTGAATTATAGTTACGACAGAAGTAAGTAATCTTCTTGCTGATATTCCAAAGTATAATAATGGAAACAGTTCACATGAACTGTGCAGCTAGTTTCAAGGCTATTCATATTCCACATCTACAAGCAGATGATGTGAACAGGTAAAATGTCATTTCATTAGACGCAGAGCAGGTCACAACAACACTGTAGATGCTTAGTTTTGGGCTGGTTATCGTATTCAAGCCTGCCCACAAGCCATATATTTGGGTAGTTGTAATGATGGCACTAACCAGCTAGCATTATTTTCGGGCGCACTGCAGATTTTTTGGGGCAAAATCCTTCGGGTGCATAGACTTACGTGGGACAATACCCCTAAGCCTGCCCCAAAATATCTGCAATGCGCCCGAAATCGTTGCTAGCAGGGATGTATGTATATATAAATATATTAATGCTTGCGCGGATGCATGTGTGAGTGAATGAGTGAGTGAGTGAGTGAGTGGGTGAGTGAGTGGGTGAGTGAGTGAGTGAGTGAGTGAGTGAGTGAGTGAGTGAGTGAGTGAGTGAGTGAGTGAGTGAGTGAGTGAGTGAGTGAGTGAGTGAGTGAGTGAGTGAGTGAGTGAGTGAGTGAGTGAGTGAGTGAGTGAGTGAGTGAGTGAGTGAGTGAGTGAGAGAAAGTGAGAGAATCATTGGGTGACATGTTTCCTCTCTATTCACGAATAACACATTGGCTCATTGCATATTGCACAAAGTGATTCACTCAATCATCCACAGAGTCCCACATTTGTCCGCTCACACTGAATTTTTAATACATGTCACGAGCAGGCTCTCCCCACTTCCAAACTTCCAAACACAACAGGCACACACATATGCACACACGGACAGACAAGCTGAATTCCAGTGAAACACAGACACATAGTCACACGGATAGATTGTTGTGGAGGGATGTACTCAGACGCATTGATGCAGACACGAAGAAATGTATACAGTCGTTAAGGAATTGCACACACACGTACACATACATACTCATCGACTCACCCAATCACTCAGTCATTCACACACACGGAGAATGATGACCACATTTGATGGTGGTATAGTAAATGTGTTAAAATGGGAGGGAAGATTGTGACTGTGCTTGGGGATATAGGGAGGAGTTGATTTGTCAGACGTTGTTGGTGGTGCGTTGTTGGGCAGAGGATGTGGGAGGATTGTGTGCACAATGATGTGATGATGAGCTGGTGAGTGTTAGTGGTGGTTTTGTTTGCTTTTGTGTTGTGAGGGATGAAAAGTGAAGTGTGTCGGCCGGGAATCGAACCCAGGCCGCCCGCGTGGCAGGCGAGCATTCTACCACTGAACCACCGACGCCCACAATTCATCCAACCAATCACTAACACACCACTTCGAAATACGTCATTCAATCACGAAAATATCACAACAGAACTGCATAAACAAACGCAAGCATTACAACAGCTAACACTGGAAATAATACAACGACCACCACGACGGAAAAAAACTAAGAAGAAAATCCACTGCAACAAGACATCAAACCGCCGCCATCACATATCATTCACCCCATTCGGAAAGCTAGACAACACACATATTCTACCCTCACATCATCCATCACCCGGTCAGAGAATTCTCTCATCAACATGGTTAAAGTAGGTGGAAGCGTGGGTGAAAGCTTGGCTGAAGTGGAGAATAGTGGGCAATATGCTGGTTGAGTCGTGGGGAGAAATATGTAAGAGTGGGTGACAGTGTGGTGAGAATGGAAAGAAGTGGATAATTTATGTTGCATTTTAGCCACTTCTTGCTCACTCCTCATCCGATTAAAATTGCCGCATTTCCCAAACTTACCCATGTGCATTCTGCAAACGGACAGTCTCTGTTTGATGACTTCTGGCGAATATTGGTGAGAAGCAAAAGCTAAACGGTTGCCTGTCAAACTCCACTGATCACGACTCGTGTCAGGCAGCGACGAATGCCTTCGACAATCTCAACTCGCAGGACTCTTTCAGTGGGAGACTAGTTCGTCGAATGTGAGCATTCGCCACAACCAGTCAGACTCACTCTTTGTGTATACCAGCTAGCATTATTTTCGGGCGCACTGCAGATTTTTTGGGGCAAAAATCTTCGGGCGCATAGACTTACGTGGGGCAATGCCCCTAAGCCTGCCACAAAATATATGCAATGCGCCCGAAATTGCTTCTAGCTGGGTATTTGGAAATAAAAATACAAAGGAAAACTACTGGGAGAAGACGTTGGTATTAAAGGGTATTATAATTCTTATTATAATTCCTCAAGATTCCAAGTGAAAAATGGGGCTTCAGCAGCTCATGTGCATTTCATCCTGTTCTCTTCATCTGTCTGCACGATTGTCTGTAACCTTTCGTTTCATCTCAAACGATCTCCTGTATGTCACCGTAAGATGCTCAAATAACCATTTTCCATTCACGTTCAGCTTGAGGGCTTTGCACAGGATGTCACTCAACGGTCTCCTTATAAAGAAGTACAGGCTTGATATGTGTTGAATACTGGAATCTTGTTGCTTACTCTGAATACAAAAGATATCTACACTGATTTCAGGGTCTTGACTTTCCAGCCCTGGTCGGCTTTGACAGTACCATACCTGTCACCTGTGCCTGTAACAAAGCTGCATAGATGACAGAAATAATTGACCGACTTCAAATTTTTCCCGTTTATAGTCACTGGTGCTTGTTGTCGTTGTTGGTTGATCATCTTCATCACCCCCGTCTTCTCTACATTACCTTGAAGTGTCGTCATCGCTGACAACCTCTTCTACCAACTAGTCGGTTTTCGCCCATAGATATCCGAGTTTGTGTGAAATTAGACATGAATCATCCGCAAAGCCCTGATCTTCCGGAATATTCTTATCGGTCCAACGTGACCCGACCCTGCAGGGGGCTGCAGGCAGTGTGACACAAAAACCAGTTTACCACAATTAGAAATGTCGTCAGTGATAATAGACAGTCATACTCCTAGCTTCATTTTGAAGACTCCTTTATTTTCCCCATTGTGAATCACTTAACATGATGTATTGGCATATGCATGCTTCATTAGTTTGATAAAGATTTGGAGAACGCCATAGTGTTGAAGTACTTTCCAAATTACTTCGCAGTCAACACTGTCGAAGGCCTCCCCAAAGTCAATGAAATTGCAGTGGGACTGTGACTCATATTCTATGCTATTCCTCACACGAAATGATAGTCTCAGCCCTCATCTACTCCTCTTCCGAATTTGTGTCCAGTAGACTAAGTCTTCACTTTCTTGAAAGTGAGACAAAGTCTGTCTAATTTTTATTGCATCCCTCAAATGAAATAAATGTGACCCTGCCCTCAGTCACCGAATCACTGAAGTAGCAGAAGTCTATCAAGAGTTCGCCGTTCTCAGTCATTTCGTCGGTAGTCTCTTAACCCATGGTGAGTTCTTTTCCTATGCTGTTTGCTTCCATTTTGACACTCATACCACCCATTAGGGTTTTGATGCTGCCCTCTGTCTACAGTTGTTTGTACAATTCTTCCTTCTTTCCTTGTTCTGCACTGTTTACAGACGCATAGTATTGGATAATTGGAACTTTCCTTCCTTTGAATTGAATCTTGTTGTCATTACCCTTGTGGACATCGGTTCCCACTACATAAGATTTCTCGATGCTGTTGATGGCATCATGGTAGCCACTCCCTCATAGTGTTCGGGGTTGTCGTCTGAGTGGCTTGAGTAGATTACTGACTTCCCACTTAAAAATTCGGAGAGTCCACTTCCATTCCATCTGCTCTCACACCTTCTAAACACTTCTGTATCACGTCTTCTAATGTCTTAGGTATTCTAATAAGTCTTCCCAGTTTCGAAGATTGTGCAGACATTCTATGTCTCTATGCTTATTTCTGATAACATGGAAAGAAGACACATCGACTGACCGGCTTCCCGTAGGGTTTCAACAGCTCACGTCATTTTGTTTCTCCGAGTACAGCAAAATAATAATTTGTTTTTCATATTTTTACTCTATGTCTGAGTTTATTGTAGAAACTGGATTTGTTTTTCTTGCTAGGGTCACTAACCCCACGCCAAACTCCCCCCCCCCCCATTTTCCCGGCTTGGAGTGGGCTAGAAAGCCAGCAAAATGAGCAGCGACAATTCCATTCAGGTGTTTATATAGTCAGTCATTATGAATGTGTACCTAGAACGTATACATTTGCAGATACGCTGGGTGAAAGTAATCTCTACCTCATAATAACCCATGAAAATGAGATTATAACATACATTTATAACACAGTATTATAAAGGTCATAAAGATAAAGGGACTAATGAAGATAATATTTACAGTTAACCAACGTCTCCAGGATTGCTTTCTTGGTAAGAGGAAACATTGGCAACTGGTTTCCCGAAGTCTTTCGCCAGAGAGCGTCATTGTGTCTCTCCGATTTCAGCAAAGAATAGATCCATGTTTTACATTTTTCCTAAAGACTGATTAGGTTGGTTTTGTGGGGTTCGAGTCGCTGGCGTAACCTGCTCTATTTTCTGCTGGCTTGGGAGAGGCCTACAATCTAATGAACTAGTAGACTAGTTCCCGTTAACATAGGGTCAAACGGGAGAATTTATTGAGACAAAATGATGGAAATAAAGGATAAAGTGGGGGTAATATTGGGAAATAAAAGAGAGAACAAGGAAACTACTGTAACAAGAATCGAAAATCGAGGAGAAGTAGAAAATGATACCCCTCTTTGTTTCCCTGTTTTCGGACAATCGGTGCTCCAAATTTTGTCGTATTTATAGAGTTAATTCTTCCCAAGCAAATATTTTACATAAAATAACAAAACTGAATAAGAAGAAAAATATTCGTAATTTGTGTGGGTAACCTATCTCAAATAGTGTTTGGAATAAAGCTATTATTATTAAATTATTAAATAATAATTCGATGATAGCTTCTCAGATCATAAGATGTGCATCTACTGCTATCTACCATCAGCTGCAGCTGATGAATACAGCATACCCTACGGGTGCTGTTGGACTGGCTAGTGAGTTCGACATTTGCACCAGCAGTTAAGGAATTCCAAGAAGCCAACAGACAGAAACAATGCAAAGCCGCTGTCAGCAGTTGAACAACAGTGATGCAGACCGACAGATGTATCACTTATTGAAGAAAGGGACATTGGAGGACAGTGTGTCAGAAAGAAGATGCAGACGGTCTAAATAGTATGGCTCCTCTTTTCACCTCGCATTAGTATGGAGGTGTGGGATTCATAGCACAAGGATCGTGTATGAAAGAATAAGAGAAAATGAATGACAGCTAGGTTGTCTGGTTTATAAAACTTATTGGTAAAAGCAGTGTTAGTAATTCAGACTATAAGAAGACAGGATATTTGGCTTTTTCGTGTTTAATCTCGTGTCTTAGAGACCGGAGCATGTAAAATAATCTAATCGTTTGTAGTAACACCAGAAGAGCACAGTATTCAGTTTTAGGTAGTATTCATGTCTTGTATAAAGTTATTGAGGATTTTATAGTGTGAAATTTGCATAGGACCAATCAAATGAGGTTCAGAATGGGACTGCCATAAACACACAGATATGTTATGGGTTTCCACTATTCAAAGTAATCTTTGCCACATTTGACCATTTTGCCCCAGTCATAATGACAGTACAAGCCATGGTGGTTTCTGGTTCCAGCATTCCTGTTATTATAGCAGATAGCGTTGACAATTTTTCAAATAATCTGCAAAGATTTATGGTTAGCTATATTCGACAAAGGACATAACCTCAGTTTTAGATACGAGTTTATATAACAATTCTTCAGCTCATATTTCAAGAGCTCAGTTATCTCCTTGGGGTAACGGGATAACTAAATGGTCGAGAGTTAATCGCTCCTAGGTTCTTCGACTTTCCATAACTGGATTTTCCTGAGAATAGACGTAACAGAAATTATTGTTGACCTGCTATCGTGTCTCCGTTTTTGATTGCATTTTTGGATTTCTTTTTAGTTATATTTATGGCCGCTTTGGGAGGGATTTAAGTTTGATCGTCTTTCAAGCTAGAAAACATTGTGAATTGATTTTACATTGCCATAGAAACCAAGAAGTACTTCATTCGTAGATCATGAGTCACTCTTAAATTAACTCTTGGGAGTCATGGGTTTTGATGGGCAGTGAAAATATGATGATACGATAGTACTTGTATTTCGTCCTCCGACCTAAAATGTACTTATTCGCCGTGGGTCAAAGAACTGTTAGCAAGCCAAATTAGAACAAAACTCACACCGCCCAAAATAAGAGGTATATTTCAGGCTTGTTACCATCAATTAAAGACTCGTGTTCATCTAAGCAGAGAAAGCGCACCAACAGCTGAACTTAACACGACAGCATAACAAAAAAGCATTGAAATGGAAGCGCTTTCACTCGGATTTAACCTCCATATCCCGAATAACTTTGTCAAAAGAACCGATGTCGCAGCTCAATTCGAAAACCTTTTCTATCAGCTGAATGACCTTACCCCAGTTGATGAGGACAAGAAGAGCTGGTTCAAATCTAAGCTGGTTGACGCTGCAAATCAATACCTCATTACTCCAATGTCATATTCCAAAGTCCTTTCTGATGAGCATCAAAGAGCATTAAAAGTTCTCAAAAATAATGACAGAATTGTTATATTGCGACCTGACAAAGGCTCAGGAATGGTGCTGATGGATAAAGAGGACTACATTGCACCGTTGAGTATCTCGGTTGATGCATCAGACACTGCAATCGGCGCAGTTCTGCAACAACTAGTTAACAACGAATGGCAACCACTCGCCTTTTTCTCGAGGCGCCTTCAAGTAGCTGAAACGAAGTACAGCACATTCGGAAGGGAACTTCTAGCTATGTACTGTGCTATCCGTCATTTTCGACATTCAGTTGAGGGTCGTGAATTCATCATTTTCACTGACCACAAACCTCTGACGTACTCTCTGAACTCAACTTCAGATAAGTATTCACCCAGGGAATCGCGACAACTAGATTATGTTTCACAGTTTTCATCAGATATTCGCCATGTTTCCGGAGTGAACAACACTGTGGCAGATGCCTTGTCACGTATTTGTTCTTTCACCCAAATCGATGGCATAGACCTTGTAAAACTGGCTCGTCTTCAAAAAGAAGATATTGAGCTTCAGCGTGAGTTGTCGAAAACAACTCTACAACTAGCCAAGAAACCCTTAGGTATAGGAAAGGATACTATTCTGTGTGACATTTCCACTAGTACTCCTCGCCCCATTGTGCCTAAAAGTTATCGCCGTAACGTCTTCAATACGTTGCATGGCTTATCCCATCCAGGTATTCGAACTACTGTCAAACTCGTAACTAGTAGGTTTTGCTGGCCTGGTATTAACAAGGAAGTAAGGGAATGGGCACAGACGTGCTTAGCTTGCCAAAAGTGCAAGGTAATAAGACACACTAAAAGCCCCCTTGGCACTTTTCTTATCCCTGATGCCCGTTTCGAACACGTCCATGTAGATTTAGTTGGCCCCCTTCCAGAATCTCATGGATACACCTATATGTTAACCTGCATCGATCGCTTCACACGATGGCCTGAAGCAGTACCCATCAAGGATATATCTGCTGAAACTGTCGCACGCGTCTTTGTAGAGAGATGGATCGCAAACTTTGGATGCCCATCTTCCATAACAACTGATCGTGGGCGGCAATTCGAAAGCGGTTTATTCTTCGCTTTGACTAAAATCCTTGGTTGCATGCGTTTTCGAACGACAGCCTACCATCCTCAAGCGAATGGTATGGTAGAACGTCTACACAGACAGTTGAAAGCTGGTTTATCAGCTGCAAATAACACCCACTGGACTGAATCCCTTCCGTTAGTTCTCCTAGGGATACGAAACGCCTTAAAAACCGATGCTGGTTGTACTACCTCTGAGCTAGTATATGGCACAACACTACGACTGCCAGGTGAGTTTGTTTCTCCCTCGAGCTTCCCACCAGTAGTAGATCACTCCTCATACGTCAGCAGGCTTACTAACGCTATGCGTTCAGTTAAACCTGCTCCCCTCCGACCACAGTCCATTGATGTTTTTGTTCACCCTTGTTTAAAAACTTCTTCACATGTATTTGTTCGTCGCGACTCGGTACGTCGTCCTCTAGAACCCCCGTATGACGGACCATATAAAGTGATTAAACGTATGGATAAATTCTTCGTTTTAGACAAAAAAGGCCGCGAAGACACCGTCAGTATCGACCGTCTGAAACCAGCTTACTTGGAAGGTAACCCCATTAGCCTGGAGCTAAACGTACCCGATAATTCACAAGTTATTGAATCTACTTCAGTCTTCGAAGAACTCCCTAGCACGGCGAAAGCCACCGAAACTTCGGTCGATAACTCTAAGAAAACGCGTTCTGGACGTCACGTTAGATTTCCAGAATACCTTCACACCTATCTCACATAACTGAGTGACACATCAATTTTTTTATGTTGCGTCATTTAACACAAGTAAATGATATTTCTCCTATAACCGTACATAAAATTAAATTAGAGGTATATTTTTTTTTCCCCGATATTTTGCACTTTACATTATTTTACTGTATAGTAGATGCATGTCATATTTTTTTGGTAAAAAACGCTTATTTGGTACATTTTTCTTGACAAGGTTCTCAGCATTCTTGTTTTCTTTTCCAGGTGCAACGGGCACTGGACAGGAAACAAACGAAGCACGGGATCCAACGAACAACATTGAGGAAGCTATGTACAGACACCCTATTAGCATAGGCAGACAGACCAGCAGGCTCTCGATCAAGCCGCTCGGAAGATTTTTTTCACCCATCAGGGAACCATCGAGATTTTTTTACTTCCGGCTGGTCATGTCTTAGGGTCCTCACAAACCCACTAGGGGGGGAGTGAGCTGTAGCGGTAAATAATTCCCCAAAATTATTAACCACAGCAATCATCACTCAACATTGGATGCTGACCATCACTGTTTAAGTCGACTTGTTTAGCTGAAGGCTTCCGGTCAAGCATCCCCGCCATTTGGTGCTCTTCGTCGTGTCACGTGCGTGCACGATTACTAGCTAGCTAAGCATTCATTCCTACCCGCGATTTGGTCCCAAAATATATATCGTATTTGGACGACAAAATCTGGTCTTTTGCTTTACCATTTGGTACTCGAAGAACGAACACTATAGTGGTTGTTGGTATAAGATCTTGCGTTAGTATAATCCGTACAACTCGCGAACGTCGATACCCGCAGCCCTCTAAATCATATTCCAAAGTCCTTTCTGATGAGCATCAAAGAGCATTAAAAGTTCTCAAAAATAATGACAGAATTGTTATATTGCGACCTGACAAAGGCTCAGGAATGGTGCTGATGGATAAAGAGGACTACATTGCAAAGATGAAAGCTGTGTTAAATGACCCATTGAGATTCAAAGTTGACAATTGCCAGAAAGATAAGACTGATGCAGTCGAAAAACGTATCACAAACGCACTGAGAGATCTGCTAAAGAAGGAATTGATTGACAACACTACGTACAATGATTTAAAACCCCGAGGGTCCCGCTTGCCACACATGTATGGCGTTCCGAAGATACACAAAAAACAAGTCCCCTGAGACCCATAATTTCGATGATCAACTCGCCCCAACACAAGGTGGCACGTTGGCTTGCAGAGAAGTTGGAACCTATTCGTAAACGGCTAGGCGTGCACACTATGAAGGACTCATTTCATTTCTCGGAAAGTGTGAACCACATGAACGTTTTAAATAAGTTCATGGTGTCATTTGACGTAACCTCCTTGTTCGCAATGATTCCAATCAACGAAACTATTGAGATCATTTGTCAGCAGTCTGATCTTCTCCCACTCCCAGAGTCGGAATTCAAACGCCTACTCCTTATGTGTACCACGGATGTGCAATTCCAATTTGACAACACTCTTTACCGCCAAATAGATGGTGTAGCTATGGGCAGTCCACTTAGCCCTGTTTTAGCAGATATATTCATTTCCAACCTTGAAAGAACAAAGTTGAAGCATGCAATCGACGAAACAAATTCCTACTGTCGATATGTTGCTGACACATTTATAGTGTGCAACAATGAAAGTCATGCTTCACACTTACTCGGATTATTCAATGATGCACACAGAAATATTGAGTTTACTATAGAACATGAAAGTGACGGAAAGTTCCACTTCCTCGAGATTGCCATGGAACGCCTAGAAGACGGTAGTCTTCAAAAGTCAATTTATCGAAAGCCTACATGGAAAGGACAATACTTACATTTCAATAGCTTTTGTCCGAATAGCTTTAAACGCGGTCTAGTCAAGACTCTGTACTATAGAGCGAGAAGAATATGCTCTATAGAGAAATTAGAGGAAGAATTTGAGTTTCTTGAAAAGACATTGAAGAGAAATGGATACCCTCAAAGGTTCATCAACAAGTATGGAAGATCTTAAGTCAAAAATGTAAAACAAATCACAGTGGGAAAAAAGCCAATCTACTTTCAGCTTGATTATAAAGGTGAAAACATTACAGCGATGATCAACAGAAGGCTGAGTACATCACTAGCTATAGCCTGTCCTGCAGCCAAGCTCGTTCCCGTCTATCAAACAACTTGCTCTTTGGTGCAATCAAAAATCGATAGATATCCCTCTCATGTGAACTCCAACTGCATATACAAATTTACATGCATCTGCGGGAGCAGTTACATTGGAAGGACAGAAAGAAGGGCATATCTACGATTTTCTGAACATGTTCCAAAAAGCTTACGTCTAAAGGGAACAAATTCTTTAAACAGTGCCATCGCCAGGCATCTCCTCGACACGGGTCATGAGGTGGAAATCGAGAAATCCTTTAAAATTATCAATAGACAAAGGAGCTCCATTCTCCTCAAGTTTGCCGAAGCAATTTCTATCAAACGCCTGAAACCAGATTTATGTGTTCAGAAAGAAGCAGTTGTTAGTCTTTCCTTGCCATGGTAACTGGATGTCTTTATTCTCAAATCTGATTACGTAATCTTTGTCTTTAACCTCACCCCTCCTTTTTTTATTTTTAAAATCTGTAATATTGCTTGTCTCTTGTTTCTATGACGTGATTTAAACTCAGTACATCGTTACCAAATTTATTAGTTACTCATCATCTTACTCACCTCTCGTCTTTATTAAGTAACTCTTTTACCATTGTATGCATACATCTATTTTGTTTAAACTTGAACTGCCTGTGAAAAAACTATATAAGCGCAATTTTCTGAGCACTGTTCACTTACTGTGGAACCTTCTGTCAACTGACAACATGTAAAATTTGCAAGTATATAAAAACCTTTTCTGTACGTAAACCTCACAATTTATTTAGGCTGTACGCAGCTGATGAGAAGCCGACGAAATAAATGATGGTACCATATTATTCTGCACAAACCGGTGTTGTTCTTGCTTTATTTAAAAGTGAGGATGATTAACCACAAACCCCGGCCTAACCATTCAGTTCAAACAGTGAAGATACGTGCTCAGTTTAAAATGACAAAATCTGTAGGCTGATAATTTTCGGGAAATATTTACCACTACAGTCTAATTAGATACTAATACACATCCTGACTGCATGTGTGCACCACCTGACAGGCCTCCCATGAGCTATAGTTCAGCGTGGTTTTTCACAGAAAATTTTCAATCAAAATCCCATGGTTTTATTATAGAAATGCCTTGCGACAATTAAAGCATGTGTGTACATACATGACACGAGCATGTATTATAACGATAAGATTTCCTGTCAGTAAATCTTAGACTGGGCCGTTCAGGGTATTTCACAAGCGGAAAAATCTAAACTTATGCAAAACGTCTGGAGACTAAAAACTTATGCAGCTGGTGACTTCCGAATTAATTGGCCTAAAATTGAGAGACGACTACACTTTCCCATAGGCTCTGATAAAATCAAAGTAAATGGAACACACTATATCTCTACCGTTACTAATAAAATTAATGGTCCTATTTGGCGTATTCGGAAAAGCAGGTTTGTTTCTGTTGTTGTGTTACAGAGAGATAACTTGGAGATTGGTTTAACTGTCGTGTCTTAATATACTTTTCTTATCGGAAATTCTCTCTACGCTTGCAGAAATTCAAGCCTTCAAACACTAACTAAATGCTGGTGATGAAGGGAGAACTGAGACAGATAAAATTACTCATTTTCAGACTTCTCATCTAAATCAGGTGAGGACATACTTGACATATCTGGCTTTTTTGTTTCAGCGAGGCCTTGGAAAGGAGATGATTGACTTAAAATATAAGACAACCATGGAGTTGATGATATCTTCACGCGATAAGATCAGGTAACTATCTGAATAATGCACCGAGTATTTTGAGTAAAAACAGTCCTCATCATGAAAACTTTGAAAGACAGTGCTAAGGCCTACTTCCATGACGTACGTGATCGTGTAGAAAAAAGAGGGAACCGGTGAAGAGTATGTAAACAGTTTTTGTTAAATTAAGGTTATTATACTACAAACCGTTTTATTGTATGAATGTCAACTAACGAAATCCAGTCTTTATTTTCCACAGGTTGCTGTTGACAATAAGAAGAGTGACCAGATGATCTGTGCTGTAAGTGACAATTTAATTAAATGAATGCTGGCAACGTCATAATAACTACTGTTGTTAATTATATGAACTACGTGTTTACGTAGACAGTTGGTTCAACAGTACATGGTTTGTCTATAATCAGTAAATTGTTGTTGTATGTTCATTGGAAAATTCAACGTTCAAAAATACTCACACTTAAGGTCTTTAAGTGTGAGTATTTATATGTAAACAAATAATTGGATTTGTACTCATTAATTAAGTAAATTTTTAAAGCGGAATAAACACGTTTAATATATCATTATTATTATCTCAAATGTCTGTATTAGTGTCACCGTTGATTACGACCTTGCTCACTAATAGTTTGTTTCTTTTTCAGGATAGTTCAATGGATCTACTTGAGGATGGGGTCAGATGTAAAGCTGCATTCAGACTTCATATTAAAATTCAACGTTGATTACAATTCACTTGTGATGTTACGATGAAAATATTGACAAGACTATACAAGTGTATCAATTATCTTAAATTATTGCCCAATTTGGATATCAATCAAGAATAAGACTCGATGCCGTACACTTCAAGCTTTATTTTTTCTCCCAAGTACTTGTAATCCATCCGAAACATACTTCGGTTTTCTTTATTAATGCGGAGACAGTATTTCTATATTTCTTGATGTGCTCCATTGATGATGCCCGTAAACTGGCGTCCCCCATGTACAAAATGAGAATATATTATTATTATTATTACTTGTGTGTATCCTTTGCAACTCTAAATGTTCATTAATCCTAAAGAATTCATTTGCTGAATTGTTGTTAACTCTTTTTCTTTTAACCAATAAACAAATGAAATATATTTATTTTCATAAAGAACCTTTATTTTAATTGCAAGTTGTTTGACGGAAAGAGAATAAAGGAAAAATTATGCGAGTAATCGGGGGAAATTCTGCTAATTAGGGGGAAATCATGACTTAAAAAAAGAGGAAAATGTGACAAAAACTGGGACAATGTGCGAAGTCTGGGAAAAAGGGTAAATTCTTATCATTGCCCAATTTTTCCCCTTTTTCCCTCAATGGAATGTCCCATTTTTCTCCCTTTTTTAACGCGAATTTTCCCGTATTTTTCGGATTGGGAAGGTATCGATACCTTAAGGCAGGTTTAGTGATGTTGGGATTTACTTGGATAGACCAAAGAAATTAAAAGGCATATCTTCGTCGACAACTTCTGGAAATCACTACCGCTACACGACTGTAGATCATTTGAGAAGATTAAATCCATTAAATTGTTCTTTTTTGGATTGCTATGGACTATCCAAATTCACCTATAGGTTTCTAGTGTTTAAAGAATAATTTAAATATAAAAGCGAATGTCTCAAGGTAACTAAATCTATCTTATGTTACACTGTTGTGCGGCAGATAGTGTAGTTTGTCGCTTGAATCGGTTTACTGGCATTTTAAATGAATTATGAAGCGAGTAAATAAAATATCAATAATGTCGTTTTGAGAGTAGATAGACCTCATAACTGCACGTTACTAGATGTATTGTGGATTTTGGAATGATAATATGTAGATATTCTATCAAGATGTGTTAAAAGGAAGGTTGCAATGACATAAACAATCTTTTATATTTCTTACCAAACAGTTACACCAACTACAAAAGATACACCAAATGTAAGTTATATTTCAAAGAGCAATATAGTGTAAAACCTTAAACTGTTAGTACAACCCCTGGTATGTGAACGCTTGAAGGGATAGAACGCGGAAAATTAACACAATCTTTGTATTGGCGCTACATATAAGTGAGAAGCGTCCAGTGTTCAATAATAGTTCACGGGCCGGTGCGGACAGAATAGATTTCTTGGTGCCGGACACTTGGTTGTAAGGGGAGACTCCTGATATCCGGTAAAATTTTGCTCTGTATGTTTGGTCACATGACTGTTTGTAGCTTCGGCTGGTTTCAAGGAAAGTAGTGCGAAGATCTTTTATATGCGGTTCGCAGTACAGGGTGTGCTAAGACCCTGTCACTTCTGAAAATGGAGTTGATTCTTTTATCCATTAGTTGTTCAGTGTGGTTGAAGATAGTCAATAACGGTAATATATACAATTAATACAGCTTGTGCAGACTTAAAAACGTACTAACAGATAGACAATGAGTACCTTTGAGTGGTTCTGGTTATCAGTAACCTTGTAGGCTGTAATTAGGCCACCTCTGAGCTGACCTAATTTCTTCATCCCTTCATCAAACAGTTTATTCCGGAGGCCATTCTTTGAACTTTTTCCGAAAGGTTGACGTTCTTTCTGAGGAAGCAATGATATTGTGGACTTCAAATTGTGGTCTTACATATGTTTTGAAAAAGCTCACGAGCAAGCACACCTAACTGTCTAGGTGTCAGCGTATAACCGCATATTTCTCCGCAACATCATCCGTGTTATTCATGCTTGCGTCCACTTTTTCCATTAGAACTAATCTAAGTCGCGTTCTGATGTTACACAGAACACGTTACTGTCATTCAGGCAGTACCTTACTCCCTGCTGCGTATCGGTGTGTATTGGAACTACCTGGTATTGTTTAAGGCTAAAAGTCATACCACTGACCAGTACCCAGTCTTCCGGATTTCTTGGGTCTGTATGCAATCTACCGGAGTCTTCCAAACGATTTGTGACCCTCGAAATCTCCACGTAATCAGCGCAGAGAAGATATAAATAAATAAATAAATGTATCCTCATAGTACAGTACATGAGGGACGCCAGTTTACAGGCATCATCAAATTGTTACAGAAATAGAACCATATAATTCAGTCACAATTTACAGGCAGTAGCAAGATATGCTTTACATGTTCGCTGGAGATTATACATACACTTGATAAATGTTAATCCCAGTAGTATAAAACAGCCTTTTCGCTTATACACAACCATTTCTGTGCACAGTTGGAAAAATCTGCTAGATTGTCAGTGAGTACAACACATCAGGAAATACAGAAGTATTGTCTTCGCATTAACAAAAAAAAACCAGGTCTTTGGTGGATGGATTATAAGTGCCTGGGAAAAAATAAAGCTTGAAGTCAATATTCATACATAACTTTGTTGTGTGCAGAGTCCTCGAATTATAGTTCATTGGTGTGTTATTTTGAAATCAGTGATGTGTTTATCTCATTTGATCTGCAATGTCATTGTTGGGAGTAAATATATAAGCTTCAGATGCATTAATTGATGGATTTCTACTGCTTGTGGGTATTTTCTTAGCGTGAGGAGGGTTTATGAAATTCAGCTGTTCCGACAGGAGTTGAGAATATTAACTGCTCAGCAACATTATTGATATAAGTTCATCACATTGTCTAAGGAAAGGTGGGTTGCAGTTGGTGAGGGATATATCGTGCCCAACGAGCGTACATCTGTCCATGTGATGTTGTGGTGAGTTACACCTTTTTCATGTTGTCGGTTTATATCCATTTTATTCCACTTTTTGTGTTGGGTAGTAGTTTTACAAACGAGATTTCTTGTCTGTTTGAGGATACGTATCTTAACCGTTAATGTTTTATCTAGAATTATAAATATAGGCAAAAAACAACAGGTGTAGTATTTAAGCTTATACATTAAATGGACCTATAATTTCGGAGGCTCTCAGATAGGAACTAGGACTACTGTCGTTTGCAAACTCTTGTAGTTTGTCATTAAGCACCTTTTTGAAGGAGGCCAATGTACTTGCTTGACGCATTTCCATTGGCAGTTTATTCCATATCTGTGCATACCTAATCAAGTAAAACTTTTGCCTGGTGGCTGTTTTACATTGTGCGATAGCTACTGTACCCTTAGTGTGTCTTAGTTTGTAGCCATTGTCATCTGAAAGTCGAGTGCCATTAGTAGAGGTAAAAACTAAGTGGTTTAGAAGCCTATAGTAAAGTGTTAAGTTTAGTCTCAGGCGTCTTAGCCATAGTGTTTCTAGTCCTAGGGTATCACATCTAGTGGAGTAGTTCGCACAATTTTCGGTTCCGAGTAATTTTAACGTGAAGTACCTCTGCACTCCCTCGACCTTCAATTTGTCCTCTGTGCGTATGCTACTATACATGAATGAACAGTATCAAATAAAGGACGCACACAAACCTTGTACAACAGAATTCTAGACTCATTTCTGTAGAAGTTCCTGAGTAGAAAGCCGATAAGTCTGCGTGACTTTGACACTTGTTTGGAGATATGTTCAGAAAATGATAAGTTATGTGAATATTTCAGCCCTAGGTCCAGTACAGATTGCAGTCGTTGAAGTGCATGGCCTTGAATTGTCAGGTCAAGTTCTAAATTGTTGCAACCTATGCAGAGCCAGCCACTTTTTTCGACATTAAATTGGAGTTGCCAGGTGTCGCACCATGTATCCATTTTTTCTGATTCTTGCTGTATGGCGTTTACTGTTATTCCAAGATCTGTGTTCTTGCATTTATACGTCACTTTTAAGTCATCTGCATATAGTATTGGCTTACCTACACTAAAGCATTCACAGATACTGTTTATATATATTATGAATAAGAGTGGGCCTAATACACTTCCCTGGATTACACCACTACTTACTGGTTTAGGCCTTGAGATTATCGAGCTAACTTTCGTTGTCTGACTTCGGCCACAGAGAAATGATTTTAGATGGTTGGAGGCAATCGGCAGGAAGCCTTGGACCTAGGTTTCGTGCTAGTTGGCACTCATCAGCAAGGCGTATCTGCAACCTTGAGGGAACTGATGTCCCTTCTGAGATTCGAACCCGCGTCACCCAGTGCTGCAGTCAGAGACGTTACCACTGAGCTATTCAGGCTCGCGACTGACCTCCTGTAGGACTGTGTTGGATATTTTTGATTGAACACTAGTCAGTAACTAGTGTAATGTGTCTAGTCCCATCTTCGGTGCAGACTGAATTCTATCAGTCATGTTTGCAATGTGGCCACCATGCTAGGTGGCTCGCCATTACTAGCATGGTGGCCACATTGCAAAGATGACTGATAGAATTCAGTCTGCATCGAAGATGGGACTAGACACATTACACTAGTTACTGACTAGTGTTCAATCAAAAATAGAAATGATTTTATCCAGCTCAGGAGAGGATCACATATCCCTAGTAAGCATAACCTGCTGACTATCAGATTATGGGGAACTCTGTCGGAGGCTTTTGTTATATCGAAATATAGTACAATTACTAGTTCTCTGTTGTCCCTACTTCGTGTAACTTCGTTGAAAAAGTCTATGTGACAGGTCACACATGATCTTTTTTTAAGAAATCCGTGTTGTGATGGATTGATAAGTTCATGTTCTAGTAAGTTGTCTGACACTTGGTCTTTAACCACTTTCTCCATTATTCGGGGTATTACCGGTGTTACATTGATAGGTCTATAGTTGCATACACTGGTTTTGGCCCCTGCTTTGTGCTTAGGTAATATGTATGTGGTTTTCCACACTTCGGGATAAGTTCCAGTTTCCAGCGAGAGAGTAAATATTCTAAGTAAGAAGGCTACCATTTCCGTGCTACCATTTTTGTATATGACAGATGTTATGTCGTCTGTTCCAGTACTACCATTAGACTTCAAAGTCTTAATCGCTGAGTCTATATTTTGTATATTAAAGTCTATTTCGCCTAATTTGTGGTTACTTTTGCAGGTCATTTGGAAATTTGGGGTCGGGTGCACTCTGACGTCATTGCAAAACCACTCATTGAGGAGTTCACTTATAACCTGGGGATCATTGTATATTATACCTTTATGTTCCAAGCTGCTTACAGTATTGTCTTTACTGCTTTTTAGGCGTTTCTGCAATATCCTACAAAGTTCCTGAGTTTTGGAGATACCCACAAGCGCTTTATTTTCTTCAAGTTGTGACATTATTTTGTGTTTATCTTCAAGCCGTTTAAGAGTTTCATGTATTTGGTTTAACGCATTAAATTCCTTAAATACATGGTATCTCCTTTTTAATTTCTTTAGTTTTAGTCGCGTTTTGCGGTCTATAAATGGAGTTGGTGTCTTTAGAGAAGATTTTAGGGGCGCGATTGTGTCCCTTGCTGGGCCAATTGTTTTGTAGAAAATATCAAGTGATACTTCTAAGTTATTGTTGATGAAGTATTCTTCCCAGTCAGAACTTCTCAACAGATCTGATAGGAATTCCCAATCGGCATTCTTATAGTCCCTATATTGATAGTGCACCGGGGAATTTTTAGGTGTGTGTTTAGTTGTTAGTCTGAGGGGTAGCGTGCAGTGCAATATGTTGTGATCACTGTTATCAAGTTTATTTCCTACCTCTATCGAGATGGGCTCTATTTCATGACAAAGAATTAAGTCAAGGGTGTTTTCATTTCTTGTAGGGAGGCGTACGCACTGCTTCCATCCGCCTACGTCTATAGCTTGTAGTAGCTCGTCATGGATTCTAGGTCCTGCACAAGTATCCCAGTTTACTCCAGGTAAGTTGAAATCGCCACAGACTACTTTGTAGTCAAAGTCCAGCGAGGCTACATGCTCTAGTATTTCTCCAATAGTTATATCAGTCATTTCAGAGCTATTAGGGGGTCTGTATATACATCCCACAAGAATTTTATTTTCGTTTGTGTGGATGCTTATCCACTTAGATTCAGGGAGTTTGTCAGTAGTTGGGTTATTAAAAGTATTGGGGTTAGTGGATTTAGAGGTATATATTAAGCAGCCGCCTCCTCGTTTGTCAACTCTATCGTTCCTATAGATGTCGTAGTTGTCTGTTACTAGCTTTGAGTCAGGTATATCAGTAGTAAGCCAGGTTTCAGTCACTATTAATAGCGTTGGCCGTTCTATGTATGCCAGGCAGCGAAGCGATGTTATTTTATTAGGGAGAGATCTAGCATTCAGGAGCATAATCGTTAGTAAACCAGAGTTATTGGAGGAGAGGTTAACATGGTTACTTGTTACTATCCCTACGTTATGTTTGGAGGGGCTCTGAGGTGAAACAGAGTCAGTGTGTGTACTATTTCCCGGATGAATTGCGAAGCGAGTGGGGCTATTGTTTGCTGCATCCGAAAATAATCCTGTTGCATGTTTTGACTTTTAGCATCCATGGGTGGGCATCTGAGTTCATTTATTGGTGATATATAGTTTGCTTGACCTAGGTACCCTGTGTTAAGATTACCTTGGTAGTTGTACCTCATGGGTCTTTCATAGTCGTATGCATATTGGCTCACATCACATGTGTGAGTGAAGTTATTGAGAGGGTCAAGTGTCGATCTATACTCATTATGTTGCTGAGGTTTAACATAGATAGTGTGAGAGTTTGGACGAGAATATTCATTAATATGGTGCCTATATGAGTCCCGTTTGGTGCTCCATATATCTTGATGACACATTCTACGTTGCATTCCCAAGTTATGTGCGTTGCTAGGCATATTACTCCTAGTTCGGGAAGGGGTGTTCTTAATCACATGATGGATGATATTTTGGGGAATATGGTATTTTACCCATGCAGTGTCATTTTTTAGACTGACATGTTGCTTATTAGACTTATTGAGAGGGAGGTATGTCGAAGTCTGGAGTGGGACTCTAGGCTTTGTCGTCTTTCTTGCAGTTTCTACTGCGGGACTCTCGGGCTTGCATCCAGATTGAGTGTGGTCTGTCAGTGGTTTCTGGTCAGCCATAGTTTGTGAGTCAATATCAACCTCATGTATGTCAGCAGGTTTTCCAGATGTGCTCTCATGTACTTTAAGATTGCACCCAGTGACACTGCTCTTACTGAGTTTCGAGTCGCTTTTACTTGCCCATTTTTTTCCCAACACTATACAGGTGACTTGCTGTGCTTCTGTGTCCGTCGACACCTTAGCACTGATACCAGGTGCATTTCTCGGTGCGTTCAACTTTGTATCGAAGGAGTTCTTGTTTGCTTGCCTTTGGTTAGTTGTTTTATCCGAGACTACTTTAATAGTCTTGAATTTAGTGGCAGTAGCCAGAAGATCTTCGGTCTTCTTAAATCGTTCAGCTATTATGTAGCTGTCGAACCTAAAGAGTATGGGACATGGATGCTTTAGGTCTTTTTTACTTAGGCGAATGCACTGACAAGGTGCACTCAAGAGATTTGCAGCCTTCAACAATGAGTGCTGGACCGACTTTATGGGCTCGCTATCTGGTACATTATACACTATAGCGTTTTGTTTCAAAGCCAGCCTTTTAACAACTTCGCTGGGTAGAAAGTCAGTGGCGTTTTCTAACTCCTTCGCATTTTCTGAGTCAGTAGGCGTCATTCTAGAAGTCATATTAAAAAGCTTTAGGATTGTAGGATCCTGCAGTTCCTTTTTCACAAGTGAGATAGTTTCGGGTCTACATTCTAATGAACTTAACTTCGTTTTTAATTCATCTATCTATAGCTGCATCTCTTTAATAATGCATGTTATGTAAGAGAGCTCTACCTTTTCAGACAGAACATCCACCTGTATTACAGGGGTCAGAGTTATGTTCGAGTCTTTTATGTTGGGTGAACTACTAATAATAAGGGGTGGTAATGTGTTATTAGACGAGCTGGTGCTATTTTCTAAATTACTGGTGTTCACACGAACACTCTTTTTAGAATCTCGGCCCATCGTTATTAAAGATCAATCAACAGTAAGCAATAAATGAATATAAACGAAAACACGTGCAAAAGCGTCACCTGGTTCGAACGTACCGGATCGTAAGCAATATGGGTTGCTAGAGTAGAACCCTGTGAAACTCAAGACATTGGATTATGTTTAGATGACCTAACACAAATGACCACTGCCCAGAATTCTCTTCCATCTTGGTAATCTCCGAATCTTGAGAGAAGTGGGCTACGGAAACCCTCCTAAATTATTTTCAAAAGAAGAATATTTGCATAAACTATAGATATTCGCAGTACATTTATAACAAAGTCTATTTCAACTAATACCTAAATGTTGCTTTGCAACGTAATATGTCTCATGGTAAGCCTCACTGCACTTACAATACATTACTTACCTGTTGAACTCAGTTTCTGTCGAATAGTTCTGTTAGATCCTGGGTTGAATGTCTGTTTTTTGAAGACATCTGCGAATATTAACCATTACTTGTTAGCAAATTATAATTTTACCCTCGACGATGCTGCTGATCATGTAGCATCTTCTCCACATACATATTTTCTAATGCATTCTTCGTACCATTCAAAGCTTTATATATCGCTAGTAATCTCTTAAGCTTCAAATCCAGGTGATAGCTCCCAATTGTGCTATCTTAAATAATTTTCAATTGTTTCCACGAAGTATATTTTCGCCGTAAACACCAGGTGATCTAGCTCGTAGTAGAAGTAGATGTATAAGACCTGTTTTCAAGGAGGCTACTCAAGAAAATGTGATGAGAATTAATAAATAATCACAAGGCATTCGAGCGAATTGCAAGTAAGATGGTGAAACTTCAAAATTGACACCGCTCAGAACATGAAGGAGTACTTAAAAAATTAATGTTCCTTTATGAAGGTAAGAAAGGCCTGCACCTGGCGAACTGAAGAGGTTATCTGTCTGTTTGGTACTGAGTTCAATAAAATTCTTGACACACATTTCTTAAAAATAAATTATTTTTACTACTTTTGAGTAGCTTTATTACGTATTCCGGCTGATTGTAGCCTCATAGTTAGTTGCTATTTTGGTTTAATCTCAGGGTGGAGTTTTTGTTTGCCTTTTAGTGAAACTGTGCATTAAAATATTTATTTCCTGCGTACATATTTTCGGTGGCATCATATTCTTGCACTGCGTTTTATTTATTACACTTGTATCAGGAAATGTTGCTTCATACTGATATCTGCTCAATGCAGTGGATTAAAGGATACAGGAAATTCAAAAGTTAAACGCATGTTTTCGAATCTTTACAGAATCATGCTAATATCTTTTAGCCTACATATCGAAACCCTCTAGTAACCACCGGTTTAATGTGGCGCCACTCCAGAAAAGATATATGCCAAACAATAGCCCTCAACTTTTGAAACAGAAGCGAAGAAGCAGTTCAATAAACAGGTTAGTTCTTTTAATAAAAAGATTCGAGGCTTCATTATTCAACCGCAAATACAAGCTTACGGGTGCAGTTTTGGGGACAGACTCGCAACCAGCTCTGCGGACATTAGTCTTCCAAACATGAGGAAGGTGCAGTTTCAATTTCTTACAGCACTTCAAAGCACATGAGTTGTCAGCAGTTATAATAATAATAATTTGTATTTCGTATAAACGGGTAAGTTTACAAGAAATGCATGCAATTTTTACAGGCTCGATCAGTTATGTTGTAAATTGCAATCCGGAGGTATCATATATTGATACTTTTTCAAAAGTTTGAATTGTTCAATTATTGTACAAGCAATCAGAACAAGTTCTTATAAACGTTAAATTGTAAACCGTTTACTAAGGTCACCATGAAAGTTGAGCGACAACCCAAACTTCGTTCTGTTTCCTGCTGGTCGTTGTGGTCAACCAGTGAATAGCGTATATCTGGGTGAGTGCTATGCCGCCACGTGATTGAACGCTACTTCAGGAAGGGGAAAAAATTCTGCGCAGCTGCAAAATGGTATAAAATGCAATTATGAATAATACATTATTGGAAGTATATTTACAAGATAAATACAAGAAGAAGAAGCTATATAGCACTTGAAATGATAGTATAAATTTGCAATATTTAATGCTAACCACATTGGTCCAAGCATTGAAACCATGATGTTTTCGATGAAGATATAGCTTTGTTCAAAAATTGGTATTGTTGTGTTTTTAATCAAAGCAACCAGACTTTGGGCAAGCAACAAATATGAACAAAGAGCAAGTTTTAGCTTTAATAATGGTCTAGGTAGTTAACATAAAGAATAGTATATATATTTTTTAAATTTCGATAGCAGTTTGATGCCACACCGTATTTTCAGTACAAGTATGACATTTTCAGCATGGATATCAGTAGCCCAAATTTTGCAGGCCGACCATAGATATCGGGTGTGCGTTGGCAGGGGATCGAACCCCGGACCATGTGCATGGTCGGCGAGAGTTCTAACCACTGTGCCACCGACGCACAAGTGCGTAGATAAAAAGATTATCGTGAGGTAGGTAAGTGATATTTAAGTGAGGAGTGAATTCAAAGATCTGGAGAATTAGAAGCTGTAGAACAAGCTGACCTGTAAGATGCCTCACGAATTTCTGTAGGGCCCAACGGGTAGCATCTTGACGAGAAGTTGAACAGGCTTGTAGGTGGTAGGAGCGAAAGCAATTTTTTATTTATAATTTAGATCTGTACAACACTCATTATGGTTTTGTTGTTGAGGGTCCAGACTAATGTTTAACTCTCCAGCTGTTAGAAAATGCATGTTGCTGTCCTACAGATTGGAGCGATTCACAACTGTGACCACTACCATACCTGCTGATCAGCATGCGCCACCGTTCCTCCTTTTTTATGTCAACCTCTGAGATTTTTTGCAAACTGTAGTTGCAGTATTGCATTGCTTACAATTGTAATCATGACATGCGCTTCCCATTAGGTCACTAGTTACATCGATACCTGAGTATATCCTTAGCAGTATCACCTTTATACATGCATACATGTATACAAGTATTTTTACAAACGCCTAGGAAATTGCGTTTAAGAAGTATAAGGTATAGAAGTAGCTAGTATTACAGCAACTAAGTTGTAGTCTATAAGGCAGAGTAAAATGTGTATTGGAACAGTTAGTGATAAAATTACTTATAATGATCCTGAAGAAAACAGCCAGTTAACAGAGCTAGTTATGCTAAATTTTCATGACCGATTTTCATACGGTACGCATTAGACATTGCAAAGTAACCCTTCAACTTATATAATGTTAAAAATACCGCGAAATATTATAAAAAGTATACGTTTTAGAAAAGTATATGAGAAAAGGTGGATATTGGCTGAGTAAAGTCATTTAGACACAAAAAACATCGTATTATTAACTGTATATACATAGGTAAAATATCAAAAGGTGTGGTTGCTAATATAATTGTTTATAGAAATACTTATACTAACATGAATTACTGAAGACTATACATTAAGGAAAATCAGTAAATTAGCTAAACGTTCGCTGCGTACGTAGCAGAGTCGAGTTATACTTATGTGACTATACTGAAGACTGGATTGGCTTGCAATTTCTGTTCTACCAACAGTTGTGGTCTTTTAGACGAGCCAGGGCGGACATGTTAATGTGTCTTTCTAGGCTGCGTTTTAACCCATCGGGATTTTCAAAACATTTAATTTCAGATGGTAGTTGGTTCCAAAAAGTGCAATATATAGTGGTGAAAAGGTTTGCCCAAACGGATTTTCTGTGGGTAGCCACCTTGAGAAGGTAGTCGTGGTTTCGCAGCTGATATGACTTGATATTTTCCCAAATTATAGATGAGTTAATATAGCAATGTTTCCTCATGACTTTGAAGAGCATAAATAAGTTGCACTTCACTCTCCTTAACCATGCAGGTTCTAATTTCAGACGTATACACCTGTCGACATATTCCACTTGTTGGTCAAACCCTATTATGCGTTTCTTGAGGAATCTCCGGAAACTTTCGATTTTTTTCGGTCTGCAGACTTTAAGTTACTGAATAGGAGAGCACAATATTCAAGTTTGGGTCGCCATATATGACTTTCTCTAAGAAGGATGGCTTAGAGGTGCTTTCGTCCCTATCATACCAAAGGGCTTTCTTACTCCGGACTCAGCATTTAGTTTATTTACTTCTTTCTCCCCCATATAGATCACGGCGGCCTGCTTAAAACTTGGGCTACCAAAATTTTCCGTCACTTATATTGCATCTGATTTCTTGGATTTATTTTGTTTTAATTATTCAATTATGTGTCCAAAACGTGTTACTTACTCTCGCGATTATTTAAAATGTTTTCAACCGGATAATTTACGAGTATATAATAACCTTAAGAAAAAGCATCATGGTGGGTGGCAAAGATCCTTAAAGTGTACTCCAATGCATCAGATGACTGTTCCTGTGATTATGAGCACTAATTGCAGGTCATTATCGAACAAGATTAATCACTTGGATTCTCTATTATATTCAAATATTTATCGTAATACAGGTGTAATAACGCTTCAGGAAACTTGGCTACACGACTCATATGATGATAATTTAATCTTACTAAATGGTTTCAATATGTACAGACAAGACCGAAGTAGTTCAAGGAAGAAGCGAGGCGGCGGTGTTGCTACTTTCATCAATTCTCAGTGGTCTGTTGCCAACAACGTCTGTTTTAAATTCTCAAATGATAATATTGACTGTATAACTGTCAAATGTCGACCTAAACACCTATCTAAATACAAATTCATTTATATCACGAATATTTATATCACACCTTGTTGTAGCACTTCAGAATTATCTATGCTTGCTGATGAATTCACTATTTTCGCTGCCGCCTCTTTTGGTAACTCCCTGTCCATAGTGACAGGTGATTTTAATTCATGTGACTGCAGCTTTCTCACAGTGATAGGTCATGAAAATGTTGTTAACTTTCCCACCAGACTGGATAATTCCCTTGATCTTGTATTTATCAATGACTCCGGAATATACGAAGCTCGTAAAAGAGCTCCACTGTTTAACTCAGATCATTGTATTGTACGGGTTTTACCTAAAATTTATGGAAAATTACACAAGAGAACTTTTTCACACCTTTCCAAGAAAACTGTACATGGATGTTACTCTATGGAGAATGTTCAGAACCTCAGAAGCATGCTCAAAGATACAAGGTGGGACCTGTTTAAAGAAGACTCTCTTGATGACACAATCTCTAATATTACAAGTTATCTCAAATTTTGTCTTGACACCTGTTGTCCCAGAGAAACGCTCTTCATCAGATTTGACCGTTTCTCCTCTCCTCAACTTAAAAAGCTTCGCAGACAGAAAGAAAAATTATATAAAATGAAGGATAATGCTGGTTTGAAAAGAATTAACATCCTAATAAAGTCCGAAATGCACAGATTGAATTCAATTTACAACCAAAAGTTCATATCCTGTAAAAATGCGTCTAACATATGGAAACTTTTCAAAGAAATTACTGGTGGTAAGCAGATGAACAGTATTCCTTTTCCCCTTGATGTTTCCAAACTAAACAAGTCCTTCATACATTCTCCCACGAATGCCAAACTTTCTAGTGTTACAAGTATTAATGAAACCTGCTTCCCTGGATTTACTACAAATGACGTTCTAAAATGTCTCCAGTCTATGAACCCTTCTTGTAGCCTGGGTCCAGATGGTTTGCCTAGTGTTATTCTTAAAAATTGTGCAGATATCCTGTGTTATCCTCTCATGGACATATTTAATGATTCTTTTTCCAAAAATGTCGTGCCAGCCGCTTGGAAGGACATTAAAATTGTACCTATTCCTAAGTCGTCTACTGCGACATGTTTTAAATTCAGACCCATTGCTATTACTTCCCCTTTTCTAAAAGCTATGGAAAAGTTGCTCTTACTTAATCTTCAACCTTCACTTAAAGCCTTTAACGATCCCAAACAATTCGCCTACAAACATAGTAGAAGTACTTTGGACGCAGCTGCAGTCCTGTATCATAACATTGTCTCCAGCTTAGACAAGGGGGCTAAATTTGTTCGCTGCACCTTTCTAGATTATACATCTGCTTTCGACTCAGTACCTAGGGACATTTTACTAAACAAGCTTGCTGAAACTCAAACTGACTGTTGGGTTGTCAAATGGCTCCATTCTTATTTCTCAGAAAGAAAGCAATACACTGTATGTCAGGGAAAGTCGTCCACTTCATTGCTTACTGAGGCTGGTGTCCCTCAAGGCGCTGTCCTTTCTCCTTTTCTGTTTTCTTTCTTCTTGCATGACTTGCCTCACTCCGATGAAATGAACTTTGTTAAGTATGCCGATGATCTAACTATTTCAATGTCTGTTAACTCTCAACTTGACTGTATTAAGATTAACAACTTTCTATCAGAAATTAGCAAATGGTCTTCGTCTAACGGCCTTAAACTTAATCCTTCCAAATGTCAGACTGTTAATTTCAGTTTCCGATGTAAACGAAAGTTAAATGAAGCCGTTGGTTCCTATGACCCTTGCAAAATCGATGATACTGATATAGAAAGCAAGTCTGAAGTTAAGTATCTTGGATTAGTTCTCTCTTCTGACCTATCTTGGTCTTCTCATGTCTTAGCGATTTCTCAAAGAATATTTCGTCTGACTTTTTACATTAAGAAGTTAAGGCACTCAGGCATAACCCAACCACTCCTCTTACAGTTTGTCAACTCGTGTATTTTACCTATTCTTCTTTACTGTTCACCCTTATTCTTTCCTGGATTGCTAAAAAAGGACTATGTCATACTTCGTAGAACTCTGAAGACTGTCAGTAGGACGAGTGGTATCCCATTGGGCCATATCGTTGGCATTGTCACCGATAGGCATTTGATGTCATGCAACAGATTCGCTAGAGGAATTTTGTCAGACTCTGAGCACCCACTCTACCAGCAGCTCCAACCTTGTGTCTCCTCAGGTAAAACAAGAAGTCTTTTCAGAAGACTTTATGCACGTACGTCTAAGTATAAAAATTCCACTATACCATATTTAGCACGTACTCTATGTGATGAAAATAGTGTCAGAAATGAACTAACTAACCTTCTTAGCACCACTAAATAGACCATTTCCTTCAACCTTAAAGCATCATACTTTATTGTTATTGTATTTCTTATATTTATAATCCTCTCAATTTTTTCGTTTTGTTTATTTTATTTTTCATAAGTGTGGACATAATTTTAAGCTGTATTATGACTGTTAACTTTGTATTTCACCTCACTATACCATATCAACAGAACATTAGACCCAATTATCCATAACATGCTAAAGTTTCCAAACTGAATCGACAATACCGTTTGAAACAAACTCACTGTTATTAGTATTTATTATTATTATATTATTATTATTATATATCTAATAATTATGTCGTTAATGTGGACAAATTCCTCCGATTAATTTTTGTTTTAATTTTTAATTTTATATACACTTTGAGTAAATCAGATGCAATATTGTGACAAATGCTGAGAATTCCATTCTGTATTATAAGTACTGTTTTTGGAATAAAGTAAATTATTATTATTATTCTTATGATAAACTGGTTAATGATGGCTAAAAGGGCAGCCAGCACATGCTATGTAGGGTTTCTGTTGCTTGGACACCTCATGCGCTTTAGTTTTCTTAATGGAAATGGGACGTTTGTCACAACACCCAGAAAACTTGCTACCTTGGGTAGCTACGTTCGACTGGTACTTCACAGTGGATGGATTGTCAGACAGAGGAGCAAGTGACTTATAAGCGGATGGGTGGAACATCAGTGAGATGGATTTTCGGGCTCTTGACGTTCTTGTCAGTGTGCAAACGATGTATTTCAACATCATGTTCTGTTGACTCATCTGTGTCAACCATTGCAGTGTCAGAATCAGTATCGTTATTTAATACTTGGCTAATATTGGTCTGTGCCTGTGAAAATGTCTGATGCATGCAGTCATCAGGTATTTCACCAGACGGAGTAACACATAGAACATCATCTACACTTTTCCTATTAGAGTTATCAGCATTCAGTGTTCCTGAGCGGCATCGTCTTTGGCATGGCGTTAAATCAGGTGCTACTCTAATGTTAGTGTAGGGTGTTGAAGAGCCTATTATCTTACACGATTTTAGAAAGTTCCTTGATTTTTCAAAAGACCTGAACTTGAAAAGCAGCGGACATGGGTGGTTTGCAGATTTCTTACGAAGACGCGAAACCTGACATTCTGTCAACGACATATTACAAGCCTTTGGACATGAAGTTTTAAGTTTGGCAATAGGCTCTCTGTCTGGAATTTTATAGGCCAAGACGTTATGTGAAGATATTATCCTCTTGACAGCTTCTTCAGCCAAGTAGTCAATTATGCGCTCGGATTCGACAAGTGATGCAGGACAGATTTCTTGTGATGTGTCACACAGTTGCTTGAGGGGCATAATGCTGTCAAACTTGCTCTCTACGTCTTCTTTGTGTAACAACAGAAGACAAGGGCCAGGCGACAGATCGTTTATTAGGGAAATTCAAGCATATTTATATATTTTCATGTACATTATTATAGTTTAATTAAGTAAACAACACAGTCTTCTGATTGGTTGTTTCTCACTTAAAGTTAATCTTCCATCTCTTTGTGACTGTTTCCTTAATGTCAGATCATCTATATGTTAACTGTATCCGCCTACGCAAAATCTGCTGTGGTTGGTTTTGAATCAGTCTTGGTAATATTTTCTCACGACAAATCAATTTGGCCAGTAGACAGCTCCCACCACACTCGTCCCCCCCTCAAATAGTTTGGACTGAAGTCGGCTTGATCTTCTTGGTGCTGGCGTCATCGTTGGCTTGTCTCGCTCTATCCATTTCTGGAGCTCGCTGATGGCTCTTGCACGCCATTTAACTCTGCAATAGCTTCGAAGTCCCTCAAGAAGATCCATATGTCTCCTTCTTGTGTTAACAGATCAAGTTTGGCGACACTGCGTATATATGAAGAAAGAATGGCATTGAGATCCTCACTCGGTTGGCTGTCTTCAGATTACTTCTCTTAAATAATGTAGAAAAAACGTTTACTATTCAGAAGTTTCCATGTGTACCAAAATTACACGTTTGGTACCCTCATCAAAATTTGCCAGTACTGATGATAAATTTATTTTCATGTAGACAAATTAATTTAAATCAGCATAATGCTGTTTTCCAGTCACAATCAGGCGTGATGTGATTTCATTTTGTAAAATTTTGATAAATCTTTATTCTTTCGATTGTTGACTTTTGACATTAGTTCTCAATACAGTGTCTTCTCCAGCTTAATTTATCAGGCCACATTCAAGGTTGGACGATCACCTAGAGTTTCATCCCGGTCTTTAAGGCTAATTGCACCCAATCGATAACCAATCACTTTTCAGACAATCTTCAAGTAAATACTATGTTAGCGCATGATGGAGAGCTACTTCAATGAAAGCATATGTTTCGGGAAACCATACAATCGAATTAGGACTAAAATGAGGTTAACGCTTTTATAGAGTTATACAACCTTTAGAATGCCAATGTGCATTCGAGACCACCAAAAGTATAATAATTTCGTATAAACCGGTAAGTTTAAAAGAGATGCATGCCATTTTCACAGGCACGATATGTTACGTTATAAATCACAGTCGTGAAGGGTTATAAATTAGCACTTTTTCAAAAGCTTCAATTGTTGGATCATAGTACAAGTAATCAGAATAGGTTCATGTAAATGTTAAATTGTAAACCATTCACTAAAGCCACCAACAAGGTTGAGCGCCAACCCAAACTTCCTTCCGTTTCCTTCTGGTATTTGTATGATAGTTGAGATGAAAATGCAATGCATCCCGAACGCGGTGTTTTCTTTTTGTACAACTAGATCTTAAGTTAGAAGGGAATATAAATGAAAGAAATGAGTGTCAACTTGCCAAAGAGGTTGGATAGATAAGACTTATATTAGCACATAAGTATGTTTAAGGAAGAACTAAAATGAAGTACATCAGTGATTATTTACTCGGTGGACGCAACCACTTGCAGTAATAACGGTAATACTAACTTTATATCTTGGACAGAATAAGTCACTCTAACAAACGTGAACATATGTATGTTGTGAGTGATTAATAGTAATTAAGATATGAATTTTTGATGCAAATCTGAGGGAGAGCTGATTTAACTAATGGAAATATTGAAAACAGTACGAATAAGTACATAGATGATTGATGAAATCGACTTTTAATAACTATGGTAGTGAAAATTTTAAAACTAACAGGCTCTATTAAGAGGCGCAGTGGAACATATGGCCTCAGGCTAGTGCTTCGAAGTTTCAGCAGCAGTGGTGTCTTTACAGGATGAAGTTGCTAGCCTCATGGTCATCCTTCCCTCTTTACCGCGTTTACTACCGGGTAACTTGCGTGGTTGTCCAGTGTTCTACCACTAAGCCACTGACGCGCACATCTGATCACATCCGTTTCGATTATAAAGTAAGTTCAGTTATCAAATTTTACACCTGATTCTGTGTGTGAAGTACATCATTAGGAGAAAAATGTTATGAAAATGAGCTACATTTACTCACTTACGCGCACTCATTATCACTAATTGTCAGTAACTGTGATATCCAAACAGACCGTAAGGATAAATTGAACGATAATCTTTAAAAGGTCTGAAGAACCAAAATACTAAAAGGAAAGATACTCACTGGATAAATATTTGGCTTGCGAACGTATAAATTATGAAAGGGTATGTTCTATATGTCTAAGATTGACGACTACTAGTCGTTAACTACGCGGATGCTTATTAAGCTCCCATATAAGTAGACAACTGGGTGTACGAAAAAACTGACGTTAATAAGGTGAAATACGGCCAGTAAATCTTCCAGACATCACCCGTCTATGAGAAGTGATATACGCACCATATCTGACAACGTAGGGACTCCTGACTTATGAGATGTCTGGAGAATCGGTGTGGGACACACTGGACTGTATCTCGCCAGGAAGCTGAACAAAATGGTAGAGGGTAGACTCAAAGGAATAGTTTTTTATTTGGATACAAATAATTATTAATGTCTCTTGAAAAGGGATCCGAAGTTATTTTTGAACCCTGAGCAGTCAGAATGCGTACTGATCTCTTGCAGATACGAGCGATTCACACTTGTGACCACTGCCTTCAGGCCTAGAGACAGCTTTTGACGACTGTTCTTAACAAAATCAACACAGTTCAAGCCAAATAAAAACCAGAATCACGTCAAATGCAGCTACCTAGATCAAACGAAACAAATCAGCCAAACTGAAATCAACTGGACTGCGCAAATGTCCCCAAGGTAAAGCTGGAGGCGCCACTTCAAACAGGGGATATGCCTTATCAACGCATGTCTGAGGTTGAATCCCTTAGAGAAACAGAGGACCCTTATCAGTACGTTATCTTGAAAAATACGAAGGATATGCGCCATTGATACAATCAATGACGAGTTGGAGAGACTCAGACATGTAAATGTTGAATATAGATATCCCAAATGGCTCGTTGTTAGAGACATACAAGTAAATTGGAAGCCTGAAGAAACTTAGACAGTGCCAAAGAAGTAGCTATTTATTAATGCTGAGTTTAGAGGCACTGTCACGATCTAGATTCCCAAGAATGGCTTATTCCAGTCTGTGATAAAAGCGCCAGTTCTTACGGTCGGCAACTGATGAGCGGTTGTGCATAAAACAAGTTGCCGGTGAGAGTCCCGCTAGTGTATGCTTATAAATTTACTTGCACCCTTAAGGCTAATTGAATTAGCTGCACAAAGCACCCACTCATCTCTGACTTTTATTTGGTGCGGTCATCAAGACGAGGAAATTATCAGCTCATTGGTCGAGCGACTGGTAGACTCGGTTCATGCAACTTCACTAGGGTTATATTTCAAAATTATCTGAAAGCGAAGACCGAATAGTACAAAAGACGTTAAGTTTCAGCATCTGTGTATATAAATTGTTTATTCAGTCTCTTGTTACACCACGGCTTTAAAATTCTTCTTACTCGTTCCCTTCCAAATTTACCAGTTCATTTACTGTTACCACTCATATATTTTTATTGTACATTTGGATACGTCCCTTCCCTGGCGTTCTTCGCAATTGCCAAGTGGGCAGTCAGCAACCACCTTGCTTCTTGACAAGCAGCAGTTTTCATTCCGTGAAATTTCACAACTTTGCTTTCATTGTGTAGTTGACCACTAGGTAATCTTCTTATTTTAGAAACCAATCTGGCCTAATTACACCAGTTACGTTACTGTCCTATTAATCAACAATAAAAGACCACACGTCTTTTTGTAAATATAAATACAGTTGTAAAGACTTTGAGGATGACTCCGTCCATAGAGAATCTTTTCTTTACTGCCCCTACTTTTGAATTCTTCATATCTCGGTGCTTGCATTTCCTTATTTTAATTTGTCATTTACACACAGTAGCAGTCCTAATATCACCTGAAGTATTGCTATCATAGAGGTTCAAGGGTTGCTAAATTGTTTGTTTTCAAGCATTTGAAACTTGAAAAGCAGCTTTTCTCATTGTGTTTCCGATTTCAGGAACACATGAGTCAACGGTGAGAGATCTCGTAACTACACTGCAATGTTGTGCAGTTATTTGGGAGAGGTTATACGTGACAAGTAGGTTGAAATTAGAGGCCGAAGGTTTCTTCCACTCCGTAGCAAAGTAAATCAAGGTGGATGAATAATGACTATGTTTCAAAAATTAAAGATAGTCCAGCTTTGAAGTGCAAATACTGAAAGAGATCTCCCTGCTGCTTCATATGTACTTGATTACATGAGATGAGGGTTTTTTAATACCTTGAAGAAATCTGTTCCTGTTATTTATTGTTGTCAACCTATTTGTTTCCAAATTCTCGACATTTCCAGGTCCTCAACCTCTTTTATTTTGGTTGAATAACCTTGTACGTGACTGCTTAGTTGTTACCATTTATGCACAAATTACCGTAAGATTCAAAAACATACTTCTGTATACAATATAAAATATTGCTATTTGGGTCATAATTCATGATCCTGACTTCTCGCTTATCTTTTACTCCTCTGTTGTCAACATGTAATTTTACTCTTGCAAAATGAATTGGTAATGCAGTTAAAGTATGGTCAAAATATTTCCCATTTGCTGGATTCCATAACGAAACTTATGTTAGCTGAGGTCGTTGCAATTAATACTGTTGTCTAGATAATTTGTTATTACGGACTTTTTGTCCTCATAGGTGGGCCACAACATATTTACTGTCCTCAGAAAAGCCACAGACAATGTAGTTTTCTCAGGATATGCCACTGTGGTCAGATTTGAGAGGTCACCATATATGTGTAGGCACATACCGCACCTACAACGCCCAAAGCAGGCTAAAGCGCACTTACCTGGATCGAATGCAAATCGCCACCTTTTGCGCAGATCACTAAGACTGATTATGTCGTGTCAGATTTCATTTAAGCACTCATTTCATTTTTGCTGAGATTATATATCATCCGTAAAAAGCTACGGCTGCCATAGCTTACCACGTCATTCAAAAATACGAGGATTAGGATAGAGCCAGGAGTGTTATCTCACATTGTACTGTCAGTTATTGGTTGAAGTTGGCCGATTGTTATCCTCCCGGAAAAAGAACCCATACAGGTGTGGAAGTGCTCAGTTATTCCTCGGAGCTGGTGTTCTGTTAGGGGCTTCATTTTCTGAAAGTCACTCAAAGATTTGCTAACGTGGAGGAATCATGTTCCCAATGAACACCCAGTGTCTATGCTTTTCGTAATGTGGTCAAAATAGTGTAGCTGACAAGTAATGAAAGAACTTCTACTCAGAAAACCATAATAAAATGAAGAGAGTATGTGATCGGTGAGTAGATGCTGAATTATTTGACTCCAAAATCTTCTTCATTACAGGATAGAACACAGATACTCTTTTGATGGGACGGTAATTAATAACATCAGCCAGACCACTGCACGCTCAGCAGGTACTGAACGCTCTTAGACATGATGCTTTTTTAATGTAAAGTACTGTTCTACTGATTTCGTTCAGTTTCACTGCAATATAACTACTGTAGCCGCAGATTAATATCACCAAACTTCTTAACCCTGAAATTTATGCAAGCAGACACCTTCCTCTCGTTGAGTTTGAGCTAGCTGCATTCTGAACTTCAAGTAGTAGGTGTTCCCGGCCACAGGTTAAAGCTTCCTGACCTCAGAAGTCCAGGAGTTGGTAGAAAGTTTTCAGCACTTGTGTTTACGTCTGAGTAGTCACACAAATATCTAGGTTTATCCATGGGTAAGTGATTTCGATCTTTAGGGCAGACCATGGGATGATGGGAGGGTTTTTAGGGCGTAAATATGCTCGAATGTATTTCAGTGAGCCTTGAAATTTTTTTCAGTGAGATTTCGAATTTATGCCCTATACCTGTATGAGAACGATGAAATGTTGGCATTTACATCAGCGCTTTACACTTTTGGTTGAGCTGGAGCTATAAACCAGGATGCTCAAGCAGCTTACATCTGAGTGCAACGTGGTTGACTCTCCCCGAATAGGCCATAGTGTTACGTGGAGTTCATATCCCCACGTGGGAATAAACAGGTTCAAATTAGTGGGGAAGTGCCGAGAATAGTAATGCATAGGCTCCTTGACGTACTGCGCTAGAAAAAATGAAATGGAATATTCTTTCAGATTGACTGGGGCTAGTGATGGAAGATTTACCTACTAAGCAGACGCGACACATAAATTGCTTAGAAAGGCCCAACATTTGAAAGTGCATGAACTCAAATCATCTATGAGTTAGTAGTCTGCTATGCAACCGCGACCAGGATATATTGTGATGAGGTCAGAGCCTTGTCTCTTGGTTTTACTCTGCAAAGCAGAAGTTCACATGATGCTCTCTGGTGTGAGATGGCTACTGTGCTACGCAAAGCTAGAGCGGCTATTGAGGTAAATAGCTACACCAATGCGTCTGATTTTTAAATAGATCTGCCCAATGAAGTTCAAGCTCCATACTGATTTCTTTATTAGACATAACGCACAGGGAGACATTATTTTTTACGGGATCTCGCTTCAAACGTGGTTTACTGTTCATAATCATATCGATCATAGTTACGTAAACTTTAAGCTTCCATTTAATAGTTTACTTCGTTCCTTCTTATTTGCCTTAAGCGTAGAAGAATTTTCCAAATGTTCAGGGCAGATGTTGAATCATTTCTGTTGCAGGTATTTTTAAGTGATTCGATAAATAAGGCTTCAGTTGTCGAATAGTACGTTGTGTTGAAGCGTCATCTAGTGAACAGTGCTGTTTCATCAAATAACATGTTCAATAAATAAACTAATATTGAATTATGCATTACCACAGTACCCAAGTTTCACACGTATTGTTTGAAGGTTAAGCTCACCGTCACCCATGTGAGATGTCAGCCAAGTTTCCACACACACTACCGAACTCGGTCCTTCCATTCAATAGATTTCGAGCATTAGTGACGCTATCTGTCAGTCCTGTTTAGTGCTTCAGCTTTCCACGAAGATGTGGTAATCATCAAACTTCAAATGTTAAACACATGAAACATTTTTCTTACCCTCACGAAGTCATTCACCCGTTTCTTTTGATGTGGCCTACGTGCCAGAGAGATCAGGTCTACTGAGACTGCCTTTGTTGCCGACTTTTTTAAGAATAATTCGCTTTATGTTATGCTTTTGTCTTCCTTCTTGTTACGGATTATAGCACATCATTCATTGGCGTTGTTTTTTCTATTTAACTGCTTATCCCCAGCTTGCACCATGGATGAGGCTAAATCTTCAGTACCGAAGGATCGTTTGGTTAACTTTTCCACTAGTTTACAACCCATACTACTTTTTTCATCTTGAGAGTACTGGGCATATCTCACATAGGGCTTTCTAATAATGTTGCGTCAGGAACGATTTTTGGCCTATAGGTTACACCGGTGAAATTGTTGGTGTCTGAAGACTGTTTGCTATCCTCCATTTGATGTGGGACCTATGCAGCTGGTAAGCTTCAGTGGCCAGTTAACCGTCAGCACAACTCTATAAGGCTAGATGGTATCTTGACATTTGCGGAAAGTATGACGGGTATCAATGAGATTCATACACCCATGATCGAAGGCAAATCAACACACCAAATCAACCATTAATAAACGAAGTATATTTTTGGACCTAAATCGTAGTACGAGGATGGTTGATTAACTAACTAGGGATTGCGCACGGACGAACGGAACATGACAGCATGAAAAATATCTTCCATGCTTGACCACAAGCCTTCGACTAAACAAACCTATTTAAAAAGCGAAGTTTAGCATCTGATGTTGAGTCATGAATGCTGTAGACTAATAATTTTGGGGAATTACCTATCGCTACAGCTCCCTTTATATATTGTCCTGTCACACCACAATAGCTATTGCACAGCCATTTTGCAAGAAGCTTGTAGAAACACTTGTGCCGTGAACGATATGTGCATCCAGTGTACGCCTCTTTAACGTTTGAAGGATAGATCCGATTGGGTGAATTCATCATATTATTTCGCTACTGGTAACACTGTTTTCTTCTAATGTCATTAACATAATTCGCAAATCTAGAAGTCAATCACCATAAGAAGATTGCAGTTTCCAAATAATTACTGATAATACCACATGACTTCTGAGTAATTTAATAGTGATATAAATGCAACTCACCAAGAGTTGTTTTATCGCATCGAAGTTAATTACTCGTCTCGAATAGCAACGCTGATTTTACGAAGCGTTGCTGAAACTCATCTCTTTTATTTTTACGTTAATATAATGTCCGAGGACTCTGAAGAAGTAAGTAAACGTAATGAATTTATATAGAAAATTCATTAGCCACAGGAATATTTTGAAAGGCTTTGGCCGCTTAAGAGATATGACAAAATAATCGAGGTAACAAATGATTATAAAAATATATCTACCATGACTCTGATTTAAAGAGGCTACCTACTCCTACTTTTAGTTGTAGCACGACAGAGAAATTACCTCCATTGCCCCCTGTAGTGAAACCGGAGGCACCATCTTCTCTCTATGCTGTATGTTGAAATTTTACGGTAATAAAATCAATTTGAAACAGATGGTAACAAGAAACGCCCGTCATCCTCCGTTGATGAACCCCTTTTCTTTGACACAAGCATCACCATTCAAGGAACAGGAGCATTGGCGTTCACCTAGCCAGTCTATTGGAAACAATTTTTCACCAAATGCTGCGAACTTATCTATGCAAAGTCTGGCTAAGTACAGCAACTTATCTAAAACTTGTGTGAAGAAAGAAAAAGAAGACGATGTCTCCCATCGCAGGTAAAAGTTGAGCCATGTTGTCTGACATAATAAATATCAAACGACCTAACGACTTTCACACATACCCATAATTGCTTTTGAGTTACCTAAGGCAACAGATTGTATAGGAGTATCTCAGAGGCCTCTTCGTACTTAAAGCTTCGGTCTCTTGTCACAGTGTTCAGGGAAAATGCTAGATTATACACAGTGAAGCCCTTTTATTTTTTGTTTCGAATAAGTTTTTTTGACAATATTCTCCATAAAACTATGGATTTCTTGGAAGCATGGAAGTAGAAGCTTATTCTTTTGTATTTTCTGAATAACTCTTATTTTCGTATGTGGTTTTAAAAGATGATTAACTTCATTAATAATTAGTAGATCAGGTGTATAAATAATCTAAGACGCCAAACTCTTTCATAGATAACATATTCAGATAATAAGGATAGAAGTCTCTTGTTGCCTATTTTATTCCTCGCGATATATATCTCTGCAGAGATCCAGTTTCTCTTTGAAAGCGTTCACCGATGGAGCTGTTACTACTGAATCAGGTAAGGAGTTCCAGTCGTTGACCACTCTGTGAGAGAATCTAAACTCCAAACGTATTTTATTAGACCTTGGTTTGAGCACCTTCTTCTGGTGACCCCGTAAATGTATCCTAGAGGGAGAGAAAAGGTTTGAAAGGTCAATCCCTAAATCACCCTTGAATATACGGTAAGCCAAAATTAAGTCGCCTATCCTCTTTCGGTATGATAATGGGAAGAGATTTAAATGCTCCATCCTCTTATCAAAAGGAAGGCGTGAGATACCACTAACTAATTTCGTTCCTACCCTCTGTACTCTTTCTAGGATATGTGCCTCCTTTTTGAAGCATGGACTCGCCGCTTGTATGCAGTACTCTAGATGAGGCCTGACATATGTTGCATGGAGTACTTGGAACATACCCTCGTCTAATCGTTTGAAAGATCTTCGAAGTGCCCATAGCATTCGAAAAGCCTTAGCTGCGGCTCGATTACAGTTCGCCGTTGTTTTTAAGTCATGGCTAACAATAATTCCCAAGTCCTTTTGTTCCCTAACATCTGGCAGTTCTGTGTCCCCCATGGAGTACGATGTGTAAGACTTCTGACCTAGGTGCATTACTGCGCTTTTCTTGGAATTAATTTCCAGACTCCAAAGGTTAGCCCATTCGGTTAATTTGTCTAGATCGTTTTGTAGTACCAACCTATCATCGCTACTATTTACGGTTTTCCATATCTTAATATCGTCCGCAAATAGTAAGGAAGATGAGGTAAGAATTTTTGGCACTTCATTTACGTATAATAAGAATAGCAGGGGGCCAAGTACCGTTACCTGAGGTACTCCACTTAGTACTGCTTTCCACCCTGACAGTACACCATTAACCCTTACCTTCTGCCTCCTATCCATCAGGTAGTGACTAAACCACCCGCATAAGCGTTGGTCTAATCCAAAATGTTTAATTTTACTAAGAAGACCTAAGTGGGATACCTTATCGAATGCGTTACTAAGATCGATATATACAACATCCAGTAAATGGTTTTTATTCCTGGCCTCGACCCACTCTTCCCCAGCTAACAGTAAGTTTGTCAATCAGGATCGTCCTGGTCGGAATCCATCATGTTCCACTGCCATTAAGCCATGTTTTTCCGTATGAGCTAAGAGCTGGTCCCTTATGAGTTTTTCTAACACCTTTGCTATAATACAGGTCAAACTTGTAGGCCGGTAGTTAGATACTAACTGTCTGTTCCCATCTTTGAAGATGGGGCTTATAAAAGCATCTTTCCAGTCTCTGGGTAACCTAGCCTGGGTCAGAGACATCTGAAAAATCTCCGTAAGTGGAATGTATATTATATCCGCCAGGGAGCTTAGCAATCTAGGGTGAAGTCCGTCTGGTCCAGGTGATTTACCTGGCTTCAACTTAGACAGTAGTCTCAGAACCATTGCATCATCTACCACAATTGGGAGCATTTTAGGGGATCCACCAGTTGTCTCGCTACACCCCTGGGTGGTACGATTAGGCGAAAAAACATCACAGAAATATTCGGAGAGCTCCTCAGCTTTTGTTTCGTCTGATTCTGCAGCCTCTCCTGTGTTGTTAATGAGGGACGATATGCTACTACTAGTTTTAGTCCTACGTTTGATATACGAGAACAGTCTTTTTGGATAATGCACACAATCCAGTACTAACTGTCTCTCATACTCTATACGAATTTTGTCAATCCCATACTTGCAAAGGTTCCGAACTTTGCGGTATTCTACCCAAAACTCATCCCTCCCAGTCACAACAAACCTGTCCCATAAGTTCTTTCGTTTTCTTAGTAACCTCCTTATTTCATTACTAATCCCAGGTGTTTTATGAGATAATTTTCGAGGCGTAGACCAAGGTACAAAGGGTGCAGTGACACACTCTAGTGTATTCCTAAATCCAATCCAAGCCTCCTCGACAGTCTGGTGTGTGTTGACAGACCAGTCAGCTAGGGTTGCTGCATTTCGGATTGCAGGTATATTCGCTTTCCAAACGTTTGGGCGAGCGGCTGTTGACCTATGTATGACGGCCTGGATCCGGAACATAAAAGTAATAACTATGTGGTCACTACTGCCTAGCGGCGCCAGGCACCTAATGCTACCAACATCCTCCTTCTGGTGTGTTAGCACCAAGTCTAGAGTGGACGGATCATGTTCAGGATGGTATCGTGTTGGTGCATCCATATGCTGCACAAGTGCGCATTCAAGTATTACCAGTATTAGTTCCCTATTGAAACAATTGTACGAAGTAGCTGATGTTAATTCCTCCCAATTTATATGCGGGGCATTAAAATCACCTACTATTAGACACCTATTCTTTCTACTCCACGTCCTGAGGTGATTTATAACGAAATCGTCAGCTTGGCTGGTAGGACTTCTATAAATAACCCCTATTGTTACAGTGCCTTTGTTGAAGTTAATGACACAACCTGCTGCTTCAAAGGTGCCACTGTCATGAGCTTCCGACAGCGTCGACCCAATTCCTATGTCATCTCGAATGTATAGAGCGACCCCCCACCTTTCCGACTACGTACTCTGTCTGCTCTAATGCAGATGTACCCAGGTATGAGTGGAGTTAAGTCTGTACCCATTAACAACCATGTTTCGGTGATAGCAATCACATCCGGCTGTAGTTCCTCAGTCAACACTCCTAGTTCGGGAAGCTTATTCCTAAGACTACAAGCGTTCGTGTAGCATACTGAGAGACCTATGTGTTCACTCGACTTATGAACAGAGGTCTGGGTAACATAGGTTTCCGAGACCTCACTACCCGAAAACCCAACAGTTTGAGGTCTTTTTCACCTTTTTCTAATCGGGCCTTTAATTCAGCCACAGCTTCTCTTCTCCTAATTCTATCTTTCAAAGACCAGTCTGGCCTAATTCTCATTTTTTTTATTCTTGATCTTGAATGCGTTGGTGAGAATAATAGTTTTCTCCATCTCGTTCCCCAGTACTACCTTCAGCAGTCGTGGGGAACTTTCCGTTGCATCGGCGATTCATTTACCGATTCTGATGAGTTTCCTTATGTGAACACCATTCCGGAAGTATTTCACGGATGATGGAGCTAACTATTTCGAGATCGTCAGCATATCAAGCAGCTGGATCTACCTTCTTCGATTCCTCCAAATTCCAAATTACTATACTGTAATTTGAATCCGAAGGTTTAATCTTATCAGTGTTTACGGCCGTTGAGACCTTATCACTAACCACAGTACTTTTCTCTTTCCTGTGATTCCTGAGCTTCCTACTCTTCGGCACTAGCCAGGTGAAATCAGATGGTTCCACTTTACTCTCACCACAGTTGGAAGCTGTGCGTTCACCAGACATGCAACGCTTCATCGCTGTGGTATCACCCTGCTGTCTTACAATTTTGGCACTGTTTACCCTCCTAGGTTTTCGGGGTTTTTTGCGTGCTATTGCAGACTGCTGGGCACACTTCCCCTCTGTTGCTTCTTTCGAAGCTAGGAGATGTGGTTCTGCCTCAGTTTTATGACTAAGGCCAGAATCCTCGTTTATAACATTTGTACTAGATGCTGCATTTTTCCCCTCATCAGAGGTTTTTGGTAAATTCTTAGAAATGAGAAGTCCTACGGCCTCTTGGATGAGGACATCCAACGCGTTCGCACAAAATTTGCACATCCATGGAGATGACGGCTTGCTGCTTCTCCTATAGGCTGATGGTGATAAGCCAGTGCAAACTTTATGGAACCATAGGTTGCAGTTATCACACTGCATCCCATCCTCCACCGGAAAGTGGCAGTCCGGTCGCCCACAACTATTTGTGGGACTCATGTCAGTATAAGCTGTTTAAGTTACACACAAATATGTATATATATACCTAAATACAGAGATATAAAAACACAAAAAGTCACAAAAGTGCAGAAAAATAGACACTACTTCAACTAATTAAACCAGTTAAAGTAAACCAAAAAGCTTCTGATGCGATTTACACAACAAAAGCAGAAGTTACTTCACAACGTAAAAAATGCCACTCCCCTTTTCGAAACCTGTTGACTGTTACCTTTTAAGAAAGATTAAAAACAGTTATCAAGTTAAACTTATCCGACCATTTACAAATTTTCTTCGAGAAATTCAAGAAGCACACCTTAGTACGTGTTTTTAAATCCCGAGTAATGAAGCTAAGATGGTAAGAAGAATACCTGAGTGGACTGTACCTATAAATTTTATTCTGCAGCCGAGTGGACATAATAACAAGTGACAGAGAAGTCTTTGCATATGCAGGTTTCAACAAAAATGCACATTTAGAAGCTGATTAGACATCTGTTTAAATATGTAGTATGTCAGCATCATATACAGAATGCTTTAAAAACAGGGTTCTGTACCAGTGGTCAACCCGTAACCAAATTAGTTCTAGAAGACCGATCCCAAAAGGTTGCAAAATTAACGAAGAGCGAAAGTTACCCGAATTTAGGTTGGCTGGACAACTTTGGAACGAATACCAAGAGTAACGGATGGGAAAAGCAAACAAAATAGATAGGCATCGTCTTATTAAGCTCACTAGGGTGACGAGTTTAGGAAAATTTTGCTAGGGGAAATGACCTCATAGAAAGATGGTACTTTAATAGCTCTTAAGCAGAGGTAGCTAAAAAGTTGGGGAGAACCCTTTGGTGAGAACTTTGGCTGGTCTACACCTGTACTAGAATTCACTGTTGTTTTAAATTCTGTCAACAAAAGCTGCGTACAAACTAATAAAAGGAGAACAAAGAGATGTATGGTAGTCATTAATTATTCAACAGATCAACCACACTACTAGTATGGGTGCATGACTGTAAAATAAGTCCATTAGATGGATGTAGATTGTTGGTCGTCCCACTGTATGTGAAAGGCGACAAGTATTCCAGAGATAACTACTGGGAAGTCAGCTTGAATAACGTAAGATCTGGCATCATCGATTTTGTTGTCATACGAAGACTAAGTAGGACTCAAGAGAAGTGGGAATGTTTCAGGCTCCTAGGAAGGTGCACTAGCCAAATCTTTACGGCCCTAAAGATTCTAAGATTCCAATCACTAAGAGGCGGCTGACACTTATCATGCTTCTTAACGAAAGGTGATATTCGTTTCCTCCGAATGAGTCATGGAAGAAGAGGAACTTGATGTGACTGAGAACGAAGTATGCTGCAGTAATTCTGACTCACTCAACCGTCTAGATGCATGTAGAGGTTTATTCTTTGAAGTGTCGACGACTGGTATTGTCTGTCATCAATGTTTACTGTCATCATTTTTATTTTATTCCAAATTTGTCATTTTTCAATTACATGGTGTGAGATGAGAATTCACTTTGGAAAACCAAGATGTTATGATAACCATATGTGATCTGCGTGATACCATAAACGGTAATCATAAAAGCAGGCGACATTGTGCGATTATTATGAGTGATTTAAAACCACTAACTTCAAGCTGTAGTATCTGATACCTAGACAGAAGTGATCTAACAACCAAACAACATTTTGGCATGTTTAGAGTTGAACTCGCAAGTGGCGTACCCAGGTAGACTCTGTTGAGAGATCTCAGTTGCCACCTGACATGACTAGTTCCCAGCTACTTATATCACTCAGTAGTATGTGGCATTATGCCTAGTTAATTTACCTGTAACTCTGGACCTACTTCCTAGAAATTGACTTCAAATGGGGTTAATGTTTTGTTGATTAGTGTATGCAGGTGATATTGTCCCGTAAAGTGAAGGTGTTGACAAGATGCACAAGCAGACATTTGACATGTGAATCATTGTTGTCAAATGTAAGATAATGCTGCAAGACCGTTCCGAACTGACACCCGGTTAAGGTGTGTGGAGCGGTACACTCTAATAATCACTTCACTTATTAGGTAAGTCTTATCAGGTGCAATGTACTGACTGGTTGCTCACCAAATCTCAGTGGGTATACACAAGGCTAGTTGAGGTTCAACAGCTTGCATCATCTTTATGGCTTTTGGAAAACGCGGCTATCCATCAAATGAAAAGTAAGCTGAACTATAGTTTAGTCTGTTCTACTACACGGCTGTAAGACATGGCAACCAGAATTATAAGATATGAAAACAATAGTCGCTTGTATTAGGTAGATCAGCGTGGAGGGTGCGTCAGTGGCACAGAGGTTAGGACTCTCACCGACCATGCACATGGTCCGGGGTTCGATCCCCTGCAGGCGCACACCCGATATCAGTGGTCGGCCTGCGAAATTGGACTACCGATATCACATTCTGAAAATTCCATACTTGTACCAAAAACACGGAGTAGAATCAAGCTAAAGTCAAAAAAGGTGTTAGGCAGGCATGGAATTTTCATCATCTGGAATGTTTAAGGTATGTGTTGTTTATGTCCAGACTGCCTAGATCAGCATTGTTAACTGGGGCAGAATAAGGTCGGAAGAGAATTATAAATAATTAAACGAAAACATGGCATTAGTGTATGAAGTTATTGGTCTTTGGGCTAAGCAATGTAAGCAGCTATAGTATTCTGGGCTTGAAATGATACGCTTCTATGTTAAGTTCTACGTTAATTCGTTGGTCAAACAATTTTGTTCCGCACAAATTAATAGCTGGGGCAAATCGATTTTGTTATGCTAATCCATATGTTTGAGACACTAATACTTCTTCCTAAACCACACAATACTCAGACTGCAGAGAAGACTTAGATATGGTGGAGCGTGAAACTAGGCTTGGCTAGAACTTACGCCGACTCATGTATTTAGTTCTTTTTCGTCTTAAACAGCATGACAAGGTGAATTCTTTCTTTGTCAAGTTGAAAAGTAATCAGAAATGTATTACAAATTCCAGGAATCCAGCCCTGAATATGAAATGTACTGTTCCATTTACAGAAATCAATCGTTCATTATTAAAATACGCAAGGTTATGGCTCCTGTATCGGACATACACTGTCAGTCTACGCTTTTAGACCGCCATTAAGCCACATAAAGGTAATAATGTGCATAAATGAATAAACATAGATTCTCAGAGACATCGAGAAGTGGATCCTGTTAGCCTATAAGGTATTCAACCGGAAATCGATGAAGATTATCTGGTGTAATACAGCATGCTCATTCTCGACGAGTTTCTTAATTTCTAAAAGTGAAGTAGAAATGAGCATTGAGTGTTGAAAACTATACTGTTTATAAGTAATGGCATGCTTTTACGTCTTTTACAAATAAAATATTATTTAAAGATAAGACCGGACCAGAAGTGCAGACTTAACGGTAATCTGGTGGCTAAGTTCGGAATAGGTAGTAGGTGAGCATTTAATAACTGATATATGTATATATATATATATATGTATATATTCAGACTGGGAATGATGTAGAAGACTACACCACTGCTGACTCTGGCTGTGAAACTAAGAACCAGGAGGCACCACTATACTAAAGCCAAGAGAGTCCGTTAACTGTAGAGGCTGTTTGCATATTTAGTCATGGGTATATTTTTCTGGGATCCACCTCTAAAATCCCACAGTCTGAGTTTCAAAACAGAACTTAACACAGAAGTGAAACATTACAAGTTGAGAGAGAGGAGTAAGGGACTCAGAGGTACTATAATACGCATAAATGTGACAGAGAAAGAATAATAACATGAGAAAACATTAAGATTTAGAGGATATTGGAGATCCCAAGAGTGAGGGCATCTGAGCTGCTTAGAATGGTTTTTAGCCATATCTCCAATAGTCGTCAGTCCTCGGTTCTTAGCATCCTAAAGACAGCAACCAGACAGCCTAAACTTCCCTACATGGCTCAAAGCGTCGAATATTTCACGGACTGATGACAGTTTTTGGTTTGACCACCTATGACTCTTTTCCAAGCTAATCTTATGTCAACTAATATTGCCCGCCGACGAAGGCTATAAATTGGCATGTGTAATACAAGCCTTATCTATCCCAGTTAATGTAGCTGCACAGACTCATCGGCCGAAATACCCTCCTTACTTAACACTTGACTCCTAACTTCAATATTACACACCATATTATACCAATTTACTTCAGAGATAGAGCTTAGTCACCTATAATCAAAGACAGCTAGCATTTTCATATCTTCCACTTTCACCGGCCATGTCTCACAGCTATAAAGGAAGAATGAATGAACTGCTGAGCAATATACACGATAACCGGATATCATGTCTACTCCAGAAATGATGTAAGTTGGCGAATGCCACATAAGCCTTTGTATTCACGCCAAGATTTTGACAGCAATCAGTCCATTCAGGCTGGTGCTACTTCTTAAATAAGTGGAGTAGTCAACACTGTGTACCACTTCAAAGTCTATCTTTGAGCTATAAGTCACTGCAGTTCAAATCTGCAGTGTCATCTTACATTTTACAGGGGCGAATCGCTTGCCAAACACTCGAGGATTTCTGCTTAAGGTGTTCAGAAGACAACATTTTGTCAGTATCTTTACCCGGGAAGACAATATCCCCCAGCATGCTATAATTCGAGGAGACCGCACTCAAGTAACAAGTCAATCCCCAAGTCGCCACAGTCAATTAGAATCAATTCCATAATTATATCAATTGTGAATTTAAATGCGAATGAGTTCTTTGGGCATCCTTAATGGACACCGCTTTTTGTCATCCCTTCTGCTGATATCCTTCCGTAAGCTATTACATAACTTAGCGAGTTCAAATACTATGCCGTGATTAGTGAGATGTACTTTCTCGGCTCCCCCCTTGTAGCTAAACATAGCCACAGCACCTCTTGTTAGATGGATGCGAATTCCCTATTCAGGTCAAGAAATATAGCAATTATTAGACGCAAGTTAATGTGACTAAGTTACAGAATCTTCTGAAGGTTGAAGATATTCTTGACACACACTCTTCCTTCTTTCAAGCCAGCCTGTTTTCCTCTCATTTGTTTCTCTCGAGCTTCACTTAATCTAGAAATGATTACTTAGTCTAGAACTTTAGATACCATACCAGTCAAGCTAACTCTTCTATGATAATCACAAGAAGACTTATCTCCCCTCTTATAATGTGGAATTATCAGTGACTCACACCAGTCTGGTGGGACTATCTCTAATTCCCAGACATTACTTAATCCAGAGATCAGTTTGACACTAATGTCCTTGAAAACTTCTGTAGTCAATCCATCAGATCCGAATGCCATTCCTCGTTTCAAATTAGAGACTGTCTTTGTAAGTTCATTTACCTGATAGAATAAGAGTTTTTTGAAACCTTTAGACCAGTCTTCATTCTCAGATGATATCCATCATTATAAGTTAGAAGCATTAAGAAACATGTGAAATAGACGCCATCTTCGCGTATCATGACATAAACGACTGAATGTTTTAGACTCTGTCTTATGTCACTCCTTTTAGTTGTTTTTTGTACTGTATTTCTATCTTCTCAGCTTCATTTATAGTAGTTGTTGACAGTGTTATTTTAATTGGAGAAAAAATAACCATTACAATACCATGTTCCATAGACTTAAAGACAGTTGTGAGTTGTTTTTACAATTAATTCTGTCAGGCCCTGTTAATAATAGATAAATATTTTATCTTCTATTTAGTATTTATTAGTGGTTGATTTGGATATCATCACTACTATAATTAATATTGAATTACCTAAGCTTATTTGCTAATATTGGTACTCCAGGCGATTTGAATCCCGTTTTTGTATGACATTACTGTTGTGGTTGGCTGAAAACTAGGGCAATACACAAATTCAGAAACGCGTCGATATTTGAAGTTATCCAGTCACTGGTCTGAATCCAGTGATGATGATCCTCTCTTTTATATTAGATCTGATCACTCGACTAAATTAAGACCAGTTGCTCCAAATAAGGTTATTTTAGATAGTCCCATCAAAAATTATGGTATCAATAATGGTAATTATGCTGATGAAGTCTTAAGATTGAAAAGATAACGTGATGTCTGAAAGTACCATAAGGTTGACTTGAAAATTTACAAGACCGTAGTCCATATGCAACACAGGCTTGATTTAAATTATCATTACTATTGACTTATGGTTTGAATAGCACATCCCAATTAAATCCTATCTACTAAAATAGTCTTCGGCTGGCTCCACAAATGCTCATAAGCTCTCATCTCTCCCCCACACACTATCTCCTCCGTGTCACTCTCGGAACAACACCAAGCTAGCCGTCTCCCATTCACCTTCCACTCAAACAATAGCCTCGCGCGTGATGTCATTCGACGGTTTTCTCAGTGTGTTTCCCATCCATCAATCTCTATGTGCTTTGGAATATCCGTTGGAAAATAGCTCCTTCGGTGGTTCGTCCCCACAGTTCCTTGTGACTAATTCTTTCTGTCCATCTGACATTCACTATGTAAAGCTTCGCCATGAAAAAGAGAGGTTGTACAAAATGAAAAATAAGTCTGGTGTTAAGAGAATGAACACTTTGATTAAAGCCGAATTACAAAGACTAAATGCTTCGTATAACCAGAAGTTTCTTTCATGTAAATCCTCATCTAATATGTGGAAGCTATTAAAGGAAATCACAGGTAGTAAGCAAATAATGAATGATACTTCTGTTGATGTTGATATGCTTAATAAATCCTTCATATGTATCCCTGCAGATGTTATGATTCCCAAATCTAATAGTATAAATAATGACTGCTTCTCATGTTTTAACACGAATGATGTCCTTAAGTGTCTTCAATCTCTCAAACCTACTCAGTCCCTTGATCCTGATGGAGTTCCTGCTGTTATCCTTAAGAAGTGTGCTGACATCTTATGTTACCCATTAACCAACACTTTCAATGAATCTTTTTCCAAAAGTATTATTCCTGACTCATGGAAAAATATCAAGGTTGTTCCAGTGCCTAAATCAACAAGTGGACCTACTGTTAAGTTTCGACCGATTGCTATTACCTCTTCTTTTTTAAAAGTTATAAAAAGACTTTCAATGACCCTAACCAGTTTGCTTATAAACATAGTAGGTGTACCTTAGATGCCGCTGTTGTTCTATATCATAATATAGTCTCTAGTTTAGATAGAGGAGCTAAATATGTTCGGTGTGCCTTCCTTGATTACACATCTGCATTTGACTCTGTACCTAGGTCTCTCTTGCTAAGTAAGCTTGCTGCAACACAGACTGAGAGCTGGACAAATAAGTGGTTGCATTCCTATTTTTCTGATAGGAAGCAGTACACCGTCTACAATGGAAAGTCCTCCACTACCTCACTTACTTTAGCTGGTGTTCCTCAAGGTGCTGTTCTTTCTCCTTTTCTGTTTTCTTTTTTCTTACATGACTTGCCCCATTCTGATGTAGCCACTTTTGTCAAGTATGCTGATGACCTCTCTGTCTCTATGCCTGTCAACTCTCAGTCAGGTTGTTTTAAATTAAATAACTTTCTGTTAGAAATTAGTCAGTGGTCCTCTTCAAACGGTCTTAAGCTGAATCCGTCTAAATGTCAGGTAGTAAATTTCACTTTCAGACGAAAACGTGACCTACAACAACTAGCTAGCTCACATGGTCCCACTATCATTGACGGCATAGAGGTTGAAACTACATCTAATGTCAAGTACCTTGGACTTAGTATTTCCTCCGATCTTTCCTGGTCCTCTCACATCTTGCTAGTTACTAGAAAGATGTTTCGCTTAACGTTCTACGTTAGGAAGTTAAGGCAGTCTGGTATAAAGCAGTCTTTGCTTTCTCAGTTTGTCAACTCTTGTTTTCTAACCATCCCTCTTTACTGCTCCCCATTAATCTTTCCTGGACTACTTAAAAAAGATTTTGCTTTGCTGCGTAGGGCACTAAAAGCTGTTAGTAGGGCAAGTGGGATTTCGTTAAGCCAACTGGTTAACACCATTGTGGATAGACATATAATGTCATGTAAGAAACTAGCGAATACTATATTTTCAGACCCTGAGCATCTTCTCTATGCACAGCTCTCTCCTTGCATTTTATCTGGTAGAACCAGAAGCAACCATAGGAGGCTATATGCTAGGACTACCAAGTACAAAAACTCCACACTACCGTATCTGGCACAGCTGTTATGTGATGAGAAATCCGTTAGGTATGACACGATCAACTTACTGCGGCACTCTAACAAACAGTTCCCATTAGCTTTTGTTCTCCTTTCTTTGTTACTATTATATTGTTGCTCACATATTCTATTACAGACTAATTTTATACTTCATATCCTGTGGTGCATTGTTTAAAATGTGAATGCAATGCTGTTCTTTTTTTATTTCTTTTCTTTTTCTTTTTTCTTTTTGTTGTTGTTGCTTTTTATTTTTAAAATCTTATAAAATTTATGAGGTAATTAGATGCAATATTGTAATGCACGCTGAAAATTCCATACCTGCACCACAAATACTGTTTGGAATAAAGCTATTTTTATTATTACCTGTTGATAAGAGTTCTAAGCCTGTTAGAAATGCTTTCCAAATTACACTCTCCAAGTTTCTAACCAATACACAAGCACTAACTCACTCAACATTCGTGTTGAAAATCTGAGTTTTCTTCTCATTTCAGAGCCAACTCTGGTTGTGAAATCCTCGTCAGTGCTGAATTCCTGTAGTTGAAATGATGCTACCCAGATAAATGGAAGTAGTCACCTCTTTCAAATTTCTCCCGTCGATAATGATTGGCGCGTTTCACTGTCGGTTGGTTATCCCCACCACGTGTGTCTCCTCCGTATTCAGTGAAAGTACTGTGTTCGCTGCCAGCGTCTTCTGCCAAAATGTTGGTTCCCACCTGTAAGTCTTCGGATTCATGAGACACTAGATGTCAATCCTCTGAGAGGCTTTCATCTTCGAGAGTATTCTTACCGGTTCAATGTATTCCTGTCTCGTATCCTCACTCTCCACAGTCTCTCTCATAATCCAGTCCACCACAATCAGAAATATCTTCGGTGACAGCAGGGGGCCTCGTCCTACTCATATCTTCACTTCATAGGCTTCTCTGTGCTTTTGGTTGTGAATCACTTAACTTGTGGCATCATCGTATATCTTTTGAGTGAGGTTGATGAAAGTTATAGGGCATACCTTAGTGTTAAAGCGGTTTCCGAATCATTTCACGATTGTCATTTTCAAAGGCTTCTCCAAAGTCGATGAAGCTGAGGTAGAGGTCTAACTGGCATTCTATACTCTGTTCGATGGTGTTGTGTGGAGTTGCTAGTCGACGTACATATGATTTGGCTTTCCTGAATGCGGATTGTTGTGGGTGGAGTTCTGCTTCCATTGAATCTTCTAGTCTCTTCAGGATGAAGTGACTTAATATTTTGCTTGCTGCAAGAAGTGGCATGTTTCCACGACAGTTTTTACAAAGTCTTAACTCGCCTTTGTCTGGTAGTTAGGCATGTAATGTTTCCTCCAATCAGTTGATACCATTCCCTGCTTCCAAACTTTCTGTAACTTCAGCGTGAGGATACTCGTTGGGGTCTGTAGATCCATTTTCAGTGCTTCCGGAGTAAATCCATATGTTCCTACTACCTTTCAGTAACTTTACCGCATTCAAGACTTTCCTTCTTGTTGGAGGGTTGGTGTTCACCAGTAGTTCTGTGATTATTGTTAGTATTTCTGGAAGAGTTGCAGGTGGTGTTCCGTCCAAGAGCCCTTTGAAGCGATCAGTCCACTGTTTCATTTGCCTCCCTCCCTTGATAATTTGTTTCTCTTCAACATCTTTCATTAGTGTCACCCGCTGTAATCTATTTCTGAATAAAACTTGGTTGTCGCATGTAGTGATCCGAATTCCCTCTTACTTGCGGTCTGCTTTGCTTCAGTTGACAGCGTGTCGTAGAACTTTCTCTTGTCTTTCTTAATACTCTTCTTTTCTTCTTTACTCAGTACATTATAGTTTGCACTCAGCTTCCCTCTTTTTCTGTCTTTGCACTTGTTTATCTTCTGTTCCACTCTCTCTCTCCTCTGTTAGCTTCCACTTGTCCGCACAGAGCCAATTTTTGTCTTTTCACCTCTTTCTTCCTAAAACGTCTCCAGAGGTTCCTTTTAAAATCACTTTCTGAGAGTTTCAGTGTTCTTCCACACAGGTTTTCACGATGATGCTGCTTAGTGTCTCCAACATTGTTCTTATGGTCACAGTGAATGGGTCCCTTGTAATTTCGTCCCTCAGTTCCCGGTCTCTGAACTTAAATTGCAGTCCATCTCTAGCTGTTTCGAAGACTTCCAGCTTGACCATGAAGGTTTCTTGCATTAAGTAATGCTCCCAACTTGCATCCACTCCTCTTATCAAATTAGTGCCAACTAATGCTCTAGTGAACTGACTTCAGACTGAGATAAAATCCATCTGAAGTTAGCGTGTTCATTAGATGAAACCTAACTCACATTGTGTATATACGTGTGTCTTCAGTCACCAAATCATTGAAGGAGCAGAAATCTGTGAAGAGTTCGCCGTTCTCAGTCATTTCGTCGATAGCCTCTTGACCCATGGTGAGTTCTTTTTCTATGTTGTTTGCTTCCATTTTGACACTCATTCAACCCATCAGGATTTTGATGCTGCCCTCTGATCAAGGCCTTGTCCATTACTGTCTACAGTTGTTTGTACAATTCTTCCTTCTTTCCTTGTTCTGCACTGTTTGCAGTTGCATAGTATTGGATAATTGGAACTTTCCTTCCTTTGAATTGAATCTTGTTGTCATTACCCTTGTGGAGATTGGCTCCCACCACATAAAGTTTCCCGATGCTGTTGTTCATATCATGGTAACCACTCCCTCATAGTGTTCGGGGTTGTCGTCTGAGTGGCTTGAGTAGATTACTGACTTTCCACTTAAAAATTCGGAGAGTCCATTTCCATTCCATCTGCTCTCACACCTTCTAAACACTTCTGTATCACGTCTTCTAATGTCTTAGGTATTCTAATAAGTCTTCCCAGTTTCGAAGATTGTGCAGACATTCTATGTCTCTATGCTTATTTCTGATAACATGGAAAGAAGACACATCGACTGACCGGCTTCCTGTAGGGTTTCACCAGCTCACGTCATTTTGTTTCTCCGATTACAGGTTTAATTTTTACATCTTTCTTTTGCATTGAAGTTTCTGTTATGACTGTGTTGATTTTCTGGGTTAGAGTCTCTAGCTGTAAGCACAGTCTTCCCTCTCTTCCTGGACTCAGGTCTGGCAAGCAGACTAGGGGAGTATGGCTTGACTTCTAGATCAGTCAAAATCGGGTGACCGAAATATTTAGTATAGTGTATTCTTAAATATTGAAATCAACAGTTCATTCTTAGCAAGTGAAATGTAAGTAAACGCATAAAGATTTTTTCTGTGGTTCAGTTCTCTGAGGTCAATACTTTAGTTGTCAAGCTTACATAGCCTTACAGAACACAGTTGCATCAGAATCATTCACATGAGGTACAAAGAAATTCTGTTAACTCTAAGGTTCTCTGAAATCCTGAAATCTATGATTCTCTGTTGTAAGTGTAGTTGGTCAGAGATTCGTTACAAAAAATTTGCATATTCTCTACAATAACGTGAGTTTACGCTTTCGTGTATCATACATTTTACTTTACTCAAAATTGCCCCCGAAACACCAGTAACACGCTAAAATGAAGATTCATACATATACTATCCATCCAGACATTATTGAAAACAAAAGCCGTATTTCAGCGAAAAGCCTCTTTTCAGCGACTAACGCACTTTTTATCAAGCAAAAAGACGGTTCACAGAGAAAAGACACTGATCTAAGGGTAGTTTTTATTACATACTGATAGTGAAATCTACGTGCTTGTCATGTTGTCATCAAAGTTAAACACCCCTATTTCAAGTTTGTTAGAACTTGTAGTTATTGGAGTCACTTTGATATATTCTGGAGATTTCTTGTATTTACGAGATGGGTCACTATCTGCTACAATATTTATTGCAGAGAACAAAAAGCTACTCGAATTGTTAACCTGACCAAAAAGTTTCTAAAATCATTTCCAAATATTCAGTGGTCTCATATTTTGTGTGATAGGAATTGCTAAACTAACCTGTTTCATCATAGTCATTAAATTTTCAATAGTGTATGTCCTTAGATGGAACAGAAGTCAGTAGGACATACTTTTCATTTACCAATGTTCAGTGGATATATTTATTTTACATGTAACAGTTTACAGGGGTAACCAGTCTACATTTTTCCAGCCGATTTGTATTTTTTAGCCAACTCTTAATATATAGCTGTTTTGCTTTTGTTTTCCAGAACTACTTTTAGAACCATGTCACCAGAAAAACAAATTGATCAAATGAAAGCTTTGGAGAAAGAAAGAAATGCGAGCCGTGGCAAGCCATCAGAAAGGGATATGGAAGTAAGATGACTGCATCATTATGTTATTGTTCCCTTGGGTTGTGAGTGGAACATACTGCTTCAAAAGCAAGTCTTCACTTCGTCCAATTCTCTGCTGTCCTCTTTAGATGATTCCACGATTGTCCATGGTGTCTGATATCCTCTTCTCACGGTGTCCTTCATGTCACCAGCGGAACCACACCCAACTCATCATTTCCCATTCGGGTTCTGGCATGTAGTGTCATTCGACAGGCCTCTTAGTGTGTGCCTGATCCATCTCCATTTTCTCCCACATATTTGCTGACCAATGGGTTCTTGGTAGATTTGTTCTCGTTGCTACTATTATTATATTATTGTTTCCTTTTATTCCTAGAGGAACATAGGGCTTCAGCCGTGCGTCTCCATTGCGTTCGGTTCTCTGCCAGAGTCTTCACCTGGCTCCAAGTCTGCCCACACGTTTTCATCTACTCTTCACATGACCTCCTCCAAGTCACCCTCACCCTTGCACTGACGACCAACTCGCCGCTTCCCTTTCGGGTTCCACTCGAGCAATGGCTTGTCTAGTGATGTCACTTGATGGTTTCCTAAGAGTATGGCCAATCTGTCTCCATTTCTTCCTGCCTATTTGTTTCACAATCGGTTCCTGGTTGGTTCGTTCCCAAAGATTCCTGTTGCTGATCTTTTCTGGCCATCTGATCTTGAGTATTGAGCGAAGACAACTGTTAATGAAGGTCTGTAGTTTGTTTGAGATGCTCTTTATGACGCGCGGTGCAAGCCTCTGATCCATCCGTATAGTAGCACTGACTGACTTCACATTGGAGTTGAAAATCCGGATCTTATTTTTGATGCTGAGTGCTGTTGACCTCTACACAGACTTGAGAGTAGTGAAAGCTTGTCTTGCTTTTCCGATTCCTGCTTTGATATCCTCGTCAGTTCCACCCACCTGTAGTTGAGACGATGCTTCCCAGGTAGGTAAAGGAGGTTGTTTCTTTCAGGTTCCTCCCATTTATGCTGATTGTTGTCTGTTGTTGTTGTTGGGGGTGTTGCCCAGGAATCTTCACTACCTCTGTTTTCTCTATGTTCACCTGAAGTCCTATCTTTGATGCTTCTTCTGCCAACTTGTTGCTCTTCACTTGCATATCTTTCAGTTTGTGGGAAATCAGACATATATCATCGGCGAAGTCCAGATCCTCCAAGTTCTTTGTGTGAGTCCATTTTATGCCTGTTTCCTCATTGCCCGCTGTTTGTCGCATTATCCAATCCACTGCAATCAGGAAAATCACTGGCGATAGTAGGCAACCCTGTCTTACTCCTGTCTTCACTTCGAAGGATTCCGTGAGCTTCCCGTTGTGGATTACTTGGCATGCAGCATTGTTGTACAGCTGTTGGATGAGATGTATAATTGACGGTGGAACACCGTAGTAGCGACGTAGTTGCCAAATCACCTCTCGATCGACGCTGTGCTATCGAAGGCCTTTTCAAAGTCGATGAAGTTGAGATAGAGAGGTGACTGCCATTCCAAACTTTGTTCAATGATGATCCGTAATGTGGCGATCTGATCAATGCATGACTTGTTTCTCCTGAATCCAGCTTGCTCCGGTCGATGTTTTTCGTCCAGGTTGGCATGTTTGATTCTCTCCAGGATGAAGTGGCTTGGTATTTTGCTTGGGATGGGCAGAAGTATAATTCCGCGCCAGTTCTTGCATTGACTTAAGTCTCCTTTCTTTGGTAGTTTGAATAAGTATCCTTTCTTCCAATCCTCGGGTACTTCGCCTTCAGTCCACACCTTCTCCAGTAGTGGCGTCATCAAGTCTCTGGGCCCATTTTGAATGCTTCTGCTGGGATTCCATCTGGTCCTGCTGCTTTTCCAGCTTTTAGCATCATGATTGCCTTCAGGACTTCTGTTCTCCTCGGGGGTTTGGTGTTCACTGGTAGCTCTGTCTCCGTCTTTGGTATTGTTGGGCGCGTTGTATGTGGTGGTCGATTTAGGAGTCTTGTTCTCGTGATATGATTATGAGCAATAAATTGTGCTCGAAACGTCATCAGTAAATATTACTGTATAACACTGTGAGACTCTATCAAAATAAAATTTACCCATAATGTTTCAGACATTTCTGATCGTACACATTCTTGATATCTATGTTTTTAGAAAAAAGTAATAGAGAATAAAGCAGCAAAGTTCTGTGAATGTAGATCATAATGTTTGCTGATCACGATCACAAATAATAGGTGAGAAAATGAGGGGGGGGGCGGAAAGGGGCCGGAAATACTATGAATTAAAATGAATATCGGTTCTAGAATTGGATTATCAGGCGGGTTTGTGGTGGTGTGATACAATTTGTTTCAGTGGAATATAATTCTCATAGTAAGAATATTTGTATTTGTTGATGTTAACGTCTGAATACTTTTCCTACAGATCAGTATTGCATTAGCAACAGAATACCACATATGTTTGAAGATTCCATTTCTTGTCATTTTATGTAAACCAAAATCACACGCTCAGTGATTAGTTAAAGAATATAAACTGTATAGATATAAACAGAGGTTTAATCAGTGGAAAATATACCTCTACTTCCGTGTCTTGCCTTCTGCTGTTACAGGTTCAAAGTAATAACAAGTAGTTTTTGAACACGCGAAACAAGTTTAAACCTTTTGATGGTTAAGAATTCAACGAATCTAATTATATGACCGAAATTTCTCCTAAATATAGGTTTAAATATACTATTGAAGTCAACCTTATAACTCGTCTCTATGGTGAATTTTACGATAGATATTGTTGGACATTTATTTCCAGTGTTAAGTGAATAAGCCAATTTTGTTCTTTTCTTGCAGCCACTTAGAAGTGCGTTCTATAGCTCTAACCTGCAGTGATCGATGGGTCCCCCCAATGTATGTGTGATCATATATATATATATACAGTGCGTAGAGTATTATTGAGTTTCAGAAAGTAGTTATTATCTAATAATATTTTAATGAGTAATTCGTCTTCAATGGTATCTTCTGTATAAATAAGTGGAGCACATCTAAACAAGCAATTAACTAACGCCGTTTTATACTGGATTGGATAGAAATGTTCAAGTTTTTAGATAATGCTGAGACTAATGAGTAACTTGATAATACAAGCAATATTTTGCTAACTAATATTTACTGCACATAACACTCTATGTCGTCAGTAAGTTACCTGACTCACTGTCTCAGTCTAGTGAATTAAATATCGGTTGGCTAGGGTAAATCGGGAGAAGTCTCGTCTAAAGTATATTTCATGCTTATTTGTAGCCACTAGGAGTGGCTAGAAGAAGAAAGAGTGGAGAGAAGAAAGCGAAATACCAGATGCTTAGGTGAGGTTATTATGCGACAGTGAGCTACGCAATTCAGCAAGTCATTACACTGTTTTGTATTCCTCTACTGACCTGCTTTATGGGAGTATTGCAGAATGTAAAGGCTGAGTTAATCAGTGTTATCATATGTCATCTTTTAACCTAACATGAAGTTTCAAATAACTTCAGCCTCACTGTGAAAAAAAGAAATGCAACAGTGAAGAAGGACGACTTGGGTCTCAGCGAGAACTGACGCGAAATTACATTGCTGTCTACGCCAAGCAAAATATTAATTCGCGTCATCCTGAAGAGACTAAAAGATTCAATGGAAGCAGAACTCCACCCACAACAATCTGCATTCAGGAAAGCCAAATTATATGTAGGTCAACCATCGAACAGAATATATAATGATGGGCTGGATTATGAGAGAGACTGTGGAGAGTGAGGATACGAGACAGGAATACACTGAACCGGTAAGAATACTCTGGAAGATGAAAGCCTCCGAGAAGATTTATGTCTAGTGTCTCATGAATCTGAAGACTTACAGGTGGGAACCAACATTTTGGCAGAAGACGCTGGCAGCGAACACAGTACTTTCACTGAATACGGAGGAGACACACGTGGTGGGGATAACCAACCGACAGTGAAACGCGCCAATCATTATCGACGGGAGAAATTTGAAAGAGGTGACTACTTCCATTTATCTGGGTAGCATCATTTCAACTGCAGGAATTCAGCACTGACGAGGATTTCACATCCAGAGTTGGCTCTGAAATGAGAAGAAAACTCAGATTTTCAACATGAATGTCGAGTGCGTTGGTGCTTGTGTAATTGGGGAGTGTAATTTGGAAAGCATTTCTAACAGGCTTCGAACTGTTATCAACAAGTATCATCTCTATATAGTGAAGGTCAGATGGGCAGAAAGAATTAGTCACAAAGAACTGTGGGAACGAACTACCGAAGGAACTATTTTCCGACAGATATTCCAAAGCAGATGGAGATTGATGGATGGGACACACACTGAGAAAACCGTCGAATGACATTACGCGCGAGGCTATTACTTGAGTGGAAGGTGAATGGGAGACGGCTAGCTTGGTGTTGTTCTGAGAGTGACATGGATTGGATAGTGTGTGGGGGAGAGATGAGAGCTTATGTGCATTTATGGAGCCAGTTGAAGACCATTGCAGGGTACAGAATAAAAATGAAATGTGTTGTTGAAATCCTGAGTTTCATTCGGAACCCAAAGGGATAATGAAAATGAATAATACACTCATGTGGGATTCAGATGAACAAGGTGATATTCGGTTGCCTTTAGCTTGTTCCTAATTATTTCATTTGTTGAAGTGAAGTAAGTCTTTAGTTCGATTATGTCAAAACATGTAAGTTTTTGTTTGAGGATGCTTAATTGACGTCATATACATATATATGTATAAGTTGACGAAGTAATATCAATTTCTGTATGTACAAGATTGATCTATCTGTCTAATATCTTTTCTTTTCTAAAACGCTTCCATTACTTCCATGTAGAGATATAATTACTACATAAGTAAAGGTATACCGGAACATATGCTTGAACCACTGCCCAGTGGATTATGGGAAAAACTGCAAAAGTACCTACCAGCACATTTGACGTCAGCTTGGCCAACAAATGTCAATGAATTACAGAAACAAATTCATGAAGACTACGAATATGCACTCAGGAAATCCATAGGTGAGTGAGACTAGTCAGTGTTAAAAAGAAAAACGAATCAGAATTGGCGTGTCTTGTAAGTCTTTCAGTCGGAGAGCATATTTTGTGAACTTGGTTAAATTGGTTGAAAGCGTAGACACTATTCCATTCGGAATTTAGTAAAGTGGGAAAGAATAGGGTAGTTTTGAAAATAATATGAGCAACGTCGGCAAAAGTGGGCAATTCATTCGTTGAAAACGTGAGTGAAATGGGAAAAAGTGGTTTTTTTATGCTGAATTTTACCCACTTTTTGCCCATGTCTCAAACAATCGAAATTTCCTGTTTTTCTCACATTTTCTACCCTTCACCCACGTACATTCTCGGACTGGGAAGGAAACATCAGTATTTGATAATGTAGCAAATTTTGCTCAAAACTGGGCATATAGTTAGTAAAGAATGTGAAAATGTTACGCACACTCTAATTATTATGGTATATTATATGTCTGTGTTGAAATTTCAATATATCCCTAAGTTCTTCACACATATAAACGCCTCAGTGGATGATGCCCAATTCACTTCAATGTTAGAAAACGAATAAGGTGAGGTGGACATGCCAGACTTCAAAATCAAACGAAAACAAGATGGTGGGTAAGATACTAGCATTTATACGAAGCGGACACATTCTAATAAATACTTAGACTTTAATTCATTACATCGAGAATCGGTAAAGACGGATATAGTTAAGTGTCAATATATACATTCGGGCCAGGAACCCAACTAGTAAGCCAGAAAATTTAAATCGTGAAGTGAAACAAATAAAGCAAATATTACTAGTGGATAACTACCCATTAGAATTTATTCAGAAATGTATGAAGACCCATAGAAACAAAACAAGATTAGTAATGAAAATGACGAAAATAAAGAAAAAATATAGAATTCAAAATCTCTGTAGGACTGCTCTATAAAGGAGGAACGTCAGAGAACTTACGTAGGATTCTCAGCGAAGCTGGAATTAGAGTGGCGTTTAAACCAACCAACTTATTCACCGACAAGATTTTTCGCCTTGAGGACCTGATCGATCCAATTCAGAAAAATAATGTTTTGTTTTTGTTTTTTTCCTTCACGTTCCCCAGGGGAACATAGGGCTTCAAGCTAGTGGCTTGAAGTTTCTGTAGCGGTGTTTATTTACTAGATAACATGTAATGCTCGTAGTCATTAAACAGGTCAGACTAGCAGTGTTTATTTTTATAGGAAGGGGTTGCTATCCTCATGTTCAACCTTTCTTCTTTACCAGCTTTATTATAGGCTTAGCGAGGTAAAGGAGTGCGTCGGTCGGTCATCGATCCCCGGACCACCTGCGTGGTCGGCGAGCTTACTAACCGCTGTGCCACCGACGCACAAATCAGATGATTAGAGCATAGGAATTCAGCTAGATTTGAAATGACTGATCCTGCTGCATCAAATAGTCCGGAAAAAAAACCCAGTCTATTGCAGCACATTCATTTGCGTGTAGTCCTACAACAGGATGGGACAGGGCAAAAGTATTAAAATATAATATGTTTAGGTGGGGAGGGAGGTTAATCGCTGAATCTTTGTTTATCGACTCAACACTGTGCACCTTTAGTTGAAATGACTCAACGCCTATACTGGAGATATGGAAAATTGCGATATGAAACAGAAGGGAATAATGCAACATAAAGCAGTTTATCAACTGGTGTGAATGCATTGACATGATTATGAACAGCAGTGATTAGTGCTCGAAACGTTGTCCACTTATTAATTCTGTATCCCTGTGTTATATCAAATAAACTTATCTGTTATGGAAATATATTCTACTACAGTGTCTAAATTTTACTCTCACATTAGTGTCTTATAGTAGACGCTGCAGTCTTCACTTGTTTCCAGTTATTTGGCCGGCTTTCAGTTACCATCTAATCAGTGAGCAAGTGTCAGTTGTTGTCACTAGGTCATGTGTTGCTACTATCTGTCTGTACATTTATCAAGTAGACGGTAAAAAATTCCATTCGGCAACTGTCTTCACAGATCTCACCTCCTAAACATCCATGCTTTGTGAACCATGTACATTAAAGTATGGAAAGGCAGGAAGATGCACACATAAGATGATGCAATCCTTTAAATACGGGAACCAGTTTGGCTGAAGGATAGGTTCTGGCTAGAGAAGATTTCAATCTTCAGTTGCTTATTCCTGCATTATTATCGCCTTCAAAATCCAGTTTGATGAAGACAGGTTTCTTATTTACTATGGTTTGTTTCACCTATAGATTTTCAGATCTTCCATAATATTTGATGAATTTCGGAATTTCATATTGTTGTTGTGACTAACTGAACAACGTGTTGATGTCTATCGTGAAAATGTTAGCTTAGACGGCTAACTGGAAGAAAATCAGTCAAAAACTTAAGATAAACCCTTAATGCATTTTATTTCTGCAACAAGCAGTCAAACAGGAGCAGACAGTTTTCCATTTAGTTCTTCAACATTCAAATTTCGAAATGAATATTAGGTTAGCTGACTTGATCTGATGACGCGCTTTTGAAATGTTGAAGACTGAAGACAAGAATCATGTCTTGAATGCCTCTTAATGATCACCAGAAATGTGTACTTGCATACTTGAAAAAAAAGTTGTTCAGTGGAACTATCATAGCTCAAGAATTTAAATGTGGCCTACGGATGAGTGTTACCAAATATACTGTCCAAATAAAGCTTGACGTAGTTCTGATTGCTTCCAGCGCATAAAAAACTTCATTATTGCTCTCCACATTTTATAGCTTTGCATGAAACAGTTTAATACACCACGCATACTTTCACTATATTGCTAACTTTAAAGGCTGATCGAAATAGGTAGAATACGCTATACCAGTTGGATAAATTTTGATTTCACTGTATGTGACTCGCAGTTCGAATGTAGAAAACAAAAATCTCCATTTAGACATTTAGAAAGCACAAGGAGTGAGCGGAGATGTATTTACTTACCAGTTAGATCCTCATCTCTGGTCCTATCTCTAATATGTATAGCATTTTCTATAAAATACATGAAATTTTATCAAGCTAGTGGCAATAAGTTTGTTAACAATAATTGGTCAGAATCAACATATCAGTGAGGGTTGATAATTAACGAGGAAAATTAATACATACAATATTAAAGGGTAGAAATCGCTACAACAAGGGGATTGCATAATGCGTAATTTTGAGGAAGTGAAGAATTATTAAGGGAATAGCGGGTGTTCAGGTTGATTACGTGCTGGGTAATTACAGAAAAATAAAACAAATCTGGACAATGATAACTTGTAATCAAAGATGAGGTAGTCAGGAAAATAATAAAATAATTTGAACAATTACGATTTTTACCTTTATACTTCATGTAACGATGGTCAAGTTAAGGAAAGCGGTTGTAGGTATTTCTTCTGAACATACTGGTTCGGTTTCTTCGAGTGGATTTCGATTGATTCGGTTGTATGTAGAAGACCAACTCGTAAAGCAAAATTAAGATTACTCAGAATCTTATTAGGAACTTTAGGTTATGTATTAACATCAGCTTTATGCTCACTATCTACTAGGTGTGCTTAAACAGAGCTACGAATAGATCTTGTTTGTCTCTTGCTTAACCAAGCTGGATGATTTTCGGAAATACGATGATGAACCTGCATAATTGTGCGCCCAATGTAGCTGGCTCCGTAGCTGCAGTCAGACTGGTACATAGGCATAGAGGGGGTTAAATTAGGTAGTTCATACCTTTTTCTCGATTGTAAAATTGGAGTGTACCTCTACTGCATAATAAGCTTTTTTAACTGAATTCTTCAGGCGCTTGATTATTATTTCGCTGGTGCTATCACCAAGCAACCGCAATTTTATGAACAATGTCTTTTTTGGAACTGTTGTCCTACTGGCTTGTTTTGGTGCTAAATGCATATTTTTCTTAAGGACCTTATCTGGCTAACCATTTTTGCTAAGTAATTCTTGCCAATTTGACCTACATTCATTCTCCAGCGCCTTAACGCTCCACTGTTTCTCCTATAAATTCCTATGATAAGTGTCTGCGTGTGATTTTTGGTCAGATTGCTCGCACACACTGCATGATTCGGATAAATTATGTCTGACTATTTGCCTTGTCAATTTTCATTTCCAGTCGACTATATCCTGTTAGATCCAGAGGAACGGAAACGATTGTTTATCGAATGGCTGCCTGTTCCTTATCCAAGTTTTGTTGTTCGATCACCAGTACCATGGCATACAAGGCGAAAAAGAGCATATGAATTTTGTAAGCGTTATTTATTCACAACCGGTCCAATACCATTAGCTTTGCAAAATATATGGTGTACAGAGTAAGTCATGAATTGCTTGCTTGCCGTTAATTTTGTGAATAAATACTATCCTTTGAATTAGACCGTACACTAAACTGATATTATACTACGCTAAATAATATTTTACTGACAATTATAAAAGCAAATCTTATTGAGAGAAATAAGGTGAAAATAAATATCTTCAAGACTCAACTCCATTCGAGAAACAGGTCAACGTGTGCACACAAATGTGTAAAGTTATCTTTCTGATTCTTCGAGATTGTTAAAATAGCCTTGCCTCTTTATTGGAATTACCGCTGGCTAAGCGAGGTTTTTCAGAGTGTATCGTCTGGCGGATCCTATCTCAGACAGCAGCTACAGGAGGTAATTCGCATAGCATGAAAATAAATATTTTAGAAGCATTAAAATCTTCACTTTTATTATCCTGTAACAGCAGAAACGGAAACAAAGGTATCTTTTCAACTGATAAAACCGCTTTATATATATATATATATATATATACATAGTTTGTATTCGTTAACCAATCACTTAGCGTGTGATTTTGTTTTAAACCAAGCAACATGAGATAAAATGTTCAACTACATATATTGTATTCTGTTGCTAATGCTGTATTGGGGTGTGGGAATATGTTGGAATAATATTCCGTTGGAACACATTGCCTCTTTGATACCACGACAATGTCAGTTGCCATTTAAAACTTCAATCTCATTAAACAGATATGTTAATTCTTTCCGAAAGTAGCCTCAGTTACCCTATTTTCTTTGTGTTGGATTTTATACTACTAACTAAATTTAATAAGTAGCGTAAGTTACACGTCAAAACAGAATGCTATCTATTTTCCTGAATCCATAGTTCTTTGTTAGCACAGAAATGTTTCGTGAAATATTCCGGCTGTCAGAATTATGACGCGACATATAAGCGAGAAATCCTGTTCTCTGTTACAGCTTCCTCAGTTCTTACTGTAATGTACATACAGTTCAGAAAAAAGAATAATTGTTTGAAATAAATTCTTCTTTCCTCAGGTTCTAAAGTTATACAACTTGTAACCAGTAACCAGACCCTCTATTGTGGTACAATCACAAGATGGAAGGATTGTCAATCAGATTTGACAATCATCAGTATTCAATAAGGAAATGAGATGAAATAATTTAGTGACGTACTTCTGTATTTGTACCCAATAAAACTATAGGTTTTACAGGGTAAGTTATAACCAGCAGTGTGAGAGACAATGTGAATACTATAAAGAAATAGATAAAATAAATGGGATACACTCTGTGTAAATTCATCAGGCGACAAAGAAGAATACTGATGATAAGATAATAATACATTTTATGTACATTAAAATGATTGTCAAAACTTACTGAGTGTTTTGGTGGATGATAACTAGCAGTGGAAACCAGGATGCACATTTCGTCCTGTTTGGAACTCGTCATCTGGATGTACCCGCAACCTTCAGTGAGAGGTGGTTTCCCAATTGAAGCTCGAACCCAGTGCCAAACCAGAGACCGAGCACTTCGACCCAATCAATCGACAGGAAAATCTGAAATTGAATTAAATAACTGATTGTTATTATTATTATTGTATCTTGTAATTGTTCCACTACACGCTTTCTGGCATAGTGCTCATTTGCCTTTACTGGCTGGTTATTATATTGTTAAAATTAATGGATTTATAATTGTACAGCTTGAGGAAGGGGGAATTTATTGCACAAAACTATTCAGTCTAATTATTTTTGTTCATGGAATATTCACATTGGGACATACAAAAAGTCGAAACAAGTGATTCAATGGGAGAGACTCTTTTCAGCGACTTCATTTTCAGGCTGTACAGTGATACATAGATGGTTTTTAAGAAATTACCCCCTATGAGGGAATTGAATCAAAGGTGTGAATACATAAAATAGTAATAATGGTAGTATGAAATGCAATTCAAATATTTGTGATTATAATCACAGTTAAATGTTCAGTGGCAAAACAATTAATGTCATATAATGAACAAACAATTCATAGGATGTATAGATGTTGGACAGAGGTGTAAATGAGTATGCAAACAAAATAAAAAAAGTTACACAACATTGTGTGAAACTTGATGACATAGAATTCAATACTGCAAAAGAAAATTGATTTAGAATGATAAGTGGGACAAATGAAATAATACTAGAGACATTTCAGAGTAAGGATAATAATAACAACAACTACTGACGTAATAAGAGGAGGCCTTATAAATTAAAAAAAAAGACGTAAAATAATTAGGTCCAAGATATGACAATGGCCAGGCAACAGACCGTTTATTGAGAGAATCAAGAGATATTTATGAATTTCTATGTACATTATTGTCAGTGGAGAAACAACATCTGATTGGTTGTTTTCTTGCTGAAGATTATTGTGTACTGCTTGTGACCGTTTCTTAGATAGTTAAGTCATATATCTGTGAATCAAAATAACTCCACACTCTAACTCCGCTGTGATTGGCTGGTGATTTTCTCAAGGTTAAGCTTTGTTATTGTTTTTCTCATGACCGCGATTCGGGACGTAAACATTGACGTAAATTGTTGTCTACAATTTTGGCTTGCACACAGCTCTCACCACAACTTTAGCATAGACGGATTGAGACGATGAGACTTGGAGGGACTGAACAAACTTTGTCGGTATACAGAAATCTGGCTTTTAAGTTTCGATGACCAAAGCTTCAGCAATACAGATGATTTGCATACGTAGTGATTTGGGCAAATTAATTTTCGCCTTGTAGATCACTTTAAAGGTGGTGACTATAGAAATAGGGTAATTACTATCGACTAGAGGTTCGATGACTGGGCTTATTACAGCCCCATTTCCACCTCTTTGTAACCATGCTGCATGGTGTTCTTGCACCCTCTTGGACAAAACCCAAGTAGAATAACCGATACACTTAATTCCATACGAACAGGTGAATGTAGTTGGTCAACTGCAGGATCTTGTCCTTCAGGTTACTGAACAGTAACTGTCAGCTAGAAAACTCTCTTCTTAATGGTGCAACAGGCAATGTCCTTTTCAGGGAACCTTCTTTTAATGATGTCGGCAGCTAAGTCACTTTTGAATTCCAAGCTCATGTACAGCATTTTCTTGGTTGTGGATGAGAAGTCACATTTCACCGGTTTTGACTATAAGTTCTTGTCTATATAACATGGCGGAAATCCATTTTCTATTAGTATATTTCTTAGAAGATTTAACTCTTCCTCTACAGTATCAGGACGAATTTGATTGGCAAGCGACCTAATCTGGTCTCGTTTTTGTACACCGGGTACCCAGGTGTAGAGATTTGTCAGCTGACCGCTTCAATGACATCTTTCTCTAAATTGATCTCATCAGAGTTCTGATTAAATTATGAATATAATCAAATCACAAAGGGGTTCACTTTGTTTGACTTGAATTTCGTAGTGTTATTTAGGCATATTAGCTGATCATTCACACGAATAAATTCCATGAAATAATTTCCATTTCTGCGAAAACTCAGACCAGTCGGTTGGTCGAACATGTTAAACAGATAATGTGATTAATGTGTTGAAAATATTTTGAAGGAAATTCTGACCCCACAGTTTCACGTGAAGAAATTCAGGCAAAGATTATCAGATTAACTATGAAGAGAACACATAAATACACTATGAAAACATTAATTAGTCTCTATGATCACATACAGACAAAACGCTTTGCGGCAACTAGCCTTTGGACTAACCACAGTTGGACAGGTTTTGTGGCGTTTTATTTCGGATAAACTATGTCTAATTTCTATTCTATGAAAGCATAACATTCATCAGCATCAAAATGTTCTTAAACAGTTTAGTTGTTCCATGCTTTTTAATCAGTTAAAGTCAAATTCAAAAGTATTTATGATTAACTGTGATTAATTATGATCAACTGCTTCCATTTGGAAAAATATTGCAGCTTGCGTTTTAATTAATCGTATGATTGAAGGCAGCACTTTTCATCAACGAGAAAAATACAGAATGCTTGAACGTTTCTGAGTCTGTTGAAATGCTAGCAGCTCATTCTAGAAGTAGGCTTTCAGTGTCCAGTCAATTTCTGGGAAAAAAATAAAAACTTCAGATGGAAACGTTCAAAAACTCCCAATTTGCTTAAACTTTTGAGGCATAAGTTTCAGGTCTCTGTATTAAGCACACAGAACAATAGCAGTAGTAGCATCTTTCCGAGATCTGTTGAATTATGAAACTATGATTTCATGAAAATTAAAAGTAAATAGGGAACATAAATAAAGTGAAAAATGCGAGGCAAGAATCTCGCAAAAGTTTACACACTAGTCTTTAAGCTGAGTGTGTTATATGCAGGTTGTTAATATTGCTTCATTTATCACACTTCAATCGGTGGGATGATGTTCAAACATGGTAAATTGTTTGTTTAAACTAGTTAGTGTATCAATCTACAGAAGCGGATGATATAATAGATTCTGGAAGGCAGGCATACTTATCGCCTTCCAGCAATCGTTATATTTCTTAACCTGAAAGGAGCACTCGATTTCGTCGACCAACAGGTACTGTGGTAATGTTTGACAGCGAACGGAATGCTAGGAAAATACATCGCACTGATTGAAGCACTCTACTCGAACTCATCCAACCAGGTAAGAGCTTGCAGAGAGTTGTCATCCGAAGTGATGACAACTAGTGGCGTCCATCAGGGATGCCCACTGTCCACAATTTTGTTTAATTTCATCACAGATGTACTAATGAAATTAACCCTAACTGGCTTCAGTAACTCAGAGATTGACTTGTTACTAGGGGATAATCTCAATGACTTGGAATATGGGGATTATATAGTCCTTCTATGTGAAGATGTTGATAAAATTCAGAGTCTTCCGAACACCTTGAGGGAAAGCAACATGCGAATGTTTGGCATGCGATTCGCTCCCATCAAATATAAGATGATGCTGCAGGACTGGACTACGCTGAATTCCAGGTTGGAAATAGAGAGTTAAGTGTTAGGGCGTGTTGATCACTTCACTTATTTCGGAAGTCGCGTCAGCCAGCCGCAGCAGGTTGGTAGCTGACGAAGTCTCAGCGCGAATACAGAAGGCTCATGTGGGATCTGCCAACTTACGTCATTTCTGCCTTGTTATACATGATATCTGACTAGTTTTTGACCAGGTGACGCATGTACAGCTCAAAACTTCTCTCCGTCCTCGTTTATAGTTGGCTCTGAGTGAGACATGACCATTGGTGAGAGTGGAAGACATGAAAGGGCCGGCTAGCTTTCTTTGATCATATATGCCTCCGTTTTACCTCCAGTGTTAGGTATTATAATAGGGTGAGTAATATTGAGGCTAGGCACTAGTCGAGTGCTAGATAGGGAGGGAAAATCAACTCAACTCCATGACTTACTGTCCATTTTTGATGGGTTATCTATCGGTCCAAATAAGCGTAAGCTAAACTGATCCTAATTTTTAGTTAGTCTTCTATTCACTTTATTACAGGAATCAAAATGATCTCTTGTTTTCACTTATCTTAAGCAGACATGAAAGTTGTGCACAATACTCCAAAGTGTATACTTTTTACGGTTTTATTGATTATAATTTTATCAGAATCCTAAGTTTCATTGTGAAATCAGAATGTTCTCGTCTAAATGAAATTCACTTTTCACTCTTATTATTATTATTTTTAAAATAGATTTTCGCATCTACGTTTTGTAAATTATGATGAATTAATAAATCTGCCAGCACCTGTGGAACCTAAAGAGTTTGAAAGGTTGATTACAGAACAGTGTCAAGCAACAAGAGAGATTCTACGGAAAAAGTAAGTTGGACTGTTTCTAATTTTGATTTTATTCATTCTTCAAAACTTATTAAGAAAGATATATACTTATAATTGTAGGAAATAAAAAGACACAGCTCGAGTATGATTTAAAGGTACACAAATAACTTACATACTAAGAAGTTTTATGCGCTTAAGTGTTATACGTAGGGTATCTTAATTGTCAATTCTCAGTCGGCATTGATTTGTAGGCGATCTTCCACTGAGTACATTTTCTCTTCACATAAAACGGGTAATTTATCACTTTCTGTATGTACATGAATCTTAAACTTTTATTTATTTCTTACCTCAACGACCGTAAGTCTGTGTCGAACTCAGAAACACAACTACTGGACGTTCAATTCTCAGGAAGTGAACAAGATGGAAAACTAAAAACATCCATCCACACAAAGACGATGTGGAACGAACAACTAACTAATTTTCACAACTGGCTGCCCCTACATACAGAAAGAAACCTGATTCGTTAAACACTCTACAGAGAAAACTCCTCGAAACGTGCCATCACAGAATCTATGAAACCTAAACCACAAAAACCGCCCACACTTTCCGTTTTCAAAAACCTCTCTACCTGAATCTACCGTTCAAAGGAGACTCATTGGCAGAAATACTGAGAAACCGCCTGTCCAGCTGCTCACTGAAGAAAACCCTCTTCGCAGCTGAGCTTTGACTAACATTCCCTACGAAACCAATGGTTCTCATGAAAGTGAAGGATAAGCTATACTTGTTTTGACGCATCAGTGTGCATCTACCAATTCACCTGTTCGTGTGGAGCTAGGTATGTCGACCGTGTTCAGCGTTTGCTATCCAAACGTATCATCGAACACTTACCCACAGTCATGGTTTTATGAAGGAGAAAAAAAGTCTCCCCGAAGTTCTATTCTGGAACACCTGATCGAATCAGGACACCAAGCAAACACACAAAGCAACTTCAAATTTATCTACAGAAAGCGTGGGAATCTTGCTGAAAGAGTACGAATCAAACTTCTTCAAAATTCAGAAGCAACGAAAATTCACATGTTAAAATCTGAATTCTGCATGCCAAAAGAGTTCAATCACTCATTAAATCTACAGTAGACCTGACCTATCTTAACAATAAATACGCATTTTTGTGTGTTTTTAGTTTCTTAATTGTATTATTTTCTTCTCCCCCAGCCCTAATTAAATCTCTACCCCTTATTACCACTGTTGTTGGTTGAGCTCTACTCAACCATGTCAATTAGATTACGTCACTCAACTTGCTTATTTAATCTTATTTGATTGTCTAACCAATCGACGAAATTTGTTATTTAAAATGTACAATTCTAATGACACATCTTTGGAAATATTCATATTGTTTCTAAGAGGAAAATTAACTATATATATATATATATATAAATGCAATTCTACAGCTTGAGAATGATATCACAGTAAAGAATAACTCTTTGTTGAATGTCTTTTCCTTTATATGACTCAATGGGAATTGTTAAGTTGCTAAAAAACATACATGTATAACTGTCTTAGCCAAAAATCCTAATATTTTATGTTAGTTAGTTGATTGTGATTCTAAACAACCAAGAAGAAAGTTATCAATTTGAGACTCTGTGGCCCTAAGTATCCTTGTTCACACGGATATTCAGACGCCAAAAATCCTTACAAATACTACATTTGAAAATAGGTCCACTAGTGGTTAGTGGTTACCTCCGATTTCTATAGTTTTGGTAACAGATAGGAAACGACTGGGTTCCCCAAGTTAGGTAATTTTTGAGTGATGGTTTCTCTTAATCTCAGACGAACAGATGCAAGAATTCATAGGCTGCCGGATTTTCATCCACTGGATGAATGGTAATGTAATCACACTGTCACGCGAAAGTCCTGGGTTGGATCCTTTAAGTGATTATGGGCTTCAGCCGTCGAGGGAAAACAAACTGTTTCAAAACAGCTGTCCAGTGCTCCCTGGTTTTTGAAGCTATACCAAATGATTTCAGTCAAACACTAGGTCTACTTTGAAACTTCCGTTTTAGTTGATTATTATTAGTGTTCATTTGGGTTCCGAGTGGAAGATACGGCTTCAACAACACGTCTCTACTTTGTTCTATTCTCTATAATCGTCTTTAGCTGGGCATACGATTGTCAATAGTCTCTCATCTCCTCCTCACATGATCTCCTCTGTGTCATACTTGGACGCCCCACTCATCGTTTCTCATTCCAATTCGAGTCGAAGGCCTGGCGCAAGATATCGCTTGACAGTTTCCTCAGGGTGTATATGATCTGTTTTCATTTTCCTCTGAATTTTTGGTGGGCAATAGGTTCTCGGTTGGTTTGTTCCCATAGTTACTTCTTACGAATTGTTACTACCGGCCACATGACCTTCAAAGCGGAGCTGTCAAAGGCAGTTGTTGATAAAAGTCTGCAGTGCAACACTGGAAACACCTGTCGTGACGCTTAAGCAAAGTTTCTGACCCGTAGAGAAGAGCTGACTGACTTAACAAGGGTATTGGAAATCCAAATCTTGTTCTTAATACTGGATGAATGCAGAAGATTTACAAACTGATTACAGACTGATGAAGGCGCATCTCACCCTTCCGATTCTATCTGGCTTGCTTGCTTTGTCATCTCCATCCGTTCCAACTGCCCGTGGTCGAAACAATTCTTTCCAGATGAGTGAGTGAAGTGACCACTTTCATCAAATTTCTCCCTCTGGTGATGGTGACTGGTACTGACTGTTGTTGTAGTTGCTGCTGCTTGGCAGTTATCTTCACCACTTCCATCTTCTCTGCGTTCACCTGGAGTCCTGTCTTTGCTGGCTGCTTCCTCTGCCATTTTGTTGGTTTTCGCCTGCAAATCTTCGAGTTTATTAGACACTGAACATGAATCATCCACGGACGAAACCAAGATCTTCTTGAGGTTTCTTTTCGGTCCATCTTATTCTTGTCTTCTTGCTCTCCTCCGTCTGACGCATAATCCAGTCTACTACAACTAGGAGTATCATCGGTGATAATCTGTTTTAGGTGGTCACCTTTAAAACTAGATAATTGCAAATAGACTTTTACTACCAGTAAAACTCAATTCATGAGTAAATTCGTACCTTAAATGTCATCAAATTTGCTTATCTGTCAGTTAACAGATGCCTTAGTGTCGTCCTGGTGGGAAAACAGTTCGTTAAGTACATTTAAAGAGAAGCTGTGTACTTCATTTCGTAGTATTGAACAGAGTCTTATAGTGGAATAACACCAGTCAATAGAATCCTCAACCATCAGTCTTATCCGATGTTTAAGTACATTACATATTACTTCCCAACAGTGTCAGCCATGCAGATGCACCCAAACAAACTCTAACTTCTGAGTTTTGATATGATGAAAAATATTACACACTTTATTCTTCCTATTCACTATGAACGTCTTCACTTAAAGCCTTCACATTCTACTTATGCAGTGGCATGTTTTTATACTGACTTGCAGTTTCCATTTTAATTCAAGAAAAGAAAAACACGCAGTTCAGGAAAGTACGTTTGCTTAATATTGAAAAGTAGATTTCAAAAGAAGATAAACTTGGGAATCAGTAATGACGTTTCAATAGACAGACAGGTATACGCGTAGACGTGATAGACAGCTTTTCACATTACTGCATCATTTGATGCTACCACACACCTAATCAATAAATCTGAATATATCGAAGTCATAGGTATTCAACTTGTAACACTATTTCTTTTTTTAAAGGAATTGGAATGCATTAGGTTGCTTCACTTTGAAAGGTTTCCATAAAATGATGAATTCCGCATCGGCATGTTTGCCTAAAATCTCCTTATCTGAATGTACGCAATACTGATAGTGTTCACTTGATAGAATGTTAAAAATAACAATGATAACAGAACCTTCTCTCAGAAAATATATGAACACATATTACAGAAGTCTTTAGCATATTTAGTTCCAAAATGTTTCCTCTTCATACAAAATTTACATGTTAATTGGTGATCTGAAGTTTTTAATTGGACACTAGTTAGTAACCAGTATCATGAGTCTAGTCCGTGGCGGTTTGGTGCAGACTGAGCTCTTATCGGTCAGTTTTGCAATATGGCCACCAACAGGCTATGTGGCTCCACATCACGATGCACTATGAGTTGTTGTTATTAGACGGCTGGAGGCAATCGGCAGGAAGCCTTCGACCTAAGTCTTGTGCTTGTTGGCACACTCACCAGTCAGCAAGACGTATCTGCAGTCCTGAGGCATCCTGACGATTACCTCCAACTGTCTAATAATCTGAGGTATACCATGAGATGTAGTGGAAATGCATGTGAAGAGAGAACCAATTCTGTATACTTCTTCTTCATTTCCTTCAAAACTTGCACAGCGTTTTGTTGAAGGCTTGTTTTGTATGTGCGTGAGTCCATGTAGTGATCACTTTATATAATTTTATGATTAAAACAATAAGAAATGAAGAAGACTTTAGTCATTCTAATGGATGGAAGTCCCGGTAGCGTAGTAATTTAACCAGGCTGCCAATTCATAATGGTATCTCACTAACGGAGCTTGTTAGTCAGCCGTTGCAGTTAACATATTACTAATAAATAATCAGTTCCCAGTGAACATGCACACGAAATTTCTAGAACTAGCTAGAATTATCAAATGGCCAAGCTGTGCTGTCAGTAAGTAATACAACAGTAATTAGTATGCTGAGTTTATGTTATTCCTAAGATTCTGAACTTTTGAACTTAATACTGAAAATTGATACATTTATTGACACTGAAGGTATGTGAACACTTCATTTCAGTTGGATACCTAAATGTGCCAAAGCTTTTATTGAATTACGTGATACATGGGCTCATCTACTGCCAACTCGTTCCTCTGATTCAATGGAATTAGTCAGATTATTCTTTGCATGTGTTGCTGCCTTAATGTCTGGACAATTACGTGGAATTGTAAATAAATCATTACAGGATTTACTCAGTGTATTACAGATTCATCATGTGAGTATTCCCTTTTTAGTAATTTATTCCCTATACTGTTTTCCGTATTTATTCCATTTATCTGATTGTACCACAGTTAACAGCTTTCCGTTGGATGTCAGCCTGCCAGTGGTCTAAGCTTAACGGTCTTACCTTAAATTCCTCTAAATATAAGATCTACAAAAACTGGTACGTTCACAAGATACTTGCAGCATAGAAGGCACTGAAATGGAAACTAAGACTTGCTGAAAATCACTTGGAATAGTCCTATTCTCTGACCTTTCTTGGTCATCCCATATCTTGTCGATTTCAAAGAAAGTATTCCGTCTAACCTACTACATTAACAGGTTGAGACAATCAGGAATCACTCAAATAATACTTTTAGAATTTGGTAACTCTTCCATCCTACTTGTTGTAATTTACTGCTTCTTCCTAGTCTTTCATCGGCCACTAAAAAGGGACTATGTCGTACGGTGCAGGATACTAAAGGTTTTAGTGGATGATTCATGTTCAGTGTCTAATAAACTCGAAAATTTGCAGGCGAAAACCAACAAAATGGCAGAGGAAGCAGCCAGCAAAGACAGGACTCCAGGTGAACGCAGAGAAGATGGAAGTGGTGAAGATAACTGACAAACAACAGCAACTACAACAAAAACCAGCACCAGTCACCATCACCAGAGGGAGAAATTTGATGAAAGTGGTCACTTCACTCACTCATCTGGAAAGAATTGTTTCGACCACGAGCAGTTGGAACGGATGGAGATGACAAAGCAAGCAAGCCAGATAGAATCGGAAGGGCGAGATGCGCCTTCATCAGTCTGTAATCAGTTTGTAAATCTTCTGCATTCATCCAGTATTAAGAACAAGATTTGGATTTCCAATACCCTTGTTAAGTCAGTCAGCTCTTCTCTACGGGTCAGAAACTTTGCTTAAGCGTCTTGATAGGCGTTTCCAATGGTCTACTGTAGACTTTTGTCAACAGCTTCCTTTGCTATATGCTGAAGATCAAATGGCCAAAAGGCACTAGCAACAAAGAAGTATGTACCAGTCTCCCAACAAATATTTTGAAGGGGATGGAGATGGACGCCGAAGCGACTGTTGTTTGCTGTCACTTACCATGTCCTCAAATAGAACCCCAGCAGTTAACGTCGGGTTGTGAGTCAGAGACTGGCACATAGAAGATCGCGAGAAGAGGAGACTAAACCTTGTAGGCATCCGTAAAGTCAGCTTAAAGAGGACTGCACTAAACAAGACAAAATGGAGGTATACTGTTGAAGCCATTTGTTCCATTTGGAAGCTAAGAGAAGAATTATAATGATGTCCAAAACCAAAAACCAAACCTAAGTAGGATAACACATTAATCTGTATACAGTGAGTAATTTATCTTCAACTAGTCATTTCGATGAGTTCAACAAAAATGCATTTCTCATAAGCTTCCTTATACATGATAGTGGTTGTTTAACATCTTGTAGAAATGACTCAGAATTTACGATTTTACCTTTTCACAAGCGCAAGCAGTTGATGCTTATGTGTGAAAATTATAAAACGATCGTATTCTAGTAACACGCATACACATCAGACCGTGTAGAATTCTAAAATGCACAGTGACGGTAACCAGGCAAGTTGAAAATACTGGAAAAAGTTAACTGTCTCCAGCTGAAGCATTGAGAATAGCTATTAACCATTAAGATTCCTGAAATTTGAATTTTGTCACCTCATACTAACAAAAGTCTTTCAACGAAGTTACCATACTCAGTGGATCCAAGTTAAAGAAGACCTTACTTTATGTGAAAATATTCATTAAAGTTTTGAGCAGTAAGTGAAATGATTGGGGCAAGCTCCTTAAAATGTCTGACTGCAATTATGAACTGATTGAATTCAGGTTGATTTACCTTAGTTCAATGTTAGACTGCTTTTCAGTCAAGCGAAAGGTCATGGTTCAATCATCGGCTGACGCATTCTTAAAGCGCCTAGTTTACTGGTTAGTAGTAATTCTGGAATTGGGGAAGACCGGTTGTGAGGCTTGTGATGCCACTTCGTGAAAAACCTCACTTCCGCTGAAACTTCAAAGATTGAAGCCGTACGCTTAACTCAGAACTCAAAAAAATGACAAAAGGGTAGAAAAATTAGGTTATTGATGCTTGAGAAACTTAAGTACACTATTCGGTTGGTTAATATGCTTTTTCAAATGCTCATATATCGAGAACTGTAGACCGTTTAACCATATATTTTCTTCTTGAATGTGATTTATATTTTAGGAAGGTAATAGTTTCGAAGAACCCTATGATGAGTTGAAATTCCTACGTAGATCACCACTTTTATTGAAATTACGTGTAGCCGATCCAAAGATTATATTTGTGCCTAGTTTTCGTGAAACAAGAGACTGTATACTTAACTGTTTTCGGGCTATTACAGATGCAGCTGAAAATCTGCCGAGAGTAAGTGAAATGTATAGCTGAATAATTAACTTGTACTTCTGTTGGCAGGCAGTTTTTACCAAATTCCATACTATGAGTAATCGCTAATTGATTCCAGATTTAAAATAGTTAATTTGAATAGCTGGCTGACAGCTATCTGCGTCTCTTATTTAATGTCTTCAATAAAAAGATTTTTATGACGTAATTACTAACTTCAGGAGACCCGTTGAAGTCTACGGTCACCTGAATTTCCATCCAAGATAATGTATCTTATTTTCTTTAGTTCTCTTTGTTATCATCAATCAGTTACATCTGTGATTCACCAAATGTACTTATACACATTTTTTAACTGGTTCCCAACCTACTGTTGCTCATTTCTTGGGGACCAATGACAAATACCATAAGGGATTATTTTATTCTTCAGATCTAATATCACTCTGTCACACGATTTACCGGAGATGGTTGTTTTACTTGAAACTCCTGGATGAAGAGTAAATATTATGCTATAAACCACGCCGAAAATTGTGCATATTGCGTAAACCTATTGTATAAAATAAAGTTATTATTATTATCGTTGTTACTAAGGGTAATTTAAATGTGAAATACCATATACTTTCACTGATAGAGTACCTCTGCATTACCATTTGCCCGACTACACATGTATATATAAGATTGGTGGCCTGCTTAAAACTTGGGCTACCAAAAAACTTCCATCTCTCTATTGCATATGTTTTTTCTCGTTCGGTTTCTTTTCATCGACTAGGATATGTATTTTTAAAATGTTTCTAAGCTTCTGATTTGCAAGTTCCCCCTAAACTTGAGGAATGGCTTGATTATGGGTGGCAGTGTGTTCCAATACATTAGATAACTGTTTTTTAGTTATGTCCTTGGGTCTCAAAATGTACTTCTGAACATCTTACAATATATGAAGATGTCGTTGATTTCTTGAAGAAGACAAAGAATATATATAATAATTGAATGGTTTTTGCTTCAGCTCAGAGACCATTGTGTCACGGGATGTACTGTCACCTAGCATTTTACTTGAAGATATTGTAAGAAGGCGAAATATAATGCGATAAACTCCTCTGAAAATTCTGTACGTTTCATAAATACTGTCCAGAATAAAGATATTATCATTATCATGAAAACAATCATCCAACCAGTTCTTCATAACTATTTAACATCGGTTCGGTGTCACTTCTCGACTAACAGTGCTTGTAGGATCCGCTTCTGTGCTATATCCCACGGTATTTACAACTGACACTTGGATTTCCTTCAGTGACTTTATTTCTCTGTCATTTATCAGCCTTCATAGCTAGGTCAGGTTACAAATGTCTGAATGGCATACATCAAATATGCGATTTGCAAATTAGTCAATAGTTTGCATTTTCACAGTTCGACGAGGTGGAATTTCACTAGAGTTCCCTTTTTTGAAACCAAAATTATTCACATCACACACAATATATGTGATCTGTTTGATGCCATAAGTAGTAATCAAGAACGCAAGTATATTTGCTTAAAACTACATACTACTGATTGACGGATGTAAGTAGTTGAGTATCGCGCACAACAATCAGTAGTGCTTGCTAGATAACCAAATTGAAGTGATCTAAACACAGAAGAGGTGTTTTGATAGTTTCGGGATGAGCTTACCAATCGTGTACACTGCTTGACTAATCTCAAAGAGGTGAATCAGTCCAAGTAGCCCAACTTTCGGCCAGATCCTTTGGTGTATTAGTCATGCCATAAAACAAATTTGTAGTTTGCGAGTAAATTTGCAACTAACATAGTTCGATCTCTAAAGAAAATGAGTAAATATAAACTGATAATTAGCTCCCGAATTGCGATTCTGATTTAAGTTGTTCCCAGTCCGCCCAAGTAGCTAGCTAGCTAGCTAGCCAGAATTCAGGTGGTTTGATTTGAACTGATTTGACTCTATGAGCCAAGTAAAACTGAGTGCATAGCTAATGAACTCGGCGCCAAACGAACGAAAACGTCTGTTCCCTGTTTAGATTATTTCGATCTGGCTACCAAGCACTGCTGGTTGATGTGATTAGCGTGCAACTACTCACTCAACCAATCAGTAGTATGTATTTTTATGCATTAATGGAATGCAGCCACCCCTCTTACCTTCAAGGAGAACTACGTCAAAAGTAAACAGCGGTTAGTAAACCAATGAAAAATAGAGTTTTGGGCAGTGTACAACAACAACAAGAACACGAATAATCATGTCGTAATACGAGCACACTAACTTTCAGCCCCTCGCTTTCAATCCATTCATTTATAAATTTTAATATATTTACTGCTAACTTCGGACTGCCTAACGAATGAAGTTACTTCTGAAGGTGTCGCAGTGCCTTGGGATACGATATTCACAATCAAATATCGAAGCTTATCAGACACCGCTCCAATAAAAATCGATAATTTTGTAGACATTATATTTTCTTTAGCATTTAAATGGTCATAGAAAGTAATAGATTTTTGCAGCTGTCTCCTGCTGGATACAGTGACTCACTTTCGGTTGGCCTTCTGTTATTCCATGAGAAATATATGCAGATTCAGACTTTATTTAAAGGAAATATTCTTCAGAAATAGAATTGAGCTAGTGAACTTCAATAATACGAATCTTCAGTGCATAATGTGCATGACAAATTGTTTGCAAACAAATGAAAACGACCTCATCCCTCGTAAAATAATAATAATAATGATTTTCAGTGTATCATTATTATTATTATTGTTTCCTTTAATTCCTAGAGGAACATAGGGCTTCAGCCGTGCGTCTCCATTGCGTTCGGTTCTCTGCTAGAGTCTTCACCTGGCTCCATGTCTGCCCACACGTTTTCATCTACTCTTCACATGACCTCCTCCAAGTCACCCTCGCACTGAAGACCAACTCGCCGCTTCCCTTTCGGCAGGTTCCACTCGAGCAATGGCTTGTCTAGTGATGTCACTTGATGGTTTCTTCAGAGTATGGCCAATCCATCTCCATTTCTTCCTGCCTATTTGTTTCACAATCGGTTCCTGGTTGGTTCGCTCATTGCCAGAGATCTCTGTTGCTGATCTTTTCTGGCTGGCCATCTGATCTTGAGTATTGAGCGAAGACAACTGTTAATGAAGGTGTGTAGTTTGTTTGAGATGCTCTTTATGACGCGCGGTGCAAGTCTCTGATCCGTATAGTAGCACTGACTGACTTCACATTGGAGTTGAAAATCCGGATCTTATTTTTGATGCTGAGTGCTGAGTGTTGACCTCCACACAGACTTGAGAGTAGTGAAAGCTTGTCTTGCTTTTCCGATTCTTGCTTTGATATCCTCGTCAGTTCCACCCACCTGTAGTTGAGACGATGCTTCCCAGGTAGGTAGAAGAGGTTGTTTCTTTCAGGTTCCTCCCATTTATGCTGATTGTTGTCTGTTGTTGTTGTTCTTGTCCAGGAAGCTTCATCACCTCTGTTTTCTCTATGTTCACCTGAAGTCCTATCTTTGATGCTTCTTCTGCCAACTTGTTGCTCTTCACTTGCATATCTTCAAGTTTGTGGGAAATCAGATATATATCATCGGCGAAGTCCAGATCCTCCAAGTGTTTTGTTTGGGACCATTTTATGCCTGTTTCCTCATTGCCCGCTGTTTGTCGCATTATCCAGTCTACTGCAATCAGGAAAATCATTGGAGATAGTAGGCAGCCAGCTTGTCTTACTCCTGTCCTTACTTCGAAGGATTCCGTAAGTTTCCCGTTGTGGATTACTTGGCATGCAGCATTGTCGTATAGATGTTGGATGAGATGTACAATTGTCGGTGGCACCCCATATTAGCGAAGTAGTTGCCAGTGGATTATATATATATATATATATATATATATATATATATATATTTGTATGCATATTCAATGTACGATGGATTTAAAACTACCACTTTTATCGTTACATTTGTTTAAAATTTTAACAAAGGTTGAAGTGGACATCTTCCCTGAACTGCATACACAGTCATTATACCTGCGTTCAGTTGCATTCGGTGATCAATCGATAGTGGAGTATACAGATAAAGCAATGATTGTTTTTCGTGATAATTCTATCGGTCCCAAAGATTACTTGGAATTATATCGTCCCTATGGAAATTTATTGAATAATAAAGCAGAATTAGAGTTGAGAAATTTCTTGAAAGAACGTCATACACTGTTGGCTGTAAAAAAGGTAAATCAATTGATTGGTTGTAGAGACTTCTACTTTGTCAATTTAATAATCGAGTCTAAAAATAATAATAATAATGATTTTATTCTGAAAAGGTCTTCAATGCATATTGCAGAATTTTCAGCATGTTCTATTGCAAGGTATTTAATTCTTGTTTAGAATTACTCACAAACGAAGCTGTTTGCAGAGATTGTTTTTGAAGGAGTATAAACACACTGTGCGCACTCCGATGTTAAAGAGAATTGAAGAAAAATGAAACGAATACCTACAGAAGCAGTTTCATCAAAAAGTGTTTTAACTCAAATCAAAAGAACCAACAAGAAACCATCATCAAAGACCACAAGAAAATTCATGCTACTATACATTTGTAGAAATCTCTGAAATAAAAGCTAGAATACTAAGACCGGTCAAAATAAACATAGCCGACACAATCAATTCATTTGATACTGTGCAAACCAAAAGACCCAACAGAAAAAGAAGATAAAAAGATTAACACCATTTACAAAATAAATTGCATGAACTGCGATCAACATTACATCTATCGGTCAAAGTGGGAGATCACTTTGTGTCCGAATCCAAGATAATAAATCACCTGCGAAAGGACACTTTGTGCATTCTTTCATATCGATGTATGTAGATAATCACTACGAACACCCCTTTGGTTGGAATAATGCGGAAATTTTCAACAGATGAAATATCAATATGCAGTCGGGGAATTTCTGGACGCCTGGTACGCAGACGAATATCAACGATTAACATACACAAGAAAGCTGAAATTCCAAGTCATGAAAGTGATCACTAAAAAAGATGCAAATTAACAATCAATCAGGCCAGTGGTTGTCAGGAGATACACAATTATATCATCATTCGTGGAGAATTGAAATAAGTTCATTTCTTACTAAAACCTGCACTGATGAAGATGTTGTGTTAAGAAGGGGGACAGCGAAAGTTTCACAATTCAATCCAACATTTAAGATAATTAAAACTAGATTAAAATCTTCAAATAAATTAATAATCGGTAATATATCATCTGAAGCGATACTGTTTGTTCTATTCAGAACACACACCAGTCACCTGCTATGCTTTCACATCCCGCTTCTTTTCACAGAAATCCATAGACATAGGCTGAATCCTACTTGAAAATAGGCATGGGTATGAATTGCCGTTCAGAGATGCAACTGGACAGTTAAAACAACATTATGAAATAAGATACATTTTGATAGCTGGAAAATTAAGTAGCCCAGTGATTTAAGCATACCACCAGGTCCGAGAATCAGCGCTTATTTGTTTCTCACATTTCAATGACAGTAATTCGCTCATGCTTACGTAGTACGTTTTGTTTTTCTCTCGTAAATTTCAAGTAATATGTCACCGTCGAGCCACAGCTACTCGAGATTTTTGTTTCTAATTTTGTAGAACTCATGGAAACTAGGATTTCCTTATCATTTAAGTTGTCATAAACATACAAACAATTTCAAGCAATAGAAGCAATAGGTCGTAGATGGATTTGGGATCGCTCACACGCAAGAAATTTCATACTGACAGCAAATTATCTGTAATTTCTCCAGTGACTTCTTCCCTCTTTCAAAATTACACTATTTTAACAGTAGGAATACATGTATCATGTTATTTGGGATGATCAGTGAAAGTTACTTTCTGTACTGCTTCCTGTTGAAGGTTCCGTAATCGCATACGCAACAATATCATTAGTGTGATTTAACAATACACATTGAAGTTGCCTAACTCTGAATACACTACAGATTTATATATCTATCCGGTATAGACGTATGGTGTAGGTTCTCCAGTGTAAAGTGCTCACATTTTGTGTTGGTGTGTGTGAGTGTGAGTGCTCATTGAGAGAGTATTTAATAGTGCTACTCGCTAATGCATCTGAATGCATCAATAACGGACGAAATAAGCACTATGCTAGCTGAATAACCTTGCAGATATACAAGCATCTGCAAGCTGCATTTCATCGCAAATCAGATTCTTAATTCTCAATTTACTAAAAATGTGTCATCGACATACCGGGAATAAGTTGTTTCGTTGATAGTATGCTTCCAATTTGTTTTTTCAAGATTGGACATGACAATATCTGCTAAAACAGAGGTAAGTGTACTGCTCATAGCTACACCCTCTATTTGGAGGTAAAAAGTGTTACCAAACTGCAATTGTTCATCCATGGTACACATTAGCAGTAGAGTCTTGGATTCTGACACTGGGAGTGGGTAGAGATTAGAATGCTGACAAGTAATCTCGATAGTTCCATGGATTTGGATCCTTGTGAACAAGGAGGTTACATCAAATGATACCATGAGCTTATCTGAAACTTTCAAGTGGCTTGATCTTTCAGCAAAATGAAATAAATCTTTCACAGTGTACAAGGCAAGGCGTTGACGAATGGTTTCTAAGTTCTCTGCAATCCATCGAGCAACTTTGTACTTGGTTGAGTATAGGACTTAGGAGAACATGTTCTTTGTTTATTTTGGCAGGCTGTACATGTAAAACAAACAGGACCTTGGAGTTTTAAATCATTGTAAGCAATGTTATCAATTAGTTTTTTCTTTAGGAGATGTCTCAATGCATTTGTGATGCTTAAATCAGCTGCATCTGTCTTATCATTCTGGCAGTCGTAAACTTTACACCTCACCAGGTCATTTAAGACAGTTTTTACCTTTGTAATATAGTTAATTTTGTCCATCAGCACTACCCCTGAACCTTTGTCAGGTCGCAGTATGACAATTTTTCATTATTTTTGACAGCCTTCAGTGCTCTTTGATACTCTTGGAAAGGATTTTGGAATATGACATTTTTGAAATGAGGTATTGACTTACAGCGTCAGCAAACTTAGATTTGAACCAGCTCTTGCTGTCCTCATCAGCTGGGCCAAGGTTATTGAGTTGATAGAATAAGTTTTCGAATTGAGGTGCGAAATCGGTTCTTTTGACAAAATTTATTCGGAATGTAAAAGTTAAATCCAAGAGAAAGTGCTTCCATTTCAATTCTATTTAACTTTACACTCAACAGATTATAGATAAAGTTCCCAGGAGTTTCTGGAAAGACGTCTTTTGAAAGTTTGCACATGTTTCCCGTTGAAGGTATTGGATGAAATCGGCGAATTTGATCAGGCATTCTATTTCCAAACTACTGACGACATCATCAAAGGATCGAGCTATAGTTTGAATTATGAGATTCTGTTGAATTAAATGTATGATTTTGTAATACGTCGAAGATTTTTGAGAGAGGGCATTAGTTTAAAATTACTTAATGGTGTAATGAGTTGGTGAGGAAAGCAGTGAGATTCCAAGCATTCAGTAATTCACTCCAGTCTGAAGTATAATTTTCGAAGAAACTGTCTTTTGTAATTCTAACCAGACTGCATTTAAACTACCTACCAACGTTTTCTTTATAAGTAAGTGTAATTACTCCTTGCTGCAAAGGATTAAATCCAGCCATAATTTGCTGCTTACGGGGGTTAATAAATATGAGTTGTGACACTTTTTTCTAAAACCCTCAATTCTTTGTGGTGAAGTAATGCTTAAATTTAAACTTGAGCTTTGTTTCTCACAAAATTACTTAAAATTCACAGCGCAGAGGAAGATTATGGAAGAATGACGCTGCACTAGTTGACCAGCTTATCACTAGCTTGGAAAATGTTGCACAGGTTCCGTTTTCTAATGGAAATGTTTGGTTTATTTGTTGCGTTCTTCTTCAGTTTATCAAGTTTTGAAATGTGTTATAAATTTTTAAATTTTTATCATTTACTTGTACGATTTACAAGCCCTTTTAATAGTACCGATGAGTGTGTAACAGGAGAAGATAAGAGACGAACCTTTATTTAAGACAACCACATCACATTTATGCATTGTTTTGGCCACATTAAAGTTCGGCTAGGTCATAGGAAAATAAATTATTCTGATTGGTTGACAATTGACCTAAGGTTATATAAGTTGTCCAATGAAGTTATTTCATGTCCACAAGGTAAATTAAATCCAAATTTCAGGAACAAACACTACCACTACCACTGCAGCCATAGCCTTAAAGTGTTGATTTTAGTTTTAGCTGCTTCCTATCAATCTGCATCATGCCACAAGTGCAATAAACAGAAGGCATAAATTGTCCTAACAGTGTATTTTTAAGACCAACCAGCTTCCATAACCTACATGTTCTCTCCTTTGATTTAAGTTCATAATCTCAAACTACAGGTCTGTTTTTGTTATCAACAGTACACATATCTCAGGATTTCTAATATAACAGTTTTTACCAAAGCTTTTCGGGCTAAATTCACGCGAATATAATTTAATCGAGGATTTTAAATCTGTAGTTAACTTTTCAATCTGTTAATAGCACAGGGAACCATTGCACAACTGTACTTACTACGCTTCTTAAGAAGACCAAAGAATATGAAATATCAATCGCGCTGTTTAAGCTGTAACTGAAGCATAACATAATTTTCTTTCACCACCAACAATGAAGGTCCTGACTCATAATAATCAGAACATAAACTGTTTATCCTTGATGAGCAATACTCAGTAAATAAGTGATGATAGTTTCAAAATAGGATGTTCTTGTTTGTTCTGTTTCCCAGTTGTGTTTACAAGTATTTATCTGTTTTCGTCTATTTTACAGTGCATTAATGATAATAACATTACTGATTTCTCTTACTTTATACAATATGATTCTTGTCAATAGAAAATTGAAAATCTACAAGAATTGAAGGCTGAAATATCAATGTTACGACAGTCGGTCCCAATGAGTTTATTCTGCCTCGACTGTAAAGATGTCAATGAAGAATTGGCTAATCGTGTATGGAAGTTACGTGATATTATAGTTACATTCGAAATGGATGAAAATCGTGATGTGAACAGAAGGTATGCGTGCATTTAGTGGATTTTTATTTATGCTGTTTTATTTTATTAAAGTGAACCATCAATGACTCATACGAATTGAAATTAAATGGTTGGAGACAGTCGGTAGGAAACCTTTGACCTAGGTAGTTGTCACAAAGGTGTACTCGCAATCTTGCTGGAACTCATGTCCCCTCTGAGATTCGAACCCGTATCACATGAGCTACCACTGAGATATTTGAGCTGTCGGTTGACTTCCCACAGAGATGTATTGGATACTTTGATTAGACTCTGAGTAGTCCATGGTTTGGTCGAGACTGAATTCTATCAGCCATGTTTGCCAGGTCGTCCACTTGTTGGGTGGCTCGCCATCACGTTGCAGTCTGGATGTTTCTTAAAATGGTTGGTACAGTAAGGTCTCAACCTAGTTTTCTCACTTCCTGCTACACACACTAGAAATCCTAACAGGAAAGCTATAAGCAGAAATTGTTGGTATTTCAGCAATGTTGTTTTTACATTTCTATGTATCATGAAATATGACAAGTCAAGCAGCTATGCAGCCAGAAATAACCACAGTTATTTCAGCAAAAGCAAAACACTTTTTCAAATACTCATTTTGTCAGAAGTTCGTCAGTAACCGAAACTAGTTGGAGAAGCACTGGCTAACTATTTCTCACTAATTCCCAACTTTCCAGCAGTGCACATCAACGGAACGAATCCAAGACCACTAGGATACGAATCGAGTGCACCACTATTCATAAACTAGGTCAGAGTTTATAGCTCGTAAATTTCAATTTCTTTCACATCCACATTGAACACCAGAGTTAACACAATTCAGATGATATCTGGACAAAGCAAGAAAGAACCAGGATAACAAGAACTCACCTTTGATTATTTCGAAGATTCTTCTCAACTAGCCACAACCTGAACCATACAACTGAAGCTCAAGTTATATTTAAGATCTGAACACACATTTTTTCCCAATGACAAAAAGTAATTGCTAGAAATTAAGAGTAACATTAGTCAGGAATGATGCAAGTTGTTAAATAATTAAGAGTATTTAAAAGGATTAACTATTTATTGGAAAATCAGATGACTATGCTTAGAAAGAAAAGGACAGAGTTCAACAAATTTTGTGTGAGTAGAAACAAAGTTCAACTAGAAAGAATACAACAGTTAATAGGTTACATAACCACAGAAAATGTGTTTTTCTAAAACAACCAAAAAAGAAGCGGGTTAATGATGAAAGAATAAAAGCTTTCAAAGTGATGTAGATGGCAAAATTGTAAGGTACATGTACTGAAAACAGACCTGGAGGGCGATTTATCTAAACTTTAAGAGATTTAGTTCATCGGTGGCATAGCGGTTAGGACTTTCGCCGACCATGAACATGGTCCGGGATTCAATCCCCTGCCGACGCACACCTGATATCAATGGTCGGCCTGCAAAATTTGGGCTACCAATATCACAAGCTGAAAATTCCATACTTGTATCAAAAGTAGTGTATGGAATCAAGCTGTAATCAAAAATAAAATAGTTACTAAAAGGGATCCATCAGAACATTGTTTGATCGTGTAAGAAAGTTCTGCTCAACAGAAAAGGTCGACGAAGAGCTATTCCCTGTGGAAAAGTGTCTGTGTGATGAAGGTTATCTACAGAAGTTTGTCGACAAACATGGAGAACGTACTGTTGACAAAGTGAATTACAGCACAGCAGATAAAAGCTCCATCTTACCACAACTCTCTTCCAAATGTGATGATACTCCTAGTAGAATAAGATGCAGACTGAACACTGCCCTGAAAAGAACATATTCAGCCTCCAAGCTTGTATGTGTTTATCAAACGACCAGCTGTTTAAGAAAAAAAAGGGTTGGCAAACTCCCACCATAAGTTACCTCCAACTGTGTCTACCAACTTACATGTACGTGTCAAAGCACATACATTAGAAGAAAAGAGAGAAGAGTTATTGTTCGCATTTTTGAAAACACACCAAAAAACCTGCAACTAAACGACTCATAGGCACTAAACAGTGCAATTGCGCACCATCTCTTGCACACTGGTCATGTTATGGGCAATCTGAAGGCGTTTAAAATAATCAACAGGCAAAAGAAATCTAGCTTGCTACGTCATGCTTAGGCAATCGCCATCAAACGATTTAAACCAAATCTATGCATGCAGAAAGGGACACTGTCTTGGTGATAACACAGCATACAGCTTTTAATATGTCATCTTCTGTCCTATTTAGAAAATTTTATTTTTCATCTAAGCATGACTCATTGTAACTCCTCCTTTTTTGGTTGTTTTAGAAAAACACATTTTCTGTGGTTATGTAACCTATTAACTGTTGTATTCTTTCTAGTTGAACTTTGTTTCTACTCACACAAAATTTGTTGAACTCTGTCCTTTTCTTTCTAAGCATAGTCATCTGATTTTCCAATAAATAGTTAATCCTTTTAAATACTCTTAATTATTTAACAACTTGCATCATTCCTGACTAATGTTACTCTTAATTTCTAGCAATTACTTTTTGTCATTGGGAAAAAATGTGTGTTCAGATCTTAAATATAACTTGAGCTTCAGTTGTATGGTTCAGGTTGTGGCTAGTTGAGAAGAATCTTCGAAATAATCAAAGATGAGTTCTTGTTATCCTGGTTCTTTCTTGCTTTGTCCAGATATCATCTGAATTGTGTTAACTCTGGTGTTCAATGTGGATGTGAAAGAAATTGAAATTTACGAGCTATAAACTCTGACCTAGTTTATGAATAGTGGTGCACTCGATTCGTATCCTAGTGGTCTTGGATTCGTTCCGTTGATGTGCACTGCTGGAAAGTTGGGAATTAGTGAGAAATAGTTAGCCAGTGCTTCTCCAACTAGTTTCGGTTACTGACGAACTTCTGACAAAATGAGTATTTGAAAAAGTGTTTTGCTTTTGCTGAAATAACTGTGGTTATTTCTGGCTGCATAGCTGCTTGACTTGTCATATTTCATGATACATAGAAATGTAAAAACAACATTGCTGAAATACCAACAATTTCTGCTTATAGCTTTCCTGTTAGGATTTCTAGTGTGTGAATTCCTCCGAAGATGAAGTAATTTGCACTGAGAAATAAAGTCCTAAATTTTAGGACGGTTAGTAACTGCACAACCATTCATTTGTTTCTCAGTTGCTTCATGTAAATCGTGTCCTACTATCACTTGTACCTACCTGCCTGCCTAGCTGAAATCTACATTGGTGTGTTTTGTGAGAAATACACCTGAGATGAAGTGAATTTAGACAGTTCGACAACTGACATCTATGTGAGTGAGTTAAGAATATGCACGTTGACTATCTGGGCTAAAAGTCGGAATCAGGATCCATTGGTTGAAACAATAATTAATTTATTATGGAACGCAGCAGTTCAAATGAGCCTAAATTATACATTTATCTTCATCCTAGCGCTACAGAGTCCCCAAATCTTTTCCTCCATCTCTTTTATTTCTGATCCAGTTTCAATCCATGATATATGCATAAACTTCTTTATATGCGTATGAGAATGTTATGTATGGTGCATGGCACCAGATCCTATGTATTTACAGTGTCTGACTGCCTATCTATCTATCAGTGTCACATAATTCAGTTTATTACTGCTCTTTCTTGAAGCCATTTTCAATTTATGAAGTGCACAAATTAAGGTGTTATAATTTCATTCCTTTACCTTTTCCTTTTCTTATTACAAGCATTTGTCGCCAATATGATGAAATTATGAATAAACTTAGCGAAACACCACCAGATACAGAAAGTCTTGTTAAACTCCAAGCCTACTTACGTGAAGTAGGCAATACGGTTGTGTTCAAACTGAAGGAAGAAGTGGCTGAAGCAGCAGAACGATTAAACTTCTTATTGGATTATGCTATTTTACCTTGTAAGTCAAAATTATTGGTCTTCCCTATTTCTGTAGTTATCGAAATCCCTCCGCTATATAATGACGGGGATTATTGTTACTGTTTCCTTAGGCTCCGAGTAGAATAGAAGGTTTCGGCAACACATTTCCATTTGTTCCTATATTCTGCAGTCCTATTTAACTGATTCTACTATGGCCCATAAACTCGCATCTCCTCGTCACATGATCACTCCCACATCATCCACGAACAGACACCCAACTCGCCGTTTCCTGTTGGCGTTCCCTTGAGGGTGGGTGGGGGGTTCTGACTGACACGCTTTGTTATCTAACAGACTTCTTGGTGCATATGCAAACCATCTTCATTTTCTTCTGCATATTTGTCGGGTAATAGGTTCTTGGCTGATTCGTCACCAGAGTTGTTTGCTGCTATTTTTTACGCCTGGTAATCTGACCTTTAATCTGCAGCAAAAGCAGCTGTTAGCGAAAGCCTGAAAGCTGAAAATATGATAGGCAGTTGGAATTCAGCTCCTCAAGATTAGTTGTTAAAATTAAGTGAGACTGTTGATCTGTTCGTTGATACAGTTCAAGTGAATGTAATCTTATTCGTCTGAACAGTATTACAACAGGGTTTCATTAAAATGTTTTGTAGCCTATGTTTTGGAAATATACTACTTTTCAACATACATGATAAGAGATCTTGTGTTCATTGACACTCAACCAGTGCAGGTATACTTATTTTATTATTTTATCTGACCCAATCACTCAAGCGTGTGATGAGTACTACCGACTGGTAAGGCAAGTTAACTTCTGCTTAGAATAGGAAATGTATGATACAGGGTGAATGAGTTGTCTTGAGGAATAGTCACAAGTGGAGTATCCCATGTCATTTGAACTGTTCCCAGGCCACTATTTAAGCCAGTTGGGCTCCAGATGTTTATCAGCCTCATTCAACAGCTCCATGATAATGCCACATGCCGATTGATCCACAACGTAAAACTCAGCGAGGTGTTTGAAGTGAATAAAGGAGTAAGACAAGCTGGCTGCCTTTTTTTTACACCGACCATATTGCTGATTGTGGTGGACTGGATTATGCGTCAGACTATGCACGGGCAGTGAGGAGAAAGGAATACTCTGGAAGACTTGGTTTTTGAGCATGTGTGATTTATGGCTGTCACATAAACTTGAAGACTTACTTACAGGCGACAGCCAATAAAATGCCTGAAGAGGCAACCATGGAAGACTGGACTCTGGGTTAACATACATAAGACGGATAGCAACAACAACCAGAACCAATCACCATCAACGGGGTATATTTGAAAGAGGTGACTATCTAGAAAGCATCGTTCCTAGCACAAGCAGTCGGAACGGATGAAGATATCAAAGTTAGTGAGAACTGGGGAGGCCAGACAGACCTTCATCAGTCTGAAATCAGTTTGTGAATCTTTAGGGCTCAGTGATTCGAATTTTCAACACAAATAGGAAGCCAGATTATAAGTTTCCAGATCTCAGATGTTACGAATTTCCGGGAATAACTTAAGCACCAAGTCAGATGGAATCATTATAAATTATTTTAAAATAATCCTAGCGTGCTTAAGAGAAAATTGAAACAAGAATTTTTTCGAACGTTTTGATGTGTGGGCCACAGTTTCTTCAGCAGAATTATTCGGATTTTATTAAGCATCAAAATATATCCATATACACTCTGGAATTATTTTGAAATAATTTAAAATGTGAAGTCAGTTCTTTTATGTGGGTTGGTATGGTCGGTCGGTTGGTATGTGCATCACGAAAAGCTTCTCCAGCAGGTTGTAGTCCTTAATAAACAACAGCCTACGTTGGCTCCATATTGAAAATCAAATAGCCGGCTAGAAAGAATTAGCAGCATGAAAGTATGGGAACAAACTAACTAAGAACCTATCGCTCAATAGATATGCAGTAGAAAGTGGAGGATGATATGGCGAGCCAGCCCATTAAGGCAGTGAAAATTGGATGGGAAACGAAAAGTTGGGCGTCTGACTATAATAATATGGAGCAGATAAGAGACTCTACGCGATTGTGGACCCATCTAAAGAGGACAGTAGAATATAGAACAAAGTGGAGATGTGTTGTCGAAGTCCTACGTTTCACTCGAATAATAATAATTTAAGCGTTATTCCTCACATTAATCAACTCCTACTGTTCAATTACAGATGATGATATAAAACTAAATTCAACCCTGTTCAACTGGCCAGAACATATTCTCTCTGTACTTGACATAACAAATACACGCTTGAATATGTTACGTGAAAATGCTGAAGAAAATTTGAAACAAAGAACAGCAGATTTAGAAAAGCGTTTGCTAAATGCTTGGGATCGTGTTGTTATGATGCGTCGTCGTGAAGTGATCTCTCAAGATGAAATGTTGAAATCACAATCGATTCTGGACGATTTCCAAGCAGATTTACAGGTATTTACAGCAGATGCAGAACAAATCAACAAGTAAGTTGTGCATGTATTATTAATTACTTCCCGAGTTAATGTTTAAAAAAATATTGTACTGGATTGGATGTTATAGCCAGAGAGTAAAGTGAGAGGTTGTCATATGAAGCCCTTAGGAATAATTGGTAGACACTATTTGAGGTTGATACTCTGGCATGCTTGAAAGTCAATGACAATGGCTTATGTGCGTTGTTAGCGGAACACAAGGCTTCAGGCTAGAGCTCTGAAGTTTCGATAGCAGTGGTTTTGTTTTTACGGGGTAAGGTTGCTAGTCTCATTCCTAACCTCCACTCTTTACCGGGCTTATTACCAGCCAAGCGAGGTTTGAGTGTGCGTCAGGGATTGAACTCCGAACTACATGAGTGGCTGGTGAGTATCCTACCTTTGGGCCACCGACGCCAATCTTTACTTTCTTTATTATCACTCAGTAATGATCCTGTTTTGATTTTCTGTCAGTGCAAGATATTATGCCATTTGTATCTATACATCATCAGCCAATTTCGGAAAGGCAATATCGCTCAATATCTGTCCGTCTCCTTTTTCTTATCTACAGGAAACTATAGGACTGTGAATCTACAGTGTTTTGTATGAGTTCTCAGAGTCAACCGCACATTTAAAATCAACCCACTGAGCTGGTCTTATGGGCAGTAAAACAGGCCCAAAAGGAAGTAGTTTATTAATTTATAGCCTAATCTTCGTCATCGTCATATGGCATTTTAGTATTTATCAGTCGTTAACTGAGAACGCCTACAGTACGATATATCAAGGCAGTTAGGTTTTGAAAAACTACAGTGAGTGCACAAATAATCAAAGTATTAAACTCAGGGTCTTTATGAAGCTTTGTTTGAATCAGGGTAAAACTAAACCTATCTGTCTAGTCTGTGATGGACAATCCCCAGGCATACGAAATGTGTTCAGCAAGAATAATTAGACTAAGTATATGTTCATCGGTACAATTTCATTAAGTACTACTATTACTACTGTAAGGAAGAATAGAATGATAAGGAACTGATGCCGAGATAAGAGATGCTCGATTCACTCCCTAATACAGTGCCGTCTTTACAACAACAATCATGGGACTGAATCAGTCCACACAAGTCTTGTTCACGTCTGAAATAAAATTCAACAATACGACATGTAGACGGATCCAGTTTAAAACCATTTAGTGAGACCACTTGTTAACTTCAGATAAGAACAGGAAAACAACCACCCCATCACCCAGGACTCAGTGTGTGCTGAAATCAGCTTGCCTAGGAATAGAGTCAAAAGCAGCAGTGACATCTAAGAAGGAGGCTCGAGCAAACTTCACGCTTTCTTTATCTAGACTCAAAACAATATTGTGGTGGAGTACAACAGCAGCATCTAAATTGCTTCTATTGCATTTCTAAGCAAACTGTTTTGAGTCACTTAGAGATTTAAAAGAAGATTTTAGAATATGCTGAAGAAATTTCTGCATGTTGAATTTTAGATTTTCCCGTCGATTGATTGGACTGAAGTGCTCATTCTCAGGTTGACACGTCGGCTTCTTGTGCAGATGCTTCGACGATGTCTGGGCATTTAATTTGTATTTAATTGGTGGATGGTGACTAGCAGTGGAATCCAACGTGCTCATTTCGTCCAATTTGAGACTCATCACTGGATGTACCTGCATTCCCCAGATGACGAGTTCCAAATAGGCGAAACATCTTGTACCTGTTTTCGTAGTTCCACTCTTAATATTATCGCTTTAGCATGAAATGAGACCTAATGGAAATATTTATTTCCAGATATGACTTGCTTTCATATTCCTCTTGCCAACCATGCTGGCTAGTGTTTAGTGATGTGGCCAATGTAACTAGCTCCACAGGGGTATGTGTATTAACAAACATACACTGAACTGGCCTGATGAGGTAGTTTGTCCTTCACACATCCACTACTCATTTTCCGAGTATAGAAATTTATCCGTAGATCAGCAGAAAAGAAAGCTTTTCTCAGTGATCTGGATAGGCGGTATTTCAAGATCACAGCTGCGGTATCATCTTTAAATTCAAAATTCATAAACAAAATATTTCTTCGGGCATCCTTTAGATTCTTTAGGGTTTTTGCTTCTCTTGATGAATCTTGTAGGATTTTCTCTTTCATTGATGACTTGTCTGAATCTTTTCTACAACTCATTCTTGTTTCTGATTTTCCTCTACTCATTTTTCACATTCATTTATCAAAGTTTTTTCGATATTTCTATTAATCCGTAAAATAATTTTTGTGCTTGTGTATATCTGTGAATTGGGGTTTCGTGAAACCGCTGACCTTTACACCTATTTTAAAAATTATCCCATTTCATTCGTTATCCTGACGTCCTCCATTGTTAATGTGGCTGCTGTTATAGTTAGCAGTCACTAACATTATTCAAGTGTTGGTTTGCAGGGATTTGATTGGTTACGGGATTTCTTGGTGAGTTGATATCGATCAGAGAATCATTGGAAAACCAGTAGGGAGTACTTGAAAACTATTCCATCACATTTTGGGTTCTTCAGCAGCACGCAGCCATCGCGGTTTGAACTCACGAACTTCCTGTTATCAGGCGAGTTCGTAGACCATTAACACACTGGGACCAGCCAATCCAATGATCAGTCTATGAATTCCAACATCTACCAATTCATGCACGATATAATGCAACCACATACTCTGAAAAGTATTGACGACGAAAAGTACTTGTCTTATACTAGTATATGCCGTAGATTTTAAATAGTGTGCTTCAACATGCGTAAATGAAAATAGCCGTCTAAATCCTTTATGCGTGTGTTTCCTATATAAATGTAATATGCTCTCTGAATAGCACTTGCGAATGAAAACGAGCTTCAAATGTGTGTTCAGATGAATTTTTAATACCTTAAGTTAGTCACCTCTTGTGTGATTGAAAGTGGTCCTGTGGAGAAGAAATGAAAACGATTCAGCCAATCTTCATAAAGATGAACAATTAATTATCGTTCTTGTTTTAAATTGTTGGTTTCTTTTACTGTTTTGCAAAAATTTGAATGTTAACAGAGAAGAAAGTCTTGTCGGCTGGGAACAAACACCATTTCCAACGATTTTGGAGCTTAAAAAGCAAATGGAACCATACGATAAACTATGGCGTACGGCACTTGCTTTTGACACATGCCATAAAGAATGGCTTCAAGCACCCTACCATACATTGGATCCATATGATATTGAACAACAAGTTACGGATATGTATAAGACAATACATAAACTTACCAAAGTATTCGCTGAATTGCCTGGTCCATCAAAAGTAGCCCAAAAAGTAAAAGTAAGTTGAATTTTGCAAGATAATGAGTGAAGAATTTGATTGGTTGGGTTTTTACTTAAGTAGGCGAAGCCGTTACTTTTACCCTCATTAAGTGTACTGAACCGAAACTAAATTTTTCGGCTATTCATCAAAGAACGTACTGTACTGTGCGGCAGTTCACTCTGCGTCTTTTACAGCTATCAGAAATGAGGGATACGAAGAGGCTTGCCATCTATAACCATAGCAACAGAAGCGTCGTCTGTATCCCTTAGCAACAGAATAAGTATATATATTCTAAAAGTTTGTGGCAATTATTGCCAACTAATGAGGGTTATCACTTTCATTTATGCCTAATAACGGCAGCAAAGACACACCGGTGTAACACTATGTTTTATAATAATAATAAAATATAACAGCTTTACTCTGAATAATGTTTGTATGACGTACAGAATCTTCAGCCGAGTTTATTGCATGATTTTTTCTCTACGTACACGATCTTGAAATAAAAAAGATTAACTGACAGTAGGTCTTGTGACACAGTTCTTTCTATCTGACCTGAAACGCAAGTCAATTCATCACTATGATATCTGTCTTTCTTCTACTTCGAGAAATTCACGATATTTAGGTTGACTGCTTATTATAAGAAGTTCAGGAGTACATTTTTTTTTAACCGAGGACATAACCCAGGAACAGTTATCTCATGTATTGGGATAATCATGCCTTCCAGTTGGATAATCCTTCTTCTCATGTTTAGTATAAATCTGCGAATTAGCAGGTTGTAAACTTTTTAAATACTCGCCAGAGTAAATAATACTATTAGAGATCATATTTTGCTGGATTTAAACAAATTGAATTAGAAAGATTATATACAATATATACTGATAGAGGTTGTTTTCGGTAGCCCAAATTTTAAGCAGACTTCCCAATGAAGTTTCGTTGTAGTATGTATGAATCAACTTCCGGTTCCTGTGAATAAAATCTGAGCAAACGTAAAGGGAATTTATATACCTACATATTTGTGAATGTACTTTTTTAATATTAAGGCTATTATCTTAGAAGTCTTCAATCAGCCATAAATGTAAAGAGGTCCGGAAAATTGTATTATCATTCACTTTTTATCAACCCTCTACTATTTCCGTTTTCTCACAGATAATATGATATAGCAATGTTTAAAACTGTCAGTCGACCTTTATACATTGTCATGATGAAAGCTACCTTTGACTACACTCAAAAAACAGACGTCAGTCTCTCTATTATATAACCCTAACCGCTGATTAGAATAGATCTCGTGGATTCGATGAATTCAGTGAAGAGCTCTGTTGAATAATAGGAAGGCTTTCCGCAAAGGTGGATAGTAACGAGAAAGATGAATTTCCATAAGTACATCTCCGAATACAAATCAGTATTTAAGAGGAGTTGATTAAAAGTGGAGAGTTTGGTCATCAGATGAATAGTTTAGTGTTTCTGAACAAGGCAAGAACAACACAGTTAGCGGCATAAAATGACCTCATACTGAATTTATAGGCCACAAGTTTTAATAAGCTCGCGTTTCCATGTTTTCATTGGTCTCGTTGTCTTTGCCCCCCCCCCCCCACACATTACTCGAGTTGGATTCAGTTAACCAGAAAGCTAAACAATGTGTACGCTAAATGGATATAATTTTTGCTCTGATGAGAAATTATTCTCAAAATGTACCAGTTTAAATTGTGTTCAGCAACTGTCACAATTGAACAGTTTGTAGATTAAGAGGAACAAAAAGTTTCAATTATTTGCTGAATATTAGTCAAATACATTTTCGCATAAAACTATATACTACTGATTGTTCAAAATGAGCAGTTGTATACCGCTCAGATCAACCAGTAGTACAAGCTGGCCAGATCGAAGTGGTCTACACACCGGACTGATCAGAATCAAACAGATTCTTTTTTTGAATTTTCTTCTTTTTCTCTAGATAAAATTAACTAAATTCCAACAATTCTTACCAATTATTCATGTAGTCTGCAATCCTGGTATACAACAACGTCACTGGGATCAAATGAGTGAAATTGTCAGCTTTGATATAAAGCCAAGTCCAGATACACAACTGCAGACATTTTTAGAATTTGGCTTAGGCGCCTATTTAGATCAGTTGGAAGAGGTTGGCGCTGCAGCAGCTAAAGAGCATCAACTAGAGACAACCATGTCTAAAATGAAAGAAGAATGGCGTCAAATGAGCTTTGAATTATTGCCTTACAGAGATACAGTAAGTGATAAGTTACAGATTTAATTGGGTTATCTCGTGTCACTATAGATCACACAGTTATTGTTCAGCCTTCTTCTTCTACTCCCTGGAGATTATAATAACTTGATACCACTCAGTATTTATTATTATATAAATAGTATGAACTTATAGTGCGTTGGTGGTTTGATGCTAGAGTGGTAGTCAGCGACGCACAGGATCTGGAGTTCAATTCACGGTCGATTCACTCCTAGATCCTGCCTAATTCATTAACCGGTAGTAAGCACAGGAAGATAGGAAGCCTGAGCGTAGGGTTAGCACCCTCACCCCTTGAAACAGCACCACCAGGAATACTGAAGCTACACGGCTTAGAGTCTGAAGACCTATGTTCCACACGAAGTGGAAAAGGATTGTAAAAAGTGCAAAATTACAGGTGAATCCTCTGACAGTTGTTAAACCATCTATGGGGAAGATCAGTTATTGAATCAGGAACCTGATTGTTCTTTTTGGAGACAAATAAATAAAAATAAGTGTACAGAACTGTCATATGCTAATTAACGGGTTAACAGGGCTTGATTTAATTAACGTTGAAAAACCACAGCCCAATAGAATTTAACACTGATTCACCTCATCATTTCTTCTATTTCACCCAGCTGCGTTTTAGAGTATTCTACATTTCTTACATGAATGCAGGACATGAGACAAAAGATGGCCTTATCCCAATCCTAACTGCAGATTTTTAAAAGGAAATGGTTAAAATAAAAAAAATTAACGACATCTTTCTAATTCTTATATGGCTGTAGGCAATTGGCAGAAATCTTAGGACCTAGGTTTCATGCTTCTCGGCATTCACTAGTAAACGAGGAGCATCTGCAATCTTGAAAGAACTCATGTCCCCTATGAGATTCGAAGCCAAGTCACTCAGTGGTGTGTTGACAAATATCACCAATGAGCTATTCCTACCTACGAGTGATACACCACGCTGACAAGTACCAACAAGCATGTAGCTTATATCCAGGACTACTTGTTGACTGTTTCCAACCATTAAAGTGTATTCAATGTGCACCACACTGGAGGGTCACCTAACTTGGTGACCACATGACAAGCTTAACTGATAGAATTCAGTCTGCATTAACACCGAGGACTAGACGTATGACATTTCTTATACCCAAGTAAACAATCAACGTACATTTCTAATTGCCTGGGATTTGATATATATGTTCTGGTTTCTATGCATCAGATGTATGATAATGAATAAAACCATAGTGAGCAAAACCACAGAAGTCACTATATTTCACGGTGGCATAGAGAGGTAGACCATCAATAAAAGAATGATTTTAAGACAGCTAACAGAAATTTGGTGTAGCGGAAATAGCTGCTGCTGTCTGAACACTCAACAGTTTTCATTCCCCTCCTAAGCTAGAAATCTCTGTTTTGTGATGATTACATTCGACAGCCTCAAAGACCACTTGTTTGAGTCTTAAGACAATCAGAGTTTTAGTTGCAGCTTCAATCATCACACCATTAATTCACAAGATGAAACATTCCAATGATTACAGGTGGCGAAAGTACCTTCCCCAGTGACATCGATATTGGATTATATCACTGCAGAATTATTAATCAGTGATTTCTTAAATTCTCTTAATTATAAGCTGTTAGTTTTTTATACACAGCTCAGGCGAACAAACAAATAAACAGGCAGTTTGCCTGGCTAAATTATTTTTCTACAAGTTGATATATACTCCTCTCTCTCTCTCTGTATTTTGCAGGGATTGTCAATTCTGTCAGCAATTGACGATATACAAGTTCTTCTGGATGATCATATCATCAAAGCACAAACAATGCGTAATTCACCATATATAAAACCATTTGAACAAGAAATGATAGCATGGGAGACAAAGTTAGTCTCAATGAATGATATATTAGATGTATGGCTTAAAGTAAGTCTACAGAATGTAGTAAAGTTGTTTTGTGAATAATATCAGTATCGTCCTTTATAAAGAGTTAGGCTAAGTGTATTTAGTTCAATATTGTCACCAGTAATATATAATGTGACAACAGAAGACAAGGACCAGGCAAAAGATCGTCTACTGAGGAAATCAAGAGATATTTATATATTTTTGTGTACACTATTATTATTATTAACAGAGAAATGGCGTCTTCTGATTGGTTGCTTTCTCGCTGAAAGTTAATTTCTCATCTCTTTGTGGCCGTTTTTTTGATGGTCAGACCATATATCTGAGAATCGTATCCGCTCAAGCAAAAATTTTTGTTCTTGTTTTTCTCATGACCAAGATTTGGGACGTAAACATTGACGTAAATCGTTGTTTACCGATTTTGGCTAGCCGACAGCTCTCATCACAATATAAGTGAACTATAGAATGATATTTAATGTTCAGTTATGATGGGATATTTTCCATCCACATGTGCTTCATTGGGGAAATACAATAAATGAGAGATTCTGTGATATCAGATATGTAAATAAGCTCACTGGTTGATGGATGAAATGATCTTTCAATGTTCAGTTACCTGTCCCAAGCACACTAATTATCTGCATGCTATCTGTCTTAGCAGTAGAATCAACTAGTAAAAATAATAAGGCACAGTTTGGTACGACTAAGAGTTAAAGAAGTCAGTAGTTGAAAGAGGTTATTCAAATACTTCCTAGGTGTCAAATGATGTGAGAGTAGGGATTTTTGCGCCACTATTTTGTATCGAAAATATAGTTAATTTATGTGATCAGTATGTATACCACTTGACCAACTCTCTGTTGACTGAGCGACATTTATCCGCTCACTTCTAATATCGACACGACTAAATAAGGTCCCTATCGATAGCTGCTGTATTGACGTCTTGGTTAATCATTGTATATTGCAATTACTCGACGAGGTATACTGGCTGAAATAAATATTCTTTCAGGTCGTATCATACTGCAACCGTTATTTGGTTAGTATTCGGACTAAAGCACCCACAGTACTACGGAAAGCTGATTACTATGTGATAAGGATCTTGCTACTGGTAAACAACGGTGTGACCACAGTGACAATCAGATGACCAGATTTGCTGTCTTCCTTGTCAAGGGAGGAGGGGTCAAAAAGGCCCAACCGACAAAAAAAATGTACACCTGACTTAGTACAATTGTTTTCTACGCATGCAAAACTCCGTAAACTTCACCTCCAGATAGGTTGTGTGCCATCTAAATCAAGCAGTTGTCCTCCTGGCTTTTCAGGACGCAATACTAATTCGCTTTCTGTTGTTTGAGATACTTTGAAAGACAACTGACTTCCACAATTTGACCAGTCAAGAATTGGCAAGCATCTACACAATTACATAAGCACACAAAATTTCTCCTTTCATCACACACCTGTGTATTCTCGAGTTCATTCAACTAATATTATTTTTCTCACAGTTTCCTCACCTTTATTTAGCTCTGTAATCATTATCAGTAACTTATATAAAAGAAATCTGAACTCTCCTCTTACAAATCGCCAAGTTCAAATTGGAGCTTCCAACTTTCGGAGCTCGACAAAGCTGTAGCATCTCAGGCCTTAGACATATTTCATCCCTTTCAAGCACATATACGTGACCTTCGTGTAGTTATTAACTCAAGTCCACCTGGCCAGTGCAGTGAATCTAAAAATTCAGTGCTACATGTGTTGGAAGATTCTTTGGATAGTTCTAGTGGAATTGCTGATTCAGTGATGGTAATGAACTCTAAAGCAGAGAACTCTGCACTCGATTTAAACCCAGTAAACATCCGTTACTTTATTTTTTCAGTCGAATCGATTCATCTTCTTTTGCCTGGGCATCGATTAACTGCAGTGAAAATGAAATAAGAGATTAGTTTTATGAACTGGGTAGTTTGTCGCTAAAAGGAAACCACTCAGGCATAATTACCTCAGGAGATTGATTTTAATCCTCAAGTGCAGAAGCTGAGTGAGTCCAACAATCCACTTGTTCGAATAGTTCTCCGATCCTAGCTAATGTTAAAGTCATTCCGAAGGTGAGAAAATGTATTGCTGACCGCCAGCATCAATCCAGCAAAGGGCAAAGATTAAGTACTTTTCTATAATTTAATTATGGAGTGGTTCCATGGAAAATTACTCCTCCTTCTGGAAAAACTACGTGGGCTTTTATCACACCTTAGTTCATGCATACGTATGCTTACAACTAAATGGTCGTAGAGAATAAGCAGTTGCGAAGCATTTATGTGTTCAGCTTTCAGATATGAACATTAAGGCTTTATTGGGAAAAGAGAAAAATAAATACTTTTCATCTTGTGGAAGTCTGACAGCATATCTGTTCTGATCTAGGAACAGTGGTAAATGCCAATGGATTACTGCAAATTCATACCATCTGATTTTGAAAATAAGCATTTCTATGAAAATCACGGAGAAATTGTCCATAGTATTCATGATTCTTGGTCTCTTAGTTCTGTGACAACAAATTCCTCAAGAGAAAGCCAGCTGGACTTCAGCCCCTAATGAAAAGTACATTAATCAGGTCTTCACCCTCTGACACGTCTGGACTACAAAGATAACTACTATCACCGGCATCTTCTATAGTTTTTGAAATGAAGACGGTATATCACTTTGCCGATTGACCAGTGAGGCGACAAGTCTTCATTAATCCTCATGTGTGTTTTTATGCTGCATTTAGGTACAAGCTACTTGGCTGTATCTAGAACCGATATTTTCATCTGAAGATATTTTGGCACAAATGCCGGAAGAAGGTCGTAAATTTGGTGTTGTTGATGTATTATGGCGTGAAATAATGACTGAAGCGGTTGCAAATCCAAGTTGTTTAGTAGCTACTGATCAAAGAGATATGTTACGACGTCTAACCGATGGATATCTACTACTTGAAGAAATTCAGAAAGGGCTAAATGATTACCTGGAGAAGAAAAGATTATATTTCCCTCGGTTAGTTGAATACATGCTGGAGAAAATCATGCTTTTTTATGTTTATTTGTATTAAATAGTGAGGTTTGAAACCATTAAAGTAAGGAGATGTTAGTTCTTCTTATGGAAACTAATTCCTGGATTAGGTGCATTGGTAGTTCAGTGGTTGAATACTCGCCAACCACCCACGTGGTCCGGCGTTCAATATTCGGCTGACGCACTACTGAGACTTCCCTTAGCCGGTAGTATAATCGGTAACCATAGAAGGTCGGGCTTGAGACTAGCAACTTCACCCCGTAAAAAAACTAACACCGCCACCACTGAAAATTCATAGCTTGCAGCTTGAAGCCCTATGTTCCTATCGGAACACAAAGGATTAGAAAAAATTCCTGTGGTGCAGAACAGTATAAATCCATCAAGGATTATTCAGAAATATAATTGAATTGTAGACTTCCCCGTCGATTGATTAGACCGAAGTGCTCGGTCTCACAAATTAAAGTCTAACTAAGTGCCCAAACATCGTCGAAGCATCTGCACAAGAAGCCGACATGAGACCGAGAACTTCGGTCCAATCAATCGATGGGAAAATCTAACATTAAATTAATATGACCCGTTGCACAAGAGGTGGCTCTCGTGGCAGAAGTGGTCTAGTGGATAACGCTTTGGCGTTCGAAACTATGGGCACTGGGTTCGAGCCTCGGTGGGAACATCATCACCCCACTAGGAAATGCAGGCACATCCAGCTGACGAGTCCCAAATAGAACAAAATTCGCATCCTGGATTCCACTGCTAGTCAGCATCCACAAATTATTCAGAAATAGCCAAAATTAGTAACGCTCCATCTCTCATGAATGATTATTTGAATTCACTGGGAAAATTTCAATTTATGTAAGGCAGTCAGTAAAAGCTTGTAGCCGAAAATAATGTAATCTTTGTGTACGCATGACTGAGTTGTGAACAACTCGGCGACTTAACTGTTGAACACTTCAACTGAGGTACATAATCCCAAGTGTTGGTTTGCAGGGATTTGATTAGCTGCATGTCTCATCTTAGTCTGGGGCTCTTCATCAGTACGCAGCAGCTATCCGGTGCTCCTTGGCTTTCCAACAGTTCTCTAGCTGATGTCAACTCGAGATAGATATAATTTTGTGTTCAGCTTGTACGGATTCAATATTATACTTTGTCTAAGATCTCATATCTACACCAGGAGGATTTAACAGTAAATCTTCATTCCTGACGGTTTACTAAATAGTGTTAGTTGTGTGGTGAGACAGCATTTTAGCCTCAATTTCGTATCTGGAGCTAACACGGTGTGTGAATTTCACCGATCCAGCAGTATCATTCCACAAGAGCAAGCATTTCAAAAAATAATCAGTGATACCTGTTCCAAAAAGGAGCGATTGCTGTGGCTTAGCAGCCTAGTGGATATCTCCTTGACATTTAAAAAGATAGACGCTGCGTTACAGTTTCAGTGGGAACACTATCACTGCGATGTAGGCAAATCCGGATGACCAGTTCCAAATAGGACAAAACACAGGCTACGGACTCTATTTACCTTAGGTATAGTAATTTGACAATTGAGTCTTTAGAAAGTATTTATTGGATATCTGGTTATCATTTCTTTTCTTTTAGGTTCTTCTTCTTATCAAATGATGAACTGTTGGAAATATTGTCCGAAACAAAAGATCCTCAGAGAGTTCAGCCACACTTGAAAAAGTGTTTTGAAGGTAAGCTATATATAGAATTCTAGGAGGATGACTTAATTTTCTACTGAAATTACTGAAGAAACGAACTGAAAGTCTAGAAAGCACTCGATACTTCATTTTTCAGTGGTTGTCACAGAAGTTCATGGATTGTAGACACATCCTTCTTGATAGATTATTTAACTTGCTAGGGTCAATCATTCTAGACCTGGCTAAATTTTATGTTGGAATAATCTAAGTGACCCCGACCTACTAGTCTGGCTTATGTAATTGACCTCATAGTCATTACATGGTATTTGGTAAATAATATTGTAACGACAGAAGACAAGGGCCAGGCAACAGATCATTTATTGAGGAAATCAACTCATATTTATATATTTTCATGTACATTATTATATGCGTCGGTGGCATAGCGGTTAGGACGCTCGCCGACCATGAACATGGTCCGGGGTTCGATTCCTGTTCGACGCACTCCTTTACCTCGCTAAGCCAGAAATAATGCTGGTGAAGACGAAAGGTTGGGCATGAGGCTAGCAACCCCGCTACAGAAACTTCAAGTCACTAGCTTGAAGCCCTATGTTCCACTAGGAATGTGAAGGAATAAAAAAATGTACATTATTATAGATTATTGTAAGCAAACAAAAACAGTCTTCTGATTGGTAGTTTCTCGCTGAACGTTAAGCTTTCATCTCTTTGTGGCCGTTTCTTAAAGTTCAGATTATCTATCTGCTAATTGTATCCGCTAACGCAAACAAAGTCTGCTGTGATTGGTTGTTGAGTCAGTCTTTGTTCTGGGTTTTTTTCTCATGACCAATATTGGGGACGTAAACATTGACGTAAATTATTGTCTACCAATTTTGGCTAGCAGCCAGCTATCACTTCAATATTATTTTTCTTATTTGGATCTGTCGAGTCCTTAAGCCGACAAAGTGTATCTCCAAGACAGTTGGTTGGTTTAAATGCCACCCTAATTTCAGCCTTACGTAGGATTCTCAATGAGGCTGGAATGACGTAGAGCCTATACCGGAGAAATGGAAAGTAGCAACAAACAACAATGGGAAGTTGCAAAGAGAGACAGAAAGAGGGAAGATGTATGTTAAAACCAATTGTGAAACCGTGGTACTAAAATTGATACGATCATTAGCAATAATTAATGCTCGAAACGTCATCCAGTTGTTAATACTGCATCATCACTGTGTGATTAGATTATCTCAAACCATTATTAATACATGTATATATATATCTTATAAAGGCGAATTTTCTCGTAAAAGGTGAACGGTTTTGTTGTTAGAGTGGTGATAAGTCGTTGATAGTTTCATATTCAGATATCATAAAATATGGTGATTAGAACTTGTAAGAAAGGAGTATCAAAGTTTCCTACGTACGAAGCTATACTGAGAGAACAAAAGGAACGGCCTATTTCAGATCTTTGAATACTAACCGAAAAGCATTCGATGAAAGGGACGGAATAGTTAAATCTTGTCAGTTACCAAACACCTGATAGATCCGAGTAGATCCACTGGGAGTATTCGAAATAATTAACAGACAAATATCCCAAATATTCTTCGGTTTGTTGAAACTATCATGTTCAAATGGAATCCTCCCATGCTGTATTACATCGTCATCTCTTCATTTGACTTTGTAAACACTAAATCCTGATTTCCCTGTCTTATGCGTTCTAATCACTATATTTTATTATCTGTGATCACGCGATTATCACTGGCTTATCACCACCCTGACAAAAAAAAACTGTTCACTTTTCACCAGAAAATTCGCCCTTATAAAAATATACATGTTTGTGTTCAACCAGCCAATCAAGCAAAATTCCCTACAAAACCAATACTTGAAAACTTGAGGTAACTTTATCATCCTTGTGTTCTGTTTTACCATGACTTCAGTGCAACAGTCAATCCTTAGTGGGGGACTGGCTCATGGTGATAAACAAAGTGTCTGATAAAATTGTAGTATAATTAGTTTTGTTCAATATTAAGGGCTGTGCACAGCTGATGAGAACCGAAGAAATATAATAGAGACGGTAAGCTTTATTTCTAACTGCCGTTCTCATAGGCGAACAGCCACTTAAGAGAGGAGATAGGTGATATCAAAGAGAAGAACAGGTTTACCTGCACTTAACAATAATGTTAGAACCAAAATATACATGCAATCAAACACCTAAACGTCTTTAAAATTATAATGCTCATTACTTTTTTTCATAGATAAACACTGCTTCAGTTGTCTGTACTCACCCTGCTCATTGTTTCAGGTATCAGTCGACTTATGTTTACAGAACAACAAGAAATTACTGGGATGACATCCGCCGAGGGTGAATGTGTACCATTTGTGACGAAAATATATCCGGCTAAAGCTAAGGTAAAGTAAATTATAACTTCGGTATAATCTTGTTTTGGTATAAACTTAGTCAAGATAAAAATGCCTTAACTGATACAAGTATGATAGTGATTAAAATTTAAACTTATTCTAGAGGGTAATCGATATTAAGGAGATTACTTGCCCGGATTCGCTGAGAGATAGATTCTTGGTTAGTTTATTTCCATAGCTTCTAGTTGCTGGTTCTTTCCACCAGTCATTTGGTCTTTGATAGGGAGCCGGCTAGCGAAAGCAGCTGTTGATAAAAGTTGGAAATGCTTTTCGTGACGAGCGCGCCACACTTCTGACCTGTATAAGAGAAATGAATAAATCACTTAACATGTGTGTTGAAAATTCGAATGTTCTTTTATGCTGACTGAGTGCACAAGATTCCTAAACTGGTTTTTTAGATTAATAAAGATGTAACTTGCATTCCCAACTCTAGCTGGTTTTGATATCTTCATCCGTTCCAACTGTCTGTAGTTCAAAAAATGCTTCCTAGATAAGTGAAGGAAGTAACCTCATTCAAATTTCTCCAGCTGGTGGTGACTGGTGCCGGTTGTTGTTGTTGTTATAGTTGTTTTTTGGTGCTTACCTTCATCACATCCCTCTTCCCTATGTTCACCTGGAGTCCTGTCTTATTTGCCTGCTTCTTCAGTCAGTTTGTTGGTTTTCGCCTGCAGGTAAGTGTGACACTAGAGATAAATCATCCGCGCGTGAAATCCAGATCTCCTAGAATCTTCTTATCGATTACTGCAGCTTATTCCTGTCTTCTTGCTGCCTGTGCACAGTCTGTCGAATAACCCAGTCCATCACAATCAGGAATATCATTTGGTAATAATAGACAGTCTTGTCTTGGTAATAGATGGTTGGAGGCAATCGGCAGGAAGCCTTGGACCTAGATTTCGTGCTAGTTGGCACTCGTCAGCAAGGCGTATCTGCAACCTTGAAGGAACTGATGTCCCTTCTGAGATTCGAACCCGTGTCACCCAGTGCTGCAGTCAGAGACGTTACCACTGAGCTATTCAGGCTCGCGACTGACCTCTTACTCTTGTATTCACTTCAGACACCTGGCTGAGATTTACTTTACGGATCACTCAGCATGTAGCATTGTCATATAGCTACTGAATGAAGTTGTTAAAGGTTTTTGGCATTGCACTCCCTTGTTTTCAAGCAGTTTCCAAATTAATTCTCAGTCAAAGCTACCGAAGGCCTTTTCAAAGCCGATGAAATTTGATGTAGAGGTTTAGCTACCATCCTATGCCCTGTTCGGTGATGATGCATAGAGTTGCAGTTTGATCTGCATATGATTTGCTTTTCCTGAATCCAGCTTTTTCTGGACAGAGTTTCACATTCACAGCATCATTTAGTCACTCCAGGATAACGCGAGTTAATAGTTTGTTTGGCGTGGACTGGAGCGTGATTCCGCACCAGTTCTTGCAGAGGTATAAATTCAGTGTAGATTTAAATATTTGAACCGATAAAAACATAACTTTGATTGTAATTTATACAGGATGATCCAAAATAAGCTGACTGACCGTACTGATATATACCATTTTCATTACAAATCTAAATGGTCACACTAATACAAAGTTCACTTTCGTCGCATTCGTCCATCATCCTTTCCAATTTCGCAAGTATTACAACTTCAAGCAAAATATTTATTAGTTATATATTAAGCTCATTTGTTTTGCTACCATAAGCTCTAGCTTGACTTCTTCTGGGCATAATTCTAATTTCCAGAGAGTTTCCGAATTGTACTTTTCTTTTTGTTTTACGCTATTTTTACTGCCGCGATCCGTATTTTTCCAACAGCTTATCCAGGTAAGTCTTTCACTACGTAGTATTAGCTGAGATATGCAGGTCTGGGTCAGAAATTACATTACAGAGGGTCAAAACAAAGTTAGATATCAGCAGATGAATTCAGTATTTGTTCGCGTAGAGCTGGATTGTGTTACCGAGGTACTAAGAATCAATCAATCAGGAATTCTTGGTGAAATAACAAAAAATCGTTTTGTTTGTCACATATGTGTTCGTGGCCTGTCATCCTTCTTATTCTACAGATCGTGGTTAATTCCCAGTGAATTATCCTCTTTGTTACATGGCACCAGTCAATGAAATCCACAACAGTTAGTCTAAGTCAAGTAGGAAGATGTAGACTTCCTGGTTGGAGTCCTCGGGACGGTAAAAACCAATGGTTGGAAACAATTGGTGACATGGCTCAAAATCGTTGTCAATAACTGGCGCAGATGCATCCACTCCTTGTGACTTATGATTTCCGTTATTACTATTCCTTTGTCTCACACCTCTGTTTACTGACTATATTATGCATTTCTTCTACTTTCTTCTCTTGCCTTGTGTGCTACATGGAGTGTGGCGACTTGAAATACCGCACATATGTGCAAAGTTCTATGTCGAAAACCAACCGACCGACCGACATCCGTATCTGTCTATTGTAGTATTCCTTATTCCACTCCCCTTAATTTCTGTATGCTTTCCAAATGTGTGAGAAGTTTTACCTATCCATCAGCCAGGCAGTCACCTGACTGTATTCAATGAGTGGCTAATTTGCGTCCACGTTTCAGCACGTTAAGACCAATGATCAAACTTTACATTGTCAACAAAATAAGCAGTTATACGGAGGAGACAAGTTATCTTCATCTTATTATTAAAGGTGGCCTCAGCACAATCGTATTTTAAAATAGTCTATTTTTTATCAGAGATAGTTGTGATCAGAATGTGCATATTATGCATATTACCCAACTGAACTCATAATCCCATGTTATTTTGTTTTCTATGCCCTTTGTGATTAATAATTGTCTCTATTAACGCCTCCGGAAAAAAACTATTTTCCTCCTTTAAATCTCACCTTGTTCGCTATTTAGCTATGTTAACTTATAGTAATTCGGTGGGTGGTAACTAGCAGTGGAATCCAGGATCACATGTATTTCGCCCTATCTGGGATTCGTCATCTAGCTGGATGTGCCTGCACTTCCCAGTGAGTGCGTAATGGTGTTCCTCCACCCCACTGAGGTTCGAAACCACTACCCATAGTTTCGAACGCCAAAAAGTTATCCACTAGATCACTAGGACCATGAGGGCCACCTCTTTCTTGTGCAATATGTATCAATTATAATTATTATTTTTAATTCAATTTGGACTCTCTCGGTTAATTGGTTGGATAACGCTCAGGTGTTTTAAACTATGAGTAGTGATTTCGAACCTCATCAGTCATTCACTGGGGAATGCTGGTACGTCCAACCAGATGACGTGTTCCAAATAGAAGGAATTGCGCATCCTGGTGGATTCCACTGCTAGTCACCAATCACCAATTTTCTTTAAGTGAAATAATCGGACATTGTCAAAGCATCCGAATAAGAAGCCGACATGTCAACACTCCTGTTCGATTAATCGAAGAGGAAGTTCAAACTGCATTAAATATGATAACTTATGTATGTATAGTGCGATTGTACAGTTATTCAGAAGAAATAATATGCCGGCAAATGTATAGAGCATAGACAAAGGGTTGAAATAAACAAGTTTCAAAAGACTGTGGAATACAAAGGGGAATATATGCATTTAAGTATAGACTGCTTACAAGATGAAAATTCTTCATACACAAAACAGAATGACTGAAATATAATCCAGTGATAATAAAAGACTGTGGTTAAGATAACTACAAACCGAAGGAAATTCAAAGGTATACTACTTATCAGTGAAAAGTATCATGACGTTGAAAGCCTAGAAAACAGAAATCATAGACCAACAGAGGTTGGTAAAACAAAAGAGTTGACAACCACCATAACTTCCTTGATAATATTCATGAAATTTGAACTTATCAGTGCCTAGTAAGAACCGACTAAGTTATATGATTATTCCGTTTCCACGTAAACATCAACAATAAAAAAAAATAAGAAGGGGAGAAAATTTTCTTTCCGACGATTCATTTTCATAGTCAACAGAATACAGGTGTCATTTGGGTGAGAGAAATGCGATAACCACAAAATACATACAAACACACATTAACAAAGGGGACACTGAATGTGAGGGCTGACCGATAATGTCTAATGATAAAATAAACAGGCTAAATTGTAAATTGTAATAAGATTTTACAGAGTTGGTAGGCTTAGTGTAAAATCACAAAGGTTGACAAAATTAAGGGTAACAATGAGGTGAAAAAGCTTTACTTAAATGTACAATTCAAAGGCGATATATCCAGCGACATATTAAACCGTAGATTAACGAGAGCAATTGAAAGAACTTCAGTGCCGCAAAACTGCATGTCACTTTCTCAACCAAACCGATATCGACACTGTGCATTAAAGATAAATTTCCCAAAATGGCGACATCAATGTGTGTATATAAATTCAACTGCTCCTGTGGAGCTAGTTATATAGGTCGTACCCAAAGGAATTTATCTTTACGCACTCGTGAACATATTCCTGTTTGGCTTGGGAAAAGAGCGACCAAATCATTAAATAGTGCAATTCTGCCTCATCTAGTGGATAGCGAACACAGCATCAAAGTAGATGAGTCATTTACAATTGTGTATCGAGTACCGAACAATCTGCCCAAAGGCACACGATTACGCCTCCTAGCCATAGCTGAGGCTTTAGAGATTAATAGAGAAAGGCCAAATTTATGTGTACAGAAAAACCGTATTCACTCTCTCTGTCTACCCTGGCCCACTATAAGGTCACCAGGATCATAATTTTCCGTATTATCATTACTATTATTATCATTTTGTGATATCATGTCTTTATTATCCATTTCTCCACCCAGTTTATTTCACCTCATTGTTACCCTTAATTCTGTCAACCTTTGTGATTTTATACTAAGCCTACCAATTCTGTAACATCTTATTACAATTTACAATTTAGCCTGTTTATTTTATCATTAGACATTATCGGTCCCCTTTTTTAATGTGTGTTTGTATGTATTTCGTGGTTATAGCATTTCTCTCACCCCAATGACACCTGTATTCTGTTGACTATAAAACAGCACTATATCACCCAATTGTTCATTCACACTTCATCACATTTTTCTGACTATACACCCTATACACATTTGATTGACTATGTTAACTAATGAACTATCATCTCAACTTACACATGCACCCCAATACAGTTTCTGATATTGCTTTCATTTGCCTTTATTGGCTATATGTACTCTATTGTTCATGGATTTATAACTGTAGAGCCTGAAGAAGTTATCGAAAACAATTGTTCGCTCAAAATCTTGTTTTGAAGACAAATTTAACCAGTATCTGATTGGTCTTATGATTTCTTTGTTAAATAGAATGACTATATAGCTTATGAAAATGAATCGTCGGAAAGAAAATTTTCTCCCCTTCTTAAGTCTTTTTGTTTCTGCTGACTCAGTATAGGAATGTTTCGTTCATGAACAATAAAGCCAGGACATTGGGCTAGCAGCCAGAGAACTTGGAATGCACAGAATTCTTCTTGGAAGGCCACCAAGGATTTTCTGAATTGTCATCGTCCACAGAGTCTGTACATCCTGCTACAGCGTAGATAGAAACAATTCATGAAAGATGTCTTCAGTCAGTTACTCCCCGCATGATCACATGAGTATCACTTTTCAATCTATTTTGTGTATTAAACTTCATCTAAACTTGACTCTTCATTTCATTAACAGCCCACACAGTATGAAATATTTTTTTCAATTTTAGAGATACAAGGAGTGGACATTTTTTAAAAATTTTTTATATTTTTGATTACAGCTTGAAGCCACACCGTATTATCAGTACAAGTATGACATTTTCAGCATGGATATCGGTAGCCCAAATTTTGCAGGCCGACCATAGATATCGGGTGTGCTTCGGCAGGGGATCGAACCTCGGACCATATGCATGGCGGGCGAGAGTCCTAACCACTGTGCTACCGACATGTCAAACAGAGGTCGAATAGTCAACTGGAAAGTTCCAATTGAATTAAATAATAAATTATATGCGTTGTACAAGAAGGAGTTGACCCTCTTGGCCCAAGTGTGGTCTAGTGCATAACGCTTTGGTGTTTTTAAATATGGCTACTTGGTTCAAGCCTCAGTGGGGAATGCAGGTACATTCTCTAGAGCATCCTGGTGGATTCTACTGCAAGTCATCACCCACCAAATTACCAGTACATATTTGAGAAAATCGATCCACAGCACCATAACGATAGAAATTCGTTTATTACATGATTGGAGTGACATGGATTCGACCATGCTTTTAATGTATATAAATTTATGTATTTGTCTGAGTGTGGGCCAGATATGCGAAGAATGCTGGCAATAATGGTGATTAGGTAATTAATCATTTAAAGGTATAAACAGTTGAGAGAAGTATAAATAGCACTGGCTTGTTATTTTGCATGCGGAAGAAGCACTACTTGCACAACAGAATAAGTTCATTTGATAAGAAACCCAAAATGGTACGGTATTATGCATGCATTTACTGACCTATTTAGTTCAGTATAAATAACACTCACATCCTGTGCTTTTCTGCATTTCTTCACAGGGTATGGTTGAAAAATGGTTACTACAAGTAGAAGACGTGATGCTCAATAGTTTACGAAAAGTTATTGCTGACAGTGTATACGCCTATCCTGAAACTCCAAGAGAAAAATGGGTACTCGACTGGCCAGGTCAAGTATGCCTAACTTCTTTTTTACCTATTTCAATGATCAACAATTGTATTGTCAACACTAGTGTCATGTTATTATGTTTTGCCATCTTACTCATCTGTCTAAACAGATGGCGTCGTAAGTTCAGTTTCGGGAAACAGGCACAAGGATAATTCCTAATTTCATGCTGGTTAAAAACTTTACAAGAATGGTGCTTAATGCCTGTTAACTCTAGGTATATAATGGTATATAATCAAAGTATTTCAGGGCATTCACGATTTGTTGTGCTTATCAGAATATGTGCACATAGAATATCGAATGATACACTATCAGGGTAGCTGATAAGAGTTAGAAGTGGATCACAGGAACTCAGAAGACAAGGGAAAAGGGTTATGAAAGGGGAAAATACTTGGAACAGTGATTACAGGTGTGTCGTCTGCATCAATATTTATACGCTGTTGTTAATATTATTTATATACCTGTCGGTGGATGTCCTACTCAGACTTCAGTCTGGTTATCTGTCTGTCTTTAAAACACTATACGCTTTAGACCGACATTACGGTTTGAGTATGAATTATTGGAATGCTTTTGTAAACTTAATTCAACTTTCAGTTGAATTGTGTATGACTGTGACGTAAAGTATTATAATGAAAATAACAATAATAATAATAGCATCTTCACTCTGTACAAAATGTTTACAAAGTATACGGAGTTTTCAACACAGTTTCTTGAATAATACTTTCCCCTCATTCAGGATCTTAAAGTAAAAAAGCAATCTACAGTATCTCATTTCACGTTGTGCTGTTCGATCTGAAGCAAAGACCAATCCCTTGTGATATATTTCCTTCGTCTCTAAGAAATGTGGCCTGGTATTTTTTGAAAGCCAATTAAAAATACTTATGGGTATATTTGGCAACTCGTGAGCAAAAGTGAAAGGTTAAAACAAAGAGAAATGAAAAAAGTCTTATGTAGAGGTTGGGTAGAAATCTTTTGAAAGCGGTGCTTTTCACTGTGTACTGATTATTCTGAAGCCTTGAATAATTTCCACTGTATGTACTGTATCACTTAAGTGTCTGGCATTTGTACTTGAGAACACTTTACTTCCTTGCATACAGAAACTTTTAGGGATGTACTCAGAAGATCCAGTAGATGCTTTTATCTCAGTCCTTCCCATATACTTGTTGCCACAAGTGCAGGTTGATTGGTGAATGTAGTTAGAGTTGACATCATGAGCAGGATACTTATCTGCTTTTGACTGAGTTAACCAGCTTACCGTGTTATAAATTGAAATGAGTACGGCGGCCGGAAATATTCTTTTCAAAACACCCTTAGTTCTTTTCTCAGTCCTTTTGGATACTTCTTCCTTTTTGTATGCTAGATAGATAAAAACAGGTTTCTTTTCATCTGTTTCGGCTTTTGGTCTAGACGTTTTCTTGTTACTTCCATATTTTAGTATGAACTCTCGGGGATATCCATTCTCGGTAAGGCTCTTTTTGATAACTGCTAGTTCCTCTTCAATCGTATCTCTTGAACATAACTCCCCAGTTCTACCGGATACGTTTGTATCTGATTGGGCAAAAGCTTTGATAATTCAAGTAATGACTAGTCTAAATTCCTTTCCTATAGATTTTCCAATCATCCCATCATGTCTTCTTTTTATATTGAGGTCTAGGAAGTGAAACTGATTTTCACGTTCAAGATCCAGTGTAAATACAATGTGAGGATAAATCATACTGAGTTTTTAAAACATAGTGAATATGTGAACCATGGTATTGCAAACCAAAAACGTTCCGGCAACAAACCTGCGATAACAGGTGTTTCTCTATATTTCCGGCTTCATTTGAGTCTGCTCAAGATGAGCCATCGCGTCGGTGGCTTAGCGGTTAGGATGGTCACCGACCATGCACATGGTCCGGAGTTCGATCCCCGACCGACGCACTCCTGTACCTCGCTAAGCCAGAAGTAATGTTGGTGAAGAGGAAAGGTTGGGCATGAGACTAGCAACCCCATCCTGTAAAAATAAATACTGCTACAGAAACTTCAAGCCACAAGCTTGAAGCCCTATGTTCTACTGGGAACGTGAAGGAAAAAAGATGAGCCATCAGTATGTTTGCGACAACAGGACTCAAAGATGAACCCATAGCCACCCCATATATTTTCCTGTACAGATATTTGTTGAATCAGAACTGAACATTCTTTGTACAAAGAAGTAGTAATTTTCGTAGCGGCTTTTCAGCAAGATGAAGTAGGTCAGAGTGTTAGTATGTGATTTGCATCGTTTCTTCAATGGGAGTGCTGGTAAACAGTGAACAAACATTGTGTGACACAAGAAGTTTGTCTGAAGTATTCATTTGATCTAATTCTTATGAGCATTGAAAGAATCTTTGATATTCCGTATGAAAGGCAGCAAGTGCTCTCAAGTGTAGTCGCCTGACATCTGAATGACGTAGTGTGGTTGTGTGATACAGACAATGTGTGCCAACGTAATATTATTCTCACATATTCCCACAGTTCAATTCGGAATTAGCAACAGAACACAATACATCCATTTGAAGATTCTATTTGATGTTAGAGACAGAATACATTTCCCACGGTTATATACTGCAATAACAAAGAATACTATGTATATTTGGAAATTCTATTTCATGTCGTTTAATGTGAACTGAAATCACAAGCTCAGTGATTGGTTAAAGGATATAAACCATATATATATATATACATATATATAAACAGTGGTTTGATCAATGGAAAATATACCTTAGCTTCCGTGTCTTGCCTTCCGTTGTTACAGCGGAACATACCGTGGAAATTAGTCAGGCCTTTAGATTAATCAATACACAAAGAAACTGTTTTGCATTGTGAGCTCAGTGATTCAAGTATGTTGCCGTAAAGCTAATCACCTTAATATTTACAACTACGTGTCAGTGAAAGCTACCGCGCAATTAGGTGTCTTTTTTAATTTTTTAATTTTTTTGATTAATATCCCACTGTACCAATTTACTTAAATTTGATAAACCGTATTATCTACTTGCTTTACAATACCAGGTATCCTTTAAAGCAGATTCCCTGTGAGTTATACAGAAAGTGTAATACACACATTATCACCTTTGTCTTTTTTTCCTCCTTTGTCAATAGGTTGTGGTCTGTGTTTCTTGTATTTATTGGACAGAAGAAGTACAAGACTCTTTGGGTAAAAATAAACTAAGCGAATATCATGCAAAGTGTAATCGACAGATTGATGACATTGTGAAATTAGTTAGAGGTCAGTTAACTAGTGGAGAAAGGATTACACTCGGTGCACTCACGGTCATTGATGTACACGGTAAGTACAGTGTCTTGGTGAAGTGAAATTTCTCAAGGATTAAAGAATTACAAAAAGCACAATATGAATTTGTTAGGATGCGGATTAATTATATTATATTTGTTAGCCGTAAAGTCATGATTGATGTAATCGATCATATACCGATTATTTGTCCGTTGATGTGTAAGGGAGAGTCTACTCTGCATTGTGAAGAATAAATTTGTTGCTCCCGCGGTTGTCTCAGTCAAATCTGACTTCTGTTTGTCTACCTACTCTCAGTTGAGGGGAATATTTTCAAGTGATCAGTTGGCTAAAGCGTCGCGACTGGAGGCTCATTCTAGTCAAGAGTTAGACAACAAGAACAACAACAAAACGCTAACACTCTGTTACAACGGAATTGATTTTTTTCTACTCGTTTAATGGGCTCGTAACATGTCATCTAGTAGATAAAGATACTGTATCACTGCATTTTATTTCTTTTTCACGCACCCATAAAAACAAGATGAGTTATTACAGGTTATACATTATATGGCATAGAAAACAACTGAAGATAAAGAGACTGAAATAGCTTACCTCCACATTCATCCACAGAAAAAGATGAACTTCAAAACCTGCTAAGCAGATACCTTAAATACAGACACTGAACAACGTGAATTTTTGCCTTGACAAACAATTATCAACTTTTCGACGAATCATTTTCAAGGGAGCTGTACAGTCGTATTTATATTTCACAGAGAATTTATAAGACCAATCAGATATAGAAATGTATTGCATAATGTGAGGTGTAATCTAAAGGGGGATGACTGAATGGAGACCAGGTAAACGGGGCAGAAGTTGTGATGACGTAATGAGTGTGAAAAAAAACTGCCAAACGGTATAACTGTGTAGAGTGGATAAAAGCTAGTGGAAAGGCAATAGTGTTTGTATGAAATATGTTTGGAAATGCAATGTTATTAACAAACAATAATATTGGTAACGACGATAATGGCACAGCGGTGAGGACTCTCGCCGATCATGCACATGCTCCGAGGTTCGATCCCCCGCCGACTTACACCTGATATCTATCGTCGGCCTGCGAAATTTGGGCTACCGATATCACATGCTGAAAATTTCATACTTGTACCAAAAATACTGTGTGGAATCAAGCTATAATAAAACAAATAAATAAAAAAATATAACAATCATGGTAAGTACATAATTCTGGTTACGCTAAGATAAGTGAATGTGAGCAGTGCTTTCGAACGAAAAGGCCAGGTTTCAGATCTCAAAGGGCCATTGACTCGGCTGATATATAGATAGCGTATTTGAAGTCTTTTTGTGGGATATTGAAGAACTCTACGTGACACTGTGGGGCAGCCATGCGGGGTTGCCTAATGTTCAGAGTTGACAAAGCGTTCGAGGATAAAGCTACTAGTATTCTTCTTTTCCCCTATGGCTTGTCAAAGTGGACAATGTTTCGGAATACATTTGCGGATTTGAAACTATGTAATGACCGATGTACTTCTTCATGGCTTTGGTCAATAGAATAGTTTAGTAGCATTGCAGCTATTGGTATAAATCAGTAGGTTTCTGTCTGAAGGCACTGTATTTTTAGACAGAATCCCTGGGATATTTCAAAAGCAACAATTCTAGTTACACTATATGCAAGCACTGAAGAAGATTCGTAGCACAGGTGTAATGTTTTGGCTTTAATGCGTCCATTAAGGTCGAAAGTTAAATCCCAATGCTTTCATTATCCTTCTAAAAAACATCTTCAGTGGGAAGTGAACTTTTGAAATTCTGAAGGGATAAAATATCCGTCTATTCTGCTGACTCTTGGTTATATTGGTCATTCGCGGTGACTGTATTATAATTTCACTCAGTTGTCTTGAAACTCATCTTCCCACTGACCCAATATTTTACTTTTCAACCGTGTGGCTAATTGTTTTATTAATTGAAAATTTGATCTTTACCAAATTGTGTATTGATAGCAAAGTGGTTTGTTTATCAGGCCACTGTGAATTTTCTTAAGTTTTTGTATTTCCTCTGTCAGAGATTTTTACATTGTCCCAGTTGAAGTGATATCTGTAGTTGTCCATGTGTCATGTGCTTTGAGTACCAGTTTTTATCATAGATACGAAGAGGAGGAGGACGTCTGCTTTGGCCACGAATATAGACTAACAGTCGAAAGCCATGATATGCATTCGTTTATACCTCTTCACAAAAAATTTCTCAATTAAAGTATCTATCTCAGAGAACTATATGCTAGTATCCGTTTATGGCATATTTTACCCCTCCGCAGCTAAGTTAGATGACAATTAGTTACACTCCTACTTAGTTTTCAAACAATCTAAGCTTATAAGATTTGATAGTGTGGAAAATTCCCATATCATGAATTAAAAGTCAATCTGAACGAAGAATATTCTTTTCAATAATTTCTCTTCAGGTTCTTACAATTATAAAATATAATATTTGTTGTCGTTACAATAAAGGCCAGTTATGCGGCGGACACATTTTTTAACATAGAATAACAGATTAGTTATGGGGTGTGAAAATAAATAGAATTTGTGTGACAAACGAACTAGGCTGAAATAGAATACAAAATATTGTGAAGTGGGAGACAATGGTGGTGATTAGTCATAATAGATTCATACAGTGTGGGGTAGGAAAAATTGACAAGCCAGTTCAAAGTTATAAAAGGTGTGAGGTGAGTGACTAGTACAAAGTGCTTTGTATTACAAGGGAGATAGTAAGACTGCAATGACAGGTTCATAATGAAATAACCACTGTGTGAAATGAAACAGGTGGAGGCAAATATTGAGAAAAGGGATAATGTCACTAATAATAAGTCCGGATAGTATAAATCGGAAATTCAATAGTAATGAGAGAATGTTTGCATAAAGGGTATACATTATGACGAATGATAATAGTTATAATGATAAGTAAAGAAACAAAAAACGAAGAAAGAGGAAAAACCAAGAGGGTTAAGGGGAAGAAGCACTCTTGGTGAGGAGAAGAATCATCAATCCAAGTTTGGCCACGGTAGGAACAGCATCTGGACGTGTTCTTTTTGGATACAAAGTTCCGGTTTAGTCGATCTTATTGCAACAGCTTCAGCTATGTGTAGAAGACGTAAGCGAACTGTACGTGATAACGACTTCGGAATTCGGTATATAACCCTGAAAGCTGTGTTGACATCGATATGATGTCCAGTATCGACCAAGTGTGACAGCATCGAGCTTTTTATGCACTTAATTTCCCCCCCCCCCCCCCCCCCTGCTGAACCAAGCTGGTATAATTGTAAGAACCTGAAGAGAAATTATTGAAAAGAATATTCTTCGTTCAGATTGACTTTTAATCTAAGCTTAGACGAGAACATAAATCAGTGCAGAATTTCTCACCAACAGGCAATAGTTCAGGTTATGGTGCTTCAAAAAAGCACGAGAAAATCAATAAAGAAGAATAATACAGCAATAAAATTGACATTTAAAACAATGGCAACCTATTGAGATAAGATTGAATTGAATTTAAGATTTTCCCGTCGATTGATTGGACAGGAGTGAAATGACACACAACCTTCTAATCGAACTAGGCTTACCTACACTAATGAACAAGTTGGAAGCTACCCAGTCAAAGTTTCTTTCTATTCACATGTTAAATGTAAACTAATCATATTGGTCAGTGAATATATTATAGCACATCATAGCTTTAACTTGTATGTATGACTTTGTTAAGACTTCTACTACATACAAAGGCTGAGTATTCATCAGAACTTGTGCGTTTCTTGTTAATATAGTTGTCGTTGTTGTTTGGATTTTTAATTTTATAGCACGTGATGTTGTGGCATCCATGGTTCAGCATAATGTGAACTCTATTCAGGCTTTTGAATGGTTAAGTCAGTTAAGATACTACTTTGCACCAGAAGAAGCTACAAAGGTTACTGTATGCCAAATTACTACAGAGCTGGATTACGGGTTAGTTTAATTATTTTAAATGTATGCTGCAAATTTGAAAAAAATTGAAGTGGTCTAATTTAAACTGAATTGGTACTGGGAAGTTAGATACCTCAAGGATTATTGATTTGTGTTGAGTGTTAAGCAAGTTGACAGTAGTGATTGTCTTGAAGTTCATGCACATTTTCATGATAGAAAATTCAGCCAAGTTTAGCTTCACTTGAACTCTGAATTTGTTTCGAAATCAAGAAATAATTATCCTGACCATATCTTTCATATGCGGAGCTATGAGCTACACATATAGTGTGAGGGCTAGTGATTCCATAGTGTGTGCTACTGACAAGATTTGTCAGTAGTATATAAAGAGACGTTCATCGGTACAAAAATATCAAACAGCAGAGGGGTGGATTTGACGTCAAAGAGAGGAAATGAATCAGTATTACCGAGAGACATGTAAGACACCTAAAGAAGACAAAGAAGCACAATACAAAGAGCACTGGAGACCAGTGCAAATGACGATTTTCATATATGGTATTCACAATTCCCCTATATGCGTGTATCAAATTAGAAAATAAACATTCCGTTACCAACGCCTCCTGTGTTCTACCATTACAATGCTATCCAGTTCCCCAGGCTGAAACGGGCCAAGCAGGACTCGAATGCGTGACCGACTGGTAGGAATTCGACAGCTTAAATTAATGGACTGTATTTCCATTTTGAGTTTATTGGTACTACATAAAAGTAGTCATTTTACCACTGTCCGTATCCGTTTTCAAATTCCCTCCAGTATTGTTGGTGTCGTGTTAGTTTGCCTAGTAGAATTAAGTGAAATTCTATATCGTCTTTACTGTTTGAGAATTTTGTTATGAGTTCACTGCTGCATTTATGCTTCCATATATCACGATTCGATCGCAGTTTTTATTTTGGATCAGTAGAATATTGTAGAATAATAGGCAAAATCCAAAACACTAGGAACGTGTTAATTGTTCCCCCTCCAAATGTGCCTAAGTAATATGTTATAGGAGTGAAATACAGCTGGCATTTATTATATATGAAAGAGGTTAGCTTCAATCAACTATTTATGATTTAATAAATGAAATATCCCCATATTGAAATAAAAACAAGATTTTGAGCTAACAGTTGTTTTCGATAACTTCTTATTCAGGCTCTACAGTTATAAATCCATGAACAATAGAGTACATATAGTCAATAAAGGCAAATGAAAATAATATCAGAAACTGTATTGGGGTGCATGTGTAAGTTGAGATGATAGTCCAATAGTTAACATAGTCAATCAAATGTCTATAGGGTATATAGTCAGAAAAATGTGATGAAGTGTGAATGAACAACTGGGTGATAAAGTGCTGTTTCATAGTCAACAGAATACAGGTGTCATTGGGGTGAGAGAAATGCGATAACCACGAAATACATACAAACACACGTTAACAAAGGGGACATTGAATGTGAGGGCTGACCGATAATGTCTAATGATAAAATAAACAGGCTAAATTGTAAATTGTAATAAGATGTTACAGAATTGGTAGGCTTAGTATAAAATCACAAAGGTTGACAAAATTAAGGGTAACAAAGAGGTGAAATAAACTGGGTGGAGAAATGGATAATAAAGACATGATATCACAAAGTGATAATAATGGTAATGATAATACGGAAAATTATGATCCTGGTGACCTTATAGTGGGCCAGGGTAAACAGAGAGAGTGAATAAGTTTTTTCTGTACACATAAATCTGGTCTTTCTCTATTAATCTTTAAAGCCTCAGCTATGGCTAGGAGGCGTAATCGTGTGCCTTTGGAGAGATTGTTCGGTACTCGATACACAACTGTAAATGACTCATCTACTTTGATGCTGTGTTCGCTATCCACTAGATGAGGCAGAATTGCACTATTTAATGGTTTGTTTGCTCTTTTCCCAAGCCAAACAGGAATATGTTCACGAGTGCGTAAAGATAAATTCCTTTGGGTACGACCTATATAACTAGCTCCACAGGAGCAGTTGAATTTATATACACACATTGATGTCGCCATTTTGGGTAATTTATCTTTAATGCACAGTGTCAATATCGGTTTGGTTGAGAAAGTGACATGCAGTTTTGCGGCACTGAAGTTCTTTCAATTGCTCTCGTTAATCTACGGTTTAATATGTCGCTGGATATATCGCCTTTGAATTGTAAATTTAAGTAAAGCTTTTTCACCTCATTGTTACCCTTAATTTTGTCAACCTTTGTGATTTTACACTAAGCCTACCAACTATGTAAAATCTTATTACAATTTACAATTTAGCCTGTTTATTTTATCATTAGACATTATCGGTCAGCCCTCACATTCAGTGTCCCCTTTGTTAATGTGTGTTTGTATGTATTTCGTGGTTATCGCATTTCTCTCACCCCAATGACACCTGTATTCTGTTGACTATGAAACAGCACTTTATCACCCAGTTGTTCATTCACACTTCATCACATTTTTCTGACTATATACCCTATAGACATTTGATTGACTATGTTAACTATTGGACTATCATCTCAACTTACACATGCACCCCAATACAGTTTCTGATATTATTTTCATTTGCCTTTATTGACTATATGTACTCTATTGTTCATGGATTTATAGCTGTAGAGCCTGAATCAGAAGTTATCGAAAACAACTGTTAGCTCGAAATCTTGTTTTGATTTATGATTTAACATAAGTGTATAACTCTTTTGGGGTTGAGCGAGGGCTAAGAAACAAGAAAAAGTTTAAGCGAAATCATAGGATTATATAACTATTGGCTACATAAAAGTTGGGCACCAACAAAGCCATATTCACATCTTTATATGTTATGTTTTTTTTTTGTCGATTACAACTTGTTATGGAACAAATATTTGTAACTGCATAATAGTGAAATATACAAGGTTTTTAATTTGTTTGAGGTGGTCAACCGGAAGATCCCTTTCACATAATTCTGTGCTTCCTGACACGTATTTACAAATTTTAAAAAAAAATAAATAAAAGGAAGAGCTTAGCTAAGTAAGTGAAGGTGGTAGATAGCTTTTGTGAATGCCTGCCAGTTAAAACAGAGCAAAGATAGAATATAGGAGCAAATACTACAGTACATTCATCAAGATAGTCGTTGAAGCTATCAGCACAAGAGAATTTTTTATGTAATGTAGTGTAGTGAAACCATTGTTTCGTTAATAAAAACAGAGAAGTTGGATTACGTTTTACTTTGGCGCTTGAATGAAATAAAAGATATTTTATCAAATTACAATGTGCGAACTGCTCTATATTGATTTTATTCCTTTGATTTCGCAGTGGAACAAAAATCTTGAAGCTAAAGCTTTGAAGTTTTGGCAGCAGTTTCACTCCCAACCTCCCCTCTTTGCAAGACTTCCTACCAGCTAGGCGAGATTTAGGAGTGCTTCATCTGGGGACCGAACCCCTGAAGACGTGAGTGTCTGGCGAGCATTCCACTTCTGCGCTACTGACGCCCCTAAATATGGTCAGTTACAGAATTTCATCATGAGCTGACATCATTTAGGAAACCATTGGTAAACCTCTTGGGGGTTCTGAACAGCTGTTTCGTCCGCCTAGTTTGGGACTCCTCCCCATCAGTACACACCCACAAGGGTTCGAACCCAGAAATTTCCCATGACAAGATGAGTTCTTACACCATTCAGCCGCTGGGACCTGTTTATATTGACTACATAAGAAAAGTAAGCTTTCCCATAGTGGGATAAAATTTCTCTGTAGAATATTATAATTGACTGAGAGAATTCAGTCTGCACCAAACCAAGGAATAGAAGCACTACACGAAATACTAGTTACTACCAAGTGTCCAATCGGTGTATCCAATACAGTTCTACAGAAGGTCAACTGCGAACATGAACAACTCAGTGGTAACGTCTCTGACTGCAGTACTGGGTGACGGGGGTTCGAATCTCAGAAGAAACATGAGTCCTTTCGAGACTACAGATACGCTCTGCTGACTGCTAAATGGCAGCAAGTACGAAACCTAGATCTAGGCAGGGCCACCTGCCAGTTGCCTCCTACCATCTAATGATGACCATTCAAAGTACACAATGATGGTAAGTTAGCTAGGATGGTGATCACTTTGCACACTTGACTAAGAGAATACAGTTTGCACCACACAAAGTACTAGACGAGTGATACTGGGTACACACTACCTACTGTTCAATCGAAGTATTTAAAAGCTTCTTTTAAAAAAGCTGAGCTCTGAATACAGGGTGTTCATTATTATAAAACATTTTGTATTCCTCAATGAATGAATAAACAAAACAATATTGCTTTTAATGACCTTTTACAATTCAATCCGCCTAATAGTTTTATCAAAGTATCAATATTAAACCACAATATACAAAATCCCAGTTTCTAAGCAATAACTCCAACATAGTTCTTCAGAATGAGGCAATTTTTACGTTGTCAATTTGGTGAGCCGGTAAAAATAACGAAACAAATACCGACTCTTGGATCTAATAAGTGCCTGAAATAGCATGTGGAATGAAATAGCTAATGATATTTGTGCTAATTATACACATTTATTGAAATAACACTTTCCATTTTTCTTTTCAGTTATGAATATTTGGGGAATACTCCAAGGCTAGTGATAACTCCACTAACGGATCGGTGTTATCGAACTTTGATGGGTGCTTTGAAATTAAATCTAGGCGGTGCACCTGAAGGTCCAGCAGGAACTGGAAAAACAGAGACTTGCAAAGTAAACTGCTTCGATTTTACGCCTTACCATTGTTTGTATTTAAAGCTGATATATAAACTGGACTGTATTATTTTTTATGCAGGTTTAAATACGTTTCTTCTGTATAGCTGTTCACCATATACTGAGCTGTTTAGGTGGACGTGACTGTTGACTTCAGAATGACGACAGTAGGTACTTTTCTTCTTTTCTCTTCAGTACTGGAGTACTATAGTGTATTCGGACTCTTTTAAACAATGTGTATATCTTGGACCAACGTGAAGAACCTAGAAGACCTGGATTTCGCGGATGATTTATGTTTGATGTCACACAAAATCGAAGACTTACAAGCAAAAACCGACAAACTGGTCGAAGAAGCAGCAAAGACAGGACTCCAGGTGAACATAGACAAGACGGAGGTTATGAAAATAACCAACCAACAACAGCAGCAACATCCAGTGCCAATCACCATCAACGGGAGGGATTTGAAAGAGGTTACTTCTTTCACTCATCTAGGGAGCATTGTCTCAACCACAGGAGGAACGGACGAGGATGTCAAATCGAGAATCGGTAAGGCGAGAAAAACATTCATCAACCTGAAACCAATCTGGAAATCTTCGTCACTCAGCAACACTCAACAACAAAATTCGGATTTTCAATACAAACGTCAAGTCAGTCAGTTCTTCTATACGGATCAGAAACTTGGCGGGTGACAAAGAATATTTCCAACATCCTGTTGCAGACCTTTATCAACAGCTGTCTTCGTTCTACACTGAAGATCAGATGGCCGGAAAGAATTACCAACAAGAAACTATGGGAACAAACAAAATAAGAACCAATCGCCCAACAAATATGCAGGAGAAAGCAGAGAAGGATTGGACACTCGCTGAGGAGACCGCTGGGTGACATCGCGTGTCAGGCCGTCGAGTGTAACCCGGAAGGGAAGGGGCGAGTGGGACGTCTAAGGGTGACATGGAGGAGATCGTGTGAAGAGGAGTTGAAACAGTATGGACCAACAGGGATGCAGGTGGAAAGTACAGCAGAAGACAGAAGCAAGTAGGGACGCGCAGTTGAAGCCCTATGTTCCACTAGGAACCCAAGGGAACAACAATAATAATAAAAACAATGTGTACACATAGTTTCTTTTGTCAGTCTTTGGGTTTTCACTATTATAGTTGAGTATTTGATCTGTCGGCGTTGATTTTCTGCATACTTGTGTTTCTAAATTTCCAAGAACATAAAGCAGCTGTGAAAAGGTACAATATGTATTCTCTTATATCGATGCATGTAGACAATTACTGACACCAATTTCGTCGACAGAATATAGAAATTTTAGGCAGAGAAAACACCAGAAACGCAATCAGGGAATTTCTAGAAGCCTGATACTCATAAGAATCAGCGAGCGATTAACAAACACACTACTTACTATAGACCAAATTTGCTAATTAACAAAAAATAAATCACACGACAAGAAGTTTCAAGTTCCACGTCAGTAAAGTGATCAAGATAGATGTAAATTAACAACCAGTTACGACAAAGGTTGTCTGTCAAGAGATGCACTATTATATATCATCAGTCATGGAGAATTCAAATAAGTCCATTTCATGCTAAGATCTGAGCAGAAGATGTTGTCGAGAAGAGGGACAATAAAAGCTTCACAATTAAATTACCCGGCTCAGAGAGCACAAGAAAATCAAAATCATCCACCTTAGCTACAAATTTTGTCTATCACTATATAATAATGATATAAGTGATATAAGTTGTAAAACTATTAGGAGTTAAAAAGATAGACTATTTATACCATTACTCTATGAATATTCTTGAAGAAAGGAATAGGTGAAGACTTTGAAAGGAAACAGATTTTAACCGGAAGTACTATGTCAGTAAAATATGTCACGTAACCACAGAGGATCTTTTTTGAAAACAACAACAGATAAGCAGAAGAATAGTATTATTCATGTTCTAATAATGTGACCTGTCTTCCTCTCTTTAAAGTATTTAATCAATGTATTGTTGTGATTGCACTGATGTGAACTTTACCTGGTGATGAAATTAGGTATATATATACATATATATATATATATATATATATACCTACGTCTCTAATCTGATGTATGTTACCGTTTTTAATACAATATATAAGAAGTTAGTTTTTAGGAATCATGGATTGATTTCAGTCAGAGAATCACTGGAAACTACTCATTAGTGGAAGACTACTTTGGCCTTGTGCGGGTCTTATCGGCAGTACTCACCCAACGGGATTCGAACTTGAACCCCCCCCCCCAGTTACAAGACAAGCTTGTAGACAATTTAGCCAATGGAAACCAGCTTAGTGGCCCAAGAAATTTAACTTCCACCAATCTGTGATGTATTTAGCGCTATCACCAACCAATGTCATAGGCGGCAAGTATTTGTCCTCACTTCCGACCGGATGGACCCCACTGTTTACATGACTTCTCACCAGAACTCCCTCCAGCCAATTTCGTCCTGTAGTCATCCAGTCACTATTGAGCATCAGATTAATTTTCAAGAGTTCGCTTTTAGACAATTTGGTTATGCATTGATATCAGTTAGAGAACCACTGAGAAGCCCCGGAGTAGTTATATCAATCCATGGTCAAACCTGACAACAAAACGGTTTTACCAATCTAGTGGTGGTGATAAGTTTGTTAACAATACTTAGTCAGTATCAACTGGGGGTGATAATTAAACAAGGAAATTAATGCACACAATTAAAGCTCAGGAATAATTGCGAAAATAATTAGTAATCCGGAAATAAATGAGTATTCAAACTGATTATGCAATAAGTAATTGAAGATAAAGTAGTCGGAATAATCAAACAGTTAGGATAATGATTACTTGTAAAACGTCTACAGGGAGGAAGAATTTGTATCCCTTTACCTTCACATAGTGATGACCTAGATAGGGAAATTAGCTGTAGAAATCTCTTCTGAACACACAGGTCTGCCCTTTTCAGGTGGATTCTGACGGCTTCATCTGTTTGTAGAAGACGAACTCGCAGAGCAAAATTAACATTGTTGTGAATGCGATAAATCACAATAAGTGCTTTATTAATATCAGCTTTGTGCTCACTATTTACAAGGTGTGCTAAGGCAGAGCTGTGATCATATGGGACGATGTTTGGAAATCCGATGATGAACATGCCTAATTGTATTGTATTAAAAATGCATAAACATAAACATATGTATTCAATCACTGTTAATAGAGTCAAAAAGTCTCCAATCTAAATGTTTTGTGAATTTATTTGATGGTAGAGCAATTCTTAAGACCCCTAGTATAACACGTAATCGATCTGCAGTATTTGGACATATTCTTTGCTATTAGCACTTCAAATATATCAACTTAGTCTCTTGATATACAAACTGTTGCCTTCTGAGAGAAAGGGTCTTTGTGATGATATTAGAAGAGAGGACTAGACGCATCCCACTAGTTACTAGTGTCAAATCAGAAAGGGTCTTTATCATTCTATTCTCTGCTAAAGATGTCATCATAATCTCTATTGTTTCTTAACCTTTTTCTTTTTCTTTTCTCTAATTAGGATTTAGCTAAAGCTATTGCTAAACAGTGTGTAGTATTCAATTGTTCTGATGGTCTTGATTATCGTGCAATGAGTAAATTCTTTAAAGGACTTGCACAAGCTGGTGCATGGGCGTGTTTCGATGAATTCAATCGTATTGAACTGGAAGTTTTGTCTGTAGTGGCACAACAAATCCACTGCATCCAGATGGCGATTAGTTCTGGACTGAAACGTTTTGTGTTTGAAGGTACGGAGTTAAGCTTAAATCCAACCTGTACAATATTTATTACCATGAATCCTGGTTACGCTGGACGTCAGGAGTTGCCGGATAATCTAAAAGTTAGTTTATATCGACTAACTGTATACACATTAAAAAAAGAGTGTATGATAAACATTGATTAGGATGTGTTCATTAATTGGAAATATCTGGACTACGGATCCCACATTAATTTATCCACTCATTTTATATATAAATATACTTGTGCAATCATCAGGTCAAAGGGAAAAATAGGAAAACTCTGGGATTTTTAATTCATTCATATAACATCGTGTGTGTATCCCATCGACACTATCTATTTGCATCAAAATCTTGTTTTGTACGGGGGCAGAAATAATGATTCCTAATCAGAGCTGCCCAACAGCAGTTACCTCAGATATCTGGAAAGTAACAGTCTGACACGACGAGTTAGTTTTCGCATAGGGAAACCTACTAACTGAGTAAATGACCACACACACAGTAAGAGATAGCGCGCTAATGACATATTTCCATGCACATTACTCACTGTACACAGAAAACTTCTTTGTGGAATGTTTATCGATTTCTGCTGACGGAAGATATGCGTACGTATCATCATTAAATCATTGTTTTGGGATTTTCGTAAAAGTAAGAGGTGATTCTCATTTTTATTTGGCAACTTGGACAGCCTTCCCAACTTCGTACACTGTACGAACATTCCACGTCGGCATTCTTATTTTTTTATTTTCATGGAAGGAAGAAACACTGGCTGACAGCCTTCTTGAAGGCTTTCTTACCAGCCTGAGTTATTAAGTCTCCCCGATTCCAGCCAAAAAAGTTTTTTTTTTATAGTTTTCATATTTTTTTTAACATACCTCTTGTGCTTTGAAGTTTCCGTATCAGTTTGATTGATTTTCCAGGGTAGGGTCGCTTGCCTCATCCCCCGCCATCTCTCTTTCTCTGGGCTTGGAGCTGGCCAGAAAACTAGCAATCTAGTAAACTCGGCGAGGTTAAGAGGTGATTGTACACAGTCAGGCGTGCGTACGAATCGCTGTTTGCGCTGTAAGTGAGGTAGATATAAAACCAGGTGGACTAATAGATCAGTCAACCGAATGAATTTAGACTATGCTTCGATAATGCTATAAGGTTGCCTGTAGTCGGGGAATATTCAACATTCAGTTAATAATTTTAGTCTCATTACCAACTCCCTTCCACTTTCATTTGAGCGTTATTTGCGTAATGTGATAACTTGAACCAGTCTTAAGCTGTTTAAGTATTTAGTTCGTCTGTCAGCCAGTCATTCAAAACACTCGTTCAAATCTTCATAATCAGATTGCATGTTGATTGTTTTAATTGTGGTATGCCTGAAAAGCCTAGTGGTACTGCTACTGCTGGGTTTGACACTTAATGACACAGTTTCTTAAGTGTGACGAGAAATAATTTTTCCCAAAGTCTGGACATATGATTACTATTATTATTATTATTACCTTGCTTATGAATGATGAAAAGCAAGAAACCTAGGTATGCGGCTGCCCCCATTTATTGACTTTGAACTTCCAGCCTTGTAAACAGTTGAGGCTTGTCAATTATAAGGTTAATCCATTATGCACTAGGTGTTATGTGTAGGCTTTCATTTCTTCCCTGTATGGGCTACTGTTCGCTGAGCTGAGAATTACTTACTTAAAAAAGTATTTTGTATTATATGAGACGTGCTTCGATTGGTTCAGAGGTAGAATAGTCACCAACCTCCCACCTGGCCTGGGGTTCGATCTCTGAGAGGACGCATTCCTAAACCTCACTTAGCCGGTAGTAAACCCGGTAAAGTGCGAAGGTTAAGCGTGACGCTAATAAACCCACTCTGTAAAGAAGAACAAAACCACTGTTACTGAAACTTCAGAACATGAAGCCCTATGTTCCACCTGGAACGCAAAAGGAATAAAATAGAATAACAATGTCTTAAATTGTTGATTTATGGGCAAAGACTGTTTACTTGCAGTGACACCTATTCTTCAGGTTTTTGAGTCGTTATTATTGTTATTTTATGAATGAGTGTAGGATAGCAACATTTTTGTAACTTTGAATAGCTACTAACTTTCAAACCAGATGCTACGACTTTACTTTCCATCTGCTCGCTTACCCTCGTGTTCATCAATCAGTCTATTCATTTGCTTGTCAGTGTATATGCGTTGCCGCAAGGGCAACCATTTCCTTGTTTAAGACAACTCGTTTATATCTCAATAGTTCTGTCTTTTCTATTTCAGGTTTTGTTTCGTTCAGTGGCTATGATGGTTCCAGATTATGCACTCATTGGAGAAATATCTTTATATTCAATGGGTTTTGTTGATGCCAGATCGTGAGTTCATTGTCCTTTGTTTGTTTTTTTTAGCATAAATTATTTCATTGTATTAACAACGTACTTATTTCTAATTACTTTATGGATAAGTGAGGAAGAATGGTGAAGTCACTGCTTCTATAAGCGCCAGAGAAACAGCCTTTCACCAAAAGTATTTCTAATAGGTTGCAGACTCCTGTCAACAGATGCCCACTTAATTGGATAAGATGGCCAGAATGTATCTTAAACAAGAACTTGTGGTGCGAAACAGTCAAGATCTGAAGGAAATAGAGGGGATTTCTTATACGCTGAGGGGACCGCTGAGTGACATCAAGTGGAATCCGAGTGAGAAACGACTGGGTGGAAATAGATATGAGGGTGAAATGGACAGGATCATATGAGAAGGAGACTAGAGCTCATGGGCGATCGGGGAGCCAGGTGAAGGCGATTGCAGAAAGCAGGATGAAATGAAGATATGCTGTTGACGCCCTATGTTCTACACGGAACTCAAGGGAATAACAAGATACACGAACAGTATTTTTCTTCATCAATCTTCCGAATAAATGTGTGCTCCAACGCACGAACGCCCATAGAGTGGATCGTTTCTCAATCCTGTATAAACTGTCATCCATTCTTAGCTGCGATAATAAGGGTGAAGCTAATATTGATTAGGCAATTCATAATCAGTTAGTAGAATAAGACAGTAATTATTGGCCGGTGACTTTTACTAGTGCATGTGTGATTTTCCTTACATAAATCATAACTCTTAACTGTTAGTTATGACTTACCGTTGTCTCTACGCATTAATAATAACTTTTCTTGTCCCATAATTTTATTTAGTTTGGCTAGTAAAATTGTGGCTACCTATCGTCTCTGCTCAGAACAACTGTCATCACAACACCACTACGATTACGGTATGAGAGCTGTAAAATCCGTTCTTACAGCAGCTGGTAATCTACGTCAGAAGTATATGGAAGAGGATGAGTCTGTCCTCTTATTAAAGGCTATCAATGATGTCAACTTACCGAAATTCTTATCACAAGATATCCCACTGTTTGAAGGTATCATCTCTGATCTATTTCCTGGAGTCAGTTTGCCTAAAGGCGATTATGATAACTTTTTAGCTTGTCTTCGTCAACAATTAGAAAAACGTCGTCTTCAGTCAGTCCCATGGTATTTGGATAAAATTTTACAAATCTATGAAATGATTCTTGTCCGCCATGGTCTTATGATTGTTGGAGAGACGCTAAGCGGTAAAACACAAGCCTATCAAGCTTTAGCAGACACGCTGACAACATTAGTTGAAAACAATCAGATAATGAATGAACACGCTGTACAATATGGTATTATTAATCCGAAAGCTATAACAATGGGTCAGTTGTACGGTCAGTTTGATCTGGTCTCGCATGAATGGTCGGATGGGATATTGGCTGTAATGTTTCGTGAATTTGCTGTAGCTGAGGACAATAAACGCAAATGGATACTTTTCGATGGACCTGTAGATGCTGTATGGATCGAGAACATGAACACTGTACTGGATGATAATAAAAAGCTTTGCCTAATGTCCGGTGAAATTATACAAATGTCATCACTTATGAATTTAATCTTTGAACCAGCGGACTTAGAACAGGCAAGTCCAGCAACTGTATCAAGATGTGGTATGATATATATGGAACCAGCTCAACTCGGTTGGAGACCGATGGTTAAGTCATACATGGATTATCAGTTACCGAATAATTTATCAGATGAGTTGAAAGAATTGGTCAGTGATTTGTTTGAATGGCTTATTGATCCATGCTTAGATTTTATGCAGACCGATTGTAGACAGTTGTTTTCAATATCCAATTTACATGCAGTTAAACAAATGATCACATTATTCGACTGCTTATTGGATGAAATACGTCATTGGTGTGCATCAGAGCATAGTAAGTATACTCACTGTTGTAATTTGACATTAGCTGTTCAATCTTACTATCATTGTGACCAATGTAATTCTTTTCGGGAATTTTGTACCGTGAGTCATTCCATTTATGACGATAGGTTAAAATAATCTTAAACCTCAGTGACTGAGGAGAAGCTATACTATTGAAGATTAATCCACTTGAGCCAAATGCAAATCTCCTTATCCTTATAAAAGGAACACACTTCACATTGGTGAATAAAAGATAATCAGAACTACTATAGGTGTTCACCGACGTTGAGTAATGCACGATTGAGTTTGGATGCATCTCCAGTGAAAATATCTCATAAGAAAAGGGATTTTTTCTTACCTTGGCATAAACAGTAAGCTCTTAACATATGTAAAAATTATATTCTCTGTGAAATCTCAGGGAAATTAAAATAAATAATTCAAACATTTCTTGTTTTCGGCAAACTGGTCCGAACTTCCTCAGGGAATTTAATCAAAATTAAAATAACGAAGGTATGTATGTGCCTAAAAGGACACATCTTGTCTTCTTGTAAATCACTGTCCAACCACTTGGATCGTGAACAGAAATCAAAACTAATTAAACGAAATTGCAGGAACGGTGTTGAAAATTTGACCACAGATATGAAATTATTAGAATAAGGCAATTAGAAGACAAATTTCATGGGATGATATCATTTCGTAGTTTATCTACAATCGCTTTGCAACTAATTATTGGTCATTAGTATGTACTTTTGTTTTATATAACTGAGTGGATGTCATGCATGCTAGTTGCAAAGAGATTGTAAAGAGACTACAAAATGATATCAACTTGCGAAATTCCTCTTATAAATGCCTTATTCAAATTTATCAAAGGAACTGTTTGAATTTACAGTTATTATCAAGTATTGTTTTGTACGGTTTTTGTTTGATTGGATGGAGGATTTCACCATGAGCTGATATCAGTTAGAGAACCATTGGAAAACCAGCTGGAAGTACTGGACAGCTGTTTCGTCTTAGTTTTGGACTCTTCATCAGTACGCACCCACCATTATGGTTTGAACCTAGGACCTTCTGCCTACAAGGTTACATTTAATGGTCTACTTTTGTTAAACACTGTAAACAGAGTGTACTTTTGCATTAGATATTTTTAGTAATCACTTTCGACTAAAGTTCATGGTCACAGGTAACTGAATATGAAAAATATATATGTATATGCGGTAAACAATGGTGTGTGTCTACATGAGGGGACAGTTTTAAATCATTTGTTAACCTTTCCATAAGAAGATATGGATAAACGGGTCGTGCTAAAAACAAGAATTGATAGAAGTTAGAATTAATGGGCTACTGAATCGGGTGGTATACGAGCTTGCCTTGTAACCGGAAGGTCCTAAGTTTGAACCCTGGTGGTGGGTGCGTACTGCCGATGATTCCCATAGTAGGATGAAACAGCTGTCCAGTAGTCCCTGCTGGCTTTTAGTGGTTCTCTAACTGATATCAATCCGTGGCCAACCTCGTATAAAAAAAATATAAATTGAAAAAATAAGTTCTGAACAAACCTTTTGCGGCTAAACGGTCTCTACAGGGTGTGTTCGGTACACCTCTATTCCCTGCACAATATTTGCAAAATCTCAGCAGGATTGAAATAAGTAATATCATAAATAAACAAATAAAATAACAAGGTATATATATATATATAATGACGACATCCTGTCTTTAAAATCCTTGTCCAATCACGTGAGTCATGAACAGAAATCAAAACAGAAAAAATGGAATTGCTTGAACCGTGATGAAAATTTGACCACAGACTTCACGAGATTATTATAGATCATGGTTTACATGAAGTGAGCTCTTAAGTTAACTTAATCTGAAGTCGAAGTGATTTAACTTTTAATTCACTCGATGCTTTCCCTATACCCTGAATCAGCATTTATTGGTACAGTGATATCCTGTCTTTTGAATTAGTTAATGAATCAAATTTTTCTGAAACAAAATGCAAAAGTTTGGATCTAAGCCAATGGAAGTAACCACAAACGTAGTCCTGATAACTACACTCTGGTAGATATTTATAAAATTATATTTGTAAAATCTCAGCGAGATTGAAATGAGTAATTCTAACGTTTCGTTCGGCAATCTGGTCCGAACTTCTTCAGGGAAATTAATCGAAACTAACATAACAGAGGTTTGTATATAAGATGAACGACTCTTGTTTTTAAACCTTGTCCAATCATGAGCCATGCAACAGGCATCAACATGTATAATAAATAAATAAATAAAATTGTATGTTTATATATAAAAGTACATCTCTTGTTTTAAATTGTTTGTCCTGTCATGTGAATCAAAAAACAGCTATCAATAAGTGTAATAAACAAAACAAAACAAAAGTTTTTTGAACTGTGGTCAAAATTTGACCTCATACTTTCAAAAATTAGTCTACTTTTGTTAAACCTTATAAATATTTAAAACAGTCCCTTTTATAAATTTTGAGCTGTGATCAAGATTTGACCGAAAAGTTACAAAATAATTGAGATTTTTTACAAATATAATATAATTTCATAAATTTGTTATTCTCTCCATAAGGAGACGTAGACAATCGGGAATTCGACTAAGTGTGACTAGTTGTTGATACATATCCAATTTATTTATTAGTCAGGATTTGCCATGCATCAGCTAAGATCACATCTTCACGTCTGTTCAAATTGTTGGGATTCACCCATATATATAGGGCTTCTGCAGTCACTCTTTCTTTATATGAACCAAAACCTTTCTGCAAAACCTTAGTCTTATCAAAGTCGATTTTGTGTCCCATTTCTATCGAGTGCAGTGCAATCGCTGAGTTGTTTTCTTGCTTCTTCAAGTCTGCAGAGGTCTTTGGAACCACCTTTAGACATTGTTTATGCTCTTTCACCCTTACATTTACCTGTCTGGAAGTTTCTCCTACATATACAGCGTTACAATCCCCACAATTGATCTGATATACACAATTCTGCTGGTTTTCTTGTTCTATTTTATCCTTAACCTTAACCAGTAATGAGCGTAAGGTGTTTGATGTACGAAAATACACTCTTATGTTATGATCGTTGAGGATTCGCTTCATTTCATCGGATGTTTCTTTGAGGTAAGGAATCACCGCTGTACTAACCCAACTCTTAGCATCAGGTTTCGATTCATCCTTGTCTTCACATTTTAAATATCTTTTTATGAATGCTTTAGGATAATAATTTGATTCAAGAGTGGATTGAACCAATTTTAGTTCCTTGCTGATATCTTCCTCCTCAGTAACTAGTGGTTTGGCCCTGTTGATCAGATTCTTGGCCACAGTTACTTTGGTGGTAAATAGATGAGCTGAATAGTAATCTAGGTATCTATCCGAATTTGTCGGCTTTCTGAAAATGTTTATTTTAAATTTGCCATCTAATTTTCTTTTTATTAAACAATCCAGGAACGCCAACTCATTCTCATCGGATTCAGCCTCTTTGGAAAACTTGATAGTTTCTGACATATTGTTTATTAAATGAACAAGTTCATTTAACAAACTACGTTTTATTAGGATGAAGGTATCATCTACGTATCTTAACCACATCTTTGGGGGACTAGGGCATCTCATAATTGCATTTGTTTCTAATGAGCGCATAAACAGATTGGCGACTAGCGGAGATATTGGTGATCCCATAGCGGCCAAATCTTGATCACAGTTCATATGAATACACACTGGTAGCCTTAGCCACTAACAGAAATAAGCATAGGGTTTTAGCAAGAAAAAATCTATCTAACCAAAATACTGACAATTAATTACTTTAATGTAAGTGTAGAACTTGGGCAGTGTAGTAGAATCTAGTTCCATATTAGATAGGTTTATTTCTAAATATCACACACTGATGCAGTATCAACAACTGGATGACATTTTGATCAGAATTCACGGCTGCTCATAATCATACCAGTTTAGTTACACAGCTTAACAATTCCTCTCATATATATATTCTCTCTCTCTCCATCTCCCCCTCGTTCCTTGTTGCCACCTTCCATATATACGGTATGGGTGTTACGTCATTCACATTGCACATGTGTGGCGCTGGATAGATAAACTCACTTCACCTAACTATATTACCTTTGAACACTCTCACTATGTCCAGCATACCCTATTTGGTGATTAAATGCAAGTGATTGTAGTGCAATGGCTGAGCCCTGTTTTTTCTAGGTTTGTTAACTTAGCAGGGTCAGTGATTCAAGGTCTAGCTAAATTCCTCTGTCCTAATAATCTTACTGACCCCGACCTACTGGTTTCACCCGCATAACTGACCTCACAGTTATCACATGGCATTTGGTAAATAATATTATTTTTCTCAATTGTATTTACTGGGTCCTTAAGCTGACAAAGTTTACCTCTACGAGGGTTGGCTGGTTTAAACGCCACCCCGACTAATTCCAGCCTCGTTGAGAATCTAACGTAAGGCCTTTGACATTCCTTCTTTATACGACTGCAGTACTAAAAGGGCTTTGAATTCTACATATTTTTGCGTTATTTTCGTCATTTTCATTACTAATCTTATTTTGGTTTCTATGGTTCTTCATACATTTTTTCTGAACAAATTCTGGAAGATAGTTATTCTGTAGTTATATTTGCCTTATTTGTTCAATTACATTATTTAACTCTGGCTTATCAGTTAGGCCCCTGGCTCAATTTTGTAGATATTCAACTAAACCTATCTTCCTTTACCGATTCTGGATGAGATGAAATAACGTCTAAGTATTTATTAGAGTATGTATAAACCGGACTACTTCATTCCCTCCCCTTAAATCTTTAAAAATTGTAATTGTCCAAATTATTTCATTATTCTTCTGACTACTTCATATTTAATTACATGTTATCGTTGTAAAATTATTTTATTCTTATGACCACTTCAGCCTTAGTTACAAGTTATCATTGTCCAAATTGTTTTATTTTCTTTAGCAATCTGTTACGTAATCAACCTGTGCACACGCTTACTCCTTAATCACTCTTCATTTTTGCAAAACTATGCATTACGCAATCCATTTGTTTCAGCTATTTATTAGAGTACTTTGACTGGACATTAGTAACTAGTGTTATGCATCTAGTCCTTTGTTTGGTGCAAACTGAATTCTATCAGTCAGGTTTGCAATGTGGCCACCATTCTAGGTAGCTCGCCATCACGGTGCACTTTGATCTCATGATATTAGGTAGTTGGAGGCAATCGGTAGGAAGCCTTGGACCTAGGTTTCGTGTTAGTTGGCACTCGTCAGCAAGACTGACTGATAGAATTCAGTCTGCACCAAACAAAGGACTAGCTGCATAACACTAGTTACTAGTGTCCAATCAAAGTACCCACTACAGTCCTACATGAGGTCAATCGCCAGCCCGAGTAGCTCGGTGGTAACGTCTCTGACTGAGACATTGGATGGCGCGGGTTCGAATATCCTCAGAAGGGACATGAGTTCCTTCACGGAGGTTGCAGATACGCCCTGCTGACGAGTGCCAACTAGCACAAAACCTAGGTCCAGGGCTTCCTGCAGATTGACTACAACCATCTATTACCATTTATTAGAGTGTTTGTCGGTCTTCTATAAATTCTAGTATATAACTGATATGACTATGAGCAGCAATAATCTCTTCTCGAAACCTTGTCGTCATCCACTTAATATTGCGTTACTGTGTGATATTTAAAATAAACTTATCTAATATGAAACTAATTACTTTTTTATGAAATTTGTTCCACATGAGTAGTTCTGTTGAAATACTAGTTAACTAATAGAATAGTGTGACGTTAGAAACTATGCTAACTACTGTAATTCTTGCAGCCTGGAATATTTTTCGTCATAGAGCCCATATTGGGTGAGAAGAAATTTCAGAAACTGAATGTTTTAACTTGTTATCCGGACTAGGGCCAGTGTGGTTACTGACTTTTTCCCTTCACTTTCCCCAGTGGAACATAGGGCTTCAAGCTAGTGGCTTGAAGTTTCTGTTGCAGTGTTTATTTTACAGGATGGGGTTGCTAGCCTCATGCCCAATCTTTCCTCTTCGCCAGCATTATTTCTAGCTTAGCGAGGTAAAGGAGTGCATCGGCCGGGGATCGAACCCCGGACCATGTGCATGGTCGGCGAGCGTCCTAACCGCTATACCACCGACGCACCAGTGTGGTTACTGACTGGTCTTCAAATATTCTCTGAGATCTATGAGCATTTCTAATCTTGCCTCGTATTCATCTGAGTAGTTAGGTGTATCTGGTTTCAAGGTCATGATGGTTTCCAAAATCGACTGGTCATACGTTTCCGTTCATTAGTTTCCCGTTGAAATTTGCAGTTTCCTTTTTTTAACGTTTGGCATATTTTAACGTGTGGAGATCAGTTTCTGTCACTGGATGGATGTTACCATAACCTTTAGTTTAATCGGGAGATCACACTTACTAAGTTAATAGTTAACAAATTCGGTAAACTTACAGTCATTGGGCTACCTCGCTTATATTAGGCTAAGATACTAAACTGTTCATAGCAGGAAATGAAATGATGGAACCTCTTAGTCACGGTTACTCAGGATATGCTAAAAATCAAAACCTTCGGCTGATAATGTGTAGTAAATAAGACGCAGTTCGCTCTAATTTCTAACTCATTTCTAAGCTATTTTACATCATCAAACAATTGATCTAAGTCTGTTTTAAACTTTCATAAGTCACTAAATTGACGACTTCCAAAAATATAATAATTACATAATGTTTATATATGCTATTCCTTTCTCTTAAATAATGATAAAAATTTGCTTTATTCCAAAACTGTACTTATGATGAAGTGTGGAGTTCTCAGCATTTGGTACAATATTGTTGCATCTAATTTACGCGACAAAGGACAAACAAAAATAGAAAATATAATATTACAGGATTGATGGTAGCAGCTGTTTTGGTATTAGCAGTGACAATAAAGTCAAAAATTTTACAAAAAGTGTAAAATAATGCCGATAGTAATGTTAGTATTCAAGTGTTGGTTTGCAGGGATTTTATTGGTTTCAGGATTGCATCATGAACTGATAGTGGTTAAAGAACCATTGGAAAATCAGCTGAGAGTACTGCTAGACATTCCTTTCGTCCTAGTTCCGGACTCTTCACGGTACGCACCCAACCCATGGGTACGTACCAGGACCTCCTGATTACAGAGGAAACTAGTAGACCATTAAGAAGTTGGAATTTGTGGACTATTGGATTGGGTCCCAGTGGCTTAATGGTCAGCGAGCTTACCTTGCAACCAGAAGGTCTCGGGTCTAAACCCCTGTGGTGGCTGACTACCGATGAGAAGTCCGGAACTAGGATGAAACAGCTGTGTGCCTGTACTCCCAACTGGTTTTCCAGTGGTCCGCTAATCTATGTCAGTTCATGCTGAAATAATGTTAATAGCTAAAATTATAAGTTGACTGAAACAGTGTCACGATGGACTGCAAATAAGAGGGGATGAAAGAGCCAATTATTTTGATAACAACAGTAAGTCGAAGGTTCCACGTTTAACGAGATCTCTATCATACAGAACGCGGGCCAAATAAGGTACCGCTGAGTTTGTGTACTTAGTTGTACGATTATATAGTCTCCTATTCTATTCCTAGCTCATGAAATATAGTGGGAGAACTGAGAATACAGAGGGTGTTGAAGGTCGGACAGTATGGATTTAGACCTTTCCTCGCATGAGCACAGGCATCCGTCGAGCTGACTTAGTGACGACACACTACTTGCCTTACTTGCCTTAATACCCTTCGAAATATGACAAAGTCCTTTTTGAGTAACTCAGAAAAGACTGGGGAGGGGGTAGGAATAAAGAACAATAGGCGAGATGCATGAGTTAACAAATTGTAAAAGTATAGGTTGACTGATTCCAGAAAAGCCAGTAACACGTAATAATCCCATCCGGTCACCTATGCAAGTACTAATCGGGTCCAACGTTGCTAAATTTCGGTGATCTGATGAGGATCGGCGTTTTCAACATAGTATGGTGATACGGCCAAAGAGACTAACCTGTGCTACATACCACTCAACCTATATGGCTGTCGTAGTCTACTATGAGGTCGACACAGACCTAAATATGAATATCCCCGCTCTGACCTTATCATCTAATGTCCTCAGGAATTACTGTGTCCCCCACACCTTTATCTCTGACTTTCTTGCAAAACATTTTATCCTTACCACACACTCAAAACGGTTAGTTGCTTTCAAAAATGGACAGCGTTATTAAAAGAAGGGGATTATCTGAAAAATATGACGTATTTGCGCAGAGTATGTTTTGAACAGTCTGAAGACTTGTCGGTTCATTTTGTTTGAAAATGAAAGAGTGAAAGTGAACCACATCACAGAAGGTTCAAGGTTAAGCAGAATAATAATGGACGCTGCTCATAGAGTAACAGCCGACAACAGTGGTATTTTGTTTAGCAAATTCTCGTATACACCACAATAGAGTCAGAGTTACAAAGGTAACAATAAAGTATTTCTGGACACACTGTGGGGCGCTTGATTTTATGGATGGCTTCAGAATATTTTAAACTGTTTTTTTACATGATCTTGACATCTGTTCTGACATTAATAAAAACAATGTAGTGTTATCTTGCAAATTCAGCTCTGGTTGCTCTCTGCTTACATAAGGGATATATTACGACCTGCTCTTCATTTACGTGTATAAAAGTTATATTTGTAGAAACCTTAACGAGTTAAATGTCAACAGTTTCAACCTGTCCTCCAGAATTATCTCCATCAGGAGGATTTTTAAATGGAAGACATCAAAGAAAAGTACGTATGAATTAGAGATCATAAGGCGACCGCTGTCCCGTTGTGCAGTCGTGTACAAGCTATAGATTTTTTTCGAAAACATGAGAATTATTTAAATCAATCTGATTGGCACTATTGCAGACACAACTTTTGTCAGGCTATTCGATGCAATCCTGATTTAAATAAATATTCATTCTTTTCTTTATTTCAGATTCAGACCCAGTTGAAGGTGTTTCCCCTCAAAATACTATGTCTGCTCAAACAGTCTACCTACAGATTCAGGCATTATTTCTCTTCTCAGTGGTCTGGAGCATAGGATCATGTCTACCAACAGATTCACGAGGCAAATTCGATTTATTCTTCCGTGATCTTGTTTCTGGCATAAATCAATCACATCCTAAACCAAAATCAATCAAATTGACTAAGGGCAATTCATTTCCAGAACGTCTAACTGTTTATGACTTTTGGTATGATAAAAAATCTCAAGGATCATGGTCTGAATGGTCATATTTTAACTGGAATCCGTCTAAAGCAGGACAAGGTTTCGACCCCAATCCACTAGTTGCTGAAGTTCCCACAACAGCAGCTGCAGCTAATCCCGAGGATGGTGTAGTTCCACCAGCAAGCCCGACCGGAAAAGATACGGATTCACAAGCCGATATGATAGTGAATACAGTTGAAACTGAACGGATGCATTTCTTCCTTAATTTGTATACAACCCATCATGTTCCATTAATTCTAGTTGGACCCACAGGTAAGATTGTGTGGCATTGAGGAAGTATTGATTTGTATTCCGAGTTCTGCAGAGATGCTGGTTTAGTTCTGTGAAATGCCAGGGATCATTTGTTACATGAAGCTTTAAGTTCATTTTAAGCCGTATGACACTCAAACACTCTATCACTCCTACTTCGAGAAGTATAAGAAACTGTGTTGAAGCATTTTTCGTTTAGTAACTTCTTTAGTAAGTAAACCCTTTCCAACTTACCAGTAAGTCATACACTAGTAATTCTAGTTTTGTGTGGAGACTTACTCAGTTAATTATTTGTAGATAAAAATTAGACGCATTTCAGTAGTGCGGACCGAAAATGCCCATTGAATCAGTATGAAAATAAAAGACAATTAGGCGAAGAAAATTTTCTTTATCAACGAAATCCTATTCAGAGGTCGTGAAATCATATTTATATACAAAGCTGATACCACAGCTGATATTCTGACAAACTGCTTCTCCATATCACTGAGAAAAACTTTCTTTCCGGTCGATTTCTACAATCGACTAATGATCAGGGGATGTGTGAAGGATAAACTGCCGTTAAAGTTTAGTCCTTTTTCAAGTAGTACTGTTTCATGTACATTGAGTTCTGATAAGTTGCATACTGTTCTTGTGTTTGTTTGTACATCTGACTTATTATTAACTCGAAAACCACTGACAGCGATAGAATTAGCTCCCATCATGGAACCTATATTAAATCTTTTAACTGATGATGAAGCTAGTGAATTACGTCAGAAGGTTGGATGTATCCTATCAAATCAAAAGCAGGGCATCTCAAATTTGTCGAAGGCCGAACGTCATGCATTACAAACATTAAGATCAGATAAATCTATTGTTATAACTAAAGCTGACAAAGGCAATATCACTGTAATTCTTAATACAGACAACTTTGAAAAAAAGCTTTTGGAACATATCGAAGCAGGGCCTTACACATTACTACCAGTAAACAAAATGTCTAGTACGATGAACAAAGTAAAAGCCCAAGTATGCAATATACTTAGAGAATTGAAACCAAAAGTAGGGAATTCAGTTTGGTTTTCAATAGCTCCCAAGAAAAACACGGCCGCCAGATTTTATGGAAGGCCGAAAATACATAAAATGGATGTTCCTTTAAGACCAATCATTGATTTTACCAATTCATTAACATATACTTTATCAAAATACATATCACGAATACTGAAACCACTTCAATGTAATATTGCTTCGAACATCAAAAATATTGAGGAATTTGAAAGGAAAGTAATGGACATAATTATTGAAGAAGACGAAATTATGGCAAGTTTTGATGTGGTCTCTTTATTTACTAGTATTCCTATTTGTGATTCACATGATATTATGAAATATGAACTTGAAAACAATCAAGAAGTATTAACTAAATCTTTATTATCAATAGATGAAGTTATAAAATGTTTAAAACTTTGTTTGGAATCTACATATTTTACCTTTAAAGACAAACTATACTGTTAAACAAATGGAGTTGCAATGGGCTCACCAGCATCTCCAATTGTAGTAAACCTTTATATGAAAGCCTTAGAAAAGAAAGCATTGACAAGTTTTAGTTGTTATCCTAGAATATGGTACAGATATGTAGATGACACATTTATCATCATAAAGAAAGCTGAAAAAGAAAACTTTCTAACAGAAATCAACTTAATCTCAGAATATATTGAGTTTACTAATGAAATAGAATCGGCTGAGGGAACTCTAAACTTTCTTGATTTTCTTGTAAAAGGACAAACTGACGAGAAACTAAAGTTTACCATATACAGAAAGCCGACACATTCCAACAAGTATTTGAATTTCCAATCAGATCATCCAATAGGAATGAAAGTTTCTGTAGCTTTAAATCTCGTTAACAGAGCTAGAAACATTATAACAGATAATGAAGATATGGAGAACGAGATATCCAACATAAAACAGCTTTTGATTGGAAATGGTTCTCCTGAAAAGCTACTAGATAATATTATCAATAGAAAGGAGCATAAGGGAAAACCAAAAATTGAAAAATCCTGGCTATCGACGATAGCCATCCCATACCGAAAGGACACAGCTGAACAACTTCAAAGATTATTTGCCTCATATAATATTAAAGTCTATGTCAAACCTTCTAATTCTCTAGAGAAAGCGTTGGTGCATGTCAAAGATATAGTTCCCAAAATGTCACAAAGTAATTGTGTCTACAAGATAAAGTGTTCAGAATGTGATGCATGCTATATAGGGGAGAGCAGTAGGCAGGTGAAGGTCAGAGTGAATGAACATAGACTATGCACGAAACGTCCACCTAGAAATGAAGTAGAACTAAAAAGTCTAGAAGAAAGATCGGCTATAGCAATGCATGCTATAGACAGCGGACATAAGATTGATTTCGACAGTGTCGAAATTCTTGGAAGAGGATTTCATTCACATAAAGAAAGATTGACTTCTGAAGCCCTGCACATCTTAACCACATCGAATGCAGTGAATAGGAAAGCTGGGATAGACTTATCACCTATATGGCAAACTCTTATGAAGCAAGACAGATGAAAAAAATCAATAAACACTCTATGAGCCTCCATGACCTTTTAAAACATATAGGATCATGTTTATCATATATGAATTCACATACATACACACACACACTCATACAAAACTAATCTATACAAATTAACTATAGAAGAGTGAGCACAACAACAATTTGACATTAGTCATTACAAATAGATGTGATGACTGCTTACATATTTCTATTGGTAAAAATGTCCATGGACAAATGACCTTCAAATAAACCGACTTTAGTGTATGTTAAATTTTTGACTATATATTTTGATGATTAATAAAAATTCGAATAAATCTGCTGAAGAAGCTGTGGCTTACACAGCGAAACGTTCAGAAAAAAGCTCTCCTCTACTTGTTTGTTTTTATTTTTAGTAATTAATTACCTATTGTCACTCTCACATGTATCTTTCGTAGATTGTCTCTACTTGTTCACACTTATCAAGTGGACATTCAGCTATCTTCTCATTCAATAGCAATTTTAACCTCATTAAATTCAAGACCCTTTCTTCCATTGTATTATTGACTATTACGTAACTCAATGAATTATTATTTTGCATACCACTTCTGAATAATTTTATCAATTATCTATCTTCTATAGTTTGGTTTGTAAGGATTACTTATCTTTTACTAGTTGATCACGGACTAATATCAGTTAGAGAACCATTGAAAACCAGGGAGTACTGGACAGCTGCTGTTTCATCCTAGTTTGGGAATCATCTGCAGTACGCACCCACCAGGACGAAACAGATGTCTAGTACTCTCAGGTGGTTTTCCAATGGTTCTTTAACCGATGTCAGCTCATGATGAAATCCTGTAACCACTCAAATCCCTGTAAACATCAATTATGTCACCATCGTAGGTCTCAGTAACAGACTAATATACGCTTTTGGTTAATATAAATGCGAATATACAGCCTCTGAATATGATTTCGTCGATAAAGAAAATTTTCTTCGTTGATCTGTCTTTTATTTTCCACATCTTTTAATTATTTTGTGTTTCAGGGGAATATAGGGCTTCAGGCTAGAGCTCCTGATACTTCGGTAGCAGCAGTTCTATTTTTACCGGTTGGAGCTGATAGTCACACACCCAACCTTCTCTCTCTATCAGCCTTACCACCACAGTAGCGAGGTTTAAGAGTGCGTCTGCCAGAAGTTGAACAGCAGACCACGTGCATGGTTGGCAAGTGTCCTACCGACGCACCAAAATGTCGATACGCGATTCTGGTGAACACCTAAAAACACCAAGTGTATTATGAGTGTTTAGTGTCTGTTTGTTGATGTAGTCTAGCGCATCCAATATCGTCGGGAGACAAAATTTAGGGTCTGTAAGATAATAATGACTTCCGTAGGGTATCTCCTAGCAAGTAACCTGAGGAGCAGTGTTTCACCCAAACGCGATTGTTTTTATACTGATATTCGTATTATTATTATTATTAACCCTGAAGACAACTGTGTCCCTTCACGAGATATAATTCCTTTTTAATAATAATTATCTGCTTTATTCCAAAAATCCATACTTATAATACAGCATGGAATTTTCACCAATTCTCGCATCTAATTTACTCAAAATTTGAATAGAATTAAACACAGGAACTTTTTCGCATTTACAGTAGGAATAATATCAAAAATATGCAAAGTATAAAGTGGGAATAACAACTACAGTAATAATAATAATAATAATGATAGTAATAACAGTAGGTTTGCTTCAAACAATATTGTCAACACAGTCAGTATGGAAATCTTAGCAAGTTATAGAGTACCAAATCCAATGTTCTCTTGACATAGCATGGTGAGGGGTAAAACAAAATACAAAAAAACAACAGTTTTAACAGGGCTCAAATGACTGGTGTTTACAATTATGAATAACAATGCAAGGGGACTATAAATCTATTAGGAATAATAACAGTAAAATTTGTTGGTAGAAAGATGGAGAAAATTGTCTGCTTACTAGTGGAATGGTTAGTTAATTCTTGCCTGACACTATTTTTAACACACAAAATACGTCCCACATATGGTACCATGGAATTTTTATACTTAGACGTAAAGTCCTTTGAAATGACTTCTTGTTCTACCTGAGAAAAAGATACAAGGTGAAAGCTGCAGGCAAAGTGAATGTTCACGGTCATAACAAATTCATGGCATGAAATTAAGTGCCTATCAGTAATGACGATGTCAACGCTATACCCTATGGGATACAAACACTCGACCTACTGACAGTCTTCAGAGTTCTGCGAAATAGTCAGACAAAGTCTTTTTTATGCAACCCAGGAAGAAATATGGGTGGAAAATAAAGAAGATGAGATGAGATGCGAGAGTTGACAAACAGTAAGAGAAGAAGGGGTTGAGTTATGCCTGAGTGCCTCAACTTCTTAATGTAAAATGTCAGACGGAATATTTTAATAGAAAACGCTAAGAGGTAGATAGACGAGGATAGATCAGCAGAAGGAATTAGTCCAAGATATTTAACGGTTGACTTGATTTCTACATCATCAATTTTACAACGGTTATTGGAATTAACAGCTTCATTTAAATTTCTTTATTTGTATTTTAGGCACGGGAAAGTCTGTTATCGCCAACAGCTACCTAATCCAACTGCCTAAAGAGAAATACATACCGAATGTTATTAACTTTTCGGCACGTACAAGTGCTAATCAAACACAAGACATTATTATGTCACGTTTGGATAGACGACGTAAAGGTGTGTTCGGTCCACCACCGGGTAAACAATGCATTGTCTTCGTGGATGACTTAAATATGCCAATGAAAGAGAAATACGGTGCACAACCTCCAATTGAATTGCTACGTATGTGGATTGATCATGGTCACTGGTATGATAAGAAAGATAATACCAAACAACATTTAGTTGACGTTGTAAGTGCAAATGTTGTGTGTTCTTAATAACGATTGATTATTATTATTATTATTAGCAGTAAAAATGACTAGTTTGCTACCAAGTACATAAAAGAATACTACCTGACAAGCCAACTGTGATGAAGTGGAAGTATGAACAATCACTTAGCTTGGTTTTGAAACAATACCATTTAACAAAGTGTCTGTATATTGTTTAACAGAGAAAAAAGGTATCATCGCGGAAAACGCCCATAAGAACATCAGAAAGAAGAAAACACGAAGTTCAGCAAACATATCTTTTCGGCGATTTCAGTTTTTAAAATGCAGTACAATTGCATTTAAATACATAATTTTACATGGATACAATTACGACGGCAAATAAAAGGTGACAATTATTTTCAACTAGATCTGGTTTACGAGAGGCTTAGAAACAAAATTAACACAGGATTAGAACGGATAACAAGTGTGTAAAAATGAGCATGGAAACAAAAATTGAAATAATAATTTTAACTTGAAATGGAAGTTAGGAGGTGTGAATATAGATTACGAGAGCCTTAGAAACACAAGAATTGCACAGGATTAAGAAACAATTGAAAAATAGTTATTTTAAACGAATTATAAATGTGAACAAGAAAAGCATGGAAACAAACTCAAAATAACCGTTTTTATAACTGAAAAATTGGGGTGAAGCGAATGAAGACAAAGGGCGTAAGAAACACACCCAGCGAACGAAAATAGATCAGAACAGAGAATGAAAAAAGAAAAAAAGCGGAAGCTAAGGGAACATACCGAACTAGGTCCATGGTGCAGCTCCGGCTTCTCGATGCATATTGCGAGGACATCTGCAGTACAGAGAAGTCGGCAACGTACTGCGACAGGATTTGAGAAAGCAGTCAGGAAACCCTGGATCTAAGTTTTGAGGTAGTCGCCACTGGTCAACATGAATTAATCTCGTCCAGAGATAAGGACCCGCATCACCTAGTTTTCGTTCAAAGATGTTAACTCTGAGACATTGAATTAGCCAACAAAAGAAGGTGGAAGACATTTGGAGAAACGGATTTGCCTAATAATGAGTATAATAACTTTCTGTTATCAAATAAATATTTCGGTATACTGTTAACTAATGGTACAGATACTGATGAAAAAGATAATAGTAGCTACAGGACTTGATCATGAGCTCACTTCGGTTAGAAAACAATTGGGAAATCAGCTGAGACTACGGCCAGACAGCTGTTTCGTCCTAGTTCGAAACTCTTCGCAGCCGATCCAATGGTCCAGTAATTCCGACTTCTGGGTGAGTGGTTGAGCTATATGGTGAATTGGTAGAAGTTGGAATTCACTGGCTTGTCATGGAATCGGGTCTCAGTGGCTTAATGGTCAACGTGCTGGCCTTGTAGCTTGAGGATCCTGGGTTCGAACCCTGGCGGTGGATGCGTGCTGATGAGGAGTTCAGAACTAGGACGAAACAGCTGTCTGGCAGTACTCGCAGTTGATTCTCAAATGGTTCTGTAACTGATATCAGCTCATGATGAAATCCTGTAGTCAATCAAATCCCTGCAAACCAACACTTGAATAGTGGTAGCTGTTGCAGATATTCATATCATATATTCCGTAATTCTACTATTTAATGAGTAAAACTCTGCTGATGAGTTGATTTTGGATTTCAAGACTGAAGAGTAAAACAAAAAAGTTAGGCGAGTTAAATAGAAGGCGACTATATGTTCCATAGAGCATGAAATGAACCCATAAATTTTACAATGTAGATATGCTTTTTAGATGAAATTTTGCACTGAAAATGTTTTCTGTGACTCAAGTATTATCGGCGGCGAACTGCGTTACATTTGCTGAGCACTTTTATCAGAAAATGTTGCTTGATACTGATATCTGCGCAGTGTGATGGATTAAAGGAGGCAATAAGTTCAAAATTTAAAAGTATATCATCGAATTTCCATAAAATCATGCTATTATTATAACTGGGCCTGTTTATTGAAACGAGCTAATACCCACCGGATGAAGCAGGCAGCGCCATTTCAAAAAATGGACATTCCATATAATAATCACCCCGAGAAACATTACTGACAAACTTAAAATACTAAGGATTTTTCGTTGGACAACTTCCATTGTTCACTCATACGAATCTTCTGAAATATTTTATGCCTCGACTGCGGCATTCATTGATTTATTGGTTTTGTTGTGTTCCCTAGGGTGTTAAAACTGATTTCTAAACTATATTATAACTGAATCGTCTATCAACTCGTATACGTAGTTATATAGTCCTGTTTTACCTTATTATTTTGTCGCCTTAGCGTTTTATGGCTGCAATGGGACCACCTGGAGGTGGACGTAATGACATAACATCACGTTTGACACGACATGCAAATGTATTGGGTGTCAATGAATTCGATGATCAGACAATGTTGAAAATATTTACAACAATTACAGATGCTCACTTTTCAATTGGTTTTGAACCACAATTTATGCGGCTCAGTAAAGTAGGTTGAAAGTTAATTATTTTTTTCACTTGATTTGAGAATACTGTCAGTAGATTTCAAAACACTGATTGATGATCATTGAAAAACGCTACACTCTTTTCTTTAAATTCTTCAGGTTTTACTGCTAAGCATCCACAATGATTTAAATGTATTCATGATGATGATTACAGGACCCAGTTTAAGCAAATACGTATTTTCGGGAATCTCTCAATGAGGCTTTACAATTAATTACAAAACAAAATTTCAATCATAAACATTTGTAACCAATATGGTTAATTCAACTGAACTTCAGTCATACGAATAATCTAGGTGACACTAATAATATTAAGAAAAAGCATAAATTCATATTGATTTTTTTTCACTGGATATGTTGCACACAGTGAAATAGTATTTTTCCTTTTAGTAGATGACATTTTGAATACAGTTCATTGTTCATAATTATTTGACCGGTTGTAACTACACAACTTCTAAACTTGATTTTTAAAGTTCCCCGTCTCCCTAAGCATTTGCAGTTGGATTCTCCAGATGTCTGGATGGACAGCTACTGAATCATTTCTACTGCATGTGTCCCAGTTTTCAATCCCTGCTTCCATCCTGTTATATTAAACTGTGTTCCTATCCTATTTTATGGTTGTGTGCAACTGCGTGTAATGATACAAATGCGAATGTTCCTAAATTGCTCACCTTATAAGGGTCTACTAATCTAGATTTCCCTCATCAATCTAAGTGACCCTGACCTATTTATTGCCTTATTGTGAATGTGTAAGTGGAGCGCAAAGATGTCAGAGTGGAGTGGAAGAATAACTACTATTTCCTAGTAATTAGATAGTGGAATGGTTTAAATATACCCATAGTTAATATCAGTAAAAAAATTGGCATTGTGGAATAGATGAAATAAATTAATGAATATAGATTCGTTTATAGGAGTTTGACCACGGGTTGATATCAGTCAGAGAACCATTGGAAACCAGAGAGTACTGGACGGCTGTTTCATCCTACTTTGGGAATCATCGGCAGTACGTACCCACTGGGGTCCGAACCCAAGACGTTCCGGTTACAAGGCAACCTCGTATACCCTGGTTTTCAATGGTTCTCTGACTGATATCAATCCATGGTCAAACTCGTATAAATAAATCTAATACTAACAAACTATACTCTTGGGAATATAGATTCGTTTATCATTAGTCTTTCTTTCCATTTTGTTCATATTAGATTTCAGAATACAAATGTTGTCCCGATCAGTGTTATGGTTTTTGTCCTATGCATGCGAAACTATAGACGAATTTTTTTTCTAACCTTGTATTCCTGTGCGATGACTTTTATCTAGACGTTTATGTCCACTCACTCTAACTTGAGTGATTTAGACGTCTGAACCACATATTTAGTCGGGCATTGGGCACAAGGTATTTTGTAAATTCTGCCTGCAAAACCTTGTATTAAACCTTTTTTTCCTGTGAGTGGATGAGCTGAGTGATAATCAAGGAATTTCCTAGAATGTGTAGTTTTCTTACATAAAGTCATTTTTATGCTGCCATCTGTTGCTCATTAAGGTCACGCCGGATACATGTAACATGGGTGACTCAGCACAACTGTCAACAACCTGGAATATAATCCTGGATGTATAAAAAATGAATGAACAAAAATGGACCAAATATGTATATGGTTACAAATCATAAATGTGTAAATTAGTAACAGAAAAAGAACTATTCCAACAGTGGTGTGAACATGGGCAGTAATTTTTTACTCGAAATATTACTAAAAAATAGAACACTTATCATTGTGTGTAAACTACTGAAATGTAGCTATAATTTACTTGAGTCCCTAGTATAATCAGGACAAAAAATTGTTTTTTTTTGAGTGAACAACGGTTTTCGACAACTCCTTCTCGAAGCTCTACAGTTATATATCCATGAATATTAGAATACAAACAAACAGTAAAAGCAAATGAAAATTATATCAGAAACTTTTTGAGGTACAAGTATAAGACAGAATAATAGACCGCTGGTTAACATTATCAACTGAATGTATGTGAAATGTACAATCATTCGGAACACAAGATAATATTTAAATTAACAACCTAGTGACGTACTAGTATATTTATGGTCAACAGAATATAAGTCTCATTGGGGTAGGGTGTGGTGAGTCATATTCAGTGGTCTAAGAGAAAAAATGAATGCAGATTTGATCGTTAATTGACATTAGATGGAGGACAGGTGGAGAACCAGGCAGTCCTGGACAGCTGTTTTGTCCTAGTTTGGTACTCTTCATCAGTACGCAACGGGTCATAGTAATTACTTAATGGAATTTTAGATTTTCCCGTCGATTGATTGGACTGAAGTGCTCGGTCTCAGGTTGACATGTTGGCTCCTTGTGCAGATGCTTCGTCGATCTCTGGGCACTGCTTTCGATCCTCGGTGGGAACATTATCACTCACTACGAAATGCAGGTACATCCAGTAACGAGTCTCAAATAGGACGAAGTGTGCATCCTAAATTCCACTGCTAGTCACCATCCACCAACTAACTTTTGATTACATGCCCAGTCATCATCGAAGCATCTGCACAGGAGCCAACATGTCAGCCTGAGAAGGGCACTTCGGTTCAATCAGTCGTCGGGATAATTTAAAATTGAATTAAATAAGCTTAGTGTGTTTGGTTTTGTAACAGATCATGACAATAAGGTAAAATTATGTAATTGTAATACAGTATGACAACGATAACAAAGAGAACAGGACAAATAAAGATAATATTTACACAAAGCAATAAGAAGACGTAATTTGTCTGAATCGTGTAATGTATTTATGCAACACATTTCGAACAATCTGATCACACGATCTTATCATAGGAATATACATATGAGAATAATACAGAGTTAAGAGGTGAGAAAATAAACTTAGGTCAAGTTAAAAGGATATATTGAAGGTTAAAATAACAATGAAGATCTCTAAACTAGAAACAAATAGAATCCTGAGAACCTATTAATGGTGAGAATAGGAGACTTACTCTTCTATTAACAAACATGTAATGGAGACAGGACATAAAAATGACGTTAGCACATCTTTTAAACCTATCTATGAAACGTGTTTAGGGCATATCCTTAAGTTTGTGTAAGCCCTAGCTATTAGAAAGTTTAAACCACCTTTATGCGTTCAAAAACAATTCGTCATCACACTAAACCTGCTATGGTAAACTTTGTTTTGAAACCATAGCAGATGTACTATTACCTCTGTTATTTGGTTTAGTGAACTTCATTGTTATTTTGACCTTCAATATGTCCTTTTAACTTGACCTAAGTTTATTTTTCTCACCTCTTAACTTTTCATTAATTTTATAAATATTCCAATGACAAGTCTGTGTGTGATCAGATTGTTCGGATTGTGTTGCGCGAATACAACATTACACGATTCAGACAAATTATGTCTTCTTATTACTTTGTCTAAATTCATGAAGGGAACTAATTGTTTTAAATAACATTTACAGTTATCTATGTGTCACCAGATTTGTCTGTTTTGATACAGTCAACCTGTCATGGTTAAACTGCTATAGTATGTATGGAGGATTTCATCATGAGCTGACATCAGTTAGAGAACCACTGGATGTCAGCTCATGATGAAATCCTCCATACAATCAAACAAAATCCCTACCAAACCAATACTTGCTATAGTATGTGTTTATCAGTTTTTTAATGTATTCGTGAGTGGTTTATAGTATAGATAACGCGTTAGGCGATAAATATGCATTATGATCATTGTTCCGAAGTTGAAAAATATAATAAGAGATAGCCTATTCAGGTTTAAAATAATCGTTTGCAGGGATTTGCCTGGTTTCATGTTAAATTACTAGCTGATATCAATTAGAGAAACTTCAGTCAACTGGTGACTGGCTAGAGGATCAAGTTGCCTTGGGTTCTAGTGAGAAGCCGTGACCAGTAGGGTCCTCCAAGTCGAGTGCAAGGACAAATGTTCACCGATGACATTGGTTAACAATAGTGCTTTATCTTTTTCTTTTGATTGGAGTCTATCAGTCAGATTATAAGCCCATTCCTTCCCTCCTATTTGCTGCATTCAGTGAAGCTAAAAATATGTAAGGTTTCAGTTGTCAGACTTTCTCTATGCTAGAGCTGATCTTTTTACTAGACTCAAATTCTACTTCATTTCTCGGTAGATGTTTCGTGTACAGCCTGTATTCATGTACTTTGAACTTCACCTGTTTACACCTCTTAACTGTATAGTAAATCTCACATTCTCGTCATTTCATCCCATAGACATAGTTTGCGTCATTTTACGGAATATATCTTTGACGCTAACCAAAGCTTTCTATAAAGAATTAGAGGGCTTGAAGTAGACTTTCACATTAAATGAAGCAAGTACCCATTGAAGTTGTTCACCTGTGTCTTCTTAATATGGAATAGCTATGATCAACAACCAAGATACTTCCTTCCTGTCAATTTTTATCTAAAATATTGTTATAAAACTTTTTGGGGCATTCATTTTACATTAAAATTTAGTTGTACATTGGAGATCTGATTCTCCATATCATATAAAATGTTTGTTTGCATGAATGAATCAGATGAAATTCACTGAAAAAAATAATCAGTAACAAATGATAAGGGAGGGAGTGAATACATGCAGCAGGAAAGATTACATAACAGTATCTACAGGGATTTGTCGATTTCACGTCAGGCCAATACGTCTACAGTGTCTGGACTTATTTCTTCAATAACGGTTGTTTTAAGTGAATTTCAGTGAATCCTGCTGTCTGATGACTTTATTGGGTGCACAATAGACAGTGGAAAGCAAATCCTTGATACTTGCTTTCTGCTCTATATGGACAAGGTGTACTACCCCTGAATTGTCGGTGTATTCCATATCACATTTTTCTTAATAATGAAGATATCGCCAAGCTTAGCATTGAAAGCCCTAGGATCAGATATGAAGGCTTGGAGAAAAAAGTTCCGTCCTCATGCTGAGCTACATTTCTTTTACATAACTGAAAAGTTGCACAACTTTGTATTAAAGCTTCAGTGTAGATTCTGTCACGAACCGACATCATTTAGAGAATCACTTAGAGTCAAGGATCACTGGACAATGGTGTAACTGCTGCTCATGGACAACATTGGCTGATGGTAGTGGTGTATCGCGGAGTGAGAGAAGTAAGAATTCTCAAGTCACTCGAAACTCAATGTGCTGGTCCTGTAATCTGAAAATCTTGGCTATAGTCATATGAACTCACTGCTAAACAGTTATCGACTGGGACGATTGGCTTTCAATGATTCACCGATGGATCGATGTTGACTTCTGACCAAATCCAAACCGAAATTTATTAAAATCACCACAAAATCTAAAAACAAAAGCATATTAAAGTAATAAGCTACAAATAGATAAGCGAGCTTGTTTCTTCTTTAAAAAGTTTTAGTGATCTCAAACAGTTTGCTTATAGGCAGGATGGAAGTACTTTAGATGCTGCGGTTATATTACAGCATAACATTGTCTCCTCCTTAGACAAAGGGGCTAAATATGTACGTTGTATCTTCCTCGACTATACATCTGCTTTAGACTCAGTACCTAGATGTCTTTTGTTTAATAAGTTTTTCCTTACACAAACTGAGTCCTGGGCTGTAAACTGGTTGCATTCTTATTTCTCAAATAGAACTTAGTCAGTTTGTCACTAATTTAGTTGATAGATATCTAAATTCATGTGAGAAATGGTTTAAATCTATGTTGTCTGACTCCCAACATTCTCTCTATTCGCAACTCTCCCCTTGTATCTCATCTGGTAGAACCAGAAACCAGTACACATGATTATATGCTCGTGCTACCAAGTATAGGAACTCAACGGTAAATTATTTAGCCCCGGTTCTATTTGTTAGAGACAATGTCAAGCGTGAAACTTATGAATCACTATGTTGTTAGCTAAATAATTGACCCTTTTATTATCTCCTATTTGTAAGCTATGCTGACAATGCCTCAATTAACGGTCAATCTTGGCTGGTAACATTATTATTATTATGTACATATATATATATATATATATGCATATGAATTCACTGTCACTAATAATACCAAATAAGAACTGTCATTAACAATCCTGTAATATTATGTTCATATGTTTTTAATATTATTCGATAAAATCTGATCCAATAATGTACCAAATGCTTAAAATTCCACACTGTAACATTAGTATAGTCTTGGAATAAAGCACATTATTATTATAATTATTATATTGAACAGCAGTGACTTGGATAAACGAGTCATTCATTTCGACTACAATTAGGATAGTTCAGTAGACAGTTGAACCTCGCGAAGATGCAAGAATAAGGTGGAACAATACTGGACATTGTGTATTACACATCAGCTGAATGAAACAGGCTTAAATGAACAAAAAATTTAAAGATATAAAAGTGCAATCACAGGAAAAGCTGGATCAAATTAAGACACTGAAAGTGTTAGGCATGCCTTCTTCTTCTGTGTCACATGATGAATAAGGTAAGATAATCGGTAGAAACGAATTCTTCAAGGACTAAGGAGCCTCTCACTATGAACAGCTGACAAGCTGTTGTGGCATTTTCTATCAGAGCAGTGGAACTTGTGCCAGTCAGCACCCCAATTCAAACAAAAAGCTCAATTATCTAGGATTCTCCGTCAAGTGATAGTTAAGGAGGGGAAATCAATCGATGAGACTGTGAAGTTACACCGACTGAGATGGTTTGGACATTCCTCGACGGGCAATGTTAACTGACATAAGATGGATCAGGTTGGAAAAGAGTGGGCTGGTGGTGGTCAAACCAAAACATGGCATCACTCAAGGAAATCCACAGCAGTTAATGTAAGCCAGCCACGTGAAGAGGTGTAGACTGGCTTCCTAACTGATTGGTTCGAGTAGTCAGGATGGTAAGAACCGATGAAGGCTGGAGACACTTGGTGATATGGCTCAAAATCGATCTCAATGGCTGGTGCAGTTGCATACACTCTGTGTGATTTATCATATCCAATAAAATTCAATTGTTCCTCCATTTTACTATTCTTTTCGCTTCAAATTTCTGTTTATTATCTCTTTCCTTTGGATCTCTCTTTACCATGTTCTCTTGCTTTGTGTGCTACATAGAGGAAGTGTGGCAACTGGAACTGCTGCTTATCTGTGCAAAGATCTACACTGAAACCAGTCAGTCAGGATTCTCAGATTCCAGTTTCCTGAGTGATTTCAGTTCATAGTTAAAATCCTGATAATGGATTTTATTTTCTGTCTCCCCATATCTACTGGTTTGGACAAAGAGACAATGCAGATATTCAGGATCATCTCTATGCAATAAAGTTCTAAGTTGTCTGTACGACACCCTACATTACACAGTTATTATTATCATATCCTATTGACGAAAATATATTTTCTGTTTTTGTAGATTTTAGTTCAAGCAACGTTGCATGTTTATAAGATGGCAATATCAAATTTTCTGCCTACACCAGCTAAATCACACTATGTATTCAACTTGCGTGATTTTGCCAGAGTTATCAAAGGTGTGAAGCTAGTTCCAGCAAGTAATATGAAAGAACAAGATAAACTTATGCGTCTATGGATTCATGAAGTAAGCAGATGTTTTTCTCACGTTATTACTGTAGTTCTGTTATGTGAGGGAAATTTTTGCAAACAGCTGCTTCCAGTGATTCATGTGGCATTAAATATATGAATAGACCGTGTCGGCTGAGGAAATAAAACTTTGTGAAACTGATAAGGCAATTTTTCTTCCGTACCTTTGAGTTCTGAGTGGAACATGAGGCTTCAAGCTTCAGGTTTGAAGTTCCAGTAGTTGTGGTGCTTGTTTTATTTTTTTACGGCGTGAGGTTAGCAACCTCAAGCCCGACTTTCCCTCTCTTTACTGCGCCAACTGTCGACCAAGCGAGGTTTAGGAGTGCTTCAGTCAATAAATCGCACCGCGGAGCATGTGCGTAGTTGGCGAGGATTCTTCTACTTTACCATCGATGCGCAGACAAAACAATAATAAGACATAATCTACTTGAATCATGTGGTGTATTTATGCCACATATTTCGAACAACCTGGTCACATAGGTAACTGTTATAGGAATTTATGAACTAGCTTTGAGAGGATAGGGAATGAACGCTGGTCAAGTCAAAAGCCTATCTAAAAGGTCAGAATAACAATGAAGGTCAGTCGGGCCAGAGAGGAGGATAATATTACACTAATTATGGTTTCACCAGAGGACAATCACGAGCACACCGAGGGAGTAGCCATCATGATGTCACCAACAGCGGCTAAAGCTCTCATGCAGTGGGAACCAATCTCCTCCAGGATAATGACAGCCAGGTTCAACTCAAAAGGAAAAAAGGTTACAATCATTCAGTGCTACGCGCCTACAAACGCCTCAGAACATGAGAAGAAGGAGGATTTCTACAGTCAACTACAAACAGTAATGGACAACGTCCCAAAGAGCGATATCAAAATCCTGATGGGCGACATGAATGCGAAACTGGGAGGAGACAATACAGGAAGAGAACTCACCATGGGTCGTGAGGCCCTCGGTGAAATGAACGAAAATGGTGAACTCTTCTCAGACTTCTGCGCCTTCAATGATTTGGTGATTGGTGGCAGTGTGTTCAAACACAGGGATATACACAAGGCAACATGGATTTCACCAGATGGACACACCAAAAACCAGATAGACTTCATTTCAATCTCAAGGAAGTGGAGACGGAGCCTACTGGACACAAGATCGAGGAGAGGAGCAGATGTGGGTTCAGACCACTATCTGGTACAAGGGACTTTCAAGGTGAAGCTGAAAGCCTCGAGGATACCTGAGGATAGGCCACAATGCAAGTTCAACACTCACAAACTGAAGGACACAATCACACAGGACATTTTCACTGCAACTGTCAGAGCAAAGCAGGAAACACTACGTGGCACCACTGAAGAATCATCCGTGGAAGACCATTGGAACTCTCTGAAGGTAATTTTCAACGAAACGTACTCAACGGTTTTAGGAAGAAAGAAGAAACAAGACAAGGAATGGCTCTCAACAGACACTTGGAAACTAATAGAGGAGAGGAGAATGGTGAAAGAGAAAATGATTCAATGCAAAGATGGACAAGAGAAAGAGACGCTGAACTCAACTTACACAGCACTGGACAAAGAAGTGAAGAAGAGTGCCAGGAAGGACAAAAGACAATTCTACGACAACCTGGCTACTGAAGCTGAGAATGCAGCAGGCAAAAGGGACCTGAGGACACTATATCAGATAACCAAGTCTCTATCCGGGAAGAGATCAACACAAGTGAAACCTATAAAAGACAGCCAAGGGAACCCAATTACCAAAGAAGAAAGACAGATTAAACAATGGGCGGACCACTTCAAAGGACTCTTGAACCGACCACCACCTACAACCCGTCCAGTAATACCAACAACAGCACGTACACAACTGCAAGTTGACACCAATCCTCCAACGAAAACTGAAGTCATGAATGCAATCAAGCTTCTGAAAGCTGGAAAAGCACCTGGACCAGATGGAATACCCCCGGAAGCACTGAAAGCGGACCCAGAAACGACGGCAGATATGCTGACTCCATTATTGCAAAAGATCTGGAAAGAGGGAAAGGTGCCTACTGACTGGAGGAAAGGTTACCTGGTGAAACTACCAAAGAAGGGCGACCTAGGACTCTGCAAGAACTGGCGAGGAATCATGCTCCTGTCGACGCCAAGTAAAATCCTGAGTCGCATCATCCTGGAGAGAATCAAGGACGCGCTGGATACAGAACTCCGACCAGAACAAGCTGGATTCAGGAAAGGCAAATCATGTTCTGACCAAATTGCAACTCTACGCATTATCATCGAACAAAGCATGGAATGGCAATCAAATCTCTACCTCAACTTCATAGACTTTGAGAAGGCCTTCGACAGCGTTGACCGCGAAGTAATTTGGAAACTACTCGAGTACTACGGCGTACCCCAAATATTCATCAACCTTATTCAACAACTGTACGACAACGGCACATGTCAAGTGATCCACAACGGAAAACTCAGCGAAGCGTTTGGAGTAAACACAGGAGTCAGACAAGGGTGCTTATTATCACCAATGATATTCCTAATTGTGGTGGACTGGATTATGCGTCAGACAGTGGGAAACGAGAAGACAGGGATATCCTGGACCGACGTGAAGAACCTAGAAGACCTGGATTTCGCGCGTGGATGATTTATGTTTGATGTCACACAAAATCGAAGACTTACAAGCAAAAACCGACAAACTGGTCGAAGAAGCAGCAAAGACAGGACTCCAGGTGAACATAGACAAGACGGAGGTTATGAAAATAACCAACCAACAACAGCAGCAACATCCAGTGCCAATCACCATCAACGGGAGGGATTTGAAAGAGGTTACTTCTTTCACTCATCTAGGGAGCATTGTCTCAACCACAGGAGGAACGGACGAGGATGTCAAATCGAGAATCGGGAAAGCGAGAAACACATTCATCAACCTGAAACCAATCTGGAAGTCTTCGTCACTCAGCATCAACAACAAAATTCGGATTTTCAATACAAACGTCAAGTCAATTTTGCTTTACGGATCAGAAACTTGGCGGGTCACCAAGAATATTTTCAACAGGTTGCAGACCTTTATCAACAACTGTCTTCGCTCCATACTGAAGATTAGATGGCCAGAAAGAATCACAAACAAGAAGCTATGGGAACAAACGAAACAGGAACCAATCGCCCAACAAATATGCAGGAGGAAGTGGAGATGGATTGTACACTCGCTGAGGAGGCCGTTGAGTGACATCGCGCGTCAAGCCCTCGAGTGGAACCCGAAAGGGAAGCGGCGAGTGGGACGTCCAAGGGTGACATGGAGGAGATCGTGTGAGGAGGAGATGAAACAGTATGGAATAACATGGACGCAAGTGAAAAGAACAGCAGAAGACAGAAGCAAGTGGAGACGTGCAGTTGAAGCCCTATGTTCCACTAGGAACCCAAGGGAACAATAATAATAATAAATAATTATGGTTTGAAAGAAGGTATTCATCAAGCAAGGTTTAGAATGGTGACAGTGTCTGAGCACACACAAACTTCTTAGTCTCTGAGGCTATGACCGCAACATGTCTTATCAGTGAGTTTAAAATGAGGCATATATGTCCATTTTATCCTATGCTTCAATAGTGTATTTCGAGACTGGATGTTTGTTTTCACTCTTAGCAGTTTAGGGACCATTAGTTGACTTCTCAAGCCAGTTGGCAATATAATTCTCTCATCCCATATCTGAAAATTATTCTGTTATGTAAATTTATATGATAAATCCTTGAGCAAATAAAGTGCTCAAAATGTGTTGCACAAATACACTGAGCTGTTTGTTTTGAAGTCACAACTTATCTAAACTTATCTAGTCATATGAGTCACTAACCTAACAACGTAGAAGTGCATCAGTTCAAAATTGAAAAACACAGTGTGGAAAACTTCTAATGTATAGGAGAGTGAACGGCGATATCCAGAATGTAGAAGGTGGCAAGAATTGAATACAGCTGCATTATTATTAACGATATTGCGGCATATAATCGACAGTTTACAACTATTGATGCTTCGCATCCCGAAGACATTAGTCAGACATTCTAGACCTCTGTAAAACGGTTCAGTTCAACATTAAGTGAATCTATGGGTTGTTTTGGTCCACTCACCCTAACTCTCTTCCAGCCTAAGCCAACGCTGCTCAAAGAGGAAGGCAGAGATTCACCTTGCTTAAAGATAATACGCCTTTTACTGAGCCTAACTGCGTAATCTACAGTACTCTGACTTACTGATTTCTTTAGGAAAGAGGTTTTCCAAATTAACTATCCATTAAATAGTTAATAATACTCACTTTGAGGAAATTTCTCAGTACGCTAACTATCCAACAAGAGATTCAGTAGAACTACGTCCAATGAGATGAATAACTAAAGAAAATCTGTTCTGCAGATAAACAAAAAAACAATAATACTTTCTTATAACCGGTGAACACAGGAGTGATACAAGGCTGCCTATTATCACGATGATTTCCTGATTTTGGTGAACTGGATTATGTGACAGACTGTGCACAGGGAACGAGAAGATAGCAATACACTGGACCGATAAAAAGACTCAAGAAGATCTGGATTTCCTGTGTGGATGATTTATGCCTAATGTCACACAAACTCGAAGACTTAGAGGCAGGAGAAAACCAACAAACTGGTGGAAGAGGCTGACAGAGAAGACAGGAATCCAGGTGATAATACAGAAGACGGAGGAGGTGAAGATAATTGTCAAACAGCAGCAACAACAACAACAACCAGCACCAATCACTATCAACAGGAGGAATTTGAAGGCGGTCACTTCCTTCACTTATCTAGACATCCAGCATCGTTTCAATCAAAGGCAGTTGGAACGGATGAAGATATCAAACTCAGCCAAAATTGAAAAGACAAGATACACCTTCATCAATCTGAAACCAGTCTATAAATTGTTATATTCGCACCGCAAATTGTTAATACAGTAATTAACCCTACTGGTTCGCTAATACGCCTACTCGTCTTTTGTGCCGTCCGCCTCACGGAGCCACGTAAATATCAAAAGACAAAGACTGGCCTGAGAATGTAAGATACTGTGTGTACATCGGGAACAACACATCATATTTATACATATTTTTACCACAATAAAGTTGGCTCACAACCGTGAGAATGGATTGGTCTTATTGACTGGCAATAGCTTTTCTGATTGGTTGACGATCTGACAAAAATAAAGAAATGACCAAACACTAAATCACATTATGCGTGAGAAATGGCAGATTCACATACTAACTCCAACTCAAAATAAATCACATGATTCGTGAGAAAGGATGATATACTATTTTATGCTGGGTCCTATCAGAAGTCGGCTGCATTCAGCCAGCATCTAGAAAACGATTAGGATTTTCAACAAAAATATTAAGTCATTCATTTCTTCTATATGGGTTAGAAACTTGACACGCCCGTCACGGAAAGCATTTCCAAAAGGATACTGTAGACTTTTATCAACAGCTGCTTCGCTGGTCAGCTCCATACTGAAGACCGAATTGCCGACTGGCATCTCATAGAATATGTAGGAGAAAGTGGAGATGATTTGGGAACATACCGATGAGGATACCGTCGAATGATATTGCGTGGCAGGCGATCACTCGAGTGGAACCCGGATGAGAAAGGACGAGTGGGTAGTCCCAGGGTGACTTGGAGGAGATCATGTGATTACGGGTAATCATGGACCCAGCTAAGGAGGATAGCAGGAGATAGAACAAAGTGAAAATGTGTTACTGAAGCCCCATTTTCCACTCGGAATCAAAGGGAATAATAATAAATAATAAATAATAATAATAACCAAAATCAGATTTAAGAGAAGTGTATTGCCTGTCTAAATTTTTCAAAATCTCTCCAAAACAACCCACTATAATTATTCATTGAAGTAATGATTGCATTCTGCATGAATTTTGTGTTTCATCTACCTACAGGTTTATCGAGTATTCTATGATCGGCTTACTTTGACTGAAGATGGTAATCGATTTTTCGAAATTGTTCGTCAAACATGCTCTGATGTATTTCGGACAAATATGGATAAAATATTAGGCCATTTAAGTTTAAGTGGTCGTGTTGCTGATGAGGATATCAGAAATTTATTATTCGGTAATTATATGCAAGATGAAGGGTGCTATGATGAAGTGACTGATTTCAAATTACTTACAAAACGTATGGAGGCTTATTTAAACGATTTCAATGCACTGTCTAAAACTCCAATGAATCTTGTTATGTTTAAATTTGCTGTTGAACATATCAGTCGGGTGGCACGTGTTCTATTACAAGATAATGGGCATGCATTACTAGTAGGTAAGTTATATACTATATATATTTGTGTAAAGTTAGAAATTATGTCCTATTCACCACAAAATCCCACTTGGTAATCTATTTTATCCACAGTCTTTGAGAGTGAATTGATGTTAAACATCAGTTACACAACAGTTTCACTGAACCATTGTTAAACGAAGTTGTGTGTGAATTGACTAAAAAATGGTAACTACTCTCCTAAACGTTGATGAAAGTAAGCACTCCAGATCAACGAGAAGATAGGTATGTAGTGAACAGCCCAGTAATAAAGTCCCCAACACGAAAACATGGTGACTTAGGTTTAAATCTTCTATATGCTACTCACAGAAGAACCTCACTAGTTAAGTTCTTAAGTAACAGTAGAACATTATTATTATTATTCGCTTGGGTTCCAATTGGAGCATATAGCTTAAGCAGCACATCTCCATTTTGTTCTGTTCTGTACAGTCTTCTTCAGCTGGCTTCACGACTGACCCATAAGCTTTCATCTCCTCCTGACACTATCGCCTCCATGTCACCCTAGGACCAAGCCCAACTAGTCATTTCCCATTCAGGTTCCTCTCGAAGGTCTGCGCATCGAGTGGGGTGTCAGTCAACGGTCTCCTTAGCGTTTGTCCTACCCATCTCCATTTCCTTTGGCATATTTGTTGAGAAACAGGCATTTGGTTGGTTCGTTTCCGGAGTTCCTTGTTCCTTTGTGGCCATTTGATCTTCTTTGATTGGACACCAGTAACTAGTGTTTGTCAAGTCCTTTGTTTGGTGCAGACTGAATTCCATCAGTCAGGTCTGCAATGTGGCCACCATTCTAGGTAGCTTGCCATCTCGGTGCACAATTATATGATGATACTGGATGGTTGGAGGCAATCGGCAGGAACCCTTGGACCTAGGTTTCGTGCTAGTTGCACTCGTCAGCAAGGCGTATCTGCAACCTCCGTGAAGGAACTCATGTCCCTTCTGAGGAGATTCGAACCCGCGTCACCCAGTGCTGCAGTCAGAGACGTAACCATTGAGCTATGCGGGCTCACAATTGTCTTAGCAGCAAAAGTAATATTTCCAGGGATGTATCACTACAATTCTAAATTTAGGTAACAATTTACGCAATGTAGAAAGCGTTAATGGGTTAGGAACGAAAATACAAATTAATTATGCAAATTGAGTAGAATTCAAAGTCAGTCTGAACAAGGAATATTCTTTCAAATAATTTCTCTTCAGGTTCCTACAATTATAAAAGATAATATTTGTAGTCGTTACAATAAATGCCAGTTATGCGGCGGACACATTTTTTAACAGAATAACAGATTAGTTATGGGGGGAGGGTCAAAATAAATAGTATTTGTGTGACAAACGAACTAGAATACAAAATATTTTGAAGTGGGAGACAATGGTGGTGATTAGTCATAATAGATTCATGCAGTGTGGGGTAGGAAAAATTGACAATTCAGTTCAAAACAATTAGTTCCCTTTATGAATTTAGATAAAGCAATAAGAAGACGTAATTTGTCTGAATCGTGTAATGTATTTGCGCAACACATTTCGAACAATCTGATCACACACGGACTTGTCATAGGAATATATATGAAATTAATAAAGAGGTAAGAGGTGAGAAAAATAGACTTAGGTCAAGTTTAAAGGACATATTCAAGGTCAAAGTAACAATGAAGACCACTAAACCAAATAACAGAGGTAATAGTACATCTGCTATGGTGTCAAAACAAAATTTAGAAGGTATGTAGACGATATTGTAATCATCAGTGATAAGTCTTGTTCTGCTACCTCAATTTTAAATCGAATGAATGAAGTCCAAAATAGCATATCACTTACATCTGTAGAAGAGGAAGATAACTGTTTATCTTTCCTAGATATACTGCTTAGTCGACGGCTTGATGGGTCGATAAAAAGATCTATTTATAGAAAACCTACCTGGACAGAACAGTATCTTAATTACCACAGTTTTTGCCCTGTTCGGTACAAAAGAGCCTTAGTAAGGTGCCTCTTCAGTAGAATCCAACGAATATGCACTGAAGACACACTTGATGCGGAAGAAGGAAAATTGACACAAACTTTGGTTGATAACAATTATCCAGACAAGTTCATCAGGAGATATAAAGTAGTCAGAACACCAAGACCCACTCTCCAACTCGCCCCTAAGAAAGACGTATACATCAAGCTACCCTATATGGGGCATCAAAGCAGCTTGATAACTAGACAAAGACTGAACGCTGCTGTCAAAAAGACTTTTTATGCAGCCAATATCATAATAATAGAGAATGTTAGGCCAATATATCTATCTAAGCCCTTCGAACATGAGAAAAATGACGTCACATCCCACTGTATTTACCAATTTGAATGTACGTGTGGACACACATACATAGGGAGGACTCATCGATCTCTGCAAGTAAGGGCTTCAGAGCATATTCCTAAATGGCTCCAGAAACAAATGGAATCTTCAGAACCCATTAATGGTGAGAACAGGAGACCTAGCTCCTCTATTGCAAAACATATTATAGAAACAGGACATAAAATTGACGTTAACAGATCTTTTAAACCTATCTATAAAACGTGTTTGGGGCGTATCCTAAAGTTTGTGGAAGCCCTAGCAATTAGAAAGTTTAAGCCACCTTTATGCGTTCAAAACAATTTGTCATCACATTAAACCTTCCTTGGTAAATTTTGTTTTGACACCATAGCAGATGTACTATTACCTCTGTTATTTGGTTTAGTGATGTTCATTGTTACTTTGACCTTGAATATGTCCTTTAAACTTGGCCTAAGTCTATTTTTCTCACCTCTTACCTCTTTATTAATTTCATATATATTCCTATGACAAGTCCGTGTGTGATCAGATTGTTCGAAATGTGTTGCGCAAATACATTACACGATTCAGACAAATTACGTCTTCTTATTGCTTTATCTAAATTCAGTTCAAAGTTATAAAAGGTGTGAGGTGAGTGACTAGTATAAAGTGGTATATATTAAAGGGGAGATAGCAAGACTGCAATGGTAGGTTCATAAGGAAATAACCACTGTGTGAAATGAAACAGGTAGAGGCATATATTGAGAAAAGGGATAATATCACTAATAATAAGTCCAGATAGTATAAATCGGAAATTCCATAGTACTGAGAGAATGTTTGCACAAAGGGCATACATTATGACGAATAATAATAATAATTGTAATAATAAGTAAAGAAAGAAAAAACGAAGAAAGAGAAAAAAAATCTAAAGGGTTAAGGGGTAAGGAGCACTCTTGTTGAGAAGAAGAATCATCAATCCAATTTTGGCCACTGTAGGAACAGCGTCTGGACGTGTTCATTTGGGATACAAAGTTCCGGTTAAGTCGATCTTATTACAACAGCCTCAGCTATGTGTAGCAGACGTGAGCCAACTGTACGTGATAACGACTTCGAAATTCGGTATATAACCCTGAAAGCTGTGTTGACGTCGACGCTTTGTCCAGTAACGACCAAGTGTGACAGGATCGAGCTTTTTATGCACTTAATTTCCCCTCTGCTGAACCAAGCTGGTAAATGTTCTCGAACCCGTAGATGAACCTGCATAATCCTGCTCCCTATATAACTTGAACCACAGGAACAGTTGCAATGATATATGCATGAAGAAGAGCTAAGGTTAGTCAAGACATCTTTCAGGTGCTGGGTGAACACTGGACGGCTATTGTTGGATAGGAACAGATGTGCAGAGTATAAAGTTCCCTTAACTGCCGTGGTTAAACCTTGCGATAGAATCTCCGCAGGAGTATCTCTCCTGAATTGTAGACTTAAAAATAGAGGCTTTTTCTACACCGTTGCCAGTTCATGTTTACGACTACTGTAACCTATGTTGGCCTTAATGAACTTCTTTTGATAACGCTTCTCGCTCAGAATATCCCGGATGATCTGGAGTTCTTTCTCTACACAGTCTTCGGAACAAATGAACCCCACTCTAAATACTAAACACCTGATCAGATGACGTTTGTATTTCAACGGTAAGAAGCTAAAAAAGTGTGTATACTGAGCTTTGGTCTCTAGCTTCGTAAATATGGTTCTTTTGACGGAACCATCCTCTCTTCTCGTTAGTAGGACGTTGAGGAATTCCACAGAGTAGTTGTATTCTTGTTCATAGGTGAATTGGACCACTGGGTGAGCATTATTGAAGTTGCTCAAAATCAAACCACTACATAACCCTTCATCGTACACTAAAAAAGTGCCATCCATGTAACGACAATACATTTCCACTTTCGCCATTTCATCTTTCAACGGGCTATTTTCTAGTTTTGCTAGAAATATGTTCGCGAAAATAGTTCCTAGTGGGGAGACTATGGCCACTCCATCAACCTGTCTGTACATTTCATTATTAAACAAGGGCTGAACATTTGTTGTACATTTAACAAGTAGTTGTTTCAGATTACTAATAGGAATATCAGTGCGAAATTTCCTTTCTATAGTCTGTCCGCAGCTGTGGTCGAGTAAAATTCAACTAAATTTGAACGAGAGTCAATTTAACAACAGTGGTAATAAGGGTTAGAAATTTAATATGGGGTGGGGTATGAAAATAATACAAATAAGAAATAAAAAACAAAAATTACGTATCTGGTGTTAAGATAGATCAAGTCCATTGTACATCTAGTGACTTCTTTTGTTTGCAGAGTTCAGGATTTAACATGTGAATTGCCATTGCTTCTGCGTTTTGAAGGCGGTTGATCCATACTCTTTCAGCAAGATTCCTACGAATTCTGTAGATAACTTTCTAATAACATATCTGTGGAAATATTTCTTTTGTTACTAAAAAGTTTACTATATATGTAAGGTAAAGCAGCTTGGGAATGATATCATCGAAAAGAGGGACTTTTCACTGAACGCCTTTTCTTTTATCTGATTCAATGGGGATTTCCGAATTTCGTAAGCCACTAAATCATTCCTTTGCATAAGAGGAAATATACATTAAATTTTCTGATCTCTACTGTGTCCGACACAAGTAATCAACATTTTATTCAGCATCTAATATACTTTGGATTATGGACTCAGATATGTGATAGTGTTGTTTTGTCTGAGCTGGATGGCTTAATTTGATTCGGAAGCTTTCACTGTTATTCTCAACAAAGACTTCTAAGAAATCTGGTATTGAGGTCGATTTTCAACTAATAGAGGTGTGAAAATGCATCAAATTTATCAGCCAAAACAATTATAACTGGCAGTGTTTACTGCTGATTAGCCTGACTAGTTGGAAATCAATCACGTTAAACAGGTGTGCTTGTTAGCCCCATCGAAGTGATTGAAACACCGAAGAGCCATTTCGGTCGTTTGAAGTTGAGTCCGGATTGACTAAACTCAGAGAAATGAGTCATTTCAAATCACCGAAATTCATGGCTTATTCTGTTAGGTGGTTTAAATGCCTTACTATGTATACTGGGATAGATGATTATTGGAACCATGGAGAATGCTAAATCCTCATTTCATTTTGACAGGAGCGCTGAAAATGTTGTCTAGACGAATAATGAAACCTTTCCATTCGTAGCGTTAACTTCAGAGAAAAAAATAATACCAAAAGCACTCACCTGTATCTACAAATCTTCTTCTTTCCTTCAAGGATTAGGTCAAATCTTGATTGAAACTTTCTTTTAGATTATAGTTTCAAAAGTTACTGCAGAATTTCGCTTTGTATACGTCTTTATTCACAAGGACAGTATTTGTATTATAAATTGTTTTTTTCTCAATGTGTCCTACGGCCACTATACATAAGAAAACTACTAGCATCCTATTTTGGCTTATTTATTCCGACTGTTACTTTCAGGTGTTGGAGGCAGTGGTCGTCAGAGTGCAACACGTTTAGCCAGTCATATTGCAGATCATGAATTATTTGTTATTGAAATCACGCGTACATATGGTGTGAATGAATGGCGAGATGATCTTAAACGCTTATTGCTTAAGACTGGACTTGATGCAAAGTCAACTGTATTTCTAATCAATGATACTCAACTCAAACATGAATCATTCATGGAGGATATTTCAATGTTATTGAATTCTGGTGATGTGCCTAATCTTTTCCCACCAGATGAGAAAGCAGAATTAATTGATAAAGTACAAAATATTGCACGTTTGGAAGTAAGTTAACTGGACTTTTTATTTGTTATAAAGCAATCCACTTAAAATATGAACTTTAGTGTGCACCAGGAAAATGTGGTTAGTGGTGATTGGGTATACTAACTTTGGTATGCGAGAAGAAGTAATTATTTCTTAAATAGATCATCATCTCTGGCTCTACTCTAATATATGTAACAATTTTCAGTACGAATCTGGTGGTGATAGGTTTCTCAACAGTAATTAGTCAATGTCTACAGCATGAAGGAGGGGTGATAATTAACCGCGAAAACTAATACAAACACTTAAAGGGTGGAAGTGATTACATCAAGTGGGTGAAATAAAGCATAATTTTGGAAAAATAAGACGAGTAATTAAGAAGTAGATGAGTGTTCAAACTGACTACATAAAAAGCCGCTTCAAAGAGGTAATAATCAGAATAATAAAATAATTAGGACAATGATGACTCGTAAAAAGCTTAGCGGGAGAGGGAAAGCATGGATTTCTTCTGAACACTTTCCTTATCTTGGCCATCATTACCTAAATGTTGAGGACTGACAATTTTACAAGTCATAGGTATCTTTATTATTTTATTACTCTGACTACTTCATTTTTAACCGCTTGTTACGTAATCACATGAAGGAAAAGGCTTTCAGCAAAGAATTCCTCCTCTCAGTGATATCATCCTCAAGCTGTATTACTATGCATATATAGTCAATTCTCTTCGAAAGCAAAAGAATATTTCCAAAGATGTGCCATTAGAGTTATAATTTCAGATAATAATCTATGTTTGAACAAAGAGAGAAGAAACATTGGCGCAGAATTATCTGTATCCATTTTATTTCGTTGGTTCTCATCAGCTGCGTACAACCTGAATTTTTGTTATTAAAAATAAATAGTGTACAATTTTTTTAACAAACCTTTGTCCATTAGCAAGCATAGTGTCAGAGCGTCATAGTAAAATGAGGCATTGAGATTTACAGGGTGTCTAAAGTGTCACGACATATATATACATATATATCTTGGTAGAGAGAAGATTCTTGAAAAAAATTAGTTAACAGTTGTGTTGTTAGAGCGGTAACAAAAGACAATTAGCAATAGTTACGTAATTAGATAAGAGGAGATCAAAATTTTCTTAAAATTTCAGTGCACATGAGGTCAGATGAGAAGTCGATGATGTAATACAGTGAGCAGAACTCAGAAGATCAAGAAAAATTATCTCTTAAGAGAGTCAAACGAAACATAAAGGGGAGGGGTGGAGTGAAAAGATAAGTTAACAAAATTAACAGTTACCAATTCACATGTATCCGCGGGAGCAGTTACATTGGAAGAACAGAGAGGAGGGCCTACGTCAGATTCTGCAAACATGTACCAAGGTACCTCCGGTTAAAGGGACCCAATTATTTAAGCTCTTCAATCGCCAAACACCTGATTGACACAGGACACCGAGTAGATGTGCTGGAATCATTCAAAATAATTAACAGACAAAGTACCTCAAGTCTTCTCAGGTTTGCTGAAGCTATAGCAATAAAACGATTGACTTATGTGTCCAAAAAGAATCCGTCGTTGGACTTCAATTACCCTGGTAACTGACATCTTAGTAACTCTTTGTTTTCTAATTTTGTTAATTTTGTTAACTTATCTTTTCACTCCACCCCTCCCCTTTATGTTTCGTTTGACTCTCTTAAGAGATAATTTTTCTTGATCTTCTGAGTTCTGCTCACTGTATTACATCATCAACTTCTCATCTGACCTCATGTGCACCGTAATTTTAAAAATTTTGATCTTCTCTTATCTAATTACGTAACTATTGCTAATTGTCTTTTGTTACCACCCTAACAACACAACTGTTAACTAATTTTTTTCAAGAAACTTCTCTCTACCAAGATATATATTATATATATGTCGTGACACTTTAGACACCCTGTAAATCTCAATGCCTTATTTTACTATGACGCTCTGACACTATGCTTGCTAATGGACAAAGGTTTGTTAAAAAAATTGTACACTATTTATTTTTAATAACAAAAATTCAGGTTGTACGCAGCTGATGAGAACCAACGAAATAAAATGGATCCAGATTATTCTGCGCCAATGTTTCTTCTCTCTTTGTTCAAATTTATAAAAGGGAATCATTGTACGAAATAATCTATGTACCATGATGGCGTCAGTTGGATAGAAAGTAAAATCAAATTAGCTAAGTAAGTTGAATGCTTAATATAATTGATAGAATTGAGTAGAACTCAACTAAAATGAAGAACATTGATAATAAGGAGTCGAAATTTATCGTGGGTGGGGGTGTTGGAATAATGCAATCAAAAATGGTACTAAAAGCAAAAATTTCGCTATGCGGTGTTAAAAAAGACCAAGTCTGTTGTAGGTCTAGTGACTGAACAATCTTCTTTGGGTATGCAGAGTTTGGGACGTAACATGTGAATCACCAGTGCTTCTGCGGTTGGAAGAGGATCAATTCCTACTCTTTCAGCAAGGTTCCAGTGTATTCTGCAGGTGAATTTGATGTTGGTTTGAGGGTTAGCTTCGTGTGCAGATTTGATCAAGTGTCTCACGAAAGAGCTGAAGGGAGAGCCATAGGAACTAATCGTAAGGTACATACTTCTTTGTTCTATCCTTGTGTCTTCTTAGTGTGTTAATGAAGGCTTTTGCCTTACAGCTCTATTTATCCTCAATTCACTCCGGTAGTACTTTTTTATTTCCGAATCAGCTGGACCTTTTCAGCTTACCAAAACAGTCTGATAACACCCAAATGAAGGTTAAGCCTGATAAGCTACCAGCCACAGGGAACTTAACAGACAATTTTCACTCGAGTTAACTCAATGATTAATGAAGTTTTCATTCGAGTGAAATGATTAGTTTTATGATTAGGTAGTTATACATGAATAATACGGATGAAGTTTAATGTGGCTGAATTCTCTCACACCTGGGCGGTTTACCTACGAAGAAAATGGAAGCTTCTGAGGGAACTCAACCAGATGAAAATCACCCATCTAGGCTACAAATCTTCTCTACTACGAATAAAGAAGTGAAAGCCATCAGAAAATGCAATAGATTATAAATTATATTTAGATTCATAACTATAGCAACAGTGTCAGGAGTTATCATGGGCAAGAAAATGTCCCTCTGAATAACCAATATCTTGGAGTGTCAGTTATCAGGCGAAGCATATATTCGCATACTGTGTTTACATAGACTGCTTCTGTTGTAAGGATTCCATCGTCTTCCTCGAAGGGTAATGTTGGCTGACGTAGGATCAGGCAGGGAGAGAGTTAAAGGTGGTCAAACCAAAACATGGCATCAGTCAAGGAAATCCACAACAGTCAGTTTAAGCCAGCCACGTAGGGAAGTGTATACTGGCTTCCTGACTGACTGGTTGGGGTCGTCGGGATGGTAAGAACAAATGAAGGCTTGAAACAATCGATGATATGGCTCAAAACTGTTGTTCTCAATGATGGTGCAGGTGCATCCGCTACTATTTGTGATCTGTCCCATCCAATAAACCCTAGCTTTCTTCCATATTACTTTTCCTTTTGCCTTATATTTCTGTTTATTATCTCTCTGTTGATGAATCTCTCTTTACTCTCTTCTCTTGCTTTGTGTCCTACATGGAGGGAGAGTGGGAACTCGAACTGCTACACGTCTGTGTAAAGATCTACGTTGAAAGCAGTCAGTCACTTATAATTATTTAATATTTGAACATTTCATTCTTTTATGGTATTTACTGATGAATTTAGGCAAAGCGAGCGGTAAGTCACCTTAGTAGTGCAATATTAATTTAGTAGTTGTGGTGTGCAAATAGTTTTCACTCAAATCTTCTTATGCTGCATTTTCAAAAATAAGCATTTTCGTGTGTGTTTCTGTGATTTCACATCAGCTTACTAACACAACATGCCTTATTCTCACTTGATGTTGTAAACACTAGCTTTTGCCGGCGTTATTGCATTCTTGTCTATACACTTTTATCTATCTGCATTGTTCCTTGTTGTTTTTTTTGTTTTTCACTTTTCGAACATCTGATTTCGAGTTTCGCACTTCAGCACATTTTTCAGTATACTTCGTAAACTTAGCAGACGAACGCCAAGGCTGACACAGTCAATTTGGCATTAAATTACAGTAAATATATATAAATATATATATTAATTTATCAGGTGCAGTTACATAGTTTGACGACCAGTTAACATCAGTTAGAAAAGCATTAGAAACTAACAGGTGTTACTGGACAGCCATCTCATCCTAGTTTTGGACTCTTCATCAGTATGCACTGGGGTTGGAAATCAGGACCTTCTGGTAGACCATTCATCAACCACTGGGACCCGAAGCAGTGGCCCATCATTTCAAGCTTCTGCCAATTCATAGCATAGCACGACCACTTCATAATGTCTTCTTCGATGAGTTACTGCCTGGCCTTCAACCTGTTGTATTCTACTGGTCACGGCTTCCCATGGGCCATTGGATCGTTTCCCGGTGTCTTAATATTCTACGAGCTCGCCTTGTAACCAGAAAGTCCTGGTATCGAACACCAGTGGTTGCATACTGATGAAGAGTGCCAAACTAGGACAAAACAGCTGTCCGGTACTCTCAGGTTATCCACTGGTTCTCTAAATGATGTCAGCTCATGATGAAATCCTCCAACCAGTCAAACACTACTGTTAGTGAAACTTCAAGGCTCAACCTTGAAGGTATGTTCCGCTTGGAAGGCGAAAGAGTAAACAAAACAAAGAACATGTTGTCATTATAACACTAAGTTTTCCGAATTATTTTCGTCATGAAAATGCATGATATTTATGCTTCATAAAATCATGTTGGTTTTCATGGGTTCTTTTTCTCTAAAATCGACATTAAAAAAAGTTATTCCTTGCACTTACAGGTTCTCGCACAAAAATACATGTAATTGCAGCCCTTCAAACAACACAAGTCTCATCTATATCTGTATCAAACAGATATTCCAGGACAAGACTGAAATATCTAATGATTGGAAACACGATAACCACTGATTAAGCAGACACTTGTAGTAGTCAATAATATTTTTCCTCTTTATTTAGTCTTCGGAAGATAATTATATTAGAAAGTCAGTAATTATGAGATATCCCGCTTCCCGTCTTTGAAAAAACACACAGCTCAGAGGTTGCGATATGTTTCATGCATATCAATCTACTACCTTATTAAGGTAGTAATATTATCTGACTTGGAATTAATTTCGGAGACAGTAAGGATTGTCAGACTAAAATATACAATCAGTCTATGAAGTGACTGGTTACTTGTAGGTAGTTGAGAATCGCTTAATTACATTCTCTCAGGTGATACAGCTAATGGTCACTGAAAACAGCTCAGATCTGTTCAGCTTTTATCACTTACAAAGTTCTGGAAAACACTACTCTAAGTGAAATTATCCCCTGTCCTATCATGACTTACATGTATTAGTCACAAGCATAGCAACTCAAAGTGATGTATGTTTGGGCTTGTGGAGGTAGAAAATGCGCAATTCTCCGGCGTTTCTATACAGATGCTATGAACCAAGTAATCTGATATGACTCCATGGATTATCAGTTGGGTGCGGTTATCAGTCGGCCTTTACTTGCTGATGTCTACTAGCAGGTTGAAACTGCTCAAGAAGTTAGGACCAACTATAGCATGATGGATGTCAGCTATGATGAAAATCCATGTGAAGCGTCGGTGTAGTCCAAGGTCAAAAATCATCAGTTGTTCACCATACGTCTGTATGCTTGTTTGATTAGCAGTACGGAGTGACAGCATTCCAGCTGTGTCAGCAAGTCGTCTGGATAGTGAAGTAGATATTACGCTGACCTCAACTGCTGTGTCTACCAGGAATAATGTGCCAGCACCCACGTCCCTTACGTGGAAATAGCAGCTGGTATAGTTGCCAGTAACAGTCGTTGCTCCAACTGTCTGGTTAAGGAGTTTCCCTCATCCGAAAATTGAAAATGCACGGTTTCACACGTTGGATAGTTCGAAATCTGAACTTTCTATGATACCTAAAAATATTTAGGGTATTATAAGGAATCTTAGTCCGCTATCTTGAGAAAGACCGTCATCGTTGTCTTGACCTTGATTGTGGTCTACTACTTTGTGCTCGTAGGCTCGACATATCAGCTTCTAACTTTTTTTATCTGGGTATCTAATGCTGAAGGAGCCGATAGTATAGGTGTGTCCGCCGTAGATGTGGCCACAATAGTTAACTCATTACATGTGGGTGATGATATGATAAATATAAATTTAGATAGATACAAAAAAATGTAATCGAAAAATGATTTTAACTTTAATATATGGTCTATAACACTGTAAACGTCCAAGCAGTCTCACCAGTTTAGTGTGTAGATGGCTTAAAAATAAACTCTTAACGGTACGCAATATCAGAATAAAATTCCAAATTGTTGGAAGAATACTGAGCCAGGATATTATAAAAATGCAGATAATGAGTTATACAAGTCAATCATTACTTGAAAATACAGTTATAGTTCACTGCAAATTGATAGCATAATCCACTGATCCATTTCACTGCTGGGGACGTGTTCACTGGTTAAAGTTATTGAATAGTTTCCGGAAGAAGATGAGACGTTCCTGAGAATTCTAAAAGCACCATTGAGAACACAAAGTGATGGACAGCGTGACTATATTTTCATTCGAATGCCAAAGTTATGCTGTATACATTTGAGAAAGAAGTCGAATAAACAAAAGTTATGTACAATATATCCATTTTTAACATCTGGCAAAGCTGTACAAATTTATTGCTCAGGACTTCACAGGTTGAAGAATTGTTATATAAAAGGAGGAACCGAGAAGAGAAGGAGTACTATCATATCCTTCTCTGCAAATAGTTGTAGAAAACCTTTATTTAACGATGAGTTTACCATTTATTTTTAAAATATTCCCGTCGGTACGATTCCACATGAGATTCGGTCTCGTGTGATAAACCCTGAGATTACCATCAGTTTGCTTTTCAAATCGTAATAATCTTTAAATTTGCTCCAGAGAATGGAAGTATTATTGGTCTCATGAAGCACACAGTGCAACTAGTTTCTGATTACTTTTGACTGAGCAGTGTATTATTACTTTTTCTCAAATTTTATTTCTCTTGCACCCCAAGTAGAACATCGGGCTTCAAGCCTCAAGTTTTGAAGTTTCAGTAGAAGCGGTGTTTTCTACGGGAAGCGGTTGCTAGCCTCACACCCGACCCACCCTCTTTACCGATCCGACTACCGGTTAGGCAATGTCTGGGAATTCGCCGGCCGGGAATCGAGCCCCACACCACTTGCATAGTTGGTAAATAATCTACAAACGAACCACTGACGCACACAAGACTTGGAGAGTACTCAACAGCTGTTTCGTCCCAGTTCCGAACTCTTCAGCGTCCACTGGAGTTCGGACCCCGAATCTCCCGGTTACAAGGCCAGCTTGTATATCATTCAACCTCTGGGACTTGGAGTAAGAAAAATTAATCTTTTAAATTAATTAGCTACAAAAAAGCATGTATGAGAAAGATGATAACTGAGGATAGAATGTGGACACAGTGATAAAGCAGAATTCCATAACAGAACAAATTTATTTGATAAGAAGCACACAAAGTAATCCGGTGGTATTTATCTGCCAATGATGTTTCATAATCATACAGCTTTCAGATTTTGTTTGTATGGTTCTAGCATTTCTTATTCTTTGATTTTATGGATAATAATAGTCTCCATAACTCTGCTGTTGTTGTTGCATAATTCCTATTGCCTACATTTGGTGTAGATTTAGCAATTACTCTCTCCCTACACCTAACTTTATTACCTAAGTTATTCCAGTTAGTTAAAATATCCAGCGACGGGTGTAGGTGGTTCAAGAGTGTAATGCTTATCGATCATGTACGTGTCCCAGGGTTCGATCCCCGACTAAAGATCTGCTAATTGTCTCTCAGGCGATAGTTAGACCGGTAAACACGGAAGGTTGGGCGTCAGGCTAGCAACCCCAGCTAGTAAAATTAAAATCACTGCTGCCAAAATTTCAAAGACCTAGCTTGAAGCCCTATGTTATACTCGGATAGTAAAGGAATAAAACAAAATAAAAGTAATAATATTATATCCAGTAGCATATTCAGTTTTATAACATACTGACGCATATTTTGAGTGTGACTGGCACTTGTCCCATTAGAAAAATGTGCGATGATGAATCACCTATATTCGGCTTTACTGATAATAGTTGTTTTTCTCATCTTATGTTACTCAAGGGTCTTAAAATTGAACCGAGTCCTCTGGCTATGTATACGTACTTTACACAACGAGTGAAGAAGCATTTACACATAGTACTTGTCATGAGTCCGATTGGTGATGCATTCCGATCACGATTACGTATGTTTCCATCGTTGATTAACTGTTGCACAATCGACTGGTTTCATGTAAGTCCTTATTCACTGTTTTGATGGCTATTTCAAGGAAGTCAATTTTATGTTAACATTAATATTGACATTACATGTGTATTTTTAGTGGACAGAGTGCATTTAAAGATAATTGTTGAGTCTCAGGCTTTGTATGCAATGAAGCAAGACTATTTAATTTTCAAGTCAAGATTGAAAGTAACCTTCTAAGATAAGGTGGCGTACTGTCGCCGACTATCTGCATGATTGCAGTGTAATGAGGATTATACGGCAGGTCGTACGTGATTAAGAAGACGCAAGGATATTATCAGGTGTACAATTAGCTAAAACCAACAAAGTGACAGAACAGGAAGGCAAAGATACAACTTCATGTGATCATAAAGAAGACATACGTGATGAATATATACAACCAACAACAACCACAGAAGAAATCTAAAGTAAGTCATTACCTTCGTTTGCCCAGGAAGCATCGTTCCAGGCTACAGGTAGCAGGACTGAGGACGTCAAAGCAAGACATGCGCCTATTAATCTGAAATCACCAAATAAGATCTACGGCACATAGCAACACTAGGAAAAAGATCAGAATTTTTAACACTCATGAGAAGACATCACACACCATATCCTCAACTGCAGCCTGAATGGGAAGCGACGGTTTAGTGTATAGTAGGTACAGTCAAATAATAGGATGAGAATCATTATAGAAAAAAAAGTAGAATATTGACATACTAATACGAAGATGAACAGTTATGCCTATAGAGTAATGATACAGTAAGCAAAACGCAAACTATGCTACTTACTATTCAGTGGATCTTGACTCAAGCCCAGTACCCCACACATCAATCGCTAAGGCGATATCCACTAGGCCAGTTGGGCCACAAGTCGCAGTGGCAACACTATCACTCACTGGGCACCGCAGGTACATCCAACTAACGAGTCTCAAATAGGGCGAAATACCCACTCGGGATTCCACTCCTAGTCATCATCCAAAAAATAACGTCATGTTAATTCTCAGACGTCGACGAGGCATCTGTGAAAGGAGCTGACATGTCAATGAAGACGAAATATTTCTGTCCAATATAATCAATTAACGAGGAAAATACAAAATTAACTTTAATATATACTACTTATGGCTTATAAGTAGTATGAGGTTGAAGGGGAGGAAAACAGTGTAAACACATCAATCGCTGGAGGCTAGTTAGAAAAAGAATCAACAGACTGAATGTACTAACCATTTCCAATAGCTACGGTGAAGTGATTACTGACAAAATTCATAAGGTTCGTTCAACGTTTCAGGGTTTGTATCATGTTTGAAGCAAGCATCGCGATATTTGATTTTCTCACCGTGCTTAACACCAATGAGACGTGGTCAGTGATAGCACGAAGATATGAAGAGATTTGAGATTTTTTTATCTTCATTTACTTGACAAACTAGGTGAACAAAAAATGGTGAGCGTTGTTGAAAAAAGACATCATCTAGGATAACTGAGGCAAGTCGATCATTAAGACTTTATATCTTCATCAACTGAGAGACATGCCAAGTCATCGCTTTCCTTTATAGCAATGTTAAGTAAAATAGTAATAGGTTGGAAAAAAGTTAAATGCGGTTAGACTAATACAAGGAACTAATCCATGGATTCACTGGTTGTTATTATCTGTTATAGAAGGTGTGGGTCGTCTGACTGTGCTCTTGAGGATGCAATGAGTCAACAGTCTGAGATTGTTGGAAATATAGCAAAAAACCATTTATAATGTTTTAAATGTATTCAGTCGTTATTGGTTATTTAGATTTTAGGAATTCTAATCAGTTTTCGTCCAATTTTCCCCTTCCTTTTAAGTATCTTTGCCCATTTTGTATTCTCTTTGCTTTTCTCAACCTGGTCATCTTGCAATGCTGCGCCTCCGTACAAAGTTTTTATGCTGATATGTCGATCAGTCTTCTCTGCATGTGTTTCTACTGACGACGTTATTCATGGTTTAGTTTCGCCGTATTTGAACAATCCTGAAAAAGGATGTTAGTTGAATGCATGCATTTAACAAACTTTAGTGTTCATGTAGTACTATTATATGATTAGGCATACAGGGCTGTTACACAGTTTACTCTTCTTTCAGCGGTAACTAGTCATCCAACAGGGTGTCTAAACCCACTAAGGCTGAACAGTTTCAATTTAAGGTTAGACGACTGACTGACATCAGTTAGAGAACCAGTGGAAACCAGGGAGTACTGAACAGCTGTCTTATTCCAGCCTTGGGGCTCTTCAACAGCACACACACAACAATCGGACTTATAACCTTCTGGTGTTAGGAAGAACCTGTTGACCATTCAGCTGTTCTCTAACAGATATCAGCTTGTATCCTGCCTTCAAAACCAGTCAAACTCTTCCAAACCAACACTTGAGAATCTTAATCTCTTATTATTTCAAATGCCATTGCTTATATCTTTTCAACGTAATATATATCCATACGCACAGATCTGGCCCGAAGATGCTTTGGAGATGGTTGCTAATAAACACTTTGAAGGTATTGAATTCGGTGAAAATGCACGTGAATCCTCTGTGATATTGTGTAAACACTTTCATGAAAGTGTAAGGAAACTATCCGAGAGGTGAGTTCACTGTTTACAGCTATCAGTTGTTAATATTTTTATCTCACTTATAATGTAATACAACCAGAGAAGGTCATGAATGATCCCATGAGCTTTTTAACTTCACCAAATAAACTGAACACAAAGTCGCGCAAAGAAGAGTGTCATAAGTGCCAGCTATGTGCAAAATAAAACCAGAAATAAAAAAAATATAATGACCGGTTTTCATGAATACAAATAACGAAACGTGGCATCACGCTGCTAAGAAAAAACAATTGGTTACCTCTGGCAACCATAAAGTTGTCTAAACCATAGCTCAGTATGTGCGAAGCTGTTGCGACTATTATTTCCTGTGGGAGGTGTAGACAAAACTAATGAACTAACCTTGGTTTTTGAAACTTGGATTAGTTTTTACGTAACTTTTCAGGATAGGCATTTTGTATATAGTTTAAAAAAGATGTAAGAAATATACAACATTTTGATTTCAGAGATTTATCTTTTTTTTTAAATACTTGTGTAGTCTGCTACCGAAACTTCAAGTCTCTAGCATGAAGCCTTATTTTCCACTGTGAGCGTAAAGGAATTTATAAAAATTTTCACAAAGTGAATAATTAACTTTGTCACTGTTTATTTTATAAATATCCTGAGAAAATTACCTTACAAAGTGCAAGCCACATAATCCTGTTCAGCAGAGACGCAAGATCCTTTTATGTGCTTCGATAGGGAAATGGAATATTGTGATACACATTTCGCAACTTCGAAATACAGGAACTTTATCTGGAGTAAGGCTCCACTGCATAATAGTTTAAGAGTAAGTGGCCGATTGATGGAGTAATTAAATGGCTTCATCTGCCTCATTCATATTATACCCAGTACATGCATCTGTAGTACCCAAGAAACATGATGTTTGGCTCATTGTCAAAAACAGGGTTTTCGGTGCATCATTTTGGCCTAGTTTTTTTATGCAGCTGTGACAAAAGATATTTGATAGTGAATATCTTAGGGTGGCACAGCGGTAGATTGCTCACCAACCAGCCACGCATATGGCTCGGGGCTCAATTCCCGGCTAACTAACTCCTAAGCCTCCCTAAGTCGGTAATAAGACGGGTAAAAAGGGGAATTTGTCAGTGAGACTAGCAAACTCACTCCGTAAAAATAAACACCACTACTAACGAAACTTCAAAGCCCAAGCTTAAAGCCCTATATTCCACTCTAGACGTACAGGAATAAAATAAATAAAATGATAATAAATAGTCTTTGGGTGGGTGATGCGCCTGTTAGTATCAGTCAGTGAAGGATGTGAATAAGGTAGAGGTGAAAATGTTGCTATGCACGTATTGCTGGTCAGGTAGTTATAGTGAAAAACACAGTTCCACATCATTCTAGAAAGTCGTTGAATGTTAGTTCACTGTATGTCACGTGAACATTCTTCACGAAGTCATTGAAAATCCGCACTTATCCTGGTGAAATCTTTCCATATTTTATCTTTTTTTTCTAAAAATTGTTATCACACTGAATTTGATATTTATAAAACTATACAATGACATTCTTTTATCACACCTCTTCCTTTACTTATGGAGCAGTAACATATATAGGGAATATTCATAGGTACTGATACGAAGTCATATAGTAATGCAGTGTGAATACTGGTTAACGGGCCACTTTACTCCTGTTTTCGAACAGAGAGGAGCGCATACTGTTCACAAGATACGTCCAAATAGGTCCATATATGTTGTGGTTAGATCATCCAGGAAGGATTTTCCAAACAGTTTTTCCATTACTGACCCGATATTCAAACTGTAGATCATGTTGCTTGTTTCTTATTGTCTAACAAATCTGATCTCTATCAATCAGTTCGCTAATTGTAGTATATGTGAAGGAAATTTGAGAAACTACTGTCAGAACATGGGAACAGTTGTCGTCCGGTTAGTTATAAATGCATTCTTTTCCATTCACTAATATGAAGACTAAAAGACGACAAAGCCCACATCGTCGATAAGACGAATTGCATCAAGCATGAAAAACACACAATACTAGCTAAAGTTGTCTCTATCGTTTATCTTTGCATTAAAACGCATAAATTAGGAACACCTGAATGTGTAAGTGCACATAGAATTGACCCACCTAGACAACTTGTCATTCCCCTTGAGCAATCATAATTGGTCGACTGGAAAATGACGAACAAAGTGCAGGAGCAGTATAAGTCCGTTTTATGGCTCTCTCTCCACATAGTCTTAGATGTAGAACTTCGCTAGCCACGTCCCCACTTAGTTGCAGTTTCAGAAACACTTGTTTCTTTTTAATCGTCGTCAGTTTCTCTCTATTATACATGGTGTTCATGTGTCTCCCTACAAATCTACTAAGATAACCCATTTGGAGCAGCGTATTTCTAATGTATCCTAATTCATTTTCTCTAGGGAGTTATCTGTACACATCCATCTTGCTCTATTCGTGAGGGGCATCCGACCAAATTGATTTTGTGTGCCGGGTTGGTACAGAACAGAAGAAATGTGTATACTGTCCAGCATAAGCCTTATTATCATTATTTTTGTTATCATTATAACCGGCGTTATTACTGATGTTCATAACATTTAACAATTATTATTATTAGTAGTAGTGGTAGCAGCATTACTTGATCCACAAACTCACCGTTCTGGGTCAATTTTTTTTATATATAAGACATTCAAGATCATCCAGAAAGATAGTTATTTCATTCGTGTGGAGTTTCAAAGCCCCTTTTGCTTTGAAATTAGTGCTGAACCAGAAAACACAATGGTTAAAGTCTCTTTACAGACTAAATGACATTATGGCTTTATCCACTTGATAACATATATATATATATATATATATCCGATTGCGACATACTCAGGCCTTTCGGGTTTGTCAATAAACCAAATACTTGTCATAGTGAACTGTAACGAAAAACACCACTGTCTGTCTTCTTTTTCTGCAGATTCTTGGAAATTTTACGACGACACAGCTATGTAACGCCAACATCATACTTGGAAATGATACTTACATTCAAAAAGCTACTGCACAAAAAGCGTACAGAGCTGACAACAATGCGTAATCGCTATTTAAGCGGTTTAGACAAGTTAGAATTCGCTGCCAGTGAAGTTGGTAAAATGCAAAAGGAACTGCGTGATCTACAACCATTGCTTATGGAGACCAGTACAGAGACTGACATTCTGCTGAATAAAATTGCACAAGATTCTGTTGAAGTTGAAGCTCAGCGTGAAATTGTTGCATCCGATGAACTAATAGCTAATAAAGCAGCCGCTGCTTCAAAAGCAATTAAAGATGAATGTGAAGCAGATTTGGCTGAGGCTATGCCAATTCTAAACGACGCTCTGGCATCACTAGACACACTAAAACAGAGTGTAAGTTTTGTTTTTTGTTAACACTTTATCGCTATTAATACTCATAAAAATAGTCACAAATCCAGATTTCCACATGTAAGCTTTAAGACCATTAAAGTTTCGATGAATCCAGCAAGTTTATGTTAGATAATCAGTTTGAGAATCGTTACAAACCAAGGAGTAGTGGACAACTGTTTCGTACTCTCCAGAAGTACACCCCCATGAACCCACCGGAGATCAAACCTGGTGTCTCTAGGTAACGAAGTAAGGCCATTTACCATTCAGCAGCTGGAAGCTTGGTACTTTGTGAATCCTAACTCCTGCCAAAGCCCTCGATCTGCGGCAGAGTTATGGGTGCGTATTGTTGAAGAGTCCAAAACTGAAGCAGAAAACCTGTCCACTATTCTCCAATCTTTAGTGGTGCTCTAAATGATATTAGTTCTTGATCTAATTAGAAATTGATGAGATCTCCGTATAACAACACTTTAAAATAGTGCAATTATATATATATATATATGTCAGGGTTCAAATAAAATCATTGGCGTCAATCAATAATAGGCTGTGTGACAGCAGCTGGACTAAATTTTGAATTACGCTCTTTGAATTCTGTCATGTTGGCTGAACAGCGACCTTTTCATACTAAAACCTGTAAAGCATGTATTTATTTCTTCATGAGACTGTTGCCACACACAAATGTATGGCTGCAAACTGTGTTGAAACATCTGTTTGTCGCTCCTTGTTGGCAAACGGATCTCTCGCTGATGCAATTTTGTCACCTTTACGATAGAATACTCTTGGTTTCTTATCCTATCATCAAGGTTACAAGAAGCTTAGATTCATTCTTGCGAAGAGTTGATACTTTATCATGATGTAATGTCGGATTCGAAAATATGAAACAAGACAGTACTGTAACGTCTACACGGAATCAATTAGACTCCAGCCATACACACTTGAAGCCAAAATAACTCTTATTTTCTGGGTTCTAGGAAAAAGCAGTGTGGTTCAATCATTACCTTAGCCCAACATCTTTGTATACTCAACCCCGACAATAGCCATATTCATCTCTGGTGAATCTCTTGTAACTAGCTATTCAGATGCCTAATCGGTTCATTGACGGTTTTTAAAGTTGCTTTATTTTTCTGGTCTCTTCCACATTCAGGATATCACTCTGGTAAAATCAATGAAAAATCCACCAAGTATTGTTAAATTAGTCATGGAAGCTGTCTGTATCATGATGGGAGAAAAAGCTGACCGTAAACCAGACGGTACAGGTCGTATGGTTGAGGACTATTGGGGACCGTCACTAAAGCTGCTAGGTGATATTAAGTTTTTAGAACGTTTGAAAAACTATCAGATTGACAATATCCCAGTCAATATAATGAAGAAGATTCGTGAAAATTACATACCGAATACGGAATTCGATCCGAAGATTGTACGGAACGCAAGTACAGCGTGTGAAGGTCTATGCAAATGGATTATAGCCCTAGATAAGTATGATAAGGTAGCGAAGATTGTTGCACCGAAAAAGGAGAAACTGGCTATCGCTGAGGCTGAACTAGAAGTTCAGGTGAGTAAATAATATATCCATATTAATTTTTGAAAATTAAAATAGCTAGGCACATAACAACAAGAATCATTTCTGCCACGGAAACATACTTCTTGATAAGGAAAAAAACCTGACACTTTGATAGATTCTGGAACGTTGATAAAGTTAACAGCGTACAATACTTACCATATTTCTTGACTTAAAAACAGAGTTTAACCCTGCCAGTGGAGTATTGCTGAAACAATGTCCAGGAAGAAAGTATCGAAAAAATATATTGCACTTGTCAAGACTAGTGCATCATCAGTGTTAGAACTTATGGATACTTGTCACCTGAAGTAATGACAACTAATAATATCTGTCAAGGATTCTCAATAACTTCATTTTAGTTTAATTTCACTGTAGATGTATTAATAGATGTGGCTTATAGGTGTAATTGTTACCAAGGTATGGTCTCATTGATTTAAAGTGTACGGATTCCTTCTGCGTGAAAAAAAAAGAAGTTTACTGAAGAGTCTGAGCAGAAATCTTGATATGTTTGGCATGTGTGATGATGCAGTAGGAGTGATGTCCTAGGATTCCTACTCTTAGGATAATGAGGAAAATGACTGAATGTGTCGGCCACTTCACCTATTGCATCAACCACAATTAACTGATTGCTGAGGAAATTTCAGCTTGGATAAAAAACGCTCGTGTGGTGTTCGCTAATTATCGTCAGCTTTCGCGAAGCTTGGAATCTGGCCCTGCAGTTCGCTCCATCTCTCATTATATCTACGAAACACGGCCATTGGAAGTGGAAGATATGAAGAGACTAGACATCTTTAACGATATGTGCTTGTTTATATATGTCCAAACCAAGTTTACTTTTAACAGTGTGAAAGAATTTGGGCTTCGGGTATATGAAATTCATTATAATAAAGGCTTTTTATATTTCCCAGTGAACGAAAAACAAAACGATATTGCTGTTTTCACTGATATCTCGCTATTTAAAGTGCTACCAATGGCTTCATCAAAGTAATACTATTAAGCCAGAAGAATTTACAAAATCTCAGTTTATGTATATAACAACTTAATTATCGTTCATCAGCAGTGGGTAATTTTTACGTTGTCAAGTTGGCCAATTGGTAAAGATAACAAAACCAAGTGCAGATTGCTGGATTTGATAAATGTGTAAAATTATAAAACAGCGGGTGTTGATTTAATGAAATTGCCTATCACATTCGTGTTAATTTTGTCATTTTATGGAGGAGGGGTACGTTGTAACCAGGTCAAATTATGTTTAAATCTATCATTCTTATTCAGAAAATTTGGATTCCACTTGATATGAAGTGCTTCTGATATTAGAAGTTCTTTGTGATTTGTGGAATTTTTCTGGATGATTTCAATATTCTTTTGTATACATAGTTCTGGTTGCACCAACTGGATGGCTAGGGCTTCTGCGATGCAAAGAGTCTCTTTTCGGCGAATTCATTTTCAAAGCTGTACAATCGCAAATATATATGGTTATTTTGTGTGTGTGTGTGTATACATTAAATTTGTCAAACAAAATACGGTTAGTAAGTTCAAATGAATTGGATGTTAATAAGAGGATAGCAACAAAAGTGATGAGTTGTCAAAAACGATTGTTAAAGAGGAGTAAGTTCAGGTGAATTGGATGTTCATATAAGAGGGTAGTAACAAAAGTGATGAGTTGTCATAAATGATTGTTAAATAAGAGTTACGTAATGGCAAGAATAGTTTGATGAATGAGTTGTACTCAAAGGGTGAGCATGGAAACAAAAAAATATACAGAATTACACAAGGGTTATAAGTTAGAAAAATAAGCATACAAACAGAAATAAGGTCAAATCAAACAAACAAAGAAGAGTTGGGTCAAATCAACGGAGTTGTTACCATGCGAGTAGAAGTGGTTGGATAATTTTCTTTTGTATACATAGTTCTGGTTGCACCAACTGGATGGCTAGGGCTTCTGCGATGCAAAGAGTCTCTTTTCGGCGAATTCATTTTCAAAGCTGTACAATCGCAAATATATATGGTTATTTTGTGTGTGTGTGTGTATACATTAAATTTGTCAAACAAAATACGGTTAGTAAGTTCAAATGAATTGGATGTTAATAAGAGGATAGCAACAAAAGTGATGAGTTGTCAAAAACGATTGTTAAAGAGGAGTAAGTTCAGGTGAATTGGATGTTCATATAAGAGGGTAGTAACAAAAGTGATGAGTTGTCATAAATGATTGTTAAATAAGAGTTACGTAATGGCAAGAATAGTTTGATGAATGAGTTGTACTCAAAGGGTGAGCATGGAAACAAAAAAAAATATACAGAATTACACAAGGGTTATAAGTTAGAAAAATAAGCATACAAACAGAAATAAGGTCAAATCAAACAAACAAAGAAGAGTTGGGTCAAATCAACGGAGTTGTTACCATGCGAGTAGAAGTGGTTGGATAATTTTCTTTTGTATACATAGTTCTGGTTGCACCAACTGGATGGCTAGGGCTTCTGCGATGCAAAGAGTCTCTTTTCGGCGAATTCATTTTCAAAGCTGTACAATCGCAAATATATATGGTTATTTTGTGTGTGTGTGTGTATACATTAAATTTGTCAAACAAAATACGGTTAGTAAGTTCAAATGAATTGGATGTTAATAAGAGGATAGCAACAAAAGTGATGAGTTGTCAAAAACGATTGTTAAAGAGGAGTAAGTTCAGGTGAATTGGATGTTCATATAAGAGGGTAGTAACAAAAGTGATGAGTTGTCATAAATGATTGTTAAATAAGAGTTACGTAATGGCAAGAATAGTTTGATGAATGAGTGTGTAATTCTGTATATTTTTTTGTTTCCATGCTCACCCTTTGAGTACAACTCATTCATCAAACTATTCTTGCCATTACGTAACTCTTATTTAACAATCATTTATGACAACTCATCACTTTTGTTACTACCCTCTTATATGAACATCCAATTCACCTGAACTTACTCCTCTTTAACAATCGTTTTTGACAACTCATCACTTTTGTTGCTATCCTCTTATTAACATCCAATTCATTTGAACTTACTAACCGTATTTTGTTTGACAAATTTAATGTATACACACACACACACAAAATAACCATATATATTTGCGATTGTACAGCTTTGAAAATGAATTCGCCGAAAAGAGACTCTTTGCATCGCAGAAGCCCTAGCCATCCAGTTGATTTCAATATTGTCAAAATCAATTTTATGACCTGATTTTATAGCGTGTAGACCTATGGCTGATGATTTTTCAAGCTTTTCTAGTTCAATTGGATTTCTCGGTGGTTGAACTGAAGCTCTATGGAGTTCATTTCTTCTGATTTTGATTTCTCGCGATGTCCGTCCTATGCATATCGCATCACATTCCGAGCATTTCATCTTATATACACAATTAGATAGAGAATCCTTAGGGATTGGTCTTTTATATGGACAAGGTTGCTTTGTAGTGTGTCTGATGTTTTGAAGAAAACTATGATATAGTACTTATTGAGGACTCTTCTGATATCGTCTGATGTCTCCGCTCTATATGGAATGACAACTGTTGAGGCCCATGTTTGATATTTCTTCTTTTTCTTTCTCATCTGTTATCAGAAAGTGTGCTCGTCTAAGATGACTTGAAATAACTGATACCTTTACGCTGATGGGGTGTGATGATCCGAAGTCTAAATATTAACTGGAGTAGGTTTTCTTCCTGAATATAGGTATACTAAAATATCCGTTTTCCCTCCCCTTAACTAGGCAGTCTAGAAATGATAGTTTACCGACGTTTGATTCTGCCTCCGAAGTAAACTGGATTCCGGGAGATAGGTTGTTCAGTTTCTCCAAGTATGAACTGTGTAGATCTCGTTTTAGTACTACAAAAGTATCATCTACTTATCTTAACCATATTTTAGGAGTGAGTATTCTTGAAAAGATGTTATTTTCGAATTTATTCATGAAAAGGTCGGCAACTATTGGGGAAACTGATGAAGCCATAGCAACACCATTTGTTTGTCTATATAAATTCCCTTTAAATGTAAAATAATTACTTTCTAGACAGAATTTCAAGCTCTTAATTGTTTAACTGGTGTCTAGTGGACATCTTTGTGGTAGGGTTGTATCTGATTCTAGTAAACGCAAAATGATATCAAGACTTTCGGTAGTGGGAATACTAGTATATAATGAGTTAATATCATAGCTTACCATAATGTCTTCTTTATTAATTTCTCGGTGTTCTATTTGGGATTTGAAATCAAATGAATTTCTCACAATATTTTGAGTGTCCTTTTGTAGTGGTTATAGTATCGAGAGTAAGTATTTAGATAGGTTGTATGTCGGTGAGTTGGTGAAATTCACTAGTGGTCTTAATGGGACTGTGGGTTTATGTATCTTTGGTTGACCGTAGAATCTTGAAGGTACATAAGATTTTGGTTTTAGTTCTTGAAGGAGTCTGTTGGTGTGCGATTTCATGTTGTTGAACTCTGCAGATTTCTTCTTTGTTTATTCATTCATATAGTTAGTTAAATTGGCAGAGAAGAAAGCTGCACTGGACGAAGTTCAGGCTAAATTTCAAGCTCTACAAGACCAGTTGGATGAAATGCAAAAGAAGAAACAAGACCTAGAAGACAACATTGATTTATGCAGTAAAAAATTGGATCGTGCTGAAAAGCTGATCAGTGGATTAGGCGGGGAAAAAACACGTTGGACTGAAGCGGCTGCAATGTTAAAGGTTAAGTTTATTATTATCATCATCATTACTTTGCCCAATAGGTTCGTTGATTTTATGAAGATTTTTCTTCTATCCCTGTCATCGTTCAGCTGAATGCTCCTTTGAATCCTTGATAATTTGACAATAAAAAGTGCTGAATTAGTTTCACCAAACACTTCAGTTAGTGTCCTACTTGCCCAGCGTTTGCGTGCGTGGTTGAATTGCCTGAGTTTGTGAAGGCATAACCTTTTTTGACATTTTAAATTATTATTATTGCCTTGGGTTACGAATGGAACAGGGGGCTTCATTAGCGCATGCCCATTTCTCCAGTTTTAGGCAGTTCTTTACAGCTGCCTCCACGACTGCCCATAAGCGTCCATCTTCTCCCCACACGATTGCCTCCTTGTCAAACTTGGACTCATACCTAACCCGTCGTTTCCTATTTGAGTTCCTATCGAGGGATTGCAATTGATGTCATTTGACGGTCTCCTCAGTGTTTGCCCGGTGTATCTCCACTTCCTTCGCCATATTTGTTGAGCAATGGATTCATGATTGGTTCCTTCTCAGAGCTCTTTGTTATTAATCCTTTCTGACCTAGCATAGAGTGAAGGCAACTGTTGATAAAAGTCTGCAGCCCGTTCGAAATGCCGTTCCTAAATATCCAGGTCTTCGAACCGTATAGAAACACTCATCTGACATCAATGCTGAAAATAAGAAACCTGTTCTTTAAGCTGAGTACAACAAATTTCCGCACTGATTTCAGATTTCTGAATGTCTGTCTTGTCTTTCCGATCCTGTCTGGCTTTAACAGTTTCAACTGTTCCTCTTGACTGTAATTGAAACGATGCTTTCTAGACACATGAAGCAAGTAATGTCTTTTAAATTTCTCCCATTATTAGGGACTGATGCTTGTCGCTGCTTTGTTAGTTGTCGTCATTACCTTCGTCTCTTCTATGTTAATCTGAAGTCCTGTTTTTGCTGCTTTTTCCGCAAACGAATTGGTTTTCGCTTGTAGACCTTCGAGTTTGTTTAACATTACAGATAAATCATCCACAAAGTCCATATCTCCTGTACTCTTCTTATCAGTTCAACGCACTCCTGCCTTCTCTCCGGATTATCCAGTTCACCACAGTTAGGAATATCATCGATAAGTGTAGGAAGCGTAGCCTTACTCCTGTCTTCACTTCAAAGACTTCGCTGAGTTTTCCATTGTGATTCAGTTCACATGTGGTATCATCATGTAGCCACTGAATGAGGCTGATAAAGATTCGAGGCACTCCGTAGTGTTGAAGTAGTTCCCAAATCACTTTGAGGCCAACGCTGTCAAAGGCCTTTTAAAATTCGGTGAAGTTGAGGCAGAGTCTTGACTCCAAATCTATGTTCTGTTCAATGAGGATAGGTAGCGTCGCAGTTTGGTCTACATATATTTGCTTTTCCTGAATCCAGCCTGTTCCACAAAAGAACTTCTGCATCCATAGTCTCCTCTGGATGACATGACTTACTGCTAAGCTTGATGTAGACAACAACATGATTCTTTACTAGTTCTTGTAGAAACCTAAGGGAAACTTCTTTCGTTCGTCTTGCCACTGAACGTATCCTGACCAAAGCTAAATACAAACACCCAGTAAAACAAAATTAGTAAATCGGGATAAACAACGAATTACTCTTTTGCCAGTAGAAGTGTTTATCTGCATTAATGTCCTGGTGATGCGAATACAACTACAACATCAGAGGTGTAATCAATAGAATATCGATCCAAAATAGTTCTGTACGGATAGACACTATTTAAGGAAATATCATAACAATCTTGCTAAATTACTTCTGAACAACTCATCGCAGCTATGTTTTCTGCAGGACATATGGATGATATTGCCTACAAAAGATACTTCCAGGATTAAATTGTCAACGGAACTAATTCGGACGACTGCTAGTCGTCAGCTGTCTTTATTTTCATACATGCGTTGGCAGATAATGACAGGTATTATCCAACATCCAGTCACCTGAAAGCTGATGCTGACAAACCTTATCTCGAGAAATACTCATCGTTTTTATCGCAAAATAATATTTTACACAAAACTCACAAAATGCAGTGGTTGAAACAGTCAGTTTGAAACATAATCAACTCAGTAACAGAACTCTAGATGGTAGTGTTAGAACGTGGTGAGGGTAGAGGAATTTCAGCATTTCGGACAGATTTTAAATTACAAATACTGACAAGGTTAAGTACATGTACATGTTAAGCGATTTCTAAAATTATGCATTGAATCCCGTTTTACTTTGTGTTCTTTTCCTACCAGGAAAGATATGTTAATATCATTGGTGATGTTTTGCTAAGTGCTGGAGTTGTTGCTTACCTTGGCCCGTATACTGTCGACTTTCGATCCGGTATCCAAAATGAATGGCACGAATTATGTCAGAAACTAGAAATTCCATGCTCAGAAGTATTTCGCATTTCAGATGCTCTGGGGGATCCAGTGAAAATTCGATCATGGAATATCGCTGGTCTACCGGTGGACAGTTTTTCCATAGATAATGGTATAATTGTTACAAATTCTGACAGATGGTCACTGTGTATAGATCCACAAGGTATGGTTCCTAATTGGTTCTGTAAAATACTTAGTAGGCGAAATATGTGTAGAATACTCTTTTCCTAATTATTAGAATTAAAACAAACAGGAAAAGTTAACAAGGAAACTCATGGTATTTTGATGGGAGACAACTGCACATTCTGTCGCATGCATTACAAAGAAGAAAAATTGGCAGCGTTAAGTTGCGATAATTGTAACTTCAATAAAGATGTTAAATTTGTGGCGGGAACTCAAAAATATGATACACCATCTATTCACTTTTATACTGACATATTTATATTATTTTATTATTATTGTTCCCTTGGGTTCCTAGTGGAACATAGGGCTTCAATTGCACGTCTCCACTTGCTTCTATCTTCTGCTGTTTTTTTTCACTTGCATCCATGTCAGTCCATACTGTTTCAACTCTTCTTCACACGATCTCCTCCATGTCACTCTCGGACGTCCAACTCGCCGTCACTTCCCTTTCGGGTTCCACTCGACGGCCTGACACGCGATGTCACCCAGCGGCCTGCCCAGCGAGTGTCCATTCCATCTCCACTTTCTCATGCATATTTGTTGGGCGATTGGTTCCTATTTTGTTTGTTCCCATAGTTTCTTGTTGGTGATTCTTTCCGGCCAACTGACCTTCAGTATAGAACGAAGACAGTTGTTGATAAAGGTCTGCAACAGGCTGTTGGAAATATTCTTTGTGACCCGCCAAGTTTCTGATCCGTATAGAAGAACTGACGTTTATATTGAAAATCCGAATTTTGTTGTTGATGCTAAATGACGAAGATTTCCAGATTGGCATATTTACTGATCTTCTTTCGGGGCTTATTGACATTAGTTTCATGTTGTGTCAATAAGATATATTGTGACTCAATCACTTATACTACAGAAAAGCCTCTGAAATCCAAGTTTCTGGAAATAGATTAGGTAAAATAAACGCGCACGTCTCGAAGGGTTCAATCCCCGGGCGAAATACTCCTAAACCTGGCTTAACAGGCAGTAAGCCCAACAAAGAGGGAAGGTTGGGCGTCAAACTGCCAACTTCATGCCGTAAAAAGAATGACACCACTGTCACTTAATAATTCAAAGCTTGAAGCCCTATTTTCCACTGGGAACGCAAAGGAATAAAATATTAGTAATGACAAAACAAATGCAGGTACATCTTCCAGTTCTCCCAGTGTTTCTGGCTTGGTGTGTGCACACACTAACTTATAGGTAAAGCCTGCAGTACTCATTAGTGCGTTCCATGTAAACAAACTAGTTTAACTGCTGGAAACATTCGGTTTAGTAGTGACTTTGGTATTCATTGAAGCACACCAGCAACTGGGTCAGCTTTTCATAGTACTCAGATGAGCACAGATTTCATTTCAGAGTTGCCAATCGTCACTATCGCGTAAAAATATTTTTGTCACCGGTTTCTTGAATCAGTTTCTCAACCCTCATTTACGCAATACATTTCGAATAATATAATCACACATTTACTTGCCAATTCAGTGTATATAAAAAATAAAGGCCAAATAAAGTAAATAAAGTGACAAAAAGGATTTAAGAATAATTGACTACACGAGGTTTGGTTATCTAATCAAATAAGGATTACCAAGGAGGGTTAACAGTAACAATAAATTGTTTTTATACAGAGAGCGGGGGAGGGGGTCTTAAGTTTACGGATACCTATCGCCTCAGCGTCTTTCAATAAGCGCCATTGACCATTTTTATAGATGACATTAAGACCTGTTTCGACACCAATCTTATGATTCATATCAATTAGATGTTGGGCTATAGATGAAGTTGGTATTCTGCCACCTGCGTCTATTCATTTTTCACTATTCATTTGTCTTTCTAACCATTTCGGTATATGCTCTCCCACCCTCATATGCAAAGTGTGAATACTCCTCCCTATGTGTGGACACATACACATACACACACGTAAATTCGTGTATTGTGTGTGATGTGACACAATCACTTGTGCACTTTTGAGGTTTATAGTGGAGCATATTTTTGGCTTTTTCAATAATTTTAAGCACGACATCATAATAAGTCCTACGGATGATCAAGTTTAATCTCTGTCTTAAAATCCCACTATTTCCTTCCCCATTGTAAGGTTATTTAATGAAAAATCTCTCAAGGACAAAGTAGATTGTAGGTTTTAAAACTAACTGGCTTTGACACCAGTTTAAAAATTTAAAAGGATATCTGCCTTCAATAAGAGTATCTATCAATATTTTATTTCTATCCTCTATAACATCAGCTGTACAAATACTCTGAATTCTCTTGAATAAGCACTTTACTAAACCTCTCTTATGCAGCAGTCGACAGAAGCTGTGGAAATTCAAATATTGCCAAGGCCAAGTAGGATATCTAACGATCATCTATCCGACTTAGTAGTATCTCTAAAAATAGAAAATTGGTTGCGACATTCTTCCTCTCATGTAAAACTTTTATGATCTTTTACGGAGTCGAATCTACCTAGTAGATGACTCGCATCTTCGTGATCATCTCATCTGGAAATTATATATATATATATATATATATACATATCTCCTATAGAAGGGCACCTTAGCACTTAAATCAAGGGACAAGTTTTTAACATAAGACATAAACATTTGCTAAGAAAGGTCCTAATGGACTCCCCAATGGCGACACTATCCACTTGTTGGAAATGTTCACCTTCAAACGTGAAATGGACGTTGTCAGTACATAATGGTAATAAATCTTTGAAATAAGTTAAAGGGAAAAGGGATGAAAAAACAACTGGAAGATATATAGTCAAAAAGAATATTAACAGTCTTAATCAAAAGTACATTAGTAAACAAGGAATTAACATCGAAAGAATACATTTTCCTATCTTTTATGTTCAAATCCACATGACAGTCAACAAGTTCAAATGAATCTTTCATAGTAAACTTACATAGTCCATTGCGTACTGGACTTACAATATCAGCTAACCATTTTGCTAAATTATGTGTAGGAGAGTGACACATTGATAGAATTGGACGTAATGGATCATCAACCTTACGAATTCTCGATAATTCGTAAAGGCTTGGAAAGTCGCATCTATTGGGTTTTAATGAATTAACAACCATGCCACGAAGTTTTACTAAGTGAGAAGTTACTTTTCCTTCCGATTTTCTGATATCATCAGAAAGAACATCGGCTATCAGTTTGCTTTCGTCATTAAGAATGGATAATATCTTTGTTTTATAATCACTTCTGTCCATCACATTATCAGTTTTAAAAATATTCATCATTACTAAAGTTGTTGTATTTCCCGGTGAATGAAAACCAACATGATGTTGTTTCCACTGACGCTTCGCTACTTAATGCTAATAACTTTATCAGAGTATTATTAAACCATAATTTATAAAATCTCAGCCTATATGTAGCGACCTTAATCATCGTCCTTTAGAATCAGGTGATTTTTATGTTGTCAGGCTGGTCAATCGATAAAGATAACAAAACCATGTGTATATTGTTGGATTGGATAAGGGTATGATATTATATCAGCACCGCTACGTAATTCCTTTGTTTCCAACTTGAATTACGGAATTGATGACACTATTTAAAAGCTACCAATTGTTTTTAATCCTCATTAAGCCTTAATACCTACAATTCACAGGATTTCTGACCAACTTTCCTACAGGAGTAGTTTAGGATTTCCTATGGTTGGTCTGCCTTGCACTTAATTGTGACCAGTATAATATATGCAATGCTAATTTAAAGTTATTCACTCTGGTTATTCAAAATCTTTTTGAATCCACTCTAGGTCAAGCGAATAAATGGATTAAAAATATGGAGAAGGACAATAAATTACAAGTTGTAAAATTGAGTGATACGCATTACTTACGAACGCTGGAGAATTCCATCCAATTCGGTATGCCTGTATTAATGGAGAATGTTGGAGAAGAATTAGATCCAATCTTGGAGCCTATACTTCAACGAGTACTGTTTAAATTACAAGGAACTTGGTGTATACGTCTAGGCGATAATGTGCTTGAATACAATCCAGGCTTTCGTTTCTATATCACTACACGATTGCGTAATCCACACTACCTGCCTGAAATCTCTGTTAAAGTTTGTCTGATCAACTTCATGATTACACCGCTTGGTTTACAAGACCAACTGTTGGGCATAGTGACAGCTGAAGAGAAACCTAAACTGGAAGCTACTAAGAACCAGTTGATTATTGAATCAGCTGATAATAAGCGTCAGTTGAAAGAATTAGAGGATAAAATTCTAGAAGTGCTGAGTACATCACAAGGCAATATATTGGAGAATGAAACAGCCATCAATGTATTGAGTTCGTCAAAGAAACTAAGCGAAGAGATTACCGAGAAACAAGCTGTAGCCGAGGTTACTCAACTGGAAATTGATGCAGCACGTAATGGATATCGTCCAGTTGCTGAGCATGGTTCTCTCCTATTTTTCTGCATAACAGATTTATCAAATATTGATCCTATGTATCAGTACTCACTGACATGGTTTATTAACTTGTTTTTATCAGTAAGTAATTAACTTATTTTTCTGTATTTTCTTTCAAATCTACCTATTCTACTCACATTCAAGGCAAGGGACTTTGTCATGGGATGTTTATCAGGGATTTGATATGCACATATAGGAGAATTATGCATTGATCTTTTCGTGTTGTGCACCACTTTCGCCCCTACGTATTGTGTTTCTCTGTCTTCTTTTCGTGTCTCTCATGTACTGCCTCAATTTGCTGGTTAGTTTATCTGCTCTATTTGACTTGAAATGCATCTCTCTACAGTTTGATATTTTTTGGCGATTAACGTCCCCTTACGTATTACTGAAAAATCGTGTCAGCAGCACACGCTCCATTGCTGACTGAAGTTTGTTGGTGATATTTGAAATCCCAGCCAATATATATTTCACACTGAAACACTGCGGTGTGAAGTGGTAAAATGTGATAATCTAACAGGTGCTCGATTTTGTGTGCTGTGTCTGTAAGACTGGGGAAACTCATGTTAAATTGGAGACCTCAGTTCACATCACCCACAAATTATTTGCTTTTAGTATGCTAAATTGCATGACCAACTCTGATTTTAGCTTAAATGTTGCCTAAAAATGTGGTCACTGGTTATTTTTGTACTCATAAAGTTGGTGTGGGTGATTGTTTTTTTGAAGATAATCATTTTATGGTAATAACCACTTCAGCGGGTAACCATACTGGGGTAATAATATCATTCAGCGAAGAAGACGGTTATTCCTTTCCATTTTGAGTGGGACATAGAACTTCAAGCTAGAGTTTTGTGGTTTCGCCCAACCTTCACTCTTTACAAGGCTTACTATTGGCTAAGCTAGATTAAAGAGAACGTCAACCGGGATCGACTTTATAGATGGCATGTTTCTAAACCGATACAACTGTCTCCAATTCACTTATAATCAAACGTCGTGCACACGTTGAAGGTACCACTCTTATTCAGTGCAGAACTGTGTCTTACTCAATGATACTTTTTATTAATGTAGTCCATATCCTGATCCCCACTTGTCCTACTGAGCAAATTCGTCAACCAGCCAGCCTAACCATTTATCTGTACCTCTCGGTTTCTACTGCATACTTGTGAGTTATGAATTTCTTGACACCTTAGTTAAATTCTCCAACACGGACCAGTGATTATCAGTTTTTTATTAATGATTGCAAGAATTATGAACTTTGTAATGTCAGAATACAAACCGTTGACTAACCTTCGTTCATATGAAATATATTTGAAAACAGTATTCACGCAAGACTGTTGTTACTCACAGAATCACTGGATTCGTGAAAGGTCTTCATGATCCAATCAATCACTTCTTTAACTAAGCCGTTTGGTACAAATGCAATCTATTGTGATTTGGAAACACTGTTGAATTGTCTTAACGACTCGAATCCAACAGAGTAGCTGCTTAAAAGACAGAAACATTCCATAGGAAATCATTATCGACAAAGGCGCATGCAGAAACATTTATTTCCTGATACAAACTTAAAACAAGCAACAAAGTTTAAGAAGGCAGGATTTAATAAATTCACCAATTTCGACAGAACTGTTCACCTGGATACTCCACATACAGAAACATTGGGAGGTATGAGACTCATAAGTAAATAAACTACATTGAATCAATCATGCAAAATGACAGGTGTGAATGTTTTTCAGCCCATGTTCAAATATGTGAAGAGAAGAAAGTATGGGAGTTTAAAATCAAAATCAAATGCATTGCGGTTCAATTACATCACTTGAAACGAGTTAAGATAATGGTAATTATATAAGAGAGTTTTAAATGAATCAAGAATAATAATAATAATAATACGGAGTACAATGAAGTGTTAATAATATTAATAGTGATAATAATAACAGGTAATAAGTAAAACGTATTACCATGGTAGGTTCAGAGTGACCGCCATTTCCTTCTCTGCACAGAGGCCTGGTTTATAAACTCGAACCGCACAAGCCTCTGCAACTGCTAGAATCTTCCTGTTTGTTTGTCTATTAATAACAGTGAATGAATTGACAGCGTCGATATCATGTCCGTAGTCCACAAGGTGCTTTTTTATTGGACTTTTAGGGACTTTAACTTCAGCTGTTTTCAGTCACTTTGGCAAATGCTCCATCACGCGAGTAGACAATCGCCTTTCTGTACGACCTACGTATTTGCTTCCACAAACGTAGTTTGAAGTGTCCGGGATTGGCGACTGATCTTTCCCAAATTTTTGAAGCACTCACTTAGTTCTGTTAAGGAACACTAGTTTTGTAGCATAATAAGTTCTCTTGATAGCTTTATCAAGTCTTCGTTTGACTACTTCTTTTACATCATCTCCTTTGAATGACAAAGTGATATAGACAGATTATTTCGGAAGTGTTTGGATAGTTTTGCAGGGGCTCATTTTGTTAGAGTATTTATTGATGAAGTTCTCAAGATATCCATTCTTAGATAAAATATCCTTCAGAGTCTTTATTCCATATTCATTTGTACTGTCTGAATAAAATTTTTCTTGCTTTATTGAACAGTGTTATGACTAATTTCTTTTTATGCTAGATTGGAACAAAACTGTCCCGTTCATGAAGACTTTCTAAATATGGTTCATGCGATTGTGCCATCAGTCTCTTTCACTAGAGAAACATCTATCAATTTAGTTGAATCATTTTACTCGTGCTCTATTGTTAAGTTGAGATTCAGATGGCATGAATTGAATTTTTATTAATAAGTCTTCAACTTTTGACTTCATTCCTTTGTTTCCAAGTGGAACATACGGCTTCAAGCTTTTAGTGTGTCAGTAGCGATGGTTCTGTGTTTTTTATGTTATGGAGTTACTGACCTCATCCTCGACATTTTCTCTTATCTGGGATTACGACCACCTAGTTAACTAGGTTTTTATTTAGAATTAGTTAGCTGGGAAGGAAAATTGGTTTTCGTCAATGGCTAAAGCACTGACGTCACTTTTGAATTCAATCAATATTTATTCAAACTTTGATACAAAATATTTGTACAGTGACACTTGCATAAAACCTGCATTCTCTTGTTACCCAATCAGTTTGCATTTGTTCACTTGAAATAAACAAAACGGAGTAAGTGGAGTTCCCTTGAGCTTCAGTTATGATCATAAGTGCCAAACTTATTCAATGGCAGACTAAATAATAAAACTCAAGTGCCTGACAACTTGATCAGTCTTAGTGCTATGACAACTAATGAAGCCTGACAACAAGTACAAATAGTTCACCAAGTATTTGCCAACATATTCCACCTTTAATATCAATAAAACATGCTGTCACCTACTGAAAAGGAAAGCTAAATTATGCAAAGGCCAACTGCTTCACTGAATATCCGCCGAAAGAAAAAAATGCGGAGTTACATGGCCTCGAAATGCTTCTAGCAGGATGAAACCAAGTGGAAATAAGGGTAAACGTTGTCACCTCCAACAAACTGTGTCCAGACGAAGCATGATTAAACTAGATGATGTCAAGCAGTCACTGAGTCGTGTGGGAAAGACAGAGTAGATTGCGTCTTCGTGCTTTATTTAAATTTCATTATGTTTCTTTCCTCTACTTTAATGAGTGTAACTGTGTGAAGTAAGCTGGATCGATTAACTTTGGTAGAAAGTTCTGCGTTTATATACATATATATATATGAACAAGACATATAAGCGAACAATATTGTTTTCAATTAGATCTTCTTCAGGCTTTACTCTAATTTACATAAATTTATATATAAAATTTTAACCAATGACGGTGATTTTGGGAATCAAATAATAATCTTAATAGTCTTAATAATAATAATTAAAATAATAATATTTTTTTTTTGATTACAGCTTGATGCCACACCGTATTTTCAGTACAGGTATGGCATTTTCAGCATGGATATCGGTAGCCCAAATTTCACAGGCCGACCATAGATATCGGGTGTGAGTCGGCAGGGGATCGAATCCCGGACCATGTGCATGGTCGGCGAGAGTCCTAACCACTGTGTGGTAAATGTTTTGAACGTAGTTAATAACGATGATTATAATGATAACAAAATATTGATAATAAGGTTTATGCAGGTGATAAGAATAACAAAGATAGTATATGTATATAAGTGTATAAATAAATTGGGTCAAATCTTAAAAGGTGAAGTGGAACGATAATCAGAGTTTAAATAAATATCATAAAAGTACGAAGGAGATGGAAAATAAGAAAGGGTGGGAGGGTTTTGAATACAGTTCACCTAGGCCAAGGGAGAGACAAAGGTAGAACAAACTTCTTTTGTATGCAAAGACTAGGATTGTTCTCTCGAATTCCCATAGCTTCGGCTAGGTGTAAAAGACGGTTTCTGATTCCATTCGAAAGACTCGATGGAATACGATAGATAACTTTGAAAGCACTATTTTTGTCCACTTGGTGACCGCTATCAATCAAATGAGCCAAAATAGAACTTCGTATGGATTTTATTTGACCTTTTCCGAACCATGAAGGAAGATGCTCATTAATGCGTTTGTTCAGCTGTCTAGTTGTTCGCCCTATATAGCTTTCTCCAAATGCATAAACCTTATTATCAATATTTTGTTATCATTATAATCATCGTTATTAACTACGTTCAAAACATTTACCACATTATTATTATTATTAAGACTATTAAGATTATTATTTGATTCCCAAAATCACCGTCATTGGTTAAAATTTTATATATAAATTTATGTAAATTAGAGTAAAGCCTGAAGAAGATCTAATTGAAAACAATATTGTTCGCTTATATGTCTTGTTCTAATATTATAAATGGGAATATTTAAAGATATATATATGAGCCATTTCAATCCGATTCGCAGTCGGGGTCTTCAGAAAATCAATGACAACGTTTTTGATGGAATAAGTGGGACTCATCGTTGTATTTTCATATCTCTTATTATTTCAATTATTTCATCTCTAGCTATATCCTCGGTTTTCTGCTCACTTTTCCCATTTGCCTTATTGTCAAGTAGAAAAAACTGACCTGATCCCCTTGCCTATCATTACAGTTACCTGAATGTCAAGCATGATAAACTGAAGAGTCTTAAAATAAAAGTCATATTTTGACAAATGAAAATTTTATTTGCATCTTTTTGACTGCATACAATAATTTTTACATGGCACATTCTTTATTGTTAATCTAGTCTATTTCGAACAGTGAAAAATCGCCAGTTCTGGAAGAACGTATTGAACTGCTGAACAATCATTTTACCACAAGTGTTTATCGAAATATTTGTCGGTCGCTATTTGAAAATCACAAATTACTCTTTTCGTTAATTATGTGTTATTCCCTGTTAAAAAATAAGTAAGTTAATTCAGAAATTCAATGAGTACAATTTTTTGTTGTTGTAAGAACCTTCTGACGTCTCATTTGATTACATTGCTACTATTAGTGGTAGTTGTGGGTTGAATGCAGGTGAGAACATAACACTGTGAAGGTATTTTTCATTCGACCACCAATTCTGAAACAAGATAAATCAACAAACCACTTCATTTCACAGGATCTAAGAATAATCACACTTTCATATAGACGTCAGACGTGTGTTTTTTGTACATCCGAATACAGATAATTTGAAAATTATTCAGAACTAGGGTTTTTATTCGGTGAAATAACTTTTCGGTCAGTTGTATCAAGTTGAATACGAGCTTTTACATAGTAGTAGCATAAAGCTGTGCTTCCTGATGACAGAACATTCTAGAAATAAATGGAAATAAGAGCACTTATCGCGTCGAACTGAAACGACAAAACAACAAAACACGGAAAGGGCGTGCAGATTTCATTATCTTGGGACATTATTTGGCAGATTCAAACTCCTGACGTCTTAAACTGAACTTAATAAGAACAAAATGGTATCAGCTAGTCTAGAATTTATACAACTCAAGCGGTGGATGCATCTGTACTAGCATTTAAGACTCTTATTAACAGTAGCCTTAGCTTGATAATGAAGAGCAGATAAAGAGCCGGAAAACACCAGGCCAACCAGGAACCCAACAAATATGCAGAAGAAATTGGCGATGGACTGGACATACACTGAGGAGAATGTCGAGTGACCTCACATGTCAGGCTGGCCCTCGAGTGTAAGTCGAATGAAAGGTGATGAGTTGAGTGTCCAGGGGGTCATTCATATTGAGGAGATCGTGTGAGGATTAGCCGAAACCTCACAGGCAGTCGGGTAGCCAACTGCATAAAAAGGGATAAAACGGAGGTGTTGTGCTGAAGCTCAAAGTTTCACGCAGTCCCTGAGAGAATAATAGGAACAGTTTAGGACTTGGCAGCCAGAAGAGTTATCTTCAAGCAACCAATTTTTTAATAATCAAATTATATTACCGGTAATACCTATTATTATTGCTATTGTTGTTAAACAGAAAGATTTTGTCTAAATAAATGGTGACCATTAAATGTGTTCATTTGTTCATACTGTTATTATCAGAGAAAAAGTGGATGAAACGGTTTGGCGTTTCCTGTTAACTGGTGGCGTTGCACTTGACAATCCACATCCAAATCCATGCCCTGATTGGTTATCCGACAAATGTTGGTCAGAAATTGTTCGTGCTACAGAGCTACCTGGCTTAGACGGATTTATGGATAGTAAGTAGTATTAATTATTTGTCAATATAAAGGGATGCAATAGGGAAATAGTTAGTGGTAAAATAAACTAGCATGTATATTTAGATAGCTTCTACAGAAATTATACAATTATACCTAATTTGCTACAATTTGAGTTGGTTAATTCATATCTCTCGCTAAACCTTCCACAATGTTTTATATGATGTCTTCATATGTAGAGGTGTTTCCCTATTCACGAAGAAATACTTGCAGTAAATTGAACTGGTGAACATCCTCAAGTCCTAATATAATTAATAATAACGTTACTGAGATTTATCGTTACTGATAGTTGGTTGGTTAGGAGTGACGCAGTTTACAATAGGTAACCCTAAGGCCTTCAAGTAGGTAAGCCTAATGTGCTAAATGCGAGGATACGCTGACAGACTGCACCACATGAAGAGGCAGCTGTTCGATTAGTCCTCATTCTGATAGATTATTCAAGTGGTTTAGATTTCTTGCGAAAATCTCTGGGATTATTTACTTCCTTTAACTCTCAGACTTTTATGTATATTCTAATGTTCACTTACTGATGAAATAGCATTAAAGTTTGTTTAGAAAAAAGGAGATTTTTTCAAGTTACCATACTGTGTAACTCCGCACAAAAATCGCAAACAGTAAAAAATGACGCAACGTAAGACACACTGGCGAAATTAACAGAGTGGTGTGGTGATGATACGTTAAGGTGTTTAGAACATGAATAGTGGATGTGCCTGATGATCAAGAAAGATCTGGATGGCTGTGGAAGAGTGTAGAAGTTGACTTCTCCTTGTGTGACCATACAAACAAAAGAATAACTGTTTGAGGCCAGTCCACACTGCCTTTTTGAAGTGCTATCTCCAGTATCATATGTTTGGAGATCTCACTACCAGCTACGATCGCGGCAAGGGAAGTCAGGATGCGTATTTTTCGTAATCGACCTTTTCTAACCAATCCCTTACCAGGACAGGGACGCAACGTAGCTATTCTGCTAGTAATTTAAGGTAAACAGCTTACTGCCATTACGTCTCTACTCATCATCACTGAGACTTTGCTCTCAGATCGACTATGTAATGTTAGCGATCTATGCTATCTACGTTATCTTTGTGTGTTGTATGGGGTGTAGCTATTTGAACTGTTGCACTGCTGTGCAAAATTCTACACTGGGAACTCAACCAGCCAGGTATATAGTGAATACTATTTGTTTAAGCTAATTTGCATGTCCCATTGAATAATTAAATGGAACCAAAACGCTCGTTCTCTATTGATATGTCGGCTGCTAGTACAAATGCTACGAAGATTGAAGATTAACATTATGCAAGTGAGAACACTCACTCACTGATGATGAGACATCCAGCTGGAGAGGTCCAGAAAGATCGAGATGCGCATCCTGGAGTCCACTGCTAGTTGTCACCAACCAAATAAGATCATGGAGTTAATACATACCCGTCATCATAAATGATTTTCAACTAACATTAAACATCTCCAATCCTTTATTTTTAGCAGGGGACACTACTTAATATTAATAATGAGTAGTCAGTCGGAAGACGTTCAGTATTTTGAAGGAAAATCCTAAAAATGAACACAAGTGTATCATTTCACTTAATTTTGTTTTAATTTTACCCAAGGCCTTGGTAACTGTTCTCTTACGTCCCACAGTCCACAGATAGATACTTGATGCATTTATTCCCCTTTACTGAAACCCAACCTCTGAGCTGGATGGTTTAGTTGAGAAGCTTTCATTGCCTTACTAGGCAAAATCTTCAGAGCATACTTCAATTTGAAGTGAACTTTCAAATTTCTCCACGAATTTACCAGTCATCTCTGCTGGTAACCTTGAACGTGACTGGTTGTTTTCGTGATGGTACTGATTGTTTCTTTGACCTGAAGTTTAACTTTTCTTTCATGTAATTTCCTTCTCATGGCTTGGTAAATCTTGTCCATGTCTATGTTTCTATTGATTGCCAATTCACTTCGATACCAGGCTTTTAGGGATCTTCTGACGATTTTGGCGTTTCCTCTGTCTAGTGGGTGAATGTTATCCCAATCGAATTGGTGTCCATGGTTGTTTCTATGCGATTATATGAGGGCTGTTTATTTAGTTGGGAGTTTTATCTAAGTCGTTTCTTTTGATTATCAGAAATGTGTCATCTACCTAAGGTATCGAAACTTGGGGTTTGATTTTCGGTGAGACTATGTTTTCAAGTCTTTGAATCACAGTTTCTGCAATAAGACCTGATATGACCGATCACATAGGTGTCCCTTTAATTTCCTGATATATTTGGTCGTTGAACTGAAGATACATTTTTAGACATAGGTTTATGCATTCCATCCAACTTGATTGTTGCATTTGTTGTTGCTGACTAATTGCTCCATGGCTGCCGAATCGAAGTATATAGTATTCTGACACCGAAGGATACCATTATTTCTTGGTATTCTGTTTGAATGCCTTTAATCCTCTCTGGAAATTCGATTGCAGATTTGATGGTAAGATCGCAGGATTCCGTCATATGTTACAATTCTCCGTATAAATCTTTGAATAAATTGTATGTTGATGTTCTTTGAAGCGATAAAATTGACCGCAATGGGATGTTTGTGCAATTAGAAGTCACGTGTGTGGATGGATGTCCCACCAACGACAATAGTTGGGGTCGCGCTAAAATCACGAATTGGTAGAAGTTAGAATTCATGAGCCATTGAATCGGGTCCCAGTGGCTGAATGGTATACAAGCTTGCCTTGTAACCGGAAGGTCCTGGGTTCGAATCCTAGTGGGTGCGTACTGCCGATGATTCCCAAAACTAGGATGAAACAGCAGCTGTCCAGTACTCCCTGGTTTTCAATGGTTCTCTAACTGATATCAGTCCGTGATCAACTCGTAAAACATAACTAATCCTTACAAACCAAACTATAGAAAAAAAAGATGTTTGTTTTGTAAATTTTGAGTCTTTCTTAGAACTGGTCCATTGGAGATCAGTCGCCACTGATCTCCGTTGGTGATCTGATCTTTTTTGGTAAGCTTGTTTAGGGTTCTTTGGATGGGACCTGTCGTGAGTTGTCGGTACCCATTTTCATCTTTTAGCAGCTCTTCAGCTTTCTTGGTGTATTTTTCACTGTCCACGAGTACTGGGGTTCTTACTTTGTCAGCTGGTACTATGACCATGTCTTTCCTATTTTTCAGTTTTCTGAGAGCTTTCATTTCCTGTCACTTGAGTTGTGTGTGTTGTTTTTTCTCTTAAACCATGGGTACGATTATCTGGCGTGTCTCTTTATACATATTTACTTATATTCAGACTAATATGCAGCGATCATTGATCAGCCTTGATAAGATCAGTCTTAGCTTCAATGTGATTTAGTGCTGTCTGAGTTATTACCTTACACTGGTATGCATTCTAGCCGCCTTACTTAGACCAAGACTTATAACCTTATAACCTGACTACTCAATCTTGAAGTTCTACTCTAAGAAAGAACTGAAGTGTTAGCCCCAGTTCTATTTACTCAACAGTATCGCTGAGTTAAATTTGTGCATTATTATTGTTCCATTGGGTTCCGAGTGGAACACATGGCTTCAACAACACATCTCCAAATGGTTCTGTTTTTTACTGCCCTCTTTAACAGCGCCCACGATCGCCCGTAATCTCTCATCTCCTCTTCGCACGGTGTCCTCCATATCACTCTCGGACAAACAACCCACTCGTCATTTCCGGTTGGGGCTCCACATGAGGGCCTAGAACGTGATGTCATTCGTCGGTCTCCTCAGTGTGTACTCAATCCATATCCATTTTTCTTACATATTCTTTGAGAGATCGGTTCTTGGTTAGTTTACTTTCATAGCTTCTTGTTGCTAATTCTTTCCGCCAGTCATTTGGTCTTCGATATGGAGCCAGCTAGCGAAAGCGGCTATTGATAAAAATCTGCAGGAGTCTGTTGGAAATGCTTTTCGTGACGGGCAAGCCAAGGTTCTAACCCATATAGCAGCACTAACTGACTGACTTCCGATTTGTGTTGAAAATCCTAGTTTTTTCATTATTCTGAGTGCAAAAGACTTCAAAGCTAATTTCAGATTGATGAAGATATATCTCGCCTTTCCGATTCTGACTGGCTTTGACATCTTCTTCCGACTGCCTGTGGTTGAAAGCGTGCTTCCTAGACAAATGAAGGAAGTAACCTCTGTCATATCCCTCCTGTTGATAGTGATTGGTGCTAGTTGTTGTTGCTATTGGCTGGTAGCTATGTTCATCACCTCCTTCTTCTCTATGTTCACCTGGAGTCTTGTCTTCGCTTCCAGCTTCATCCGCCATTTTGTTGGTTGTCGTCTGTAAGTAAGTCTTCGAGTTTATTTGACATTAGACATAAATCATCCACTCACGAAATCCATATCTTCTAGAGTCTTCTTATCGGTCGCGTGTATCGCTGTCTTATCGCTCCCTGTGCACAGTCTGGCTCATAATTAACTCCACCACAACTAGGGACGTCATCGTGAGTGATAATAGACAGCCTTGTCTTACTCTTGTCTCTACTTTACATGCTTTGCCGAGTTGTCCATTGTGGATCACCTGACACTTACCATTGTCATATAGCTGTTGTATAACTGTTGAAAAAAACCTGAGGCAAGTCACAGTGTTAAAGTATTCTCTAAGTTACTTCGCGATCCACACTATTGAAGGCTTTTCCAAATTTGGTGAAATTGAGGTAGAGCTTTGACTGCCATCCTTTGCTTTGTTCGACGATGAGTTAAAGAGATACTGTAACTGCATCTCGCATCCACCCTCAGCATTTACGTTTCACACTTTCTCTACTAGTTTTATATGTAATAAAGTAGCTTCACTGACATATTGTTTTAAGATTACGTTCTAGATGTCAATTACAGAAATGGTAGTTTATATCTTATAGTGTGGAGGAAATTTGTTTAGTGTTTCCTCTTAGCTTTACTGTTTTACTGAGAACCCTTTAACACTAAATTTTTACAGCTCAACTGTAAAGCTAAATAGTTTGTGATCAACTGAACGAAATGATGTATAAGGAGAAAATATAACCCAAAAATAGTTGCAAATATTAGACAATTAAATAGTGTACCATAAAATAACAACAGAACTAAAGTTTTTAAAATCACCTTATTGTTTGCATGTGTACTTTTGTTCAACCTCCTAAGTATTTGGATGAACTCCGTGTAGCTAGACAGATTGACCTAGACAAAATCTCTTGCTTTAGTCTTAGCGTGGACTGAGTCTGTAGAATTTTTAGTGGATGAAATATCTGTTTTCCCCGGGTAAGTGTGACTTCGTTTATTCCATAAGATTTTACCAACATTAACTCAGAATATGATAGATATTTCACACATGCAGAAGTCCAAAAACTCCTTTCATGGTGATGAAAGTGTTGTCTGGAAGGATGGCGAAATGTTTTAAATAACCATCGAGCCATTAAAACACAATCATAACCGGAAACCCTTACTGGAATATATATATATATATATATATGACATCTCAGACGGTAATTCCTTACGAGTACTTCTCTTCGAATGAATTGATTATTTGAGAATTTTCCAAAGGTGAACGGATGTTTTGGCAAGTTTTCAAAGTCAGTCAACGAATAGAATCTCCGTAGAACTCTTCCTGTTATTAAATCAACTTGAACAAAGTAAGAACAACAAATGTACCAGGGTAATATGACCTCATCTTTCATTATTTCAAGGATTCTTCTTGACTGCCCACAACCTGATCAATACAACTGAAATATAAGTTACATTAAAGATATAAAAATATACTTTTTTCACGATGACAATAAGTTGAATTAAGAGTTAGAAGGAATGACTATGTATATAAGATAGTTAGGTCAATACTCTTGAGCACAGTGTAACAGCCAAATTTATTTGGTTATGGTCTGAACACTCAAAAAACACATCTTTACGTTCTACTATGTAGTCTAGAAAACTTCGTTGAGACATATACTATCATGAAATGTTGCAAACTCAGGGAAAAGACGGTTATTCCCCAATATTTTAGTGGTTCTATTCAACAATAATAGTATCGAAACTCAACAACCCCGTCAGGCAACTATACTATACAGGCAAGGTATGCCTGTAACCAAAGTTCAACTGTTAAAGGTACTTTAGTATTGTGGAGGAGAATATTCCCAACGAAGTGAAATCAAAAGCTATGTCCACAAGAGCCACACTACAAAGCTTCCCATAGAAAGTCACGGGTGAGAATGACCTTCATTTACTCAAACAAACTCACTGTGGTAAACAACACACTGTAAGTGTATAACAAAGACAAAGGCAGGTCAAAAATCAATATGTGATTTGAGAATGTCAAATTAATGGTACACAGTCCAGGGGAAATACACATAACAATTACAAAATTAGTTTAAATGTCTAAATAAGTATCTATATAAAAAATACATCGTTCAGGAAGGATTTTCCAAAGAATTTCTCCGTTACGAACATGGTTCAAAATTTTCGGGCAGAAATAAAGTCTAACTAGAAAGAATTTAACAATATGATAGTTTACGTCATTACAGAAAGTATGCTTTTATAAAATAGAAGAAAAAGAGGGATAGGGTGAGTAATGTTCAGATGAAACAATAGAATTTTCTAAATGGGACGGAAGATACAGGAGAATACATAACGTGATAAAATCGTATACTTTGTTATGTAATTTCAATCATCAGAGTATTGCAAGATTCATCACTGTCTTTTTCCGCATGCATAGCTTTTGTTTTAATCGTAGGCGTTATTGTGATCTGGCCTTCAATTAAACTTCTAGTAAGTGTGTAGAATATCCATCCTCTGACAAAAGTGTTTTTGCCATTACATATGATTTAGGCGTGTAACAAGTAAGATGCCTGTTTACTTTTTCCTCTGTATTTTCAAAGGTGTGCAAAACACTCCAATACAATGGAAAGCAATGTATGATGATTTGGAACCACACAGATTCTCAATTCCGGGTAAATTTTCAAAATTGGATGGTCTTGAAAAGTTGGTTGTATTAAGATGTATACGACCGGATAAAGTAGTTCCCGGTATTCAAGTACGTTTTTCAAATTGTCATGTTTCCATTTCCTACTGTCAGGTTATATGTATGGATATATATATATATATATACATATATAATAAATCTTCTCTCTCAAAACTGCTTACAGTAATCGTCGAAAACCGCCTTGGTGAGTAATACTGAGGTTAGGCGTAGAGTGTCAGACAAAGAAGGTAAGTCAATCAATCTGGTTGTGAAAGTGAATCGATTGATACGTCTAGGACACGTGCTGCGCATGCCAAGCCATCGCCCTCCTCGACGGGCAATGTCAACTGACAAAGGATTAGGTTGGGAAAGAGTTACAGATGATCAAACTCAAACCTGACATCAATGCATGAAGTCACTGACAAGTAGTTTTAGCCAGCCATGCAGGGAGGTACAGGCTGCTGGACTGGGGTCCTCGGAATGCTAAGTACCAATGGTATGAAACTATTGGTGATATGGTTCAGAATCGATGTCACTGGGACAAATGCATTTGTTCTCTGGAATTTTCTATATCCAATCGACCGTCGCATTTTTTTCAAAATGACTAGTCTTTCTCCAACACATTTCTGTTTATCATAGTCCTTTCAAATTCTTCTCTGCTCTCTCTTTAGTCTACCTTTGTTTGCTGCATGGGATGTAACAATTTGAACTGCTATAATTCTGTGCTACCTTGATATTGTGTTCGGGTGTGCCTAACGCAGTGACCCAACAAGATCCACTGGCTGGGACTTATATTCCTGCAGGTCCTGCCATGCTGGGAAGATTGTCTGGGCAGCAGTTAGACTAAAGACAGTTGCTATGGGGTAATTGGACTCCAGAATCTAAACGAATAGTATCGAATGGCGTAAAGAACCTTTATTCCTCAACGGTAACCATGGGAACGTAGCTCCTGACGCTGCTCTGCTGCCTCGTGGATGACACTCTAAGTCAAAGGCTCGGCGGAGGGGGATTGGTCTCTTACGAAAACCACTTGCTTCAGACCGGGCGCCGGAGCAGTATCCTAACCCTCATACTAATAATAAAATGAAACAACAAACTACGAGTTAATCTGACTACACGCTCATTCTAACGATCTAGAACAATAATGATTTTGTGTTTTAAATTTAAAAAAATAAGAAGTTCCATGTTTAAAGTCAGCCAATCAGCAGGCACACTGAACCAATTGAACGCCGTCTAGCATTATTCAGGTTGAAACTGATGAAGAACAGGTTCACAGCAAAATCGATTTAAAAAATACTCTAAATCACATAGAATGAAACTGAAAAAAAATCAAGAATTATTAGCTCAGTGTTCACTATCTGTGGAAGACATTGCCAAATGTTTACAACTTTATTTAGCATCTTTATCTTTTACATTTAATGACAAACTATACTGTCAGACAAATAGAATTGCAGGGGGATCATAAGCATTTTCACTTGCAGCTAATCTTTATAGGAAAGCTCTAGAAAGAAAGCACTGACTGGTTTTATTTGTCGAACTAAAGTATGGTACAAATATCATTATCACTATTTATTATCACTAGCATCATTATTAAGAAAGTTGAAAAAGAAAACTTTCTTGGATCGGATGATGGAACTCTACACTTTCTTAATTGTCTTGCCGAAAGACATACTGATGGAGAACTAAAATTCAAGTATATGAAGAATAGACACATCTAAAGAAATATTTGAATTCCCGATCTGATCACTCAATAAAAGTGAAAGTCTCAATGTCTTTAAATCTCATGAATAGGTGTAGAAATATTATAACCGTTTTGGTGTGGTTGTGTTCTCTGAGCTGGATGGTTTGGTTGCGAAGCTTTCATTGCTCTACTGAGCAACATCTTCAGCGCATACTTCGATGTGAAAGCTTCGCAACCAAACCATCCAGCTCAGAGAACACAACCACACCAAAATCATCCACCTGAGCTACAAATCTTCTCTATTATATCTATATTATAACCGTTAACGATAGTATGGAGAATGAGATCTCCGATGTAAGTGACATTTTAGTTGAAAATGATTATCTGAAAACGTTTCTTAACCACATTTCCAATGCAAATGACTGGAAAGTCTTGGGTGTCGATGTTAGCTATTCCACATTGGAAAAACACAACTGAATAACTTCAAAGGATACTTGCTTCATATAGCGCTAAAGTCTATTTGAAGCTTCCTGATGCCTTAGAGACAGCTTTGGTGAGTATCAAAGATATATTTCCTAAAATGACAGAACGAACTGTGTCTATAGAATGAAATGGTCGGAAGGTGAGGCAGTAGACAAGTGACAGTCTCAGTGAATGACCACATGCTATGCACGAAACGTTTGCCGAGAGTTGAAGTAGGATTAAATAGTCTAGAAGAAAGATCAGTACTAGCATAAAGAAAGACTAGCCGCTGAAGTCTTGTATGTTTTAACCACAAAGAATGTGATAAGTAGAAGGGACGTGTTAGACTAATCACTTATTTGGGAAACTCTAATGAAACAAAACCGATAGGGGAATTTCACTACTATTTTTTGACCTCTAAACGAGTATCATGATTTCTACTTATGAATTTATGTGTTCACTGTGCAACACACGACATACACAGACAAATATACGTGTGACAATTTGATATTATTCATTATATATATATATATATGCATATATAATGCAGCTGTGGCTACAATTCTCCCGTAGACATACTTTTCAATAAGCTGGTTAGGAAATTCGACAATACTACTGGCAGTAAGCTTCACGTCATACGAAAACTGATGATTGTGCCTTATTCACTTTACCAAGCGTTGGCTAGAATTCATTCCATCGTTTTATTATTGTCATTCCTTAGCAAAGCAGACCAAATCTCTTTCTATAGTTTGAGCTTAAAACCATTATCTAAAGCTAATCGTGAGAGCTGGATGGACATGAATCTCTCAGAGCATATTAATAGCCGAAATGAGTCAGGTGAAACTTCTTCAACTAACTACTAGGGAATACTTAAATAAGACTAGAGATTTTGGTTTGTGATAAATATTTCATAAGAATAATAATGTTTGAATAGTGCGATAGATAAGAACACCTATCGGTGGATTATATGGATTCATTTGATCTCACCAGATTTTCAATCATCACTTGCATACACTCTGAATAATAAATTTAACTGAATCGCGATTTGGTTTTATAAGACAGAGAACAACTGACTGACTGACTGGTTTCAATATAGAATTTTTCACAAATGTGCAGCAGGTCGAGTTTCCATTCTTCCTACCTCCATGTAGCACACAAAGTAGGAGAAGAGAGTAAACAGATATTCAAAAGACAGACAGAGATAATAAACAGAAGTGTGAGGGGAAAAGAATAGTAGTAATCTGCAAGAACAATAGAATTTCAGTGGATATGACAAATCTCAAAGAGTGAATGCATCTATACCATCATCGAGAACGAAGATTTTGAGCCTTGTCACCAACTTTCTCCATCTTTCATTGGCTCTTAACATCCCGACGACTTCAACCAGTTAGTCAGGAAGTCAACAAATCTCTGTGGGGCTTGCTTAAGCCAACTTTTATGGATTTGATTGACTCTTGAAGCCATGTTTTTGTTTGACCACCACGTGCTAGCTCTTTTCCGAAATGATCGATCCATTGTCAGCTGACATTGCCCGTGGACGAAAGCGATCGATGGCTAGGGATGCATGCGAAACACATATCCTAACCATCTCAGTCGATGTAACTTCACAACCTCATCGATTGTTTTTCCCTCCTTAGCCAACACTCGGTGTTTAACCTCAATATTATTCAACACACACCACCGAACACTGGAGATAGAGCGCAGGCACCTATGATCAAAGACGGTTAGTCTTTTCATGTCTTCCACTTTCACTAGCCATGTCTCACATCCATAAAGGAGGAAGGAGCAAACTTCTGAGCAGCACACACGTCCTTTTGTCAATAGCGGGATAACACGTCTACGCCAGAGATGGAGTAAGTTAGAGAGTGCCAATAGAGACTTTTGTATCCTTGCTGAGATTTTGTCAGCGATTAGCCTGTTGGTGCTGATGACGGAGTGCAAAGTTTAGCAGAAGTTAGAATAGTGAATGATAACCAAAACAGAAATACCACATATATTATAGATAGAAGAGTGTTCTGGAATTTTAGTGGAGACAACAACATAGTCTCATGAAAAGTAATTCGACCGAAATAAAGGAGGTCAAGGCCACAAAGATATCAAGAATTAGTAAGGAAACTGATGCATTTACTTACCGAGTTATTACACACACATACACACAAAACTGAAGTAAAATAAAATAAAATGAAGTTTCAGCAAGTTCATATGAATGAGTCAGTGCTTATCAATGGCATTAATAAGGTAGCAACAGTCTCCTTTTGCGCACATGGTTCAAGTTTTATTCTTCAAATGGTCACAGCCTCAGCAATTCGAGGTAATCTTGAGGTGTTCTATCTGTTCAACACTTTAAAGGATTCTATTACATTGATGTGGTGTCCTGTATCAGGCAGGTACCGAGCTATGGCGCTATTTAACTCTGTTGAATCTCTAAGACTTAGACATTTGAGCACATGTTCAGCAATCCTGATAGATAACCGTCTCTCAGTTCTTCCAACGTATATGCTACCACATGTACATGTGAATTCATAAACACAACTGGAGTTAACCAGAGCCAGAGAATGGTCTACTTTGGATTGCGTAGTTGAAAGGGTAGTTTTGTACAGAATGACCAGTTTGGCATTCTTCTATGTTCTCTTCTGGTTATAATTCACTATTCTGAATTCTCGTAAACTTTTCACCTCGTCTCCATTGTCAACATGTTATTTTACTCTTAAATGAAACGAACTGGCTATTCAGTTAAATTTATTATTCAGGTTCTATGCAGCTGATGATTGAAAATCTGATGAGATAAAATGAATTTCATTCTTATTATTATTTTGATAAAATAGGACTTCATTGTACAAAATATGGGTCAACAATTCATTGAACCGCCAACATTTGATTTAGCTGGTTCATTTTCCGACTCCAATTGTTGTTCACCGTTAATTTTTATCCTATCACCGGGAGCTGATCCAATGAATGCCTTAATCAAATTCGGTATAGACTTAGGATATACCGGTGATCGTATACAAACAATATCACTTGGTCAAGGTCAAGGACCTGTAGCCGCAAATATGATTCAACGTGCTATTAAAGATGGGACATGGGTTGTGCTACAGAATTGTCATCTAGCTGTCAGCTGGATGAAATCATTAGAAAAGATATGCGAAGAAACAATTGTGCCGAAAAATGTGGATGTGGATTTCCGCCTATGGCTTACAAGTTATCCATCGCCAGACTTTCCTGTAACAATATTAGAAAATGGTATGTTATTGAAAATAATCTCATGATTCAGCAATAACTCCCCTTTTAATGAGCTTTTCTTTTCTTTTAGTAAGCAGGGCAAAACTGAGTATTTGTTAAGGTGAAACTGTCACATTTTAAGGTACGGTCTTTTCTAAATGACCGAAACTCAAGTATTTTTGGTCTGAACGCGCTAGATTAATCTATATGTATAGCTAGGCAAAGTTATGCGGGTAACACAAATCCGAAACTTATATTCCACCAATCTCAAACAAGGATTAGCGTGATAGAATCTCTTGTACTAATGAGCAATTAGAAATCAGAATAAAAATAGCCACTTAAGGCACATGAGAATTTTATCAGAAACTGTATTTGAGCACATTTACAAGAAAGAAGAATTAGAGAAGTATGTTTGTAAAACAACTGATAAAATTAAGCATGACACAATGAACAAAAAAAGCTCTGTTTAGGAGTACAATTCAAAGGTGACATATTAAACCGTAGGTTGACCAGATTACTTGAAAGAACTTTCAGTGCTGCAGAACTACAAATCAGGCTCTCAACCAGACCGTTACAGACACAGTGCACCAAAGATTAATTACCTAAGATAGTCATATCAATTGGTGTATGCAAATTCAACTGCTCGTTTTGAGCTAGTTATATAAGTCAAACCCAGAGGAATATATCTTTATGCACTGGTGAACATTGTCCTGTTTCGCTTGGAAAAAGTGTAACCAAATCAATAAACAGTGCCATTTTACCTCATCTAGTGGGTAGTGAACACCACATCAAAACAGATGAGTTATTTACGGTTGTATATAGAGTACCACACAATCTGCGTAAAGATACACGATTATCTCTTCTGGCAACAGCTGAAGCTAGAGAGAATAATGTGAAGAAACCTGACTAATGTGCGCAAAAGAAGCACATTCATCATCTCTGTTTACCCTGGTCTACTACAGGGTCATCAGAGAGCCAATCATCTCATATCTTCATATCATGTTGTGACTTTCTTATTCCTTTTCATCTAGTTTACTTTACTACATTACCTTTATTATGTGTCCACCTTTTGTAATTTACACGAAGCTTATTATGTCGCCAGTATTTTATTACAGTTTATAACTACACTTGATATCCGTCAACCCTTGAACTTACATTCAATGCTGTCCATTTGTTGGTATTTTTTATTTATTTTGTGGTAATCGTATTTCTCTTACACCACTGAAGTAACTCAGCTTTGATCACGGACTGATGTTACAAAGACATCTACTGGAAACCAGGGAGTACTGGGCAGCCGTCTCATCCTAGTTTGAAACACCCATAACCCCACTGGGTGGGGTGAACTGAGGACCCTCCGGATACAAGGCAAGCTCGTAGACCATCCATCCACTGGGACCTAACTCAATGGCCCATGAATTCTAAATTCTGCATATTCGTGATTTTAGCGTGACCACCAGCGAATGTTATCAGAGGCGAGTATTTCTCCTCATACCCGACCAGGTGGACAGCACTGATTAAGACTTCTCACTGGGACGCCAGGCAATTTTAATCTTTAGTCACTCACCAGATCAATTTTCAAGAGTAAGTTTGTAGGGAACTGATTTGTTTCAAATTCGATCACTCATTGACGCTAGTTGGAGAACCATTAATCCGCGATTAAAACTGAAGCATTAAAGACGGGAATCAGCGGAAACAAAGACAAATCACAAAGATTCAGTCATAACAAGATATAGAAATGTTAGAACAATAATGTGCTGGTCAAGAGAAAAGGGATGATAACTGCAACATTAGTTGAAATATTTAAATAATTATCAATTCTGTGAATAGACTGTTCATGGAAAGATTTACAGATCAGTTACTCTGTTATATTTTTACCGGTGTCGCTATAAGTTTGGCAAGGTGGAAAATTTCCACTAGTCACTTTTGTCGTTTTCTTCATTCAAGTTTCCTTTTGCAATGGGGTTGCTAACCTCACGCCCAACCTTCCCTCTCTACCAGCCTCACTACCGGTTAAGCGAGGTAAAGGAGTTCATCGGCGGGGGATCGAGCCCTGGACCACTCATGTGGTTGGTGAGCAGACACTGCAAAACCGTTTTACAAGACTGAAAAGAAGGCTGTACGAAGCCATAAACCAGAACATTTGATTGACTCTCACAAATCAACTAACCTCTTACAATAACGAGGACTAAGGTACATGGAATAAGAAGCATGTATGTCCGGCCCTTATACCATAACTTCTATCCACTTTTTCATTCAATCATTTTGTGATATCAAGGTAATTGTTATCAATGCTATCTTCACTTTAAAAACTCTCTGGTCTAATTTCACTTAACCTTTAAAACTACTTTTTAACAAAATACCAGTTATAAATTGATATATGTTCTTATGGAGAGGCTAACAAATGATTTACAATTGTTCACCTATACACATGTGCACACACTCACCATTGTATAATACATATACAAATATATTTTCATATTCAGTTATCTAGGACCTTGAACTTTTAGTCGAACGTAATCACTAAAATCCCGATAAAAAGTACACTCTATTTAAAGTGTTTAAATGAAAAAAGTGCACTAATTTTTGAAAGTCTGAGGTCAAATTTTGATCACAGTTCATACAGTTTTGTTTATTATACATGTTGATGCCTGTTTCATGACTAATATGATTGGACAAAGTTTTTAAAAACAAGAGATGTCCTTTTTCAATATATAAACCTTTGTTATGTTAATTTCGATTAATTTCCCTGAAGAAGTTCGGACCAGTTTGCCGAACGAAGCGTTGGAATTAATAATTTCATTTTCGCTGAGATTTCTCAAATATAATTTTTACAGATACCAGTTATTAGTCTGAAAGAGTTGTTCTTAAGATGTACTATGAATGTACACTTCACATTCAACCACCTTTATTACAGGTAAAGCGAGGGTATTGCCATGGATCCTCCATTGGGTCCAATTTTGGCAGATTTCTTTCTTGCTAAGCTTGAAAATGGTCGACTGAAACAGGTAACAAATGAAACGGATTCTTATTTTCCTTATGTTGATGATACGTTTATTATTTAATCTTCACGAGAAAGAAAGCTGACAAGAATGAAATGTTAATCAAATTTAATGATGTCCATCTATCGCTCATCTTCACTTGTGAAGAAGAACATGGTAGGTAACACTACTTTCATGTCCAATTAAGCAGAAGAGAGACCAGATGGTTCACTCAAGAGGGATGTCTATAGAAAACCTACATCTGTAGGACAATATACACATTTCCTCAGTTTTGTGCTAATCCGACACACAAAATCAATTCGGTCAGATGCCTCACGAATAGAGCAAGACGGATCTGTGTGGATGACTCCTTAGAAAATGAGTTAGGATGCATCCACAAAATAGGCTAGTCCTAATGGGTTATCTTATTAGATTTGCAAGAAGTCACATGAACACCAGGTTTAATAAAGAGAAACTGACAACAGTTAAAAAAGAAACAAGTGTTCCTAGAATTTCAATATAGTGGGGACGTGACTAGTGGCCTCTTACATCTAAGATTATCGGGAGCAATAAAACGGACTTATAATGTCGCCACCCTTTGTTTGTCATTTTCTAGCCGACCAGTTGTGATTGCTCCAGCTAAAGACAAGCTACCTAGCTGTGCCACTTCTCTGTGTATCTACAAATTCATTTGCTCCTGTGGAGAGAGCTATATAGGGCAAACAACTAGACACCTCAACAAACGCATTAATGAGCATCTTCCTACATGGTTCGGAAAAAGTCAAATAAAATCTATAAGAAGTTCATTTGATTGATATCGGTCACCAAGTGGACAAAAATAGTGCCTTCAAAGTTATCTATCGTATTCTACTGAACCTTTCGAAAGGAATTCTAACCAGCCTTTTGCACATAACCGAAGCCAATTGGAATTCGAGAGAACAATCCTAGTCTTATCATATGAAAGAAGTTTGTTCTACCTTTGTCTTTCCCTTGGCCTAGGTAAAGTCTAATTAAAATAAACCTCCCACCCTTTCTTATTTTCCATTTCCTTCGTACTTTTAAGATATTTATTTAAACTCCGATTATCTGTCCACTTCACCTTTAGTATTACGTAACTTTTAAGATTTGACCGAATTTATTTATTGAATTGTCTACACATACACATATTGCTACCTTTGTCATCCTCATTGCCACGTGTATAAACCATATTATTATTTTTTTTTGTCATTATGATCATCATTGTTACTGACGTTCAGAACATTTAACACGTTTTATTATTATTATTAGTAGTATTTGATCCATAAACTCACCGTCATTGGTTAAAGTTTTATATATAAATTTATGCAAATTAGAATAGAGCCTCAAGAAGATCTAGTTGACAACAGTATTGTTCGCTTATATGTCTTGTTCTAAAATACCATGTGTAAAAACATGAATGTACAAGCTGATAATGGTCCTTACGATGAATATCTTTATTCTTGGTGCTTATTTTTTTTGAATTATGAGAAATTCCGCCTTCAATTGGATCAGATATCTAAGAACTCAGTATTTGGATGTTAATATTCAGGTTATTAGTGAAGTCCTGAGGTAATCTGAATCCCATACCTGATGGAGTAGAAGGCGTGCATTGTTGAAGAGTCCCAAACTAGCATAAGAGAGCTTACACCGAGTTTTGTGACGAAGTAACCGAAACCTTAGAGGCATTAAATCTGAATAAACTGATAGTTACTTAAAAAGAAATGAGTGGAGAAATATATTCCTTTTCAACTATTTCCTCATCGCTGGCTCTACACTAATATATAGTTGATTTTTTAAAATCATAATTTTACGAATAATGTCATTATCTTAGTCCATCAGTTCGGGGTATAGGAGGGTGAAATATATAAGAGGTTAAAAGTCATCAAAACATTTAATTCATAGATGTTAGCAACAACATATCTAGATTTTGAAGGAGGGGTGAAATTTAATTACGGGATTCAAAACCAGTTAATTCTTAGAACTTTGCAAAAAGTTATTACACATAATCAAGAAATTAGCAAAATAATGATGACTCAGAAGAATAGAATGATTAAGCAGAATTACGTGAGATACAAACAAGTTAACTGAATTAGCTAGAATTGTAAACATAATAAAATAACAAAGCCAAAAGATAGTTACGAGGGGAAGGGAAAAATTGTTTTCGAAAACTTAATGCATGTTAAGTGGTTAGCCGTTGCGGACAAAAGGGATGTACAAATTTCTGTGGAGCCAAAGCACAAATTTGGCTTATTCAGATGAATTCCGATTGCCTCCGCTGTAGGAGTGAAAGTCGTACTCGTAGACGATGCGAAAGGTTGAGTGAAGTACAGTAAATAACTTGTAAATAGCTTTGCTGGAGTCAATGCTCAGTATCGACGAGATGAGCTAGTATTGAGCTGCGTATAGTTTTATTCGTACCTTTGTTGAACCAAGTTAGGAAGTGTTCAGAAATTCGACAGTGAACTTGCCTTATCGTACGCCTAATATAACGAGCTCCACACGGCAGTTAAACTGGTAAATACACATGGAAGAGGCGAAACAGGGCAGTCTGTCTGTTTTTATTCCTTGAACTAAGCATTGGTTGGCTAGTGAATATACAACATAACTTAGCTGCATAGAAAGTGTTTTTGAAGGTCCTTCTCAAACGTTGTGATATGATCCCACTATGAACATCATCGGTGAATTGTGATCTTAGGAAAACTGATTTTTCGGGAACAGCCGAAGGTTCCAGTCAGATGTGATTATGTATTACATTCCCATCATTTTGAACTTATATTAATCTGTTTGTTTCAAAGTTAAGATAATCTGGTACCACATCGTCTGTGCTGTTACAGTTTGTTAATTCTTGCAGTCTACCTATTCTTCTGTATTGCTTCCTCGCAACTTAATCTTTTCTGGGTTATTAAAGAAATACTTTGTCACATTGTGAAGTGCACTAAAAGCTGTGTGAGTGTGGTGTTGCTAATCTATTGTTTACAGACACTTGAACGTACTCAAGAAATTGACGAATATCATCTTGTCAAACTCTGACACATCCTCCTTATCGACAACTCTCCGTTTGCACCTCATCAGATAGTACTGGAGGCAATTATGAAAGACTTTATGCTGGAACGAATAAGCATAAAAGCTCTATGATACCTCATAGGAGAGAAGTGTTAGATACACTTATACTAACTCACTGTGAAACACCGAGAAAACGTCGCTTTTTATTCCTTCTATCATTATTAATACTGTTTTCAATATTCTACTTAAATTGTAATTTTATCTTCATATTCTTATTGACATGATTATCGATATAAATGCCTTGTTAATTATCCCCCCTCTCACCTCGTACTGTGTAAGTGTAAAGAGATAATATTTATATGACAAGCTGAAGATTGCACATTGTGTCAAACGTTATATTCGGAATAAAACCGTTATCATTATTATAAAAAGTTTAAGTCTGTGCACATATTTGCGTCATCTGTATTGATTTTTACCAGGTGTAAAAATGACAAATGAACCTCCAAAAGGCCTACGATCAAATTTATTACGTTCTTACTTAAATGATCCAATATCTGATCCAGCATTTTATGATGGATGTTCAAAAGTGAGTAGATTTTTAAATTATTTAAAAACTTTGTAAAATAATTTTACTTTTAACTTTTGAGGATGTACAGTTTTCGCCAAACACCCCCTTTGTTTCTTGTCCTGCCCATTTGGCTGCTACTTTGATGTGGCAGTGGTCAGGCCTGCACATCACAGTGACCCAACTTCACTAATTGGAACGAGTGTTCCTGTAAGCATTTCGACACGCCAGAAAGATTGTTTGAATAGTAGTTGCAATGGCATTTGAGGGGATGAAGGCGAAGTCGTACTTCTAGCCATCAGAGATGTAACACTCGTAAAGTATTTCCATCAGTCAGTCTAATGGTAAATGGGAAAATGTAGGTTGAATGATTGAGGTTATGGTGATGGTAAGACACAGTCTGACATCGCTGAAAATTATCTACCTCAGGACGGATGTATTTCCATCACATACACAAACCATACACATCTGTCCATTGTAGTATCACTGTGACCCTGTCCTCTTTCGTGTACTGTCTCAACATGTGCCAACTTGAACTGATCCATGTCTATTCTATCAGCTTTTTTTACGTTATTTCGTCAGCCTCTTGTTAATCGATCATGCTTGTTGAAGAAGGACACCTTGCTACATTCCCACTTTGTTTTGTTTATGTGAATTTCTTCTTGACAGAACCATGTTTATGAAAACAAAACACGTAGTTCAGTGAAAAGCCTCCTTTCAGAAAATTCACCAACTTAGCTGTATAGTCTCAGTGATAAATAATTATTTTTGTATGTCTGTGTACATTACGTTTGTAGACAAGAATAGAAATTAATTAGGGTTACTGTTTACGTCATCAAAATATTTCACAAAATTTGATGAATAATCAAATTGTAACTAGGGTGAGTGAAGATTAGTAAGAAGGTAGTGTTGACGATTTGTAAAAAAAACATAGTTGTTAATGTTAGTAAACGCATAAAAGGAGTTGCATAAGTATATTAGAATTACGCAATAAGATGAATAATTTAATAAGTGAGTTTTGATTAGGATATACATAGAGACGAAGGAAAATATGGTATAATGAAAGAGTTCTAAAGAAATACAAGAGTTTTATTATTATTATTCCCTTGGTTCTGAGTGGAACATAGGGCTTCAGCAACACACTTCCACTTTGCTCTATTCTCTCATGTCCTCTTCTTCTGGATCTACGATTACCCATAATCCCTCATCTCCTCCAACTGATAGGAGCTCCTTCATGTCACCCTAGGACGACTCCTTCGCTGCTTCCCATTTGGATTCCAGTCGACGTCATGCGACTGCCTCTTCAACGTATGTGCTATCCATCTCCATTTTCCCCCACATATTTGTTGAGCGATCGGCCCTTGGTTGGTTTGTTACCAGAGTTCCTTGTTGCTAATTCTTTCTGGCTAACCATTTGATCTTCAGTGAGGAGCAAGTGAAGGCAGATGTTGATAAAGTCTGCAACTTCGTGGAAATGCTTTCCGTGACTACAGCACAAAGTTTCTCACTCCTATGGAAGGATCGACTTGAAACTCGGTGTTGAAACTCCGAATCTTGTTCTCCGTGTTGGCTGAATGCAAAAGATTTCCAAACTAATTTCAGATTGATGAAGGCGTATCTTGCCATTCCAACTCTTCCTAGCTTTGACATCTGTATCCATTCCAACTGCCTGTGGTTGAAACGATGCTGGCTGCCTAGATAAATGAAGGAGGTAACCTCTGTTAAATCTCCTTCTTTGATGGTGATTGGTGCTAGTTATTATACATATATATATATATATTTATATACATACCGTTATCATAACTGTATTTTTTTAATTAATATGTACGCGATATACATATTATAGAAATGAATTCAATGGATTATATTGTTAAACTCAAATTGTCTACTTAAAACAAAACTTTACTACTGTTATTATTATTTTTATTTCAGAATCCTATCTGGCATAAAATGTTATTCGGGTTATGCTTTTTCCATGCCTTAGTTCAAGAACGTCGAAAATTCGGTCCACTTGGATGGAATGTTCCTTATGAATTTAATGAATCTGATCTACGTATAAGCGTGCGACAAATGAAGGTTAGACAGAAGTTCAAAGATAAATTTTTAAAACTTTGTTTTATTCCTTGTAATGCATAATTCGGATTGTCACATCATACAAGGATTAGATAGGCTAACAATTAACTAAGGTCTTTGATCACTAAAAAACAGGTTCAAAATGGTGAGGTAAAAACGTGGAAAAAAGTAATAACAGCGAAAGGAGCTAACAACATACTACAGAATGATCACTATCATCATATACTGAGAAATCCACAATTCTTGTCTTGTATCTACGCAGTATCGTTTCAACTACAACTAGGAGGTACAACAGAAGATGTCAAGGCTAGGCAGCAATGAGACAAGCGAGGCAAACATTCATTAATCTGAAATCCGTCTGAATATCTGCTGCGCTCAGCACAGGGGACCTGTACGGCAAACCAAAAGCAAGTGTGCGTGACCGCGCAAACGGCGTATGAAACAACCGAAAACCAATTTTCAATTGTGCAATGGCACAGTTACTAGCTCACTAGTTTTCTAGCCGGTCCCAAGCCCGGATAAAGAGGGAGGGTTCGGGTGTGGTGCTTGCAACTCCACCCCCAAAACTTAACCAAATCGCTACAGAAACTTCAACGCACAATTATATTAAAAATTCTAAAAAATACTCAGTAGCCATACGTCAAATTAATTTCAGTTTACTCTAAGAGAATGCGATGTATGTCATGGGTTGGTTTGTTCCCATTTTTCAATGGGTAACTAAATTTTCATAAGATTATAAGTTTAAAAATAAAACAGCTGCCTGATGTACTCAACTTTCCTGCCACAGTAAGACGTTTAGCGTAAACACTAAGACACACTTTCCAACAAGTTCTTCATTTCTTTATTTCTTTCCGTTCCCAGTGAAAAATAGGGCTTCAAACTTGAGCTGTGAAGTATCAATAGCAGTAGTGTTTTTTCTGTGTTTCTCACATCCAACACTTCCTCTTTGTCCGGCTAATAACCGGCCGGAATCGAACCCAGCAGCACGTACATGATTGGCCAGAATTTTGCGGGATAAAAATGATTAACTTTATACGGATATTGCAAGCTGTCAATGAAAAAGATCATGCGTGACTAGCATCCACCGAGTTTTGACTTGATAAAAGTCCGCGAGTACTTCTTCCAGAAAGAAGAAGTAAAATTAAGCATACCAAGCAACAAGTTTTCTCCACCCATTACACTTTGTGAGCTTTGTAGTGAATCCAGAGTAGGTTTTTTGTCTGATAAAATGCATTCAACTAGTTAACCCGACCATACAGAAAGCGCTTTTTGAATAAAGATGAACACGTCAGATGACTGACTGGCTCTTGTATTAATATCCATTAAGATCAGTAGACAGGCTTGGTAACAACTATCTTCGAAATTATATACTTGGGCAAGTACAGCAAAACTCACTGCACTAACTAACAGGCAAACAACTCAAAGTAAAAGCAACATTCTACCTGTTTCTTTGTGTCACCTCTATAGAGTAAAAATCACTGCTAGAGAAATGGGCTTTTGAATACAAACACCGATATGAGATGACAGTATGAATAACTCGTTATGGCGTAAGTATAATACAAATTTTCATGTATTGGTTTTCAGGGATTTCACTGATTTGAAGTTTGATCACGAAATGACTTGAGTTAGAGAGCCACTGAGTACCGGACAGCTGTTTCGTCCTAGTTTTGAACTCTTCATCAATTCACTTCAAAGACCCCACCTGGGACCGTACGCAGCTGTTCAGTACTTTTGGTTTTCAATGTTTCGCTAAATGAAGTAGGTTTGCGATCAAACTTGAATACAAACTTCATACCCATAAGTCAATGACCTACTACGTAAAAGCGTTTGAAACGGTCGTAGGCCTCAAAGTAATCTCAGTAATCACACCTTCTGCAGTCGAAATAACCAGTTGAGATCTTCAGTTTTTCAAAAAGTGATGAGTTTATCAATAATTCTTCTTGCATAAAAAAGTTTACTGTAGTTATTCAGACACTGGTGAGTGTAGCCGTTATAGAAGCTTTCATTGACACATAACATTTTAAGCGGAACTATTCGTGGTCGTTTAAGATATATTCAAGAATTATAAATGTGTAAAACTATTTTCTACTGACTGATCGACATGAGTAGTCGTACACCACTCACATCAACCATTAAGGATAGCTAACCACATCAAAGTGATCTAATCAATAGACAGCCGTCTCGCTCGCCCGAGGCCGAGCTGATCAGTGGTGTACCCAGTTTAGCCAAGCTCAGAGAACCGAATCAGTTGAAAGGAAACTGTGGTGAGCTTTCCTTCCCCAAACTGTGCAAAGTGCAAATTAATTTGAAAATTGTTCAAACAAGTGGCTAGCCAGAAATGAGTCAAAACCGCCACACCGCTGATGAGCACGGCCCAAAACGAGCAAAATGGCTCTCCGGTGTTTAGACCACCTCGACCTGGCTAGGAAGCATTACTGGTTCATGCGAGAGGTATACAACTACTCGTCTCAACCAATCAGTAGTATCTAGTTTTATGCATTTACTGTTGGTTTGTTGATTACCATTTATGTTATCAAGTAGATCGATCACATATTGTGACGTGAATAATTTTGCCTTCCTAAAGGAATTGTGGTGAGATTTCACCTTCTCGAACTGCGTAAATTGCTAATTGATTTGCCAATTCAATATTCAAGATTCGTCTAACCCTAGTGTGTGTATGTCCCCTAACTGGTTATGTATCATCATCTGGGATAATTTACTTCCACTGTCTACACATTCATTAACATTCCATTATTCCTCAATTTCTTTTTAGATGTTTTTAGATCAGTATGATGAAGTTCCACTAGAGGCATTAACTTATCTAACTGGTGAATGTAATTATGGTGGGCGTGTAACAGATGACAAAGACAGGCGATTACTGATTTCATTATTGGGAATATTTTATAACAGAAAGATTATTGACGAACAGCATTATAAGTGAGTTATAAACCTTTTTATTGTTTTTTTTTAATTTGTTCATTTAGTTCCTTTGTGTACCCAGTGGATCACAGGGCTTCGAGCTTAAGCTGGGAAGTCTCAGTAGCGGTTTTGATTTTAATAGTGGGGTTGCTAGCCTAACAACCAGCTAAGCAAGGTTAAGGGAGGTTGGGGTCAGCCACGAATGGAACCTCAAATCATATGCTTTGCAGGCGCGCATTCTAGTACTGACCCACCGACTCACAGCATTAAGAGTAAGTGATACCATTTAGGCGATTATACCCCTCTTTCGAAGGGGCACCACCTGCTTAATGCGATGCTTATTAGGGCTTTTCAATAGATTTACAATGGCACAGATATATTTGGGATAAATTTGGCAACCCTTAATTAGGGTAGACTAACTAATTGCAAATCATCCACCTTAGCTACAAATGTTCTGTATTATTTTAAGGTAGACTTCCCTGAAAAGTTGTACCCTGGTCACCTTATTGGCCAATCAGTTATGAGCTCATAGTCAGCTAAAAGCATTTTTATTGGGTCTTCTGCCTATCCTCATTCTCTTGTGACCTGACCTTTTGGGTCAAAATACCTCGACCATATGTATATATATGCATATATTGGTTGGAGGATTTCGCCTTGTAACCAGAATGTCATGGGTTCGAACCCCGGTGAGTGCGAATTGATGAATAGTCCCGAACTAGGACGAAACAGCTGTTCAGTACTCCCAGAGTGAACATGTTAACAGAGAGGTTATGTCCCAATAGGTTGTTGTCCAGTAGTCAGTATAACTACCTAGCTCTAATTATTATATTGTTTGGAATCTATCAATAAGTTTTGTGGTGGCTCCAGATGATACTGCCGTACACTGCAATGCTTGGTAATCTGTTTGCATATGTTGTGATAAGTCAGTATATGATAGGTGTTAACAAGCCTAAAGGTTGGGTTTAATGGATTCCTGCAAAATGAACTTCTTCTGACACTAACCTCCAGCAATGTTTACTCTTTCCATCATCGGTATTCAGACCTATACAACTTAATTTACATTTTATAAGCAGTATGGTAAAGTTACAACCAGCTAGCTTTTGTGTGGGGAGGCATAAACTACTATGGTTAAATTATATATGTTCAAACCAAGTTCACTTGTAACGATTTGAAAAAATTTGGGCATTGGGTATATAATATTCATTATAATAAAGGTTTTTGTATTTCCCAATGAATGAAAAACAAAACGATATTGTTTTTACTGACGTTTCGCTATTTAATGCTAGTAGCTTTATCAAAGTATTATTAAACCGGAATTTACCAAATCTCAGCATATATATAACAAACAGTTAGGGGGCGAGAAAATAGACTTAGGTTAAGGTAAAGGGACATATTGAAAGTTAAAATACTAATGAAGATCACTAAACCAAATAACAAAGGTAACAGTACATCTGTTATGGTATCAAAATAAAGTTTACTAACTTGATTATCGTTTGTCTGTCTGGGGTCATTTCTCGTTGTCAAGTTGGTCAATTGGTAAAGATAACAAAATCAAGTGTGGATTGTTGGATTTGATCGGTGTGTAAAATTATAAAACTAGTGTGTGTTTACATAGTGGACTAAAACAGAATCTGACCTGGTTACAACACCTCCCTCCCCCATGAAGTGACAAAATCAACACGAATGTGATAAACAAGTTCACTATGTAAACACACACTGCCTTTATGATTTTAAATACTGATCAAATCCAACAATATACACTTGATTTTGTTATCTTTGCCAAATGACCAACTTGACAACAAAAAATGCCCCCATACTAACGAACGATGATCAATTTAGTAAACTTTATTTTGATACCATAACAGATGTACTGTTACCCTTGTTATTTGGTTTAGTGATCTTCATTAGTATTTTAACTTTCAATATGTCCCTTTACCTTAACCTAAGTCTATTTTCTCGCCCCCTAACTGTTTGTTATATATATGCTGAGATTTGGTAAATTCCGGTTTAATAATACTTTGATAAAGCTACTAGCATTAAATAGCGAAACGTCAGTAAAAACAATATCGTTTTGTTTTTCATTCATTGGGAAATACAAAAACATTTACTATAATGAATATCATGGTTAAAGATCAGTTGTATATATTTAGTCAGTCTGTTGACTGCACATGGATCACCGGCGGTAACTGCTTAATCCTATCAGTCTTACTTATCTTCACGAATTTAGGTAGGGGACCTAAACAAAATCACAGCGAAAGGAAACGTCATGACTGCGTAAAATTTCGTCAAACTGATCAATTACTCTCTTAATTATTCACAGTTTTATAGCAGAAAAGTGATTAGATATTTTAACTGTCAGAGTTTTTCCGAATTCATGCCTACAAATCAATCTGAAAACAAACTAAAGCTCAAAAATACAGAGAAAAGCGAAAAATGAGAACATACTCAAAATTGAAATGCAAACTGATTTAGGATAAGCGGATGATACCCTCCTCGTGTGGAGACATTGGAAAAAATACGCAGTATTCTCACAACTTTCATTAAAACACCTTGACCTAGGTTTCGTCCTTGTTGGCGCTCTCACCAGTTGACATGGTGTAGCCACAGTCTTGGAGGGACTCAAATCCCCACTGACATTCAAACCCGGGTCAACCAGTGCTACCACTGAGATACTCAAGCTCGCGATTGACCTCCTGTAGAAATGTATTGGATACTTTGATTGAACACATGTTAACTGATGTTATGTGCCCTACTGACTGGCAAGTGCCAACAAGCACGAAGCCTAGGCGTAGGGCTTCCCGCCGACTGCCTCCAAGCATTTAATATCATTAATTCATAGCGCACCGTAATGGCAAGCCACCTAGCCTGCTGGTGGCGACATTGCAGACTTGACTGATATAATTTAGTCTGCATCAAACAAAAGACTAAATACATGATACCATTTGACAAGTGTCCAGTCAAAGCCAACAAGAGGTTTTTCGAAACAGTGTTTTGATTCCTAAGTGTATGAGCCTATGATACAAACTCCAAGTAGATGAATGTAGCTTCATTTGAACTAAACTGAAGTGACGGTCTTCTTTTAATCATGACAGTTGGTGATAAATTTTGATCCCTCAGATTCAATCTGGCATAGTTCCTAGCTTCTAAAGTTATTTAAAGTTCACAAACAAACGTGATATGCCTTGTCTCGAGTTTTGCACATGGCTTCAAGAATAGAACTCCCATGGCTCCGTTTTAAATACCTCAGAGAAATAACAACCTTTCAAAGTGAATTATATACTGAACCGTCAGTTAGTGGTCTTGATATCAATGGAAGACAATATTTAGTTTGATGGAGTAGGTGGCACGAGGAAACTGAGTTGGCCAAAGAAATACGTTCCCGCTTATCTTGATGATTCACAGAAACCTTCATACACCGATAGGGTTCTGTATAGGTAAAACATAGTTTATTTTCTATTTTTTACTTTTATGCATTTTGTAGATTTTCACCATCTGGAATATACTACTGTCCTGATGATGGTACAGCTCAAGACTTCATCGAGTATATACGTTCACTACCGCTGAATCCAATGCCAGAGGTCTACGGCCTACACGACAATGCTGATATTACTAAAGATAATCAAGAAACATTCCAGGTAAACTTAAACCAGTAAGAATATTCACACTGACATGTTTGCGTGCGAATGAAATTCAGCAGAAGAACCTTATTTCAAGTTAGATCACGACTGGTGGTGTCAGTTACAGAAACTTTGGAAAGCAAGGGAATACTGGAGGTTTCGTTTTGGTTTTGGAGTCTTCATCAGTACGCACCCACCCGGGATATACATATATATTTGTTAGATGCCTGGAGAAATCCCTGTCTGGACCTAGTTTTTGTGATTGTTGGCACTCACCAGTCAGCGAGGAGTATCTGCAATCCTAGAGAAGCTCATGTAACCTGAGATTCGAACCCAGGTCACCAAGTGCTGCAGTCAGAGACGTTGCCACTGAGCTATTCAGTCTGGTGATTGACCTCCTATAGAACTTTAATGGATACTCTGACTGGAAACTAATTATTGACTAACATCGTGCTTCTAGTCCTTGGTTTGGCGCCGACTTTATTCTATCAGTAACATTTGTAGTGTGGTCACCATGCCTGGTGGCTCACCATCACGGTGCACAATGAATGGATGTTTTATAATTGGAGGTAATCAGCAGAAGGCTGTTGATAGAATTCAGTCTGCATCAAACGAAGGACCAGGAAAGTATATATATATATATATATATATGCACAATATTCTGAAATAAAGTGTAGTATTAAAGGATTTTTAGCCGTTGACATTATACAACCGCTTCACATTGTTTCTCACAGACTGCAGTGTTTTACTATCCATGTTTCATGAGATTTTTCCTTACTCCAGCACAACCTACATTGTTTCGTTTTATTTCATTTTTCGCCTAGCTGTTTTCTGGAATCTTGTTAACTTTGCCAAGACAAAAGGGTGGAGCCGGCAAATCACCAGAAGTCAGTGTGCAAGAACTTGCCTCAGATATCCTTTCGAAACTGCCACCCGACTTTAATTTAAAAGATGTAAGCTTAATTAAACTATTATGCATGTGATTTCAGTTGTTAGATTTCTTCACGAACTGACGTCAGTTAGCGAGATCACTGAAAGCCAGGGAGCACTGGACAGTTGTTTCGTGCTATTTCGGGGCTCTTCACCAGGAGTCGAACCCAGGACCTTCAGGTTATGAGGCCAGGCTCGTTGACTTGGTTGTGTTTGATTTATTTCGAAAAGGCAACCAGAGAACTCTGTATTTATATCACACAAACGTTAGTTTCTCATGAAAAGTGTGCTGTACTTAGTCCGAACGTGAAAAATTCATCAAAGCCTCTGAAGTGAACAGAGGAGTAAGTCAGGGCTGTCTGCTATCACCGATGATATCCCTAATTATCGTGAACTGGATCATGCGACAGATAGTAGGGAGAGAGGAAACTGGCAAAAGTTGAACGGATAAGAAGATTCTAAAAGATTTGGACTTTGCCGATGATTTATGCCTAATGTCACACAAACCCGAAGACCTACAGGCGAAAACCAACAAGTTGGGAGAAGTGACAGTGAATTCATGACTCCAAGTGAGGAAAACTACCATACTCAGGATATAGATGATGATTCAGATGTTCAACACTAATGTCAAATCAATGTTTTTATATGGTCTAGAGTCGTGGCGAATCAATAAAAGCATTTCAAATTGGCTTCAGACTTTTTTCAGCAACTGCCTTAGGTGACTCAGTACTGAAGATCCAATGGCAACAAAAAATAAACAACAACGAACTCTGGAAACGCACCACCTAAGAACCTGTCTTCCAAGAAATGCGGCGAAGAAAGGCATCAGCAATGAGAAAAAAAGGGTCACAGTCCAGCTGGATCATTCTGTAACAACTTACATAGACTATAGTATACACTGATATTTACTCAGTATCAAGCCTTTATTTATAGAAGAGATTACATTTATCAGAGAACAACAGTAACCTTTACTTCAATATGAAATAAACGGTATAATGAGACATATAACTACGACTAGAAGCAGGATGACTGGGAACTTATTTTAAAGCTATTCAAAAAGAGATACAAAAAGGAAATTGAGGCGTTATCCTTGAAGTGTAGCAAGCTACTAAACGATACAGATGTTGAATGAGAAACAACGATTTGGGCGTGGATCCGTGGGTGATTTGGAGGAGACCATTTCAGGAGGAAATGAGAACCTGTGAGTAAGCGTGGAGCCAGCCAAAAATGAATGCACAGAACAGATTTAAGTGATGAACCACTGTTGAAGCCCTAAGTTTCACCAGGAGCCCAAAGGAACAATAAGAATACAAAGATAAGGAATGTGTTCGCTCAGGCTACCAAGAATTAGGAGTGAAACTGCGATATATTTAATATAGTTTAGAATTAAAATGGATATATACTGAGTTTATATTTTAACATCAAAATGGATGTATCTAGATGACACATATCGAAATGAACAAAACAATTCCAAGTTGTAACTAGAGTCAATGTCGAACGTTACAGATATCAGATTTAAATCATTCTTACGTCATAGTATTGTTTCCTGTTTTGACAAAGGAGCCAAATATGTCCTATATACCCTCCTTGACTTCATATCTACCTTTGATTCTGTACTCAGATGCCTTTTATTAAATAAGCTTTCCCTGACAAAAACCCAGTCCTCGGCTGTAGACGGGTTGCATTCTTATTTCTCTAACGGGATGCAGGATATTATATATAAAGGCAAGTCTTCTTCTACCTTGCTTACTGTAGCTGGATTCCCTCAATGTGCTGTTCTCTCTTGCTTTCTCTCTTCCTTCTTTATATGACTTACCTCTTTCGGATGAAGTCAAATTCGTTAAATACGCTGATCATCTGACTCTTGCTGACAGTTAAGTCCCAGTCTGAGTGTTTTAAACGTGATGGCTTTTTTTTTCGGATATCAGCCTGCCGGTGGTCTAAGCTAAATGGTTTTACGTTAAATCCCTAAAAATTTCAGACAGTTAACTTCACCCTCAGGCATAAACATGATCTACAAAACTAGTACGTTCACAAGATACTTGCAGCATAGAGGGCGGTGAAATAGAAACTAAGTCAAGCATAAAATACTTTGGAATAATTCTATCGTCTGACCTTTCTTGGTCATCCCATATCTCATCCATTTCAATAACGTGTCCCATCTAACCTACTACATTAACAGGTTGAGATAATCAGGAATCAATCAACTACTCACTACTTTTAGAATTTGTTAACTCTTCCATCTTACCTTTTGTAACACACTGCTCCCCCTTAGTCTTTTCTAGGCTACTCTAAAAGCACTATGTCATACTGCGCAGGATATCAGAGGGTTTCAGTATGGCAAGCAGTGTGCCATCACTAAGTCAACTCGTTTCTACTGTAATCGACAGACAGCTGAACTCATGTGAGGAATGGTCCAAATCCATATTGAGTGACTCTCGATATTGTTTCTATTCTCAACTCTCCTATTGCATCTCATAAGATAAGACTCATGTCATTATAAACGATTATATGCTCTGCACTCTATATGATAAAGGTAGCGTTAAGAGTGAAACCTACGACTTACTATGTTATTAACAAAATAATTGACCCTTTTATCTTCAATTAACTTAAAATTTTAGCTATCAGCATAATAATCACCATCATTATTTTACACTTTTTTGTATATTTTTGACTTTACTGTCACTCCTAATAGCTGTTATTATCAATTCTGGTTACCTATACCCTGTAAAATTATATTTCTGGCTTTTGCTGTTGTTCAGCAAATTATATGCAATATTATACCAAATGCTGAGAACTCCACACCATATCATAAGTACAGTTTTGTTATCAAGCAAATTATTTCTAGTATTATTCTAATGATGTACGCAGATCTCGTATTTGATCACTTTTCACACGTAAATAGTTGCTTCTAAATTGCTATTACTTCTATCTTGCAGTTGTTGGTTGGTTTCACATGACAGTGGAAGCCAGGAAAGATAATTTCTTCTTTATTGAACTGGATGCATCTCCTTGATAGTGAATATCTTCCTTGTAAGTCTAAAGCATAACAGAGATATCTTTCAACATCACAGTGTTGATCACCAAGCCCAACCGGTATCATTTTGTGCAGCGGATGATGAATTTTATCAACTCAAGACGTGAACATCATCACTGGCTACTACGTAGATTCAAAACAAAAGTCTAAAGTAGTTGCACAAAGCCAGCATCTTGAACTACACTACACTATTAACCCCACCACTACCACCACCTACCACCAAACAGACGACAGCTGATATTATAGTCCTGTTTCATTTTATTCTCTCTTTTGGCTCTTAGGTAATTGGTCATTATCCTGTAATGTATAAGGAGTCAATGAATACAGTACTGAGACAGGAATTAATACGTTTCAATCGTTTGACCAGTGTGGTGCGTACAACACTGATAGATTTACAGAAAGCTATCAAAGGTTTGGTTGTTATGTCTGCTGACTTAGAAGATGTATTCAACTCAATGCTTGTTGGTAAAATACCGAGTGTATGGGCAGCGAAATCATTTCCATCGCTTAAACCACTCGGAAGTTATGTACAAGATTTAATATACAGGTAGGATTAAACAGCAGTGAATATGCATTTGTGTTTTTTCTAATTGTTGTTGACCCTTTGTCGTCAATAGTTGTAGAGATTGTTGATGTATGAGAGAGAGACTCATCGCACAGTTTTAGATGAGCCAGTAAGAAGCTGTAAACTGTTCAGCTTCAACTCAATGAATGATACAATTGCGTCATTCTTCTTTGCTTGAATATCCCCATTAATTCATGAAAATAAAGATATATTCAGCCAAGAATGACTCTTTCTAATGACTCATCTTGAATCAGTACAAACTCTCTGTATTCTGGATTCACTTGGAATTAAAGTATATTTTCGAAGATTATTTTGAAGAAATCCAGTAGTGATTAAAGCTCAGAATATTCGTATGAAGAAATACTCAATGTAAAAATAGTAGTCAAATCAATTAGGTAACTTTGAATGAATCTCTCGTAGATATTAAGTGGCCAGCATGTTAAAGCACTCTGTGTTGACCCACCATACCTTTCTGTAGCTATGAAGGGTAGTGTTCCTTGACCACCTTCTTAGACTTAACACTCGTTCCATGGGAGCAAGTGAATTGGTGGCAGAAACACAAACTAAACGTCATAACAGACCTCTTGCGAATCGGATTCCAAGAATCTTTAACCCAGAGTCTATAGATAAAGAGATTACACTTTTGAAGAAGACACTGATTGAAAAAAGCATCCCTCCAATGCTTCATAGATAAACACGCGTAAGACCAATAACCAAAGCAAAATGAAATCCCATCTGTGTACCGAAAAAGATGTCATACAAAAATGCGGCGTCCAAATGCGATCTTCTGGCCGATACTGTATAGAAGGGAATATATCGAACGCCCAGAAAAGAACATTCCTTGCTTCTACATTAGGATTGGTAGTCTCTTGTCACCAGGTGTTCTCCAGTAACTCTAAAGATAACCTGTTACATTCGACTAATTCCAATGTGTATCTACTGATTCAGTTGCTTCTGTGGAAAAAGATTTGTACACTTTTTGATTGGACACCAGTCAGTAACTAATGTAATGTATCTAGTCCTATCTTCGGTGCAGACTGAGCTCTATCAGTCAAGCTTGCAATGTGGCCAACATGCTAGGTGGCTCGCCATTACGGTGCACTGTGAGCTGTTGGTATTAGATGGTTGGAGGCGATCGGCAAGAAGCCTTGGACCTAGGTTTCGTGCTAGTTGGCACTCATCAGCAAGGTGTATCTGTAACCTCAAAGGAAAACTCATGTCCCTTCTGAGATTCGAACCCGCGTCACCCCGTGAGTACCGCAGTCACAGACGTTATCACTGAGCTATTCAGGCTCGCGATTGATCTCCTGTAGGACTGTATTAAATATTTTTGATTGGACATTAGTCAGTAACTAGTGTAATATGTCCAGTCCTATCTTCGGTGCAGACTGAATTCTATCAATCAAGCTATAGACTACACTCCATTATGGATAAGATTTTATTTTGGTAAATAACACAGTTTTGTACAGCAATATTAACTGGTAACGTTTCGAGCACAAATTACTGCTCATAATAAATCAACATATAAATTAGATTGGATTACTTGACTAACTGGTGATAACTATATTTTAAAAAGTGAATACTTGTAGAATATTTCTGTGTGGCCAAGGGAATGAAACCACATAGAAATAATCATGGAGACTTTTGAGAAATCTCTCACGGGAAGGTAACATCTAACGTAGCGACAACAACCTTCTAGAAGATAAGTAATTTATTGTCCCTGTATAGTCAGATTATTATTTTTATTATACTGCTTTATTCCTTCACCTTCATAGTGGAACATAGGATGCCTTGAAGCCTAAGCTCTAAAGTTTTATTAGCAGAGGTGTTTATTTTAACGGAGTGGAATTGTTAGCCTCACGCGCAACCTTCCATCTCTGTTAAATAACTACTGTTATCTAAATGCTTGCTCCAAACACTACTGATTTGAAGCAGAACACTTCAACCAGGGAATTCCAAATCCTTAAATATAAATATCATCTCTCCCTCCCCCGCCACACACACACTGTCATTACTTCGAAATTTTCAACATTTTCTTCTTGTTCTATGACAGATTGAAGTTCTTCGCTGATTGGCTTACATACGATGCACCACCAGTGTTTTGGATATCAGGTTTTTATTTCACTCAATCATTTCTAACTGGTGTGTTACAGAATTACGCTAGAAAGTATACTATTCCAATAGATACACTTGGATTCACATTCCAGGTGACTAACAGATACCTTAATACTGTCAACCTGCTGGAAAATGCACCATCAACTGCCAAGTTACCGAGATTATCAACGCAAGGCACTAGGCATCCATCAGTGGCTGTTATTAACTACAAACCAGTCAGACCGAATGAACAATTTGACGATTTCATCAAACCAGATGATGGTGCTTATATTACAGGACTGTATTTAGAAGGTGCACGTTGGGATCCAACAGACGGTTGTTTAGCTGAATCAAAACCAAAAATACTATTTGATACAATGCCAGTGGTGAGTCGTATTCATTCTACTTGATATGATGTAATGATATAGTGTATATCCGTACAAATTTACAGATAGCATCTCCTCCCTTATATTTATCAAGGCCCGCTCGTGTTGGCATCGGCAGTTCAGTGGCAGAATACTCGCCAACTACGCAGGTGGTTCCAGGGTTTGATGCCTAGCCTGTGCACCTAGTGAAACCTCGCTTAGCCAGCGGTAAGCCCGGTAATGAGGTGGGGGGTCTTGCGTCCGACTAGCAACCCCAACCAACAGGAAATAAACACTACTGCCAATGAAACTTCAGTGCTCAAGCTTCAAGTTCTATGCTCCACTGGAAACGTGACGGAGTAAAATGTTCTTCATCATTCTTGGTGTTATCCCCGAACAGTTGAAGGCAGATAGCAATTTTAGGAAGCTGTTAGTTTTAACATAAAATAATAGCAATGTTAAAAGTGAATTATGAGATGATTACTGACAATAACCTTGTCAAGTCTGTACTACTTTATGATTCAGAGACTTGGCGCATTTCTAATAGGATACAGACCATGATTAACAGATGTCTTCTCTTGACACTGAAAATCAGATAGCTGGTCGGAAAAGATAAGTGGTAAAGAATCCTGGTAGCTAACCAGTCAACAACCTATTGCTCAATCAACACATATGTACGCAGAAAGCAATGGAGAAGAATTAGACACACTCCTGAGGAAATCTTCAAATGACATTAAACAAAAGGCCATGAGGCCGCAGGTTGTACATGCGTATTAGGTGGCATGAAGCAGATCATCTGAAGAGGAAATGAAAGGGTTTTGTGGACAATTATGAGAACACCTGAAAGTGTTGACAGAGAACCCAGTGCAATAGATATGTACCAGCACAAGGAAATGAATAATAACAACAGTAATGCTGTAAGACGGTAACTGCTTACCATGCTCATCTACACCCCTAAACGAAACCTGTTCCTTACTGTTTCAGTTTTCGAATATTAAACATAAGAAATAAGTTCTGAGATAGGAAATTCAGGTTAAGACGACCTGTTTCTAGAAGAAAACGGAAGAAAACGTGTAGTTTCAGTTCCAGTTATTCCAAAAGGTGGAATTCTCTAGCAGATGGTGACTGGGAATGAAATGAGTATCTAGGATTTGAATCAGAGACCTCTGAATCACTGGTCCGGCTGTCTACCAGATTATCTACAATATCCACCTTTTAACTATGTCACCACTTCAATGTAATTACGGGAAGTGAAGTTCAGTCTGACAGGTTAACTGATATAGTACCGGAGTGATGTGATGCATAGTCCGCTGGTTCAAATCCTTTCTGAGATTCAGACTTCCACTTCACCTTCACTCAGTACAGCAATAATAGTCTGCTAACCCGTAGCTGTTTCAGATATTCTCACCATCAATTTTCTAATTTCATTGGAATAAATTAGTGGCCAAAACTTAATTAAATAAAAATTATTATCAGTCTTCTCTGTTTTCTTGTTCATTTTTGTATAAATGTTAGATATGGCTTGTTCCGAAAATACTGAACGAAATCAATCGCGAATCAACGTACAATTGCCCAGTCTATAAAACATCTGCTCGACGTGGTGTCCTATCGACTACTGGACATTCAACTAACTTTGTTTTGTATATTGATTTGAGAACAAATCAACCAGAAGAGCATTGGATTAATCGTGGGGTAGCTGCTTTATGCCAGTTAGACGACTAGCGAAGGAAGAGTGCGAAACATACAGGCTCAGATAAATTATATTATAATATGTGGGTGCTTGCTTTCTATTAACAACGACAACTCAATGAACTCAATGTGAAGTTCATGAGTATATTTCATGAAACTATCAAATGATCCAGTATAATGCCTATAACATTTGAACTGAGAATGAGAACACTTATTACATTGTTTAAAAAACAACTATTCAGATATATAACCTAGATGAATACTTTTATTGAAATTACTTATTCTTTTATATACATATATATTATCAGTATGAGGGGATAAAAGTGTCTTTTACCAAAGATATTAGCAAGTCGAAACCAACTAGAATACACTGCTGTGTTTTAAGAAATATCCTCCAGATGAGCTTTACAATCGTATTAATTAACTATACTCTGCGATACTATAGTCAGTTCATAACACTGAAAGTGAGCAGACCACAAAGTGTCTCCTGTTTCGATGTCAAGCTAGACAGAATCATCAGTGTAACTACAATAAACACCGATATTCACAAGATACTACTTCTGATGTGGGCTTAAACATGGAATTTCTAAAAGACATATGCAGTAAGCTACTTTGTATGAATAATTAGCAAAATGAATGAAGATACCCTTTTCAGTCATTTCATTCACTTACCTGTACAGTCACAATTATATACAAGTATCACTTGTGTATTTGTGTACTCAGTTAATCAAGCGGATACGAAAATAATATCAATCTGATGCTCACCAGTGACTGGCCTCATTCAGGCAGGTAGTTACCCGGGTGGGTTCTAGCGGGAAGTCGTAACCAGTAAGGTACAGTAGGTCGGATTTGAGAACAAATACTCACCACTGATGACACTGGCTAGTGCCAGTCGCGATATACTGTGAATTCGTAGAAGTTGGAATTCACAGACTAGCCATCGGATCAGGTCCCAGTGGCTTATTGGCCTACGAGCTCTCTCGCCTTGTAACCGGAAGGTCGTGGGTTCGAGCTCAAGCGGGCACGTGCCAATCTAGGCAGACGAAACAGTTGTCTGGCAGTACTCCCAATGGTTCTCTAACCAATGTTAGCTCACGATAAAATCCTGAAGCCAATCAAATCCTTGCATACTGACACTTGGATAATAAAGCTATTTGGACTATCAATCACATCATCTAAGTATTTTGAAATAGTGAAGGAGAATTAAAATGTAGTTAAATTGTGGATAAGTTTCTCCTTCCTTCTACCTTTGACACAATTTCAACCTCAATTCTTTCTTGCATCTCTTGGTATTAAAACTGTGGACTTCGCCGTCTTAGGTAGCCTTTTGTTTACTCTGTTTTGCATAAAATATTTTGATCTTTGTCGCCAATTCTCTTTCCATTAACAAGCAATTTATATACTACTTTCTACACAACCTCTTCTCGAACTAAAGACTCTAATCTTCGCAATCTCAGCTACATTATGATTAGTGATCATTGCGACTGTACAACTGAGTGAATGAAATGACTATAAGGAAGTGTCGCTTTGCTGAACTATTTGTTTTGAATTCTATCTCTAGATGAGCATCCTTCTCACGTATTAAGTGACACACTATGAAGTCGCTCTATTGTAAATGTGTTGTCATTTGAAACAAATGATGTAGGGGTGACGTTACGACCTTAATCAAATATAATGGGAATTTGTAGCTCAGATGAATGAGATTGGGGGAGTTGCATGTATGAAAGCTTCGCAGCTAAACCAGGTGGCGCAGGAGAAATATGACTACAAGAATAACAGTTTGAATAACCCAATGCATGGTCTTAATTGCTAGGTTTACTGATGTAAAATCATAATAATCATAAAAGGTCACTTGTTTCATGATAAACAACCGCAAAATATCAAATTTTCAACAGAGATTGGTTACCCCGATTTGTAGATCTAGTATTCATGTTGACCAGATCAGTTCTAACCGTTTAGTATTTTTTCGACAAGCCATGGCGCTTGCGAATACATCGAGGATTTACTGGTTACAAGTCCGTGAATAGAAGAACACTAGGACTGCCTAGTGACTTTATACGCAATCATGGACGATCTTGTGTTTTTCATATCCCTACAGTTTCCGTAAAAGCATTTCCGAATGCTAAAAGAGATCTCGAACTACTCATACCAGCTTCAAAACACATCTCAGTTTTGCTATATCACTCGTCATCGTTACTTTTTGTCCACTGACAGGTTACCAAACTCTGTTACCGATATGTTGTAGCACCTATACGTTGAAACTGTCAAAACACTCCCACCATCCAACCATTTCATGAATAGCTTGACGTGCACTGACCGAGTTACAATGTGATCAGTAGCCACTAAATCTACGGAAAACTAGTCTTTCTTGTTATCTTATTTGTTATTATATCACAGTGACCCTTAACAGTTTGTTTGAGAAGGCATTAGAATTCCTTTACGTGCTGCCGTTATATTGCACTATAATTGGGTTCGCCGAACACATGAATTCGCAGAGTTTAACTTCACTTATTTACATAGATAGGAATAAATGTATATTATTATTATATTAAACTACAGTGAGGCTATTGATTCTGCTACCAGTAATATTTCCTTAAGCAAGTTAACTTCAGCATCCACTCAATAAGTAGCTACCCAAGCTTAAAAAGGTCAGATACTCTTCAACAACCACTTGTTTCATGTTAAACAACCGCAAGAAAGACCACATTTTCACCGGAAATGATGTCACTTTATCGTGCCGATTAGGTCTACTGACAAAACTAAGGAATAATAGAGAACCTAGATGCATTGTACAGCTGTATCGTCCCGGTCGAGCACTGTTCACTAGTGCTATCACCAGGAAAGAACTCAGGACCTTCTGACTACTTGTCGAGAATAAAATCAACATTCAAATTAATTCTATTCCTAACAGCTTGACATGTGAGTTCCACTATGGAGAAATGTTTATTTGATAGCCTCGTAGTGTTACACAGTAATATTCACTGGGGACGTCACGCGAACAGTTTATTACTCATGATCACATCATATGATAATGGAATCATAGTCTAGCACAGCGCCCAAGTTCAATTATTATATTAACACGTGAGTTGTCAAAAACCTGAATATATGATATTGCTTAGTATAAAACATATAAAATTACTTATTAGCAGGTTTTCTAAATATTCACACACACACACATATATACTCGCTTTCCTCAGCATTGGCACTGACATTCCGCAACTGAGTAGCATGAACAATAAGCACAAAATCCCAAAAAATTCAGAATTGTCAATCTCCATTAAAAACGATGGTTATCTGTCCATAAAACAATCGACAGACAGACACACAATATTGAGATTGATTTATTCGAAAAGGCTATCCTCTATAATAATTTATACCTTTTTTCTTTTTCTATATGCGAAAATACCTCAGTTTCAGACCAAGATACCATCAGTCAATAACTGAAAGAGTAAGATTTTGTGGTTTAAATTATATTTGAATGGCTTGTCAGGAGAAAGCAAGGGGATCCTAGACATTTTTATGAGCCGTGGACTTAATGACTACCAGAATGCATACTAGAGGTTTAAGCACTCGGAAGCTACGAGGTAAACATAGTTAATCTGATTAAGATCCGAAACTTAATTTGTGAAATAATGTCTTCACAGGGTACATATATATCACTTAAATGTCGAAAAAACCTATTGTGGACCTTGAGAAAGGAAACAGTATAATAAGCTGTTGACTAATCTCTAATGAATTTAGGCAGAATGCCTTGCACGTCCCACAAATGAGTGTATTCACTCATTGCCCAAGTTTACTAAAATGCTTAATCGAATCTCGCTAATTCTGAACTGACTCTAACATTCTACAGTAAGTAAATTCTGAAATGGTTTGGTTATGTGCACAGCTAGAACTCAGAGCTGGTTTTCAGCATGACTGGCACTAATTCAGCACTCTGTGATTTTCCTAGGTACCTCAGTAACTACTGTGTTTGCCTATCAATCTTATTTCAGCCCTGTTACCCCAGATTCAGCACTGGCTGGAATTACTTTAGAACAACAAGAAGTAGTTCATCGCATAGTGGCAATAATTTCAGCTTTATTTCACCGCTAACGGCACTATTTCAGCTGCAAATTCTATTTTTAAGGTATCGTCACATTAATCAAGCTTCCAGTGCTCTTTCTAAGAACTGTTAGCGTTATTTCAGTTCATAGTGAGTACATTTTAGGCGGATGAAATATTCATTTATCATAAAAAGGCATTATCGATGCATAGGTTAGAATTCACTTAAAACTATTGTAAGCTTGGGACACTGGAGTTTCCGATCGAGAATGAAGACCACTTAGAGATGCTGGAAGCATCTTTAAGAGACGAAAATTACAAACAGCAATATCTGAATTGACATATTTAATTCTTATTTCTTGTTGACTGCTAAGATGATTAGCTGCCTTCAGAGTGATCCAAAGTTATCAATTAAGGTCATGATGCACCATGTTCTAAAACCTGAATTGGCTTTGAAGTTTACATTTCAGGGGACTTTGACAAAGTTCAGCATTGTGCCTTATGCCTATTATACAATAATGAGATGTAAGCTTCATTAATGAACCTGAACTTTGTATCCAAAAATAACACGTCCAGACGCTGTTCCTACCGTGGTCAAACATGGATTGATGATTCTTCTTCTCACCAAGGGTGCTCTTTCCCCCTTAAACCTCTTGGTTTTTTTCCTTTGCTTATTATTTTAAATATTATTATTACTGTAACTATTATTATTTTTCGTCATAATTTATGCCCTTCATGCAAAGATTTCCTCAATACTATCATTTATACTATCCGGACTTATTATTACTGATATCATCTATTTCTCAATATATGCCTCCACCTGACACCTTTTATAAACTTGAAGTGACTTGTCAATTTTCCTACCCCACACTCTACAAATCTATTACGACTAAGCACCACCATTGTCTCCCATTTTACAAAATTTTGTAATCGATCTCAGCCTAGCACGACGTTTGTCACACAAATACGACTATTTATTTTGACTCCCCATACATAACTAATCTGTTATTCTACGTTAAAAAATGCATCCGCCGCCACATAACTAACAACAAACACTATATGTATTTTAAAATTGTCAGAACCTGAAGAGTAATTATTGAAAAGAATATTCGTCGTTCAGACTGACTTTTAATACACATGAAGATTGCAATGAATAATATATTTATTAAGAAGACAGTTGCAGCTAAGAAAATTTTCTTTTCGACAAAGTCATCAACTAGGCTGTACATTCGTGTATTTACAATAATAATATAATAGTATATTACATATTCCCATAGAAAATTTAGAACAACACATTTAAGCGAACAATACTGTTTTCAATTAGATCTCATCAGGCTTAACTCTAATATACATACATAAGTTTACAAACAAAAATTCAAATATAAACCAATCATGGTGTTTTGTCTATAGGATAATACGATGGTGAATATAAATTGTCATAATAGTGGTAATTATAATGATAATAATAGTAATGATAAAAATGGTCTTATCAATAATAAGGATTATATTTGTCAAGAAATCGCCGAAAGGCAATTAGACTTGGGAATCCCCTTGTGTAGCCTCAAAGAATTACTTCTTAAATGCACAATGAATGTTCACTTTGTCTTCAATAATTCATACTATCGACAAGTAGATGGAATAGCTATGGGTTCACCATTAGGCCCAATATTAGCTGACTTCTTTCTCGCAAAACTTGAAAACGGGAAATTGAAGGACATCGTCAAAGAGTTTGATATGTATTACCGATATGTCGATGATACATTTATCTTAGCTGATGGAAGTGTTAACATAGACGAATTGTTATTGAAATTCAACAACATCCACCCTTCGCTTACCTTTACTTGTGAAGAGGAGCAGGGGAATAAACTACATTTCCTGGAGGTCTTACTAAGTAGGAGAGAAGATGGGTCACTTGGGAGAAGTGTGTATAGAAAAAGCACTTTCACAGGGCACAGTGGTTAGGACTCTCGCCGACCATGCACATGGTCCGGGGTTCGATCCCCTGCCGGCGCACACCCGATATCTATGGTCGGCCTGAATTTGGGCTACCGATATCCATGCTGAAAATTCCATACTTGTACTGAAAATACGGTGTGGAATCAAGCTGTAATCAAAATATAAATAAATATAAATAAACATACACTTCCTTAGTTACGTGCCCATTAAATATAAAAGGAATGTTGTAAAATGTCTTGCGAGCAGAGCAAGAAAGATGTGTACGGATGACCTCTTACAAAAGGAATTTGAATATATTCACGATTCCTTGATGGAGATGGGCTATCCGAGTAGTTTCATAAAGAAACATATGAAAATGTCGGAGAAAAAACCGGAGACTCTGACTGCACGTAAGAAACCTCTAGTTATTAAGTTACAATTTAATGGTGACTTATCAAGTGAGATTCTATTCCAAAGACTTTCAAGGAGTATACGAAGAACATTTTATGCAGCACACCTATGTTTGTCATTCTCTAGCCGACGAATGATTGGGACGCAAACGAAGGATAAGCTTGATAGTTTTGCCACATCTATGTGCATTTATCAATTCAACTGCACCTGATAGTAATGTTGGGCGTACTACTAGACAGCCTAACCAAAGTGTTAGTGAACATCTCCCATCGTGGTTTGGCAAAGGACAGACAAAAACTATTCGTAGCCCAACTTTGTCACACTTAATTCATATTGGTCATGTAATCGAGAAAACGAGAGCCTTCAAAGTAATTCATCGTATCCCACCGAATCTTTCCAATAGACTTCGTATTCGTTTATTGCACACAGTTGAGGCGATAGGCATTCCAACTATTAAACCTAAGCTATGTATTCGAAAAAAATTCTTACAGCCATTATCCCTCCCTTGGCCTTTTAAGATATAATCAACCAACTCCTGTCCCTGCCATGGCCATCATAAACAGGTAAATTTTTTAATAATGACCATCCCATCGCCTTTCTTATCTAAACTTCCTGTTTATTCATGTTATTTTAAGTTTTCTTAATCCCTGTCTACACTACCATAATTTCATATCCACACTTCCTGTTTATTTTGTCATTTTACTATTTCTACATATTTAATCCCTGATTGCATAAACAATTATTCATCATATTAGTTTTTTATCCAAACATCCTGTATATTTTGTTATTTTTACATTTCTAACCCCCAATTGCACAATGTCAATCTTCTTAGTCATTATGCTACTTTGTTTGAGTTTTACCCATCCCCCTGTTTATTATGGCATTCTAATTCCTAGTTGTAATTTTCATTCATTTAACCCCTAACCAGAAATTATTCCGGAACATAATCAACTAATGACTTCTTCACCACCCTTTGTTTATATTTTCAACCCCTTTCTTATTATCCCTTAATCTTATCACATCTTCATTATAAACGTGTTTCATTTCCTTCCCTTACAATCTAACATGAGCCATTGAATCGGGTCCCAGTGGCTGAATGGTATACGAGCTCGCCTTGTAACCGGAAGGTCCTGGGTTCGAATCCCAGTGGGTGCGTACTGCCGATCATTCCCAAAGTAGGATGAAACAGCAGCTGTCCAGTACTCCTTGGTTTTCAATGGTTCTCTAACTGATATCAGTCCGTGATCAACTCGTAAAATCTAACATTACTTAATCGGTTCATTTGTTTTTGCTAGCCTTTATCGACTACTTCCACCTGAACAGTTGTTTGTTTATTCATGCTGTTTTTCCTTATTCGTGTTATCACAGATTGCCTCACTTTTTCATTCCTTATTATAAATAAGACCATTTTTATTATTACTATTATTATTATTATCATTACTACTATCATGACTAATTGCAAAATTTATATTCACCATCGTGTTATCCTATAGACAAAACACCATGATTGGTTTATATTTGAATTTTTATTTGTAAACTTATGTATGTATCGAAAATTCCCATATTATGAATTAAAAGTCAATCTGAACGAAGAATATTCTTTTCAATAATTTCTCTTCAGGTTCTTACAATTATAAAATATAATATTTGTTGTCGTTACAATAAGGCCAGTTATGCGGCAGATACATTTTTAATGTAGAATAACAGATTAGTTATATATGGGGTGTCAAAATAAATAGTCGTATTTGTGTGACAAACGTGCTAGGCTGAATTTGATTACAAAATAATGTGAAACGGGAGACAATGGTGATTAATCATAATAGATTTGTAGAGTGTGGGGTAGGAAAATTGACAAGTCACACCACTTTGTACTAGCCACTCACCTGACACCTTTTATAACCTTGAACACTCTACAAATCTATTATGATTAATCACCATTGTCTCCCGTTTCACATTATTTTGTAATCGAATTCAGCCTAGCACGTTTGTCACACAAATACGACTATTTATTTTGACACCCCATATATAACTAATCTGTTATTCTACGTTAAAAAATGTATCTGCCGCATAACTGGCCTTATTGTAACGACAACAAATATTATATTTTATAATTGTAAGAACCTGAAGAGAAATTATTGAAAAGAATATTCTTCGTTCAGATTGACTTTTAATTTATGTATGTATATTAGAGTTAAGCCTGATGAGATCTAATTGAAAACAATATTGTTCGCTTAAATGTGTTGTTCTAAATAATATTTTAGTATATTATATATATATATATATTTCGTTTGTGGAAAGTCACTGAATTTGATTACAGTTCAGTTGAGACGAGGTCACAAATGGAAAAAAAATATTTATAAACCAGATAAGTTGTGTTTAATGTCTATTCTACCAACGATGGGAAAATTTTTGTTTGTTAGTGAAGCGTTTCGAAATTTGATAACAGCTCATTTAAAATGAGGTCAGAAATGGAAAATCGAAACAGTTTTGAGAGATCATATAAGGCATGTTTAATGCACTTTGAACAATCGAGAGAATACAGTTGTCATGATTTATGTGTAAGAATTATTGATAACGGTTCACTTATGACAGGCCCACAATTGAAAAGTTCAAAGATATTAGAACAAAAATATGGATTAACTGCAACAGATGAAAACATATACTTATCATAAATGAAATATAACGAAATATGAAACACAAAAATTTAAAAGAACCGAGGGTGGGGTTGGGGGTGAAAACTGAAATCACACAGATGAAAAAGGATACTTGTCATAAGTAAACTGTAAATTGTTTCGATTGCTGAGCACTGTTTACGAGGTCATATATTAAAACCTTGGGTATCAAAAGGAAACCAGAGGGGGAGTGATTTTGTTGATTCACAGATGAAAACATATACTTGCTGTAAGGATTATGTTAACAGTTGTGATCATTGTTCACCTCTCATCCCTTTTCAAATTAAAAAATGGATGTTTGCGTAGAGGTATATAAATGGTACTCCTTAGATAAAGAGATCATTCTTACAGGATTTACAAATCATGCAGGTGAGTTAGATTTTTAGTGTATACTATTTGTCCATTTCTATTATAAGGAAAACAACTCAGATAATGTGTTAGATACGGGTCTTCAAGTCGTAAGAGAAAAACATCTTCTGGCCGACTGCATGGATGCCTTGGATACAGCTACTCCACATTTTACCGCCGTCAATATCGGTTACTTGATGCAGTATTTAGTGACTGGGACTGAGCGTCTAGGGATGAGGTGGCGAGGGATAAAACCGTACCTTTGCCTTCAAGTTCAACTGTACAGGGAACAGTGGATATACTTAGTACTAGTGAGACCGTCACTATTGCTTCACAAATTGAATAAAAATTTTAACAATCATTCCTACTGGTCAGACACAGTTGTCTCTTCGCCAATAGGAGATGAAGAATGGAATATGGGAGCACTAGAAGTACTGAAAATGAAGAGCTTTCAATTAGGTTAATACCTTGGAATTGGGGCTTCGTTGTCATCAAATATATTATAATCTGGATATTGTGGTTCTATGCAACCAACTTCACTTTCACTGGCGGCTACATCAATATCCATCCATAGAGTTGTAAAGGAAATTCTTCTCAATTTTCTTGGCATCCCTGAAAAATGCGTTAGACAGAAAACGGTGCCTAACTTTTCGGTCTCTTACTAGGCATTGGCAACGTATCATCGTCCAAGTCTACCTTCTTGGTTGGTGCCTTGATCATTGCTTCTCAAAAGCTCTACACCCTTTTTACAATTCTCATACGTATCTAGAAGGGTGATAATGAAATATGCCGAATTATCAAATTCCTGCAGTTGACGGAATTCAAACACTGACCATCCAGCCCCGGTAAACACAGGCTCTAGATGGTTTGCTGTGCTGCTGTACGCACATAAACCACTTCGCACAACCCAAGTGTTTAGGATAGCGACTACAGTGTCATCTTCTAGCGAACGGACGACGAGAGATATCTGATTGGTGTAGAATTCTGCAAGAGGATATGTAATGAAGTGGAAATACGACTGTTACTTTATCATGTATCAGGTTGCTTAAAATCAATAACAGCATGGATATACCCACATCTCAAAAACGCGGAATAAACTGTCAAATGAACTTCAGTTCGACCAACAACATTAACCGGTTAGAGGTAGATGTTCGGACTTGACAACAAATAGATGTTACAACAGAAATAACTTAGACGAATTACATATGAACAATTCAAGCAAAAAATTACGGCACAGTACCTTCAATTAAAAGTATGAAGCAGGGGGATGACTACTTCGTCATTAGTTGTTGGAACAGTCATGCACTTGCAGACAATATTCACATAGGATATCCAGTGTGTTTCGTGACTGAATTTCGAACATCTAAATATCCCTAAATTCCTTGACTTAAATGGTGTCGTAAAATCATCACTATAATCGCTGTAGGGTCGAAAACGTATCCTATCTTCACTTTCCATTTCAACTATATTCCCTGGTTTACCCAAGGTTAAGATGACATTGTTCGGAGAATAAGATGTGAATATGGTATTCAGATACGTCAGCTTTCCCTTGCTAAATTCAACACACTTAGTACCAGCTTCTTTAGGTACGTGCTTCACACCTATACTTTTCATTAAGTACACGTGTTCAACATAGCGCTGAGCTGCCTGCTTAGCCACAGCATAACCACAATGCACGGACTGTCTTATCTTGCGCATATAGGATTCGAAGGGAAATGCGCTGAATTCTTCTAGTGGCCCATGCAGCTCGACGTCATCCGCTATATGTTTCAGAGAATGTATATTGTAAACAATATGTTCAATTCCGAAACAGTCGGCTGTATTTGGTACTCGAAAGTAAGTGTACTGTCAGGGATAATCTCCTGAAATTAGCGTACAGGTGGCATGGCAGAGTGTTCCTGAGTAGGACGGGACCCAAATATAGTAGGAAAAGTCTACACTCAGTTGCCTTCCATTGGCTAAGGTCATCTAACGGCCGACATTTCCTCTGAAAATCAGAAGGAATGTGGTTCCTACTTACTTGCAGTCCGTTATTAATATCTGCAATAATCTTACTATCCATTTGCTTCTCTCGCCGTGCTGCAAGACCCTGTCAAAGGAACACCAACTTCTTAACAACACCAAGGTATGTAAGATGCATTGGCTCCAAGGGAAACAATTGTACCATGTCAAGTGGCAATTCCTCAAGACAGCTTCTACCCCGATGGTGCATGACTTGCTTGAACTTGACCACGGAATGTCCTATCATTTCTGAGTGTCTGGCTCCCATTAGGAAATGTCCTCCTGCCCTCTGTAGCGGTAAATAATTCCCCAAAATTATTGACCACATCAATCATCACTGAACATCGGATGCTGACCCTCACTCACTGTTTAAGTCGACTTGTTTAGCTGAAGGCTTCCGGTCAAGCATCCTTGCCATTTGGTACTCCGTCGTGTCACGTGCGTGCACGATCACTAGCTAGTCAAGCACTCGATATGGTTTACTATTTGGTCCCGAAATATATCACGTACTTTGGACGACTAAATCTGGTCTTTTGCTTTATCTTCGATACACGAGAAACGAATACTATAGAAGTTGTTGGTATAAGATCTTGCGTCAGTATACTCCGTACAATTCGCGAGCACCGATACCGTCAGCCTCCAAACTGGTGAGCCCAACCGCGAACTTCATCTCCGAGAAATACACAGACAAACCCGGTGAGTTCGTTCCTTTTTGTGTTTGTTCTTGTACTATAATTTAATCGGCATACATCTCGTCATGAGTGATCCTAGCTGTCGATTCGTGAGAACGTTTCTCCTGAGGAGGGATGCTTTGAGCAACTCGTACGAGTTACTTACCTCTGGACTCGACATCTGCACAGTTACACACTTGCTGAATTCTCACAGTAGGGCATGAATAACTACGAAGAACTGTGAACGTTGATCGGTTATTCCATGCTCACAAAAATCAGACTCAGCTATCCGAAACCATGTTTCAGCATTATCTGGCCAATATGGTACGAGCTGAATTGTTTTGGCAGTTGAGCGAATACGAATCACCTTGGGGCTAGGATCACTCATGACGAGATGTATGCCGATTAAATTATAGTACAAGAACAAACACAAAAAGGAACGAACTCACCGGGTTTGTCTGTGTATTTCTCGGAGATGAAGTTCGCGGTTGGGCTCACCAGTTTGGAGGCTGACGGTATCGGTGCTCGCGAATTGTACGGAGTATACTGACGCAAGATCTTATACCAACAACTTCTATAGTATTCGTTTCTCGTGTATCGAAGATAAAGCAAAAGACCAGATTTAGTCGTCCAAAGTACGTGATATATTTCGGGACCAAATAGTAAACCATATCGAGTGCTTGACTAGCTAGTGATCGTGCACGCACGTGACACGACGGAGTACCAAATGGCAAGGATGCTTGACCGGAAGCCTTCAGCTAAACAAGTCGACTTAAACAGTGAGTGAGGGTCAGCATCCGATGTTCAGTGATGATTGATGTGGTCAATAATTTTGGGGAATTATTTACCGCTACAGAGGGCAGGAGGACATTTCCTAATGGGAGCCAGACACTCAGAAATGATAGGACATTCCGTGGTCAAGTTCAAGCAAGTCATGCACCATCGGGGTAGAAGCTGTCTTGAGGAATTGCCACTTGACATGGTACAATTGTTTCCCTTGGAGCCAATGCATCTTACATACCTTGGTGTTGTTAAGAAGTTGGTGTTCCTTTGACAGGGTCTTGCAGCACGGCGAGAGAAGCAAATGGATAGTAAGATTATTGCAGATATTAATAACGGACTGCAAGTAAGTAGGAACCACATTCCTTCTGATTTTCAGAGGAAATGTCGGCCGTTAGATGACCTTAGCCAATGGAAGGCAACTGAGTGTAGACTTTTCCTACTATATTTGGGTCCCGTCCTACTCAGGAACACTCTGCCATGCCACCTGTACGCTAATTTCAGGAGATTATCCCTGACAGTACACTTACTTTCGAGTACCAAATACAGCCGACTGTTTCGGAATTGAACATATTGTTTACAATATACATTCTCTGAAACATATAGCGGATGACGTCGAGCTGCATGGGCCACTAGAAGAATTCAGCGCATTTCCCTTCGAATCCTATATGCGCAAGATAAGACAGTCCGTGCATTGTGGTTATGCTGTGGCTAAGCAGGCAGCTCAGCGCTATGTTGAACACGTGTACTTAATGAAAAGTATAGGTGTGAAGCACGTACCTAAAGAAGCTGGTACTAAGTGTGTTGAATTTAGCAAGGGAAAGCTGACGTATCTGAATACCATATTCACATCTTATTCTCCGAACAATGTCATCTTAACCTTGGGTAAACCAGGGAATATAGTTGAAATGGAAAGTGAAGATAGGATACGTTTTCGACCCTACAGCGATTATAGTGATGATTTTACGACACCATTTAAGTCAAGGAATTTAGGGATATTTAGATGTTCGAAATTCAGTCACGAAACACACTGGATATCCTATGTGAATATTGTCTGCAAGTGCATGACTGTTCCAACAACTAATGACGAAGTAGTCATCCCCCTGCTTCATACTTTTAATTGAAGGTACTGTGCCGTAATTTTTTGCTTGAATTGTTCATATGTAATTCGTCTAAGTTATTTCTGTTGTAACATCTATTTGTTGTCAAGTCCGAACATCTACCTCTAACCGGTTAATGTTGTTGGTCGAACTGAAGTTCATTTGACAGTTTATTCCGCGTTTTTGAGATGTGGGTATATCCATGCTGTTATTGATTTTAAGCAACCTGATACATGATAAAGTAACAGTCGTATTTCCACTTCATTACATATCCTCTTGCAGAATTCTACACCAATCAGATATCTCTCGTCGTCCGTTCGCTAGAAGATGACACTGTAGTCGCTATCCTAAACACTTGGGTTGTGCGAAGTGGTTTATGTGCGTACAGCAGCACAGCAAACCATCTAGAGCCTGTGTTTACCGGGGCTGGATGGTCAGTGTTTGAATTCCGTCAACTGCAGGAATTTGATAATTTGGCATATTTCATTATCACCCTTCTAGATACGTATGAGAATTGTAAAAAGGGTGTAGAGCTTTTGAGAAGCAATGATCAAGGCACCAACCAAGAAGGTAGACTTGGACGATGATACGTTGCCAATGCCTAGTAAGAGACCGAAAAGTTAGGCACCGTTTTCTGTCTAACGCATTTTTCAGGGATGCCAAGAAAATTGAGAAGAATTTCCTTTACAACTCTATGGATGGATATTGATGTAGCCGCCAGTGAAAGTGAAGTTGGTTGCATAGAACCACAATATCCAGATTATAATATATTTGATGACAACGAAGCCCCAATTCCAAGGTATTAACCTAATTGAAAGCTCTTCATTTTCAGTACTTCTAGTGCTCCCATATTCCATTCTTCATCTCCTATTGGCGAAGAGACAACTGTGTCTGACCAGTAGGAATGATTGTTAAAATTTTTATTCGTGCTTTAGACTGCCGTCAAACGAAGATGACAATGAATCCACAGTTAAGAAACTACGCGGTAATTACTTACAAATAATTATTCATTTATCTTAAGCACGAATAAAAATTTTAACAATCATTCCTACTGGTCAGACACAGTTGTCTCTTCGCCAATAGGAGATGAAGAATGGAATATGGGAGCACTAGAAGTACTGAAAATGAAGAGCTTTCAATTAGGTTAATACCTTGGAATTGGGGCTTCGTTGTCATCAAATATATTATAATCTGGATATTGTGGTTCTATGCAACCAACTTCACTTTCACTGGCGGCTACATCAATATCCATCCATAGAGTTGTAAAGGAAATTCTTCTCAATTTTCTTGGCATCCCTGAAAAATGCGTTAGACAGAAAACGGTGCCTAACTTTTCGGTCTCTTACTAGGCATTGGCAACGTATCATCGTCCAAGTCTACCTTCTTGGTTGGTGCCTTGATCATTGCTTCTCAAAAGCTCTACACCCTTTTTACAATTCTCATACGTATCTAGAAGGGTGATAATGAAATATGCCAAATTATCAAATTCCTGCAGTTGACGGAATTCAAACACTGACCATCCAGCCCCGGTAAACACAGGCTCTAGATGGTTTGCTGTGCTGCTGTACGCACATAAACCACTTCGCACAACCCAAGTGTTTAGGATAGCGACTACAGTGTCATCTTCTAGCGAACGGACGACGAGAGATATCTGATTGGTGTAGAATTCTGCAAGAGGATATGTAATGAAGTGGAAATACGACTGTTACTTTATCATGTATCAGGTTGCTTAAAATCAATAACAGCATGGATATACCCACATCTCAAAAACGCGGAATAAACTGTCAAATGAACTTCAGTTCGACCAACAACATTAACCGGTTAGAGGTAGATGTTCGGACTTGACAACAAATAGATGTTACAACAGAAATAACTTAGACGAATTACATATGAACAATTCAAGCAAAAAATTACGGCACAGTACCTTCAATTAAAAGTATGAAGCAGGGGGATGACTACTTCGTCATTAGTTGTTGGAACAGTCATGCACTTGCAGACAATATTCACATAGGATATCCAGTGTGTTTCGTGACTGAATTTCGAACATCTAAATATCCCTAAATTCCTTGACTTAAATGGTGTCGTAAAATCATCACTATAATCGCTGTAGGGTCGAAAACGTATCCTATCTTCACTTTCCATTTCAACTATATTCCCTGGTTTACCCAAGGTTAAGATGACATTGTTCGGAGAATAAGATGTGAATATGGTATTCAGATACGTCAGCTTTCCCTTGCTAAATTCAACACACTTAGTACCAGCTTCTTTAGGTACGTGCTTCACACCTATACTTTTCATTAAGTACACGTGTTCAACATAGCGCTGAGCTGCCTGCTTAGCCACAGCATAACCACAATGCACGGACTGTCTTATCTTGCGCATATAGGATTCGAAGGGAAATGCGCTGAATTCTTCTAGTGGCCCATGCAGCTCGACGTCATCCGCTATATGTTTCAGAGAATGTATATTGTAAACAATATGTTCAATTCCGAAACAGTCGGCTGTATTTGGTACTCGAAAGTAAGTGTACTGTCAGGGATAATCTCCTGAAATTAGCGTACAGGTGGCATGGCAGAGTGTTCCTGAGTAGGACGGGACCCAAATATAGTAGGAAAAGTCTACACTCAGTTGCCTTCCATTGGCTAAGGTCATCTAACGGCCGACATTTCCTCTGAAAATCAGAAGGAATGTGGTTCCTACTTACTTGCAGTCCGTTATTAATATCTGCAATAATCTTACTATCCATTTGCTTCTCTCGCCGTGCTGCAAGACCCTGTCAAAGGAACACCAACTTCTTAACAACACCAAGGTATGTAAGATGCATTGGCTCCAAGGGAAACAATTGTACCATGTCAAGTGGCAATTCCTCAAGACAGCTTCTACCCCGATGGTGCATGACTTGCTTGAACTTGACCACGGAATGTCCTATCATTTCTGAGTGTCTGGCTCCCATTAGGAAATGTCCTCCTGCCCTCTGTAGCGGTAAATAATTCCCCAAAATTATTGACCACATCAATCATCACTGAACATCGGATGCTGACCCTCACTCACTGTTTAAGTCGACTTGTTTAGCTGAAGGCTTCCGGTCAAGCATCCTTGCCATTTGGTACTCCGTCGTGTCACGTGCGTGCACGATCACTAGCTAGTCAAGCACTCGATATGGTTTACTATTTGGTCCCGAAATATATCACGTACTTTGGACGACTAAATCTGGTCTTTTGCTTTATCTTCGATACACGAGAAACGAATACTATAGAAGTTGTTGGTATAAGATCTTGCGTCAGTATACTCCGTACAATTCGCGAGCACCGATACCGTCAGCCTCCAAACTGGTGAGCCCAACCGCGAACTTCATCTCCGAGAAATACACAGACAAACCCGGTGAGTTCGTTCCTTTTTGTGTTTGTTCTTGTACTATAATTTAATCGGCATACATCTGCTGATGTGTTCTGGGATATCCCAATGTATGTAAAACGAAAAGTTATTGTTTTACTGACATTACTCTATTTAATACTAATAGCTTTATCAAAGTATTATTAAACCGGAATTTACAAAATCTCAGCATATATACAACAAAGAGTTACGGGGTGAGAAAATATACTTAGGTCAAGTTAAAAGGACATATTTAAAGATGAAATACTAATGAAGATCACTAAACCGACTAATAAAGATAACAGTACATCTGTTATGGTATCAAAATAAAGTTTTCTAACTTGATCATCGTTCGTTAGTCTGGGGTCATTTTTCGTTGTCAAGTTGGTCAATTGGTAAAGATAACAAAATCAAGTGTAGATTGTTGGATTTGACCAGTGTTTAAAATTATGAAGGCAGTGTGTGTTTACTTAGTGAACTTGCATATCACATTCGTGTTGATTTTGTCACTTCAAAGGGGGTGGACTTGTTGTAACCAACTTAACATTTTCCTTACAGCAAGTATATGTTTTCATCTGTGAATCAACAAAATCACTCCCCCTCTGGTTTCATTTCGATACCGAAGGTTTTAATATATGACCTCGTAAACAGTGCTCAGCAATCGAAACAATTTACAGTTTACTTATGACAAGTATCCTTTTTCATCTGTGTGATTTCAGTTTTCACCCCCAACCCCACCCTCGGTTCGTTTTAAATTTTTGTGTTTCATATTTCGTTATATTTCATTCATGACAAGTATATGTTTTCATATGTTGCAGTTAATTCATCCTTTTGTTCTAATATTTTTGGACCTTACGATTGTGGGCCTGTCATAAGTGAACCGTTATCAATAATTCTTACACATAAATCATGACAACTGTATTCTCTCGATTGTTTAAGGTGCATTAAACATGCCTTATATGATCTCTCAAAACTGTTTCGATTTTCCATTTCTGACCTCATTTTAAATGAGCTGTTATCAAATTTCGAAACGCTTCACTAACAAACAAAAATTTTCCCATCGTTGGTAGAATAGACATTAAACACAACCTATCTGGTTTATAATTTTTTTTATCATTTGTGACCTCGTCTCAACTGAACTGTAATCAAATTCAGTGACGTTCCACAAACGATATATATATATATAGTATTATATTATTATCGTAAATACACGAATTTACAACCTAGTTGATGACTTCGTCGAAAAGAAAATTTTCTTAGCTGCAACTGTGTTTTTAATAAATATATTATTCATTGCAATCTTCATGTGTATTAAAAGTCAATCTGAACGATGAATATTCTTTTCAATATTCTTTTCTCCTCTTCAGGTTCTTACAATTATAAAATACATATAGTGTTTGTTGTTGTCCAGTTAGTTATGTGGCGGATACATTTTTAACGTAGAATAACAGATTAGTTATGTATGGGGTGTCAAAATAAATAGTCGTATTTGTGTGACAAACGTCGTGCTAGGCTGAGATCGATTACAAAATATTGTAAAATGGGAGATAATGGTGGTGATTAGTCATAATAGATTTGTAGAGTGAGGGGTAGGAAAATTGACAAGTCACTTCAAGTTTATGAAAGGTGTCAGGTGGAGGCATATATTGAGAAATAGATGATATCAGTAATAATAAGTCCGGATAGTATAAATGATAGTATTGAGGGAATCTTTGCATGAAGGGCATAAATTATGACGAATAATAATAATAATAGTTACAGTAATAATAATATTTATAATAATAAGCAAAGGAAAAAAAACCAAGAGGTTTAAGGGGGAAAGAGCACCCTTGGTGAGAAGAAGAATCACCAATCCATGATTGGCCACGGTAGGAACAGCGTCTGGACGTGTTCATTTTGGATACAAAGTTCAGGTTCATTAATGGACCTTACATCTCATTATTCTATAAAAGGCATAAGGCCCAATGCTGGACTTTGTCAAAGTCCCCAGAAATGTAAACTTGAAAGCCACTTCAGGTTTTAGGACATGGTGCATCATGACCTTAATTGATAACTTTGGATCACTCTGAAGGCAGCTAATCATCTTAGCAGTCTACAAGAAATAAGGATTAAATATGTCAACTCACATACTTTTCGTCTCTTAAAGATGCTTCCAGCATCTCTAAGTGGTCTTCATTCTCGATCGGAAACTCCAGTGTCCCAAGCTTACAATAGTTTTAAGTGAATTCTAACCTATGCATCGATAATGCCTTTTTATGATAAATGAATATTTCATCCGCCAAAAATGTACTCACTATGAATTGAAATAACGCTAACCGTTCTTAGAAAGAGCACCGGAAGATTAATTAATGTGACGAAACCTTAAAAATAGAATTTGCAGCTGAAATAATGCCTTTAGTGGTGAAATAAAGCTGAAAATATTGCCACTATGCACTGAACTAAGTCTTGTTGTTCTAAAGTAATTCCAGCCAATGCTGAATCTGTGGTAACAGGGCTGAAATAAGATTGATAGGCAAACACAGTAGGTACTGAGCTACCTGTGAAAAGCACAGAGTGCTGAATTAGTGCCAGTCATACTGAAAACCAGCTCTGAGTTCTAGTCTGAGCACATAACCAAACCATTTCAGAATTTACTTACTGTAGAATGTTAGAGTCAGTTCAGAATTAGCGAGATTTGATTCAGCATTTTAGTAAACTTGGGCAATGAGTGAATACACTCATTTGTGGGACGTGCAAGGCATTCTGCCTAAATTCATTAGAGATTAGTCAACAGCTTATTATACTGTTTCCTTTCTCAAGGTCCACAATAGGTTTTTTCGACATTTAAGTGATATATATGTACCCTGTGAAGACATTATTTCACAAATTAAGTTTCGGATCTTAATCAGATTAACTATGATTACCTCTTAGTTTCCGAGTGCTTAAATCTTTGGTACTCATTCTGGTAGTCATTAAGTCCACGGCTCACAAAAATGTCTAGGATCCCCTTGCTTTCTCCTGACAAGCCATTCAAATATAATTTAAACCGCGAAATCTTACTCTTTCAGTTATTGACTGATGGTATCTTGGTCTGAAACTGAGTTAATTTTACATATAGAAAAAGAAAAAAAGTATCAATTATTATACAGGATATCCTTTTCTGACATACTGTAAGAGTAACTTCCAGTTAGTCATCCGGATGTTGATAGTGAAGTCAAATGAATTTTTGTACATTCGCTCTTCTAGGTGTCTATGAACCGCATCCTTTTTTGATCTTTTGGCCGTTGTGTTTTTCAAATGTCCCCAAAAGTCCATTACGGATAAAATTTACTTCGCTCAAGTCTGATAGTGTTATACAGTAATATTTACAGAGGAAGTTTCGAGCACAATTCATTGCTCATAATCATATCAAAGGGATATGATATGATATGATTATGAGCAATAAATTGTGCTCGAAACGTCGTCAGTAAATACTACTGTATAACACTGTGCGACTTTATCAAAGTAAATTTTCTCAATAATGAAATTATACTCTACCACAGTGCCCAAGCTCTATCCTTATGTCTCCAAAAGTCTTCTAATTAGTTTACTGCAGCCCTGCAAGAGGATCTACAAAAATCAGTAGGACGGTCAAGTTTGTATTGGATACAACCCAAGGAGGATAAACAGTTGTATTGCACCCACTCGTCTATATGAACTGTAGTTGTAGAAATTACCAGTCTTTGTGCAGCTGGTATCAACATCCAGGAATGGCTGTTGAAGATTCTCTCGGCGTAGAACTTTCTCAGTGTAATGTTACATACTCGTAGCATCAATGCATTGTTTTCCATCGGTGTCTGTGATTATGATTCCTTCTGATCAACACATTTTTGTCTCTGCATACCACCACCCGTCTCCTCAATAGAAATGATGTGACACTATTCTTCTTTTAAGATTCTACGTTGTTACAGTGTTGACACTACTAGGGTTTTGAAAACAAGGATCCTAGCTTGAACACCTTCTCTTGTTCCACAGTTTTTACATCTGAATATGCATCCTCACAATAACGTTCTAACGACTTCTCATATGACTCCAATTCACTTATTATTTATCAGAACAAATCCACGGCTCTTAACGCCTCAAATACTTCTGAATCACCGTGTGGCAGACAGTGTTAAAATCATAGGACAGTCAAATGTTAGCTAGGGAATCTTATATTGGTCCAAAACGCTGCGTGGAAGCATACGAACTGTTGATTGTATACTTTTAAATCAAATGGAAACGATCGTCATCTAGTGTTAGATGGAATTATTTAGAGCTTCATTACTCTGAACAGATCTCCTCAGATGAGGGGGGTAAACAATTTCGAAAAGTGCAGGCTCTTAAAGTCACTTGAAAGTTTTCGAAGTTTTCAATAATTTGCCACAATATCAATTGAAAGGTTTTCCGTATATAATTTTATTCACCACTGCATTTCGTTCAGTCTTCAAAAATGGATTAGCAGGAGATTGAAAATCAAAATTAAAAGTTTACGCATTTCGAGTTAATCAATTTTGTATTCTCTAATTTAAAGGAAAATTTAGAAGAAGAGACTTCATGAGAAATTCAACAAGTAAACTGGTGAAACTCTAGAGGACCAATCACACTTTCAACAAGAAATGAGTAATTCCGTTAGATAATAAAATGCACCCAACTTGTAAGAAATTGAAAAAGAAATCAGCCAGCAGGATGTTAAAAGATTTTCAAATATTTTGTCCGAACACCAGTCTGCTTTACATCCATTCAGTCCACTTCTGTCACTTCACTGATTAGTACAAATACATCATACAGCATTACAAATATACTAACCAGCACAAGTGGTTTCGAAGCCCGCCTCGATGCACGGACATTTAGAAAAATATAAAACATCTTACGGATATCTTGGACTGGTCAGAAGTTTATTAAGTTAACATTACGTTAATTCCATTTAATCTATTCATTTTAGCCGTAATTGTATTTTGCTGCCAAGCAGATGCACTGCAAACATGTCAGCACGTTTGGTTTATGTTAACTGTCATGTCAAGCTCATTCATCCATGCGCGATCACTACTTGACTAAGTACATATATCGGTGTTTGATGTAATTGCATAGCGCGAACTGCGAAGCTGTCATTATCCTTCTGGGAAATATATTCAGCGCAGACACCGTTCAATAAGAAGTGACCTTATTTCAATTCTTCATAAATGATGTAGTTGGAACTCTTGACGATTTGTGTTCAATATTACGTAAACTCAAAGATTCATAGGCAAAAACCAAACAGTTTGGGAGAAGATGCAGACAGAGAAGACAGGACTGGTGAAGATACCTAACCAACAGCGACAACAAGCACCAATCATCATCAGCGGTAGATATTTGAAGGAAGTCACTTCTCTTAGTTATCTGGTCACACCATCGTTTCAACTGAAATCAGAAGTTTTGGAAGAAGATGTCAAAGGCAGAGAGGATCAAAAAATGACACAGGCCTTCGTTAATCTGCAATCAATATGGATATCCAATACACTTAGCTAAAAGAACATTATTCGGATTTTCAGCACTAATGTCAAGTCAGCCACTTCATCTGTATGGTTTAGAGACCTGATGTGTCACCAAAATCAACTAGCCTTCAGACTTTTACCAACACCTCTTTTCGCTCCATATTGAAGGATACATGATCAGAAGTGATCAGCGACAAGGAACTCAGAAAACGAACCAACCAAGAACCCAAAGCCTAGAAAATGTGACGAAGCAAATGGAGATAGATTGGGCATAAACTGTGGAGACCGTTTGCTCACATCGCACACCAGGCCCTATAGTGGAGTTCGACTGGGGAACGACGAGTTGCGTGTCCTAGTGTGACATGGAAGAGATCATGTGAAGTGGAGATTCTAGCTCAAGGGTAATCGTAGGGCCAGCTACAGATAACTGCAGAGAACAGGATGAAATAGAGGTGTTCTTTTGAAGTTCTGTGTTCCACCTGAAATCTAAGAGAATAACATTAACTGTAATAATAATAATAATATCTGACCGGTTTTACCAGCCTGGAATTTGGATTTTTGTCACTTGGCTTATTCATTATTAAGAACACAGTATTCAGCGAAGAGACTCTTTTCAACGAATTTATTATCAAGCTGTACAATCGTATACATATATGGTTTTTATAAAAATTATATCCGGTGAGGGAATTAGGTCAAAGGTGTGAATACATGAAATAGTAATAGTATGAAATGCAATTAAAATATCTGTGATTATAATCATAGTTTAATGTCAAGTGGCAAAATAATTAATGTCGTATATAGAATAATACATAAGGTGTATAGAATTTTGGAACGGGGTACGTAATTATAAGATTAGTAGACGAATATAAAATGTTACATAACATGGTGTGAAATATGATAAGATAGAATTCAATATTGTAAAAATAAAAATATAAAAATTAATAATTAATAATAATTAATTTCGGGTTTAAAATGTCAAGTGGATCAGTGGAAAGATTCGGAGTGATAATAGTAATAATAATAATAATCGTAGTAATAAGGGAAAAGTACATAGAATAACTAAATAGACAAAATAAATGAATGTCTATCCCTCTACGGCCAAGGCAGAAGTAGGGATTGTACATACTTCTTTTGTACACAAAGGTCTGGCTTAAAAAACTAGAGAAGAATGACGATATTATTATATGCCGTCCAGACAAAGGTGGGGGTGTTGTAGTTATGAATCACCAAGATTATAATGATAAAATCTCAGCGATCCTTTCCGACCAAATGAAATTCGCCAAACCCGATGGTGAAAAGAATAAGACACATCTAATTGAAAATCAACTGACTGATGTCTTAAAGAACATGAGGAATAAGTCAGTAATCTCATCGGAAATATATGAACGCATCCGACCAGTAGGCTCCATGATACCACGTTTGTATGAACTACCTAAAATTCATAAGACAGGATTACCCCTCTGTCCTATCGTCGATGTGGCGGGTTCTCCTTACCACGGAATCGCTCAATGGCTAGCTGAAATACTGTATATTACTATAACATCTTCAGCATACTCTGCCAAAGTCAGCTTTTCCAACATCAGGTTTTTGAAACGGCAGAATAAATAATCCAAAGACAGAATAATACAAAATCATTATATTTATTTCAACACTTTTAGAATCATCATAACCCATTTGCAATGGTTTTTGTTCACTGAACGCATTTTCACCAGATAGCCTTACATAAATTGCTTCTGTGTGCTTATGTTGTATGCAAAAGGTTGTCTTGTGGTTTTGATGAGTACTCAGTACAGTAATAGGATAACTTGGATGACTTGAATCTCATGGAGAGTTGAATAGGGTTGTTGAAAGATTGACAGATGGTCACAGTTATTTCTTTTCGAAAGTTGCAGCCATATTCTACCATATACTTGATCGACTGCTATTATGATATTATTTCTCATTCATGCCAACTCTTAATCCCATGATCTAGGATGACCTGAAATTTTGCACTCGTAAATTCCCTATTAAATCAAATGTGATAACTGCTATAGTATTAAAATTTCGCATCGTTGAATTGTGTTGAGAATGTTGTTCAGAGGGACAATGATAGTTGCTCAGTTAATCCAACCAGCTCACAGAACGCTGAAACACCAGAGGAGCAACATTGTTTTCAATTCATCAGGCTTCACGTATAAATATACTCTTTCTTTTGTGTTAACATTTATGCTACTTACCATTGGTAAGTAGTATGAATTATATTTGTTAATTCTTAACGATGACTTTCTTTGCTTTTTAAGTTTAACTCACGTGATGTATGACTAATCTATTTGTACTTCACCATTACCTTCTGTGCAAGCTTTATTTATGTACCTGCTACTGTTAAGCAATGTTTATTCGTATCCTTTTATGCTGCTTCTGGCATTTGTGAGCTGCTTATATCTGCATGTGGATCGCCTTTGACACAGCTGTGCTGTTTTTTCTTATTGACGCATACTGACTGCGCTTTTTGACGGGATTCAATCACAGACACCTAACACTTGAGGTTTTTATATTGTATTTCATATTTGTTGTTTAATACAGTACCGCATTTTAGAAAAATCCTGTGTTTTCGGGTTTTATGTGTCACTCTACGTTTGGTTTGATCAATCGTTTGTACTATCATCTTGAATTTATTTCGCAAGAAATTCACATATATACCATACACATCTTTGTGTGAGTTGATGTTAAATGTTACAAACTACACCAGGGATAATTCAAATGATGATAACATGAGTACTGACAAGAATAGCCGTATGTGTTGTGGATGGTAATGAAAATTTTGATAATGAAGAAACTAAAAGACAATTCAGTGAAGAAAATTTTCTTTATCGACGAAAACACCTTCAGAGTCTGTACAGTAGTATTTGTATTTGCCAAAAGTGCATAGCAGTCCATTAGTGAGTTTTAGGGGTGATATAATTGTTGTAATTACTCAGAAGTGGCTTTAGAAGTAAAAAATAAAAGTTATAGATTACATAGTACTCAACGGCACAAAGGAAGAAATCGTTAAGATTTTGATAGGGTTAGAATTGTCACTGAGTGAGAAGAAAGGTAGTTGTGTGTCTATTTAACCTGTTCATCGGTCGTCGCCTGTAAATTGTTTTATTTTTACCGATTACTTTGCTTTTGCTTCAATGATCAATTCACTGTTATCAACCTCATATGTTCCTTTTGTACGTCTTCTCATCCTCTTCACACTTCTTAGATGAACACTCAACTACCTTTATTCTCACTAGTCAGTAGCAATTTTAAACCTTACCAAATTTCTAACTCTTTCTTCCTTTGTGCAGTCGTTAAGTATTACGCACTTTATAACTCTTATTTTTACTTTTGAAGCTACTTCTGAGTTTATATATCAAATATACCACCGCCACTTCTTTTACTCAGCAATAGACTACTATACATTTCTGGTGAATATAAATATCACTGTACAGCCTCTGAAGATGATTTCGTCGATAAGGAAAATTTTCTCCGCCAACTTGTATTTTACTTTCTGCTTTACTCAATTTTCATAATGTAAATATTTCAGTAATTAAATTGGGTCAAAATCTTGTAAAAGTTACGAAGTTACTTGACACTAAAAATGCAGTCATTAGATAATTAAATAAATAAGTAAAAAAAAAATTCGACAAATATAGGAAGTGGATTGAAAGCAAGAAAAGAGTGAGAAGTTTTACTAGTGGGTTTGTTTGTTAAATTCACCTGTGCCGAAAGAAAACCAAAGATAAAACGAACTTGTTCTGCATCAGGACTGCTATCCGGAATTTCCGCCTAGTTAATGACTCTGTCAAGCTTTCTCTACAGCAGTAGATGGATTTGTAAAGAAACTTAGCAGCGACACGATCTGAGCAGTGATAACCATTAATTTTGGTAACTCTGGATAGTCTTTGAGATGGAAATTTACTGGTCACAATGACTCTGAATTGAAGCTTGATGAACAGCTGTCTCTTTCTAATTGTGATTAGTTTCACTTCATGCCATGCGTTGTTTCACGGTCTCCTAATAAATTTAATGCAGTATAACCAGCGAATTGACATCATTTCGAGAACCATTCGAAAACCAGGAGGACTAGATAGGTGTGTTTCATCCTAGTTCGGGGCTATCCAGAAATTCTTACCCACGACTTCAGCAAGGAATGGAAGCAATGAAGTCCGCACCACCTGTCACTTAAAAGTTTAACCATTACAAGCAGTTTATTATGGATTTAACCTTATTGGCTTTCAAAGAAATTCTTTTGGACTCCGATTGCAAGGAATCAAACCAACAGAAATTTTGGAGTAGGTGGGTACGAAGGTTTGCAGTCGTGCAGACGTAGTATTCCTGAATGGACCATCTGCTCGACAGAACTACTGGAAAATGCAGTTTGTCTTCATTATCTTCAAAAGAGAGAATTAGTGATGGTTGTACTTCATTAAATATCCTCAGCAAGAATATCTTCAGTCAAGAATAATAAATGTATTATCCATGTAATGGTAACAGGAAGGCAATTTATGCAGTGCATACTTCAGTGGACCAACTTAAAGAGGATCATCTCTGTGAATGTAGGATGCATAGCGATATCACAGGTTTGCCTATGGTAGACGCCACTGAATACTAATATACGGGGTGTATTTTAGAAGTAATTCCTAAAGGATATTTACTGGTATTTCAAAATCGAATACTTTTCCACGTTCATGCACAGACATACATTTTTATCAGGTGTGATAAATACTAATGTAATCAGAAATCCGTCATGATATCACCTTCTTTAATTTCTAAATATCATCCAGTTGTAACCGTTCTGAATCTAGTCTGAATTCTGTCATATAAAATTAGTGTATAAGAAATTTCAGAATGTTGTATTTACTTGTGCCATTCTTAATTTCTTCCAAGGATTTATTATTATAATTGTTACCCTGGGTTCTAAGTGGAACGTAGAGCTTCAATAGAATATCTCCGATTTGTTCTATTTTCTTCTGTCATCTCTAGCTGGACCCATGATTGTCCATAGTCTCTCATATCTTCCTCGCATGATCTCCTGCATGCCACTCTCGGACACACGCCAAACTCGTTGTTTCTCATTCTGGTTCCACTTGAGTGATGTCATTCGACGGCCTCCTAAGCGTACGCCCGATCCTTCTTGTTATAACTGCACTGAAGTGGATGAGAACCGTAGTTACTTTGTTATGTCTGCACCTGCCTAATGTGCCTATTTGTCCGTTGTGCCTTCAGATTCACTGAGCCATGCAAATATCAAAAGACAGATGCTGGCACGTGACTGTATATTGTAATTACAACATCCATGAGGAATGATTGATCGCATAATTAATCATAACATGCGTGAGAAATGATGATATACTTCTTTATGTGGGATCCTATCACTTCTCTGTTCGCTTCCACATATCTTTTGGGTGATAGGTCCTCGGTTGGTTAGTCTCCAGACTTTCTTGTTGGTAATTCTTTCTGACTAGCCTCTTGATGCTCAATATGAAGCCAGCGAAGGCAGCAGTTGATGAAAGCCTGCAATCACCTGCTGGAATTGCTTTCCGTGATTCATTACCCATGTTTGTGACCCATATAGAAGCACTGACTGACTCACTCACTCACTTAACATTTCCGTCGAAAATCCGAATGTTGTTCTTCATGCTGTGGAGCGCAGCAGACATCTAGACTGATTTAGGATTGATGAATGTGCACATTGCCCTTCTGACTCTGGTTGGCTTTGACATATTCATCTGTTGCGATAGCCTGTTGTCAAAGCGATGCTTTCTACATAAGTCAAGGAAATAACCACCTAAAATTTGTTACCAGTAAAAACTGAAATGCTCGTGATAAACTACATGACTGCTTATATCCATGAAACGCATGAAGTAATATTAAATGTATATAATATGAGTGAAGCAGATATGTCATAAAACCGTATGTCGCCCACGTTTTCACAAACTAACGCTAATATAGTAAAGCCTGTCATGCTAGCTTTATTCGTTACACAGATAATACTGGTAGAAGTGAAATTTTGTGAAATGGATTTTGTGTAATGGTATGACAATTGACCTGGAACACTATTCAAACTATTACTGTGGTGATCATAAAAATCTGTAGAGAATAGGATGCACTCCCATTCAAGTAGTATCGTCGAAATTTTAAGAAGTAAAATCCCGAGTTTGTTTCTGCAGACAATGACAGATACAAGTCGTAGCATGATCTATAAAGTCAGTTGAAAAATGGATGACTATGGCAGTCTAGATAATTTTATTTTCAGCGCAAATAACCAAGTCACAGTCCTATTTTACATTTAGAAATGTCAGAGACAAGACTGGGATAGTAAGGCAGGCGTGCATTGCCCTGAAATCAGCGCAGAGATCGATAGCACTTAAAGAAAGAAAGAGATCTGAATTAATGGCGTTAATGTCAAGTCAGTAACCTCACCTAGTTTATTAGCCAGTCATAAGCCCGGAATAAAAGGAGAAAAGTTGGGTGAGAACACAGCCACCCCACCTCCTCAAACAAAACAATCACTACTGAAACTCCAAAGGGCATAGATAACAATTTTATTTCCTGACGGAATGGTAAAGACGCCGTAATATGAGGACTGGTAACACTGGTGAGTGAAGGCCTTCAGGGAACCATTCTGATAATGTATATACTTCTGATGAAAGCAAGAATGTACATCGGAGTATGGAATATCCACGTGCCGTTTATGGGTGGCTTCCAAGACTGCTCAGGTCGTAGAAGAAATGAGAAGATATGGTACAAAAGTTACTGGCATTTGTGACGGCAGATAGTTAGGAAGTGGACCCTCCAAATTATGAACTGCAAAATCAGTAATCTACTCTGGTCACCCGGAGGGAAACCACTAGCACACCAAGGCAGTGACTATCATAATGTCACCAACAGCGTAGGAGGAAGCAGTGTCTTCTACGACCATGGTTGCGAGATTTTAATCACTGCTAAAAATACCGCAGATCGAACTGGGAGCAAACAATATAGGAAGGGGACTCATTATGAGTGAACTCTTCACAGACTTCTACACCCTCAGTGATTGGATGGTTGAAAGGAAACGTGTACAAGCAGAAGGATACACACAAAGCGACACGAGTTTCAGAAGATGGACACACCAAATATCAGACAGACGTCATTTAAATCTGACGAAAGTGGAGACGCAGTCTGGTGGACATAGAATGGAGAAGAGGAGCAAATGTGGGCCCAAAATGCTAACTAGCGCAGGGAATCTTTGAGATTTAATTGAAAGCCTCCTGAAGCATTGGAGATGAATTGAAATTGGATTTAAAATCTGTGAAACTAAAGGACGAAGCTGCAAAGGACACCTCTACTTCAACCATCAGGAAAAAGGCGAAGGCACTAACATCGTTGAGGAAACCTAGGTAAAAGAACACTGTAACTAAATGAGACAGATAAGGAAGGAAACCTGTGTAGATAACATTTGCACACGAAACATTTGTTGTTTTCAAAATTCTAAGTGTCGCAATTGTGGCAAGAACTGTCTAAAGAATACCAAGCACTTTTATTTCCTCAGAATTCGAATGATTCTACTAATTGGTCTGGGGAAGTTATGAAAGTATCCTTTTTAAAGGCACAAAATATTCAGTCAGAATAAAATAGTCTATTTTCGTCATATGACCGGTGGTCGCTAGCAGTGGAATTTACGAGGCGAGTACTCATCAATTGGATATGTATACGCATTTATATAACTATAGAGACAGAAAATTGCTGTTCTATTAGATTGATCAAGATAAGATTGAAGAAAAGCCAGTTTGAATAGATTTTCAGGTGTTTTTTGTAGGAGTTTGACTTGTTTCCAATTTGATCAAGGACTAATTTCTGTTAAAGAGTCATTGAAAATCAACCAGGGATTACTGGATAGCTCAAGCGTCCCCTAGTTTGGGACTCATCAACGGCATGCACTTACGCGTAGCTCCATTTTTACACATTCACTTGACAGTGATTAATTAGTTGGGAAAACGAAAGCGTTTAAGTTGATTCATCCCATTCCACAGAATCTTCCCAATGGACTTTGTATTAGTACACTCCACATTATTACTGAGGCGATGGGTATTTGAACTATTAAGCCTAAACTATGCATTTAAAAGAAGGTCGTTACTCTTTCCTTGGCCTATTAAAACCTAATCAACTGATGGTGTCATCACCACTCGTTACACATATTTTTGATAGCCTTCTTATCACATCATTAAAGTACGGTTTATTTACGTCCTTTACATGTTGTTCTAATTTATTAAAGCAATTAATAATACTTATCTATAAAGTGTTTTTACTCTGGAAGTTGAGTGGGAATGTAAACTTTCCTTCTCAGGTTTTCAGTTTATTGGAAACCAAAATGGAATGAACAAACTTACTAGTAGAAAAATAAGCCTTATCAGAAGTACCATTCTCACAAGTATTTGTCGGAATCCCTCCAGAACACACTGGTTCAGAATGGATAGCCATCCGTATTCCTCAACAAATATTTTCTTTTAAAAGATTGATAACCAGAGAAACCCAGAAGTAGAAATCAAGAAGTTGGTTATATGCTTGTGATTTAAAGGTGGTGCCACAGCTGAAAATACTCGAAGCTGAATGTCGAGGGAACTTCGGAAAATATACTTGGCTGCACCAAAACTTCTCACCTTCTCCGCATAATCTGTTGTCCATCAAGATGTCAAAAATAAAATCTTACTGCTGGAAGCAACCATGTATTGCATATCACTTCAGTATTTTAAGTGGAGCTAAGTAAGGTACAGGCAAAGCCAGACGCAAACAAGAACATCTTTCAATATAGTTGTCAAAATAAGAGACAGGGTAAAGCAATAGCTTAATTCTTGAACATTCTGTTCTCCGTAAATACAGAAGTCTTTGGGAGTAAGACCGAAACCAAAGCCCTTTCTGCAAATAAAGAAAAGTCTGAACTCTGTATACACAAACGGTTGGTCCAGTCCTTTTTACTTCACTAGCCTTAAACCCTTTTGGTTTACTGTCTACAATAATTCTGCACGTAATCCATTTCCTTTGTTGCTTTATCAAGACCTCAACTTTCAAAAAGCACTTCATGAATTTTCTAAAATCTCCTACTGATGCGAGTAATATAAATATCTCCAAGCTCTTACTGAACAATTCTGAAGGTTGTTCATCACGATTAACTCAATGTCTAGTTGATATTCAAATCAATAACTTCCATTACGGACTGAAGTAAATATCTGACGTCTATTATAATTTTCTGTAATCTTGTAGAAACACTAATGAAGTGTAAAGCAATGGCAAGAGTTTGTCAAGTGCTAGCAATGCTGTAGATAAGATTAAGAATGCCATTTCTACTCAATTACATTTTTCCTGGTGTTTGATTAATCAGTACTCTACCTATATTGTAAGTACTGATGACAAGGCACAAATTCAAGAAGACTCTGATAAATAGTAATGTGCTCTTTCCAGTAGTATATTTGGATATAAAAATAAGAAGTCATGATAATTCTAAGAGAAACATTATGATAACTTATCTTGCTTGAAAGGCTGTACAACCCACTGACAGAATGCTGCTCTCCCTTACATAAGCAGACAGCCTGAGAACAATGGCGTCGGCGCTAGTCTATACGTGTAAACGTTGAAACAAAAGTTCAAAAATTCAAGGTGCACTACAAGTTTATGAGATGTGTACTCCTTACCGGTTTGAAATATAGTAAGCAGACAAGACTACAATGTAATATGGATTAAGTAATCATAAATGGTACCAAAAGTGTTCCTCAGTATTACAGAGAAAACAAGAAGTCGAGTAAAGATATCCTTTTGTGGCGAAATGATATCATTGCTGAACATGATTCCACTTTGTCATGTTCTATGAATTCAAAATAAGGTACATAAGTATAAAACAGACTTAAGCTTGAAAAAGGAGTCAGTCAGTGGAATCTTTCATCATCCTTTTCGAATTCGACACCAGTTATTTTTACAACGAACTTAATGATCTACATGTGAATATAGAGAAGCTGTCAGAAGAAACAGATGGCGAAAGCATGACCTCAAAGGAACATGGAGACGACAGAGGTGAGGAAGATACCCAACCAAGAACAAGCATCGATCGCTGTCAACGGGAGAAATTTGAAAGACGTCACTTCTTTCATTTATCTAGGAAGCGTTGTTTCAACTACAGGCAGTAGGAAGGGATGAAGCTTCTAAAACCACAATCGGAATCGCAAGACAGACCTTGATATATGTATAGAACTTCAGCACTGTGGCAATAAGTATCTAATTACATATTAGCTTGTTTATTAGATATATCACACAGTGAAACAGTATTATTGTTCACTGGATGACAAATTTCGAACAAAATTATTGTTTATAATCATGTCAATTATAATCACACAACTTCGAAACTTTCCTACTCGTCGAAGGGGCTGTAGTAGAATTCTCCAGATGTCTGTGACAGGTGCTGAATCATTCCTATTACACGCGTTTGCAGTTAATTCTATAAACAAAGCTTCTATTATCAATCTCTCCCGCCACCCTGTGACATTAGATTTTAAAACTGTCATCTTATCCCATCCGACTGTATGGGTGTGTGTAATTGCATGTTGTGCTATAGCTGAACTATTCTCTAGATTTCTTATCTTATTCAGGTCAACTAATCTAGATTTTGCTAGGTTTTTGTGCTGGGCTAATCTGAGCGACCCTGTTCTACTACTTCGACCTATGTATTTGACCTGATAATCATTGCAACAGGGTACTAGGTAAACCAAACCGTTTTGTTTAATTTACTCCACCGGATCCTTTAACCAACAAAGCTTGTTTCTAATCGAGTTTGTGGGTTTGAATTCCACTCTTATTCCTGCCGGCATTATTAGGAATTCTGCTCAAGGTTTCCAAGCTTCCTTTCTTGTTTGGAAGTACTACTGATGATTTAGATTCCCTATTGTTGGTGTTGTCATTATCCTGTGCCTGTTTGAAATGCATGTCGTCATTAATATCATTATTTTTACTACCACTACCATTATTCCTAATTTTATTCGTAAACTTTCCTACATACTACCTGATTAATTTGTCAGGTTAATTATCAAGTTTCAGTGCTTCTGTTATATGCCTCACTTCCTGTCTCAGATTTTTCTTGATACTACTTAGTTTTGTGTCGTAGTACTTAAATATTTGAGGAATCCTATTTTTACCACCATAGCCTGGGATTATCGGGGATCCAAATATCGGTTTGAATATGTGGGTTTCCTGTAAACACTAGTGTTTAACTTCCAATCTTATTTCCTTTTTACGCTACAGTCTTACATTGGAACCTCCCCTTGCCGAATTCGCAATTCATAAATGAATTGAATTGCCTCCACCTTTGAGTTCATGTGTTTGAAAAATCTACTCTTGTCCTGTGAATGTGTCATATACATACCTCCACTATACTTTTGTGGTGAGGCTGAACGTTTCAATCGCTAAGTTCTTCTATCTATTCATAAACATATCTGCCACTATCAAGGATATTTATGACCCCATAGCAACTCCCTCAGTTTGTTTTTATATTTTCCCCTGGAATTTAAATACTGTGAAAGTCAGGTATAGCTGCACTCCTAGCATTATGTCTTCTAGTGGCACTTTTGTTCTACGTTCGAGTTCTTGGTCAGAAATGAGTTCGTTTCTGACAGACCTTCACTACACTGAAATCAGTCTGGAGGTCTACTGCATCAAGCATAAAGTGCACGATTCGGATTTTCAGCACTAATATCAAGTCATTTCCACTGTATGGTTCAGAGAATTAGTTCGTGCTTCACCGTAAGCACTTCCAGCAAGCTATAAACTTTCATCGACAGCTGCCTCCATTCCATACTGAAGATCAGATGGCTGAGCAGAATGGATAAACAAGCAAAAAAGGAACCGTTCACTGCAATGAACCAACTAAAGACTTGCAGCCCAACAGGCAAACATGAATGGGAAAAGACGAGTTGGGCATCCAAGGGTAGTATAGAGGAGACAGTATGCGAAGGAGATGATATCTAGTGGACAGTCGTGCAGCAAGCTGGAGTTGACTGCATAAATCAGGATGAGATGATGTGCTGCCGAAAACCTATATTCCTCTCGGAACCTAAGACAGTAGTAATAATATTATTTTTACGGTATAATTTTGAAAAACAAACGAAACAGTTCTCCATTCAAAACACTTAATATTATTTTCCGTGCCTATTAAGTATTCTGTCTGTTAAAACGTATCACAGACTGAAGAACCTTCAAATACACCTATTCACAAAATAGCTTTCAGATGGTTTTTCCAACTTCTAATTAATTTTTCCTTTTGTCAACTAGTTACCCTGGTCATCTTTGATAGCGAACACATGAACTGTCAGACAACGGTTTTATTATAACCTTTTCCAGTATTGTATAAACCCTGCTAAAACAAGAAAAGTACGTTTTTCTCCAATTCATTTAAACTTCCACAAACATTTACGCCACTAAAACAAGTCTAAAAGTGACTCACCAATAGTTAAAAATCGAGCTTTATTTAATCTGCAGGGAAACTAGTCTGGAAATGAATCCCTCTGTCCACTTTCCATTTCATCTAGTAAAATTCTTCTTTGCGTATGTGTAAAAGAGTCATGAGTTTTACTTACGAAGTAGAAAAAACGACGATTTGATTTTGTCTAAGACACTTCTTTCTCTCGTAATGATCTCTTCTTATCTGTGAGTTAACTTGCGTTGTTTCACTTCTCTTACACTTTTACTTTTGTTGGTTTTTCGCTCATCTTCCCCTTTTTTTATGGTCACGCAATTTTTCTCGTGTCTGAACAGTAATGAGTGAGATAACTTGGTCTCTTCTACTGACTGTTTTACGATCTTATCTAGAGTGAAAATTCACTGCCTCAGCTATAAGTGAATCGTAAGCTACTACTTTTCATTCATTTGTTGCTGACATAGCAGAAACACTTCACACAGTTTTCTTTTTTTGTTTAAACGTTATGTAAGAAAATTTGTTCTTGAAGTGACAAATTTTCATTTGAAATGCTAGAAGGCTTAAATAATTGGAATAAGAATAGAGATTTGGCACTGTGGTGTAGAGTATAATTCCATTGTGGGGAAAATTTATTTTGCTGATAAAGTCTCACAGTGTGTTATACAGTAATATTTACTGAAATCATTCAAACCCTAGGTTAACTAAATCCTATGAAGTGAAAATGAAACTAAAGGACATTCTTCAATCAGAGAATAATGAAAAAAAGGTCAGTTTTGATATAACTAGCCTCCATACTAATATACCAATCAATCCGGCAGCCTTAAAAGCAGTTAAAAAAGAACTAACTGCAGATACTGAACTCACTCATAGGACGAAGCTGCCCATTGAGGAAATTATTTTAGGAATTCAGTTATGCCTCATATCTACTATCTTTAAATTCCAAGGAAAAATATACAGACAAAGAGAAGGTGTAGCAATGGGATCACCAATATCACCTACTGTAGCAGATATATTTTTGAACAGTTGGGAAAATATTACTCTTAATACATTCACTTAATCCTACTACAAAAATATGGTGGAGATATGTGGATGACACTTTCACTCACAGTGTTAAAAACAGAACATATCTCTCTCTAGCTTCTTGACGTATATAAACTCACCAGTAAAGCGAATAAAATTCACATCTGAATCCGAAAATAAACAAGGAGAATTAGCTATGTTAGAGCGCAAAATAAAACGAATAGAAGAAGGTAAACTGTGCACTAGCGTCTATAAATAGCCAACGCATTCTAATAGATATTTAGACTTTAATTCATCTCATCCGTTGTCTGTCTGTGAAGGCTGGCTTAGTTAAGTGTCTAACAAACCAAGTAATAACACTAGGTAGTACAACAAGAAACCTAAACGATGAAATGAAACATATAAAGGAAGAAGCGTTGATGTTAAATAACTATCCTATAATATTCATCAGGAAGGTCAAAAAAGGTCAAAAGCAGAATAAACACAACGGTGAAAGCAACAGTGATAGCATAAATAAGAAAGAATATAAGACATCTAAAGTTTTACCACTTAAGGAGGGGACATCTGAGACCCAACGTAGAATTCTCAATAAAGCAGGAATTAGACAAGGCATTCAAACCTACAAACTAACTCAGAGATAAGCTCTGTTGGCTAAAGGACCCGGTGGACCCAATCAAGGAAAATAATTTAATTTACAAAATACTTTGCAACGACTGTAAGTTAAGTCAAATACATAGGTCAAACTAGTAGATCAGGTTTAGTGAGATTACCAGAACATAAGAATTTAGCCAAGGTTAGAATGATTGATACCACAATGATATGTTATGTAGAGAAAAACTCCGTAATCGGAATTTATCTACTAACACACAACCACACAATAGGGTGGAACACAGTCGAAATCCTAAGAAATAATATACAGAGTTGAAGAGACACCTAGATTACTGACTGAGTTTTTGTTCGTCGATTCTACGCCCAACACGTGCAATAGGAATGACTCATCACTCATACCAGAGATATGGAAAATATTACTACCAATCAAATCGAGAAATGACGGAACTATGTAAACGAGATCAGAGAGTTTTGTAAGTAACTTGTTATGATTATGAGGAGCGCTAAATCGTGCTCGAAACGTGGTCATCAGTAAGTATTAATGTATTACACCGTGTGAAACTTTGTCGATATAAACTTTCTCCATAATGGAATTAGATAATTGGAGTTATTAATAGAAACTTCAAGTGATGTGCAACCGACAGGTGTGAGTAAATGTTCAACAGGTATGTTTTTCTTAGGAACTTCGTGCATTCGATTCCGTGTTAATGTTAGTTTACAATTGTGGCATTGTGGTAGAATTCAATTTCATACTGGATAAGTTTATTTTGTATAAAATGCAGCGATACAGTATTGTTGACTCGGAAACATCTCGAGCACAATTCACTGCTGCTCATAGTCATATCACTGTATTCATATGGCTACATAGTTCGCTTTATATACATTTTCAATTCCCCAAGTTTTCTACATATCCGATGTGGGCGTGGCGTCAATTTCATTGCACGTGTTTGACTCTGATTCAACAAACAAAGACTCGGTGATTAACCTCTCTTTCGCTCCACCTAAATGTATTACTCTTTAATACCCTCAATCTCTCCCACCGTATTCTGTGATGGTTACACGCAAGGGAATGCAATGCAATGACTGAGCTTTGTTTTCCCTAGATTATTTAGCTTAGTAGGATCAACCATTCTAGATCTAGCTTAATTCCTATGTTCTATTGATCTAATAGTTACCGATCTGCTGGTTTGACTGGTCTATGTATTTAACCTCACAGTCATTAATTTCATGGCATTTGGTAAATTATATCCATTTTTTCTTGATTATATCTACTGGGTCCTTTAACCAACAAAATTTATCCCTCAGAGAGTTGTTTGGTTGGTTTAAATTCCGCCTCTGACGTCCCTTCTTGATACAACAGTACTACAGAAGCTTAGAATTCTATACTGTGTATATTATTTCCATTAATCCCATAATCACTCTTATTCTCCCAACTGTTCTTCAGCTCTTTTTTTTAACAAAATCTGGTGGGTAATTACCCACTATTGGTCTTTTTTATTTATTTGTTTGATTTCATTATTTAGATCTTCTAGCTTACTAGTTACACTCTAGTTACACTCATTTCACATAAATACTTAACTAAATCTATCTTAACCAATTTTGGGTAGAATGAATCAAAGTTCAAGTATTCATTACAATACATCGGTTTCGCGTAAATGCTAATATCTGATGCACCCACCATCTTGCTTTCGTTTGATTATACAGTCTAGCATAGCTAACTCACCCTATTCACGTGATGTCTCAAAGGTGAATTGGATTCCATCTACCACTGAGTTTCTATGTATGTTGAGAGCTTAGGCGATGTGTTCAGATTTTAACACAATGAATGCATCACTCAGCTATCACTCTGCCATAACCTAGGAGAAGAATTAAACGTTCTGAGAGCTTTGCGTTGATACTTTTGAGGATAATGGTTGTCTCATTATCACCACATTTGTGTGTTTGCATACTTTATTTTGAAATCTTAAAACAGTGAAGGTTTGAAATAACTGGACATCTGGGATCATTTCACCAAACGAGAGTTTAGCCCTAAAATAAACCTATTTAATATGAAATTCGATCGCATAGCTTTTCATGAAGTTTAACAGGTTTGCAAATAAGCTAACCCTTCATCATATTAACTAATGCATAACTCAAATGAAATATGTTTAAGACATTCCGCATGACTCTACTACTAAGCTCCACATTTTATTTTTGATTACAGCTTGATGCCACACCGTATTTTCAGTATAAGTATGGCATTTTCAGCATGGATATCGGTAACCCAAATTTTGCAGGCCGACCATAGATATCGGGTGTGCGTCGGTAGGGGATCGAACCCCGGACCATGTGCATGGTCGGCGAGAGTCCTAACCACTGTGCCACCGACGCACATCAAAGTACCTGGACGCATAGACTGTTCAGTGACTTTTGGGATAACCGAAAAATATCGATCATTTAGAGGAAGTCTGTTGCTTCGACAGACTTCATAGAAAATAGAGTAGATTTGTGTGTTGTCATCTGTAAAGCGCTTAAAAGTACAGTGCTTTGAACGGTAATATTGCTAACCATATGTAATTAACTCATTTTCATCTGTCTTCGCAGTATTTTGAGCTTAGACAAAAATGTTTTGCATATCCATCATTAATGTACTTTAGAGCAACATTATTTTGGAACGAGTTTGCAATCCTATTTAGGTTGTCAATTAGATTTTAACGAGATTTTATGCCTAACTTCTTCAGTTTCTTCACCAAGTAATCTATAGCTCAACGGTTCTTGGAATTATCTGTTGTGTTAATGAATCCCAATAGCCGCTTCTCTTTCAATGTCCAATTATGTCAGTACTCTGTGGTGTTCCCAGTGAAGATGTCTTTCTTTGATCTTTGAAGATGCGACCTCAGCTGGAATATTAACACAAGATGAACGGTACAATCATCTAACGAAATGTAAGTGTAACAGAATTAGTAGTTCGCACCGAAAAATGTGAACAATTAAAACAGACTGGTAAATTCGGTTGCGAAATTATCAATTAGAAAGTAGTGTTAAAGTAATCACGAGAATTCTAGTTAGAAGTCTTGACCAGCGAGGTGTACAAAATCAGGTGAGAGGTGAATTACTCACCGAGAACGCTGACTGACTGTTGTGCAAATTGGAAGAAGCTGGAATTCATAGGCCACTAACCCAAGTTCTTGTGGCTGTGTGGTCTAAGAGCTCACCTTTTAACCAGAGGGTTCTGGATTTGAACCCTAGTGGATGGATACTGTAGAGGAGCCCCAAACTACGACGAAACAGCTGTACAATACTCCCCGGTCTTTCACTGGTTCTCCAGTTGATATCAGCTCGCCTCTAAGCCTGAAAAGTAATTACGGCCTTTATCTATATATGAATTCCAGTGGAGAACGATATTCGCATTCGAATGCAAAGACACTGCTAATTATTTTTATTAGACGCTAGGTAAAAACTAATGTCACGCGTCTAGTCTTTCATTTTGTGCAGAGTGAATTCTATCAGTCAAGTTTACACTGTGGCTGCCATGCTAAGTGGCTGAAAATCACGGTGCACTTTGAATTGTTGATATGAGATTATTAATCCGCAGGAATCCGCCTATGTTGGACTCAACCAGATCTTTATTTCTGCTCATTTTAAGGAAATTTTATATTTACTTAAAGTAACATTCTTTGCAATAAATTTCTGGCGGGTTAGTGGTAACAGATCCAATGGTCAGCATGGAAGAGATGGTAATGTGAACACTACACTTCATGAATTTCATTGAGTTAGAATTCACTGGTCGTTGAGTTACGTCTTAGTGGATGTATGGTCAATAGTTTCCCTTCGTAAACTGAGTGCCCCAGGGTTGGATTCTCGCCAATGTCATGGGTATGCACTGATGAAGAATCCCAAAATAGGAAGAAACAAGTGTTCACTGCCCCCTGATTTTCAAAGATTGTCGGTTCATGATGAAATATACCTTGGTACTGATCCAAATCCCTACAAAACCCATAATCTAAACATTATTTTCGTTGTCAATTTTCAATTAAGCAGGATAAATGCCTCGTAATAATCAGAATATAAGTAGATGCGAAGTGCTAACATGTGTTTTTAGATTCCAACACACTGATTAGTTCCATGGGAACGATACATCTCAACTTTTAGTACAATGAAAAACATGCCTACTGTATACAAAATTCATTAGAAATGATGGAGAAGTCTGTGCAGAACTGTTGGCATACTTTCTAATCACTCACAAGATACTGAATGAAAGAACCGTTATCACTTCTTCCCTGATTGAGCAACTTAAGCTATGACAAATAGCAGAGATTAGGCGATATACCTAATACACCCATGTAATTTAGCAATCTCTTAATGTCGAACACCCGATAACCGTCTGAATTAAGGAAACAGCTTTCTTAACGAAAAAGAATCAAATAAAAAAATATTTTGAAATATTCTGTATAAATAACACCTCATGAAGCATAGCTCTCCGTGTATCCACAGACTAATTTGCTGATGATATCAGTTAACTTCAGATGACGGTTAGAGTAAAACCTATTCTCACTCCAAGCCGAAATCCATGATGTCTCTCCGATTTTCGAAACGCGGAATATACGGGCTGGAGAAAAACAAGGAATGTTGGACATGACGAAGTAAGTTAAATTCACAATTTACACAGTTTTACAGGATTACTTCACCATTAGTTTTCTTTAGAAAACGAGATCACAATATGTGATCTGCTTGCTACCATGGATAGCAGTCAAGAAGCCAAGCATAAACGCCTAAAACGCTTTCCTAGCTGAGCCAGATCGAGTACACTACTGATAAACTCAGCTACAAATTAGCGAACCTGCAATTCTGTGGTGTCTAAATCACGAAAACGGATAGGGTGATTGGATTGTAAAATCCGACGCAAATAAGATGGTGGATTATATATCAGCATTCATAGGAAGCGGACACACTCCAGTAAATATACTTAGACTTTAATTCATCCCATTATCCGGAATATGTGAAAATAGGTTTAGTTAAATGCCTACATGATCTGGCCAGGAGCCTAATTAGGAAGCCAGAAGATCTAAATAATGAAATCAAACAAATAAAGGAAGTATTACTAGTGAATAACTACCTACTAGAATTTGTTCAAAAATATATGAAGATCCATAGAAAAATTAAGAATAGTAATAAAGATGATACAAATAATTTTCTTTTATTTATTTTGATTTACAGCTTGATTCCACACCGTATTTTCAGTACAAGTATGGAATTTTCAGCATGGATATCGGTAGCCCAAATTCAGGCCGACCATAGATATCGGGTGTGCGCCGGCAGGGGATCGAACCCCGGACCATGTGCATGGTCGGCGAGAGTCCTAACCACTGTGCTACCAACGCACAAAGCCTCTGTGGTACTGCCATATAAAGAAGGGATGTCAAAGGCCTTACATAGGATTCTCAATGAGGCTGGAATCAGGGTGGAATTTAAACCAACCAAACAACTCTCTGAGAGATAAGCTTTGTCGGTTAAAGGACCCAATAGATATAATCAAGAAAAACTCCATATAATTTTCCAAATACCATGCCATTATTGATTGTGAAGTTAATTACATAGACCAGTCAAACTAACAGATAGGTGTCAAGTTGATCATTAAAACAAAATTTAGCAAGATCTAGAACGGTTGATCTAGGGAAAACAAAGCCCACTCATTGCATTGCATTCACTTGAATGTAATCATCACAGAAAAGGGTGTGATAAGGTGAGAGCATTTAAAGGTAATGTAGTTGGGTGGACAGACAGAGAGGTTGATCACCGAAGCTTTGTTTATCGACTCAACAGAACAAACTTGCAATCGGAATGCCGCAACTCCTATACCGGAGATATACAAAGTGGCAGCAAACAGCAAAGGAAAGTTGGAGAGACACAAAGAGAGAATATATATATATAAGACAAATTATGAAACCGAGTGACTCAATCGATATTACTATGAGCAATAAATTGTGGTCGAAACGTCATCCAGTTGTTAATACTGCATCATCACCGTGACAATTTAAATAGCCTTATTTCATATGGAATTTACATTGTACCGCAGTGCCCAAGTTCTACACTTACATTATTTTCAAGTATTGGTTTTGTAGGGATTTTTGTTTAATTGCATGGAGGATTTCATCATGAGCTGACGTCGGTTAGAGAACCACTGGGAAACCTGGGAGTAGTAGACAGCTGTTTCGTCCTAGTTTGGGACTCTTCATCAGGACGTACCCACGGGGGTTCGAACACAGGACCTTCCGGTTACAAGGCAAGCTCGTATACCATTCAGCCACTGGGACCCGATTCAATGGCGCATGAATTCTAACTTCTACCAATTCGTGATTTAGCGCGACCCCAACCATTGTCGTTAGTGGAACATCCATCTTCACACGTGACATCTGGATGGACCTCACTGGTCACGACTTCTCACTAGAACTCCAGGAAACTCCATCCTGTAGCAAGTCACTGGCGAGCATCAGATTAATTTTCTATAGTTTGGTTTGTAAGGGTTAGTTTTGTTTTTACGAGTTGATCACGGATTGATATCAGTTAGAGAACCATTGAAAACCAGGGAGTACTGGACAGCTGCTGTTTCATCCTAGTTTGGGAATCATCGGCAATACGCACACACTGGGGTTCGAACCCAGGACCTTCCGGTTACAAGGTGTACTGCCTATGATTCCCTAACTAGGATGAAACAGCTGTCCATTACTCCCTGGTTTTCAATGGTTCTCTAACTGATATCAATCCGTGATCAACTCGTAAAAACAAACCTTGGAAAAATAAAACTTTTAGACAAAAATAAATCCAGCATATCATAAAATCTCTTTGAGATAAGCTAATTTTGTTAGACGAATTTCTTTCACTTTATAGGAGGACTTTAAACGTGCTGAAAACTTGGAAAAGTCTATTTTCACTTCCTCGCACTTTCACAGTCATATATACATATATATATATATATCAAGCAGACTTCATGCTCACTGAGCCAGTAATAAAAGCATGTGTCAGTCAAAAGAGGGGATTGACCAAGCGTAAAATATTACAAATTTTGTGTTTTCTTTTTTTTTTTTTTTCTTGCTATTTAAAGGAAGTTACAGTATAAAATATTTCCCAATATTTCACAAAATTTTTATTTCTTATTTTCTAATTAATTTCCTCAACACAATTTTTATTGTTATTACTATTAGTAACAATGAATAGAGTTGAGTTAATTGCCTATAAATGAACTGTTGCTAAAAGGCAACCACCTTTTGCTTGTTGCTAATTTTTGTTAGATAGTGTTTCACTCATCTCTCTGTAATGATTATTATTGTCAGTGGTCTTCTTACCTACTATCCTAATTTTATAGGTAGATAGTTTTAGCTATATGAAAAAGATCAGAATGAGGGAAATAATACTACTACTGCACCCTATTCGTTTTTTTTAGTGGGTGTTCTCCACTAAAATTTAGGCAATATGGTTGAAAGTGGTCAGCTACTGCGATTGTATCAAACAGGTAGTCACGTGTCACCCATTATTCCCATCAGCGTAGAGCCTATGGCTAGTTATCAGGAGTTTAATTGTATTCAAACATCAAAACTTTTATTTCGTCTTCACTGATCACACAATACGTCAGATTAGTGAAGCCTACCACTAGTAAGTGAAATGAGACCAGTAGTTTTAAAACATTAGGACTGTTTGTAGCATGTGATAAAGAATCTTCCTTTCAATAAAGATAATCTATTGTAGCGATGATATAAAATCATTGACGGTGAACTCACCAATAATCTACTGTTCAATTATCAAATATGCAGAATAGAATTGAGACCGTTGAGTGACATCAAACGCCAGGCCATTGAATGGCATCTGGATGGAAAGTGACGAGTTGGGCATGTCTCCAAGGGTTAAATACAGGAGATCATGTGGATATGAATTCAAAGATTGTGGGAAATCGTGGAGCCAGATAAAAATGACCACAGAAATGTGCCACTCATGTCTTATGTTTCCCTCGGAAGCCAAAGGAATAATAACAATAATAGGACTGTTAAACACTCATTTAACTTTATTTGATCATTTGGCGCTAGTTTGAGTGGATTTTTTTAAAACTTACTTGTTAATTTCGATAAAAGAGCTTCGATTACCAATCTACACCAAATTAGTACAGGCGAAAATTAACTGAAGAGGCAGCGAAAACAGCACTCCAAGTGAACATAGAGAAGACGGAGGTGATGATAACCAATTCAACTGCAACAAAACCAGTTCAGTCAACATCAACGAAAGAGATTTAACACAGGTTGCTTCCTTCACTTATCTGAGAAGCATCCTTTCAACTACAAGCGGAACGGATGAAGATGTCAAAGCCAGTCAGAATCGGAAAGGCAAGATACACCTTCATCAACCTGAAATCAGTTTGGAAATCTTCCGCACTCAACACAAGGAACAAGATTCGGATTGTGAAGTGTGAAGTCGGTCAGTGATTCTATATGGGTCAGAAACTTGCACTGCGTGTCACGAAAAGCATTTCCAACAGGTTGCAGGCTTTCATCAACAGCTGCATTCTCTGGCTTAGTGCTGGAGATCAAATGGCCAGAAAAAATGAGCGACAAGAAACTATGGGAACAAACCAACTAAGAGCCGATAGCTCAACAAATATGTAGGAGAAAATGGAGATGGATCAAGCATGCATTGAGGAAGCCGCTGAATGACATCGAGTGGAATCCAAATAGGAAGCGACTAGTGGGTCGTCCTAAGGTGACATGGAGGAGCTCATGTGAGTTGGAGGAAATGGGAGATTATAGGTAATCGTGGACCCAACTGAAGAGGACGTCAGAAAATAGAAGAAAGTGGAGATGTGCTGTTGAAGCCCTATGTTCCACTCGGAACGCAAGGGAATAATAATAATATGACAATATATATTATATAATCAGCCATTTAATGTCCAAACAGTTTATGGCGCTTCAAGGAACTCTTCACTACTATTTCATGACTTGATAGCTGAAACTAAGCTCAAACCGATTCATAGATTCCTATAGAAAATCAAAGCAAGTGTTTCAGAGAAGAGACTCTTTTCACTGAATTATTATCGAGATGTACAATCACACATATACGACTTTATAAGAAATTATATCCGGTGAGGGAATTGAAACAAAAAAGTGAATACATGAAACAATAATAATATTAGCATGAAATGCAATTATAATGATTGTGGTTATAATCACGGTTAAATGTCAAGTGGCAAAACAGTTAATGTCATGTGTAGAATAATTCACAGAATGTATAGAACTTGAAAGGGGGGGATTCACAAAAGAAACTGTGTGCAGACATTCTTTAAGAGAGTCCAAACACACTGTGGCACTCCAGTGCTGAAGAGAACAGAAGAGTAATACCTACTGTCCTCAAGCAGAATGAATATCCATACAATTTCATCAAAAAATGTTTAAACCCAAATAGAAAAACCAACAAAAAACCATCTTCAAGGAACACGAAAAATTAATTCTACCATTTATAAAGAATATCTCTGAAATAATGCTTAGAATAAGATTACCATTCGAAGTACACATAAAACACAAGCCATCACAATAACTTGATTCAATTTTGTGCAGACTAAATTATCCAACAGTAAAAGAAAACAAGGTCAATACCATTTACAAAATAAACTGCATAAACTGTGATAAACACTATATCGGTCGAAGAGGACATCCTATTCGATTCAGAATCCAAGGACACAAATTGGCTGTGAAAACACACCATATGTATTCTTCATATCATTGCATGTAGACAATCACAGACACCAATTTGACTGGGAGAATATAGAAATCTTTAATATAGGAAACACCAAAAATGCAATCAGGCAATTTTTAGAATCCTCGTTTTCAGATGAATCAGCAATTAACAAACACATTACTGCAAACCAAATTTACCAGCTATTAAGAAAGTAAATCGCATGACGCGAAAGGTCAAATTCCAAGTAAGTAAAAGTGATCCATGTAAATTAACAACCAGTCACAACAGTAGTTGTCAGGGGATACAATTGTATCATTCATGAATAATTTACATTAAAGCGTGAGGTAAAGATGTTGTCTAGAAGGGGGACAACGAAGGCTTAGCAGTTAAATCAGCCACCTCAGAGAACACAACAAAATAAACTGAAGCTATTAGAGATAATAAGGATAATGGCATGATCATACAAACAAATGTTCAGGTAGACTTAGTAGATAAAGATTTTTGGTGGACGCTGACTAGCAGTTGAAACCAGAATGCTTATTTCATCCTGTTAAGAACTAGTTAGCTGGATATAACTGCCAACCCTAGTGAATGAGACTCCGTGAGAACAGTACCACTGGCTGGAGGATTGCAGGTGCATCCAATTGACGAGTCCTAATTAAGTCAAAACGCGCATTGTGTGAATTCCACTTCTAGTCAACACCCATCAAATCACTTCATGTAAATCCTGAGACATCGTCGAAGACTCTTTACTAGAAGCCGACATTTCAGTGGAGGCCGAATATTTCGGTCCAGTCAATCAATGGGAGAAAATCAAAAGTGAATTATATACAAATATTAACCAATAGATAAAGGCTGAATAGACAAACAGTAAAATTACCTGGTGGTTGATTATAAGGGAAGTAGATAAGCCATATTTTAATGAAGATGCAACATAACTAGACCCACCCAACTGATTACACCACCAGCCATCATATATATGTATATGCATATATGTATATGTATATATTCCCTTTTTACCGTTTTTTGTCAACCCTTCCTTAATCTTATGCGACCAGCATTAAAACTTAGGTTCTGTTACAATCTAACATTTGGTAACATTACTGTTTGCTGCTTTCATCCTTATCTACTGCGTCTTTCTGAACATTTGTTTGTTTAATCATACTATTTTTTATTTCTTCATTATTCTTCTTATCACAACCCGCTGCACTATTTCATCCTTGTTATTAATAGAATTGTCAACATTATCATTAATATTACTACAAATAATTGCATCATCTTATTATCCCATTTATAAATCCCTTTAACTGGTTTATATTTTATTTGTAAAGCTGTGTGTATTAGAGTAGCATCTGACGAGGTCTAATCGAAAACTGTATTGTTCGCCTAAATGTTATTCTAAATCCTTTCTATGGTAGTCTTCAATACTTCTGAGTTGGGAGAAACACAGATTTACTCAGCAAAGAAATACTTCGTTTCAATGACTTCATTTTCAAGCTGTGTAAGCTTGTATTTACATTACTGGTAATGGCATTAAGTGACACTGAAAACTGCCCAGTTGGAATACACATATGAGTAGAATGATGATGATTAACATGATTTTTAAGAACCTTTCGCTTGAGAGAGATATAGAGAGAAAAACGGAAATGAATCGAACACACGCTGAGAAGACCACTGAGTGATATCGTGCACCAGGCCGTCAAGAGTACCGAAATGCGAAAGGATGGGTTGGGCATGGGTGACACGGTCGAGATCATAAATGAGAGTAAACGAAAGCGTGCGAAAAATTGTGAAGCCAGTTAAAAAGGACTACAGAGAATAGAATATAATAAAAACAGTTAATCCCTTTGATAAATTTGAATAAATTTCGCGAGATGATAACATTTCGTAGTTTCTCTACAATTGCTTTGCAACTAGCATGGTTCACCATAATAATAAAATAAACTGCATGACAATTACTCAGTTATATTAAACAAAAGTACATACTAATGACCAGTAGGATGCTGCAGTTTGAAGGTGATGCAGTAACTCATCGAAGAATACACTGCGAAGTGGTCGCGCTATGTCATGAGTTGGCAGAAGTTAGAATTCATGGGCTGGCCATTGGATCGGGTCCCAATGGCTTAATGGTCTACGAGTTCACCTTGTAACCAGAAGGTCCCGGTGCGTACATACTGATGAAGAGTCACAAACTAGGCTGGCGAAACAGATGTCTAGTACTCCCAGCTAGTTTTCCACTGGTTCTCTAACTAATGTCAGCTCATGGTGAAACCCTCCAACCAATATTTAAGTAGATCAAGTAGTCCATGATAGGCGAAGATTGAAGTCTATTGTATTTTGTATACATAGTTTAGGCTGTTTGTATTAATCCAAAGTGCTTCCATCACGTTCAATAACCTTGAATTAGAGTTATGTGAAATAATTGTGAAACAGTCATTAATATTGATTTTGTGACCTGACATTAATAAGTGCTTTGCAATGGATGATGCTGGATTTCTATTCAGATTACTGGCATTGGGATTTTCTATATTATTTAGTAGCCATTTTGGAACATGTTCTTTCAGACGACATTGGAACAATCTATTGGTTCTACCTATATAGTTGTCACCGCAGCTGCAGGTGAACTTGTAGATACGGTTTGAAGTAGAGTCCACAGAATTTCGTCCTTTAATCGTAGGTACAGGGATCGAAAATGTTCTAGATGTGAGGGAAAGAGATGCGGTGTAGAATGTGCGTTTGATGGCTGACCGAAGTCTCTGAGCTGTCAACCACAAAATTTGATCACCCTTGAATGGTAGGTTAATAAAGATAGTTTTCTTTGCTACAGACGCTGTCTTTTGAAGATGTGGTCCATCCTTACTGTAACAGTTGATAAAGTTTCCTGCATTTTATTTTATCGTTACTGTTAACCATGTTAGTTGTGAAGTGGTTGTCAAGAAACTACGAATTGACGGCAGCGAAATTTTGTCTTCTTAATTCCTTATTCAAATAGAATATAAGACAGATGTGCTGTTGAGTCCCTACTTTCTACTCGGAACCCAAGAGAATAATAATCAGTTAAGGGGCTAGAATTGTATTAGACATAACAAAGAGACACATATTACATAACTGGTGCCAACGTCCATCTGAATATGAACGGAATTATAGCAAGGGAACTAATTACTGGTAAAATGAAACAGGATTTCCAATCATCATAAGAAAGGCTGACGATAAATATGAACTAATAAGTGTTTTTTACGGCAATTTTAATTTTCCCTCTTTAATTGATTCGACATTTGTTGACATTTCAGCTCCTAGTACAGACAATTTGACGATGTGTGAAGTAATTTCGTGGATGTTGGTCAGATGTGAAATCCGAAATGAGCATTTCGTCCTATTTGGAAGTCGTCGAATGAATGTACCTGCAATCCCCAGGAAGTAATAGTGTTTCCACTGAAATTCAGATTCAGTAGCCAAACATACAATACCTGTCCCTTGTTGCACAAGGGGTTTCTCTAATATCCCAAGTTGTGAAGTGGATAGAGCTTTTGTTTTTGAAATGAAGGATATTTGACTGCAGTCTCAGTGGAAACACCACCACTTGATGGAGATTGCAGGCACACTCGGTTGACGAGTCACAAACAGGACGAAGTGCACATCCTGGACTGCACTACTAGTCACCATCCACCAAATTACCTCATGTTAATCTCCAGACATCCTCCAAGTGTCCATAATTAATGTGGTCGTCTATCGTACCGATCCGTCTATCACATGTACAATGTGATTACTCGACGGGATAACATGACACCATTTGGTCATGTAGAGAACCTCTTGTATTAGTGGTAAATACCAGGATTCAGTTGAAAAAGTTTCCAAAATAAGTGCGTTTAAATTTTAGAGAGTAAACATAATTCTGGCGGACTGCTTAAATTACTGGATTACCTAATTTTTCTACCCATCAGAAAGCATCTTATTCACCGTCTTTCATGTTGTTCTAATGATCAAACTGCATCTTCGAATCACTAGCTATACTTACACATATTTTCAGAGATAAATTCCAAGGGAATGAAGGAAATGTGAAGCAGGTTATTGGATCGTGTTTTGGATGGAATATTATTGCTCCAAATGATATATTAATGATTTAAAGCAATTGGCTCGCTTTACGAATTTCGACAAAACAAATAGGAAGACGTAGTTTATCTGAAAAGTGTAATGTAATTGTATTTGTGCAACACATTTCAGACATTCTGAACACACACACACACACACGAGTACCTGTCATACACATTTATACAGAGGGTAACAGAGTATTAATTATAATGATACAGGTTAAACTGGAAATATTTATTTCCAGATACGAATTTAAAACAAGCAACAAAGATTAATAAAGCAGAATTTAATGAATTCATCAAATTTCGGTAGATCTCTTCATCAGCTGAATACTCTCCATACAGGAATATATATATATATATATGTACATATATATACTACTGTATTGGAGAAATAAGATTGATAAGCAAATAAACTATATTGAATTAATCATGCAGAACGACAAGTGTGAATATTTTTCAGGTAAGGAGAGGGAGTATGATAGATTGAAATTAAGATAAAATGCATTACGCTGCAATTACACCACTTAGATAAACAAGCAGTCATTAGACAAAGAACTTAAATATATCATGAATTGCGAAGTGAGTAACACTAATAGTAATAGTTATAATAGTAATAATGCTGAAACGACTTAAGATAATGGTACTGATAAAAGATATTTTTAAGTGAATAAGGAATAATAATTAGAGGTAGAATAAAGTGTTAATAATATTAATAATTATAATAACAGTCAATAAGTGAAACATATTACCTTGTCAGATTCAGAATGACGACCATTTCCTTTTGTACACAGAGACCTAGTTTATAAACTCTAATTGCACAAGCCTCTGCAACAGCTAGGATCTTCCTGTTTGTTTGTCTGCTGACAAGAAGGAATTAATTGACAGCCCCAATTTCATGTCGGTATTTCACAAGGTGCTTTGTCAGTGAACTTTTTGACACTTTGAATTCAGCTGTTTTTTCAGGCCCTTTGCGAGTAGACATTCACCTTTCTGTACGACCTACGTATTAGCTTCCACAAACGTAGTTTGAAGTGTGGAAGATTGGTGACTGGTCTTTCCCACATTGTTGAAGCATGCACTTGGTGCCATTAATAAACACGAGTTTTGTAGCATAATAAGTTCTCTTGATAGCTTTATCAAGTTTTCGTTTGACTACCTCTTGTCCATCATATCCTTGGAATGACAAATTGATACAGACAGATTTCTACAGAAATGTTTGGGTAGTTTTGCAGGGGCTCATTTTGTTAGAGTATTTATTGATGAACTCCTCAAGATATCCATTCACAGATAAAATATCCTTCAGAGTCTGAACAAAATTTTTCGTGCTCTATTGAACAGTGTTCTGACTAATTTTTTTTATACTAGATTGGAACAAAACTTTTAAAATCCGTGTAGTGTCCTGTCTTTCGATTGTGCCATTAGTCCTTTTCACTAAAGAAACATTTAGGAATTTAGTAGCACCATTTTCCTCGTGTTCTGTTGTAAAGTTGAGATTCAGATGGCATGAGTTGAATTTTATTAACAGGTCTTCACCTTTTCATCTGCCTATGGAAACAATGAAAATATCATCAAAATACCTTAGGTATCCATCTGTTCGTTGCATATGTTGTTGCAGAATACTGGCTCCTGGGCCGGACAAGAATAAATCTTCAAAAAGTGGCTCCAAGAGGCTTCCTATTGCGAAAACATTAACTTGACAGAATACACACGTCCATCGAATAGGAATTGAACATTTTTGGTACATAACAGTGACAATTTCCTCAATTCCAAACTTGGAATGGGTATGTCTTCAGCTTCTCTATATATAAAGTCAATAGTCTCAACGACTGACACATTTGTGAAGAGGGAGGTAACATCCGAAGAAACCAGATGCTTATCAGATACATTGACATCATTAATTTGCTTGACATACTGAAGTGAACCAGAAACTATATACGTTCCAAAACGTTTTTTGCAAGAGCAAGGCGTAGGAAGGTGACATAGGGATGTAGGGTAAGAAAAATGAAGGCAGAGAGTGAAAATATTGTTAAGCAAATTGAAACTAGTTTCTAAATTGGATTACCAAGGCTGCTTCAAAATAACAACAAATAATTTTTGGACACATATGACAGGTTTAAGCTTTTTTATAGCCAAGGCGCCAACAAATGTAATTATGCTACCCATACTTGTTTTATAAATGAGTTTAAAGACATTATTGTGATCAACCTTGTGACCCGTCTCTATGATGTGCAGATGTTGGACAGATGATGCTGCATAGAAATTATTTATTATCACTCTGAAGCTGCACTGATAATCCGACTTAGAACCAAGGTTCAGTTTTCATCATAATATTTTCACGCTATTCCTTCTTTTTCTTACGCCACACACTTACGTCATCTTCCTAAACTACGTCTTCTTATTCCTCTGTCTATATCACTGATTATTAATTTACTTGGGAATTCCACACAATGAGTGAAGGCTGTGCATTACAGCATGCTGAAAATTGAAAAATATGTAATACCGCATTTTGGAGAACAAACTTATTATAGAACACGACTTAAGCAAATACGGTAAATTCTTATCAGGCTTACTGCATTTACCTAATGATGAAAGATTAATTTTCTATAGTTTGTTTTGTAAGGGTTAGTTATGTTTTACGAGTTGATCAGGGGTTGATATCAGTTAGAGAACCATTGAAAACCAGGGAGTACTGGGCAGCTGCTGTTTCATCCTAGTTTGGGAATCCTCGGCAGTACGCACCCACTGGGATTCGAACCCAGGACCTTCCGATTACAAGGCAAGCTCGTATACCATTCAGCCACTGGGACCCGATTCAATGACGCATGAATTCTAACTTCTACCAATTCTCTAACTGATATCAGTCCGTGATCAACTCGTAAAACATAACTAACCCTTACAAATCAAACCATAGAAAATTAATCTGATGCTCGCTAGTGACTTGCTACAGGATGGAGTTTCCTGGAGTTCTAGTGAAAAGTCGTGACCAGTGAGGTCCAGTTAGATGTCACGTGTGTGGATGGATGTCCCACCAACGACAATGGTTGGGGTCGTGCTAAATCACGAATTGGTAGAAGTTAGAATTCATGCGCCATTGAATCGGGTCCCAGTGGCTGAATGGTATACGAGCTTGCCTTGTAATCGGAAGGTCCTGGGTTCGAATCCCAGTAGGTGCGTACTGCCGATGATTCCCAAACTAGGATGAAACATCTGTCCAGTACTTCCTGGTTTTCAATGGTTCTCTAACTGATATCAATCCGTGATCAACTTGTAAAAGATGAAAGATTAATCATAGGCATTTTAATTAATGTGGTTAATAAGATATATAGGATCACATATCAGGAATGTGAATTAACGGATAACAGTCGAGGTGATCATAATAACCATAATAATAAGCCCATATGTAAAACAAGGTTGGGTCACATACTTAAATGCGTTGAAACTGTGGCCATTAAAAGACTTAAACTTGTCTTATGTGTCCAAAAGTTGTTTGTTGTTACTTTAAACCTGCCTTGGTAATCCAATTTAGAACCAAGGATCAATTCACTTCATAATATTTTCAACCCCTTCTTTGTTTTTTTCTTTCTTACCCACACCTTTGCGTCATCTTCCTATCCATTATTTGTGACCTTGACTGTACACAATCTGACCTGTATTGTAAAGATTCATGCCTTCTATAAGACTGTGTATGACAAGTACTCGTGTGCGTGATCAGAATGTCTGAAATGTGTTGCGCAAATACAGTGCATTACACGTTTCCGAGAAACTACGTCTTCTTATTGTTTCGTCAAAATTCGTTAAAGTAAGTAATTGCTTTAAATAATAATAATAAATAAAATAAATTCATTTAGGTGTTTATTTTTTTTAATTTATTTTATTTTACTAAATCTTGATTCCACACAGTATTTTGGTACTAGTACGGAATTTTCAGCATGCGATGTCAGTAGCCCAAATTTTGCAGGCCAACCATTGAAATCAAGTGTGCGTCAGCCGAAGATCGAACCCTGGGCCATATGCATGGTCGGCAAGCGTCATAATCGCTGAGACACACCGTATCCACTAGGCATGACAGTATGGAACTTCTGATTGACTTTACAACTCCTTTACCTAACCACGTTGGACAGTGCTCAAGAATGCGATAGTGAGCTTGGATAGTGTTATTAGAAGACGGGGATTATCTGAAAAATGTAATGTATTTGCGCTGTACATAGACTTGACAAGTAAATGTTTGATCAGATTGTTCGAAATGTCTCACGCAAATACATCCCATTTTTCAGATAATCTCCGTCTCCTAATGACAATATCCAAATTTATAATAGGGACTAACTGTTTGTTTGTGAGTTTGCCGAGTCTCTTTACCTATGTAGGTGTCCCCACATGAACAGTTAAATTTACAAATGCAGATTGAAGTGGCAGGACGTGGTAGCTTATTCTTCACTTGTGTTGGGATTAAACAACGAGTGGTGAATTTTAAACACAGTGTTGCGACGAAGGATGTTTTAGCTGTTATTGTTCGAAGTTTCGATCCCAGTAATTCAGTTGCTGTGTCTCCTTTAGGCGGGTAAAGTCATGTGTATTTACGTTTCTTCTGTACTGTTTGCCAGCATTTCTTTCCATCTGTTCTTCCCCCAATGAAGACTTTAACAAATTTTTGGTTTATCCATTCTCATAAAGCAACTCTTCTATTTCCTTTGTATATTTTTGTAGTACGAAACATCATGATACCGATGAGATTTTGTTTGTATGCAAGAGGAACAAACGACTCGAAATGGGAGTACTGGTCAACCCACGACTTCTTCCGAGAAATACCCCGCTCAATACTCCCATCTTGCCTTATCGTTAGCAGGACGTCAAGAAATGATAAGATTTTGTTTTTCTCCATTTCATATGTGAACTCATTTTGCGGATTAGCCATAGTGAACTTTTGGAGGAGGAGGAGGAGCTCGGCATCAGTTTTGTTATTATGCAAGATAAAAGTATCGTCCATATATCTACAGTAGAAAGAAAGTTCGTTCATTACGCTCTTGAGTGGATGATTCTCTAATTTTGCCATAAACATATCGGCTATTATTATGAGTGCTGACAGCCATATCTATCCTTTTTCACATCTGCTGAAGAACGAAACAGTTATAATTTTCAAAGACGATGCTGTGCAACAAACTTTTATGATGGAAACTGGTGAATAGAAACTCAGCATTCAATATATACCCTTCATTAGATTTCAGATGAAAAGTTTCAGAAGTTTTTTGATTCCTAAATTCTATTCACTCCCAGGTTGTACATAAATAACCTAAAATTGCTGCATTATCTTGTTTAATCCCATTGTTTATGTTGTTTTTTTTCCACAATTGTCTATTCAAACAGATAATCGTTTGTTTAACTTTACAACATTTTAGGCGGTAAAGACAAAAAAAAAACTATGAACTTATTCAAAACTGTTTGTAGAAAAGACTGGAATAATGGACATTTTAAATTGCTTCAATGGCAATGAACACGTTTTCACAGACTATATATATACATCAAAATAGTTACACAGTAAAGTATGTATAGGTGATCAGGCATAGTGTTCAGCATTTAACGTGAATTTCGCCTCATAATGTTTATCATTCATTTTGATAATCTGATGCGTTTCTAAATATTTCATGCTTAACTACCAACAAAGCTGACAATTTATGTGAATGTCACTAATACAGTCGCCATTGTGATAAAATCAGAGATGGATTGGGGATGAAAGCTTGGCAGAGTTGGATATGTCATAATAAGCTGAGCTTTATATTCAGAACATAATTATTTTGCATTTAGGGATTCTTGTTCAATTTTGCACTTGTTTACATAAACTTGATTGGTTCTATACATACTCTTCTTGTAAACTCTAATTCACTTTCTATAATATATTCATCTCATTAGTTATTCACAAAATTCATCAACTACTTTGTAAGGCAATATTTTCTGGATAGCTGTTTGTTTCTAGGTGGGAATGATTGACCAGTTGTGGTATCTGGTCGACTACCTAAGTGATGTGACAGTGGAGGGCACTACGTTGTAGGCATAAAAAATCAATAAACCAGAGGTTCCGTGGGATTTAGATCACGTGTTTGACAGCAATCATTAGCAAAGGCTATTTACAAAGCTTGACCTAAATAGGGGAGAAGTTCCATTAAATATAAGCATTCGAAAACGGCTACCCACTGTCTGTCTCATATCACTCAGCACCACGATATTCCTTTAGTATTTTAAATTATTATTATTACTGTTCCCTTGGGTTCCGAGTGCCACTTCAGTGGCACGTTTCAACCTTGTCCAATTCTCTGAGGTCCTCCTTAGCTTACTCTGCGATTGCCCATAGTCTCTCATCTCCTTTGCACATGGTCTCCTCCATGTCATCCTCGGATGCTCCACTCGTCATTTCGAATTCGGGTTCCACTCGATGACCTGCAGCAAAGTGTATTTCGATGATCTCCTCAGTCTGTGCCAGATCCATCTCTATTTTCTTCTAAATATTTGTTGAGAGATAGGTTCTTGATTAGTTTGTTCCCATAGTTTCTTGCTGCTAATTCTTCCCACTGGCCAACCATCTCATCTTCAATATGGAACCTTCGAAGGCAAATACTGATAACAGTTTGCACTGGCCTGTTGGAAATGCTTTTTGTGACGGGCGAGTCAAATTTCTGACAAATATAGAAGCACTAGCTGACCTAATATTTGTGTTGAAAATCTGAATCTTGTTGTTTATGCTGGCTGAGTGCAGAAGATTTCCAGACTGATTTCAGACTGATGAATGTATGCCTTGCCTTTAAGATTCTGGCTTTAACATCTTCATCCATTCAGACTGCCTGTGGTCTAAATGATGCTGCATTCATAAATGAAGGAAGTAACCTCTCTCAAATTTCTCATGTTGACCGCATTTGGTGCTGGTCCCTTGAAAAAACTTTTACATTCTTTAGACGATAAATAAGACGATGAACTGTCCAAAGTTCGTCTACTCCGAATACAATTTACCAGATTTTGAAAATCAATAATCAGTAACTTGTGCATCGCAATGTTCAGTGGAAGAACAGTCTCCAATCACTCACATGGTCCGGGTACGATTCCCAGACAGCATACTCCAAAACCAAACCTAGTTTACTAGATGATAGTGAGTCCTCAAAAGAGGGAAGGGCAGCAACCCAACAACGTGACAAAAATAACTGTACAACCACTGGAACTTCAAAGCTTGAAGCTCTATTTTCCACTCGTAATGCAAAAAAATAAGAACAGACGTCCATTGACTGAGTGTTATTCATTAATTAAAGTCACACGTGCAAACGCGATAGTATGCGGGTACACGAACACCCTGAACATAGCTATATAACGGATTATGATGTTCTCGGTGACGAGCTATTAGTTAATCAGGTGTACGCAACGAAAGCAGTCAACATCCATAAAAAGTATGACAGAGTGGGACAATTTGATAAATGAGTAACAACTGGTTGTGGTGACTGGAGTTTAGGGATTCTGATAGAATGAATGGAATTTAGCGTAGAATTAAGACCAAAGCTGAACAAACTTAAAACCTGAAGGAAATTTTTTATTTGTTTGTGTACTGTTACACACATAATGAAGTCATTGAGTTCCTGGGACATTTGATCCAGTCTCAGTGGATGAATAGTCTATGAACTCACCTTGTAACCGGTAAGTTGTGAGTTCATCTGGTTGAAGGGTAGCAAACTTGGGAGAAACGGCTCTCCAGTACTCCCTGGCTTTCCAGAGGTTCTTTAACTGACATCAACTCGTGATAAAACTGCTAGCTGAAAACATCTACTGTTCTATTCAAAAACACAGCCAAATTAAGCTTTAGACATCAAAGAGTACGGGAGGAGTGCGACCGCACTAATCACCGTGGAACACACAGGCAGTAAGATAGTGAAACCATATAAATGTCTCTGTAATCGTCAATAAAATATGCATAAGGAAATATTATGATATTAAATGAAACATATGGTAAATGTTGAGTAGGACTTGGGGAAGATCAACTTAAGTCTTAGGCTAAAAACAAGTTTCAGCCAGGTTAATCTAACAAGGGAGACGTTAGAGTTGGTTCGAATTAGGTTAAGGTTAGTTCAGGGATAGTTTCGCTTTAGGGCGGGAATTAAAAGACGTATATGAATACATACATTAAATGTGGTTTCTGACATACCAATACAAAACTGGAAGGCATTTTTGTCCCACACAAAAGAAATGTATGGTGTGTAATAGTCAAATGAATTTCTATTCATTATTCTTAATAATATGCCTGGCGTGTCCTATATAAACGTGGCAAAGATTAAAATCAACATTTTGAGTCAATAACTGCAGAGGTGGATGTCATCAGTAAATATTACTGTATAACACTGTGAGACTCTATCAAAATAAAAATCTACCCATAGAGGTGGGTGTGTTCATTCCTCAAATATGAATTTCGTTTACGTTGTAGTCATGAAATAACCTCGTTGGGCAACTTTTCGTCTCATTGTTTAACCTTGAGCCAGTCGTCAACCAATCAGAATAGTTTATTGTTCACTGAAGTAGCGGACTTATGATGCGGTTAAAAATATGTAAATACGGTGTTTTTTTTCTGATTAAGAAAGTCCGTTACCAATTCTCTTATCTTCTGACGTCACTTATGTATTTTATGCGTAAAGTTGGCTTTTCACATGATCGGAGCGTTCAAGGTCATCTGCGCGTTACTATTTTTTGGTGCTTAATGTTTAACTTCACCAAAATCACTAGCTACACATTTATTTATCGTAAAAAGACGTCAAATGCATTTAGAAAGTTACGAAACAGGTATGAAGAATGCACTACATGTGTTTCTATGTTGTCCTAGTGAATATATAGTTAGAAGGCTGGTTGTGTATATACATAAGAGCTATACTTTGTGGTTGTTTGTCGTATTTTCGTATAAGCGCTGTCTTACTTATTTTAACTTGAGAAGCTGTACTGAATATGACGTTTTAACCGTCAGCATTTTGTGCTAACATTTGTTTGTAGTTTCCTCCAGAATTTACTTTTTCCTAGACACTACACTGAACGTCTTAAGTGTATTATCAAAAGTAGTCTCCACTGCAGTCAGTACAGGTACTATACTCAATGTGCATAAAATAAATACCCCAAACCACATCATAGATACTGTATCTTTCTAAACCAACAGCTATGGAGAATATCGTGTGGTGTGAGAAACCTTTTCACCTACAAAACTACTGTTTGCTCAATTCAGGATGGCATGTTGGCATTGCCAGCGTATATGACATGTACCTGTACAAGCCAAACTTGCGTTAACATTTCCACCTACCTTATCAAACGTGTATCAGACATGTGTGATCACAAGTGATAGTTTCTGGGCTGCTAGGGGGAGGGGAGGAGGAGAAGCTTCATTTTCATTGTGATTATTCGAGTGTATCACACTGTTTGTTGCTCAGTCGGATAGTTGGTTAATTTCTGAATATATCTTTATGATTGACAACAACTTAATGAAACTAAGCCAGTGAGTGATAAAATCAGTGCTAGACTGATAGTCAGACTTATCGTCTGTTAGCTTTTTAGAAACAAAGAATTGGAAGTATTTATCTTTGTTAGAGGGAAAAAAAGCAGGGACTGGGCGTTTTACATGACAGACCATGGTTTATGCAATATAGGCACGTTTTTATCAAGTCTAGAAAAGAAAGAATACCCACTAATATTATATAATCGAATAGGCGTATTTTGTGTGTGTGTGTGTGATTAATTTTGGACTGGTTGATAATCGCAATGTAAAATGTCTGTGAAACAAAATAATCTCCCTGGCTTTGTCAGAAGAATATTTACGCATTCATTTCGGATTGTTCTCATACAACTGTTGTGATAAGGTTTATAGATATTTAGGAAATTTCGATAAAATTACAGTCAGTGTAGAATTCGTAATTAGACGACATCTGTTAAAAAATCATTGTGAACTATGAACCCTCGGTAGCTTCTGCGTTCTACTTCGAGATTCTTCAGGAATGCAATCCGTTGAGTCCACCAGGGATTGAACCGTGAACCTACAGACTGTAAATAGAAAGTGCTGGCCACTTATCTACTGTATTTGAACCGAATTACCTATTGATTTTAATAGCTATCATTTCGTGGTAAAGAGCCAATACCAATCACTGCTACCAATGAGTATGCACACGACGACACGCGTATATATACATATGAGTAACTCAGATTACAAAAGAAATGATAAGTTATGACGTAGAAGTATCAGGAATCTGGGAGGGCAGATCGAATAGCAGTGGACTCTTGGAATTATTAACTGGAGAGCAAATAATCCATTATGGTCACTCAGACAGTAACCACGAGCACAAGATGTCACCAATAGTATCCTAAGCTCTTATAAATTGGGAACCTATTTCCATTAGGATAATGACGGCAAGATTCAATTCAAACAGGTAAATAAATTTACAGTTATCCAATGCTGCATCCCTAACATGAGTGCAGCCAAAGAGAAGAGGGACGACTTCTGTAGACAGCTAGGGACAGTAATGTTCGAGATGCCAACCGGTGATATCAGAATTCTAATTGATAACGTGAATGCCAAGCCGGCACCAGATAACACAGAAAGAGATGTGTGGTGAAAGAGAATGGAGAACTCTTCTCAGACTTCCCTGCATTCAGTGATTTGGTGATTAGATGAAGAGCGTAGAGGCACATGCATATACATCAGGTGACACAGGTTTCACCAACTGGACAAAGTTTAGAAAGACTTCATTTCAATCTAAAAAAGTGGAAACTTGACTATATGGACACAAAATCGAGAAGGAGAGCAGATGTTGGCTCAGACCATTATCTATTGCAAGGACTTTCATAGTCACATCGAAAGCCTTTATAGCAGCTTCAGATAGAGCCTAATTCAATTTAAACACCTGTAAACTCAAGGAAAAAACTACTAAAGACATTCATTGAAGCAATTGCAGCAAAGTCAAAGACATTATGTAGCACAACCAAGGAAACCTGTGTGAAAGAACACTGAAGCTCTCTGAAAGTGATATTGAATGAAATCTGTATTGCCGTCCTAGTTAGAAACAAGTGTGGAAAGACAAGGAAAGGCTCCTCACTGAAACATGGGAGTTAGCAGAGGAGAGAAGGATGGCAAAACAGAAGATGAACTAGTGCAAAGATGGACAGCGAAAGGAGAAGTTGAGTTCAGTGTACGAATCACTGAATAAAGAGGTAAAGATTAGTGGTGGTTCCACGACACACTGTCAACTAAAGTAGAACAGGCCGCAGGCAATCGATACACATATAGATAGTCAAGAATACCTAATAACCAAAGAAGAGAAATGAAAATATCGGAGATCTGGAACTTGTGTATGGTCAACGCCTAATGTAGTAAAACTCAAAGATCTACAGGTGGAAATCAATAAGTTTTCAGAAGAGTCAGGTAGCGAAGACAGGACTTCAAGTTAACAAAGAGAAGATAGAGGTTATGAAGATGCCTAACCAACGACAGCAGGCTTCAACCACCATCCACAGGTGAAATCTGATAGATTCCACCCCTTTCATTTGTCTAGGCAGCATCTTTCCTACTACATGTGGTAGAGATGAGGATATCAAAGATGAACTTGATTGGTTAACGAAATCTAGATATGTGTTAAACAATCTGAAATCAGTATGGAGATCGATAGCAGTGAGCTCAAATCACTGTCTCCATAGTTGGTGCACCTGTGACGGGGAGCATTTCAGATAGGATGGTGCAGACCAAAAAGTATATAATATTTACAAAACTCCGTGAATTCTCACAGTCAGTCAAGACGAGGCCATATTTCGAAGAATATAGCTCTAAATACTTCGCTTTTACGTTTACTTTTCGATAGGGTTGAGCACATTTGTTCATAATGATCAGAATTTCCCGTTGAAATGGACCAAAATCTAGGCTTCTCGCCCTTGACTTAGTCCTCTGAAGACTAACGTTTGTCTTCAGACATTTGCTTCCATTGTTGGCGTCATGTATCCAAATTCTGTGTGCATCCACGTTTTAGCCTGTGATGTTGACTGTACTCACAAAACCCCAACGTGAAGTACATTTTATGCCTTTTAGTTCAGTGGTATATTTTCTTGTAGCAGTTATGGATCGTATGGGTTGGGATATATGAGAAAAATATCTGTTAGTGAGTCGTAAATAGTTCAAAGCAAAAATTCAGGGTTTTTCAAGAAGTGTGAACAATTCAAACTAATCAAACTGAACTAGTTTCATTACAAAATACACTGAGAGCTTGATTTCACACAGTATTTATACTTAGTACTTATTTACTGTATAAAAATAAGGGAGTTATATTAGACCCATAATCTACAGAGACTCTGTCTTTCAACATTCCGTGTACATATTTCCACCTTTACATTCTTGAAGAAGGTAGAAACGCGTTATTTTGAGCACACTGTCAGTAGAATTTATAAGTTTTATTCGCACTTTCATCAGCTAATAACAATCCATCAAATGATCACTGAATTCTATTCATTTGGTTGTTGAGTAACAGTCATTTGGTAACAACATACTGTGATCATATTGTGTCCAACTGTTTCATCCTAGTTTGGGACTCATCGGCATTACATACCCACTGGAGTTCAGATCCACTACATTCCGGTTAAAAAGTAGGCTGGTAGACAACTCAGCCATTGAGTCGACCATGCACGTAGTCCGGGGTTTAATTCCTGGCTGGTGCACTCCTAAACTTCGCTAAGCTGGTAGTAACCCTAGTAAAGAGATAAGATTGAGAGTGAGGTTGGTAACCCGGACTCATAAAAATAAAACCGCTGCTACTGAAACTTCAAAGCACTAGCTTGAGGCCCTTTTGTTTCCCTCGGAACATAAAGGAATAAAATAAATATAAGTAATGATGGTATCCCACTGCAAATGAAATTACAAGCTAGATTTCTCCATTAGTAGTCTTCACTAAAGGAATCACTGGAAGCTAAAGGGCCTTGAACAGCTGTTTCATCCCAGTTTGTGAGTCTCCAGCAGTGCTCACACATGACTGCATTGTGAATCCCACACAGGACCTTCACTTTATGCTATGAGTTGACGATTCTCCCACTGGAACAAAATCCGATAGCTTTTGATTTCTAGTTTCTTTCAGTTCTCGATGAAATAAATGAGGTGAATAGCTAAACTAGAACTGACTTCTATTCCAAGATCTAGGATGCCCAGGCATTTAAATTATAGACTGGTGACTGTTAGGGTGTAGCTTAAGAGTTTATCATGTGTACATGATCTTTTTATAGCGAACTGCATCCGTGAATTCATGAATTACACTGAATGAAGCTGTGTTACCTAGTTTTCGGCAGTTCTTTATTTGTAATCCTGGATTAAGAGCAACCACACAGACAACATAATCTTCCTGGTAAAAGTGGATTCAGAATAACACATTTAAGTTAACAGTATTGTTTTCAATTAGATCTCATCAGACTTTACTGCAACATACTTAACTTTTTTTACGAGTTTGACCACGGATTGATATCAGTTAGAGAACCATTGAAAACCAGGAAGTACTGGACAGATGTTTCATCCTAGTTTGGGAATCATTGGCAGTACGCACCCACCGTCAGGGTTCGAACCCAGGACCTTCCGATTACAAGGCAAGTATTTCACTCAATTTAGATTTTCCTGTCGATTGATTGGACCGAAGTGCTCGCTGTAAGGTTGACATGTCGGCTTCGACGATGTCTGGTCATATAACTTGAAGTCAGCTGGTGGATAGTGACTAGCAGTCGAATCCAGACTGCAAGTTTCGTCCTACTCATCACCTAACAGATTAGGACTAGGAAAAACCAATAGGCTGAATAAGTAATTTTAGATTGTAAAAGGAGTAAATAAACTATATTTTAATAAAGTTGTGATCAGGGATTCAAAATAGTGTTTTTATTCTTAAAAAAGAGTGAACATTTGACAATGTTGTGTGGCTGCTGATCACACTGGTATGTCTCCAAGTTTGATCAAGAACTGTTGTGAGCTAGATAACTGTCAAAAACCAGGGAGTACTGGGAGTACAGCTGTTTTGTCCCAGGTAGGGACAACAAAGTCTTCACATGTAAAATAAAATGATATGCAGGTTGTTTTTCAAATGAAACATTAAGTCGACATTAAGTACAAAAGTTGACTACTAGACTTTTCTACATATACGTACTGAAGGCCATCAATAGAGCTGGCCGTTGACGCGTAAGAATTCCATAGATTGAACGATACTTAGTATGAAAATATTTTTTATCATGGGAGTGAGTGATGCAATCTGGTGTGACCTCCTTTGGTGACAGACTAACACACATTATCGGTGTCTGAACATTATCTGTTTTCTAACCAACTCACTGTTTCCTCCTGCTCAGTTTCCAATATGGCAGATTCATGGTGCATAATATCTACACCCATAAATTAGCATAAGGGAAAACATAAATTGGTGGATTGTAAAGATTATATAGCCACCTGAGATCTTGTTTTTATGACGTCTCTAACTCTACAGCTATTGCCATCTTAATTCGTTTCATAGTCTACAAAATGTTTTCTCAGTATTGGTGATAATCAATACTTAAAATCTGTCGCCTGTTAGTTTCAGGCGTCTCTAAGCTTCTTGCCCTTGACTAAGTCCTTTAAAGACTGACGTCTATCTTCAAAGACTAACTTTGACTGTTGGTTCTTTGTTTGCAAATTCTGTGTGCACCCACTTTATTTTACTATATGTAAGGAAGTAGCATAAAAGAGTTCAGTTTCAGTAACAACTGATTTTGAATTCTTAATCCTGGTAATACCAAGGCATCTGTTGAAGGCATCCATGTACCAGAGTGAAGCTAACCGGTGCAGTCAGATAAACCAAAGGAAAATCAAAACAATGAGTAGATAATAAAACTACTAAGCATCGGTTTGCAGGAATTTGACTGGTTACAGGTACAACCACAAGCCGAAGTCAGTTAGAGAACTAATGAAGAACCAGAGAGTACCGGACACCTGTTTCATTCTAGTTTGGGACTCCTTAGCGAAACACACATCCACCGGATTTCAAACTCAAAACCCTTTGGTTACATGGTGAGTTCAAAGACCATTCAGCAACTGGGAACCGATCCAGAAGCCCGTCAATTCCAGCTTCATCAGAAAGTAACTGTTCCCTCACCTGACTTAGTGGACCCAGTGGTTACGATTTCTCACTAGAACCCCAGGCAACTTCTTGTATGGAGCTAGTCTTTAGTCAACACCAGAATAATTACCAAGTGTTAGTTAGCAGGGATTTGATTGGTTACAAGTTTGACCACGCGTTAACATCGAGCTACATATATCGCGAATGGACTACTGAACCAGTTCCCTATGGCTGAATGGTCCATAAGCCCACCACGTAACCGGAAGGTCCTGGGTCCGGACTCCGCAGAGTGTGTATTACTGCAAAGTCTTTACCTAGTGAGAAACAGCCGCACAATACTCTCTGATGTTCCAGTAATTCTCTAAATGATACCAACCTGTGATCGCACCTTAGACCAATCAAGCTCCGGCAAATCAACATTTGGTAATCAATCTGATGTTCACCAGGTAAAGGCACAGTAACTCTCCTGTAATACTGGTTGACGGCAGCGCCAAATATCTGTCAGAATTAGCAGAATCTGAGATTTATGGACCATTGGGTCGGATCCCAGTGGCTGAATAGTCTGAGACCTGACCATGTGACAGGAAGGTTTTGGGTTCCAACTTCGGTGGATGCGTGTTACTGAGGGGTCCCAAACTAGAATAACAGAGCTGTCCAGTAGTCCATGCTTTTCCAGCTCGTGGCATAACCTCTAGCCAAATAATAATAATAAAACAGTTTTTTTATCTTTCCTTCCGTTTATTAAACAAAGAATAATGAAATTTAAGCAAAATGTCTTTCAAGAAATTGTTTCCGAAAACTTCATATATATATTATATAAATATATACATCTTCCCTAATTTATTCTTAATATTACAGTAACACAGAGATATATTCAAACAGGTCATTTGAGCATAAATGTTTATATCAGATTCATGCGACATATATATTCATTTATATATGCTAATTAAAACTAAAAATGAATTCCAAATTAAAGTTAAATATATTTATAATTTGACCTAAATAGCATTAGTTTAAGGTGGCAGGAGAAATGATTTTTCCTTTGAATTGAATATGACTGGAATACAAAATGACCTTGTAGAGTTAAAATTCTGAACGCAAATTGTCTCATGTGCAACTACTAACTGGTCAGTAGGGAGATTAACAACAGAGAGAGATAGAAGAAAAAAGATTTAAAGTCATAAGTGATGGATAAATTTGATGAAGATGCTAAAGATTCCTTTCCTCCTTTTTTGACCAATTTAGGACAATTAGAAAAGTTGAGTTTCCACGCACACAGTTCAGTAGAAATGTCGACTTATCTGAACTGATTTTAAAAAATAAAATAAGAAGATGCAGGGCAATAAATTTTATTATTTTATTTTGGGGATATTGAAGAAATATCCACTGTTTGACTGGATATGACCGGCGAGCGGCAAATTCTACTGACAGGTTATACTATTGGATCTTTGTTACAGGTTTGACCAGGAGTCGGCACCAGTTAGAGAAGCATTGGAAAAGAAGGGAGTACTGGATAGCTGTTCGGTCCTTGTTTGGGACTCTTCATCAGCACTCACCCACTGGGGGTCGAACATAGAATCTTCCGGTTATAAGGCAAGTTCGTAGACCATTCAGCCACCGGGATCTGATCCAATGGCGCATGAATTCTAACTGCTGCCAATTCGGGATATATTTTTTAAGCTGCCAAATATGTATCTAAAACTATAACTATCTATTGTTAAAGGGTTATAAGAGGCATTGAAACAAACTAAGGAACAATAAGTCACCTCACTGCAGAAGCAGCAGGACATCTTCTTGAAGTATTTTTTCCAGCCTTATTGTGCCTGTGTGTGTATTTTTATTGGTCTGAGGAACTATAAACGTGAACTCTATCTGAAATTAAAGCTCTAAGAGACGCAAATCCGTTATGGGCTAGTAATTGAAGTGTATTCGGTAAAACGTCTCATGCATTTTCCTGGTATACAGTGCAATATTAAGGGGAAAATGAATTGATAAAAACAAAACAAGTACTCCAGTAAAGAGGCTAGCTTTTTCGACCAATTCATTTTTCTCCCCAATTGTACAAATGAACTTATATCCACTTATTCCTGAAAGAGTGTAGTAGCAAAAGTGATGAGTTGTCACAAGCATAGTTGTTAGTATTAGTCAATACATAAGAGGAGTCGAATAAGACTGTTAAGTAATAAGATGAATAATTTAATAAGTTGTAATTAGGATAAACATAGAAGAGAAGGAAAATATGGCATTACGTAAGAGGTCTAAAGAAATACAAAAGTTATAATGAGTTAGAAAAACAAGCAAACAAAATCAAGTCAGTAGAAACCGATAAATTTGTTGCAATGATATTAGAAGTGGTTGAATGATTTTCTTTTGTATACATAAATCTGGTTTTTCCAGCTGAATGCTAAGGCTTCGGAAATGTAAAGGAGCGCGCTGGCAGGTTGTTCTTCACTTTGTGGGCTGTTTTGAGGGAGGCGTCTGTTGATTTGGAATGACCAGAGTCTACAAGGTGCTTGATTATTCCACTCCTGATAGTGCCACTACTACTTTTCTGCAGCCAAGCAGGATACTGTTTTTTAATCTCTTTAGATGGAGGTTTCTTTCAGAAGATCTAGCTCTGGTTTTGTGGTGTCAGGACTGCAGATGCGTTGGACCTGAGTGGCTAAGGATTTAAATGAATTTCGTTTCTCTTCAGTAGGCATCCAAATACAGAAACTTGTTAGTTGACCGTTCCAAGTGGGTTTACTATGGACTGACCTTCATAAGATTCGTTTCTTAGGGAAAATGAATTACACTGACAGTTTTTAACAGACATTGAATGTTTACTGTCATATAGACATTTATAGGAGGCCAAATTCTTAGAAATCTCAGTGATATAGAAACAGGTTATTGAAGGAGTTGTTGTTGTGCATATTGTTCTGCGTACTAGGCTTGTTCTTCTGAAACCAGCAGTACGTCCAAGATCTTTGCGATCTGGATATTTGACACTCTAAATTATTATTACCTGGTGGAACACAGTTTGAAGGAGGCCTCATAACTAGGTTTTGTATTTACTAGTACTACACAGCAAAGTATATCTTCTTTGGAGTCGTAGTAACATGTCTTTCTATAATATTTGATGGAAAATTACTTTCTAACTTCTGCTTGACCCATAGAATTTGAATAACCTGTAAAATTTACTTTAGTTATGATTATTTATGTTCACTTCAGCACAGAATATCAGTCTGGCTTCTAGATACCCCAACATTCTGCGAAACTAGTAAGTCTATGTCTATGTTTACTGTGTACTAATAAGAGACAGAATATCTGCCATGTCAAGTGGCGATTTTGTAATAATAATTACCCATATTCTTGCAAATTAAAGTAATGTGGTCGTCTAGGTAACAAAATGGTTCATTCAGTCTTCTTTTCTTAAAATAAAACATAAAAGCTGTCAACTTTATTTTATGGCCTTTCAACTGACAACAAATCGAGTTAAATTAAATTAAATTTGTAAGTCGGCTGAATATTCTGAGTGTTATATTCTCTGAGGTAGATAGCGAAATCGCAGAGATTTCTTTGTCTTTCTAGCGAACATCTTCAAGGCTAAATTCTGCATAAGTGAGATTGTGGTGAGAGCTGTCTACTAGCCAAATTGGTAGACAGTAATTTACGTCAATGTTTACGTTCTCAAGATTGGTCGTGAGAAAATATGAACAAGACTGATTCAAAATCGACCACAGCAGACTTTGTGTAGGCGGATACAGTTAACATATAGATGATCTGACATTCAAGAAGCAGTCACAAAGAGATGAAAGATTAACTTTAAGTGAGAAACAACCAATCAGAAGACTGTGTTTGTTTGCTTACAATAATCTTTAATAATGTACATGAAAATATAAATATATGCTTTGATTTCCTTAATAAACGATCTGTTGCCTGACCCTTGTCTTCTGTTGTTACAAGATAACTATCTTTTCCTGATAACCGTGTCTCTCTAATCGGTTGGTTTCCGATCCCTCTTCAAATGATATCTGTACTGAAATCAAACGACCAAAAGAAAAATCACCATTTTGCCATACATGGAGAATATTACTGAAATCTTGGCTTGCACACTGAAACCTCTTAGGAGTAGATATCATCCATAGACCATCACAGTTCCATCGTTTAATAGTATGGAAACTTAAAGGCATTACAACAAACAAAGATAAAGCAACCATTAACTAGAAAATTTATTAAAACAACCATTAAGGGCATTATATTGTCCACAGAAGATTTCCTCTTCGTTTCCACATATAAGAATATAAATTAGCAATCAAAGGAAATGAGACGAACTCATTCTTACGGACAAGTATAAACACTGATTCAACCAGGAAGGACGTAGCATCGTTAAACAGAAAAGCTCTAGACAGACAGTAACCCCGATTACGTCACAAGCATGCACATTACACGGATTAGATATGTTTCAGAAGTGCTTCTGGTCAGCAGTTATGCAAATAAAATCGTAAACTCAGTTTTACATTGAATGGGTCAATTCAACTGCCTTGAGGTATAAGACATATTACTAGGTCATTCAAAATACATAGGAATAAGATTGAACTAGTATTTTAACAGCCTCGCAAAATATTGTATAAATTCAACCGTTAAATCCTCTACTTGAAGACCTAAACGTATACACTAAGAAAACTACGTTTTCGTATGATATAAACCAGTCGATTTCCATTGTGTTTGCCATATATAAATGTCCTCTTTATTATGCAGATGAGTATAACCATCATATTCTGTACTGAACATGATACCCTTAAACTATCCATACATGTGCTTCATTGGCACAGCGGTTAGGACTCTCGCCGACCATGCACATGGTCCGGGGTTCGATTCCCTGCCGACGCACACCTGATTTCAACAGTTGGCCTGCAGAGTTTGGGCTATCGACATCGCATGTTAAAAATTCCATACTTGTATCAAAAAAGAATACGGTGTGGAATCAAGCTGTAATCAAAAATAAAGAAAAAAATCGAAAAAAATTATTCAGATCTTGCGCTTAAAGAAATTATGTAGCAATCAGTGTTACATAGCACAAAGTTAGACACAATGAGTAGTGTTCATATTTATTTCCTTCACTGTACAATATCTTATGAAGAGATGATGTTACTTACTTGGCTATTTTAGGCATAGGTGCGTCGGTGGCACAGTGGTTAGGACTCTCGCCGACCATGCACATGGTCCGGGGTTCGATCCCCTACCGACGCACACCCGATATCTATGGTCGGCCTGCAAAATTTGGGCTACCGATATCCATGCTGAAAATGTCATACTTGTACTGAAAATACGGTGTGGCATCAAGCTGCTATCGAAAATAAAAAAAAATAAATAATTTATTGCCGCCCTAGATCTTTCATTAACCTTGTCATAAGAGTGGCTTCAGTCTCGGTCTTTCGTAGTAGACGCTAATTCGAATATCTGTTAGACCAAATGACGTGTGAATACCTATAAATGGTCATACTTGTCGTTTTACAAATAGGAGATTCTGCGTATAATAAGGAAAAAAAATGAAATATGTTTATCTTTTTTGATAACTGCGGTGGACTGCATGGTTTGCAGTTAGTTAAAACGGTAGTTCTACACTCAGCTTTGTAAGTTTTGTGATACGTATGATGAAATGTTATGCATCTTTTGCGTTAGACTTTGAAAATCAGCAGTCTCCATATTCTTCACAATGACAGAAATTAATGTATTGAATGAATGCATTCAGTTTCTTTGACTAGACACTAATAAACTAGTGTCATGTACCTAGTCCTTTGTTTCGTGCAGACTGAATTATATCAGTCAGGTTTTCAATGCTGCCACTGTGCCTCTCGGTGGATTGTCATCACGGTACACTATGAATTATTGATATGAGATGGTTAGAGGCCATCAGGAGAAAGCCTTTGACTTAGGTTTTGTGCTTGCTCACACTTACCAGTGAGCGAAGCTTATCTGCAATCTTGAAGGAACTCATATCCTCCTTCTGAGATTCAAACGCTCATCTCCCCTTGGTGCAGCCAAAGATAGTACTATTGAGCTATTCGGGTTGACGACTGACCTCCCGTAGGACTGTACTGAATATTTCGACTGGGCACTGGGTAGTGACTAATGTCATGCGTCTATTTCTCGATTTTATTGCATCATTGGGTGACTATGGTTCGAATCTCAGAAGGGTCAAGGTTGCATATACTCCCTCCTGATGGGTACCAAAAGGAATGAAACCTAGGTCTAGGCAGGGCTTCCTGACGAAAGCCTCCAATCAACCAATATCGGCATTTAATTCCTCTTTATTCTTTTGCCTTCATATCCATATTGTGCACCTTAGGGTTTCATGGCCTTTTCCTTACTTTAAAGAATCAGAACCATACTGTTGTAAAGCAGTATCCATCCATTCGACGACTGTGAAAGTAACAATTTCCTTTCTTTACAGTAAATGTATCTTTGAGGAGCACACAACACTCTGTAGATCTGAGCTCTACGCAATGTGAGGCACACTAATGAATACAGTTAGATCCTCTTGTGCAAAGTGTACGAAATTCGTTTACCCTATCAAACAACATCCAGATATCTTAAAAAGCAATACAGTGCATAAAGCAACAAAAGTCTTCCATGGTATTTTCCAAAGTCCTTGTACTTCTCTGATGAATCATTAAGGCAGTTTGTTAGCCAACAGACTTCAGGATTTGTTTTACACAGAAAGGTTTACTAAGTAATCTAATTATTGATTTTACTACTGATTCTTCTTTATCAGTAGAAGAAGTCTTCCACACATTTTTGATAGACCATCTGAATTAACGTGTTTCTTTAGCAAACATTTTGATTTTTCTCTAAATAAAAAAAACAAATCACAGTGGCTTCTCAGCTTTCAATTACAGTTTCAGAAAAAAATTTGAATATTAGAGAAACTGAAATTGTAAAGAACCGATTGAACTTAAAGTAGTAATCACACTCCTAGTTAAAATGAAAGAATATTGCTGTAAATGGTACATACTCATCAAAGTGTGTCTTATCTAAACCAGATATAAAGATGGACTGTATTATTTCCAGCGCATGAACCAAGAAGAAATGACACATCACAACAATATTTTCAAAAGTGGAGTTAAATTTTCTTGAATATACCACTCATAATGTATGAGAGGTGAACAGGTTATCATCTTGGGTTAGTTATATCACGCAGTTACCTCCATAAATACTAATGATGGTCATGTTTACTTCTGACCGTGAGAATATTAATTGAAAGCATAATTCAACCAAGCATCGAAAGTGGCTTGATGGGATATGGACCAGTGAATCTAAAGTAAAAATCATTAACTGCCCTGTGAACAGATATAAATTCCTCTAAGATGTCGTGTAAACTTGTGTTGTTGGTTCACTTACTGGTAACCATACAACTTATGTCAACCCTTAGATTTTCGTCTCGAACTAAGATAATTTGGAGATACCAGTGAAAATCAGGGAACACTGGGGGGCCCTTCACCAGTTGGCACCCATAAGCTCATCAGGGATACGAACCCGGGATCTTTAGATTACAACACTGACCTCGTTGACTGATCAGCCGCTCAGGTGGGAGTTCAATGACTCCTGTATTCTAACTTTACCAATTCATGACATGGTACTGCCCTCGCCAATTCTTTGGATGAGCATCTGCTTCCCTTTGACATGGTTGACCCCACTCCAGCTTCAAGAAATACATCCGATGGTCATCAGTGAGTTGACGAATAATATTTTATAATCTGAATATAATTTTAATTCGCGAAAAATACCCATTAAGACATTGAAATAACAACAAATTAGTTCAGCGAAGAGTTTCTTTTCGGCGAATTCATTCACTTAGCTGTACAGTCGCAAACATATATACAATTAATTTTGTGTGTGTCTGTACATTAGGTTTGTCAAAATCAAAATCAAAATAACAGTTAGTGTGGGTTGTTGATTACATCATCAAAACAATAAAGAAATTAAAATGTGTGATTAATAATCAAAGTTGTAACTAAGTGGGGTGAAGATTGGTAAGATGTGAGTAGGGTTACGTAATATAGACATGTTTAGAAAGATTAGATGTTAGTGAAGGAGTATGGAGACAATTATGAAAATAAACTAGATCATAGGTGAAAAGATTGAATGGGTTAGTTACTAAAGATTATTATCCGAAAATTGCAAAAAAAAATTGATAACAAAATGTTGATGACAGATAAACTTGAAATTAAACCCACGGTAGTAGGAGGGGGTGGAGAAGTTTCTTCTGTGTGCATAAATCAGGCTTTTCTATCCAAATCGCTAAGGCTTCGGCAATACAAAGTATGCAGAAGCTTGTCGATTTTGGAAGGCTTCTTTTGACTTTATAGATGACTTTGAACAACTTCTCCTTGCAAATTGAATGACCAGTGTTGAGTATATGCTCAATAATGGCGCTCCTTATTGCTCCGTTTTTACCTTTCCGTAGCCAGGCGGGATAGTGTTCTTGAACTCTTTTAGATAAAACTCGCATCGAATGACCTAATGTACACACACACACAAACAAAATTAATTGTATATATTTGCGACTGTACAGCTAAGTGAATGAATATAATTTATTACGTCAAAATGTAACTTCATGCTTATATTATAACCACTTGTTTGAGTCTAATAAATGGGAAATTTGATGACATTTTAAGATGAAGAGCCTCCACCGCAGTACTGTGATTCAGGAAATCCGGTAGTCAAGTTAACAGTGCAGTGGAATTTGTAAAAAAAGAAGCAATCTTTCTGTACTGACTGTTAGAAATATCAACACAATGATGGATGTAACCACTGTCGTTAGACTTCAACAGATGAACAGTGCTCAAAATATTACTAATTTTTTATTCTTTTTGTTTTTACTTATATCAACTAACAAACTGCAAAAATGATAATGGAGATTATTCTTGTGATAAACAACACTGAAAGTGGGAAATAATCGTAACAATAATAATAATAACACTTAAGAGAAATAAGCTGCTCTAACAGTTTAACCAATCACAAACTAGTAAGCCTAACAACTGATTTATTCTTCATCCCACCTATCACAGTTAAATAAGTAGAACTGTTTGAGCATATATATAACAATATATCAAGAAAATGAGTGGCAGACACTCTTCTTCTTCTAAGATTATCATTCCTGCCAGCAGTGTGTTTATTATACAAGAAATAGAATTGATACACATTACAGAAATATACTGAGACTAGTTTTCATTTGAAGTGAAAATAGTGCAATACTTTTAACTAATCCCTGTTCTGAACTGCTGAGAGATCCACACCAAATTGACTTGATATTTATTCGCATTTGAGAGTGATCATTAAAAACAACAACAACAGTAGCAACAAATACTTAAGCAATAAAATGAATACACAAACACCAGTAGTGAATAAATCAGAAAATTTTCTTGCTCAATTCAAAGATGGCAAGTCAAATTCATTAAAACACTTCACTGCAGCACAATTTGTTGAAGTTTGGAATCATTACGATACAGACGGTAAGTAAGTTGGTCATTTTGAAAATTTCGTTTTCTTTTTTTTCGTTGACCTACATAAGTTCATAAGTAGTTAAGTATCATGATTCTTAACAATAAACTGTGTTCAAAATGTCGTCATCCAGGAAATAATACTATCTAACTGTGTGTAATATATCCTGTAAATGAAATGGAGGAATTTGGAAATCAGGTCCCAGATGGTTGAATGGTCTGTTTGTTTACTTTTTTAACGGGATGGTCTGGGGTTGGAACCCTGGTGGTGGGTGAGTATTGTTGAAGAGTTCCAAACTAGAATAAAACGACTATCTAATACTCTCTGGTTTTCCAATGGTTCCCTGTGTGAAGTCAACCCGTGATCAAACCTATAGCCAATCAAATCCCTGCAAACCAACAATTGATAATATGGAATTACACACTACCACAATGCCTGAGCTTTACGCATATAGTAAGGAAAAGCAAGTTCTCAGTAGTCTGAACGTTCAAACCGCCTGTGTTCATGAGTAATCACTAGGATAATTTGACTTGATATGTAGTGAAAACAATCCATCTTTATTAATGTCAGACATATAGGAGAAACTTCAACACTCAGCAACTACCCTCATGAACTAGTCAGGAAGTATATAGAAAAATATAAGAGTGAAATTAAAAATAAAAATAATAATAAAGATGACATGAATGACAAAGATGCACAAAGTGATGGCAACATCAACGATATTACAGCCGATACAAGGAGGGAGCTTCTGAAACGCTACGTACAATTCTCAACAACAAGGAAGGAATAAAAGTGACATTCATTCACACTCACAAATCCACTTAGTAACAAAATGTTTGCAGCCCATTAAACAAAATAATGAAATGAATGCCACGTCAAATACATAGGTCAAAGCAGTAGGTAGGCGACACAAAAACCAAGCAAAATTTAGATTAGTTGACCCTAATAAAACTAGGTAAGAATTAGAGTAGTAAAATCTTATAATGACAGGCTCAAAGATGAAATTTAATCGAATCAACAAAGAATGCGTACAATAGGAATGATTCAGTGTCTGTCTTAGACAGCTAGAAAATTGTCCTATCGGGGAAGAAAAGAAAAGAACTTTAAAGATCATGTTTCAAAGTTGTGTATTTGTAACTGTAGTAATTATGAACAATAATAAACTGTGTTCAAAACTTCGTCATCCAGTAAACAGTAATACTGTCTCACTGTGTGACACATCCAATGAAAAAAATTAACGTAGAATTAATGTACCTACCTGAACTATTGACAATCCTGAAAGGCATTTTTTTTTCTACAGACAAAGTTGTCATATATATCTGTTATGTTAGTGAAAAAATATGGCATTTAAATGCCTTAATCGTTTTAAAGTATAGCTTGAAACAGTTTCGAATGTTAAGAAAAGTAGAAGTATGTCACATATTGCCACAAAACTTGAAAAAAGCATCGTAAGCCACGTTCTAGAACACCCGAATAGTCCACCACATAAACTAATGCTAACTCTGCCAGACCATAATAAAACCACTCAGCTATTCTCATTGAAAACTGTTTTACATTTTATTCGCAGAAGCTTTATTTGTGGCACAAAGTTTGGCAGAATGTATGTCAGCAGAGCAAATACGGGGAATTATTTTAGAGGGATTTTTGCTTTTTTAAGCGGTTATAGTCTGCCTACTCCCCAATAATATGAAGGCAGGTGTTGTACACCTGGGTACTGAGTGGAACATTTGCCTTTAGCAGCAGACCTCCACTTTGTTCTGTTCACCGAGGTTCTCTTTGGCTGGCCCCATGATTATCCATAGCCTCTCATCTCCTCCAGGCCGACCTCGTGCATCCCACTCGTCGTTTCACATTCGGGTTCCACTAGAACGGCTTGCGAGAGAACGGTCACCTCAGTGTGTGTCTGACCCATCTCCATTTCCAAATTAATTTGTTTATTAGATACATCACACAGTGAAACAGTATTATTGTTTACTGGATGACGTTTTGAACAGAATATATTGTTCATAATCACATCAGTTGTATGTGTGTGCAAATTTATTCGCTCCCGCGGAGAAAGCTATATAGGGCGAACAACTAGACAGCTTAACAAACGTATTAATGAGCACTCTCCTTCTTGGTTCCGGAAAGACCAACTATACTCTATAAGAAGTTTTATTCTGATTCATTTGATTGATAGTGGTCACCAAGCGGACAGAAGTAGTGCTTTCAAAATTATCTGTCGTATTCTGTTGAACCTTTCGAAAGGAATTCTAACCAGCCTTTTGCACATAACCGAAGCCAATTGGACTTCGAGAGAACAATCCTAGTCTTATCATATAAAAGAAGTTTGTTCTACCTTTGTCTCTCCCTTGCTCCCCTAGGTAAAGTCTAGTTAAAATAAACCTCCCACCCTTTCTTATTTTCCATTTCCTTCGTGTTTTAATGATATTTATTTAAACTCTGATTATCTGTCCACTTCACCTTAAGTATTACGTAACTTTTAAGATTTGACCTAATTTATTTATTGAACTGTCTACACATATTACTCACTATCTTCATTATTCTTATCGCCTACCTGGATAAACCCTATTATCATTATTTTTTGTCATTATAATCATCATTACTACTACGTTCAGAACAATTAACACGTATTATTATTATTAGTATTTGATCCATAAGCTCACAGTCATTAGTTAAAGTTTTTATATGTAAATCTATGCAAATAAGAATAAAGCCTGAAGGTGACCTAATTGAAAATAGTATTGTTCGCTTATATGTCTTGTTCCAGTATCAATTATGATTGATATGGTTATTGATATTGGCTTATTAATATGATTATGAACAATAAATTTTGTTCGAAACATCATCCAGTAAATAATAATACTGTTTCACTGTGTGTGATATATCTAATAAACAAACTAATATGGAATTACTTACTACCACAGTGCCCACATTTTACACATGTATCAGCATCTCCATTTCCTTCGGAACATTTGTTGGGCAACAGGTTCTTGATTTATTCATTCCCAAAGTTTCTTGTTGCCAGTTATTTCCAGCAGTAATCGTATCTTCAATATTGAGTCATCGAAGGCAGCTGTTGATGAATATCTGCAATGGCCTGCTGGGAATTCCTTTCGTGATGGGTGCACTAAGTTTCTGAGCCATACAGAAGCGCTAACTGACTGACTTCACATTGGTGCTGAAAACCCGAATCTTGTTCTTTATGCTGACTGAGTGCATTCGACTTCCAAAGTGATTTCCGAGTGTTGCCTTTCCTATTCTAGCTTCAACACCTTGCTCCATTTCGCCTGTATTGAAACAAGGCTGCCTAAAAAAGACAAGAAAGTGACCGTTTATAGTGATCGGTGTCTATTGTTGTTCCTGTTGATTTGTTGGTTATCTTCACCACATGCATCTTCTGCATGTTCACCTGAAGTCCTATCTTCGCTGCCTCTTCAGCCGCTTTGTTGGTTTTCACTTTTATATCATCGAGTTTGTGCGACATTAGATATAAGTCATCTGCGAAATCCAGATCAACCACAGTCTTCTCATCAGTCCGGAGTATTCCTGTCTTCTCACTTCCTCGTAAGAGTCTGGCGCATAATCCAGTCAACCACAACCAACAATATCATCAGTGATAGTAAACAGCTTTTTCTTACTCCTAGCTGCATAAGAAATAGGATTTAGTAAAATTTTATTGACAGACTGAAAACTGAAACACATCAGTTTATATCTGAGTGAAGTAACAGAACTAAGAAATAAGCTGGCTATAAATAAACAATAAACACTGATGGAAGTATCATTTATACTGTCAACAAGTTTCATAGATTATTCTGCTCATTTTGCTGCGATAAAAATTCCTTTTCAGAAAGATATTTAGAAAAAAAAGTTGAAAATGTTGACACACCTCCCACTAGCAGCCGAGAAAATCCTGATTAGTCATTAAAGCAGGCTGATTTACTGGTGTCAATGAGGCGTTCAGCATTGTGGCTTACATGATGTACTGTCAAAAGAAAAAGAACACAGAGTGGGGAGGGGGAGGAGGCATGCAGAAAAAATAGACAGAACACATATGAACTTGATTACTAAGGAAGTCAGTCAATCATCTAAGGGACATGAGAAGTATCATTGATCAGATTTTATCACTCGTTGTTATTTATTGTTTTTTTTCTTCACCTAAAATGAACAGTAGTTATTATTATGGAAACATTCACGTTTTGTTTACAAATTTATATATGACAATAATAAGTGCTAATTCCTATTTAAACTGAACTAAATAAAGTCTTCACTTACTAATCATAAACAAATCCCATTTGGATTAGGCAGAATTTTGTGAGGCTTAAATTAACAAGAAACACCTTACCTCATTGTCTTTAACAGCCAAAATATAAGCTGCTCGGCTATTGAGAATATTTAAGGTCAACAGTCCACTATTCATCCTGAATTCTTTGAATTCAAAGCGTTTATTTCAGCTGTATACATGCTGATTATTATTGTTATTAGTTCATATTTTATACCTCATGAAGATGAATTCATAGAAGTACCGTAGACTGACTCGGAGATCTGCAGACCGATAAACTTCAGCCCTGAATTGTACAAAATAGCATTCGCTTGTACATCACTGGCTATTTTCTCAGAATAAGAAGGTTTTTATTCCCTAACGTCCCTAGTGGACCTCAGGGCTTCAGGCTTTAAACTTTGAAGTTTCAATAGCAATTGTGTTTATTTTTTAAGGGATAGAGCCGCTAACCTCCCGACCAACCTTTCTCCTTTACTAACAATACTACGGGCTAAGTGAGGTTCGGAAGTGAGTTCGAGTGGGATAGACACTGGACCACGTCGGCGGTTGGTGAGTATTCTACCAATTAATAACTACCACTTGATAAATCAGAAATTGTTGAAGAATTCGATTCACCGCTGACTGGCTAACTTGGTACGGGGAAGAAAGGTAAGCTACTCCAGGGTGGCTTATGGAAGCGGAATAATAAGTAACGTTTTGCCGCATTAGTAGTCTGACTGAGAATTGAGAATGAGGCAACTTGAATGACAGGAACCATTACCTTAATTATGGTTGCATAATATATGTATATATATATATATATATATATATATATATTAGTCAAACAGATCTCGGTATTCTGAGAGAACGTTTAAATTCTGACCATCGTGGAACAATTGTACAACATTGTGACCAGTTACTATCTGTGGTTCAGATCCAGTTTTGATTCATATTATTATAATTATATCCTGTAACCAATTTAATCCCTGAAAACCAACACTTGAATATTGATCTGATGCTCATCACCGACTGGCCGTATTCACGTTAGCAGTTATCTGAGTGGGTTCCAGTGGAAAGTCGTGAACAGTGAGTGCGGTAAAGCAGGTAAGGTGTGAGGACAAACACTCACCATCGATGACATTGGCCAGTGCCACTCACTCTACATAGTGTATTGTGACCTGACAGAAGTTGGAATTCATGGACTTGCTGGTCATTGGATTGGCGGGTACCAATGAGTGGCTAAATGGTCTACACACTCACTCGTTTTGTAACCGGAATGCCGTGGGTTCGAATCCGAGTGGTGTGTGCATACTGCTGAATAGTCCGTAAGTAGGCGAGTGAAACAGCACTCCGTCCTGGTTTTCCACTGGTTCTCTAACTGATGTCAGCTCATGATGAAATCCCGTCAACAGTCAAATTCCTGCAAATCAAAACCTAAATAGCTTATTTTCTGTTTAACCTATGTGCGTTAAGTGAAGTGTGGCAACTTGTACGACTGTACGTTTATGTGAGATTCTGTGTTGCGAAGCTCAATCAGTCGACCCGTCTGACCCGTTCAGCAACTGACAATTATTTAACGACTGCAGTTAGGAAAGAAAACCTGATTTTATAAGATAGTGAGCATCAATGGGTTTCAGGTGAATAAAGCCAGACAAAGTATAACTGACGAGTCAACCTAAAGTTTTTCAGTGAATGCCCATGTATATCCACTCTCAAATACCACAAGAACAAGGTTGTATTTAGGACGAAACGGCATGATCCACTTTATCCGAATAGATATGAGCGAAAATCTAGCCATGGGAATACTCATGAGCTCAAGCATCATCTTGGGTAGCTAACAAGAAATCAAAGCAGGTGATATAATCATGAAAGTTTAAACGTTAAAAGCAACACGACATCTACAATTAAAAAATTTTTAATAATATTAATTTAAGTTTAATAACAGTGATAAATTATTCATACATGTGCAGCATTGGAACCTGATTCAAAAAGCGCCATCAACTAGACAGTTTTCTGGCGCATACGAAGAGACGCTATTTCAATTCGACTGAATAAATGAAACTCGAAAAACTGAACAGAACAACGGTTTAATCAAGGGACACAAATCTGTTCCAAATTCGTAGTCAACAGATAGCTTCACACCCACTTGGTGCATCACCAATAGGCGTCGAACTTTGCTCGACATTTACATTCTCACATAAAACTGACAATCCTATCTCCGGTCAGAGAGAATAAGGGCAACGAACCACCTAACAACCTATTTTCCAACCAGAAAATTTGCAAAACCAAATGAGTGAACATATGCTGAGGAGATCGTTGCCTGATGACACATACACACCAAACTGTTGAGTTGAATCCGAACCAGAAGCAACGGCTTGAACGTCCTAGGGTGACACAGGGAAGATCACTCAAAGAAGAAATGAAAGATTGTGAGCTTGTCGCTGAGCCAACTGAAGGCGACAGCAGAGGACCAAGTGAAATACAGATAGTACCACTAAAGCAAAAAATAAGTAGTAATATACTCACACAGATATATCAAGCTTGATTCTTATTAAATTGACACTGAGTTGTTTTATTGTTCATCCATACTTATGAAGCATACAAAGTCAGAGTGACAAAGAAGTAAATGAAATTCAACCGCAGAATGAAAATATGTTAGTATTTATAGTTGATGTTATAAATATGCTTAACATAATCTCTTGATAAAATCTTAACAAGTGTATAGCGCTGGTGACTTAGTTTACTTCTACTGTTAGGTTTATGGAATTTTTAGAGGAGAGAAATGAGTACAACTTCCTCTCATAAGAAGAACATTACCCACGAAAATTAATCACATTTTTATGTTGGTGTTAATTCTCTCCAAGTGCATACGTATGCATATATATCAACTTCTGATTTCTAATCTGGTTGTTTTCTGCATAGAATGAAAACATCTAAAAGCAGGAATTAGCGTGATATATTTCCATTGCTTATCGATATGTTACTTCAGCATTCTGATACTGTTAATAAATCATAGTAATATGATTACAGGATTTCATCATGAGCTGATATCAGTTAGAGAACCAGTGGAAAACCAGGACGGAGTACTGACAAACAGCTGCTTCACTTGCCTACTTTCGGACTATTCCTCAGTACGCACACACCACTCGGATTCGAACCCACGACATTCCGGTTACAAAACGAGCGAGTGCGTAAACCATTAAGCCATCCATTGGTACCCGCCAATCCAATGACCAGCAAGTCCATGAATTCCAACTTCTGTCAATTGAGAATATACGATGTAGAGTGATTGGTACTAGCCAATATCATCAATGGTGAGTGTTTGTCCTCACACCCTGCCTGCTTGATCCTACTCACTGTTCACGACTTTCCACTAGAACTCACTCAGATAACTGCTAACGTGAATACGGCCAGTCGCTGATGATGATGAACTTCGGATTCCAACTATTGTGTTTTAACACTGAAACGACATGTTTATTAAGTCTATTGCATAAGGTCCTTTGCTCTTAGGTGAATGGAGGCAAATCGTTAGGAAGCCATGGATATATTCGTCGAATCTGTTAACACTACTCAACAAAATGTATCTTCAATCTTGAAGGAAGTCATGCTCTCCATAAGACTCTAACCTGCATCACCTAATGCCGCAGTCAGAGATATTACCACTGGGCTATTCGGTCTCGCAGGACGAATCCTGTCAGTCCGCATCAATCCCAAGACCAGACGCATGACAATGGCTACTACACTGTGACCCGCCAAAATATAGTGGTTCACACTTTTATTTTCATTTTGTGACATAATGATTTTGTGATTATTCTGAGTTGTTGTGTACCATATAGAAACGTCACTTGTCCGATAACAGAATACCGGATTTTGTGCGTAGACTTGAAGGAATATACCACCCTATCTGACTTTCAATTTCGTGAATGTATCCATTTATTTTTAGTTAAATTTGGACATACCTATCAAAAGTCAGTCGTAAAATCACGTCAAACTATAAAGCGAATTTATTGATGATGCACAAGAGCTGTCTTGAGCAAATTTTGTTGTTATTTCACATGTCTGCCAGTTGCTATTCAAACAGCTTCGTCTAAAGATCCAAAATTCAGATCTTACAAGAATCATTGATAAGATGATCTGTGCCAATATTCTATATCAGACACTTAATTGTGAGGAACTGTACACACATCTTCTAGATAAGTGATACAAGTTTTAAAATTTTAAGTGATCAGTTGTGAAAAAAGTGGGTTTCTGAAGCATGAAATCAATAAGGACATCCTCCCAGTCTCAGTATCAGTGCACCACAGTTCAAACCACCATTACATCGATTGCATTGCTAAGCTCAGTGCACACGCTCTAAGTACAGTCCATTGGATATAACTGCCAAAACTCGAGTATTTCTGTCTAAATTTAACAACCACTCGATACGTTCTTCTGAATACCTCATCAAACTTCCACGAGTCACGCACAATTCTAATAACATCGAAAAAGACCAGTCTCAGTGATAGAATCTGTAGTATCATTCAACACTAATAACTTTTACAAAACAATACAAAACTGCCTCAACAGTGAGGTTCAGCAGCCACACAGTTCAAAAGTTTCTTGGGTACAAAACACATACCACACAACAAAACTAATTGATTGAATGGAATCATAAATTACCTGGGAATGAAAAGGACTATCAATAACATGGTGAGATGAAGACTTTATCCACAAGAATCAAATAGAACGAACAATACAAGGTCGAGAAGTCACTTTATGGATTAACTGCGGCTTTACTTGAACACAACCGCAAACAACTCATTAACAACACCACCATAAAGCAGTGAAAGGAAGCATTAAAATATGGAATTAAACATAACAAAGAAAAGTAACAAGGAACAAGTCAGAATAAGACATTAGAATGTTAGAATAGCGCTAAAGAGATTTTCTGTAACACTAAGGTTTTTTATCCCTTTACCTTCCCAGTGGAACTTCATGGCTTCTACCTTGAGCTCAGAAGTTTTAGCAGCGATTTTTTCCTTTTACAGGGTAGGTTTACTAGCCTCAAGTCCAAACTTCCGTCTTTACCAGTCTCATTAATAGCTACATGGGATTTAACCGAGCGTTGTTGGTATGGTCTTATATTTGCTTAATCTGAAAACGGCAGCTTTGGCAGTTAACCTGATTCATAGCATTGATCAACGAATGATTGTTAACAAATACGGTAGGCTGTGCAATGTAATGGATCTTTATTTCATATCAGACGACTTTATTTGATATAACACACAGTGATACCGTATTGATATCTGGATAACTGGAAAACACTACTGATGAGCAACCATCTGCGAGACTTTTTCCAAAAATATATTAAGATCCAAAAGAAGAATAAGAGTGGTAATGTAAATACTACAATTTAAATATTAAGAAATTTAAAACCTCGATAGTCTGACTGACTGGTTTTAACAGAGAACTTTGCTGCACACATGTGCACCAGATCGAGTTGTCACTCTCCTTCCCTCCATGTATCACACAAAGCAAGAGAACAGAGTAAAGAGAGAGTCAAAATAGAGATGGAAAATAAACAGAAGTGTAAGATAAAAAGAATAGTAATATGGAAGAACAATGAAGTTTTATTGGATATGACGAATCACAAAGAGTGAGTGCATCTGCGCCATCATCGAGAACCATTTTGAGCCATATCACCAATTGTTTCCAGCCATCATTGGTTCTTACCATCCGGAGGACCCCAACCAGTCAGTCAGGAAGCCAGCCTTCACCCCCCTAAGTAGCTAGCTCTAACTAACCCTTATGGATTTCGCTGACTGATTAAGCCATGTTTTAGTTTGACCACCACTAGCTCTTTTCTAGCTTGGTCCATCCTATGTCTAACATTCTCCGTAAGTAGAGGCAGGCGAGGCATAAGCATGTGTCCTAGGCATGTCCCAGCCATCTTAATCGATAAAACTGCCTCACAACCTCTTAGACTGCTTTTTCCCTCTTCCTTACCCAGCAACACCCGACCGATGCTTAACCAATTCAGTATTATTCAACCTTTAACAAGTATCACCTAACACGGGATGTAGACAGAACACAGACACCTATGATAAAAAAAACTGACCAACCTTTTCATGTCTTCCACTTTCAATGACCATATCTCACTCACAACCAGCCATAAAGGAGGACGGAGTGAACTGACGAGTAATACGCACGTGCTTTTGTCGACAGCCAGATACCCCGAATGCGTTAGAGATCGTGTGAGTTGGCAAATGCCAAATGAGCCTTATGTATCCATGCTGAGAGTTCTTCAGCGATCAAACATTTGGAGTTCAGTCCAGTAGCATCATCTTACATTTGACAAGGGGAACGAATCGCATGTTAAACATTCGAAGATTTCTGCTCAAGGTGCTACATAAGGGACAAACATCTAAGGCCTTACGCTGGATTCTTCATGTGGTTGGAATAAGAGTGACATCTAGGTAAACCAACTCACTCACAGATAAAATTTGTAGGTTCAAAGATCCATTAGACAGAATTAGGTGGAAAAGTATAATATACAAAATACTATGTAATGACTAAGAGGTCGATTACGTAAGTCAAAGGATTAGGTCCAGGTCAGTTAGGTTATCAGAGTATAGGAATTTAGCTATAGACAATATAGTTGACTCTTCTAAATTAAACAACCTCTAGAAAGCTTGGTCACAGTTGTGCCTTCACTAGCACGAAATCACACAGTACGGTAGGTTAGGATGAGAGTATTAAAAGGTAATAGAGTAGAGTGGAGACAGACCTGGTAACTGAGTGTCTGTACTCGCTTCCTTCCAAATGATCACGTCATCTTTGTCTCTTATTTTTATGACTTGAGTTGAACTTACCACATTATTACTCAACTTTTTAGTTACTCATGATCTTATTCATCTGTTGTCTTCATTACGTAACTCCCTTGCCATCGTATCCAGGCCTTTATTTATTGTGTTTAAACTACCTATGAACTACCTATGTACAGGCTAGATAAGTGTATTTTATGAGCGCTGGTCATTAAATTTGGAGTCTCCCCTGTCAACTGACACCATTTTAAATTTGCAAATAGGTTAAAATCTCCATGTAAGCTTAATTAATTTCTTTAGGCTATAGTATGCAACTGATGAGAAGTCGACGAAATACTGATGATGATTGTGCCATCTGATTCTGCACAAACTGTTGTTCTTGCTTCATTCAAATAATTCATTCAGGCTCTTAAATTGGGCAAATAATGCTACGTAGTACTAAAGGCATTAGTGCAAGTACAATTTAAACACCGCCTTAGTGGTTTGAAAATCTTCGTACTCAAACATTTGATTTCTTATCGAACAAACTGTTGTGTGGATTAAAATCTTCAGAATTATCAACGTTAGGATTTCACTGTTCACTGGTCCCAGATGTGCACTGAAGTCTGCACAAATCACTAAATTATATTACCTCCTGTCAAAATTTAGGTCTTTTTCTTAATAACTACAAAGAATAAGTCATCTGCTATCCCTCCTTGTAAGTAATGAAAGCAATCATTGGAGGCGTGCCTAAATTCGGGCTACCGAAACAAACTTCCATCAATATAGTTTGCATATAATTTCTCCTATTCAGTTTGTTTAATTCTAGTAGAATATGACCTCTGTTAGTGTTGTTTACTATGGCGAGTATTTAAAACACCTACAGCCTGCGGTTTCACATGTTTTTAACTAAACATGTGAAAAAGCATTAGCCTCGCTGGACACCAGCTTATCCCAATATATGACAGGACCAGTCCTCAGCGGTCCCCTTGTTCCACAAAACATACTCCTGAACATTTTAGAATCGACATTCAACAAAATATCGTGTATTTATCGTAGGAGACAAAGAAGAAATGTCATCATGATGGATTAGTTTGAGCTTGAGGTCAGACAGAACTGTGTCACACGATCTACTGTCAATTAATCTTCTTTATTCGAAGATTCTGTATGAAGAGAAAATATTATTCATTCATAAACTCCACTGAAAATTCGGTACATTATATAAACATTGTTCAGAACAAAGCTACTATTATTATTATTATTATTATTGATCACACATTAGTGGTTTGAAAAAGCAACGTATTCTTGCACCTGTGCACATCTCAGTCCAGATGGCTTAATACAGCAGAGTTAACAGCTTTTAGTGAACACGAATCTATATTGGCTGAGACACATTACCTATTGCTGCTTGTAATTCTATTTAGATCAACGGTAGAATTTAGTAGAAAATCTTGTTAAACAATAACTAACTGACTAACTAGTACAGGAAAGCATAGAAAAAGGAAGGCAAACTGAGAGACAGCCATAACAACACAAAAATGTTTCCCCTTGTTTCTGTTGTTTGTTTGTTTGTTTGTGTTTGTGTGTGTTTGAGCAGAACAGAAACATATTTTTTTCTAAAAAGGAACTCTAAATATACTACATAAAGGAAATTTTAAACTACGAAATAGCATAAAATATTAACAAAATAGGTGTTACTTAACAGTGGAGAGAATGCCGCGTATTAAATTATGCAATTGATTATTTTTCTGTCAACACGTAGAAACAGGTGAATTTAGCCAGACTGCGTGATAACTTAGCTAGCTAGTTAGTCAGTTAGTTAGTTATGATGACGTGAAAGTAAGATATATTTTTTTCGCAGTTGAATGCTTCGCTTTAATTATGCATAATACTTAAGTACTTCCACGTCCCTAGATTTTTCCACCTTCATACAAATATGCGTATGACATATATATATATATATGCGAAGAAGTTTCGTCTAGTCTAGAGTTCTTCAATTTATAACATATCTTGCTTCAAAGTTGCTTTTAGCATGATTCCATTACTCGGACTTTGACAAAGAGAGTATATATATCACTGTAAAATGTATTATTTTTGATATTCGCTTGAGTTCTGTGTGGAATATACATCTTCAATAGAAAATCCCTATTCCTTCCTGTTCTGCTTTGTCCTCTTCACCTGGCACAACGATTACGCTTAAGTTTTCATTCCCTCCTCAAACGATCTTCGTCATGTCATAGTCGAACTATGCCCAACTTATTGTTTCCAATCCGTGGTAGACTCGAGGGCCTGGTGCACGATGTCTCAATCAACGGTTTCCTTAGCATTTGTCCGATCCACCTCCATTTCTCTTGGCATATTTTTTGAGCAGCAGGTTCTTTTTCCAGAGTGCCCTGTTGCTTGTCTTTTCTGGCAGGGTATAAAATCTTCACTATGGAGCGAGGGCAGATGGTAATAAAGTTCTGCAATAGCCTGTTCGAAATGCTTCCAAGTCTCTAAACCATATAGAATAACTGACATGACATTGGTGTAGAAAATCCTAATCCTGTTGTTTATGCTGACTGTTTTCGTATCAATGAAGGTCTCTCAGGACTTTCTGATCCTGGCCCTGGCATTTCTATTCTATCAAATGATGTATTATTATTTCTTTTAATTCCAAGAGGAACATAGGGCTTCAGCCACACGTCTCCATTGCGTTCGGTTCTCTGCCAAAGTTTTCACCTGGCTCCAAGTCTGCCCATATGCCTTCATCTCCTCTTCACATGACCTCCTCCAAGTCACCCTTGCACTGACGACCAACTCGCCGGTTCCCATTCGGGTTCCACTTGAGGGCTTGTCTAGTGATGTCATTTGATGGTTTACTCAGAGTATGGCCAATCCACCTCTATTTCTTCCTGCTTATTTGTGGCACAATCGGTTCCTGGTCGGTTCGCTCCCAGAGATCTCTGTTGCTGTTCATTTCTGGTCGGCCATCTGATCTTGAGTATTTAGAGAAGACAGTTGTTGATGAAGGTCTATAGTTTGTTTGAAGTGGCCTTCGTGACACGCCAAGTCTCTGATACGTATAGTAGTTGCAAATCCGGATCTTATTTTTCCTGCCAAGTGCTACTGGTCCCCACACAGACTTGAGAGTATTGAAAGCTTGTCTTGCTTTTCCGATCCTCGCTTTGATATCCTCATCAGTTCCTCCAGCCTGTATTTGAAACGATGATTCCCAGGTAGGTAGGTAAAGGAGGTTGTTTCTTTCAGGTTCCTCCCACTTATGCTGATTGCTGCCTGTTGTTACCCAGGAATCTCCATCACCTCTGTTTTCCCTATGTTCACCTGAAGGCTTATCTTCTCTGGATGCTTCTTCTGCCAACTTGTTGCTTTTCACTTGCATATCTTCCAGTTTGTGGGAAATCAGACACATATATCATCGGCGAAGTCCAGATCCTCCAAGTATTTTGTGTGAGTCCATTTTATGCCTGTCTCCTCGTTGCCCGCTGTCTGTCGCATTATCCAATCTACTGCAATCAGGAAAATCATTGGCGATAGTAGGCAGCCTTGTCTTACTCCCGTCTTCACCTCGAAGGATTCCGTAAGTTTCCCGTTGTGGATTACTTGGCATGCAGCGTTGTCGTACAACTCTTGGATGAGATGTATAAGTGTTGGGTCAAATGATGTAGGGAATGATATTTAGTTTTCTGGCAAAGCATGGGAATTACGAAGTAGTGTATTTTTTCATTCTTCTGCGTTCCTAGTGGAACATAAAGCTCTACGGTTGAGCTTTGAAATCCTAGTAGCAGTGGCCTCATTGTTACAGGGCCTCAAACCCAACCTTCGTTCTTTATCCAGCTTATTACTGCCTAGGCGAAATTTAGGAGTGCATCTTCCAATGACTGAACAATTAACACGGACTTCGTGAGCGGTTGGCAGGCATTCCACCATTGGATTTACGACATCTCATGGAAGGTAGAGCACTATAAAGTGTTGAAACCCCACTTTAGACAGACAATGTGAAATTAACAATGATAATAATGATGATAACCGTGTATCATCAGTTTTGAAGCCTCTACAAGGAGACTTTATAAAGTGTTTAAACACTATCAAGAGTGTTGTATTCAGGTCATCAAAAGTTCAAGACACATGTGGTGTCTGTAGAAACACTGCTGAGTGAAAATGCATTTATAACTTCGTGAACTGACCCACCATCTACTCTTGTCGAATGCAGACTTCGATAAGCTGAGCTTCACTTCGGTATTTGTATCGTTTCATTTTGCATGTGCGTCGGTGGCACAGCGGTTGTGACTGTCACCGATCATGTACATGGTCCGAGGTTCGATCCCCTGCCAACGCACACCTAATATCTATGGTTGGCCTGCAAAATCTGAGCTACCAATATCACATGCTGAAAATTCCATACCTGTACCAAAAAACAATACGGTGTGGAGTCAAGCTGTAATCAAAAATCAAAAAATCAAATCACTAACCAGTACGTAAAAAACTAATAGAAGAGGAAACAGTGTTTCAAGAATAAGCTTAATGTGATCCTGTGATATGTATCATTGTCGTACTACTGGTGACATAATTCATGATCGTTTACAAACGATGCATCGTTTGCCATTGTTATAACGAATTTGATAGCGGAATTTAGTATGATTCAAAAACCAGTCTATATAATATCATCGTCCACAAACAGCGTTTGAAATGTTCTTACCTCATTTCAGTGGATTTTTCTACTTTATTTTATTACTTTATTCCCTTGCGTTCCGAGTGGAACATAGGGTTTCAAGCCCTATTTTTGGAGTTTCAATAGGAGTGGTACGCATTTTCCTATGTGCTAGTGTTACTAGGCCCATACCCAACCTTCCCTGTTTTCCGAGCTTACCACAGGCATCGGCTAGGGATTAAATCCCAGACTATATGCCAGGTCGGCGAGTAGTCTACCAGTGCAACACCGACTGACCGTCTCGGTGGAACCCAGTTTTGACGTCAGCCGTTTATGCCTTATCAAGGTGTCATCAAAAATCAAACAATTTGGTTCACTGAAAACATTCATGATAAGTGAAATACATTCAGTTATATCATGAGTTATATGTGACACAGGGAAGACGTTTTGCAGAAGATATTATGTTTGCTTGTAACAAACATAATGTATTATACAAACTTAGCAATCTGATTCTAAAAGGTTGTTTTGGGAATTTTCACGTTATTTTGACACAAAAAGTCTAATTTGTATTGATATAAGAATAAAACTTGTGCACTGTGGGAGAGTACTCACACAACTTTCTAATATTAAGCCCCATTAGAAATCGTTCAAACTCTAGACTAACTAATTCATATGATATAAAAAATAAACGAAATAACATTCACTTAGAGAATGATGAAACAATGGTTAGTTTTTATATAAATAGTCTTTATACTAACATACCAATCAATATGGCCTTAGAAGCAGTTAAAAAAGAACTAACTGCAGATCCTGAACTCACTCGTAGGACGAAGCTACCCACTGAAGAAATTATTTTAGGAATTCAGTTATGTCTCACATCTACTATCTTTAAATTCCAAGGCAAAATATGTATACAAACAGAAGGTGTAGCAATGGGATCACCAATATCCCCTATCGTAGCAGATATCTTTAAGGACAGATGGGAAAATATTGCTCGTAATACATTCACTTAATCCTACTCCAAAATAGAATGGAGATATGTGTGGATGACACTTTCACAGTGTTAAAAACAGAACATATCTCTCTCTAGCTTCTTGACGCATATAAACTCACTAGTAAATGGAATAAAATTCACATTTGAATCAGAAAATGACCAAGGAGAATTAGCTATGTTAGACTGTAAAATAAAACGAATAGAAGCTTTTATAAAAAGCCAACGCATTCTGCTAATAGATATTTAGACTTTAATTCATCTCATCCGTTGTCTGTCTGTGAAGGCTGGCTTAGTTAAGTGTCTAACAAGCCGAGCAGTAACACTAAGTAGTACAAAAAAGACCTAAATGATGAAATGAAACAAATAGAAGAAGCGTTGGTATCAAATAACTATCCTATAAAATTCATTAGGAAAATCAGTAAAAGCCAAAAGCGAAATCAAAATAATTATGAAACTAGTAATGATAACATAAATAAGAGTGAATATAAGGCATCTACTGATATACCATATAAGGAGGGGATATCTGATACCCTACGTAGGATTCTGAATAAAGCAGGAATTAGAGTGGCATTTAAACCTACAAACTCACTCAGGCAGGACAAACTCTGTAGGTTATAGGACCCAGTTGACTCAATTAGACAAAATAATACAAGTTACAAAATACTTTGCAATGACTGTGAGTTAGGTCAACTACATAGGTCAAACTAGTAGATCGAAAGTAGTCGGATTGTCGGAACATAAGAATTTAGCTAAGGCGAGAATGGTTGACCCAGAGAAGATAAGTAATTTAGAAAAAAGCTCAGCAATCGCACTGCATGCATTAACACACAATCACACAATAGGGTGGGAGAGGGTTAAAATTCTAAAAAGTAATCTAGGTAGGTGGAGAGAGAGGTTGATTACTGAATCTTTGTTCATCGAGTCTACACCCAACACATGCGATAGGAATGACTCATCACTCATACCAGAGATATGTTAAATACTACTATCAATCAAATCAAGCGATGAAAAATAATGGAATTATATAATTGAAATTCGAAAGTTGTGTGAGTAACTTGATATGATTATGAGCAATAAATTGTGCTCGAAACGTCCTCAGTACACATTACTGTATAACACTGTAACGACAGAAGGCAAGAGTCAGGCAACAGATCATTTATTAAGGAAATCAACGCATATTTATATATGTTTTCATGTACATTACTATGGATATGTAAACAAAAAAAACACAGTCTTCCGACTGGTTGTTTCTCACGACAAATCTTGGGAACGTAAATATTGACGCAAATTACTGTCTACCAATTTGGCTAGTAGACAGCTCTCACCACAACACTAATTTGCACCGATTGACACATTAGTTGAAGATTTGTAGTTTGCACAGTTCGAGGTTAAATTTCACTGCAGTTTTCTAAAGAAACCGATTTGCAAATCTTGATCTGGACTTCCCCTATTACCAATTTTCTTTAGTTAGCTAACTGAAATTCCGCTGCTTTGAACTTATCTGGCTGGCTGAGTTGAGTCAAACTGAGTACACAGATGATGGGCTCGACTCCAACGATCGGAAAGGCCATCCGATGTTCAAATCACTTCCATCTGGCTAGGATGTCCGCACTACTGGTTGACGTGAAGGGTATCCAACTACTAATAACGGTCTGTCAAATGCACTCAAACTTAAAACTGCACGCACTGTAATATACAAGATTACTATTACACATGTTATACTAAAATAATCTATTAGTCTTGATGTCAGATGACTCCAGCCTGATGTATGCCAGCAAGGTAACGGTAGAAAGTGAGAGACTTGATAACGGAATGTTTATGTGGAATTTGTTATACACATAAAAATAGTCATCTGCACAGATCTACCGTGTTGTGCCGACTCTGCCTTTTGTAATGCATTTCTTTGTCTTCAGTTTGTGCCTTCCATGTTTTGCCAGAATACACTGGTTGTTCATTTCCTCTTTTCGAAGTCAGATCTATCTCATCGCTATTTTTGTGGTATTTTTTGTGCCGATGAACGTCTCTTTATATACTACTGATAAATATTGACAGTAACAGCACAAAACCACAGCAAGCCTTATGTGAGAATTGTTATCTTGGTAAGACTTCGAGGACACAGTGAACAGATGAATCGTCATGAAATAATACTAGTACATTAAAATCTGAAAAGTTATCTTTTATAAGACAGATAGAAAGAGAGAGAAATATGCCTGACGGTATTCAAATGTCAGCAAGCGTCTTGCAAGAGACTCTCTGAACGTCATTCCTGTCGATCTAACGACAAGCAGCAATAATTAAAATTTTATTTTTATAACGATTGTGCTGTGTAACCGTCCTACTGATATGTGATGCATAACTTGATTTTCAGTTCATTTGCTCCATCAAAATTTTTAATGAACCATAAAAGTCTTCAGCTGGGAAGATGTTCAGTGTTAAACCCTAATCAACATCAAAAAACACCCTAAATAAGGCTTTACTATTCCAACTAACTGAGAGAAATTCTATATGTAAGTCTTGAGTTTGTGGCGATTTGCTCAGCTGCAGTGTAGTTGTCTTCATGAACCGCATATCAGTTAAAGAACCACTGAGACAAACTGGTATCACTCACTCTCTACTTTCACACTTTGTTAATTCTTGTTTCCTACCCAATCTTCTATATTGCTTACCCTTAATCTTCCCTTGGTTACTTAAGAAAGACTATACTACGTTATGGAGAGCAATAAAAGCCCTGGGTATATTATATTCTTATTGATATTATTATCAATGTAACTGCCTTGTTAATTATTCTACCCCTTGCCAAGTAGTGTAAAGAGAAAAATCAAATGGAATATTGTACAGCATACTGAAAATTTCAGACTGTATCAAACGTTCTCTTTGGAATAAAGCCATTATTATTATCAAGATTATCTCGTACTAGTCACTGGCTGCAGGACAGATGTCCTGAAGGACTTTATGAACAGGCGTGACTAAAGAAGCCACTACTCTGGGTGTAAATAGAGATATTTATGGGTGAAAATGGATGGGGCTTACAAAATAACAGAAGCTAGAATTCATATGCTATTAGAGTACAATCCTGGGATCGATTACTAAATGTGCTTGTCATGTATGTTGAAGTCCCTCAGTCTAACCATCGGTGCCCAGTGCTTTTCGGTGTTCCTTAGTTCCCAATAATTCTCTAAATTGTGTCGTTTCGTGTCGAAGTTTGCACAGAACTTTTGTACTTCTTCACTTTAATTTATAGCTGAAGGAATACCTTGACTTTAATTTTCGTAATTTAAAGATACGCGCTTTTATCGGCAACATAATAATAATAATAGTAAGGCTTTATGTCAGAAAATATATGGACGCATAGTACAGAAATTTTCAGTGTATTTAGTTCCAAAATATTCCTCTTCATACAGGGATTTACGTGTAGAGCAATAATCTGAAGTACATCATTTGTCGTAATGTTGTTGCATATAAAGGGAAAAACTATTCTGTACGTTTATCTTCAGTTCTTTAGAAAACTGTATAGCGCATAGTGGGAAAATGATTAAATATGCACACGAGTTCATGTATTGGTCATCTGATATAAGTGCACGATTAAAATAAGAAGAAGAGTCTAAGCAGCATTTCGATGGATGGAAACTCTGGTAGCCCAGTGATTTAAGCAGGCCGCCATCTTCATAAATAGAATTAAAATGCCCTTCTTAAAAGTAAAAAGCGCAGTTAACAAAGGTGTACTTTGAACTGGCCTCTTTTTTACAGTAGCCAAGATAGCGATCGGTTTGTTGAACTCTCTAACTATGTCACAAGCTTAGTGAACATCAAGACTGGAAATATGTTTGTTACTTTCTGTTTTAATCTCATAAACTTTATCACAATAACATACAATGACGCATTTTTGTTAATATAAACAAATTAGTTCTACTCTTCTTTCGGCGTAAACAGATGAGGCGAAAACACAAGTCATTAACTAGTACGCTAAGGCTAAGACTCTAATGAATTCTATCTTTCTATCTCAGTTGAAATATTATTATTATTATGATGATTATTTATGTTGTACAGAGTATAACCATTAGTGAAACTGAATTTCTTTTAGAATACCGTTGGGACAAAATTCTATTTTATTGTTATTATTATTATTTCCCCCTTTGGCTATGCCAGGTCTTATTCACTTATCACTCAGCTTATTTGTCTCGTGTACAACCAGCTAGCTGCTTGTGTGTGCTATGTAGTGTAGATGTTCACCGGTGAATTACTGAACAGATTTACTTTTGAGAATAAATAAAGTTAACGCCAGTAGATAAACAACCGTGAATAAATAAGTAAATAAGTACCCGAACAACTTTTCGACTGCTTTCTATCGTTTACTCAACTCGCTTTGTAGAGAAATAATAAGCTGTTGATATAACAGAGACTTTGAGGCTTTTTGTCTGTATGTGTATGCTTTGTGTGTGTGTGTGTGTGTACGAGCCTATGTGGCATAGTGAACACTTGATAAATTGAGCTGCATAACAAAATGTGTTATAACAGGTGTTTGAATGATGTAGTCAATTACGACACCCATCCTGTCTTTCCCCCCTCCCCCGTCTCTCTCACTATAATCACTTTTATTCATGGCCTATTTTATTACTGAATGGCGAAACAAATAATAAAAAAACACAGAGAGGTTTGTTTTTGTAAAAGTGAGGACATTTAATGAATATTGTTGACATTTGAGAAAGACAGATGTGTGTAAAGAAAATGAACAAAACGAAGGCAAGGGGGGTGGGGAATAAATGCAATCATCAGTAAAATACCTCCATCAAATGGACTTTTGAACTGGGGAAAATCAACTAATAATTTGATTGAACACAGTGAGAACCATGATTTATTCTCCATAAAAACACTTGTCGCTACAACTGACCATACATATATCTTGTTGGCTTGTTGGCTTTCAAATAAGAGGGGTTACTTATAAGTGACAATGGAAGAAAGGTTAAGAGCTAGTGTTTGATTAGATTATTACACACACACAGAAAAAAAAGATTTATTCAGGCTACTGAGTTGAAGTGATTTCTACTGCCATTCATTCATTATGACAATTGTTTATTCACAGTAGTTTCACAAAGTTTAAACCAAAATTCTGAAGTATGTACTTAACCAAACCTTGGTTGAAATATTTTCTAACACTTGAATTCTGTGAAGGCTAAAATGAACAGCATATTCACAGAGATGCTGATAACAATTCTACAGAATATTATTACTGCCTTATACTTTCTTTTTTTTCTGATTACTTCTTTATATTTGGAATGCTAAATACTACTGGATATTTTGCGTGTGGATATGTGAAGAAGAAACGGAGGGAAGACGAACTGACATTACCAAGATTTAAGTAAAACTAGGTCGTCACCGAGAGTTCAACAGCTAGTTTTTCAAGAATATAAGTTTAAACAGTAGTGGACTGATTTTAAAGTCTTATTGGTTGGCTACGAATTCTAATGGTTCCTAGTTAGAACATGAAGCGAAATCATTTGGAGGACCTTCGAAAACCAATGACTCCTGGACGACTGCTTCGTCCCGGTTTTGTACTTTTCGGCGGCGCACACCTGTAAAGACTAAAAGTCAAGCATTTTAGTCCGAACACAGGAAACCGATCGTTGCGTTCTTCCATGAATGACTCGCAGTCCTAGAATATCCCGATGCTAGCTAAAAGGCAGTTATATGCGATAAAATCAGTGGCATTATTAAACAGCAATAACATATCTAAGAGGCAAAATTATATCAACAAAACTCTTAGGCAGCTACGCAGTTCAAGAGATTCTCATGTACAAAATAATTACTGTACAACAAAATTAGTTGATTGAAAAAAAACATACGAAATATCTGAAAATCAGATAGAACATTCCCAACAATGTGGGATCAAAATTCTGTTGGCAAGAATCAGACACTTTCTCCGGTGACAGTCCAAAGTTAAATAGCCCTCCCCACAGGATAACCTTGAATTCATTCAAACAAACGGCAAGCACAAAGAAACACGTTATCAACAACAGTTCATTATTACCCAGCAGTAAAGGGAAATATTGAGATAAGCATCAGTATTGTAGATACATTGTTTAGGAGGTACTTTCCAGTCAATTATTCTGCTTCAGTACCCATGATCTCACCCAGGGATATTACCTAGGAACTTCAAGTTATCAGTCGAGTTCACTGACTAATCAGCAGCTGGGATGTGATCGAATAAGCTCTAACTTCTGTTAATTTACAATACTTTAGCCAATGTCATCAGTAAGTATCCGTCTTCATACCCTACCTGTTTGACCTCACTATGATCACAACTTCAGTTTTCCTCTCAGCGATGTTATTTCGTGACCCAGCTTGGAAGTTGTAGAATATTTAACAACTATTTATAAATCCAAAGTTATTGAGGAAGGTATTTGTTTTAGTAAGGTATAAGATTTTGGATAATGGATGAGAACATGTAGAATTAATGTGAAACAGACTTGCGCTAACTTAGTCGCGCAATGAATAGTGAAAATGTAAACTTAGTTAAGCGCATATGTGTCGATTATACTTTATTAATATAAACTTTAAATTACTTCTGTACACGTGCTCTTTTCCATTATTTAATGACCTTTTCTTTTTTCTAATGATTACATTTCTGAGTAATTTCAATTATATAAATATATCAGTCTGATGAAACCTAGGCTATTTTCATACATGAAGTAACACAACCACATAATGAAAAATGCTGAAAAGCTAAGTTCGTATGTATAACACATACTGGAGAAATTATAACGGCAGAAAATAAGATCAATTTAGGCGGTATACACTTCAAGTTGTTGATATTAGATGGTTGGAGGCAGTCTGCAGGAAACCCTACCTAGACCTAGATTTCGTGCCATTTGGCACTCACCAATCAGCAAGGTGTATCTGCAAACTTGAAAGAGCTCATTTCTGAGATTCGAACCCGCGTTACCTAGTGTCGTAGTCAGAGTCGTTACCACTGAGTTATTTTGGCTCTTGACTGAAAGTATCAAAAGTATCCAGTAGAGTCCCACAGGAGATCAATCGCGATTTCGAATAACTCAGTGGTAACGTCTCTGACTGCAGCACTGGGTGACGTGGGTTCGAATCTCAGAAAGGATATGAGTTCCGTCAAGGTTGCAGATACGCCCTGCTGACTGGTGAGTGCCAGCTAGCACGAAACCTAGGTCTAGGTAGGGTTTCCTGCCGATCGCCTCCAACCATCTAATACCAACAATTCATAGTGCACTGTGATGTCGAGCCAACTAGAATGCTGGCCACGTTGAAAGCTTGACTGGTAAAATTCAGTTTGCAACAAACCACCAAGGACTAAACGTATTGTACAAGTTAATAACTACTGCGCAATCAAAATACTTCAGGTTATTGCACAAGGTGGAGAAATCTAAAAGCTCACTTCAAAATGAAGTATGCGCTGAAGATATCACCTAGTAGGGTGATGAGAGCTTCGCAAACTAACTATCCAGCTCAGAGAACACATCCACATCAAAAACTACTGTGATATCTATTTTTCATCACAAATTAACTTCAGCTTGAGAACTGTTGAAAATCGCAGGGTACTAAACAGTTGTTTCACCCTTGCTTGAGACTTATGAGCAGTCCCCCACCAGGGACTTCTGAGGAGTTCCAAACTAGGATAAAACGGCTTCTAGTGATCCCAATTTTTCCAGCTGTTCTTAAGTTGAAGTCAATTCGTGGTCAAAGTTGAAATCCATGATTTCTTTGCAGACCAACACTTGAATACCATAATATCTGCTTACTTAAATGAATAAAACTGTGTATACAATGTAGACTTCAGACCATATAATGTCCCTTATTCTAAGGACAGATTCCGCTGAAAACTAGAACCCCTACTTAGGTACAGGCCACGAAACAGCAATTGAAATAATCAAGATCCCACAAATGAGTGATCATATCAACATAGAGAAAATTATTGCAGTCACCCAGGCACTTTTCATCCCCCACTAACATACAGAAAAAGGGTAGATCGAAAGTCCTGTCACGTGCAACAAGCCTTATATTCTTCCATAAATGACAGTAAATAATGCACAAATCCGCAGATTATTTCTGTTTCACTTGTCATTAGTAAAACATTTTCTCATCTAATTTTCCCAACTCAATATGTTTGTAATGCTTCGCACCCATGAACAAATAATCTCATTACGTCTGTCCTGAACACTTAGTGTTACATGCTGTGCTGAAGCAGACCGTTCAAAATGTATCACTCATTATTAACTGCCTTTCATAAAACTAAGTGTTTTAGTACACCCATTGACAGTAGTTATTGTAGCCCCCTCATTTTTCCGAAGACGTCTACTTTATTTGGATTATTGACGAGTACTTAAGCTTTTTTGTGCGTCGGTGGCAAAGAGGCTAGGACGCTCGCCGGTCATGCAAATGGTCCGGGGTTCGATACCCGGCCAACGCACTCCTTCACCTCGCCAAGCCAGAAATAATGCCGGTGAAGAGGAAAGGTTGGGCATGAGGCTAGCAACCCCATCCTGTAAAATAAACAGTGCTACAGAAAATTCAAGCCACTAGCTTGAAGCCCTATGTTCCACTGGGGAACGTGAAGGAAAAAACAACTTAGGCTTTTCCTTTGATATTAATGGATGCCTCAATATTACCATGATTATTGAATCAAAATTACTTGTTCGACAGTAGCTGACAGTGGAATGCAGGACGCCAACTCTGTCCACCAAACAAGTAACTTCCACTTGGTAATTGTGGTAATATCGAGGCATCCATTCATAGAAGACAACATGACAGAGAGCAGCTGGTAAATTCCGTCTATTAAAATCGCCAGTAAATCACATGAATAATTTCAGATCATAGCTGTCGCACAAGAGTTTGTTTTCGTGGTTCAGTAACCTAGTCCGTAACTCTCTGGCTTTTGAAGCGACGGGCACTTGGCTCAACTCTCATTAGGAAGACCATCTCTCACTAAAGAGGAACTATGTCCATCATCTGTTTCGTTTCTCTTTCTTTCGGAATGAGAAATGGGTCCCTAAGCTGAGTTGAGTTTTAGTAGCGGTGTTTTTAAGCGGTCGGATTGCTCTCTTCAAGCCAAACCTTCCCTCTTTACCGACTTAAGGAAGGTTTAGCAGTGCGCCTGTCAGAAAGTGAACTGAGAAAACATGCGTGGTTGGCGATTATACATCCCCTTGACAAGTTGTAAATCCTTGATTCCTCTTCGAACCAACATCAAAAATTAACCTAATTGGGTTTTAATCATTACAGAAAACTTATTTTACACCAAAATTAAAAACATTACCCAGAAATTTAACTGTCCTACGGCTAAACTAAATGATTATTCAATGGGATATAAGATTTTACGCAGAGGTTGAATGCAATATATAACTAGAAGTTCATATCCTGTGGAAATGCCTCTAATATATGGAAACTTTTTCAAGAAGTTACCGGTGGTAAGCAGATAAACAGTATTACTTATTCATTCTATGTTTACGCCCTATCCGGAATAAGCAAATGGTCTCAAACTAAATACTTCCAAATGTCAAGCTGTTAATTTCAGTTTTAGACGTAAAAGAAAGTTAAATGAAGCTGTTAATTCCCATGACCGTTGTAAAATTGATGATGCAAAAATCAAGTCAGATGACGTTACGCGTCTTGGACTGATTCTTTCTTCTCACCAATCCTGGTCTTCCCACGTCTTAGCGATTTCTAGTAAACTACTCTGTCTGACATTTGGCATTAAGAAGTTGAGGCACTCGGGCATAACTCAACCCCTCCTTCTCTTATAGTTTGTCAACTATTGCATCTTACCTATTCTTCTTTATTCTTCAACTTGGGTCGTTTCATGGGTCGCTGAATAAAAACTACGTCATACTTCGTAGAACTCTCAAGACTGTCATTAGGGAGAGTTGTGGTATCCCATTGGGCCATACCGCTGACATCGTGTCATTCATGATAGGCACTTCATTTCATGCAACAAATTTGCTAAAGGGATTTTGTCACACTTTGAGCATACACCACAGCACCCACAGCCCTCATCTTACATCTCCTTCTCAGGTAAAACAAGAAGTCATTTTAAAAGACTTTATGTGCTCACCTCTAACTACAAAAATTCCACGATATTATACTTGAAAAGTATTTTATACTATGAAAGTGGTGTCAGGGACGAACTAACTAACTAACTAACCTTCTAACCACTGGTAAACAAACAAACAGTTTTCTCCACCCTTATAACATCAGGCTTTACTGTTATTATTCTCCTCATTTCTATAATCCTCCCACTATTTTTGTTTATTTTCTCATAAGTATAAACATCATTTAAGCTGTGAAATAATTGTTATTGTTTTTTGTCTTCCCCTTCACCGTGCTATTCAAAGTGAACATTAGATTCAATACTCTACAACATCCCAAACTGTTGTTATTATTATTATTATTTGCGTTATTATCCTCATTTTGTACTTTGCACATTTTTGACTTTATTCCTACTGTAAATGGGAACAAATTCCTGTGGGCAATTTTATTTGTATTTTGAGTAAATTAAATGCAATATAGTGACAAATGCTGAGAATTCCATTCTGTATTATAAGTGTTGTTTTCTTTTATAGAATAAAGCAGATTATTATTATTATTATTAAAGTTGTTCACTTTGTACAAGGAATCTTTTGAACTGGTCACCTTTGTTCACAATCTCATGGTTGTCTTGACAACTTGAGATGTTAGAAGGCGTTGTGGATAGTCTTATTCTATGAACTCTAGTTAGTTAGCTATTTGAACTTATTATCATGTTGATATTTTTCTTCTAGTCAACAAATAACCAGCTGTTTGACTAACACACACGCAATAGCCATAATCGTTAATGGAAGTTTTAAAGAAAAATGAATGAGTCGGTCTATTCACTCTAGTTTAGGATGAGATTTCTAGCAGTCAGTCACCTTCCTCATTTTCTCATGTTAAATAACCTTATTCAGTAGTTGCAGTAGTTATACTAACAATAATAATACTAATAATAACCAACTTCCGTCTGACAGAAAATAAATGTGGTCAATAGGCTTAACTTTTACAGGCAGAGATAGAAGGTGGGAGGAAAAAACCCACTGAAACTTATCGACCTTCCTTTTTATAAAAATTTTTTCTGAAAATTTCCATGTGAATTTTTAATAAACCAACTAACCAAATAATATGCTGGTTAGCAAAAAAACAACAAAACAACAAAAACAACAACAAAACAACCTCTGGTATATATTTTATTCATTCTTTCTAGTTGGTTGTGTTGCATGTTTTGTCATGAGAACAATCCCATCCATGGTAAGTGGGAGAAAAACGATAGAGATGTAAAAGCCAAATAGGAATAATAATACTAATTTATACAAATGGACTTTAGGAGAGGGGAAAAAGAAATACTGTTTCTAAATTTATTCTGCTTTTACATTTTTAATGTAAAACAAAATGCATACACATCTGTAGATGTATGTGAATGAGTTTCCCTTGTGTTGTGTCCATGTCTGCTTCACTTTTAAGCAACAATTAAGGTTGTCTTTCTGATCATCACAACTGGTATACAAAATACTCATGGATTACTTTCTGTGTATATTACAAAAGCCTAGTTTAGTAGAGGATGTGCGTGGGCATGGAAAGGATATTTTATCCTCTGGTAGGCTTGATGACGTTTTACTAATGGCAAAGATAAATGATTTCGCGGATGATTTATGTCTAATGCCACTTGAACTTGGAAAACTACAGGCGAAAACCAACAAAATGGTAGAAGAAGCAGTAAAGACATGACTTCGGGTCAACATAGAGAAGATGCGGATGATGAAGATAATCTACTACCACCATCAACGGGAGAAATTCGAAAGAGGTCAGTTCCTTCAACTTCGTAGAGAGCATCGTCTCAACTACAGGCAGTCAGCATGGATGGGCATGTCAAAGTCAACCAGAACAGATTGGAATGGCAAAACAGGCTTTCATCACACTGATGTCAGTTAGGAAATCTTTTGCACTCAACACAATTAACAAGATTCGGGTTTTCAACACAAATGCGAAGCCTGCCAGTCAGCTATTTTATAGCAGCAAGAAACTATGGGAGTAAACTAACCAATAACCTACTGCTCAACGAACATTTAAGAGAAAATGGAGATAGATCGGACACACTCCTACTTGAACGTGCGCTTCCCAGCCCTTCGAGTAGAATCTGAATGGGAAAGGACGAGATGTGTGTGAGCCCAGGGGTGACGTGGAGGAGATCGTGTGAGGAGCAGATGAGAGACCGTGTGCAATCGTGGGACCAGCTAAAGAGGCCGTCAGAGAATAGAACGAATAATAATAACAACAAACAAGTGGCATTACCTCAAACCCTTCATTATGGTAGTTATTGACAAAATTAAAATTAAATAAACCGATGAGTTACATTTGTTCAGTCATGTGTGGGATGCATTCTAAACATTAAAGAAGTTATAGAACTTTTCGTCAGGAGTCGATATTACCTAGATAGCTTATGAAACAGTTGATCATAAATCTCTGCAGAATTGAATATAATACCTGTAAGTTCACTAGTCTTCAGTCCCTATGAACGAATGCCTTTTAAAGTCAACCTGAGAACCTAATATTGCAAAAAATCACAAACACCTTAATTTAAATGGCGTCTTCCCATATATTAACAGTGTTTGTTTAAGACATGATGTGGACATTATTAGGCTATTGTTCAACAGTGTAAATGAACTAAAGTGCTGGTCGCCATTCAGAATTAGAAGCCCTATTAAAAGCTAACGTCATCGAACCTCTTAAAAAATTGAATTACGAACGAATATACGCAATGACACACTGGTCAATGATGACACTATTTGGCTGCCCATTGACATCCTAGAATTGAATTGTAAACACATCATTTGAGGCCTGATAATAAAGAACATTGTGAAAGGAGCTGTATCACTCTATAACTTATAGAAGTTGCAAATTCTTTTTACAATGATTCGAAGATTATCATCCGAAGGAGAAGATCTACTCTCAAATAGAATATTCAGTAATCTATCTTCCCTTGAGTCAAATTCCAATCCACATATTTTATATTTTAATTAGATAATTATAGTAAGCCAACTGTTGTTCCGTTGCTGGTACAGAGATGAAATGTTTATCCTGCTCAAGAATCATACAAGTATTGATTCTGTCCTCGACATGCTCATTATGGGGCACTGTGGAATAAAATTCATCCGGAGAAAGGAAATGTGAAACCTGTCCACTCAACTAGACTTCCTGCAATCTAAGATAAAGCACTCTGGCATTAAACTGGGAAACAATTTTTATACAAACCGTGAGGTGATCACTGTACACAATTCAGATTTTTTCCCCAACGACATACTACTACAAAATATCCCATCCACATTTTGATATGAATGCTGAAAATTTGTAACTCAAGTGGATGTTACGCAATTCTTATGTTGTTCACTACATATATTTATATTCTTAGATTTAAATGAACACATGGAACCTGATGTCGTCTCCCAAGGCATCGTTTTTCTGGGTAGATGTGAAGCTCAGTACTAGCTCACCTAGTGCATAGGGAGGTTTATCTCTCCTCATTTTTCCAAGATTATTATATCATTGTCCCATTGGTTTCTGAACGCAACATAAGGCTTCAAAAGCACACACCCACTTCGTCCCATTCTCTGAGGTCCTCTTTAACTGGCCCCACGATTTCCCACAGTCTCTCATCTCCTCCTTGCATAACCTCCTCCATAAAACACTCGAATCACACCGTACTTGTCGTTTCCCATTCGGGTTCTACTAGAGGAATGGAATGGTTCACAATATAATTATACGATCTCCTCAGCGCTTGCCGAATCCGTCTTGAATTTGTCTTGAATATTTCTTAAGCAATAGGTTCCTGGTTAGTTTGATCCCACAGTTTCCTGTTGCTAATTCTTTCCATCGGCCATCTAATTTTCAGTATGGAACCATCCATCCAAGGCAGATGTCAGTAGAAGTCTGTAGTAGTCTGTTGAAAATGCTTTTCGTGACCAGCCATCATTTCTCAAAATGTTCCACCTCTATAGTAGGTGCGGTAAAAACAGAGTCTTCTGAATTTGTTTTCAACGTAACTTCACTTCAGAAAAGAACTGTATCCATTGTCTTCCCCCACCCTTCAACCATTGCTTATTTCTTCTAAAAAAAAAGCAGTTTTCTACCTCGTTCATCAAATGAGATATTTTTTTCACACGTTATCTTTGCCTCTATTCAGTTTAAGCGATGCATTTTCTTTTTACCTTAACAACGTACTAAGAACTCGACTGCTATTCTTTTTTATGAGACGGATATTCAGTATTTTATTACTATTTCAAACATTCAATAGGGTTTGACAAGTCATTTTGTTATCAAATCCCCAAGAAATGACCATAAAACTAGAAAATACGTACTAATAGTGTTTAGCATAAGCTTAAAAAATTCAAGTTTTTTTTCAATAGTTTATGAAGCACAAGTTTGTTCATTTGACGGTACACCAGCTCGTATATGTGTACAAAAAGACACTAATATTGTCCATGTGCGTTTCTTTTAAACTTTTCTATTTTAATTTTACCAGTGACAACTTTCGTCTACATAGACAATGAAACACATAATTAATGAATTAAGACAAATTGAAGTTAATTATACTTCCTAAATTGATAAAGAAAATTTATTCTCCCTTTTTTATTCTTTGTGTATTGGAAAATACCCATCAAGGTAACGGTTACATTGAAGGCTCAGAGTTGGACAACTTTTTGCGTGAATTTATATACAGTGTATTTTCAGAGGAGTTGGGCAACGAGGTGAGTTTCTTTTGGATTAGTCTATTTCCAAATTAAATTATTTTTATATTTTTTATCTGTAGTAGTTTCTGGGTTATCTGAAGGATTTTTCGGGGAGTGCTTCACCATATATAGTTGCCTTCACAGATTCACAGATTGATCATACCCTCCATCTCCGGTGTTTACTATCACGCCTGCAAGTGACTCTTTTGTCTTGCTTCTATTGAATTTAAACGTAGATGAGGCAGAAACCAACCTTGTCTTTTCTAATATGAAAAGATTCTGTGAACGCATACCGTGTGGAACATATCGAAGTCAAGTAAATATGATAGGGAATATTTTGGCATAGTTGTGTTCTCTGAACTCGGCGGATTAGTTTGAAATCGCTCATCGTTCTTCTGGACGGCATTCTTAGTGCTTCAAATTGAAAAGAGATAACACGGCTACACAGAAATTTCCAAGTTGACTGAAGTGCACAGTAACTAAGATACAATGTAACAATTAATTGTACTTGTTACTAGCTCTTTTGAAATAACAGACTAATAACTGCAATAAAGGCGTATCACGTAAGCTTCACAAACTTAGAGAGAATAGTTTTGTTTGATGACTGCTTATATAGCTGAAATTATGAAGAAATTGTCTATGCGGTTATATCACTCATCAAAACTGAGAACATCTTACTACATACTACGGTCTTCGGTTGAGAAATCACGGTAGACATTTTGCATTGTTAAAATATGCTGAGTTGTACAAAAATCTGAACAGCTTTGCTATACTTTGCACAGATTATAGTCCATCTCTATGATAGAATTATACTTTGCTACAGAATTAACCATACTTGTGTTCATCTAGGCACGTAGGAAAAATTACACCGCTTAAATGCTTATGTCAAATGAATGTCATCTGTCATAACTACTTGACATGTAAATCAGTTAATATAAAAACTAAGTAGGAGAAAAATCAAATTTCCTCAAAGTTATCCAAACAAAACCTCTAAGATTTAGCCTTTCCATTAACGGAGACTAACTCAGAAATAAGCCTATAGTACTGAGAAACATCAAATTCATTGTCAGTCATCCGACTGACGATATCTGAAAGGTATTCAGACGCCTTCCGGAGTTAAAATTAGAAAGAAAGGGTTTGTTTACCTTAAAATTTCTTTTCTAATGTATTAATTCTAATTTTAGATTTGGTTGTTGGTTGTACAATAGGGCCTTCACTTTGTACATTATCTCCAGTGGACTAACTGGTGAGACAAATTATAGACCACTACGTATCTTTTGAAACTGGGGCTAAACCACACCACACAAAAAGACTACTAAGCTTTTCAAAACTACATAACATAGTTCAAAAATACTTCAAAGTGAATATGCAAGTACGCACCCACCGGAGTTCGAACCCAGGACCTTCTGGTTACAAGGCGAGCTCGTAGACCATTGAGGCACTGGGACCCGATACAATGGACCATGAATTCTAACCTGCCGATTCACGATATAGCGCAACTGCTACCCAATGTCTTCGGCGAGTATGGTCTAGAGCTCGCCTTGTAACCAGAAGGTCCTGGGTTCGAACCCCAGTGAGTGCGTACTGATGAAGAGTCCCAAACAAGGACGAAACAGCTGTCCAGTACTCCCAGGTTTTCCAGTGGTTTTCTAACCAATGTCAGCTCATGATGAAATCCTGTAACCAATCAAAAAAATCCGTACAAACCAATACTTGAATGTCTAAGTGTTGTTTTGCAGGGATTTGATGGGTTTCAGCATTTCATCTCATAACGAAATCCGTTGGAGGGCAGTTGAAAACCAGCAGGGAGTACAGGAAATCTGTTTTCCCAACCTAATTCGGGTTACTTCAGCAGCACTCATCCATTGAGGTTCGAACCCAGGCGAGCTGGTAGAACATTAGGCGATCCAATGGTCCATGGATTCCAACTTCTGCCAATTCACGATTAAGAGCAACTACCAGCCAATGAATATCGACTATACGAGTGAATGTTTAATACTTCAAAGACATGCAAAATGTAAACCTTTCCTTTCACTCAGAACAAACTTCTTTCTTTGCAAGTTTACGCCAGTCAATATTGTATGCTGAAGAGAGTATTGGTCACACATGTCATGTCTTGCTTGCATATTTGCTGATGCAGGCATACATGGCAGCCTACTGAAATCATTGGTCTCCATAATGGATAAGATTTTAATTTAATAAATCACACAGTGTTGTACAGTTAAATTAACTGATGACGTTTCGAGCACAAACTATTGCTCATAAACATATCAAGTTGATACTTGATACTCTTATCCATTATGGAGTTATAATCTACCACAGTGCCCAAGTTTTATACTTATATCAAATCATTGGTCTGTCTAATTTTCCAGAGAGCATAATACTTCAAATTTACGCGCTTGTGCGGTTTTTTAACCACATACTTACATTTTTGAAAGACAATCTATACTCCCAGATATATTTGAATTACTTTCACTATGCCGCTTGGAAGGGGTAGGATTATATTGCGGATAGAACGAAATTTGATCAAATGATATACTGTAGATTATTACTTTACTTGGATAATCTTCAAAAAAGGTAGATCAAGCGTCTCTTAATATACTGCTGACAAATCTTTTCAGTAGGGCACGCCACAACAGTTTATTTAATCAGTGTAAGAAATACCCACCAGTCACGTGATACGTCTAAGGCAAGCGGCTTTTTATTCTGTAACACTTTCAAACAGTCAGTTTATTTCCAACTGCTTACAATTGAGTTAAACAGATGTATGTTATTTTATTCTATTCTAAACATTCGGGTATTCTGTCATAAAAAGATGAGATGCAACAAGAGAACTTTTTCTCTCAACATGTTTATTTCCCTGCAATAATTTAAGTACATTTTGGTACTGAAGTAAGCAGGACGCATAGGCGATTTGTAGGTGAAAAGCTACTTTACGACCAGGCTAAAATATTTACGAAATGCACCCATCTAATTATGGAAATGAGAACAAATAGTTCAGCTAATAGTCTCCCTTCAGTGAATTCATTCACTTAACTTTACGACCCCAATTATATATATATATATATAACTTTTGTATGCCTGTGTGTGTAAATAGGACAAGAGTAAAAACTAGTGCAGAGTATTGTTTACATGATCAAAATATTTCCAGACAACGATGAATGGTCAAATCGCAACTAGGGGAATGAAGACTACTAAGTTTAGACTAAGATTGTGCCGTATGGAAAATGTTTAGAGAAAAGTGGATGTTAATGTAACGACATGCCATGAGACAAGTATCCAAATAAATTATGTACTAGGTGAAGAAAGTAGACAGGAAGCTTAGTTAATGAAAATGATGTTAATTAATGTCATACAGAAAATGCACAAAGTAGTATCAGCAAGAAAATACTGATAACATTTGAGCTTGGAATTATGCTCCAGGAAATAGGTGGTGGGCATGGAGAATTTTTTTTTCATGTACATAAATCAGGGTTTTCCATCCGAACCCTTATTCATGTGTAACTGTGCGTATACATAGCTAAGTGAATGAATTCACCGAATATGCGACTCTTCGCTAAACAGTTTGTTCTTCTTTCGATAAACTGAAAAAAATCAGCCTTCTTTGCTGCACTCTCCACCACCTTTGAATTTCCTAACAATATCACCTTATCGAATGTTTTTCGTTCGCAATAGACACAATTTACGAAAATAAACGAAAAAAGGGAGGGTTGAATAGTGGTTTATGAATTTTGCGAATTCCACACGCAAAATAGCAACAGAATTGTAATCCATTTCAGACAACCCTACAAAATTCAGCTATGAAATTTAATGTCTCAGGAATTCTAATGTTTTGCATGAAACTAATATGGACTTCTTCGGATATTGGAGAACAAACCAAAACTGGGACTATAAATAATCCACTTCTCCTTGACTTTCTAACTCATGTGAATTCGCTAAGAAATGGACTTGAAATCGATCGAAAAGCCCCAGCAAACCAACATACGGACGTCTACAGATGCTGATTACACAAAACAATGTCAATTACACATATATACATATATAAATTCGACGAGTCAGATTATCAAATAATAACTAAATGTATTAATCGAATTATTTCCCAAAAGTAACAACACTCTTACGTCAGCCACAAACAGATGAATTAAGATTAGGCAGTTAGTGTATGATTTATATTCAGACATAAAGTCTCATACACGTGAAACTGAAGATATATAAATGAGATAAGAGAGAAATACAAATCAGCAGGATAAACTGTCCATACAACGATTTGTTCATCCGATTTGTCCATCCATAGAAAGCACCTGTAAGTGGATGCATAATAAAATAACTCAACACAGTGAGTAGCATACATTATAGACATTCATGAAAAGGAAATTTATGCAAGTTCAAGTTGCAGTAAATATTTGTAGCTTCGCATTTTTAGACTGAGTGTTAAACAGAAATGTGGTTTAAAAGTAGTGGACAGTTTTATCGCTAACGATCAGAACATAACACTGAATTCTCCATTCTCATTTCAATAAATCCCTACTTTCATTAATCTACTTCTTTTGCATGGAAAACAAAATTGACTGAACTGTATGAAAAAAATATTTTACAAGTGATCTTTCGGATTGGTTACAGCTTTGATAACGTGTTGACCTAAGATGGGAAACTATTAAAAAACCAGTAGGGAGTACTGGACAACTGTTTTTTCATAGTTTAGGACTCTTCGACAGTAGTGAACCTAGGACCTTCCGACTACAAGGCGAGCTTGTTGACCATTAAGCCACTGGGACCCAATCCAATGGCCAGGCCAAGAATTCCACAAGCCAGTGGCATCAGCGAGCAACTATTCTCCTCTTACGTGACTTGGTGAACCTTATAGACCACAACTTCTCTCCCGAACTCCTGGCAATCTTCTGTATAAAGCCGGTAACTAGTGAACATTAGATTAATTAAGCATTTTGCAGTACCACTCGGTAAAATCCATCAGAATATTGACGTTCACTGTAGAGAATTGATGATAAACTACCCCACGGAATCAGTGACAAGATTACTTGAATACATTCTTAGAAATTTCATCTATGCAGATGGTTTACGCAATCGAAAGGTTCTACAGTAAAACGAGATTTTTTTTTTGTGCATTAGTTAAGAATAAAATGACAACAAGGATATTTTGTTTTCATTTCTTTGGCAACTTTTTTTCCAAATTTTCAAGTTTCCTTTTTTTGACAAATTCTCATGATAGGTAGATGTGCTTTTAATACACAAATAAAGTTACCAATGACAACGAATATATGCACTGAACACATAGCCATTAACCAGTGCAGTAAAACAAAACTTCATAGTGAATTTGTGACACTGTTTGACACTGCGCATAATGCCTGACATGACGTCATAATTTCGGCTTGAGTTAATATTTGCAATGGAGAGTAGAAAAAAAACACGTTTCTGGAATAATACAAAACTAATTAGTATGACATAACTTGGAAATAGTATTCATCAGTGTGTTTGCATAAGGGTGATTTCAGTCTGACTTTTAGCGTATTCAGCATTACATTTAGCAGGATTATAAAATTAGATTAGACTGAATGAAACTGTACAAAAATGACTTTATTTTAGGGAGTATGTATGTCAACTGAATCAATTCTACAGTTGGAAAAAAAAAGTTTATAACAGGATTGACAAACCACTACATAAGTGTACTCAAGCGATCCAAAGGATGAAGAGCCAGATGTATCTGTGTCATACTTCAGTAAGCATGACTAAAAGGGTGAACAGAAAAGAAAAAAAAAGATTAAAAATGAATTATTTAAGGCAGTCAAAGAAGAGAAGCCTTCATAAATCTACATAACAAATAAGACAGTGAAGGCAATCTGGAATAATTTTAGGAAATCTTAAGTTCTCGCTGATAATGAAAGCCAACATTTAACTATACATTTAGGATTACTAGAGCTCATTTACCTGCGGTCTATTTAATAATTAATTTTATTTTCAACTTAAAAATTCCCACTGAGTCATATAAAAGAAAAGGTATTCAGCAAAGAGTTCCTCCCTCTTTTCGGTGAAATCACTCTCAAACTGTACAGTCGCATTTAGTATAGTAAATTATTCTTGTCCAAGAAAAGGAAACATTTCTAAAGATGGGTCATTAGAATTGTAAATTTTAGATAACAAATTTCCTCTAAAGAGTTAGAAACTAAAATAAGATTAACTAAGCAGGTTGAGTGAGGTAAACTAATTGACAGCTAAAATTAAAACTGAACAAAAGTCAAGTTAACAACAGTGGCGATAAGGGGTAGAGATTTAATAAGGTGTGTGTGAAGAAAATATTATACAATTAAGAACCACGGTGGGTGCGTACTGATGAAGAGTCCCAAACTAGGCTGACGAAACAGCTGTCCAGTACTCCCAGGTTTTCCAGTGGTTCTCTAACTGATTTCAGCTCATGATGAAATCCTTGATTCAATTAAGAAACAAACAAACAAGAAAAAGATGGAACAAAAATTGATTATTTGGTGTTAAGATAGGTCAGGTCTACCGTAGATTTAATGACGGAACAAACTTTTTCTCTTGTATGAAGAGTTCAGGCTTTAATATGTGAATTGCCACTGCTTCTGAGGTTTTAACAAGGTTTTTTCTTACTCTCTTAACAAGATCCCCATATATTCTGTAGATGACACTTCAATTACTTTGTGGATTTGCTTGGTGTCCTGATTCAATCAGGAATAGAGCTTCTGGGGGGACCTTTTTTCTGCCTTATATTGGCTTTTGACCCGATTAACGCTTCCTACATTATGTAATTTGTCATCAAAAATTTGTAATTCTAATGACGAATCTTTGAAAATGTTCATTTTGTTTCTAAGAAAAAAATCAATTTTTACTTTTGCTAAGCTCAGAAGTCAACGATATCACTACTAGTTCATTCACATCAAATTATTTCAATCCTAAGAAACATCTCCAACAAATTGTCATTTCAAAAAAATATATGAATGTATCAATGATTTCAGGATTTCATCATGAACTGACATCGGTTAGAGAACCACTGGAAAACCTGGGAGTACTGACAGACAACTGTTCCGTCCTAGTTTGGGACTCTTCATCTTTGCGCACCCACAGCCAGGATTTGAACCTAGAACCTTCTGGTTACATGGCAAGCGAGCTCGTAGACACTTAAGTATCTCTGCTTCAAGGATATACCCAGCGTTCAATACCAACTTATTCGAGCTTATTCAGCTATTGTTTTTTTAGTGGACTTCAAAATATTTCTGATGAGCCTAAAAGTACTGTCATTTCAAGTTATCTGTGAATTACGAAATTCTCATTCTCCATTTCTGGTTGGTAAATAAATAACAGCAACCCTAATATAAGGATAGAATTTAGGCACTGTAGTACAATGCGCTGAACAGTGTTCAGCTATGTTTGACCTCAAATATGTCCAAATTTCAAAAATAAAATATAAAAATAAACAAATTAGGTAGCAGTGGGATCACCACAATTCCTGGTAATAGCAGACATATATATATAGAGAGAGAATGCTGGGGAAGAAATATTTTTAGAACATTTAATTCTGCTACCAAATTATGGTGGAGATATGTAAGTGACACATTCACTGTGTTGAAACTTTAATATACCCTTCAGTTTTTCGTACATACAAACTCAGTAGTTGACGGAATTCAGTTCACTTCTGAGTTAGAAAACAAATAGGGTGAGTTGACCATGCTAGGTTGTAAAATCAGATGAATACAAGATAGGGGATTTATGCGAAACCGACACACTGTAATAAATACTTGGACTTTAATTCATTCGATCCAGAATCTGTAAAGATAGGTTTAGTTAGATGTCTGTATAATCGAACCAAGAGCCTAACTGGTAGGCCAGAAGGTTTAAATACTGAAATCAGACGAATAAGGAGAATATTACAAGTGAATAAATACCCACCAAAATGTAGGAAGATCCATGAAAAAAAAAAAACTCACTCAGAGACAGAATTCGTCTCCTTAGGTAGTCGATATCATGTAATGCTGGTGAGGTTAATTACACAGGTCAGACTAGTAGAGGTGAGGTTAGTTATTAGAACGTAGGAATTTAGATTCAGATTTTTTGGTTGGGGATACAAGGCTTGAGGCTGAATGTCAATACTTTTCTAGACGATTTCTGTGCTTGACCAAACCCTTCTTGAATGAGTCAGTTAAGGGCGCTGATACCACTTCTTCTGGGAGTCGCTTACAGGAGTTATGTCTCAGTGTGAGAACCAGTACTTCACAGAAATATGGTTTCTCCTTGGATTTTGAACTCTCCTATTATGCCTCCAAGGTGTTCCGACTTGGTGCAATGGGAAAGAGAGTATAGATCAGGTTGAGCTTTTTTATTCCTTTGCGTTCCCAGTGGAACACAAAGCTTCAAGAATTAGGCCTGTAGTTTCATTAGCAGTGGTATTTATTTTCACGCTGTGGGGTTGCTAGCCTCATGCCAAACCTTCCCTCTTTATCAGTCTTATTACTGTCTTAGCGAGGTAAAGGAGTGCGTTGGCTGGGGATCGAACCCAGGACCACACGCTTGGTTGGCGTGTGTATTATATCGAATAAAATTATCTACTATGAAACGACTAACCTACTTAATGACTAATCATGAGTAGAACTACATAGAAAATGTTACATGTTTCAAGGGAAATGTTCCAGGTTCCGTTCATTATGGCCCCTTATAGATAGATATGGGAAACACTTGCAACTTCTTAATGAAGGGAGCTTGATACAAGACTCCAATTCAAAAGATTAAAACCTTTAAAAACCAGCAAAATAACCGGTGTTTGACATAATCATTTTTTCTGGATGCAATATTCTTACAAACCTCAGTAAGCACATAATGACAAAAAACAACGATATACCAAAATGCTAATTTAGCCTTCGTGTGTCATCGATAGTTTGAATTTCTTCTATCATGATATGATTACCTTTCTGGCAGCAGTTACTTTTACCTTCTTAGACACTTCTAGATAACTGGAATAGCAAACGGAACATTAATTAGTTGCAAAGTTGTTTCCGTAATTATCTGGAACTATTTGTGCACTACAGGTCAACGCAGCTTGCCGAGGAGTGATTCATTTCGAAAGCTGATAACAGCGTTATTATGATTTAATATTATTTCTTTAGGTTTGGAGTGGAACACAGGAAATCACTGGCACATCATCAATTCACTCTCTTCTCTAAAGTTCTCTTTAGTTGCCTCCATGGTTGCCTACGTGCTGTCATCTTTTCCTCATCCTGTATACTTCATGTCACCTTCAGACCGGTTTGGGTTACACTTGAGACAGAAATGCTGCTTATGACACGCCTGACAAGTTTATGTAACATATTGGAGCATTCACCTGAAATAAGTATTGGAAATCGGAATCTTGTTCTTTAAGATAAGTGTAGCAGATTTGCAAACTGAAGGTCTGTCTTTCCCTTGGTGGCCTTAACACTCTAATCCGAGCCCCCTGTATCTGGGACGACACTGCCGTGATAAGTGAGATAGGTGAATTCCTTCAAATTGCTTCTGTTGATAGAGACTGCTGCTTGTTATTGTTGGTCGGTTATCTCCATCACATGCATCTTCTCCAAGTTCACTTGAAGTCCAGTCTTCGGCGCCTTTACCGCCAAATTGTTGATTTTAGTCTGGATATCTTTGAGTTTCTGTGATAACATGTAGCATTCCATTTCAGATTTGTAATGCAGAAATACCAGTCAAAAGTATAATGACTTCATTAGTTTTTTTATCGGTTATGTTAGTTTTATTAATTTTGAGATTTTTTTGGCATGCATTTGTGAACTTCACCGGCTGAAGACTAAATATGGGCTATCCAAATCACAATTACCTATTATAAGAACAATTCACTTTATCAAATTAGAAATATTTTCCTAATTCAGTAAAATATGCAGCATTTTCGCCAAGTAGACACGTGTATGAACGAAAACACCTGGCGTGTTTTTTCCTATACGTTCCCAGTGGAACACAGGGCTTCAAGCTAGAAGCTTGAAGTTTCTGTAGCAGTGGTGTTTATTTTTACGCTGTGAGGTTGCAAGCATCATGCCCAGCCTTACATCTTTATCAGTCTTATTACTTGCTTAGCGAGGTAAAGGAGTGCGTTGGCTGGGGATTGAACCCCTGACCACATGCATGGTTGGCTAGTATTCAATCGCTGTGCCACCGACACACATCCAGGGTATATCCACCACTAGTAATCATGAAGCTTTATTTCAGACAGTGTGTAAACGTATACTACAGAATTTCTCAGTGTATCAAGCTTCAAAATATTTCCTCTTCATACAGGATTTTCACGTAAAGTAAATATCATGTGTTGTGCGTCGGTGGCACAGCGGTAGAATGCTCACCAACCACGCAGGTAGCCCGGCTTTTGATCCCTAGCCGACGCACTCCTTCACCTCGCTAAGCCAGAAGTAAGACTGGTAAAGAGTGAAGGCTGGGCATGAGGCTAGCAACCCTAATCCGTAAAAATAATCGCCACTGCTACAGAAAATTCAAGCCTACAGCTTGAAGCCCTGTGTTCCCCTGGGAACAAAAAAAATATCATGTGGTGTAGTGTTGGTGCGTATGAATAGAGAAACAATTCTATAAATTTTTTCTCCATTTCTTTCAAGAATTGCAAATCATTTACTTGGAAGCCAACTAAATATGAGCACGAGTTCATGTAGTAATGATCTGATATAACTGCACGATTGAAACAATAAGAAATACAGAAGAGGAGTTTAAACAGCATTTTGATGGATGGAAGTCCTGGTAGCACACTGATTTAAGCAGGCCGCCTTGACTGCCTTTAAACAAAAACAGATGCCAACTGGAATATTCACAAAAATCAAAAAGTGCTGCTGAATAAGCAGCATACATATCTTATAACAACTAACATTCTTAATTGTCATACAGAATGAGGCGACACATATTCCTGCATAAACAAATGATATAGGATTTTATACTTTCACGTGTTGCTTACAACTGAACATCAGTTTTCATTGAACAGGAAGTAAACACTTTTGTTTAGGAAGTACATCGAATGATAAGGAGAGATATACTTTATACTTTTTATCGTGTTTCCTTTCCAGCTGCTCAATACCTCTCTCCTTTCTCCCTCTTTTCTGTTAAGGCAATACCGAATGAAGACCTAGAAGTTATGAAAAAGGAGTTTATGGAGGCATTCGATGAAAATTCGGATAATCGAATTGAACTAACTGAAGTAAGTTACGGCGACATGTTGATTCTGTGGCATTCTTCCCCTGTATTTTATCTATGCAACAATGAAATGTGTTCAGAAAATTTTTAATGTGAAATCTGGAATATTGTACTTAAAAAGTTACCACTCAGCTACATGTGTTTTTGCGTCAATCAGATTTTTGATGATGCTTATTTAATCATGTAGGTATGCTTTAACCCTGAAATGAAATTTAACTACTCGAAGTCAGTGAACATATTGTAATTCAGTTGATTTTGTGTTTCTGCTAAACAGGAAATGTCAAATTTATCTTTTTCATAAAACACTTAGGAGTGTTATGCCTCCGATGTAGGCAAACTTCATGTTTTCCCAACATTGGTATAGCTGATCAGTTGAAAGTTGACTTCAGCAATATGCAGATATGCAAATATTTTAATTTGAGCATTACTACCATAAGATTCTCCATATTGTTTGTGAAACTCAGGAAACTAGTAGCATGTTTAGTTTTATTTACTCACAAGTTGGCAAGAAAAACAACGAAAAATTGAAATATGAGGAATATTTTCTGTCCTTTTTGAGTCCCTTGAACTATCCTCTAATGAACTGTTCTTCAGCTGTTAGCTGTTTCAGCTAATTCAATCCAAGATAAGACGATACTACATACAACTGAATGATACGAAAAGCTGGATAACACTCTCACCAAACAGTATTGCTTGCTAGGTTAACGGAAGTTACACAATTTTTATGCATGAATTACCCAAATCAAGACCTGAAATCGCCTGACTTGGCCCTCTGAGCTGAGTAAAACCGGCTACATCACCGGTGAGCTAGTTTCGAAGCAGTGCTTTTAGGTCACTTTGAACTAGCTAGCGATCACTAATGGTCAGCGTAATTGGTCATCAGTCACTCACATTACGCAATCAATAGTAGGTAGGGCACTCTATTTTGTTTTCTTTCTTCGTGAAGATCACATACTGTGATATGCATATTTTTGGTTACCAAAGAAACCGCATGGATTTCTCACCTCCATCTATTTAGCTTACAAATGATATGATATCTCGTATCTTACCCATTCTACTTTACTGTGCTCCCCAGTAGTCTTTCCTGGGCTACTGAAAAAGGACTATACCATCCTGAGAAGGATGTTGAAGGTAGTTAGTAGGACTAGTGGTGTAAAACTCAGTCAGCTTGTCACTACATTAGTTGAAAGGCATCTGAAAACATGCGAAAAATGGTCTAAAACCATACTCTCCAACTCCCAATACCCCCTCTATTCCCAACACTCGCCTTGTATCTCATCAAGTAGAACCAGAAATCAGTACAAAATAATATATGCTCATACAACCAAGTACAGGAACTCAACGATACCATACTTGGCCCGTGTTCTAAGTGACAGAGACAATGTTAAGCGCGAAACCTATGACTTGCTTTGTTGTTAATAATCATAATTTTAGGCTCTTTTATTTCTCTCTTATTTTGTATTCTTTAGTGAACTCCTTCTTAAACATACTTAGCTACCTAAATTATTAACATTGGATTACTTTTTTATAATTTACTCTTTTCCCTTTTTTGTGTATCCACTGGTTCCGACTATATTAGCACTATGAGTAGTACAAAGTTTTCCTGTCATTAACCATCATGGAATTATTGGTTTTTGTGGTTGTTTTTTTTGTTCGGCAATATTAACTGACAATCTTGGTTGTGAACGCCATTATCACCATTTTAAAATTTTGTATTATGCAGGATTACTCACACTACCACCACAAATACTGCATTAGAGCTGTCAATAAAAAACCCTGAAATGTTATTTTATGATTGTTTAGAGTTGTTTCAATCAAATTAACTGATCTTCTTGGCGATAAACATTCTTAAATATCATTTCATAACTTCGTGTATGACTACAGCTTTACTATCACCATGCATAATCATATCATAGCTTCCACTACGCAATACTGAGATATTACTACGTATTATTATATATATATATAACATTTATTATTATATACAATACTTATTATTATTATTATATTATATGCTGTTTATTTTCCTTTCTACTTCTTGGTATTTTTTCGCATTTTTTAATTTTCTTTTGTGTTTTCTGTGTTTTTTTTACTGTTGTTGTCTTTACATTTATTTTTTTGAAATAATCCTTTTAAACGTTGGATAAAATTAGATGCAAATATTGTAGATATGTGCTGAAAATTCCACACTGTACCACTAGTACCGTTTCTGGAATAAAGCAAATTATTATTATCGACTTAATTTATCTCAAGCTGACCTTCCACACAAAACATTTACAACTTGCTGCAAACTTTTATCAGTACTCAAGATTGGATGAACAGAAAGGATAATCAGAAAGAAACATCGTCAACCAGCTAAGAACCAATCACCCAACAAATACGCTGAGGAAATGGAGTTGGACTGGACATACACTGAAGAGATCGCTGGATGATATTGTGCACCAGTTCCCTGAGTAGAACCCGGATGGGAAAGAGAGGGTGAGGCTTGGTCTGAGAGTGTAATAGAGGAAATTGTATGATGAGTTTGGGTAATAGTGCAGCCAGCTAAAGAACAGAGCGAAATAAAGATGTGCTCTTAGAACCCTATGTTGCAGTCGAAGTTCAGAGGAAAAATAGTATGTTTCCTTAAAGCAGCCTAATGAATACGACGTAAATTACTGATCGACATGAATAGTAGGAGCGCCATAACAGTGTGTAATACTGCATCCTGCTTGAAGTAAGATGGCCTAAACATAAGGCTGTAATTTCGCTTATACACTGCTGACTTTATTTCGTATATAAGGAGATCTACAATTCATTCTCATGGAGTTGAAACTTCTAGCCCCATCCTGAGAACTACTTGCTCAGTTATTCGGTAGATGGTGACCAACAGTGGAATACAGGACACGCATTCTGTCCTATTCGAGACGGGTCATCTGGATGTAATTCCATTCCGCAATGACTGATAGTGCTCCCACGGAGGCTCGAACGCAGTGCCCATAATCAAAAATACCCGTTGCATAAGAGGTGATGGCTGTCGTCGCCCACGTCCTTTAATTTAAAAGTTTAAAAACACCACTAACGACTTTTAATCTAACAATCATAATCAGGTACTCTATGCGAACGTGTGCATTTTAAGATGACGTTTTAGTCTTAAATTCATTGTACACAAATAGTCAAGGTGGTGGACTTCAGTTGGAAATCGTATTAGCATCATTCACAGAACACCACTAATAATAATAATAACCGCAACGCTTTTGCCATGACACATTATTCCTGGTGTAAAATGGTAGAAATTGCATTTATATTAACTGTCTAATTAAATATTCTGAAGTTTTAGAAAATTCCCCAGTCGACAGCGTTTTTGTCTAATCCCGAGGGATATTTTGAGGCGCAACTGAGACTGTCGTCCACTTTACTCATTGTTAGCGATGGGCATTCAATATGTTCAACTGACGCACTTTTGTTAAACTGATTACAATAAAACAAAATATTTGAAATCAATATATATATATATACATATATGTATAAATATGTGTTACCATATTTGCATATTATTCAAACGGAAGAGTTGGCGGATAAAATACTGAATTTAAAACCCTCCAGCTTATTATTTTGTTATTGGTTCCGTTTACTCTTTTTGTTTTTGATTGTACAGATGGCGAAAATATTACCAACTGAAGAAAATTTTTTACTTCTATTCCACCGGGATAATCCTTTAGACTCAAGTGTTGAGTTCATGAGAGTAAGTCCAACGCTTCACAGATGTTAGTAGATAATGTCTTCTAATGCAAAATGTCCTTTTTCACTTTCATCAAACACCATTTTACCGATTTATTTTATATCATATTAAGCGGCAGAAAATATCAGTCATCTGCGCAACATTCATATGATCGTGAAGATTTACCACTGACGCTAGGAGTGCCAAAATTATCATTATTATTATGAAATCTTTATCTTATGTTTCAGCCACCATTCATCTAGTACTCTTGCTTAGTCTTCTCAGTTGTTCCCATGGATAATGGAAAAGAAAGCAAAATTAGACAGAGCAGACAAGCGAATCACTTAGAACTATGCACTGTTGACTGATTGGGATGGATAGTTATATATTACTAACATCAACCAGTAGGACCTACCAGCCAGGTAAAAGAAGTGATCTGAACACCGGACTGCCGTTTCTCTCGTTAGCGTTGTGCTTCATTAGACTGAACTCAAACAGCCAAATTAGTTCGAACCATTGGACATCTGGCTAACTACTCGAGTGAATCGGTAGTCCAACAAATTGAATTATCAATTCGCAAATCTCACCACCGTCTAGGGTACACCGCTGATGAGATCAGCTCCATACGGGTTAAAAGGCCTTTCGGTGTTTAAATCCCTTCGATATGGTTGGCCAGCAAGTGATACTAGCTGATGTGAGCGATATACAGCTATTCATCAGAACCGAGCCAGCAGTACATAGTTTATAATAATAGGCTCGCTCTCCTGATTGCCATTTACGGTATGAATATGAAAGTATATACATATATATATATATATATATATATATATATATATATATAGTATCTCTGAAACTATAGCTATAATACTGAGACCATTTGAAATAGATATAGCATACAAACCAGCTCAATCACTTCATCAGATATTATGCGAACCGAAAGATCCAAAAGAAAAAGAAGATAAAATTAATACCATTGAATGAATCGTAACAGACATTACATAGGCCATAGTGGGCGTCCCCTTCGAATCATAATCGAAGAACACAAATTAGCCGTAAAAAGGTATGATATATATTCTTTCATATCAATGCATGTGGATAATTATGGACATCAGTTTGATTGGGATAATGTGGAAATTTTAAACAGAGGAAACATCAAAAGTGCCAGAGAATTCCTAGAAGCCTGGTACTCAAGCAAATATGCGATTAACAAACATGCTAACATAGACCAAGTCTACCAACTAATAAAAAGTAAACCAATAAGTGACAAGAAACTTCAAAATCCAACTCCATAAAGATGTAAATCGACTACCAGTCACAAAGATGGTCGTCAGGATACACAATTCTACCATTTATGGAGAATTCAAATGAGCTCATTTTATGTTAAAACTTGCGCTGAAGATGTTGTCCAGAAGACGGACGATGAAAGCTTCACAATTAAACCAACCAGCTTAGAGAACACAACTAATTCCAAATCACCCACCTGAGCTGCAAATCGTCTCTATTATTTCGAGAAATATTGTTGATATTCTCCAGTTCAGCTTTACACACACACAACCACCATTCACCTGAACCTTCTCGATGCATTTCCAATTAAACAATCTGCAGTTGGGTAGTGTTAACATCCTTATTTATTTGCTGTCGCCTATTTTGTTTTGTTATTGTGACGTCACATAACTTTACTCGACTTATACTAACGAAATTACAAAAAAAATAAAATTCTCAGTCCTTTAAAGAATTCTGAATGCCTAAAGTACATTCGATTCATATAACCCTAAGCTTTTCATAAGTTATGTACTTGAACAGACGAGGATTTCTAAAGTAGATTAATCATAAGAAGCATTAAGGAGAGAAAAAAGAGCCAAAACAAATGTCTACCTTAGCGAAAAAACCAGTAAACATTTTTTTAAAATATGCATCAGGAAATCAAATTCTATGTATTCGTTTTTACATTTGAATACTACTTAAATTGATTGAGCATTCACGTAGGTAGACACAAGACAGAAAAATGAATACGTTCAAAACAATGCACTCAGTGTAATTAACAATAATAAAATCACTCCCGTCAGAAAGTGTTTTTTGCCTATTCAGAAGGGAAATGTGTAGGTGAATAATTCAATTTTCAACAAAAAGCAACATTCAGAAACGAAGTTGTGTTAAACCTGTTTTCATAATATCGTGATTGCACCAATTCACATGCATAAGCTCACCACTCACAAACCTGAGACACTTACACACACGCGAAGGCAAATCATGCTAAATAAATATTTCTCATTACATCAGAGACAAAAGGGATAATAAGTTTTCCGTTTTAATTAAAAGCAGGAATGCTTAGCAGTCGGATTCTACTGAGTTTATCGTTCCAATTATTCAAGTTAGACCACAGATTGATGCCAGTTGGAGAAACAGTGATAACCAAGGAGCACTGGACAGCTTCCTAATCATAGTCTGGAGATCTTCAGTGGACACACTCACTGAGATTCAAACCCAGGACCTTCCAGTTACAAGGCAAGCCCGTAGACCATTCAGCGACTGTGATCAGACTCAATGGCCTATGTATTCTAGCCCGACCACCAACCAATGTCATCGGCGAGTATTTGTCCTCTCATCCGACCTGGTGGCCCCCACTGGCCATGGCTTCCCACTGGAATACCGGGCAACTTCGTCATTTAGCTGGTTACGGACAACAGTATTAATGACAATGGAGCAAAAATGTCCCAGATATAATTTCAATAGATTCCAAGCATCTACATATGAACTGTGACTGTAAGAACTTGAGAAGGTGATAACAGTGTTGATGGATTAGTGCTTTGCCCAGCTAAATCGTGGTTTTTCTACATGTTTTGACGTTTCTATAAATCGTGTTGCTTTGTGATCAACCCTGACACCTGACTCACAAGTTTAATTAACAAAGATGTCGAACTTTTTGAGAGGTCAAAGCATCTGTACATTTATCAATAAATTGCATATAGTCAGAAATACTCACAGCCGCTAAGCAACAATGTAAAATATGCCATTATTCACGATGAGCTGATGCTGTACAAAGCATAAACGGTTTGGGCTTATTTCTTCATTCCAGTTACCTAAAATGAAAGTGAAATAATTTGTCTTTATGTTCATTATAATCATCAAGAGATATTCAACTGGAGTTCCAATCTTCCAATGCCACATCTATAATTCTTCGCCCCTGACGGGCGAGTGTAAAGAACAGATATCACAGCCAAATGACGTTGATCTAACCAATTGGATCGCTCAATATCACAGATGAATGCTTGTCGCAATCTCCGTTGCAAGTTCCACCCTGAAACATAGCTAGGGTTAGGGTAAGATTAAGATAGGGTTGTGATTAAATTTAGGGTGAAACTTGCAACGACATTTACAGTTAGAGTGAGACTTGCAACGATGATTACGGGGAGGCATTCATTTGAATTGTTAAGCAGTGTGACTATCGTTGCTGGGTTATATTCATCACAGAGTCAATCATTCATCAGAATTAGTGTGTCGTATAACTGGTACTCGTACGGCTTCTTGTTTGTTTACTATAGCCACTCGTATGGAAAACTGAGACCCCTTTTTGCGGCATATTAGAGTGTCATTTCTTCAACATTTATTCTAGTGGTTTACAGGGTTTAATGCCAGAGGAGCAATTATACACTATTTATTCGTATAGGCGATAAAATGTTATCAATTGCTGCACAGATTTCACACAGTTACTCCAAATTATTTTACTCATAGCGTTTTTTAAAATTTTATGTTATGTACAAATGTCCAAAAAGTGCGTTAAGATAATGTTATTAGGCTTTATCAAGAAAGAGTACTGATTTTTGATTGGATGCTAGTAACTAGTGGGACGTGTCTAGTCCTCTCTTTCGTCGAGACTGAATTCTATCAGTCAGCTTTGCAACGTGCCCACCATTCTAGGTAGCTCGCCATCATGGTGCACATTGACTTGATAATACTAGATAGTTGGAGGCAATCGGCAGGAAACCCTACCTAGACCTAGGTTCCGTGCTTGTCGGCACTCACCAATCACCAAGGCGTATCTGCGACCTTGGAGGAACTCATGTCCCTTCTGAGATTCAAACCGGCGTCATCCAATGGCGCAGTCAGAGACGTTACCACTGAGCTATTCGGGATCGCGACTGACCTCCTGTAGGACTGTAGTGGCTTCTTTGATCGGACACTAGTTCGAATCTCAGAAGGGACATGAGTTCCTTGAAGGTTGCAGATACGCCTTGCCAACTAGCACGAAACCTAGGTCCAAGGCTTCCTGCTGATTACCTCTAACTATCTAATATCACCAAATAGGACTGATATCAATCGATGATCAAACTTGAAACCGACCAAATCGCCAAAAACTAACACCTTAAAATGAATATAGTGCGCACTAGTGGCTGGCTACAGGACAAAGTAGCCTGCTGTTGTAGTCAAAATTAGTGACCAGTTGGTTTTAAGGACGAATACTGCCAGAAGACATCAACTCGAACTAAAAATCGCGAATTAGTAGAAGTTTCAATACATCAGCCCACCACTGGATTCAGTCGCAGTGACCCAATGGTCAGTGAGCTCACCTTGTAACCTGAAGATTCTGACTTTGATGCCTGGTGGCGTCAAGGATGCATACTGATGAAGAATCTCAAATAAGCACGATGCATCTGTCCAGTGCTCCCTGGTTTACAATGATACCCTGAGTGATATCAGTCCATGATTTTATTTGAAATTAAAAGGCAATAAATGGCCTTAAATGATAACTGGACGAGGATGGATACCTAGGTGCTTTCATTCGGACTCATAAGGTATCTCTCTGCGAAATAAGGCAGCCTGATGTAAACTAAACTATTAAATGAAGTAAAATAAAAAACTCACTTTCCTACTCTTTTGACAGAATCCCAAACTAAGAAAATTAAGTTAAAATTCGCAAGCAAAATTTGGTCGAACGCAATAAAATTCATTAAATTATCTATTATAATAGGGTTTTTAATATGCATTAAAATGTTTGATATCAAATAAAACAATAGGACGTAATTTATCTGAATAGCACAGTGTAATGCATTTCTAACAAGCTGACCAGACACATACATACATACATTTCACATGAATCGTTACTGGAAATAATGAAGGCAAAGATCACATCCCTGGATGACTTCAAAAGACGATTGGGTCACTGGAACATGGGTGTGCTGAAATCGGTCGTTCAAACTCCTCAGTTGTGAAACAGGGTAAAAAGTTGAATGTATGTAAGTTATTTCTCAAACCCATCCACAAAATCTACAGAGATGCATCCTGAAGATTTCCGAAGCCGACAAAGTTAAACTTTAGGCACCACCAACTACCAATTGGCAAATGACCTCGAACGCACCAATCACGTGAAGGAGGCATTTTTGTGTATTATTATTATTGTTCCCTTAGGTTCCTAGTGGAACATAGGGCTTCAACTGCACGTCTCCACTTGCTTCTGTCTTCTGCTGTACTTTTCACCTGCATCCATGTTAATCCATACTGTCTCAACTCCTCTTCACACGACCTCCTCCATGTCACCCGTGGACGTCCCACTCGCCGCTTCCCTTTCGGGTTCCACTCAAGCGATGGCCTGACGCGCGATGTCACCCAGCGGCCTCCTCAGCGAGTGTCCAATCCATCTCCACTTTCTCCTGCATATTTGTTGGGCGATTGGTTCTTGTGTTGTTTGTTTCCATAGTTTCTTGTTGGTGATTCTTTCCAGCCATCTAATCTTCAGTATGGAGCGAAGACAGTTGTTGATAAAGGTCTGCAACAGGCTGTTGGAAATATTCTTTGTGACCCGCCAAGTTTATCATCCGTATAGACGAAGAAGTGACTTGACGTTTGTATTGAAAATCCGAATTTTGTTGTTGATTGTTGCTGAGTGACGAAGATCTCCGGATTGGTTGCAGGTTGATGAATGTGTTTCTCGCCTTCCCGATTCTCCATTTGACATCCTCGTCCGTTCCTCCTGTGGTTGAGACAATGCTCCCTAGATAAATGAAAGAAGTAACCTCTTTCAAATCCCTCCCGTTGATGGTGATTGGCGGTGGATATTGCTGCTGTTGTTGTTGTTTGATTGATTATTTTCGTAACCTCCGTCTTGTCTATGTTCACCTGGAGTCCTGTCTTTGCTGCTTCTTCGACCAATTTGTCGGTTTTTGCTTGTAAGTCTTCGATTTTGTGTGACATCAAACATAAATCATCCGCAAAATCCAGGTCTTCTAGGTTCTTCGCGTCGGTCCAGAATATCCGTGTCTTCTCGTTTCCCACTATCTGACGCATAATCCAGTCCACCACAATTAGGAATATCATTGGTGATAATAAGCACCCTTGTCTGACTCCTGTGTTTACTCCAAACGCTTCGCTGAGTTTTCCGTTGTGGATCACTTGACATGTGCCGTTGTCGTACAGTTGTTGAATGAGGTTGATGAATATTTGGGGTACGCCGTAGTACTCGAGTAGTTTCCAAATTACTTCGCGGTCAACGCTGTCGAAGGCCTTCTCAAAGTCTATGAAGTTGAGGTAGAGATTTGATTGCCATTCCATGCTTTGTTCAATGATAATGCGTAGAGTTGCAATTGGTCAGAACATGATTTGCCTTTCCTGAATCCAGCTTGTTCTGGTCGGAGTTCTGTATCCAGTGCGTCCTTTATTCTCTCCAGGATGATGCGACTCAGGATTTTACTTGGCGTCAACAGGAGCATGATTCCTCGCCAGTTCTTGCAGAGTCCTAGGTCGCCCTTCTTTGACAGTTTCACGAGGTAAGCTTTCCTCCAGTCAGTAGGCACCTTTCCCTCTTTCCAGATCTTTTGCAATAATGGAGTCAGCATATCTGCTGTCGTTTCTGGGTCCGCTTTCAGTGCTTCCGGGGGTATTCCATCTGGTCCAGCTACTTTTCCAGCTTTCAGAAGCTTGATTGCATTCATGACTTCAGTTTTCGTTGGAGGATTGGTGTCAACTTGCAGTTGTGTACGTGCTGTTGTCGGTATTACTGGACGGGTTGCAGGTGGTGGTCGGTTCAAGAGTCCTTTGAAGTGGTCCGCCCATTGTTTAATCTGTCTTTCTTCTTTGGTAATTGGCTTCCCTTGGCTGTCTTTCATAGATTTCACTTGTGTTGATGTCTTCCCAGATAGAGACTTGGTTATCTGATATAGTGTCCTTAGGTCCCTTTTGCCTGCTGCATTCTTAGCTTCAGTAGCCAGGTTGTCGTAGAATTGTCTTTTGTCTTTCCTGGCACTCTTCTTCACTTCTTTGTCCAGTGCTGTGTAAGTTGAGCTCAGCGTCTCCTTCTCTTGTCTATCTTTGCATTGAATCATTTTCTTTTTCACCATTCTCCTCTCCTCTATTAGCTTCCAAGTGTCCGTTGAGAGCCATTCCTTGTCTTGTTTCTTCTTTCTTCCTAAAACCGTTGAACACGTTTCATTGAAAGTTACCTTCAGAGAGTTCCAATGGTCTTCCACGGATGATTTCTCAGTGGTGTCACGTAGTGTTTCCTGCTTTGCTCTGACAGTTGCAGTGAAAATGTCCTGTGTGATTGTGTCCTTCAGCTTTTGCGTGTTGAACTTGCATTGTGGCCTATCCCCAGGTATCTTCGAGGCTTTCAGCTTCACCTTGAAAGTCCCTTGTACTAGATAGTGGTCTGAACCCACATCTGCTCCTCTCCTCGACCTTGTGTCCAGTAGGCTCCATCTCCATTTCCTTGAGATTGAAATGAAGTCTATCTGGTTTTTGGTGTGTCCATCTGGTGAAATCCATGTTGCCTTGTGTATATCCCTGTGTTTGAACACACTGCCACCAATCACCAAATCATTGAAGGCGCAGAAGTCTGAGAAGAGTTCACCATTTTCGTTCATTTCACCGAGGGCCTCACGACCCATGGTGAGTTCTCTTCCTGTATTGTCTCCTCCCAGTTTCGCATTCATGTCGCCCATCAGGATTTTGATATCGCTCTTTTTATTTATTTTATTTTGATTTACAGCTTGATTCCACACCGTATTTTCAGTACAAGTATGGAATTTTCAGCATGGATATCGGTAGCCCAAATTCAGGCCGACCATAGATATCGGGTGTGCGCCGGCAGGGGATCGAACATCGGACCATGTGCATGGTCGGCGAGAGTCCTAACCACTGTGCCACCGACGCTGGACGTTGTCCATTACTGTTTGTAGTTGACTGTAGAAATCCTCCTTCTTCTCTTTTTCTGAGACGTTTGTAGGTGCGTAGCATTGAATGATTGTAACCTTCCTTCCTTTTGAGTTGAACCTGGCTGTCATTATCCTGGAGGAGATTGGTTCCCACTGTATGAGAGCTTTAGCCGCTGTTGGTGACTTCATGATGGCTACTCCCTCGGTGTGCTCGTGATCGTCCTCTGGGTGACCGGAGTAGATTATTGTCTCTCCAGTTGGTAGTTGGCACCTTCCGCATCCGTTCCATCTGCTCTCGCAGATTTCCAACACTTCTACTTTATATCTCCTAATTTCTGAGGCTACCTGAGCAGCCTTTCCAGTTTCGTACATTGTACGAATATTTCACGTCCCCATCCTTATTTTTGCTTTCATCGAAAGAAGGCACATCGGCTGACTGGCTTCCCGAAGGCTTTCACCAGCGTGCGTCATTTCACTTCCCCGATTCCAGCGAAAAATAAGGTCATCGTTTGTATTTGTAGAATTTTTAATATATTTGTGGGTTGAAGTTTTTGTAGCAATTTGGTTAAGTTTTGGGGGTGGAGTTGCTAGGACCACGCTTCGACCCTCCCTCTTTATCCGGGCTTGGGACCGGCTAGAATACTAGTGACCTAGTAATCTAGGCGAGGTTATTTTTGTGTATGGAATACATATATTTATGATAAAGGATGCACAAAAACTGTAGAAAAGTGTTACAGAGGATACATTCCTCTCACATGTGATAAAAATAGCTCTCAGTTTTAGGGTGGAGTATCAACAGAGTGTAATTCCATAGTGGGTGAAATTTATTTTGATAAAGTTTCATAGTGTTATACAGTAATATGTATTGAGCAATAGATTGTGCTCGAAACGTGAACAGTAAATATTACTGTATAACACTGTGAGACTTTATCAGAATAAATTTTACCCACAGTGGAAGTATACTCTACCACTGTGCACGAGTTCTATTCATATATCAACAGAGTAATTTAACCACATTCTGTGCATGTAATTATTTAGGCCTTCTAACGCTGATCTTTCTTGAACCTAACCCTAACGTGAAAATATCCCTAAACTAACTGTAATCTAACTTGAACTAACCCCAATGTCACCTTTAATAGGTTAATCTGACCCTAAATTTTTATCGGCCTAAACTGGAACCTAATCTTTCCCAGACCTAAGCTGAAACTTCTCAGATATCCCATTTAATAGCATAACACTTCGATGAGCATATTTAATTAATGATGACAACATTACTCCTCAGGTTTCACTAACTTGCTCAGTGAGTGTTTCAAGGTCGTTGATGCGGTTGCACTCCATTGGTAGTTAATGGTGCTTAAAGTTTAACTTAGCCCAAAAGCCTTAGCAACTAGGAATGTTGGAGCCACACTAATATGTTTACATTAAACCTTCATTGGTAAATTTGAATATTAACTCTTCTTGATCTTCAATGTTACTGTGATCATCAATTTTGGGTCTTTTAACTTGGCTTCCTAACACTTTGTTGCTTTTAATAATATTCCTATGAAATGTACATCTGTGATCAGCTTGTTCGAATTATGAGACAATTTAAACAAATTAAATCATATTATGGTTACTACTACTATGCATACATCAATAGCCAGCTAACTGATGGCAACTTGGTGGATCTTCTGATGCTGTAGTGGGAAGTGAAGTCCACCATGTCAGTGTGAAGGTGAAGTGCATGCTCATTTAAGGCACTGGTGAAGGAAGTGCTATATTACGAAATGACGTGGTTAGCATTCAAGGTTTATTGAATTCCAACCAAAATGGCTGAATGGCTACCAACGAGTTTTGTCTCGTAACCCGAGGCTTTCAGGTTCTATTCGTTGTAGAGTCGTGGGTGAGCACTGCCTAAGAGTCTCGAAAATAGGACGAAATAGGTGTCCAGTGTTCCCTGGTTTCCAATAATTCCTCTAAATGATGTTTATTCGAGATGCAAATATAAAGAGTGAAATTACTGTATTATTAAAATCCTAATAAAGAAGTATTTAAAAAAAATTATGACTGATTTTAAATTCTTCGCTAAAAATTCAGTTGACATTGGACATTCAATGGGCAATTTGCATATGAATATAGGATTACTGAACTAAAACAAGATATCATACTGTATGAGTGAATGAAGTTTATGCTTCAGTCTTCGACCTGTAGATTTGCCAATAAACGGGGCTTTAAATAAGAGAAAAGACCATCCAGTGTTTAAATCACTCTGATCTAGTTAGCAAGCACTACTGGTTGACGTGAGTCGCATCCTGCTACTCATGCCAATCAGTAGTAGTATAAGCCATCAAGAGCTATTTTCGACTTGATTTTGCAATTAGATTTAAATCGCTAGTTTCTCTTTAGTTTAGAGTTGATTCACTCAGCTAAAAATTCTTTTCGCCTCAGCAACGTTTCAAATAAGTGCGATAATGAACTCTTGAATTTTATTCATGCATAGAAGAGTGAATATGGTGATTTCAGCAATTAATCTTAAGATGCTGGGAGTGTTTACATATCAGAAGTGTATTTCAGTGAACATTTTGGGAATTTAATTAAACTAACTTGCATAAACATCAAGGATAGACATGCATATGAAATGTGCGTCAAAGAAGAACAACTAAGCAATCTTTGGACATTTTTAGTTATAAGGTATCATCTATTGATATAAGCATAAAACTTGGGCACTGTGGTAGAGTGTAACTCCATTATGGATAAGATTTTATTTTCATAAATCACACAGTGTTGTACAGTAATATTAACTGATATGTTTATGAGTAATAATTTGTGCTCAAAACGTCATCAGTTAATATTACTGTGTAACACTGTGTGATTTATTAAAATAAAATCTTATCCATAATGAAGGTATCATCTAACAGACTTGACAGAGTTACAATAGAAGGAAAAGATTTTTTAGATTTGACGTCAGTTCCAGCACCAGTTAAAACCAGAGAGTACTGGACAGATGCTACTTCCTAACTTGGTATTCTTTAGTAGCACTAAACCACTGGGTTGAAAAGGTGAGCTTATAGACCACTTAGCCACCTGAACAGAATCCAAAAGACTCATGAATACCGACTTCTACCGATAAGTAATTTCGTACCACCAGCAAACTAGATCAAAACAGCTATCCATGGCGCCCTGGTTTTCCGGGGTTCTCTAACTGATACCTATCAGTGAGCAAATCTGATAAAAATCAAATCTCTACAGATTAACCCATTTGAAAACGGGTGTTTCTGTTCAGTGTGTTTTAAAATATTCTGTCTCGGATGTATGTGAACACACAGGGTTTATCGATGTCAGCTGAATTCTTTACATTGGAAATGTCAGATAAGTGAAACAGATATTCTTCAAAATTTAACCTGAATACTGTGTCTGACAGAAATGATTTCCCCTACCTCATAGTCCGTATATGTCTGCTGAACATTTAGGAAACAAGCCAAGCACCAAAATGCCTAAGTGATGTACTTAAACATGGCTCTCCTTAATATTAATGTTGTACTTTAGTTCATGAAACTGTCAACAGTGTGATTTCTTGGAACACTTTTCTATGCAAACAGCTGCAGAACAATGAATCGGAGTACGATTATATGAAATAAATAATCAGATGATAATATATGTGTGAAACTTGGGCACTGTAGTAGTAAGTAATTCCATATTAGTTTGTTTATTAGATATATCACACACAGCGAAACAGTATTATTTACTGGATGCCAACGTTTCGAACATAACTTATTGTTCATAGGTCTAATAGAGTTTCCTGACTTATTATGATAATAATAATAATAGTAATAGAAATATTAATGGTGACATGCGTGTCAAACATGCGCAAGACAACACCAACAATAAGGAATCAAAATCATCAGTAGTAATTCCATACAAGGAAGAAACGTCGAAAACCTTACTCAGAATTCTTAACAAGGCGGGAATAAAAGTGGCTGGCGTTCAAACCAACCACAAACTCAATTGGAAACAAGCTTTGTCGGTTAAAGGATCCTGTAGAGCCTTTAAAAGAAAACAATTTAATTTATCTAATACTCTACTGGAATGATTGTCAGGTCAAATACATAGATCAAACTAGTAGAACAGGGGCAGTCAGAATAGCCGAGCATAAAAACCTAGCAAAATCTAGGTCGGTTGACCCGAATAAGGTAAGAAATCTGGAGAATAGTTCAGCTATACTACTCACTACATGCAATTACACACAACCATACAGTAGGATGGATGGGATAAGAAGACAGTTTTAAAATCTAATGTCACAGTGTAGCGAGTGGGAAAGATTGGCAACCGAAGCTTTGTTTACCGAATCAACTGCAAACGCGTGTAATAGGAATGATTCAACAGCTGTCCCAGATATCTGGAATATTCTACTACCCCAACGATGACAAATAAGAGAGGACAAAGAAAACAATAAAACTCAAGTTTCGAAGTTGTGTGAACAATAATAAATTGTGTCATCCAGTAAATAATACTGTTTCACTGTGTGTGATGTATCTAATAAACAAACTAATATGGAAATAATCAAATGTATTATCGTCATCAGTATCATGCTCTGCTGTCACAAGTAGCTAAGTGTTATTATAGTGAACCGTATTCTTTGTAATACAGTTGCAAAGAAACCACCAAAGTATACCGTTCCGTTCAAGTGTATCTTTTCAATATACACGTTATGTAAACTCTACAAATGACACACTGTTCTAGATTGTGAGTACCGTTGATAGAATAAACCACATCCCATGTGGAAGCATAATAATAACACTTAGAAAGTATTTTCAGAATGAACACAGCTGTACATTTATAAGTTTACTGATCTACCTAAAGCGGAAATATGTAATATACTATAAGAGTGTGGCGTGCGCTAATGACAAGATATAAAGAGACATTCATGGACACAAAAATATCAAGTAGCAAAGAGATAGATTTGATGTCAGAGGAGGGGAATAAACCACTATTGCTGCAAAACATGAAACGCGAAAAGAAGACAGAGAAACACAATACAAAGCTCAGAAGTAGACCACAACACTGAAGATCTGTGCAAATGACGATTTTAAGATAAGGTGTACATAATTTGGCAACATAGAGAAATCAAATTCCAAAAAACCATTTCGTTACTAAGTCTCTGCTACCGTCATATTTGGTGTCACTGCCTCCACATAATGAAAATCCCATGCCATGCTGCTTTCAGGAGCTTCTTGTGGGACTTCGACGAGTTATTGGGCGTCAAGAATCTGGTAGCGAAGTCGGTAGTTCTGAATACGTTCCGATCTCCCCCTCTCTGCCTACATAGTGCATTATCCTGGTTTCGGCTGCTTTGAAACTGATTCAGACCTTTCAGCTTAGTCGATTTGGCTGCACTACTAAGTGAATTTACCCCAAACAAGTGGAACAGCATTCCGGTGTTCTAGCTGCGATCTAGCTAGTAAGCTAGTATATTGAAATGGCTTCCAATTACCTGTGTCAATCAGTAGTATATCCCAAAAAACAAAAACTTATCATTGTGTATAAACTGTTGAAATATAATTATAATTTATTTGATCGATTTCAGAATGCTCAAACGTTTTGCTGACATTAATATATAAGATCTCTTAAAACATTGAAGTCCCACCTTTGGTATCATATGGATCACGAACTGATATTTGAATATTTCGGTTTCCCAGTGTAAACTGTAGTGAAGTTTCACTTCAAAGTATGTGGTTTACATACGATAAATTCGAGTCTACGATCACGCAGCGTTATTAAAATAGGTCACTTACCCCTGTATCAATTCAACTAATGTATGATGTCTAAGAGTTGGTTTGTAGGGATTTGTTTCGTTTCAAGTTTGACCACGTATTGATATCAGTTAAAGAAAGATTGAAAACCAGTACTGGAATACTGGACAGCTTTTTCATACCCCTAGTTTAGGACTCATCATCGGCACACACCCACCAGCGGGGTTCGAACCACGACCTTCTGGGGACAAGGCAAGCTCGTATGCCATTCAGACACTGGGACCCGACTTAATGGCCCTTAAATTCTAACTTCGCCCCATTGGTGATTTTAGTGTGTGATCATTTTTTTGAAATGGAAATTAATCATACACTACTTGTCAAAAAAGCACAGTCAGTAAGTACTACGTCTAACTGTCATTTGAAATGTCTGCTGTTCTGTTATGCGTATTTATTAAATATTCAAAACAAATTCATAATAACAGGAAAACAGACTCTACAAAAGGCACTGGGGACTGAAAGCCATCAACTTTAATTCGTTGCACAAACTGAAAATAAGGTACATTGGATTTATTGAACTGCTCAACATATGTTAAAATTTCTGGTGCCATCGTGTTTCGTCAAATCTATGGTTCAATTGTGCTTCCACCTGAGCTAGAAATCCTATCCATTATTTTTAAAATAACCCGTTTTTGCTCACGCTTAATATGTATATATATGTCTTGTGAGAGGTAAACTGATAGAATAAACTATGATACCTTTTGTAAATGTCGTATTCGCAATGAGAAATGTACAGTTAAAACTGCGAAATACCCAAATTTTCCTCAGATACCATAGAATAAGAACTCAACCTGTAAAGAAAGTTGTTTTTCAAAGTCTTACAATACTGATGCAAATTTCACCTTTATTTTCTTATAATTTATCGTGAATTTCTTAATTGATATTATTCCAAAATTGGTAACCAAAATCACCTCAGTGAAATATATTCACACCGACAATATGTATGTGTCTTACTATAATGGATTTATTCTTATCAGATGTCAATTTTTGCGTGCCGAAGAGACTTTGTTTAAAAAATATATACATATATATATAAAAGAAAAGTCACCACTGTGTTCAATAAAATATCTCATGGCCTACTCATCATTTTAATGTATTCAAGGTATGGAAACGTTTCGACAAAGACAGGAGTGGATATATTGAAGCAGATGAATTGAAGGTGAGTTACACGAAATTATCTAATGATCATAATTTTTAGTTTTTATTGAAGTAAACACACACAGACATGATATAAACTTTTCCACACATGAAACTAGAAAATTCTAGCTCAAATCAAAATCTCATACTTGTGATCCTCTTCATAAATTTAGATAAAGAAACAAAGACCAGATTTGCAGTATAAACTGATGTGATCATTCTATCTCATAGGATCTCATCAGCTGCTGCAAGCTACCTGAAATTACAATCGTTATAAACACAATGACAGTAAGATACTTCGGTGTTTGAATGTTAGTACAGAAAATACTGTAAAACTGGAGCATGGGAAATGTAAGCATTACAGTTGGATTTAGTTTAAGTTACCATCAATTTATATGCTTTCAAAATAGAAAAAGGAAGAGAAAATTGAGGAGAAGATTGAAAAAACGGAAAAATCTAATGAGCAAAGTTATCTTGTAGGTTTACAGAGCAACTCAAGAAGGTTATAGTTCATAAAATTGAAAACTTGCTCACTGAGCTGAAATCACTAATATAGATGACTAATCAGTATGTAATGAAAATGCAGTTACCAAGGGAGTGAAAGATTGATTACACTCTCTTTCTGTATGCTGTTTTGTTTGGTTTGAAACTCTTGATTGTAATTGCTTCAGCAAATCAAATAGTAATTTTTCTTTACTATAAGTTTATAAGTTTAATATTTTGAAGAATTTGGAAATCTTGACGAAATAATCCCCATTGATGAGATGTCTAGTAATTGCACTTTGTGTGAATATCTGCTTCCTTGGGTTATGCTCTGAAAACCGGATAGAAGCCCTTCTTTCTCTCCTTCATCAATCTAACTGCTTTCCAAGCGTGTAAGTTGTTGCAACTTAGACCGTTAGGTAACCGGGCAACCGTTTATACGAAACTGGAATTCGTCGACGTGATACACTTGCTTTTTAAGGCGGAACATGGGTATTACTGAATGTGCCGACGATTCCCTCCATGAAACAACAAGAAGAAATGAAGCGTGGCTTGAAACTTCACCATTATTCAAGTCCATTATTCCACAAAAGACTTACAGTTCCCCTGACCTTGCAAAGATCGAATTTCACACCGACATCTTATCAAATGAAAATTCGGTAATACAGTTTTCGTGAAGTGATTTCTTCAAATAAGTTCGCTTATAAACAGTGAGGATTCTCCGAAACTGTTAATGTTATTCAGGCATCTCTATTTGTCACTTACATAACCATATTCATCATTCGAGCTATTAAAGCTGCTGAACTACTTAGTTTCTAGGTTAATTTGCAATTCCCAATGATACTGGTCCCTGTTGACACCTTGGCTCCGATTAAGGTACAGTATAATCAGTTAGTGATAAATGCAAATCAACCCAAAAACGAATAATAACTAACTTCCTTTGCAAAAGAGATGGATTTCGTGGTTACTATGACCTAATGGATAACGCCCCAGCATTTGAACCGATGGGTGCAAGGTTCAAGTCTCAGTTGGAGCATTATCATTGGGGCTGCGTGCACTTCCGGCTGATGAGTCCAAACAGGCACTACTGAGCACTCTGGATTCCACTGCTAGTCACCACTGACCGAAGACTATTCGAAAAAGCACTTAAGAAGAATGGCTTACCACAGAAAACTGATCAGATCCCTTTATGAAGCCAAAAATATCTGAATTCCTAATACACCTGGAATAAAACAGAGAAAGCAATGACTATGAGAAAAACAGGTAGAACCTATAGTTAAAACTCTGAGTGACTGTGTGTGTGTCTATGACGAAACAATAGTGTTATGAGTAGTGTTCATTAGACAGGAAAACAAAAGAAGTTTTGAAGATTTAACGCTACTTACTAATTTTCCTGTGAGTGGGTTTGATGCAATTAATTCATTTTTTTACTCCTTCGTAATTTTAAAAGTTTACCCGCTTGTAAAATTGGTGAGTGAAAATTTTCTTTTTTTGTAACAAATAAGAGCTGATCCACTTAAGTTTACGGTATTTTAAATAATCTCTGAAGCGAAAAGGAAACTTATTCACTGTATGCTAGTTGTTGGCTGGATAAGTTGCCGTCTTAAACTAAAATGACCACAGGTGAAAAGGATAATGTAGTGAAAATTGAAAGAAACAGACGAAGGGTATGGAGTGATCAGCTGCCTCATCATTGCGTCTTACAGAGAAGAGACAGTACTGTTCTCAGGATATTTACTGCAAGCTCTTTGTGTAATTTAAAGGTCACTGAAATGAAAGTGATGAGGAATTTCCTGGAAGTAGCAGAGTCATTAACCAAACCCTTATACCTCTTTACCCCTCACCCAACCTCAGATCTTCACCAGTCTTACTACCATCTAAGTGAAGTGTAGGCCGGAAATCAAACTCCGGACGACGTGTGTGACTACTGACGCAACAAGGCTCATTGTTCACCGTTTATCTATTAGGTGTCCCCAAAACCGGCTTCACAAAGCGTATATCGCATTCACCTTTTGCATAGGTGCTCATGTTCAGCGAAATCATATCATGTAGTTTAAACTGGTTTCCAGCCTCCTCTGTCTCAGTCGTGGTCTTCATTTTTTGATTTTTACGCACCGTGGGTAAAGAATAACAGTAATATAGCATAAAGTGCCTACAATGTCTTAAATTTATTAGCTAAATAATTAAAGGTTAATGACATAGGCTAAGTAAGAAGAATAGGAACGAATTGTCCTTAAAAATATGATAAAATCTCCAATCTTTAATTAAATTCATGAACTTTATAAATTACAAAATGTGTTCAACAAGTTCATTAGGAGGCAACAGGAAGATTTTTCCATACTGGCTGTAGACCACTAGCAAAATACTTCTCTACCAGCACTGTGGCATACTGAATGAAATAAGATAACTTACTGATGAAAGTCAGACGCAACAGTAGTCAAGAGTACTTCAAATATCTTAGTTATATGTTCCACAATTTATCTCTATTTTCAGTTGTGAAGCAGATATGTAACATTTTAGACCCACATGAAAGCATTCTGGATATAAAATACGGTTTTCAGACGCACACTGAGTTCACCTTATGTTTTTTGGAGTGACTGTGTGACACATCCTTTTTTTCAAAATAGAGCTATCTACCTTATCAAATGGGTATTAGGGTGTTTCAATAAATAGGCCAAAATCTACCAGCATGATTTCATCAAAAATCAATAATATACGTTTAACTTTTGAACTCACTGCCTCAATTTAATCCACCACATCGCACAGATATCAGTATCTTTTTCTTGTATTATTTAGTTATATCTGTGAAAGTTGTTAGGAAGTAATTGAGCAAGTTTGTTAGTTATAAATGAACGTCACAAAGAGGTGTTAATTAGTACGTTTGTGAAAACTGTCGGTCAAACACCAGAATCATGAGGTTACTACTCATCATGGTTCTTCTGCCAGCTGCACAACTAATCAGCTAATCTCCCATTTGAATGTACACTTTAAGGAATATAAAAATTCACCAAAGCCGGGTAAAACAATACCCAGGATATTTCTTGCCCAACTTTTCTATTTTTATAATGCTGTTCAACATTTATTAATAAAGTGCAAACAAAGTGAATTTTAAATTTGTGCACTGTTTTTTATATTTTTTTTACATTTCAAACGCTACATCCATTGAATGCATATGATAACAAATGACTGTGTTGAACATTGAATAAATGTGCATATATACATTTACATACGTACAAAGTCATTCCTGCTTCACTTGCTTAAAGAAGCTAAACCGGATACGAATATTGAAGAAGGAAAACTAATAGAGTATACATCATCCATAGTAAGTTCCTTTTTTCTTTTTGAGTTGTGCTGTTGTGATGTTTATTAAAAGATAAATGTTGGTGCTTTAATTCGAGATCCAGTGGTGAAAAACTTGAAAAAGAGAACAAACAGAAAGTGATTCTTATTTTTCTATTCTGTAACTTCAAAAGTACAGAATAAGCCTATAGCTCCACTCATAGGTTATGTAGTGTACGTAAGCCGGAGACAAATTTCCAGCGCTGTCTTATTCCATAATAATTATTAAAGTGAGAGATAAATTTACCCATAAAACCAAAACTACTAAAATCTAAACGGGATGCTAAGGTTCTCGCTGATATGGTGTTCACTGGTATATCGTTGTTAGATGGTCAAAGGCAATCGGCAGGAAGCCTTAGATCCAGGTCTCGTTTCTTAGATCTTGAAGGAACCCATGTTTCTTCTGAGATTCTAATCCAGGTTACCCAGCACCACAGTCAAAGACATTACCACTTAGCTATTCGGGCTCGCGATTCACCTCCTGTAGGACCATAATGGATACTTTGGTTGGACATGAAATAGTAGTTCGTTTTAGACTTCTAATCCTTCTTTTCGTGCTAACTGAACTCTGTCAGTCAAGACACCCCCCTAGGTGGCTGACTGTCACGGTGCAGTATGTCCAACGTTTCCTGCCGATTGCTTCCAACTGTCTAATAGCAATAACTCAGAGTATAGCGTGGTGGTATGACATCACCTACCACCTAGTGTCCACTCAAAGAACCACTGAAGAATAAATTAACAAAACCTTATAGACAACATGTTGAAGTATAAGCAAAAACAAAATTTCGATGGAGTAAAATCTTTTTAATTCTGTATTTGACTGACGTTGGCTAACTGTGGAATCTCGAACACTCAATTAATAGTTGGTAATTTTGTCCTCACTAATATCCGAAAGCGACACTCAGTGTTTCAAACAAATTAACAGCGATATAACCACAACGTATCTTGAAAGCATCTGAGCCGAAATGCGATATGTCAGTAGAAACCGAAACTGTTCATCATATTTTGATTTGACACTAGTAACTAGTGTGATGCGTCTAGTCCTCTCTTTGGTGCAGACTGAATTCTATCAATCAGGTTGTAATGTGGCCACCATTCTAGGTAGCTCGCCATCACGGTGTACATTGTTTGTGATGATATTAGATGGTTGGAGGAAATCGGCAGGAAGCCTTGGACCTGGACGCGGGTTCGAATCTCAGAAGTGACATGAGTTCCTTCAAGGTTGCAGATACACCTTGCTGAAGAGTGCCAACTAGCACGAAACCTAGGTCCAAGGCTTCCTGCCGATTGCCTCCAACCATCTTATACTGTCCATCATACTCATCAACAGCATACAAGTGTGAATTGCAATCACTGCTCTACTTTCGATCCATCAAACATTTCGTATAGTTGTTGTTTCGGTCAGGCAACAGATATCTGAAATCCACTTTGCTTTGCAGAATACATTAATCTAAGTGTTTTAATACTACTAGCGGTTAGACTGATGACGTTTTGTCCTTCTGATATGCTAAAAAACACACGCTCTATCAGAAATCCAAGACAATATCTAACGTGAATGCTTCACGCTATTGAAAAAATGAAACTTTCTGAATCACATGAACATGATTTATTTTCTAAATGAAATAATTTTCTTTTTGATACACTACTAACTACACTGACACACGCGAAAAATTCGAAAAGTTTTATTTCGAAAAATTATTGAAATTAAGGACACGCTGTGAGAGAAAGAATACCATATGAAATACTAGTTATTGCTGTGAGTCTGTATCGTCCAGTCGATGAAACACACTTTAAATTAAACTCATATAGCAGTAGGAAGGTTAAAAAAACCTACTTTCAAACACGAAAATTTAAGATGAATTTATTACTAGTTAGTTCTGATATTTTTCTTTCCGTTTCTAGAAAGAGACCTTTAAAGGAGATCAGTTAGGTTAGGTAACAGGATTAAAATGTTAAATGATGTTAAAATGAACACATAGGGACGAGAAAAGTGGCTTGCCTTTTCCTCGTACAGGAATTTATAACAGTAATAATAATACAAAGTTCAGACTGAAGGTGTATCATCCCATCCTGATGGTAATCGAGTGGACAGTTGTAAGGAATAGTGAAAATGTAAGTCAATAAACTCAGGAAATTCGCAAAAAATACCCATTAAAACATTGAAATAAGAACAAATTAGTTCAGCGAAGAGTCTCTTTTCGGTGAATTCATTCACTTAGCTGTACAGTCGCAAATATATATACAATTATTTTGTATGTTTGTGTACATTACGTTTGTCAAAATCAAAATAGCAGTTAGTGTGGGTTGTTGATTACATCATCAAAATAATAAAGAAATTAAAATGTGTGATTAATAATCAAAGTTGTAACTAAGTGGGGTGAAGATTGGTAAGATGTGAGTAGGGTTACGTAATATAGACATGTTTAGAAAGATTAGATGTCAGTGAAGGAGTATGGAGACAATTATGAAAATAAACTAGATCATAGGTGAAAAGATTGAATGGGTTGGTTACTAAAAATTATTTTACGAAGATTGCAAAAAAGAAATTTGATAACAAAATGTTGATGACAGATAAACTTGAAATTAAACCCACGGTAATAGGAGGGGGTGGAGAAGTTTCTTCTGTGTGCATAAATCAGGCTTTTCTATCCAAATTGCTAAGGCTTCGGCAATGCAAAGTATACGGAAGCTTGTCGATTTTGGAAGGCTTCTTTTGACCTTATAGATGACTTTGAACAACTTCTCCTTGCAAATCGAATGACCAGTGTTGAGTATATGCTCAATAATGGCGCTCCTTATTGCTCCGTTGTCACCTTTCCGTAGCCAGGCGGGATAGTGTTCTTGAACTCTTTTAGATGAAACTCTCATCGAACGACCTATATACTTCGCTCCGCAAGAGCAGGTGAATTGGTAGATACACATGGAAGTGGTCAAATGCGATAGTTTATCTTTAGAGGGAAAATGTCAGTCGTAGTGTGGCAGCGAAGAATGTCCTTCTGAGAGCAGTAGATGTCCTCTTCTTCAAGGTGTCAGCCAGAAGGTCACCTTTGAAGGGTACATTCATGTAGACCATCTTCTTCTGCACTGTAATGGGTTGTTCTTTGTAAGTCTTAGGCTTAATATGCTTGTCTATAAAACGAGATGGGTAGCCATTCTCGAGCAGTGTCTTCCTTAAGAGGGCGGTCTCTTCCTCTATTGATTTAGGACTGCAGATTTTTCGGATTCTAGTCGCCAGAGATATCATCAAGTTTCTCTTGCGACTAATTGGTACCCAACTGTAGAAGTTTGTCAACTGACCGTTCCATGTAGGTTTTCTGTGTACTGATCTACTGTAGAAGTTTGTCAACTCAGGAAAGACATCAAAACACTATATTAGATTTTAGGTTGACAATTCAATTTGAGGAATAGGAATACAAAGTTCGGTGAAGGGTCTCTCTTCAGTGAATTCATTCACTTGGCTGTACAACTGCAACTGTAAATAATCATTTTTGTATGTGTGTGCACATAACACAAGCGTAAAACATTATTAGTTCAGAGTATGGTCTGCATCATCAGAATGTTTCAAAAACGTAACTAATGGGTTGAAGATTAGTAAGTTCAGAGTAAGAATGAGTAACATGAAAAATGACCAGGAAAATTGAATTTTAATGAATGAGCAGGAAAAGTAGTATTAATAACAAAATACTGATTTCAGCTGAGCTGGGAATTATACCCAAGCTAGAAGGAGTGAATGCAGAAGTCTCTTCAGAATACACAAATCAAGATTTTCCATTCGAATCGCTAAGGCCTCTGCAATACTAAGTATACAGAAGCCTACCACTTTTGGCAGGCATCTTTTGACTTTGTATTTAACTCTGAATGAATTCTCCTTGAAAATTCAGTGTTCAGTTATGAATATATGTTGAATTATAGCACTCCTTACTGACCTATTATGACCTTTCTCTGACCAAGTTGAATAGCGTTCTTTGACTCTTTTAGATAAAAACACGCACTGAACGACCTATATATCTCACTCAACAAGAGTAGGTGAAGTGGTGTATACACACAAAAGTGATCAGATGTGATAAATTCTATCTGGAGTTACTGCAGAACATTGGGTGGCAAGAGAATACGATTCTTAATAGAGCAGCAAAGAATGTTCTTTTCAGGGCGTTTGACATTCCCCGTTTTACAGTGTTGGCCAGAAATTCACCTTTGAACGCCATATTCATGAATAACATCTTCTTAGACATCAAGACGGGGTTTTCTCAATTGGTTTTGGATCTTGTGTGTATCTATGAAGCGTGTTTTCCTCGGAGGTATGATGTCTATACCTACCGACTTAGAACTGAAGATTCTTCGCATGAGATATTTTTAGGTTTTGCTTGCAATTTGTGGGCATACAGCTGCAAAACGAGAACGAATTCGACAGAAATATCTCTTCGCTAAACTGTCTATGTTTGGATGGATATTTTCCTTGAAACTTTAAGAAACCATCTTTCCTGAAGTCTTTTTCACCAAATGGAAAGCATGGTTGCATTTTACCTAGATCTGTGTAGTTTGCAAATAACAAACTCCACTATATGTGCTGTCAGTTTGTTCAAATACCTAACCACATTTCAGGTAGCCTTAAATATGTGGATTTGTTGAACGCCATATATTCAACTTTCTTCTAAGCATACTTCAGCACTTGAGGCTGAACAATTTAGCAGAACAACTCATCGTCTGAACACTGCTGAGAAACACTGAATTTAGATGTTAATAATGATAGCAATAATAATAATAATGGTAATAACAATAAATTCTTCGCACATTACCGCATATACTAAAAAGAAGAGATGAACTCGAACAACTTTAAAGCCATTAGTCGAAAGACTTATCCCTTTGTCTTCATTGCTGACTAAAAAAGCATCTGCTCAAATTTGTTTAAAACAAATTCAACCCCATAATTGTCAGTGTGTGAGAGAGAAGGAGAGAGAGACAGAGAGAAGGTGAGGATGAGTGAGTGCGATAGAGAAGAAGACGAAAACGAAGAAGAAGAATAAAAGCGATGATGAATATTTTTCTGAGTAGAATAAACAAAATTATACAAATTACCGGACAAAAGTTTCTCTTTAATGAAGCGATAAATACAAATTTTTACAAATTTTCCCAATTTATTTATCTACGTGACGCTTATTGCAGAAATGTTAATGTTATTTTTCTGCATTTTTCTGGCTTATTCACGCGTTCATTCATTCACTCACTTATTTATGTTTGTCTTTGTGTTTATTCCTATCTCCTTTTTTCTTATTGGCATGTGACTTAAACATCTCACCTCCATTTTCCACAGCTTCAATTATTCGATCAGAACAAAGATGGCAAATTACAACTGAGTGAAATGGCCAGGTGGGTGGATGGGTCTTTGGTATCTTTGAGTCTTTCATCAATTGTTTAATTAACTCACAGTCAACTTTATTTTTAAACATCTGGTTAGGAAATAACTCAATAAATGATGTTAATTTTAGATGGTTATAATGAAGTTTGTATGTAGCTGTGAAATTGGATTTACACTCTATTAACACTCGCTAGCAAGGCGTATCCACACAGCTTGGTGCTGTATTTAGAGATGTTATCACGACTGACCTCTTGTAGAACTGTGATGCACTCACTGGTTGGTGACTAGGGAGCACTAAGGGCTTCAGATACACGACACTGGTTACTCCTTAATAATGAATCAGTGTACACTTATCCTACAGTTACTAAATGCGCCCTCCTCTGAACAGTGCGATACATACTACTGATTATCAGCAGTTGGGAAGTACCCATGTCAATTTCAAGTGCTTACCAGACATATCAAGCTGACTGAAATACCATTTCAGCAGCCTGTGGAGTAGCTTGTCAGAGACCTTGTCAGACTGACCCAAATCAGAGGGCTGGGCAGATTTAAAACATGAGAATTTCAGCTAGCTGCAAGTTCGTAGTGTGAATAATTTGAAGGTTATCTGAAGCGTTCCACAATACGCAGTTGGAGGTGAGATTTCACCACAGTTTCCTCAGGAAAATCAAAATATTTGGTTTTCAGTAAATAATGCGCGAGACCACAAACAGTATTAGAAAGACAAACAGATATGGGTTATAAAGTACACTATTTGTCTCTGTAGTTACTTGGGAACCACTAATTCGGCGCTTGAGTGATCACCAGTTCATCTAAACATCATAAAAATAGTGGTTTCTCAAACGTTTTCTTTTCAAGATTTTGATAAAAACCACACTTTAATTTAAGTTTACTTCGATCGGGCAGTTTTTCTTTAAAATGACCCAGGAGTTCTAATAAGCAGTAGTAAGATTTGAAGTTGTATGTTATTTAAGCCTTGTAATCAACTAACTGTGGTGGAATCCAAGGGGTAGAAGGTAAAGAATACAGAATGAATATAGGCATTTCGGCCCAGTAAACGATTTCACTTTCAGTAATAATACTAATAATATTCATTTTATTCCAACCAACAGCTTATCTTACAGAATGGAATTTTCAGCATTTCAACATATTCACACAATTTATCCCCTTTTACGCATAAATGACACAAAATAGTAAAAACATTAAAACCTCAAAAACTGAGAGTTAGTGGAAGAATAATATATGTAATAATAATAATAATAAGACTCTGGTTACAATTTACTATTTATTTACTGATTTAAGTAGTTTAGAAGCCTTTTCTGACAATGACCTCTTCATATAAAACCCGTGCTATTGAATTTCTATATTTTGCTGTATGAGGGTATATTCTTATGAAGTTTCTTGTGGTTTTACTCCGAAGAGATACAAAGGAAGGGTTTCGAATAAAGAGAATATTCAGTACCAGAAAAGTTGACTAGCGAACTGCTTACAAGGATTAAAATGCCTATCCTTAACAATGCCAGTTAGTGGAGTCAAAGGCATATCACAAACCTAAAATACAGCCTTCAGTGTTCTGCGTAATATGATGTAGACTTCTTTGAGAAGTCTAGGGAGGAATAAACGAGGAGATAGTAAAGAAGAATGAGCAGAATAAACCAATTAATAAATTGTAAGAGAAGAGATTGAGTAATGCCAGCAGAAAGTTAGACGAAAACGTTTCCTAGAAGTCAACAAGACATGAAGCAAATAACAAAGATTTGAAGAGAAACTGATGCAATGATTAGTAATGTTCAATTTGTTTCCTATCACTGAACCGAATTAGTCCACACAAGTCTTGTTCGCATCTGAAACTAAGAACATTTAAGCAAGAAACTATCGTTACCAGAACAACGGAATACAGAAACAACCAGGACGGAAATTGTCAGACCATTAGTATATTTAGTGAAATTAGTTTTAGAAGAATACGGCAGTGGAGCGCTTCCCAATGAAAACAGTGTGTCTTTTCCCAGCTTAGAACTCATTGTCATCACTTATAGGATAAGAAGATAAGGAAATGACTGCTAATTTTAACCGAAAAGCTTCCGCATAAAATGCCTACAAAGACTTAAAAGTAAAACAGATTGTCGATCCAATCACATTTTATTCTAGCTCCAAGGTAATTCCGCTTTTCAGAAAACATAAAGCTGGTCACACTATCTTCTCTAGTCAAAGATTCGGATAAGATTCAACTAATGAATTTTAAATAACTGAATGCAGCCCTAAGCTTTTTAAGCCTGTCTTTCAATAAAATTACAAATGAAAGCTGAAACTGAATACTCATGTCTTAGGTTAGACTTCTTTACAAGCTGTCATCAGTACCCGGTTCTCCATTTGATAAAATCTCCACTGAAAGCATCCAAATCCCTGAAAACCTAAAGCATGCTTTAGTCAAACAAATCCCCATTAAGGAATGCCTTTGTTTACATATCATAGTGAATACTGTATATTTTTTTTAGAATATTTGGTTTGTACTGTACAGTCTTCATCCCTCACCCCCACGAGATCTTCCTCACACATGACAGTCGATGAATAATTAAATATCTGAATGTCAAGCACCGCTAATTGCAGTTTTCTTTAGAACAAAGCGATTTCCGCCTTGCCGATTCTTATCTACTGATAGATAAATCTCTATGATTACGTTGTTTTTTTGGCAGAATATTTCGGAAATATGATTAACTTTATGTCAAGATGAGTTAGACCGAAAATCCACTAAACTGTTGGACTAAGTAAAAAATTGTATAGCACTACATTTTCCTACTCTTTATGACTAGTATAAGCATTATAGTAATCATTCTGCAATTGTGACTGGAACTTGCTATTAGGTTATTTTGTTTGAAAGTATTGGGTTACAGATATCAAAATATCGAAATTTCTGGCTTAAATAAATTTTAAACTAAGTAACTTAAATATCCCAGTTGAATCGCATAAAATAACAGCCATTCAGCGATATCAATCTCAAGCAGTACAACTGCATGTATGTATATATCCATTAAATTATCTTAACAGCCAAAGGAATGTTCCCGAAGACATGTCATTAGAACTGTAGGTTTAAGGTAGTGGTCGCGCAGTACAAAAAGCGTCAGTCTGTTAGAAATCATTCCATTCTTTTACGTTCTGAGTGGAACACAGAGCTTCAACTTTGACCTCTGAAGTTGCAGTAGCATCGGTTTTATTTTTGCGGGATGGGGTGTTAGCCCGACTTCCAAACTTCTCTCTTTACCGGCCTTACTACCAGCTTAGCAAGGTGAAAGAGGAAGTCAGTGGCCGAAAATTGAACCCCGGGCCAACACAAAATCAGTTAGAAACTACAATAAAATTCAATAAGTAAACTGCATGACGCATTCTAACTGACGGGAATGAGTAGGACTCAACTAAAATCAGAAGAGAGTCAAGTTGAGAACAGTAATAATAATAATAATAAGTAGAAAGGTAGTGATGAAAAGGATTGGAAAATAATACAAGTAAAAAACAAAACACTACGTATCCCGTATTGAGACAGATTAGGTTCATTGTAGGTTCAGTACTTGAACAATTCCTGCTGTAAGCAGAGTTTAGGATTTAACATGCAGGTGAATTGCCATCGCTTCTGTGGTCTGAAGAAGTTCGTTTCGTACTCCTTTAGTCAAATCCCATGTATTCTGTAAATTGCCTTGGAGTTGCTTTGCCGGTTCGTTTGTTATCTAGATTCGATTAGGTGTTCCAGAATAGAGCTGTGGGTGAGGGATCTTCTTTCTCCTTTTTTAAACCATGAAGGTAACTGCTCAGTGATGCATTCAGATAGCAAACTACCCGGACTTTTAAAGTGGAGAACAGCACAATCTTTAATTTGATAGCTTTATATGACTAGTCATCAACTGTGTGGAAGTAGATCTATTTTTAAATGATATCAGTAGTCATCTTCCGCGTTTGTGTAGTTCTAAAGAATTTCTAAAATCACCTTCTTGCTTCTGTCATACATACAACCTCGTCATTCACTTGCATAAACGATCATAAAGCAGAAAAAAATCACCTAATATAAGAAATATTAAATCTGATTTTTTGTTTTAACCATCTTTTTCTCGTCAGATTGTTACCCGTTAAAGAAAATTATCTGTGCAGACCAATTTTCAAGGTGAGTTTTCTTTTATCTCCATTAGCAACGTCAACGTCATTACTAAGCTGCAGAATTATTGATGCGTGTTATTGATAGTTTTATCCCCCAATGTATAAGATACATTCATAGGCATATATACCGACTCCATTAGTACTCTTTTTTTTCTAAAATGAATTGATTTGATGGGCGCCTAACTGCAATTTTCTAAACTTTAGACAATCGATAGTTTAAGATCACGATTAACCCGCTTTCCTTTTTTTTTACGAAGAAGTGCTGTGTACTAGGAAAAACGTTTAACACATAAGTTGTGTATGCGTAAATGATCTGAAAATCCCTTCATGCACGATCTGTGGACAAAACTGATACTTGTTAGAATATTTGAGACTATCATCCCCTTTTCTTCTAACCTGAACATTATCGTTCTAGCATTTGGATATCTTCTAACGACTTTATCCTTGTAATTTGTCTTTGTTTTTGGTTGATTCCTCGACGGGCAACGCCAGCTAACATAGGATGAATCAGGTTAGAAAAGAGTTAGTGCTGGTCAAACCGAAACATAGCTTCATCAGTCAATGAAGCCCATAACAACAATTAGTTTAAGTCAGTCAGGCAGTCAAGCACGCAGGGAGGTATAGACTGCCTGACTGGTTGGGGTCCCCGAGATGTTAAGAACAAAAAAAGGCTGGAGACAATTGATGATATGGCTCAAAATCGTTCTGGATGAAGGCGCGTATGCATTCACTCTTTGCGATTTGTTATATCCAATAAAACCCTATTGTTCTTCCATAGTACTATTATTCTTTTTTCTTCACACTATTGTATATTATCTGTCTTTTGAATCTCTCCTTACTCTCTTCTGTTGCTTTCTGTGCTACAAGGTACACGTCTGTGCAACAAAATTCTATGCTGAAACCAGTCAGTCAGTGATCCCTTAACTTGCAGCTTCTCTTTGCTTCTGTGCGATGGTTTTGATAATAATGTGTTCTTTCATGACTGTCATAGTTACTCCGTGGAGTGAGGTCTTCACCTTGCACCGTCTCCTGTAAACGTGTTTGTTCTGTTCCAATCTCACAGACAGAGTTTCGATCTCACCTTGTTTGGAATATCCTTGTTGATTCTTAGTTATTTTATGGCTGTGTCTCGTCAGTTAATTTTGTTGGAAAGTTCGCATTTCGTACCTGAGAAGCTTTGGGATTGTATAGTTGGGGGATGCCATTGTTGAATAATTTTTTTATGCCGGATATAAGTCATTATTCTTTCGTAGATTCTATCACTTGAAGCGCGTTTGGATATTGCTGGAATATAATTTTCAACTTTGCATGACTTGTGGAAGTTTGGCCAACAGCTTTACATGAGAACAGATTGATTAGTTTCATGCTTCCATGCTCAAATACATGAGTTTCGCTCATTATATAAACGTTTAAACTGTTTTCTCACTTTAAAGTCGACTTAAGCTAATATTCTCGCTTTAATAAATTATATTTCTCTTGGTCACAGAACGCTTCGAAGATAACATCGGCTGATATTGATCGTGCATTTTCACTTTATGATCTGGTAAGTAAACATATATGAAAGTCAATGTCTTTGATGTGTGTGTATGTGGTTATGGTAACGTTCCTAACGTATCGTCATTTTCCTTTTGATATGAGAATATATTACAATTTTAATTTACCCGCCAATTCAAAACCTCTTGAACGTCACGATACTTTGTTGAAGAAAGCTTTAGTTTTTTATTCAAAAGTGGTAACTTTGCTAATTCAAGATGAAGTATTCAGTAAGCATAGCATTCGATATGTTTAACAAAGACCTTCAACAGTATGTATATGGGACTGTTTTGACACAATGCGGCATCTTTATTACAGGGGGAAATTAAATTCTTTCCTGACATATAAAAGCATAAAACGTGTCAGTAAATGACATTAGTTGCCACTGAATGATATTACTTATTTATTTTCAGCCTCAATAACATAAAAAAACCTACAGTAGACAGAATGCATTATGAGTGATGTGACATAAAACCAGAAATCTGTGAAAAACACACAAATGCTTTCGAATTTTCTGTTAAATGGATGGAAGAAATCTGAAGGAATCCTTGGACCTAGGTATCATACTTTTTGGCATTCATCAACAAGACGTATATGCAATCTTGAAGGAACTCAACCTTTCTTAGATTTAAACCAGGATCACTCAGTGCTGCACCGATACTAAGGACTAGATACATGATATTAGTTACTGCTTATTGTCTAGTTAAAGTATTCAGTACAGTCCTAAGGGAGGTCAGTCGTCAGTCTGAATAGCTCAGTGATAACGTCACTGGTTGCAGCACTGGGTGACGTGGGTTCTCATCTTAGAAAGATAATCAGTCGTTTCGCGGTAACAAGGTCAACAAGCACAAAGCTAAGTCAAAGGCTTTCTGCTGATTGCTTCCAACCATACAATATGAATTCAGAGTGCGCCGTTTTGGCGAACCGCCCTGTATGATGGCTGAAACTATAATGTGTCCATATTTAGTCAACCACTTATCTGTTAGAGAATATTGCTTCTACTCAGTTCTTTAAGATAACATCATCTGTAGTAATGAAGGGATCATCTGCTCTTATCAAATACACGATGTAAAATAAAATGGTACTTATTACAACACTGGTTAGGGGAACACGTTACCTTTCATAATTGCGCATGAATGAACAGAAGAGACACGTCATGACTATAATTACTCAGAAGAGCTTTAGACCGTAAACATTTAAACATTCTTAATGTTAATTTAATTAATAATCAAAATAAAACTTAGTAATGATTCGTAAACTTATCAAAAGTTAAGCAGATATTCATGAGTTCACTAGATGCACATATAGAAAGCCTTAATTATCTACAAATAAAATTGTTTTCAAACTGTAGGACTAAAGTTGAATTAAGATTTCTATCTTATATCATCTAGCAGACTTTCATTAAGTAAGGTTCATAACAAAGGAAATACATTGTGCAAAAGCTTCTCCGTAGTGTTACGCATAGTGTGCCAACCTTTAACAACTTCAGAAAGGCAGTATTGTCTGTATCAGGAGTCTGATAAGTAAACACCTTGTTAACACTGGTCATTCCATCTCAACGAACGCATTATTCAAAGTAATCTACCAGTTAAAGGCAATACGCCCTTGACTCCTCTGCACTGCTAAAGCTCCAGCCATTCAAATAAAGAAACCGGAGTTCTGTATAGAAAAGAAAATAATTCAACCAGTTCTCCCATGGTGGTAACAACCTTGTTGAAATCTACTAACTTGGTTCTTTGTTTGTATCTTAACGATCTGTAACTTTTGCATCTCTTTAGAACTGTCGAGTAATTTCATAGTTTCCTTTGTTTCTGAATGCATCCTGATTAACACTCACCCATTAAATTATTCACCTTCTTGTGTAACTCCGATACACTTGTTCAACTCCTCCTATGCACTGACTAATATTAACGAATACTCCCATAGTTTACTCAGAACTAAGTTAGTCAGTGTGCACAACTGTTTTGAATGAATCCTTCCCTCCTCAGGATGTACAATTATAAATTCATTAATTTAAGTGTACAACAGCCAGTAAAGGTAAACTAGAACTATTGTATCAGAAAGTGTTTTGTGGAACAAGTACAAGATGGAATAATATACAGTCAGTTTTGATTATCATTTAGAATATGTATAGTCAGTTAGACCATGAGGTGAAGTCGGATGAAGTAATTCATTGATATGTATATAGAAGTTAATTGGTGGATCATGATTAGCAGTGGAATCCAGGATAAAGCATATTTCGTCCTATTTTGGACTCGTCAACTGGATGTGCCTCCGTTCCGCAGTGAGTGGTGATGTTCTCACCGAGGCTCGAACCCAATGCCCATAGTTTCAAACGCCAAAGCGTTATCCACTAGATCACTTGAGCCACGAGATCCACCTCTTGTGCAACGGGTCATATTAACTATTTAATTCAACTTTAGATGGCTAGTCACCATCCACCAATTAACTTATAATTACATGCCCAGACATCGTCGAAGCAGCTGCACAATGAGCCGAGATTTCAACCTGAGACCGAGCACTTCGGTACAATCAATCGACGGGAAAATCTAAAATTGAATTAGATATGTGTATATACATATAATCAACAAAAGTACAGGTTTCAAGGGTGAGTATGTTCACAGGTGTGTGAGATAAAATGAATACTACAGAGAAGTAGACCCACAAATGGGGTAGACTAGACGTAAGTTCAAGAGTGACAAATAACAATAATAATGATGATGTGGGTAAACATTAAAGTACTATTAGTGAACGACTAACAAATAGTTATGAATTTAGTGAAGTAAAATTAACAGGACTGCGTAAATATAATAATAGGTTTGAAGACCATTTCCTAAACCTAAGGTAATAAAATCATATGAATGATCATGAAGTCGTAAAAGGTCATAAATGAACGTTTATCAGTGAAACAGAGGATTAGAAGAAGAAACATTATAATAGGAATTTAAAGTGCCAATTTTTATGGAGGATATGTTGACCTTATTGTAGGCCGAGGTAAACATAGCATTTGAACACACATCTTCTTCTGTATACAAAGACCCGGTCTTCTGGTACTGATTGCTACCGCTTCAGCTACTGATAGAAGACGTAGTCGAGTTCCTCTAGATAGATTAACAGGGACGCGGTAAGTGACTAAAAGCGTCTGCTCAGGTTTTGTTGAGTGTCCAGTATCGACTAGGTGGGCTGAGACTGCACTATATGCGCCTTTGGTTGCCCCTTTACTCAACCATACAGGTACATGTTTACGTACGCATGGATAAAGCTCTCTCTCTGATATCTGCTGAAAAGATAAGCACAAAATGGGGCTGTAATGTTATACAACTCAGACTAAACTTTCTGAACAAAATTAGAAAGTGACCTTTCGAAAGGCGTAATTAGTAATTTTACTGCCGTGATGCAGATTATGCAAAACTGACCCTGGGTCTCGCGGTGCTGAAGAATAAACTTAATGTTGGGTCGATATGTGTGGAGTCACCTGCTGAAAACTATAAGTTCACTATTGAGTTGAGTGGATATCCTGATAACACACTGACTAAAGAATAAAGTAAGATAAAACTCAGTGCATCAGAGTTATGGTGACTATTCGTGACTCAGCTAGTACTGAGTTAGTGAAGGACAGAAAAACTACTGAGTACGTCTCATAAGTGTTTTAATTTGACATATATATATGCAGGCTGTTCTGATATAAATTGCTCCTGAGTCAATGATTCTACAAACACTTATAGGGGAGTTCTTCACATACTGAGTTATGATTTCTCATCTGATATACATACTGCATTGGTAAGTGTTTGTTAACATAATGGAAAGTATTGATTGGGATGAATTACCTAATATATGCAATGGTATATATATATATTTATTCAGAATCTACTATCTGTTTTCTCTCAAAGGATGCCAACGGGACAATAGAAGATGAAGAACTAGCCGGATTCCTGAAAGATCTGTTGGAATTAGCTCAGGAGGTAAGTGGAATGATTCACACCCGTGAATGAGTTGCTATTCTTATGTAAAAGTAATGTTCAGATTCAGAGTCACTCAATAGATTTGTTTCTGGTTTATTCCCCAGATTTTCAGAGACTTACCATATTTATGATCTAAAAATACAGGGTTATTTAAGGTCCTACTTGGCTGAACTTATGTAAACTGCAGTGCCACAATCTGGTGTCATGATTAGGAAAGGTATTTTTCACCAATCTTCCAGTTTACCTAGCTTTGCATTCCACAAGAATCCACCTCTCATTGTCAACAAACTAGGCCAGATATATGTCCGTCGACATTCCAGCATGCGGACATTTAGGGTAGAAACTATGCAGAGGAGAAAATTGAAATAAATAAATATTACAGAATACGATTCCCGAATATAGCTACTGACTGATTTCCCCGATTTCTGCTTCCCTAATTTTCTCCAGCCTTCAATTTCTAGCAGTCTATTCTCTTTTCACCAAATATGCTCACCACCTTAAGACAGATGATGGCAAGTTATGAGTAGCATATTCCTCAGTTGTTCTTTATTGTAAAAACCTTTTCAGGGATTAGTTTTTAGAGATTTGACTTGTTTCAAGTTTGACTACGGTTTGGTTTTAGTTAAAGAACCATTGAAAACAAGGAAGTGTTGAACAGCTATTTCTTCTTAGTTTAGAATTCATCATCAGTACACACCCACCGGGGTTCGGACCCAGGACCTCCTGTTTACAAGTCAAGCTCGTAGACCATTCAGTCACTAGGATTGGATCCATTGGGAAATGATTTCCAACTTCCACAACCAATTCGTGATTTCAGCTTGACTGGCACCAGGAAATGTCATCGATGGAGAGTGATCTATCCTCACTCCCAACCGCATGGATGGACTCCACTAGAACTCCCTTCAGGCAGCTTCGTCCTGTAGTCATTCACTAACGAACATCAAACGTTAGAAGCCATTATTTGTGGCTTGTGGTAATTAAAAATTAAACATTGGCAGTATCCGCTACACCAACACATGCTAGGAGAGGACTTCGTTGTGGTAAACAATGATGTTGTAAATAAACTTAGCAAAATATGACAAGGTGTAGAATAAACAGCAAATTGTCTACTGTTTCAACATCTGGCACTTCTTTTATTTCTTTTGCGTTCTGAGTGGGACATATGGATTCAAGCTTTGAGCTTCGAAGTTCCAGTAGCAGTAATGTTATTCTTCTTTAAGGGGTGGGGTTGCTAGCCCCACTCCCAACCTTCCATCTTTACTGGTTACACAAGGTTCAGGGGTGAATCGTGCGGATATCGAATCCCAAACCACTTGAGTAGGTGGAAAGCAGTACCATCAACACATTCTTATACCTCTCGTCCCAGAATAATATTGCATCCACCTTGTTACATTTAAAATACATTTAATAAATTATTGTATTCATTATCCTTCAATTAAGTTTGTAGTGCAGTGTTTCATTAGAAATTATCCTAGAGAGAAGATATTATGAATGTTTCATCAAAAAGTTTCGGACTTAAGATGGAAGCATGGCTTCATGTAATAAATTCTGTATTTTTTGTACTGTGACAAACATGGTAGTAACACTAGTCATCTATTGAATCCATTATCCTAACATAACACATCACCATTTCACTCTGTTATCTGCAGTCCTTTCCAGCCGGCTAGTCGATTGCCTCCTCACTCTGTCCTCTCCATATCATTCTCGAACACACGGCTAATTTGTCACTTCCCATTGTGATTCAACTTGACAGCCTATCACCTGATGTCACTCAACGGTTTCCATTTCCTCCTATATATTCGTTGGGCCATAGCCTCTTGATAATTCCGTTGACAGAGTTCCTTGTTGCTAGTTCTTTCTGGCCATCTGGTCAAGCGGAGTGTATGTCTGTTGCAAGAAGTCTGCAACCTACTCAAAATACTTTCGCTGACATGGACCGTAAAGAATCACGGACTTCATATTAGTGTTGAAAGTCCCAATCTCTGTCGTTTATGCTCAGTGCAGTAAATAACCACACTGATTTCAGAATAGTGGAATAACAATCGTAAAATATCAAAAATTAATTCTCAGATCCACTAAAATGATATAGTGTTTACTGGGATAGAAATTCTTTTCATAAATGAAGTTTGACTGTTGAATGTTCATATGAGTGACCCTAGTTGATAAAAAGCAACGTTGAAACCATCATGGAAATGATAATGTGATGCTTTTGATAGGCATTCGGGGAATGAATATGTACCAAAGCCAACCTAGACCCTTGACACTTTTTGTTCACAACCACAGAATGTGAATTCTAGTCGAAATATGAGTACTAAGTCAAGTGTGCACAAACCAGAACAAATACCTGTTAGTCTATGCTTTTTTTTACATTATTAAACAATTAATATTATCTAAAAACTGGAGACTTCGTCTGCTGTATATTTGTTCAACTTTTCAATAGGATTATAGCGCCAAATTTGAGTTTTGGCGACAACCTTAACTACTAGTGACTACTAAATTGTTTCTGGAATAATGTATGAACAACGCGGATTATCTATTCCATCAGTGATTTGATAAATGATACAGTCATTAGGCTATCAGAAGGTTGGTTGAGGTTTAGACACTAAATAAATAAACAAAAACAAAATATTTGAACAATTGTAACAGTCCCAGAAAAACACAGGAAGGTAACGTAGGTGATGCATTTCCATTTAACTGTCTGACTTTTGTTGGGAACAATTTTCAAGTCAAGTAAATAGCTACAAAAATATCCCCATCATTTATGTGGAACACAAAACATTTAGCCTGGACAACTATTTGCAATAAATTCCTCCTTCTTCAGGCTATACGATTATGTATCATTAATTTTAGTATACAATAACCAGCCAGCAAAGGCAAATTAGAACTATATATCAGGGAGTGTATTACAGAACAAATACAAGATTGAGTAATAGTCAGTTAGTCTTGATTATCCTTTAGATTATTTATAGTCAATAAGAACATGAGATAAAATGAGATGAAATCACTCAATGATATGCTTGGAAAATTTTCTAAGCAACAAAAGGAATGTTTAGAAAAAGAACAGACTGAGCGAAGAAGTATATTCCTTCTAAATGCGTAAATGGGAATTTAGAAAAGGAATATTTCCAAAAGATGTCCCATTTCAATTGTAAATTTCAGATCGTAAATTGCGTAATATGGAAGGTGTTAATCGAGTAGAAACTAAAATAAAACGAGTAAACTGAGTGACGTAATATAAGTGACACGGTAGAGTAGAATTCGACTAAAACTGAACAAGAGTCACGTAAGCAATAGTGGTATTAAGGGATAAAAATTTAATAGGACAGGGGGAAGGAATAAAATAATACAATTGAAAAAGACAAAAAACTCAAAATTACATATTTGATTTTAAGATAGATTAGGTCCATTGTAGATTTAGTGACTGAACGAACCACTTCTATACGCAGAGTTAGGGATTTAACAGGTGAATTGCCATTGTTGCTGCGGTTTTAGGAAGTTTGCCTCTTACTGTTTCAGGAAAACTCCCGTGTATTCTGTAGATGACTGTGAAGCTGGTTTGTGGGTTATCCTGGTGTCCAGATTCGATTATGTGTTCCAGGATAGATCTGCGTTGAGGTGATCTTTTTCTCATTTATAAAACCATGAGAGGAAGTGTTTTCTGGTACACTTGGATAGCCAATGGTTGTCACAGCAGACAAACGTAGCCCCACAGGAGCAGGCGAGTTGATAGATACACATCGATGGGGACGGGAGTAGTAACCTATCCTCCACTTCCACGTAAATCATTGGTTTCGTAGAGAAAGTAAGCTGAATTCCTGCTGCGAAGAAGGTTTTCTTCTATGGGCGGGAAAGGTGGTCTTTTAGTATCTCTGCCTACCAGTCTCCACTGAATTGTAGATACAAGTAGACTATGAATATTCTAAATGGTAATGAAGACTAACTGACTACTGCTCCATCTCGTATTTTTCCTATAATACACTCTGTGATATATAGTTCTAATTTGCCTTTACTGGTCGGCTATTGTGTTGTAAAATTAATGGGTTTATAATTTTGTAGAGCCTGAAGAAGATAAATGTTTACTGGTTTTTTCTCTCTGAATTTTATGATAATAAATTAAATATTACCCTCAAATAATAGCATAAATTTACTCACACTGGCTCGTTGTTACTTGCAAGCTGTCAGTGGAAAGAATCACACAAAAGTGGCTGGCTTATCGCTAAAACCTTTTTTAACTACGATTATGACCTTACTTTTTTGTGAATACTACTCATCCCCTTTTCTTTTCACATTTAATCTACAGGACTATGATGAAGCTGATTTAGAATTCTTTAAAAAGGTGATCCTCAACCAATGGGATGTAAATAATGACGGTAAAATTAACCGAGATGAATTGAAAATGATGCTTATGCAACAATCACGACTGTTAGGCGATAAGTCCTAATTCACACTGATTGTTAATACAATAAGAATGCAAGAAGAAAAAGAAAAGAAATGGAACTGGAGAAATTAAGGCATCCATATACCCTACCTCCAACATTTCTGAGAAGTACACTCACTCTCTGTGTTACATAACAAGCTTTAATCTCTTCCTATTTGCGTACTATTTTTATTGTTTTGTTTTTCTCAAGGTTGTTTATCTATTATTTCTAGCATAATAATAACAATTAATATCTTAATACTACAGTTGTGTTTACTTTGAATACACAAAGTAGTTGAACATTTAATTCCAAACACTTGTTTTCTAAACTCATTGTCATTAACTTTACTTGAGAGAAAGAAAGACAGCATGTATCGCCCACTTTTTTTTTCTCTCTGTGTATTGTATAACTTCTCTCTTTTTCATGTTCCAGTCATATTACTTACTCGCTTACTTACTTACTTACTCACTCATTCACTCACTCACTCTTTCAGTCAGTCACTTGCATTCCTAACAGTATTGTAAACTAAGTATGATTTAATATTCATGAGCATTATTCATCATTACTCAAACAGATATCGGTATTCCTTTAATTTCATGAAGAGGAGGATGAGTTTATCCAGAAAAATAGAATGATAAATAAACATTAATTATGTCAATTTACCGCAAAACTGCATCGACTATACCACTACTTCTCCTTCCTCTTCTTGTTCTCCTTTTTCTACCTAACCCATTCATAAGTTCACATAATAACCGTTGACCATCGATGCATATTTTCACCATTATATTTCTTGCTCTTTATTTCCTTTTTAATTAATTTAAAATTATCTGAAGATTTAACTAATATGCAGCCAAAAAATTGGTTTGCCCTTTTTGCATTTCTTTTTCTGTCTATCAAACATTGGAGCTGTGTTTAGGCGGTCGACTGCGTTAGAACTAACATCTGTAATACTGCTTGCCTTCATTTAGCTAAGACCGCCCATTTCCATTTCATCCTGTTTTCTGCAGTCATTTTAAGCTGGCTCCAGGAATCCCCATAAACATCCTTCATACGCCTTCACAAGATTCCCTCCCAGCGAATTCTTAATCTCATGTTGAGGTCCCACTCATTGTCCTGGAGTGCACCAAGTCACTCAGCGGTCATCTCAGCGTGTATCCGATGCGCCTTCATTTTGTTTCGGCATATCTGTTCGCTAGTAGGATACTGATTGGTTCCTCTTCAGGGTTTCTTGGAGCTAATCCTTTTAGGATATCTGAAAATATAGATTATATAGGAACATAGTACCGTGTATAAAAATGAAGGCAAAATAGAAATTTATCTGTGTGAGAGAGGTTTTCGGTCTCAGGCATATCATCAGATAAAGGCTAAGAAACTTGTGAACTACCAGCCAGTGTATGCCTTTCCTCAAAACCTCCGTTCGGCTTGTCCCTTCATAAACGTTGACAAGAAAATGTCTCAGGTATTAATGAAATACTTTTAACGAGCAACATGATAACTGGTGAACCTTTTGTTAATCGAGAAAACTTGTGTAGTCAAAGTTTGAGAAGTGTCTTGCATTAAATGTCACTAATAAAATACGTGAGAATCTGCACAGTATTTGGGTTAACAGAAATTAGACTCATACAGTGAAGCTATTTCTACTGCGGTGGGTACGTACGGATGAAGAGCCAAAGACTAGGAAGAAACTGCTGTTCAATACTTCCAGGTTTTCTAATGCTTATCAAACCAATGTCAGCTCATAATAAAATCCTGTAACCAGTCGTATCAAATCACTACAAACCAACGATTGAATATTCATAATCAAGTTAGTATAGTAAAAGTCGGTAACACATAATCTAGTTAATACAAAATCATGGAGTTGAACACCATTATCAGTTGACGCATAAGTGTAATCCAGATTGGAGACCTCATCTGTAAACTTCTCACTTCATATTTCTCAATATCGTGATGTGAGAGCGAGGATGATCCAGTATCTTCGTTTTCTGTATTTTGTAGCAACATATCGCCCACTGAGGCGGTTACCAGTCAAGTTTCCAAGGGTCATCCTACCAGGACCTTATAAGCTTACTTTTAATTAGATGCATCTCTGCGCACATTTTTGTTCCGGCTCAAAGCATTAAGACAAACTGCTAGGTTATTCAAGTGAATTAGCATTTGTGGCTAAATTCCAGTTAACTCATAATCCTTTGTGCTCTGGATGACTTAGCATGATGTCCTATACCACAACGGCTGCACCTAAATGTTTGTCCATACAGCCACTTGACCCATGTCTCCCTTAAATCATTAAGCCGCATTTCCTGTACCGTCAGTAGTTTATTCCCATTGTCTTATAGATAATGTGTAGCAGGACTAGCATGTCAAATAAATGGACGAGAAATAAATAGCTTGCTTTTGTATCATCAAAGCAACACAGAATGGATTCACTAAAAGATAGATATCCTGTTCTGCAGCTGGAAATAAAAGACAACTCTGGAATAATATATAGTTTGTTCGTGTGACGTAAGAATATGATGAATAGTGCCCAAATCTGATGTGTTGGTAGATTCAAGTCTTTCTTTCAAAACGGATAAGAATACAAACACACCAATTCTGGCCATTTAGTTTATCTGTGTCCTTTAGATATGAAAGTTGAAGCGAAAATATTTTATAACAGAACGAATAATTCGTTCGTGCTTTTTTTCGGAGCTAGCCAATATTGCAAAGTACAAGACTTTCTCATCATTGCGAGAAGATAAGCTCTGGATTTAAGAAGATTAATCACTGGGATTATACAAACTCTTCAGATTTCATCACATGTGAATACAAATAAGTTTTAAACGCTTAGTAAAGTGAACATTACTTAGGTATGATGTCTACAGCTATAACAGACATTGAACTAAGCTCATACATTTGTATACATACGCATTATCATGAAACTAGATTGTATGACTGCATTTTTAGATAAGCTTGGATTGACATTTTTTGCACAACGTATCTCTACTGTCATCCGATCAACTGACTAATTTAAGCTGAAGTAAAACAGTGTAGGGGAAAAAACGCAACACACTGGCTTTATTCAGGGGCTGATTTTCAGGGATTTGATTGGTTACGGGAGTCCATTATGAGCTGAAATCGGTTAGAGAACCATTGAAAAACTGGTTAGGAGTACTACGAGACAGCATTTTTGTCATGGTTTGGGACTCAACTGCCACAGTTCGGGAGCACGATCTTCCGGTCACAAGGCGAGTTAGCTCGTAGACCATTAAGCCGCTCACTGTTACCCGACAATCCAAACCATGAATTCCACCTTCTGCCAATCCACGATATAGCTCCACTGACACTAGCCAATGTTATTGGCGGTAACAATGACTAGTGTCAGTGGAGCTATATCGTGGATTGGCAGAAGGTGGAATTCATGGTTTGGATTGTCGGGTAACAGTGAGTGGCTTAATGGTCTACGAGGTCGCTCACCTTGTAAGCGGAATGTTGTAGGTTCGAACTGTGGCAGTGGAGTGAGTACCGATAAAGAGTCCCAAACAAAACTTTCTGGCAGTACTCTCAGCTGGTTTTCCAATGGCTCTGTAACCTATGTCAGCTCACAATGAAACTGGATTTAATTCTAAACGAATGCACTCACATAACATGACTCGAAATTGTTACTTCTACTGACGTTTTTGCTGTTGCTGAAAAAGCTAACAGAAAAATCTTGCATTCCATGTGAATGCCTATAATGACAGGCTAAGGCCTAATAAAACTAATTTCCCTAATGATTTTCAATTGCAACACAACAAATCTGAAATTCTCCCCTAAAAGAATTTATCCCTAACTAATGAAAACAGAAAAAACAAACAAAAGACACTGTCTGCTTCGTTATTTCATTAGCTGATTACAAGGGGAAAAACATTTTTTTCCATTTCCATAATGTATATTCCTCCCGATTCATTCTCAATATATATGGTCAAATTTGTGTCATAGACTAATAGTAGACACTGGTTGTAATGTCCCCTAAGATGAATACAGCATTCTGGCCCTTATATGTAATAAAACTCCAAAATATTCCACATTCTGTATTCCCAAAGTTAATTACATACAATATTAGAATGTATTATATATATACATATATATATATAATTTCACCTCCTCTATGTGTACCTACCTGTTTGACATCTCCTTTGGGAGTACAGTTAGGTGGATTCATTATCGTATTTCCGAACATCATACTGCATGGTCAATCAAGGTACAAACAAGGTCTCTTTGTGGCTATGTTTAGCGTAACTTGCAGGTAGTCAGCATTTAAGCTGTGTTATAACTGATGATACTTCCGTTGTGCTAAAACGAGATCTACACAATTCATTCTTGGAGAAACTGAACAGTTTATCTCCCAGAGTCCAGTTGGAAGCAGAATCCGACTTCCGTGAACTAACACTTCTAGACTACATGGTTAAGAAGACAGAAAACGGTTTATTTAATATATTTATATTCAAGAAGAAAACCCACTCCAACAAATATTCAGACTTCGGGTCATCACACCCTATCAGCGCAAAGGTATTAGTTGTTTCAAGCCTTCTTAGACGTGCACACTCTTTGATGTTAACGGATGAGAAATAAAAAGAAGAAGAAATACCAAACATTAATGAGACTCTCAAGCAGGATAACTACTCAAAGAACTTAATCAACAAAGTCAACACAGACATTAAATATGGTCGAAAATGTATTCCAAAGATATGGGCCTCAACTGTTGCCATTCCATCTAGATCAGAAGCGTCAGATGACATCAGAAGAGTACTCAATAAGCACAACAAGAGAGTTTTCTTCAAAACATGAGACACACTAAAAAGCACCCAGTTTCATGTAAAAATACTCAATCTTATTGTGTTTACAAAATAAAATGCTTGGAATGTGATGCCAAATACATAGGATAGACATCGCGAGGAATCGAAATCAGCAGAAATGAACACCGTAGAGCATCTGTTCGATTTGTTCCATTTGAATTAGGAAAGCTTGAAAAATCATCAGCCACGCTATGAAATCAGAACTCAAAATTGATTTTGACAACATTGAAATAATCCAGAAATATTTCACAAGTCACAAAGAACGTCTCATATCATCAGAGGCACTTTATAACATATGGAATCCAAATTTTCTGAATATGAATGATATATGTAAACAGAATTTGACCTAGTTACAATACCCCCTCCCCCATGAAGTGACAAAATCAACACGAATGTGATGAGCTATTTCATTATGAAAACACATGCTGTTTTAATAATTTTATACATTTATCAAATCAAACAATCTACACCTGGTTCTATTATCTTTACCAATTGGTCAGCTTGACAGCGTAAAAATTACCTACTGCTGTGGAACGATGATAATGTTGTTATATACATAAAATGAGATTCTGTAATTTCTTCTGGTTTAATATTACTACTTCGATAATGCCATTTGTAGCACTTAAATAGCGAAACGTCATTAAAAATAGTAATGTCGTTTTGTTTTTCATTTGTTTGGAAATACAAAAAAACCAATGATATATGTCTGATTTCCCACAAACTGGAAGATATGCAAGCGAAAGCAACAAGTTGGCAGAAGAAGGATCAAAGATAGGACTTTAGGTGAACATAGAGAAAACAGAGGTGATGAAGATTCCTGGACAAAGACAACAACAACAGACAATGATCAGCATAAATGGGAGGAACCTGAAAGAAACAACCTATTTTACCTACCTGGGAAGCATCGTTTCAACTACAGGCCGGTGGAACTGACGAGGATATCAAAGCAAAAATCGGGAAAGCAAGACAAGCTTTCATTACTCTGAAGTCTGTGTGGAGGTCAACAGCACTCAGAATCAAAAATAAGATACAGATTTTCAACTCCAATGTGAAGTCAGTGCTACTATACGGATCAGAGACTTGGCCAGCGCGTCATAAAGAGCATCTTAAACAAACTACAGACCTTCATTACCAGTTGTCTTCGCTCAATACTCAAGATCAGATGGCCAACCAGAAAAGATCAGCAACAGGGATCTCTGGCAATGAGCGAACCAACCAGGAACCGATTGTGAAACAAATAGGCAGAAAGAAATGGAGATGGATTGGCCATACTCTGAGGAAACCATCAAGTGACATCACTAGACAAGCCATTACTCGAGTGGAACCCGAAATGGAAGCGGCGAGTTGGTCTCCAGTGCGAGGGTGACTTGGAGAATGTCATGTGAAGAGGAGATGAAAACGTGTAAGCAGACTTGGAGCCAGGTGAAGACTCTAGCAGAGAACCGAACGCAATGGAGACGCACGGCTAAAGCCCTATGTTCCTCTAGGAATTAAAGGAAACAATAATAATAATAATAACAAAAAAGCCTTTATTATAATGAATAACATTTACTCAAAGCCCAAATTTTTTCAAACAGTTAAAATTGAACTCGGTTTGGACATACATAATATATAAATATATAAATGTATGATATAAAATATATAAAAAATCTCAGATAAATTGAAATAAATAATGCCAACGTTTCCTGGGTTCGGCAAACTCGTTCGAACTTCTTCAGGGAATTTAATCAGAACTAAAATAACAAAGGTAAGTATTTAGAAGACAAATCTCGCAAAGGTACGTATACACATAAAAAGACATCTTGTCTTTAAAAGCTTTGTCCAGTCACATGAATCGTGAAGAGACATCAAAATATAATGAACAAAACTGCATGTTGTGAAATGGCAGAAGTTGGAATTCATTGGCTGGCCATTGGATGAGGTCCCAGCGGCTTAATGGTCTATGAGCTCGTCTTGTAACCGGAAAGTCCTGGCTTTAAACCCCATGGGTGCGTTCTACCGAAGAGCCCCACTTTAGAACGAAACGGCTGTCCAGTACTCCGAGGTTTCCCAGTAGTTCTCTAACCAATGTCAGCTCATGATGAAATCCTCCAACCAATCAAAATTGCATGAATTGTGATCAAACTCCGACTTTAAACTTATAAGTGCTAGTCTACTTTTGTTAAACACTTTAAACAGTGTGTACTTTTGCATCAGATTCCTAGTGAATAATTTCGAATAAAGTTCATGGTCGTAGATAACTGAGTATGAAAAAATATATATGAATATGTGGAATACAATGGTGTGTCTGTATGTGTGTGTGAGGCAAAAGTTGTAAATCCCCGCTGAGTCATATAAAAGGAAAGGAGTTCAGCGAAGAGTTACTCTTTCCGGCGATATCATTCTCAGGCTTAACAATCGCTTATATATAGTAAATTTCCTTAGCAACAAAAGGAATATTTCAAAACATCTGTCATCAGAATTGTAAATTTTAGATAACAAATCTGAACACCAAACCAACCAATGGGACTTCAAAGTTGTTTATAGAATACGTGAGCACCTCGCAATAAGAGTACGAATCAAACTTCTTCAAACCGCAGGAGCAATGAGAATTCACATGTTAAATCCTGGACTTTGCATAAGAAGATATAGACAATCGGGAAACTGGATAAAGTATCACAGTTTAGTGAAACATATCCACTTTTACTTATTAATCAGGACTTGCCATGCACCAGCTAACGAGGTGACACCTTAAGGCCTGTTCAAGCTTTTGGGATTCACTTAAATGTGTAGGGCTTCCGCAGCCAGTTTTCCTGTGCATGAACCAGGACCTTTCTGTATAACCTTGGTAGTAACAAAGTCAGTCTTGTCTCCCATCTGTATCCTCTCATTTTTTGCAAAATTATGCATTATGCAATCCACTTGTCTAATTTTTGCAAAAAATATAAGTAACCTTTAAATATTTGTGTATTAGTTATCTTGCTTAATTATCAACCCTGTCTGACATGTTGTTATTGATTAATTGTTGTTAACAAACCTATCTCTACCACTAGATTAGTGAAACGTTTTTGTACTGTAGTAAAAATTGCTACTTATATTAACATAGAGTCATGGATAAGGATCTAATTCAAAAGTTATTATTTCTTCTCCATCACTACAATACGCCAATCAGGAAAAGTAATGACCATAGACTTTGGCGACCTGCTTAAAACTTGGGCAACCGAAAATCTCCATCAACATAGTTTACACATGATTTGTCTCACTCAATCTGTGTATATCTTGTAGAATACGACTTCTAGTAGGATTATTTATTCTGGCTAGTATTTAAAAACTTTACAACCTGCTGATTCGCAAGTTCCAACTAAACTTGAGAAAAAGCCTTACCCTCGATGGACGGCAACTTATCCCAATAAGTTCGACGACGTTTCCTGAATGGTTCACAAAATATACTCCGGAACTTTATATCACTGGCATTCAACCGAATGTCTTGATTCTCTCCAAGCAGAAGAAAGAGGGACATCATATTGTGTCGGTTTGCACTTCAGGTTAGAAAGACCTGTGTCACACGATCTTCTATCAATCAAATCTTTTATTTGAAGATCGTGGACAAAAAGAAAATATCTTGCGAAAAACTCCCCTTGAAAATTCTGTACATTATATGTACATTGTTCAGAATAACACTATTACTATCATTATTATTAATTCAGCACACCTTCCATTAACAACCTTCTGGATTATTGCAAAACGACAGAATCTCAGCTCTATTTATTAAGAGATAAAGCTGAAATCCCAAAATCGCTAAATAAATACCACTTACGTTAATACAGTCTAGAAATCCACATGTTCATTTTTAATCAGAGACTGATTAAACTAAGCAATCAAAACGAGAGAAAAAGTAACCCAAATTGGAATGAAATACAGTGTGCCACTGAAGTATCTCTTCATCGAAGAATCTCATTACTCCAAGCGTACATATCTGTTTGATTCAATAGGGCAAATGAAGCGAAAGTATACAATTATATAAGATAAACACAACTTTCATTCCATCCAGATTATTACTGAGGCTTCATCGTTCATCAGTGTGTGTGTGTACGTGTGAGTGAGTGAGTGAGTGAATGGACACACTTCTTTTTCATTACTTTTTTGATTGTTATCAAATTGCATTATAATTTAATTTACCAGTAAGCTAAGCAATCAGTCAGTCAGTCAGAAATGCTTCAGTCAGTTTCCACCTCATTTGCTTATGCTAATTCATATATATGCAGAGAGAGAGAATTACCAGAATACAAAACGTATTGTTATAGCTTAACAATACGACAAAGAGAATTTATTGCAAAACAGATTTATTGGTCAGTAGACCGCCTATTCACCCATAAATCTGTCTGTAGTAGTGTTGATGACAGTCAATTATATAAGCAGGAAGAGAAACCTAGACTTTAGGCGGAAAGGGAACAGTACAAATTATCAAGTAATAATATCAATTAGATTATGTCTACGAATTCATAGGTCTTTACTACTACTTCTACTACTACTACTACTATGCTTTCATTCTTAATCAAATACAAATGAGGCTCACATAAACACGACTCATCTGAGGGATGAGATTAAATCAAGTTGGTTTTTTAGTTTACATTAATCTTTCTGTAAAGCCAAAAAACCATCCAATTACTGCGTATTTCAGTATATCGGTCATATTTGAAAACATACAGTATTATCAACAAGAAACAGGGAAATAAACCCGTATGTTATTTTCAAACTGATCCTTTAATGCGAGTGTGTGTATCTGTTTTTGTCTATACTCGATTTGCAGCCAAGTAAGTGTACACATTGATTTTATATAGGTGATTTAAGAAAGTACTAATGAAGGCATAAGGAAGAAGTCAAGTCAGTCATTGCATCTCTGTGGTTCAGAGACTTGAAAAACACTTCACCAAGAGCATCTTGAACAGGCTTCAAACTTTTATGAACAGCCGCTTTCGCTGGCTGCATAATAAAGATCAGATGGTTGGCCAGAAAGGTCAAACAACAAGGAAATCTGTTAGCGAACTAACCAAGACCCTATGGCACAATAAAATTGCAGGAGGAAATGAAAATTCATTGAGCAGACGCTCAGGAAATCGTTGAGTGACATCATGCATCAAGCCAACGAGTGAGACCTGAACGGAAGGCAATGAGTTTGGCGTAGGTCCGGGAATCACATGGAGAAAGCTGTGAGAGGAGAAGATGAGGGTGTTTAGGTAATCATGCAGCCAACAGAGAAGAGAGTGAAACTGAGATGCTAAAGCCCTGTGTTCTACTCGAAACCTAAGGGAACAATAATAATAAGTAAAAATGTGTACACAAGTCACTTGAGAATCATCTAGTGATCGCGGTAAAGTCACAAATTGGTGGAATTCAGAATTCATGGGTCATTGGATAGGGTCCCGGTGGCTGAATGGTCTACCAGCTTACTTACCTTGTAACCGGAAGGTCTCAGTTTCGAACCTCGGTGGTTGGGTGCTTCCGATGAGTCTCAGCCTAGGAAGAAACAGCTCTTTAAAGCTTCCTGAGGGATGGCAGTAGTTCCTTAACTGATGTCAATCAGTGATCAAACTTCAAATAAATCAAATCCCTACAATCTAACCCTTAGGAATTAACTATTTTCGTCGGATCGGTCAAGAGAAAGAAGCTGAATGAGCTTAACGAAGATTTTAAATAATTATAACAATAATAGTGTTAACCCATTCTACAAGCATTGGTTCAAAGATTATCAAACCTCACCAATTTCTTGTTCCGTAAACATTTAAGAATGATATCTACCTATTGATTTCGTTTCTTATAGCTATTACATTTGAAGTTGGAGCAGTTAGCTTCACAAACCGCTTTGGGATGGCTGAAAGATGTAATGCTTTTTGAAAGCGCATTATTAAAGATCCGTGAACGAACGACAATAGGTATCATCCGAGACTACGAAAGATCACTTCATGTATTCACAGTCTAAATGTAGAAGTCAATCAGTGTAACCATTACAAAAATAAGGTTACGTAATAGCACATATGTCTTCTATGCCATGAGTTTTAACAGTATACGTCTTTCAAATCATTTTCTGTGTAAAAGTTCTAGCCGTACTTACTCTTTGCGTTTACTTGTCTTCCAGAGTAAACAATATCAGACATCTAGCCAGAGGAAATAATACTCACTAATATGCATACGATTCCAGCATGTTTATTCCATAAAGTATCAGTCACTGATGTCACTATGCGATTTACCGTTGGATTGACATATTTCCAAAAACAAGATAATAGTTCAGTGAAGAGTCTCTTTTCGGTGAATTGAGTTTTTTAGCCGTACAATCGCATTTATACACAATGTTTTCTAGTAAAAGTGGACAGTAACAAAGGGACGAATTATCATAAGGATAATTGTTAATATTAATCAATATATGTGAGAAGTTGAATAAAGGCGATAGAATTACGTAATTAGGTAATAATAACTTAAAAAGTGATTTTTAATCAGCAAGCACCCAGAAACAACGGAAACGTTATGTCACCTGCGATTTCGGGAGGACAGAGGAGTCAGACAGGATCACAGAAGTCAAATGAGTAAAACAGGTTGGAATTTATTGGATCCTTACCAATAATAATGGAAGTGGAAGAAAGATCTTCTTTTGTAAGCACAGCTGTGGTTTCTACATCTGCGTGCTTAGGACTTTAACAGTATAGAGAAGGCGAAAACGGATCGTCTTGGACAGGCCACTTTTTAGTCTGTAGATTACCTTGGAGGAAGAGTTTGTTGAGACAGAGTGGCCAGTGTCTACGACGTGTCCAATTATTACACTTCTTATAAAGCTGTTGCCAGCTTTCTGCAAAACATGCAGGATGGTTTTCCCGAACCCTTTCAGAGGGGATCCACATTGAACAACCAACATATCTGGCTCCACAAGAACAAGTGAACTGACATATACACACAGAATCGGTCAGACACCGGATCTAATCATTTGGGCTTTTGCAGATTAGTGGGTGACTGAAGAACACCACCCTTAGTGTTGCTCTGAAGAATGTTCTTCGACAAATAGAAATTCTTCTCCTTAGAGTGTCAGTGAGTAATTCACCTATGAAGTCAAGGTTCATATAAAGTTCTTTTCTTGGGACAGTTGACGTCTCTCGTTTTAACTTTACAGTTTGATGTTCGTGTCAATAAATCCCAGCAGATATCCATTTTGAGTGAAGCCTTGTTTCAAAAATTCTGATTCCTCTTCCAAAACATCAGGGCTGTAGATGCGTTGGACATCAGTAGCACGAGATGTAATCAGGTCCTTTTTACCTCCAAATAGTACTCATCTGTGGAAACTTGTCAGTTGGCTGTTCCATGTGGTTCCCTATGGATGGACCTTCTTATAGTTCCTTAGGCTCTTCTTGTAAGTTCAGCACAAAAAAGGAATTTTAGATTCATTTTCTGTTTCAACCTTGAATAGCAGTATAACAGTATATTTAGCATACAACTGAAGATTATCAATTTCTATGATCTTATTTGTGATTACGAGTACACAATATATCCTTCTACTTCGATTTTTTTAGTGTATCCTCAATAGGCGTCAAGGGTGCGCCACTCACTCACCAGGATTCGATTCCTGGCCAACGAACTCCTGAATCTCGCCTAGCCAGTTGTCCGCCCAACAAAGAGGGAAAGTTGGGTGCGAGGCTAGCTACCTCACTCAGTATAAATCCACTGCTATCGAAACGTCAAAGTCAAGTTTGCAGCCCTACGTCCCACTGGAAACGTAATGAAGTAAAATAAATAATAAATAAATAATCTCATTCGATCCGCCGGACTGAAAATGAAACGTGCAAACTCCTTCCCACTTTTCATTCTTCCATCTATTCAAGTTGTCATAACAAACGGATTTATCTGCCAATAATTGCCTATATTTGAGTAACCAAAAATCTCCTTGTTTAGCATCGTTCAGATCGAATTACGCCTGCTATATATCCCTGAAGAAAAACAATGTCTAAGAGTTTTGCTTTTCATTTACTGTCAAAGTGAAGGGTGAAACAATCGTCAAACACACTCATAGTGTTATCCATCCCTCTGTATTGATTCTTGTGAAAAACAATTAATGTGAATATCCATATAATTTATGCAGAATGAGAATAATTAGAGGGAACAATTGCTTTCAGTAAATTCTTTTTCAGGCTCTAATAATTTTAGCATTACTTATACGACAATACACTTTCTCATTTAATTCTAATTTGCATTTGCTGGCTATTGTATCCTAAAAAAACTGATAGTTATCCATGGTGAGGTAAGCAACCTATTCAGCGTTTCCATAATTTAAATGAAAACCCTGCTGTAGGAAGCACTCAATTAGTAATATTCCGTGAAATGCTATTATCATTCCCTTAGGATCCGAGGGGAAAATAAGGGCTTCAACAGAACATCCCCATTTCACCCTGTTCTCTGCATTCCTCCTTAGCTGGTTACACGAATACTCACATGTCCTAATCTCTACCTAACTCGATTTCCTCCATGTCATTCTCATACACAAGCCCAATTCGTTCCCTTTCCCATTCAGATTGAGCTGGAGGATATGTCTGTCGCGTGTAGTCGCTCAACGGCTACTAAATCAGCGCGTTTTGAATCCAACTAGATTCGCTCCCGCTTATTTTTTGTTGGACAATAGGTCGTTGGTTGATTAGTTGACATAGTTATCTGTTGCTTGCTTGTTCTTTCTGGCGATCCTATTTTCAGTGAGGAGCCAGCAAAGGGGGAAGATATTGATCAAAGTCTGCAATGGTCTGTCCGAAATGCTTTTCGTCACCCTCCTATTCTCTGACCCATAAAAAAGAGTGATCTGACATTAGTGTTGAAATTTCGGATTTTGTCCTTACTTTGAATGGAGTGGACTTCTACATTGATTTCGAAAAATGATATCCTATCTCGCTTATCCCATCCTGGTTTTCTTTGACATCTTCATCCGGGCTGCCTAACTGTAGCTGAAGCAATGCTGCCCAAACAGGTGAAAGAAATGAACTGTATCAGATTTCTTCCGGTGATAGTGATAGATGCTTGGTGTTGTCGTTGTGGATGATTTGTTATCTTCATGACTTTTTTGTCTTCACTTAAAGTCACGTCCTCACTTCTTTGTCTGTCAGCTTGTCAGCTTCCGTCTGTAAGTCTTCGAGTTTCTTTGACACTAAACAAAAATCGTACGAGAAATCCAGATTTGCTAGAGTCTTCTTATCGGACCAAAGTAATCCTGTCCTATCGCTCCCCACTCATGGTGTTCCGCATAATCCGGTCCACGACATGAGGGAATATCATCCGTGTTAGTAGTCAACCTCATCCTATTCATGTCTTCCCTTCAAATGCATCTCTGAGTTGTCTTTTGTGAATCAATTCCTATATCACACTGTCATACAGATGGTAAATGAGGTTGATAAAGGTTTGAGGCACTCCACAGCGTTGAATTAGTTTCCAGACTACTTCGTGATCAACGCTGTCAAAGTCCTTTCAGAGTCAATGAAGATGAGGTATAGATTTGTTTGTCATTCTGTGCTCTGTTCAAAGATGATGATGATGATGAGTATCTTTACGATTTGATCCGCATATAATTTGCATCTCCCCAGTCCAGTTCGTTCAGTGAATAGTTTTACATCGAGAGCATCTCTTGGTTTCCCCGGAATAACTCAGTATATGACTTTGCTTGCCGTAAATTGTTAGTATTCCGTTATTCAAAAATGAACTGGAAACAAAAGAAAGATAAATATGATTCGATTTTGTTCAAAACTTGAATAAAGTCGAATAGTTTGAAAATGGACCCTACGCTCTGAAATTCCTGAAAGAAATTCCATTAAATTACTTGTAGTATTCTAAAAGCGAATTTAATATCATACTCACTAGCCGTCCTTGTTTTTTTAATTTTATTTCATTATAGCTTGACTCCACACACTTTTTGATACAAATATGGAATTTTGAGCATGTGATATCGGTAGCCCAAATTTAGCAGGTCGACCACTGATATCAGGTGTGTGTCGGCCGGCGATCGAACTCCGGAACATGTGGATGGTCGGCGAACATCCTCACCGCTGTGCCACCGACACACCGAACAGTGCGTACAGTGTACTCACTGCTAAAAAACAATATGCCGCACACAAGTTACTCATTATATGATAAAAACACATCCGTTACCACACTACTCCTCTCTACGGTATCTTAATACTTAGACGCCATATAGTAGTATGATCCTTTGTATTTGATATAAAATAATTGCTTGTTAACTGCATCACTCATCATTCGGTGGTCAGCTAGTGATTACTATCCATACATTCATTCCGCTGTATGAATTTAAACAAAGAAAAGGCAGAATATGATATGAGGCCACCAATTATCTTAGCGTTGGATTCTCTTCAGCTTCTCACAACCTCAAAGTCGACTATGTAAATGTCCGTAGAATTCCATCATACTTGCAATGGCTCAACATGATTTTTGTTAACAATGACACACGAGTTGATAAACAACCTATTAAGGAGGTCAAGGTTCAAACAAATTACAAACATGGAAAATTAATCAAAATATGTTCCATTGAAATACTGAGAGAAGAACTAGCAAACATTGAGAAACTTTTGAATCAGAATGACTATCCTCCAAAATTCATCAAAAAGTATGGAAGATCTAAAAATCCAAAGGAGAAACAAATCACAGTAAACAAGAAACCTATCTTCACCCGGCTCGATTTTGAAGGCAACCATAATGCAGGAATAATCGACAGGAGACTGGAATCTTCTCTAGCCAGAAGCTATCCTGCACCCAAATTGGTTTCCGTTTATCGAACGACAAACTCTTCATTGAGTTAGTTGATTACAGCTTGATGCCACACCGTATTTTCAGTACAAGTATGATTTCAGCATGATATCTACATAGACGGGCGTCGGCAGACCAAAGGTTAAGAGATACCCTCCCCATTTTAATTCTAATTGTATATACAAATTGACGTGTTTCTGCGAGAGCAGTTACATTGAAAGAACAGAAAAAAGGATATATCTTATATTCTCTGACCATTCATCAAAACGTTTGCATCTCAAGCGAACAAATGCTTTGAACAGTGCTCTTGCCAGACATCAATCTTGTTGGTACGGATCATGAGGTGGACACCTTGAAATCACTCAAGATTATTAATAGATAGTATAGCTCAACTCTCCTCAAATTTGATGAAGCAATCACTATTTGAAGTTTAAAACTTGATTTATGTGTTCAGAAAGATTCACTTATTAGTCTTTCCATGCCTTGGTAAACCAAAGTCTAATCTCTTCGCCCCAACTGACTATGCGATATTTTGCTTCTATCCCGACCCACCTTTTATTGCTTTAGTGTAACTCAATCTTTTTTTTACTTCTGTGACGAGTTAAACTCACCACACGGCTACTCATCATCAACTCCTCTCCACTTGTTGTCTCAACTGTGTAACTCAATTTTCAATATGTATCTGACCATTTTTATTTTGCATGTTGGTATTTTGTTTGAACCTCCAACTCCTCCTTTATAAACTGTGTAAGTGGAACTTCTGAACACTGTTTATTAACTTGTGTGTCTCTATTAGCAAAAATCATGTTGGGCCATTGGAAGTATAAAAAAATTCCATATACATTTACACAATCAACTTTTAGGTTGTGAGCAGATGAGGAGAATTTGACAACGAAATATGGGATGGCCTCAAATCATATTCACAACAAACATTTATTCTTGCTTCTTTTGAATACTATTCACTCCTGAAGTGAGTCAGTCAGCCTAGTAAATATTTTTGTGTCTTAGGACGAAGTCAGACCACGTGGGATTCCTTCTGTGTTTCAAACACACATCAGCCTACTGACAACTATCTTCTATGATCTAATTCAGTCAAGCGTGCAAAATATCGCGTCTCAGAGCCAATAAACACTGAAACTAACAACTAATCAGTTCTTCCGATTCCACACTAATAGGCATTATTTAATCAGTTGACGTGGACTATATTCTCACATCTTATTCCTCTAGCCATGCATACACTTAAAATAACTATAAATTCAGAATAACGTCAATCTTTTAACGAAATTTCAATAGGTAGTTGTTTCAAATGCCTGATATTTTTCTGCATTACCGAAATCCCGTCGTTGACATTAACAAAATACTGTCATGATGCCGAAGTGTAGCTGAAACAGCATACTGTTTTCTTTCATAGAAGTCATTATTTAGTTTCCTGTCAAATGAATATTGGTAATAATAATATTAATAACAATATTAGTAGCTGTAACATTAAGACCACCACTGTTCTCCTTCCTGTTTATTAGGAGAATATTGCACGATTTGTCTTTGAACGTTACATTTGACTAGTATGTCACTGAATATGTATCTAGTAAAAGCCGTGAGTCATTCCTATAGCCAGCGTTTAAAGCTGATTGAATAAATGCATATTCTGTTCTTATTCTTCTTTTTTTCCTCAGAAAACTGTTCTAGAAACGGTTTCCCCTACTTTTTTTAAATTCATTATGATTCTCTTGGTCTCCTTTGTCATGGTATCCATTGACGTTCGATTTCTTTATGTAATCCTATTTCTATATATTATTCACTGGCTTTGATAACTTAGCTAAAATTGGAAATTTAATCAAATTCCATGGATAACTATACTATTAATTATATATTACTTATACCTTGGGTTCCGAGTGGAACATAAGGCTTCAACAACACATTCTGCTGTTCTCTTTAGCTGGACCCACGGTTGCCCATAATCTCTCATCTGCTCCTCACGCGATCTCTTCCATATCACTCTCGGACCCACAGCACACTCATTGTTTCGTATTTGGGTTCCATTTGAGAGATGGCCCAATCTATCTCCATTTCCTCCTACACATGTGTTGAACGACAGGTTCCTAGTTAGTTTGTTCCCATAGTTTCTTGTTGTTAATTCTTTCTGGTTGGCCATTTGATCTTCATTTTGGAGCCATCGAAGACAGCTGTTGATGAGAGTCTGCAGCTGCCCGTTGGAAAGGCTTTTCGTGATGCGCCAAGTTTTTGACTCATATAGAAGAACTAACTTGACATTGGTATTGAAAATCCAAGTCTTTATTTTCATGCTGGCTGAGTGCAGGAGATTTACAAACCGAGTTTAGGTTGATGAAGAGGTATCCTGCCTTTCCGATTCTGGCTGGCTTTGACATCTTCATCCGTGACTCGACCTGTAGTTGAAAAGATTCTTCTTACATAGGTGTAGGCAGAAAGTGACCTCTTTTAAGTTTCTCCATCTGATAGTGATTGGTGCTGGTTGTTGTTGTTGCTGTTCCCTGGTTATCTTCATTACCTCCATCTTCTCTGTGTTCACCTGGAATCCTGTCTTTGCTGCCAGTCTGTTGGTTTTCGCCTGTAGATATTCAAGTTTATGTGATATTAAACACCAATCATCTACGCGCTGAATCCAGATCTTCTAGAGTCTTCTTATAAGTCCAGCGTATTGCTTTTCACTCCTCACAGTCTGACACAAGATCCAGTCAACCAATCTGGGTGACTGATGAGATGCCTTTACTGTATTCTTATCGTTTTCATTCTCCTGAGGATCTTTCACTACACTCTCCGCTAATTTCTATCTTGCACTACTAAGCTCACCGTATGAATCCTCCTTCTGTAATGTCTACTGAACTTTGTTACCTTAATCAGGGTTTTTGAAGTTTCTTCAATGAGTCTAATTCCGCATAAATTTGAACAAAGCAAGAACGACTAATGTATCAGGATAATATGATCTCATCTTTTACTATTTCGAGAATCCTTTTCAAGTAACTACAACCTGGACAGCACGAAAAGCACAAAGTACGATGAAAGCTTAAAAACACTTTTTTCGCGATGTCAAGGAATTACTGATATAAACCATGAGTAACATAAGTCCAGAATGATGTAAGCTGTTAAATTATTAAAAATTAAAGGGAGTGACTATTTATGGGATAATTAGATCAATACTCTTGAGAATAAAGTTCAAGTATTTTGGGTAGAAACATAGTTTAACTAGAAAAATGTTTAACAGTACAATAGGTTTCGTCACTACAGGAAACATGTCTTTATACAATCCTAAAATAGGGAGTAGGCTGAGTAGTGTTCAGATGAAACAATAAATTTTTAAGCTGGTCAGAAGACAAACAAGAATACATGACGTAATAAAGTTGTATACTTTGTTATGTAGATTAAATCACCAATGGCAGTACAAAATTCACCATCAAACAGCTAAAAGATTAATGTGTTTGCCTAAGTATGTTTTACATTTCAGTAGGGCTTTTCATCAAAAACGCAATCAAGCTAAATCTAATTTTTGTAAAACTATACAGCCTGCACATTCCCTTGTAAAGGCGAATTACTCGTATTACAACATCTAACGCATAGACGCTAAGATGTAGCTTCAGGTCTACACAAATGAATCTTACCGACCGACGGGAATAGATAAATGGAACCAGCTGGGTGATAGTAAACAGCAAGCTTGGATTAAAATTCAACTAGCCAACTGAATGCAACCTCTAGTTCTGATTTAATTATTACTTTACCTACATATTTCGTATACACGTGCTGAAGAGTGTAGAACTTATCTGTCCAGTCCAGTTGCTTTTTTATTGTTCATTGACCTTGTTTTTAAAACAGTGCACTGTTTCACATTAATCAGTTCTACATCAAATGCTAAAACGAAGGGTGTCTGCGAAGATATAGGAGGCACTGATTACTTAATCCTATGAATTCATCCATCTTGTCTCCTACTATGGCAGCTAAATGGTTTTCCAACGTAGACTTCCATTTTTTTTAAAAATTTACTCTGAAAGTGACAACATGGAAGTTAGCGGAGATAGTTATTCTGAGCGTACTATCAGGCAGGTCAAACAGTTTGTTGCAGAATAACTTCTATTGTGATTTAGTAAAGGGCAAACAGAAACCATCCTAAGCTCTTTTTTGTTACTGACAGTCGCCACTCAGTGGATAAAATAAAAGCATTCAAGGTAATTCATGGTATTCCTTCGAATCTTCCCAATGGCACTGAAAATATTAGCCTATGGTATATATTCCTACAGTCAGTATGCCATCACTGACCGATTAAGACCCAACCAACTAATTAAACCACCACCATGTACTATATATGTTTTTTGTAATCCATTTTCTCACCCTTTTCTTATCAACCCTGCTACAATTTTATTAAATCTTCATTAAGAATTGGTTTATTTTCTTCTTTTACAATCGAAACAGTTAGTCCGTTTTTGAAAAATTCGAATAAGACATTAGAAAGACTGGAAATGCGAGACGATATCATTTCATAGTTTCTCTACAATCCGCTTACAGTTATCATGGATCACAGTAATAAAAATAAAATATTTGACAATTAATCAGTTAGCTGTATATGATTTAAGTGTCTATTAATAACCAACCGTACTTTAATGCGTCAAACAGTCTATTATTTTCCGTGCAGACATAGTTTGGGTTGCTTGTGTTTAATCCCCAAATTGCGTTGATCACCCTTAATAACCAGTGAATTGAAGTTATGTTGCAATCTTCCATTCACTTATCTCATTATGATCCTTTATCTGTCACGCCTGTTTAAAAATTTGTGTGTTCAGCCAACCTAAAGAATATTGACCATGGAGTGCAGACGCACCAATGACCTTGAATGCATACCTTTCGTTGTATTATAGAACCTGTCATGTGATAACACGGCAAGAATGAACGCTTTGCACGAATTGAGGTGCGAATTTCATCCTGATATCGTCTTTGAGCACTGCTTGGACAATGGATTGATAGCACGTTAGGGTTAGGGTGTTTTATTATTATTATTATTATTACCTGTATTTTTCTTGTGAATAAATAAATAAATGACAAATATACGGGAGGAGAATATTTCCTTGATATAAGTATAAAACTTGGGCACTGTGGTAGAGTATAACTCCATTATGGATAAGATTTAATGTCGATAAGTTACACAGTGTTATCGAATAATATTAACTGATGACGTTTCGAGCACAAATTATTGCTCATAATCATATCAAGTTACTCACACAACTTTTTCCATACATATATATAAATGAAGGAAAAAGTTGTGTGAGTAACTTGATATGATTATGAGCAATAGTTTGTACTCGAAACGTCATCAGTTAATATAACTGTACAACACTATGTGATTTATCTAAATAAAATCTTATCCAGAATATTTCCTTGTTCATATAGACAAAACCGTTTTGGTAGCTATGAAACATGAATATTGACATCCTTCATTGTAACTGGAATGTATTTTTCAGATAATTCAGGGTAAAATTTCATCTTTAATGTTTTTTATCAATATTACTGCGTTAACGTTTCTGATAAATAAACGTGTTTTTGATGTAGAATACGCGATAGGTTTTGTAGTCCAATGAATGCTATGCATTCAAGGTCATTGGCACGTTTGCACCCCAAGGCCACCATTCTCTATGTTTGCGGTGTATTTAAGCACTATCCTTGTTATCACAAACTGCTCCACTTTTTTATCTTTCAAGACTCCATCATTACCTCACTTCAATTAGAGAACCATTGGAAAACCAGTGGGGAGTATTGGAAAGCTGCTCCGTCCCTCTAGCTTGGGACTCTTCAGTGGTAGTCACACACCACAATTCAAACCCCCGGCATTCCAGTTACAAGGCGCGCGAGGTCGAAGACCATAAAGCCACTCATTGGGACCCGCCAATCCAATGACTAGCCAGTCCATGAATTCCAAATTCTACCATTCTACGATATAGCGCGATTGGCACTAGCCAATGTTATCGGTGGCGAGTATTTGTCCTCTTACACCCGACCTGCTGTACCCTATTCACTTTTTATGACATCCCACTTCAACCCACCCAGGTAACTACTTGCCTGAACAGAGCCAGTCACCAGTGGGCATTAGATTGATTTTCAGGTGTTTGCATCTTTGTTTAAAAAGGAACTATAACTACTATGCTGCCTAATTACACTATTTATATGCACAATGTTATCACTCGACTAACGAATCACCATTACTGGAGCTATTCAAAAAAATTTAGGAAATTCTAAAGAAGGACTCCTAATGCAAGCATTTCATATTAAAGTGAATGCAGATTATCTGAATAGGAGTAACGGATTAAGTAACTTGAAAATCCCCATTCAGTCATTTAAAAGAAAAGAAGGCGTTAGGCGAAGACACTCTTTTCGGCGAGTTCATTCACTGAGCTGTACAATCGCATATTTATAAATGAAGATTCTCTACCCCACCCTTTTGTAATCTCTACCCTCATTAACAATGTTGTTAACTTGACCCACGTCCAATTTCTAGTCAACTATGTTACGTCATCCGATTAACTTAATCAATTCTGTTTTATTTTGTACCTTAACGTTTGTCTCCAAGCCATATAATACTTATATTACATAATTATCTAAACTTTATAAATCTAATGTACACACACACAAACAAAGTGGTATAAATATGCGATTGTACAGCTCAGTGAATGAATTCGCCGAAAAGAGTCTCTTCGCTGAACGCCTTTTTTTCTTTTATGTAACGGATTAAGACAGAATTTGACTTGGTCCTATCACCCTCACCCCCATAGAATCGACAAAATCAGCACTGATGTGAAAAGTCATTTCCAAGAGTTAGCTTGTAGGGATTTGATTTGTTTCATGTTTGATTACAGAATAATGTCAGTGAGTGAATCACTGAAGACCTTCAGGAAGTACTGGACCGCTGTTTCTTTCCTTTTTTGGACTTGTCATAGGTACACACTCACAGAGAGTGCGATTCCAAAACCTTCTGGTCACAAGACGAGCTCGTAGAACATTCAATCCCTGGATCGAGGTCCATTGGCTGAATGGTATACCAGATCTCTTTGCAAGAGGAAGGTCCTGGGTGGGTGCGTACATCTGAAGATTCCCGAAGTAGGACGAGACAAGTGTTCAGCACTCCTTGCTTTTCTGATGGCTCTCTAAATGATATCAGCCCACAGCTGAACTTCAAATAATCAATTTCATTATATAAGCACATATTGTTTTGTATAATTTTATACGCTTTTGTTATATTTACCAACTCACCTGATTGACAACGTATACATTGTCTCATTCTGGAAAACTGTCATTACTTTACTTCATATGAGCTGAAATTTTGTAAATTCTGGTTTAATATTACTTAGATAAAGCTATTAGCAATGAGTAGAGAAAAGTCAGTGAAAAAGAACTTCGTTTCACTTTCTCAGTCAGTGGAAAATATAAAAAAACTTTTTGTAATAATGAATACCTGTTTTATAGTTAACACTTATTTGTAGTGTTGTATAAATTAGAGTAAAGTCTCATGAGATCTGATCGAAGACGATATCGTTCACTTACATGTAGTGTCTGGACTTTTACGATTCACGTAATAGATGCAGAAATGAAACTAAAAGCCATTTAGTATTCTGGAATATTTTTTAATCAGCATAAATCATCCCCTTTTGATTCTGATGGATAATATCTAGATTAGTCATGTGAACAGTTTTGTAAGTTACCTAACCATTGGAAAACTAGCAGAATTTACTGGACAGTTGTACTGTCTCGTCCTAGTTCTGGACTCATCGGTAGTACGCAGCCACTGTTGTTCGAGCCTAGGACCTTCCGGTTGCGATACAAGCTGGAAGATCATTCAGTCACTGGAACTCAATCTCCCAATAAATTCCAGCTTCTGAAAATTCGCGATACACACAGCTCGACCGCTATTCAATGTCATAGGCGATTACCTGATCTCTTGCCTAACTCGGTGGACCCTACTTGTCACGAATTTCCACTGGAACTCCTAGTAACATCCCCGTATGGAGCCAGTCACTAGAATCGGGTTCCAATGGCTGAATGGTCTGCGAAGTCGCCTTGTAAGTGGAAGGTCCTGGATTCCAACTCCAGTGAGTGGATACTGCTGAAGAAATTCAGACTAAGAGGGGACATCTTTCCAATACTCCCTAGGGATTTCCAACGTTTCTTTAACTCATGTCAACTTGTGACCAATCATAAATTTTTCACCACTTAAAATTTATTCTATGTTCTTATCTAATTTGGACGATTTATTGTTCTCTGAAATTATAATCCAATACTAGTCCAGTTTGATTTTCCTCCAACTACTGACATCAAGTCAGTAGCTGCAGTGTATTCCACATGACTGATAAGAATCAGTTATGATACAACAGCTCTGATTTATCCTTGTTATTCTCAAGTTATTTGTTTAATAGTAAACACCATTCAACAGCAGTCAAATCCAGCTGACGGGTCCCAAAAGGGACGAAGTGAGCATGCTGGATTTCATTTCTAGTCACCATCTACTAGTTTACTCCATATCTGACCCAGAGACTGTTGGCTGCGAGCAGCTGAGGTAATGCACAAAATGAACTATCTTTACAATTAGCCAAGATTAGACAGTCTTGTCAACAAACGATTTCTGCTGTGTCATCTTTAATTACAAATGAGAGAACATCGCTTGAACAATCACAAAATAAACTTGAATCTTCATTTACCCACAAAATACAACTGCCAGGTGTGATGACTATAGTATAAATTAAAAGTTAGTAGAGTCCAAGTGAACAACCAGACTCCATATGAAATGAACAATGAAATTAATACGCCGACCAAGTTTCAGCTCTCATTCATAAGAACAAATAATAAAAGACGATTCCTTCTGCACTATAGCACTGACTTTCTGACTAAATTACAGCATCTAATATGGGCTTAGTAAAAATTGAATGCTACATACATCTCTTAACAAGTTCATATTATGTGTAACTGAGTTTGAAATGACTCTCCAAACTAAATGTAAGTACAGGTATCCACCTACAGCTTCTAACAGTGGTTGCAGTGTTTCCTAAACTAACAGAAACAAGAAATCATGGACTGTCGACTTCGAACCCAGTGTCAGAATGGTAAACGTGCTGACCCTGTTGTCTGTAGCTCTTGAGACCGACCACTAGTCAGCTCATGTATGTACAATTCCGAAAAGCCGCTGTCCCAGTAATCAAGTGGTTTTCAATGGTACTCTCACTGATGTCTGTTTATAATTTTGTATTTCTAGTGAACCCTTCCTAAGTTGAAAAGTTAATATGGGAATCGTTATATGCCTAATTTATTAGACTTCAAATAACATTATTGTTCCCGACAAAGAAAGGTCAACTCTTATTGTAATGACTTATATGACTTCGAAACTTTAGAAGTAAAATGTCACCAACTTGCAAATGATGTGGCGATTATTGTTGTTTGTCGACCTTCCTTGACAGTGATGTATATTCTGCTATTCTCTGGTTCATTTTACATAGAAGACTGGTTAGACTGATATTTCCTGTATGCTTACTGTCCAACTTGTAAGTAGAATATCATCTTTTCGACAAGAGAAGTGGTAAGCACCGACCAGTCAGAAGACCAAACAGTGAATCCCACACAAAACTAGTAGAGACAATGAATACATCCACGTGGAATTTTATACAGTCTTTACTCCTTAAAGAAAACTGAAAATTGTTCAACAGCCTGAAGTATAAGTCAGGCCTTTTGTAAGCGTATGATGTGCTTAGGTTTTTTAATCCAGTGATAAACGTTCGATCTGCTTATTTACTTATAAATGTGTCGTATCATAGGTCGGTTTGATAATTGATACCATGGTTTCCAGTCCAAAAGATTACTCTAACATTTTAGAGACAAAGTCCTGTTGAGGTCTGAAATGAAAGCCTAGATGCTGTACGCTTTGTTGGTTATTCACAATTAATATTTTGTGGCACAAATATCATCCACATCCCATCTATTTATGACTGTAAATTTATTGTCATTATCACTATTATTGGTTTCTTGCGTTAAGGGTGAAACATCGGGCTTCCGCAACACGTTTTCATTGCATTCTATTCTCTGTGGTCACTTTTCAGCTGGTCCCATTATTCTCCAAGGATTGCCCGAGGACGTACAACCACTCGATTTCCATTTAGTTCTACTTTTCCCCTTAGCATACATCCAACCCATCTCTTTTTCCTCCTGCATATTTGTTGGTTGGGTAATAGGTTGCCGTCTGGTTCCCTAGAATGACAGAGTGCCCTGTTGCTTATCTTCTTCTGACAGAATCTGACGATAGGTGTTGAAAAGAGGTTTCCGCCAGTTGGAAGAGCTTTCAGTGATATGCACCCCAAGTCCCTGAACTGCATAAAAGCAATGATATAACATTAGCATTCAAAATTCGGCTTTTGTTCCGTTCTCTGAGTGTAGCAGATTTCCACACTGACTTCAGACTGATGCAGTCCAATCTTGCTTTCCTGATCCTATTTCAGTTTGAATTCCTCGTCCATGTCACCTGCAGTTTGAATGACGATATATGAGCGTTGTGTAAAAATACAACCTTCTTTAGATTTCCCTAGTTAATAATGATTGCTATCGGCTGTTAGTCAAGTACCGTCATCACCCGTGTCTCCTCTATGTTCACCTGAACTGCTGTCTCCCCTGTTTCTTATCCCAACTCCTTGATTTTCTCTTGTATATAGATGCCAGTTTCTTCGACCTGAAAAATGAACCAAATGCGAGATCCACGTCATCTAAGATTTTTTTTATCAGTTTGACAAATATTCATCTTCCTATACCCCACGGTCTGTGCCATGATCCGCTCCATCACAGTGAGAAATATCATCATATAACTGCTGAATGAGGTTTATAAATATCTGCGGCATTGTACTCCATAGTGAAGAATCAGCTAGCAAATTACTTCACGGCCGACACTGTTGAAAGCCCTTCCAAAGTTAATAAAGCTCAGGCAAAGTTGAACTGGAGTAATTACTGAATGCTGGCCACTGCTTCACTTACAAACAGATTCTTAAACGACTTACCTTAAACAAGAATAATAGAAATTAGGAGCAGAGACTACCCACTATATATGTGTCATTTCCAGGTAATTAATCCTGTATCCACGTATCTCGATAGCCTTCACAAAGATTACCTTGACATCAGCTTTACTATAGATAATGAGCATGATAACTGGTTCGACTTCATATAACCCATTTGAACTCAATAAAGCGTAAAACAAGTGCCGAAACTATTCGCGTAACAGATACTTACCCATCAGTAATTAAAATAATTTACTTCCTGATTTGGCAGATGAAGTCATTATTCATCCTGAAGTCTTTTCGCTAACTTTTAATTCATAAGTGAATTTAATCACCTCTACCTTCGAGTTTATGTGTTCGAGACGTTATCCAGTATACAGCAATACTGTCTCACTGTGTAATATATCTAATAAATAAATTATAACGAAATTTATCCGAATTCAGAGGAGTCTTAGCAATGGAAAAAACCACCAGAATGCAAAACTTTGTAAACACAAACAGACTAATCATGATAATAAAGGTTTTTGTATTTCCCAATGAAGGAAAAACAAAACGATATTGTTTTTACTGACGTTTCGCTATTTAATGCTAATAGCTTATCAAAGTATTAATAAACCGGAATTTACAAAATCTCAGCATATATATAACAAAGAGTTAAGAGGTGAGAAAATAGACTTAGAGCAAGTTAAAGGGACATATTGGAAGTCAAAATAACAATGAAGATTACTAAACTAAATAATAAAGGTAGTAGTACGTCTGTTATGATATCAAAATAAAGTCTACTAACTTTGTCATCGTTCGTCAGTCTAGGGGGTCATTTCTCGTTGTCAAATTGGTCAATTGGTAAAGATAACAAAATCAAGTGTAAATTGTTAGATTTGATCAGTGTGTAAAATTATAAAAGCAGTGTGTGTGTACATAGTGAACTTGCTTATCCCATTCGTGTTGATTTTGTCACTTCATGGGGGAGGGAGGTGTTGTGACCAGGTCAGATTCTGTTTTAGTCCATCACTCCTATTCAGGCAATTTGGATTCCACTTGATATGAAGTGCTTCTGATATTAGACGTTCTTTATGATTTCTGAAGTTTTTTTGTATTATTTCAGTTTTGTCAAAATCAATTTGTGACCAGATTCTATAGCATGTAGACCTATGGCTGATGATTTTTCAAGTTTTTCTAGTTCAACCGGATTTCTCGGTGGTCAAAGAAATGCTCTACGGTGTTCATTTCTTCTGATTTTGATTTCTCGCGATGTTTGTCAGATGTATATCGTATCACATTCCAATCATTTTATTTTATAGACACAATTAGATAGAGAATCTTTAGGGATCTGGTCTTTTGTATGGACAAGGTTGCTTTGTAGTGTGTCTGATGTTTTAAAGAAAACTCTAATGTCGAGCTGATTGAGTACTCTTCTGATATCATGTGACGTCTCTGCTCTATATGGAATGACAACTGTCGAGGTCCATGTTTTCGGAATGCGTTTTTGGCCATACTTAATGTCTGTTTTGATTTTGTTGATGAAGTTCGTTGGGTAGTTGTTTTGCTTGAGGAGAGTTTCAGCAATGTTTGATATTTCTTCTTCCGCTTTTTCTTTCTCATCCGTTAACATCAGAGAATGTACTTGTCTAAGAAGACTTGAAACAACTGATACCGCTGCAATGATGGGGTGTGATGATTAGAAGTCTAAATATTTGTTGGAGTGAGTTTTCTTCCTGAATATGGATATACTAAGGTGTCCGTTTTCCCTCCTCTTAACTAAGCAGTCTAGAAATGGTAGTTTACCGACGTCTGATTCTGCTTCCGAAGTAAACTGGATTCTGGGAGATACACAGTTTATTTTCTCCAGGAGTGAATTGTGTAGATCTCGTTTTAGTACTGCAAACGTATCATCTACATATCTTAAAAATATTTTAGGAGTGAGTATGCTTGAAAAGATGTTATTTTTTGTTTATTTTGTTTAGTGATCTTCATTGTTATTTTGACTTCCAGTATGTCCCTTTAACTTGCTCTAAGTCTATTTTCTCACCTCTTAACTCTTTGTTATATATATGCTGAGATTTTGTAAATTCCGGTTTATTAATACTTTGATAAGCTATTAGCATTAAATAGCGAAACGTCAGTAAAAACAATATCGTTTTGTTTTTCCTTCATTGGGAAATCCGAAATCCTTCATTATAATGAATGTCACATACTCAATGCCCAAATTTTTTCAAACTCTTAAAAGTGAACTTGGTTTGGATATATATAAAAGCAGGCTAAGTTTACGATTCTCAACACAGATGAGTCGATAGCTTTACCGGCCGATATTTGGTTGCTGACTTCCATAAAATTCCACCTAGGAAATCTTTCTTATCATCACAATGTTTACAAAACCGATACAGAATAAAACTCGGTTCGTGAATTAAGTGTCATTCCACTCTGACTAATATCAGCCTAGTTCTGACATTTATTTTCGGTTAATACAGTGGGTAAACTGCGTGTTTTGATGCATAAAAAGTATAACATTTGACGTGCTTGGAACACTTCTTCCACCTCATACCGTTAGAAAAAAAACTTACTGAGGTATGAAAATAACTTATTTGCATGCTGCATACCGAAATCAATCCATCCTGAATTGTTTTATCTTGACAAGGTAATCATCAACACTCGTTCTAAAAAATGGATAATTACAATTTATGCCTAGGAATCGATTTTTACTTTTTTTTTAAAGTTTCTAGCAACTTATCACTCCAAACTACTTCCTGCTCTATCATTAATCCCGCTCAATTCCATATAATTTCTGTTATCATTTCCGCCTCAACAAACAATTAGTCAGCCTGATAATCAGTAAGACTGGATAATTTTGTTAACCTGCAATGATAACCTATTTTTATTACCATTTATTTTATTCCCTTTCACTCCCAGTGGAAAATGGGGCTTCAAGCTTGAGCTATGAAGTTTCAGTTTCGGTGGCGTTGTACAGGGTGAGTTCGCTAACCTCACGGGTACCTCCCCTCTTTACAGGGCTTATCATCTGCTAAGCGAGACTGAGGAGTGAGTCGGCCATAGATCGGACGACGTGAGGCGTGGTCGGTGAGTACTCTACCACTGAACCACCGATGGATGTAGTAACTTCTGTCTACGAACTGACTGACTCAGTGACAGAGAGAGAGACTTAATTTCACCTAGACTATCGATAGTCTTAGAAGTTAATTGGTGGATTGTGACTAGCATTAGAATCCAGGATGCGCATTTCGTCCTACTTGGGACTCGGCATCTGGGTCTGCCTGCATTCCGCAGTAAGTGTTGACGTTTCCACCGAAGCTTGAACCCAGTGTCCATAATTTAAACGCCAGAGCGTTGTCCACTAGACCACTCGGACCACGACAGCCACCTCTTGTGGAACGGGTCATATTAGTTATTTAATTCAATTTTTAAATTCTCCGTCAATTGATTGGACCGGAGTGCTCGGTCTCAGGTTGACATGACTAATTATATGCCCAAACATCGTCGAAGCAACTGTGTGTCAGTGGCACAGCGGTTAGGACTCCCGCCAACCATGCACATGGTCTGGGATTCGATTCCCTCCCAATGCACAGCCGATATCAATGGTCGGACTGCAAAATTGGGCTACTAATATCACATGCTGAAAATACCATACGTGTACCAAAAATACGGTGTGGAATCAAGGTATAATTAAAAAATAAAATAAGAAGCCCACATGTCAACCAGAGACCGAGCACTTCAGTCCAATCAATTGATGGGAAAATCTAAAAATTGAATTAAATAAATATTGATAGTTTTACCTACTGTGCAACACAGATGAACGCTAAGCGGAAAAAGGATCTAATTAACAGCTAACTTCCGTTGCATAGTCCCCCCTGGAAATGGTTTGGCGACGTTTCGCTTGCGCTTCAACTTGATTCAAAAATATTTACTGCCACACTGTACACCAGTATGAATATTTTGGCACGAGTCCACTGACTTACACCTAGAAATCGTAGCAGGTACACATATGATAATTAAAGCAAAGGTGGAATGAGAATGAAGACGAAGCGGCTGAAATAAAAATAGCCTCATTTTCAAAAAAAATCAGTCATCAGAGTTCTACAATTTACAAGAGACTTCTTGCTGATACATTTCAAGCAACATATGGTAGCGTGTTCGCTTACTTTTTAGCTAGATAATGCCTGTATCCGTTCTCCAGTCAACTTCGTTTTTTCTCTGTAGAAAGAAAATATTTCCAGCACCTGTTTACAAACGGAAAAGTCTGTTAGTATTTTTCTTGCAACAAAGATTCATCTTAACTCATTTCATTCACGCTTAAATGCATTAATACTTTGATGATAAAGTTATTTCCTGGAAGAAAATTAATGCATTTTGTTCTGCTCCATATACAGGAATTTAAGTAGGCTCAAATCTGTCAAACTGGCTTCCTTTTCGCGATAATATAAATATAGTTTCTCCTAGTGTACTGACATTGTCATTAAGGCATTAATTTCATTTAACCAGGTTGTAAGCAGTTGACAAAATGACGATCACTTCTATGTGTATCTACCAGTCCACTCGCTCCTCTGGGGTGAGACATATAGCTCGTTTAATGTGTTTTATCTAGAAGAGCCAAAGAACATTATTCCTCTTGACTGCAATGAGGTAAAAGTGAATCAATAAGCAGTGTTGTCACTGAATATATAATCAACACTGATCATTAAGTATGTAAGGAGAATACATTCAAAGTTGTCTTCAAAGTCAAAAGAAGATTTCGGAAAATGGTATGCTTCTCATATACTTTGCACTGTTGAGGCCTCAATGAGACTCTTCTCTGAAATGTTTGTTCTTAAATCTTCGAAATTAATCTCTGTTCATAACTGTCATACAGAAGCCATGCTGAGTCATTCTGGAAAACTAAACTACAAAGGATGAAAAACTTGTAAGAGAAGTTACAACTTGACGTACCATTAATTAACAACGAGAAAGTCCCTGTTTGAGGAAAAACTCTCTATAAAGAAAAATCCCTATTTAGACATTTAGAAGACGCAGGGAGTGAGCGAAGAAATGTTTACCTCCCAATGCGATCCTCATCTCTGGCTCTACTCTAATATATATATATATATATATATATATATAGCAGTTTCAATACAATACTGAACAATTTACCAGTCAAGTGGCGATAAGTTTGTCAACAGTAATTAGTCATTATCAATATGTCAAACGGTGGGGGTGACAACTGACGAGGAAAATTAATACACACACACACACACACAATTAAAGGGTAGAACTGGTTACAACAAGTAGATTGCATAATGCATAATTTTGGAAAAATGAAGAGCACTTTAGGAGTGGGCGAGTGTTCAAGTTAATCACGTAATAGGTAATTAAAGAAAAGCAAAATAATTTGGAAAATGGCAACTTGTAATTAAAGATGAAGCAGTGTTAAGAATAAAATAATTTAGACAATTATCATTTTCCAAAGGCTTAAAGGAAGGGCGAAGTATTCAGGCTTTTACATTCATATAATGATAGCCATGGTAAGGAAAGTGGCTATACGAATTTCTTCTTCTGAACACACAGATCTGGCTTCTTCAGATGGTTTCCAATGGATTCAGTCAAATTCAAAAGATGAACTGAGAAAGCAAAATTAGGATCAGCTGGAATGTGATAGATAACTTTAAATGTTTTTTATTAACATCAGCTATATGCTTACTACCTGCAAGGGGATAAAAATTACTTATAATATGTTAGTCACTAGAGAAATCTGAGGGTGGGTGATGACACTGGAAGACAAAGGGTTACGAAGCAGGGAGACATAGGGGTAACTGAAGTTCCATGAAGGATCCCTTTTGAACACATGGGTCAGGTTTCAGTCGTTTTATAATAATAATAATGATTTACTTTATTCCAAAAACAGTACTTGAGGTACAGAATGGAATTTCCAGCATTATTCACAATATTGCATCTAATTTCCTCAAATTATAAATAAAAATTAATCACGCAGAAAATTTTCCACATTTACAATAGGGGTAATTTCAAAAACATGTAGCACATAAAATGGAAATAATAGTAATGATAACAGCTAAGGTAATAATAATAATACAAGTGAAAATTGCCATGGGCTTCTTTCACACAGTATTGTCGATGTGGCAATGTTTAAAAATATTGAATATAATGTTCTATTTACACGATATGGTGAGGGAAAAAACAAAGATTACAGCAGAAAACAGAAGAAGAATTGGTCTGTTTGCCACTGTTAATGCGTTCACTGGATGTCGTATGTTTATCGGGTGCTTGGTAATTTCATACATTTATTCCCCTTTATGAATCTAAATAAAGCAAGGAAAACGGTGGTTTGTGCAGAATAACATAGTACCATCATTTATTTAGCTGGCTTCTCATCACTTGAATACAGCCTAAAGAAATTCTTAAGCTTATGTACGGAAAAATTTTGACACACTTGAAAATTTTTCGTAATGTCAGTTGACACGAAGCTTCAAACTTAATGAGCAGTGCTTAGAAAATTACACTTACACAATTTCTGCCCAGGGAGTTCAAGCTTAAGCAAAAATCAGTGTATGCATACATTGGTAAAGGGGTTATCTGACAAAGACAAGAGGTGAGTAAGATGATGAGTAACTAATATATTGAGAAACAGTGTGATAAGTTGAACTCAAATCATAGAAGAGACAAGCAAAAGTACATTCGTGCTAAGGGGGAGAGATCAAAGCCAGGGACTACTTAATCAAATGAAAGCGAGAGTAAAGACATCCACTTACCAGGGTAAATACAGACTGATAACTGCTTCTTTCTGAACACAAATCAGGTTTAAGGCGCTTCATAAAGATTGCTTCGCCAAACTTGTGGAGAATTGAACTATTTTTTCTACCAATAATTTTAAAGGATTTTGCGATGTCCACCTCATGACCCTTATTGACGAGATGCCTAACAATGATAATGTTTGAAGCATTTGTTTCCTTGAGATGTAGGCTTTTTGATAGATGTTTAGCGAATCAGAGGTGTGCCATTCTTTCTCTTGTCCCGCAGTAAAATGTGAATTTGTATACACAGTTAAAATGAAACATTACATGGGTATCTACCGACTTTTGATTGCACCAAGGAATATGCTGTCCGATAAACGGAAACCAGCTTAGCTGCATGATAGGCTCTGGCTAGTGACGTGCTCAATCTTCTGTTGGCTATTCCTGTGATATTGTCACCTTTAAAATCAAGTTGAATGAAGATGGGCCTTTTTTACACTGCGATTTGTCTGATGTTTGAGCCTTCACATCTTCCGTAATTGTTAATGAATCTCTGAGGGTAACCGTTGTTTTTCAACATCTTTTCGAGAATCGTAAATTCTTCCTCTAATTTCTCTGCAGAGCACATTCTCCTCACTCCATAGTACAGAATCTTGACTAGTTGTCGTTTATAGCTATTTGAACAAAAACTATTAAAAAGTAAGTATTGTCCATTCCATGTCTACCATTGTATGGCAATGTCAAGGAAATGGAAATTTCCATCATTTTCATGTTCCATAGTAAATTCAATACTTGTATGTGCGTTGTCGAATAATCTGAGTAGGTGTGAAGCATGACTTTCATTGCTGCACACTACAAATATGTTATCGACATATCGATAATAAGCAGTTGTAATGTCGATTGAGTGGTTCAACTTTGTTTTCTCAAGGATGGGCATGATAATATCTCCCAAAACAGGGTTAATTGAACTGCCCATATCTACAACATCTATTTGACGTTAAATAGTGTTATCTAACTGGAATTGTACATCCATGGTACACATTAGCAGTAGACGTTTGAATTTCGACACTGGAAGTGCGGAGAAGATCAGATTGCTGACAAATGATCTCGAAAGTCGCATTGATTGCGATCCTTATGAACAAGGAGGTTATTGTAGAGTTCCAACTATTTGGTTCCTTTAATTGAAGCCTCTTTGGTACATGCCCAAAGAATCTGACACAGGCCCTTTTCTCTTGTTCTTCCAGTGTAACTACATCAGCAGACACTGGTTTGGATCGTGACACAAACCAAAGTTTCACTTCACATTTCCATCATCATCGATTACATCTTTAGTACTGAACCAACAGAAAGCTATTTAAGGTAGCATCATCACTTTGAAATGTATTTTTTTAAATGTTGAAAAGGCAAATGAACTCTGGAGGTGGAACGAGGTAAGGAAAAAACCGTTACAATCAAAATAGTAGGTGAAAGACACCTGAGCCAGTGAATTAATCATTTTATTTGCTTGAATTCATTGAAGCGATACTTTTGTAATATGATATAAAAAATAATCATAATTGTTTGTGCATATTTCAAAATTCAATATCAACTGATAAGTGACCTGCATAAATGTCACTGAAAAATTTATCTATTTGTTGATTTTATTAAATTATAAATTTTGGTGAATGAGGTGAACATCTTTTGATGGCAAAATAATTTATTTTAGAAAACATTTCATGAGTTGGAAAGTTAAAACAGTTTTTTAAGTTTCAACTTTTGATAAATTCATATAACGAATCTGGTGACTAGCGATTAAAGTTTTATGCTCTGTGCTTTTCTAAATAATAAAATATGAAAATTTTGCATACCGATTCGACAATGGCTTTCATATTTTTTTTAAGTGTTAGGTTTGTTGAGGTTTGATTGGTTTAAAGATAGATTTTGTTGAGAAGCGACATTAGTTAGAGAATCAGCGGGAATTAACAAGCTGAGTATAGCTGTTTTGCAGTAGTTTGAAAACCTGCAACGGCACACATTCTTAACCCAACCACTGATTGAGTCCAAGGTCCTCAGGTTACTATATGGTCCACTAGTTGACAGAAATTAGGATTTTCATGAAGCACTCACTGGATTTCGGAATCACTTGTTGAATGGCAATATACTCTGCTAATGATCTATAGGACGCCCTCGGCTAGGTCGCTGGTGGGACCGTTGGTGCACATCACAATAGGATCCTGGTTTGTTCGCTACCAAAGTCGTTTGTTGCCCACTTGTTTTTTCTGGTTGGCCAGGTGAAGTGAGGGAGAGGTTAATCACTGAACCCTTATTCACCTATTCAGTACCGCAAACGTGTAGTAGAAATGACGCAACGCCCATACCTGAGATATGGAAAGTGGCGACAAACAACAAAAGGAAGATGGAGTGAGAGAAAGATATACATTTATAAGACAGATTTTTGAAGCCGTGTGAATAAAGTGACATGATTATGAGCTATACAACCGTATACATATAGTTATTTTTAAGAAATGATATCCGGTGAGGGAATTGAATCATAGATGTGAATGCATAAAATAATAACAGTATAAAATACAATCCCACCAGAAAATGGACTTCCACCACGTTTTATAGACAATAACACAGTCAAAGCCTGTGAAATGTAACTTAAGATCCGTAACTAACAAAATACTATACATGAGATTGGAACTCACATCATCAAAAGAATGATCTACCAGGCCCTGAAAAGGACGTTCCATGCTGCATCGTTGAAAATAGCGTTTTCTAGTCAGCCATTACTGCTCAATAACCTGGGAGACAAGATCCCTCAGTTGACCAACTGTATATGTGTTTATCAGTTCACCTGCTCGTGTGGAGCTAGGTATGTTGGTTGTCCAAGAGCTAAAACTATAAGAAGCACAATCACTGAACATCTGGTGAATACTAATCACCCTATCTCTAAAGCTTCAGACTTAAAAGTTGTCTGCAGGGCGAAAAATAATTTGTCCAAAACACTACGTATCCGAATCATTTGTATTGCTGAAGCCTAGGCCATCGAAATAGAAAGGCCAGATCTCTGTATGCAGGAAAAGTTTGTTCAGTCTCTCCAAATGTCATGGTCTTAATCCGTCTATGCTAAAGTCTGATAATCCCCATTCATATTTTCGACCCTTCCGTTATTACACCAACTGTTACTGTTATTATCCTTCCTTTGAAATGTCTCCGGTATTATTTCATTTGTCCCACTCATCATTCTAAATCAATTTTTCTTTGCAATAATGAATTCTATGTTATCAAGTTTCACACAATGTTTTGTAACTTTTTGTTGTTGTTTGTTTGCCAACTAATTTACACCTCTTTCCAACATCTACACATCCTACGAATTGTTTGTTCATTATATGACATTAATTGTTTTGCCACTTGACATTTAACTGTGATTACAATCACAAATATTTGAACTGCATTTCATACTACCATTATTACTATTTTATGTGTTCACACCTGTGATTCAATTCCCTCACCGGGTATAACTGCTTAAAAAACACCATATTATACACGATTGTACAGCTTGATGATAATAAATTCGTTGAAAAGAGTCTCTTCTCTGAATCACTGGTTTCAGCATTCGTATTTCTCAGGAACAAAGCAGTACACTGTATCTAAGGGGAATTCGTCCACTTCATTGCTTACCCAGGCTGGCGTCCCTCAAGGTGCTGTTCTTTTTCCCTTTCTGTTTTCTTTCTTCTGGCATGACTTGCCGTTCTCTGATGATGATCTGAACCTTTTTAAGTATGAGGACAATCTAACTGTTCACTGCCGGTTAACTCTCAGTTAGATTGTACTAAAATGAACAGTTTTCTACCAGGAGTCAGCAAATGGTCCTTGGCATTTGAAAAGATTTAAGGCCATTAAACAAACTGTTAATTTCAGTTTCCGATGTAAAAGAAAGTTTAATTAATCTGTTAATTCCCCTGACCGTTGTAAAATTGGTAACGGTGATATAGAAATCAAGTCTGAATTTAAGTACGTTGGACTAATTCTTTCTCCTCATCTATCCTGGTCTTCCCACGTCTTAGCAATTTCTAAAAGAATATTTCGTCTGACATTTTACCCTAAGACGTTAAGGCACTCAGGCATAACCCAACCACTCCTCTTACAGTTTTTCAACTCTTGAATCTTACCTATTCGTATTTATTCTTCACCTAGGGTTGCTTAACAAAGACTATATCATACTCTATAACATTCCAAACTGTTGTTATTATTATTATTTGCATTATTATTCTCATTTTGTACTTTGCACATTTTTAACTTTATTGGTACTGTTAAAGTGGAAAAATTCCTGTGGTCAATTTTATTTGTATTTTGAGTAAATTAGATGCAATAGAGAGAAGAATGGAGAAAATTCCATCCTGTATTATAAGTAATGCTTTTTTTGGAATATAGCAAATTATTATTATAACTATTATCCATTTACATGGTATTAATGGCTTCCTCATGCTAAATAAATAAAATATATGAACACTTTTTTTAATGTTGATATTAAGATTGTTTCTGGTTGTATACAGTGGACAATAACCAAAGAAATAAGATGATATCATGCATGCTATCCTGATTAATTGTGTGTTGTGTTTTTCATAATGTTGGTAGTCCCTTTTTTTCATTTATTTCTCCATTATCTGAACAGACCGAGACAGAGTGATAATATCAGCCGATATGGAATCATATGACAATTTTGAAACTTGAGCTGTATGTGCATTACTATCGTTGCTAGACATATTGATAAAAATAATACGAAATATCCTTAAGTATTTGATGAAAGCCGAGGAAAAATTAATGCCGTGTCGATGAAAATCCCAGTCGACAAAGCAAAAACACTTTTGAATATATTCCTGTTTAATAAAGCGATGGTAAAAGATTATCCATAGGGCTTAACTCACTTGCCATCCAATTTCGGATGCATATTACCTTAAACCTCTTGAGTAATTCCCTAAAAGATACTCATCTGTGCTGAAGCCCACTCTCAGAATAAAACAAACTGACGAAATCTCAGCACAGGAGGAAAAGGCTTGTGTGGCATTTGCTAACTTACGTCATCCTTTTCTTGTGGAAGTGATGTCCGCCTACCGAGCATAAGATAAGTGTATCGTGCAACAGTTCGATCCATCTTTATTTGTATCTCTAAGACGTGGTGATTCATGTCGGAAGATATGAAGAGACTAGCTGTCTTTTATAACAGGCGTTTGCGTTCTATTTTCCGTGTTAAGTGGTATAATATGGTGAGTAATACTGGAGTTAGGCTTAAAGTTAAATAAATAAAGAAGGTAAGTCAGTAGATAAGATTGACAGGCTGCATCGACTGAGATGACAAGGACACGTGTTGCGCACACCAGACTACCACCTTACTCATCGAGCAATGTCAGTCAACATATGATTAGGTTAGAAAATACCTAGCAGCAGTCGAGCCGAAACCTGACATCAGTCGATGAAGTATTTGATTGTTGGACTGAGCCAAGTAGAGAAGTGTGAACTGCCTGTTTATAAACCTCGAGAGGGTAGGAACCAACTGCTCAAAACTACTGTTGATTTTGCTAAAAATCATTCATAATGGTGAGGATGCATTCACCTTCTACGAACTCCAAGATCTATCAAATTTTCATTATTTCTCGATGTAATTATCCTCTCTCCAGCATTTTATCGTTCATGAATGTTCTTCCGTCTTTGTTTTATCTACTTATGTGCAGTGTAGCAACTTTTGCGCAAAGTCCTACATAGCAAACTTAGTGAGTGTTGTTCTTTCAATGGAATCCAAAACAGATAGCTTATAGCTATCAAAGGACGTTTGAGAACACTTAAACATCGAAAGTTCTAGGAACTGTATATTTTAGTTTAGATGTTGAGTAAAGTTAAAAGATTACATCCGAATATTCAGTAAATTTGTCTTGTGGCGTTCAGTAGTGATACCTTAAGTTAGTAAGCATGACAATATCGAGGTACTCGTTCAAGAAGACCATTTATCAAACAATGTGAAGCTGATCACCAGTAATATCAACAGAATGTCATAGACATGAATAAATAATTTTAAATCAAGCTCATTACACAACAGGTGGTTTTCGTAACTCAGTAGCTTGGTAGCCCAGTAGACAGTCAATCACCGGAGAGCAGGAAGATCCGGTTGGTGAGTCCCGGATGCGATGAGACACGCATCACCCCCAACTAATACCAAACGAATAACTCTGAGTTAGTAATCATTGTGATATCGAGATATCCCCCTGGAAAATGTAACATACCAAAACAAAGTTTATCAATTCGGTACACTATTGTTGGTTGGAAATCACTCACAAATAATGAATACTCAATATCGTGGAAAATACCCATCAGGACATTGGAGAGAGGAGAACAAAAAGTTCAGCAAAGATATCTTTCCGGCCATTTCGTCCTCACTAGCAGTTGTAAAATCGCATTTATATACATCACTTTACTTCGATACAATTAGTCCAATTTAATTGTACATAATATCGAAGGAGTTTGTAGGTGACAATAATTTTCAACTTGATATGAAAGTTCGAGGGTGGATATTTAGGTTACAAATGACCTATAAATAAAACTACATAGGATCAGAAAGCAGTATTTAGTGAACACAGGTGTGAATGCGATGAGCATGTAAACGTACTGAAATAAAGGTTTTTTTACAACTGAAAATGCGAAAAATACGAAGGGAATGAAAAAACGAAAACTGAGGAGTCAAACTGAACTAGATAAATTTCAAATGCATAGGGTTGCACTAGTTTCTTTTGAACACGAAGCTCTGGCGTTTTTCAAAGCATATGGCGAGGGCTTCTGCAGTACAAGGAAGTCGGAAACGTATTGTCTTTGGTAGGTTTTTTGTTTACTATGTATATAACACATAATGGTGAGTTGGTTGACATGCTGTGAGAAGTGTTGAAGAGGTGTTCAATTATGGCTCCACTGTCCGAACCAGTGCCTCTTCTTTTCAGTCATGTTGAGCAATGTTCTCTAATATTTTTGATAGGACCTACGTAGAACGACCTGTGTATCTAGCTCCACACGAACAGGTGAACTGACATGTACACATTGGAGTAGTCACATGCGGGAGTTTGCCTTTCATATTAATTAGAAGCAAGGAGTGGCTGGAAAATATCACTCCCACAATTCCTGCAGGAAAGGTTTTCTTTCGGAAACTAAAGATTCTGGTCTCAAGGACATCTGCAGCTGTCTCCCTTGAAATCCATATTAAAATTTTAATATCAACTTAAGAATTATTATCACCTTCAATCTCCTTCGATATTATGTGCAGTTAAACTGGACTAAAGTGATTTACATGATTGTACAGCTGTTATTGAGAACGAAATGGCCGGAAAGATATCTATGCTGGACTTCTTGTTCTTTTCTCTCTAATATTTGATATGCCCGAGAAGGTGTTCATGGTAAGAAGTATGATGACGACGGCTCTTCTTCGGATTATAATTTTCTATCGACTTAATATAATGTCTTAGCGTCAGTTACCAGGCCATTATGTTAAGACACACGACTAATACCCCATTAAAGTTTTTCCCTGCCTCTCTATATTCACTATCTTCGATTGAGCTTCGATTATTAATCAACTTCATCATTTTAATTATTATTTTACTTATCATTATTCCCTTGAGTCCTAAGTGGAATGTAGAGCTTCAGCAGCACATTGCCATTCCATCCTGTTCCACGCAGACCCTTTCAGCTGGTTCCATTGTTGCCAGTAAGCTTTCGTTTCCTCCTCACACTATCTCCTCCAGTTTATACTTAAGATCCCACTCAAGTTGGTTCCAATCCATAGCCTGACATGTGTGCGTGTTCCATCTAATAATCAAATAGTAATGGGAAATAGACTAGTTTTCAGTTGTGTCCACAGAGTCCCAAAATGGGACGAAACGTCTATCCAGAGCTGTGTAGTTCCCAGTGGCTTTTTAACCAACATCATTTCTAGAAAAAATGAACCGTGAATTCTTATTTGATTACCGTTATTATCGTTGCTTTTACCAATATCACTGACGACACTTCACTCTATGATAAAACACTAGGAGCCCAACTTATTCATTGAAGACTGTAGCCACCTCATTGTTCATTTCTTTTTACAAGACCGAAACTGCCAGTCCGAAGGCTGCGATAAACAACAACTGCTGCTCATTGCACAAGAGGCAGATGCTATGGAAGCGTTAAGAGTCAGTGGAATGCAGGTAGACAATGAATTTCGAAATGAAGAATTGCATGCTTAGTATTCCACATCTATCCACTCTGCCTAGAAAATAATATAAATTAGAACACTTTCTTATCTGTTTATGTGAACGTGTCAAAAGTAAGCAGTGGCCAGTGTAACTTTTATTCAGCTGCAAATATCACCTAATGGAAAATACGAAACACACAGCATGTACAAGTGTTCAACAAGCTTTTGAATAAAGCAAGAACAAAAGTTTGTGCAGGATAACATGGTACCATCACTATTTATTTCGTCGCCTTCTCATCAGCTGCATACTACACCCTAAATAAATTAAAAAGTTCATACACAGGGCAATTTTAGCATTCCTGCAAATATAACATAGTGTCAGTTGACAGAAGACTGCAAAATTATTGAACAGTAACAGTGGAATCCAGGATGAAGCACATTTCGTCCTATTTAGGACTCTTCATGTGGATGTATCCGCATTCCCCAGTGAGTGCTGGTGTTCCCACCAAGGATTGGACCCAGTGTCCAAAATTTCAAACGCCAAAGCGTTACCCACTGGATCACTTGGGCCACGAGAGCCACCTCCTGTGCAACGGGTCTTATTAATTGTTTAATTCAATATAGATCTTCCCGTTGATTAATTGAACCGAAGTGCTCAGTACATCCAGATGATGAGACCCAGAGATTCGAACCCGCGTCACCCAGTGCTGCAGTCAGAGACGTTGCTACTGAGCTATTCAGGCTCACGACTGACCTCCTGTAGGACTGTATTGGATATTTTTGATTGCACACTAGTCAGTAACTAATGTAATGTGTCTAGTTCTATCCTCGGTGCAGACTGAATTCTATCAGTCATGTTTGCAATGTGGCCACCATGCTAGGTGGCTCGCCATTACGGTGCACTGTGAATTGTTGGTATTAGATGGTTGGAGGCAATCGGCAAGAAGCTTTGGACCTAGGTTTCGTGCTAGTTGGCACTCATCAGCAGGGCGTATCTGTAACCTTGAAGGAACTGATGTCCCTTCTGAGACAGGACGAAATGCGCATCCTGGATTCCACTGCTAGCCACTATCAAACAACTGACTTCAAGTTACATGACTAGACATCATCAAAGCATCTGCACAAAGTGCCGACGTGTGAACGAGAGACCGAGGTTCAATTAGTCGACTGAAAAATCTAAACTGAATTAAATTTATGAATATTACTCCGAAAATACACTTACGTAGCTGATGCATCGAAAAGTTTACTTTAAATAAACGAATAAAGGCTTAGATACAACGTTAATAGGGTTGTATAACAAGAACAAGAGGTGAATAAGGTGACAAGTCACTAATGAAGTCAGCAACACCTTCGATATCATCAACACATACCAACAAGCTTAAGTTTCAAGGGAACAAACCCTTTCAATACTTCCATAGCCAGACATCTCATTGATACGAGTCATGATATGGACATCGTGAAATTCTTTAAAAGTTATAGTTCAGTTCTCCTCAGGTTTGTCTAACCAATCTCTGTCAAACGCCTGAAACCCGATTTATGCGTTCAGAAAGAAGCAGTTATCAGTCTCCCGTTACCTTAGTAAGTGGATTTCTTTACACTCTCTTCCAAATGACTACATAATCATTGCCTTCACTTTCTTCTCCTTTGACTGTCTCCTACTTCCATGATTTCAGTTGAACTCACCACTTTTTACTCAACTCATCCCCCTTCCGTCTTAATTATGTAACTGTTTTACCATTGTATATTAGCATTTATTTTTGTTTTTAAATATGAACTGTATTAGTATAAGCTATATAAGTGTAATTTTCTGACTATTGTTCATTGAGTTTGGAGTCTCTCTTGTCAACTGATATCATATCATATTTGGAAGTATGTTAAGGTTATTCTGTACATAAACTAGATTCACCTCTTTAGGGCATACACTAGATGATGAGAAGCCGACAAAATAAACTATGATGGTACCATCATCTTATTCTGCACAAACCTCCACTGTTTTACTTTCTTTATTCATATTCATAAAGGGGAATAACTGTATAGTGTTCAACAGGTATTTGAACACATAAGAATCGAATTTGTTATTCCCCAAAATCAAACTTACGAAAGATTGCATGATATAGTAACATTTCTTTACTTGACAATTGAGTGAGAAGTGACTTTTACCAGTATGTGTGAATTTTCATTTCATATCTGAATCTTTTCATTGAAAACAGGCATTATTGACTCCTTCGTGAATGATACTGAATTTTATTTCTCTGTTGGTAAAATGTCACTTGAGTGAGTAGAGAGTGGTTAGCAAATAAGTAGTAGGTTCAACTGCAATCGATATCTCTAATATTTATCATTCTCTGTCAGGTGAAACATATCAGCCTTTTCTGTCAAATTTAAAAAATATATTTTGGAAGACAAGTGTTGTGACACTAACCAATGAAATGTTGAACCATTTTGTGATACACATGCACTTAAAAACCCTGTCAGATAAACACATACACACACAAAAATACGCAGACTTGGAGATACATAAACACACATAGAAATGATGACAAGCAATATACACTCAGAATCTGACGTCAGTGGATGTGATTAGTTGTCTGTGAAGTGCAGGTGAAATTTGTAGACATGAGTTATTTCAGTAATTTTGAGTAATGCAGTAAGTGGAGAACAGATCACTCAGACGTAATCGCATCCAACCGAATACTAGAATTTAAATAAAGCAAGAACAACAATGGTTTGTGCAGAATAATATGGTACCATCATTTATTTCGTTGGCTTCTCATCACCTGCTTACAGCCTAAATAAATTATGAGGTTTGCGTACAGAAAAGTTTTAACATACTTGCAAATTTTACATGTTGTCAGTTGACAGAAAGTTCCACAGCAAGTGAACAGTGCTCAGAAAATTGCGCTTATATAGTTTCTACACAGGTAGTTCAAGTTTAAACAAAATAGATGTATGCATACAATGGTAAAAGAGTTACGTAATAAAGACGAGAGGTGAGTAAGATGATGAGTAACTAATAAATTTGGTAACGACGTACTGAGTTCAAATCACGTCATAGAAACAAGAGACAAGCAATATTACAGATTTTAAAAATAAAAAGGAGGGGTGAGGTTAAAGACAAAGATTACGTAATCAGACTAGAGAATAAAGACATCCAGTTACCATGGCAAGGAAAGACTAATAACTGCTTCTTTCTGAACACATAAATCTGGTTTGAAGCGTTTGATAGAAATTGCTTCGGCAAACTTGAGGAGAATGGAGCTCCTTCGTCTATTGATAATTTTAAAGGATTTCTCGATTTCCACCTCATGACCCGTGTCGAGAAGATGCCTGGCGATGGCACTGTTTAAAGAATTTGTTCCCTTTAGACGTAAGCTTTTTGGTACATGTTCAGAAAATCGTAGATATGCCCTTCTTTCTGTCCTTCCAATGTAACTGCTCCCGCAGATGCATGTAAATTTGTATATGCAGTTGGAGTTCACATGAGAGGGATATCTATCGATTTTTGATTGCACCAAAGAGCAAGTTGTTTGATAGACGGGAACGAGCTTGGCTGCAGAATAGGCTATAGCTAGTGATGCACTCAGCCTTCTGTTGATCATCGCTGTAATGTTTTCACCTTTATAATCAAGCTGAAAGTAGATTGGCTTTTTTTCCATCGTGATTCGTTTTACATTTTTGACTTCAGATTTTTCATACTTGTTGATGAACCTTTGAGGGTATCCATTTCTCTTCAATGTCTTTTCAAGAAACTCAAATTCTTCCTCTAATTTCTCTATAGAGCATATTCTTCTCGCTCTATAGTACAGAGTCTTGACTAGACCGCGTTTAAAGCTATTTGGACAAAAGCTGTTGAAATGTAAGTATTGTCCTTTCCATGTAGGCTTTCGATAAATTGACTTTTGAAGACTACCGTCTTCTATGCGTTCCATGGCAATGTCAAGGAAGTGGAACTTTCCGTCACTTTCATGTTCCATAGTAAACTCAATATTTCTGTGTGCATCATTGAATAATCCGAGTAAGTGTGAAGCATGACTTTCATTGTTGCACACTACAAATGTGTCATCAACATATCGACAGTAGGAATTTGTTTCGTCGATTGCATGCTTCAACTTTGTTCTTTCAAGGTTGGACATGAATATATCTGCTAAAACAGGGTTAAGTGGACTGCCCATAGCTACACCATCTATTTGGCGGTAAAGAGTGTTGTCAAATTGGAATTGCACATCCTTGGTACACATAAGGAGTAGACGTTTGAATTCCGACTCTGGGAGTGGAAGAAGATCAGACTGCTGACAAATGATCTCAATAGTTTCGTTGATTGGAATCATTGTGAACAAGGAGGTTACGTCAAATGACACCATGAACTTATTTAAAACGTTCATGTGGTTCACACTTTCCGAGAAATGACTTTCCGAGAAAATACTAGAATACTAAGACGATATACACTAAACAGCACTAAGTTTGTCCAGTCACGATTTCTCAAACTAGAATGAAATGTCTACTGACAAGATGAGGCAGTCGACGAGTTAGATCAAGAACTACACCAATCCTTCAAAGAATATGTCCAAAAGTTTCAGAGAAGCAATGTGATAAGATGAAGTCAGTTCCACTTAAGAGTCTGAAGGCGATTAATAACAGTGAATAACGACTCTCAAGCAATCGATAAAAATATGTATCCAACCTTTCAGACACCGAGCTGTCAACAATTCAAACAGAAGTCGCTATCTCTAGTTCTTAAATTCTGCACCAAATTATCAAATATCCAGAAGCTTCATTAGTAAGTTCACTTATAATCTAATACCAGTAGACCTTATCAACTGTTACAAGTTTTTAAATATGAAACTGAACGGTTGGGCTATACATTACAAAATTCTCAAAGAGCTGATGCACAATAAACAGGTTACGCTTACACGTACTGTTAAAGGTAGGGGACAGTACTCATGAACCATGAGCACTTTATCAGTAAAATACTATTCATCCTACTGTAAATTGAATGAAAATTGTTTTCAGTTTAGCTTTTAAGGGAGAAGACATTTTTCATTATTACTAATAGTCATATGAAAGTCGAAAATTAGTAAAAAATATCAGTTGGCAACAGTTGGACTATCAACCAACATTAAAGCTTGATTTTCAAGTATTGGTTTGTAGGGATTTGGTTGATTGGTTACAGGATTTCATCATGAGCTGACATTGGTTAGAGAACCATTGGAAAACCTGGGAGTACTGGACAGCTGTTTCATCCTAATTTGGGACTCTTCATCAGTACGCACCCACCGGGGTTCGAACCCAGGACCTTCTAGTAGTGTGCAGCAGGTCGGGTGTGAGGACAAATACTCGCCGAAGACATTGGCTGGCGGTTGCGCTATATCCTGAAGTGACAGAAGTTAGAATTCATTGGCACTGGATCGGGTCCCAGTGGCTCAATGCTTTACGAGCCCGCCTTGTAACCAGAAGGTCCTGGGTTCGAAACCTGGTGGGTGCGTACTGATGAAGAGTCCCAAACTTGGACGAAACAGCTGTCCAGTACTCCCAGGTTTTCCAATGGTTCTCTAACCAATGTCAGTCCATGATGAAATCCTGTAACCAATTAAAGCTTGACTTTAATCAGCATTAACTGAGTGGTATTTCACAGACATTGCTTGACTTTAGAACAAGTTTGGTTAGAAGATACAAAAAGTATCCTCTTCGCTGACATAAATTTGTAAAACATATTCGTAAACAATTGAAATGGTTAGTCCGTTTGGTAAATTTAAATGGGGCATTAGGGAAGTCGAATATCGTGTGATGATATCATTTCATGATTTCTAGCATGGTTCACAATAACACAATGAAATGTTTAATGATTATATGGAATAAAAGTTCATGTTTATAACCAATCATATTTTAGTAGATCAAGCAGTATATGGTAGGCAACGGTTGAGGTCAATTGTTTTGGGATGCATATGATTAATCCCCAGATTGCTTCCATCACATTCAATAATCCTGAATTAAAGTCATGTAAAATAGTTGAGAAACAGTCATTATTATTGATTTTGTGACCCGACATTAACAAAAGCTTTCCAGTGGATGACAGTGGATTCCTACTTAGATTGTGCACATTTGGGTTTTATGCATGATTTATTAACTATTTAGGAACATGTTTTTTCCTACATTGGAATATCCTATTTGTTCTACCTATACATGTGTCCTTGAAACTTCAGGTGACCTTGTAGGTACACTGATTAACTATCATATATTTCATTTCATTATTATAGATCATGCTAGTTGTAAAGAGCTCTTAAAGAAACTACGGAATGATATCTCATGCTGCAGTAATATTCTTCTTCTCTTAATTCTTTCATTTTTATGTGTAAACACATGCTCATTTAGCTGCTCAAAACCCCGAGTTGTTTATGAATGTAGTCTGCACCGTTTGGAAATTGTTGAAAATCATTCAGTTTTATAATGTGTTTGTATTTGTAATACAAACAGACCTGTGCATTAAGGACTCTAGTCAAATGAAACAACCAACTTCTAAACTTCACTCATATGATTGTCGTAGTGTGGCTTGTGCTACTGATAAGATTTATCAGTAGTATATACAGAGATGTTCATCGGCATAAAAACATCGAATAGCAGGGAGATAGATTTGATGTCAGAGAAAGGGAATGATACAGCGTTGCAGAGAAACATGGGAGACGTGAAAGGAACACGAAGAAACACAATATGAAGAAAGGCGAGAAGTAGCACAATACGGAAGATCTGTGCAAACGGTGTACATAATTTCACTATATAGAGATACGCCAACAGTAATTTCCACAGCATACATTTTACTGTACACAGTGATAAATAATATAAGGATGACTAGTAATCAGTGAATCATGTCAGACCACTACACATATTCATTTATTGTAGTATGAATTTAGATACGTGTCTCTCACCTACACTTCATCATATCGACTCTAATGTGAAGACACCTGACGCTGCAGAATCAGTTAACATTCGTTATTAATTAATTTCTCATCCAAGGCTGTGAATATCATTGGTTGATATCTGAGGGTGACTTGGAGGAGATCATTTGAGGAGGACGGTTAAAGCTTATGATCAACAGTGAGACCAGCTAAAGAAAATTGCAGAGGACAGGAAAAAATGGAGGTGTGCTGTTGAAACTCTATGCCCCAAATGAAACTCAAGGCAATAAGAATAACGTCATATCTAGTAATGAAAAGCATACAGTACTTCCCCAAAACAATAGCACCATTTGTTTCACCACTGTAAAGATTCGTTCTCATGCATATTATAGGTCTGAGAGATGCTGCACATAGTTAAAAGTAAGAGAGGTCATTTAAACTTATTTCTTTGAACATTACAACGTCATTCTCATCAAGATGTCGCAGCAGATATGAAACCGTTGAGAAACAAAGATCATTCATTGTATGTTTCATCACACTCTGACAAGTGCGAGCAGTACTCATCCACAATATTATCTATGAATGAAGAGGCAATAGTCTTATCTAGTGCAAAGCACTATAGTATTCAACCACTGGATGGTATTCCAAAAAGACATTGTTTTCAGCTTCTGTCTATTCATAATACCGCACAAACACCAATTACTGTTATCCGCTTTTGTAACAGTCTGCGTAGACGACTGCTCTACATTGGAACTTTCAAAATCTGGTTAGGGTTCAGCCTCGACTGCCGATAAATTCTGTACATTTGTAGGGAGTTAACTTACCTTAATTAGGTTTTTTCTCTTCATAAAAACAAAGCAGATTTGTAGTACGTGATACTGACAAGATTTATCAGTAGTATGCAGACACAGACATACAGCAAATAGCCAAAATTGAAAACAACAGTGTAGGCCAATGGCTACGTTGTCTCAAGGTTAAATCTTGAGGTGAACAGTTGCCCAATCAGATTGTTTCCTGATCACAACGTAAGATAAATCCAGACTAGAGGAATAAACACTTCTACTTCTTTCTGTAGGCACCATTCACTTGAAATGTTGTTTACAATTTTGGCTACTTCCTATCAATCTACAGCTACATACTAATGATAAATCTTGTCAATATCACACGCCACATACTTTTCTTTAAAATACTATGTTTCGCATAACTAACAGTGTTATTACTGACACGGTTTATTTGAACTGATTATTCTTGTGTCTATGAGAGGCAAGCAAGCAATCAATCAAACAATATTTTATTTGAACAAAGCTTTTGTTCAGAAGTTTATCAGGGGAAATAATTCTATGAAAAATATCTCATTTATAATCAAATGTTGAAAATTAACTAATGATTATTACTCCAAAATGAATAGATGAACTTTTTATCTTTCCTGTGGAATAAATAATGTTCAAACAATGGTTGTAATGTGTTATTGTTTAAGTGAAATTTTATTATTTACCGGAAATGATTGAACTTTGTATCACAGCATTTATTGTGACCTAGAATGTTGTATACTGGTCGGTATTTATCACTGAAGCTGTGAGTGGGTGTTCGGTAGTCTGAATTCTACTACTACTACTACCATTATTATTATTATTATTACGTAGGCTTTGGTTATGAATTCATAAATGCGTTCACTTAAAAAATCAACGTCAGCTAATGAATTGTGAGGTTTTATTCAAACGACAAGACAATACACAGAAGAAAAAAATTAACAAATAAGTCTGTCCCTTAATCCTGAAACTAACACTTCAAGGCGGGGATGTATATTTATATAGGAAAATAATTAACACATTTATAGACTTACCGACCATTAAGTAATTTGGAGGATGGCGATTGGCAGTAGAATCCAGGATGCACATTTAGTCCTATTTGGGACTCGTCATCTGGATGTACCTGCCTTCTGCAGTGAGTGATTATGTTCCCACAGAGAATCGAACCCAGTGCCCATAGTTTCAAGTGCCAAAGCGTCCCATCCACCAATTAACTTCTAAGTACATGTCCAGACATCGTCGAAGTATCTGAACAAAAAGCCGACACGTCAACCTGAGACCGAGCACTTAGGTCCAATCAATCGACGGTAAAATCTAAAATTCAATTAAATACTCTTCATTAGTCGTTCGCTCTAAATTTTTATTTTTAATTTCAAATGATTACTTTGTCTTTACTTTAATAATTGATTCACTATTATTACTGTCACATGTTCCTTTTGTACGTCTTTTCATCCTCTCCACACTTGTTAAGTGGACACTCAACTACCACCCTTCTTCTCACTCAATAACAATTCCAACCTCATCTAAATTCAAAACGCTTTCTTGCTTCTTGTCATTGTTGAGTATTACGCAATTTATAACTTCCATTTTTACTTTTGATGTCACTTCTGAGTAATTATATCATTTATATCACCTCCACCCATATTACTCAATAATGCACTACTATACACTTTTTGGTAAATAAACATACTATTGTACAGCCTCTGAACATGTTTTCGTCGATAAAGACAATTTTGTCCGCTGATTTGTCTTTTATTTTCTTCAGAATATTTGTTGAGCAACAGGTTCTCAGTTGGTTCGTTCCCAGAGTTTCTTGTTGCCAATTCGTTCTGGCCGGCCATTTGATCTCCAATATGAAGCCTGCGAAAGTAGCACCTGTTGATAAAAGTCTGCAACGGGCTATCGGAAGTGCTCTTCATGATGGGCGTGCCAAATTTCTGATGCATTTACAATAAGTGACTGACTTAACATGAGTGTTGAAAATCTGAAGTTCGTTTTTTATGCTGCAGACTGCAGAAGATTTTCAAACTGATTTTAGAGCGATGAATGTCTGTCTTGCCTATCCGATTCCGCCTGTAGCTGAAATAACGTCGCCTAAATGAGTGAAAGAAGTGACCTCTTTCAAATTCTATACGGATTGCCAAAAACTCATAAACAGGGTCTTTCAAATTCCTCCCATTGATAGTGATTAATACTTGTTGTTGTTGTTATTGCTTGGTTATCTTCACTACCTCTGTCTTCTCTTTGCTGACTTGAAATACTGTCTGTTCTGCTGCTTTCGCCATTTTGCTGGTTTTCCCCTGTAGACATTCCAATTTATATGAAATTAGATATAAATCACCCACGAAGTCCAAATCTTTTATAGCCATCTTATCGGTTGAATGTATTCCGCTGTCCTCACTGCCCACAGTCTTTCACATAATCCAGTCCACTACAATTAGGAATATCATTGCTGGTGATAGTAATCAACCTGTTCTTACTCGCGTCTTCACTTCAAAGGCTTCAGTGAGTTTTCTGCTGTGGATCACTTGACATTTGGGATTTCTATATAGATGTTGAAAGAGGTTGATAAAGGTTCTCTGTGCTACACTCCATATTGTTGAAGCAATTCGCAAATGACATCACAGTCAACTCTGTCAAAGGCATTTTTAAAGTCGAGGAAGTTGAGGAAGACACTTGACTGCCAGTATACGCTTTGTTCGATGATGCATGCAAACAGTTGTTATCTGATTAGTATATGATTTGCTTTTCTCAATTCTAGCTTCTTGTAGACGGAGTTCTGCACCGACTTCACCTTTAGTCTCTCCAGGATGACGTGACTTAGTATTTTGCTTGACATGGACAAGAGTATAATTCTGCGCCTTCTCTCTTAAAGGCACACACCGATTTACGATCATTTTCTCGTCCATATTAAACATAAAAACAAATCAATATTTATTGCATAATGAGATGAGAGTGTCATTCATTTTTCCAGGTCATTCAAACACACAGAATTATGCGTGAAGTGATACCTGGACACAGTTATCCTAATTTATTCAAAAAAAATTAGTCCTATATCGTCAACCCACGTTATCGTATCACAATTCGTTTCACTCACCTAAGTAAGACTATGAGAATGTATGTCAGATGTAAGGCAGTGTAACCCAGAAGTTATGGCACCATTTATGCTTTCGAGTTCAATAACCAAACTATATTACTAAGATAATTCCGTCTTACTGAAGTCACTTGAGACAATTCCATTAACTACTAACTTGGGCTTATTGATACCATAATTCAAAGGAGGAGACAAAAACTATTTCTGAACTCACTTTTATCAGGATTAACATGTTGTACATAAAACTGAAATGCACAAAATTCAGGAAAGACAGACATCATATCAGTCAAAGCACTTCCAGACAATCCATTTCAAAATAAAATGAAGACTTTTCAAATGTTAGTCTGTAAGGATTTGATTTGCTTCACGTTTGAACACAGATTTGTATCAGTTGGAGGACCGTTGAAAACTACTGGGGAGTACTGAACAGAGTCGTTTCGTCCTAGTTTGCTGAAACTCATCGGCTGTACGCACCCACCGCGGATGAACTTGAAACACATCAAATCCGTACAAACTAACTCTTGAAAATACTTCGATTAGACACAAGTTAGTGTCATCTGTCTGGTCCTTTATTTGGTGCTAACTGAATTCTGTCAGTAAAGTTCAGCTCTTTCAGTCAATAATTCAAAGTGCACCATGATGGAGATCCACCTAGCACGGTGGCCGCACCGCAAAACTTGATTGATAGAATCCAGTGTGCACCAAAGAAGGGACTAAACACTAGTCCCACTAGTTACTAATTAGTGTTCAGTCGAAACATTCCCCAGGATGTCAGCTGTAAGCCCGAATAGCTCACTGGTAACGTCTCCGTTTTCAGTACTAGATGACGTGGGTTAGAGTTTCAGAAGGGACATGAACCTCTTCAAGGTTGTAGATACGCGTTGCCAACCACCACAAAAGCCTCCTACTGACTGCTCCCAACCACCTAATATTAACTGTTGAAAATTAATCGGATGCTCGCTAGTGACTTGTTACAGGAGGAAGCTGCCTGGAGTTCTAGTGAGAGATCATTACCAGTGGGATCCAACCATACAGTTGGGAATGAGGACAAATACTCGCCACCAATACATCAGCTAGTAGTCACGCTAAAACCACGAACTGATTGAAATTAGAATCCATGGGCCATTGGGTCTGGTCACGGTGGCTGAGTGGTCTACGAACTCACACCGTAAACGAAATGTCATGGGTTCGAAAGCTGGTGGTATATGCGTACTGGTGAAGAGTTCTAAACTGGGACGAAACAGCTGTGTCCAGTACTCCTCGGTGGTTTTCAATAATTCTTTAACTGATATCACTGTTCAAACTTTGAATAACAAATGAAGACTTCTAACAAAACACTGTATTCAGCTTTTCTTGACGCGAATCATTGAACATTAGAAAGCTGTTTTTAAGATTATTACATTTTGAGAAGTAAACGCGCCTGACTTTAATTAACATTTAATCAAAAGTCATGCTGTTTATCACTGAACATTGAATTATATTTTGGCGGTTATTTTTGTGTTTTCGTTGCCGTCGTTGTTGTTGTTAGTTTTTCTAAAATTTTATTAACGACAAGTGAATAAATAAATGAAAGGACAGATGCCTTGATTCTAAGCATACTGAAACTTTGAAAAAAATAATAAATGTTAATTTTGGATAATGTTATTAACCAATAATTATTTCATTTCTATCTGCGTAGTATTTAATTAAAATGAAGAATCAATTTATTCTAGTACAAAAGTTTTCTCCCGTCTCTCCACTTACCTAACTACCCCTACCTGCCTACTTTCTTTTCTGCTGCAAATTTTCACAGAAATGAGATAATGAACTCTTTAAGAGTCCTTCCTAGTCACTTAAATAAAAGCGAGTATAAATTATCTTATTGATAAAGCGGAAAAAAAAACAGAAGAAACAACTAGGGTGTAATGAAATGAGTTTCTTAGAAATGAGTTGAAGAAGAAGGAGAAGAAGAAGGGAAAAGAAAACTAAGTGGATAGTCACATATTTTTGTTATCATTGAATATTCAGTGATGTGTACTAATAAGATTGCCCATTCATGTGAATCACAGATAAATAGAAATCGGTTGTTTGGATAGTTGATACACGTATCCAGCTGTAAAATTCCACTAAGTACTTACCCTCTAGTTTATCAATAACAGAATGAAAAACAAAAAGAAAAAACAATACCAGAAAGTTTTAATATCCTGATTAGTTGGATTGCGGCAGTCGGCAGGAAGCTTGACTGGCTGGAATTAGATTTGATGCTTACTGGAACTAGTCAGCAAGGTGTATCTACGACTACAGAGGAACACATATCAGTGTAGACATTAGAGACCTATAAGAGGTGAGACCTAGGCCCGTGTGGTGCAGAGGATGTGGATTCGAGTCCCCGCGAGGATGTCGGATTCTTTAAGGTCGCAGATACTCTCTGTTGACAAGTGCTGATAAGCCCTAAACTCCTAGGTATAGCCAGAGCTTCTTGTCAAATGTCCCCAACCATTTAATAACCAATAATAACAGTAATCCTAAAGCCAGCCTGAAACTTATATGACGCCTCTTACTTGTTAAGAGCACTTAAACCATATGTACATTTAATAAGGAACTGAATCAGTTTGGCGGACAAGCTATAAATTTCTTAAATTGTACATCACAAATTTAACATTCATACTAAGTGATAATATCAACTTCAAAATATTTTGGGGAAATATATTTGTGTAAGGTAAAAAAATTTTTTTTTTCATAAATTTCACTTACATCAAATATAACTCCCAGACAAGTAGGGAACGACACATACACTTACACTTTCTAAACATCATTCCAACATTCTTCAGTGTATCAGTGTGACAGCTGTGTTACGTGAGTGAGAAAATTGAAATGATAACTCTTGTCTACTGGGTGACTGTCTTGTCCTGGTTTGGAAGTCTTCAGTAGTACGCATCCACTGAGATCCAAACCCAGGAGTTGCGACCAGCTGAGTCCACCAAGCAGCGTAAGAAGACAGCTACTCGTTGATGAAATTGGGTGGTGGATGCGCTATATATGACGAATCGGCAGAACCGGGTTCGAATCCCGGTGGAAGGGTACTGTGAAGAGTCCCAAAGTGGGACGAAACAGCTGTCCAGTACTCCCAGGTTTTCCAGTGGTTCTCTGACTGATGTCAGCTCATGATAGAATCCTCCATGCAATCAAACAAAATCCCTACAAAACCAATACGTGAAAACTAATCTGATGCTCACTAGTGACTGGCCCTATTCAGGCAGTTAACCTGGGGTTCTAGTGGGAAGCCGTGACCAGTAGGGTACAGCAGGTTGAAGATGTGACAGAAACTCATCTAAGAAGACATTGCGAAGTGGTCGCGCTATGTCGTGAATTGGCAGAAGTTAGAATTCAAGGACCATTGGATCGGGTCCCAGTGGCTCAATGGTCTACGAGCTCGCCTTGTAACAAGAAGGTTCTGGGTTCGAATCCCGGTGGATGCGTACTGCTGACGAGTCCCAAGCTACGACGATTAGAACAGCTGTCAAGTACACCCCAGAGGTTTTCCAACAAGCTCGTGATCAAATCTTATAATTAATCAAACCTCTACGAACCAACATGTAAAAGTTCTTGTGTAATCAGTGGATTGTTAAATTTCAAATGGCATCCTAAGTTCAGCTGGATGTCTGTCAAATTAGGGTAACTGAAACTTATTTATTTTTAGCGTGAATGCAGTTCTCTTTATTCACCTTGTAAATGTCAATCTAATAATACTGAGAAAAAAACCCTACTAGTTATAACCTCGCAGTATATACAGACATTTTCAGTGACAAATGCGCTACCTATACATACTGTGGACTCTGAACCAATAAATTCAACTCAAAATTTTGTCTTCTTCAACGATGCCTGCAGTCTCCTGTTGAATCCTAATTAGATTCTACTCGATGAAAAAGATAAAATGCCATCCAGAAACTGGAGAACTGTCCTCAGCAGCACTGACTCTCTACCTGCTTCAGTCATGAGAATAGGCAACATTTCAGTACATTTCACTTTAGATGACATCTAGTGGACGTCCACAAAAGTTCACCTTCACGGAAGTGGAGGATATCTGATGCTGCATGAAGACATTAAAATAGCTTGGTAGAAGTGAACCTGTAGTCGTCTAAATGTCAAAAGTCATTTAAAAATGCACTTCATTACCAACACAGTTTAATTTTCAATTCAGTCAAGGGATGAGTTATTTACCGTCTACTGTTTCATACAAAGTGCATCGATGGCACAGTGGTAGAATGCTGGTCAACCACATAGTTCGTCTGGGGTTGGCCCCCGGCCGACGCGCTTCTTTATCTCGTTAAGCCAGTAATAAGACCGGTAAAGAGGAAAGGCTGAGCATGAGGCTAATAACTCCACCTCGTAAAAATAAACAACACTGCTACCGAACCTTCAGGGCTCTAGCTTGAAGCCTTATGTTTCACTGGGAACGTAAAGGAATAAAATAAGTTCATACCAAAGATATTAAACTTTTCTGTCTTTTTTGCTTTAAACGTGAACCTATTCACTAAATAAAACTGATTTTTATTTATCAGACAGTTAGTCGCTTGTTCTACGTTTCTAACCTCCTTCAATTAGTACCGCATGCATTTTAAAAAACCAACCGTTATACTTATGAGCTGTAATAATAATAATAGCTTTATTCTAAAGAGTACCTTTGGTACAAATATGGAATTTTCACCATGTAATACAACTAATATTCTCATTACAAAGGTAATAATTAAAACAGGGCATTTACATTTATAACAATGTTCAATAAGGATATGAATATAAAATTAAATTAGGTGAAAATATTAACAACGATGTAACAATGAGGGAAATGAGGCCGTCTACTTAGAGTTTCACATTAATTTGATAATTTCCTGCCTTACACTCCTCTCATCACACAAAATGTGTCCCGGTTAAAAAAGGTATTGAGGAGTTTTTGTACGTAGTCATCCGAGTATACAGTCTTCTATAGTTGCATCTAGTTCCACCTACCTGATGAAATGCAAGGGGAGAGTTGCGTATAGAGAAGACGCCCAGGGTCCGACAAGACGATATTCGCTAATTTCTTGGATGAGTCCAATTGTCCATCTACAACAGTGTTAACAAGTTGGTTTAGCAACATCTCCCTCGCCTTACTGACAGCTTTTAGTGCCCTTTGCAGTGTGACAAATTAGTACTCCTCGAATAATCCAAGGGAGATTAAGGCGCGGCAATAATAAAAAAGATTATCTGGAATACAAGAAATAATAAACTTAGAAAGTAGAAACTGAGTGATGCCAGATTGTTTTAACTTCTTTTACGTAGAACGTCAGCCAAAATATGTTTCTACAAACTAACACGACGTGGAAATAACAGGAAAGATCAGAGGAAATACACAATCCAAGGTATTTAACATTTAACTTAGTCTCAACTTCAGTGCTAACTATGATAGAACCTTTGATTAATACAACGTGTAGGTATCAGAATAGAATTAGGATAGAATTAAGTCTTGATTAGCTGTAGAATCAGTCGGCATGAGCAATATGTGCAAATATTCGCTTATTCCATCTAATTAAATCCACTTATAGGGGGATCTTAGGCAGAAATCTTGATAATGTGAAGAGATGTTTACTGGGATATCCATTGATATATATATATATATATATGACATACAAAGTAATACAACTGGGGGATCACAAAACTGTAAGAATCTGCTTTCCTTATAGGCTGATGGTGGCTGGCAGTGGAATCCAAGGTGTACATTTCGTCCCATTTACCATTTACAATCTGAGTTGTGTTCTACCTACTGATACTCAAACTTAGCACCCACTTTTTTGAGCTATAGAGCTGGGTTTGAGTCTCAATGGGGAGAAAATCACTCACTGAGGATTGAACGTACATCCTGTAGCTGAAAAGTCCCATATAGGAAGATATGTGCATCCTGGTGCGTCGGTGGCAGAGTGGTTATGACGCTCGCCGACCATGCACATGGTCCAGAATTTGATCCCCGGCCGACTCACTTCTTTACCTCGCCAAGCCAGAAATAAAGCTGGTAAAGAGGTAAGGTTGGGCATGAGGCTAGCAACCCCATCCTGTAAAAATAAACACTACTATAGAAACTTCAAGCCTCTAGCTTGAAGCCTTATGTTCCACTGGAAACGTGAAGGAATAAAAACAAATGTACATCCTAGATTCCATTGCTGGTCACCATTAATAAAATAAAGTCATCCTAGCCATTAGACATCGTTGAGGCGTCTATAAGCAGTAGCCAGCATAGTAACAGAGGGTGTGTATTTCTGTCCAATGAGAATTAATCAACGCGAAGAAGAAGAGAAAAAATTAACTTAAATAAATAGAAATTATTTTCGTTTTCTGTTTATTTTTATTATTATCATCATCATCGTCAGCAGCAGTAGCAGCAGCATCAAAAAATACCTGAAAAACATATGGTTAAATATCATTTTCCAGTTGACTGTCATTTAAATTCCTCATTGAAAATTAACGGCCTTGTTCACTATACCTCGTCAAGAGAAGAAAACAACAGTTGATGCATCATTTGACTGCTGTTCACATATGAGTGGAAGCAAAAGAAAAACAGACAAGACAGAGAAGCGCTTGACTGAAAGCAAGAAACACTGATACAAACAGAGATATGTAGAATGACAACAAGAAATTAATAATAAGACTGATAATTTAAAAAAATAGTCTAACTTATGGGTTGAGTTAGAATTTATCCTCCCTCTCTCTCAATCTCTCTCTCTCCGCGCCTTGTAATTTTAGTTATCCAGTAGAATGATAATTCAACTTGTGTCTACTAATAACCTAAACTGTCTCTTTTGTTACCAGACTAATGTCTCTAACATTCCATAGTCTATGACTGTCTGAAAATGCGCTGACTTGAACTGTGTAGTTTCAGTAGCAGTAGTGTTGTTCCTCTTCACGGAGTGGATTTACCAGTCTCACAGCCAACCTTCCATCTTTACCGAACTAAATACAAGCTAAGCGAAATTCATCAGTACGTTTACTGAGAACTGAACCCTACACCATGTGTGTGGTTGGTGAGCATTCTGACACACAACCACGGACTCACACGTTAATTTGAATAAAGCATGAACAACAGTGGAGGTTTGTGCAGAATATGATGATGCTACCATCAGTGTTTATTTCGTTGGCTTCTAATCATCTACGTACACCATGAAGAAATGAATTCAATTTATGTACAGATCAACTTTAGCATACTTCCAAATATGACATGATATCAGTTGACAAGGGAGACCCCAAGCTCGATGAACAGTGCTAAGAAATAACACTTGTGCATCATATACTATTACAGTTCAATTTTAAATGTTTGGATATCATGACAAAACACTTAGATAATAAAGACAGGAAGGGGATAAGATGATGAATCACTAATAAGCTGAGTGACAAAGTAGTGAGTTCAACTCAAATCATGGAAATAAAAGACAATCAAAGTTATATTTTAGTGAAGGGGTGGGGTCAAGCAAAAACTGATAAGTGCTTCCTTCTGAACAGATAAATCCGATTTCAGGCGTTTGATAATGACTACTCCTGCAAAATTTGGGATAATTAAACTTTTTTGTTCAGTGATAATTTCAAAGGATTCCATGTTGTCTACCTGATGACCAGCATCAACGAGATTTCCGATAATGACACTACTGTTCCTTTGAAAAGTGCGCTTTTGGCTAGATGCTCAGAAAATAGAAGGTGCGCCCTTCTTTCTGTTCTCCCAATGTAATTGTACCGTCAACAATAAAAATACAGTGAAACTGTTTTACTTCATTAGGAGAGAAATAAACAACCTTGCAAAATAATATAAGTTCTACGGTGTCGTTAAGCGTATTTCATTGACTCCACAAATTAAAATAGTCCAAAGAATTCAGTAGTTCTACCAACCGGTATTATCCTTTCCACCGTGTTTGTGCGAGAAGCTCAATACTAATTCAGTATTCGATAACTACTAAGAAATAGTGACAGCTGCATTTCAACTCACAGTTTGTGATTAGTAGGAGTATTCTCAAGCTTCAGTAGATGCTTCCCTTGAACAGCATTAAATGAAGGAATTTCTTTATTTACATGTTTTTGAAGACATTCTGCATAATGAAATTCTCGTTCTTCGAATAACTTTCAAACAGTGTCAAGTGCTGCTTTAGGTATAACACATTTTCTTAGAAATTCGTTGATGCTCTTTATATCTGCACGATGAAATGCTTGACACTGGTAAAAGAAAAAACCTGTGGAGGAAATCAACGAATACAACAGAAAGTGCTAAACTACATAAATCTCATACAAGTTTCTAAGTAAAACTGAAGTCTCGTCAGTACGAAAACATTTGAATATTATATATAATTCCCACGTGATTTAACCAAGACCACTTGACAGTTAAAAGGGTTCAGCCGTGTTCTCCAGGTGTATGTTAAGCTAGGCCAGGCGGAATAAAAAATCACCTTTCTCAGAGTTCATGCAGAGTAAATTTTTGAAGCGACAAGAAGAAATTTTCAAATATGTGTCCCGAGAATTTTAAATTTAAAAATTCTGTAATACAAAAAAAGGTATATCAGGTAAAAAAACTAACAAAAAATAGGAAAGTAAATTGGATGATTTAGTACTCAATTCACCTGCTCTTGTGGAGCTAGGTATTTAGGCCATACTCACAGTTTGCTATCAAAACGTATCGTCAAACACTCATGCACAGTCGTCGTTTCATAAAGGGGGAAAACACCTAACCGACCAAGATCTATCCCCAAACACTTGATTGAATCTGGACACCAGGATAAACCACAAAACCAACTTCACAGTCATCTACAGAATACACACGAATCTTCCAAAAACAACAAGAAACAAACTTCCTCAAACCGCAGAAGCAATCGTAATTCACCTGTCAAATCCCTAATCTCTGCATACAGAAGAGCTTTGTTCACTCACTAAATCTGCAATCGACCTGATTCATCCTAACATTAAATACGTATGATTTTGTGTTTTTGTTTCTTTATTGTATTATTTCTTTCCCTCAACCCCCATCCCCAATAAATTCCCACGCCTTATTACCAACCAGTCTTGTTAACTTAACTCTCATCCAGTTTCAGTAGAATTCTACTCTATTACATCAATTGTATTACATCATTCGACTTGCTAATTTAATTGAGTTCTAGTTTTTACCCTCCCTATTCACGCTTTCTACATTGTGTAATTTGTTATCTGAAATTTACGACTGTAATGAGATATCTTTGCAAATATTCGTTTTGTTGGTAAGATAATTTGCAATACACATATGTGATTGTACAGATTGAGAGTAATATCCCTAAAAACACCAACTCTTATCTGAACTCCTCTTCTTCTATATGACTCATCGGGAACTTTTGAGTTGCTTCCTCGAAGCCGACTTATGCGTTCTAAATTAAACGCCACTACTGAAACTGTAAAGCCTAAGCTTGAAGCCCAGTGTTCCACTTGGAACTCAGGAGATCAGAATAAAAAGGAACTGTCTAAGAACAAAAGGTATTCGAGCAGTTATTCGACGGCTAGTGCTTGCTAATTGAATAAAAGATGAAATCGGTGAAATAATCAAGATGAAACTCAATACCAGTCCCCAACATGCAGTCCCTCCAGACATCTATTCTTGGTGTTGAAACCTCTTCAAAAACACACTCAGCATATCAGTGAGGCCTACCTTGATTTGGAATTTACGAATAAAACAATGAATAGAGGGGGAAGACTTTATGCTTAGTTACGATAATAACTCACTGTATACTAACTTTTTTTTTGTGCAAACTCTGGCCATTTCAGTGTGCATTTATAGATGTAACTGTTCGCGTGGGGACGGTTACATAGGTAGAAAGACTCGGCAATCCCGCCATGACCTTCTAGAGCATTGTCCAACATGGTTAAGTAAAGGAGTTGTAAAGTCAACCAGAAGTTCCATTCTGGTACACTCAGTGGAAATGGAGCACAAGATTGACAGAAATTCAGCTTGTACAATTCTATACAAGGTACCACCTCAACTCCCTGGATTGGTACATCTTCGGTTGCTAAGCCTAAGTAGCTAAGACAGTCGTCATGAAGATTTTTCAACCCAGTCTCTGTGTTCGGAAAACGTTTGTTCAATCTCTCTTCGTTCTTTGGCCTTCTCCCCCGACCTAAAATAATTATCTCTCCCAGAAACACCTGATAACTGTACATATAATCTTATTACTTTTGTTTGTACTGCTAACTGCATTATCAATATCATGCTGTTCTGTAGTTGCACATTTTAATCTCGGTTTCACTATGTGACAATAGTTATTTCCCTCCTCTACCCCTATTGGTTAGCATACACATTCTACCTATACACTCATCATTACCTAGATTAAATAAGCACTTGAATGAATTTATCCTCATTATTATTATTACTATTATTATTATGATCCTATATATCTTATTAATCACATTAATTCAAATCCTTATGACTAATATTTCACCATCAAATTCTCCATCCAGTCAAACAAAATCCCTACAGAACCAATACTTGAACATTATCTAAATGTAAAGCCTGGTGAGAATTTACTGAAAATGCCTATTTGCTTAAGTCGTGTTCTGTAATAATCATCATCATACGAATATTTAAATTACTGAACTCTTGATGTCATTTTCAGTTAACTGGAATCAGGCATAACCTTATGATCGAAGATGTCCGTTGAATACCAAATGAGGTAATTCAGGCAAGAGCATTATAACGACTGAATTCAACCACCTAGCATAAACTGGCATGTATCAGAAACAGCTATGTGAGGAATGTAATAAATAATCTTGTAAAGCAGAGAAAGTTCACAACTAGTCAATTAAGTGATGAATTTTTCAAGCGTTGATCTACAGGGATTTGGTTGCTTTCAGTTGTGATCACGAATCAACTTCAGTTAGAAAAACAACTGGAAATCATGGAGTATTGGACAACTGTTTCGTCCTAGCTCGAGACTACTCATCAGTGAGCAACCAATAACCTCATCAGGAGTCGAACCTAGTACCTTCAGATCACAAGGCAAACTCGTAAACCATTCAGTTGCTGAGACGTAATTCAGAGGCCCACTAATTCTACCATCTACCGATTCGCTATATAGTGCAACCGGAAGTCAGTGTCATTGATGAGTATCTGTCCTCCTGCCCAACTTGTTGGACCCCGGCTGACGATAACTTCCCACTAGAAATTCAGGTAACTTCATGAAGATATAGACGAAGTCCTTTCAAACGGCTTGGTCTTACTTTACATATGACACTAAATAAAGTCTTTGGTGACACCATTTGGACAGAAGTAACAATATGCTCTAGAATTGAGGAAATGATTGTTCTACTTTCGACAACCATTTTGGTAGGTGTTCTTCAGCAAGTCTGGACAGTGTCCTGTTGATACAGCCAATGCACTTCACTCCATAGAAGGAATTCAACCGATACATATACATTTTGGTGAACGAAACCAAACGGAGATGAGATGAAGCATCGAAAAGCAGCAAAGAACTTACTTCCAATTGCTATTCACAGACAACTTCACAAGTCTTCACTAATTATATTCCATTTTGAACTTCAGGTTACCAATTAGTTGTTTCTTCAGTGAGCTCTCAGATTTCGCCCAGCATTGCTCTCTCTCTCTCTCTCTTAGAATTCTTATCAATGAGGAAGGTTAATTATTAATTCTTAGTTGGAGTGTTTCTGAAGAACTCCGATCCCAATGCTCAACGTAACAGCTTCTTTTCACAAGGGAAGCGATAATATTCTTCATATTTTTTTTAAAAATTAATCATCACACCAATATCTCAATCCTCTAAATTTAAAACAAAAACGTTAGCATTTACGTGACGACTGGATATCGAAAGTAAATAGTTAGGAAGGGGTTATTGAAGGGTTAGCAAGGGATTCACTAAATTTCTCAGCGATATCATTCCCAAGCTATACAATTAAATATGCGTATAGTAGATTATCTTAGCAGCCAAAGTATATTTCGAAAGATGCGAGTTAATATCATAACTTAGCATAAAGTCTTCCCCCCCCCCCCTATTCATTGTTTTATTCGTAAATTCCAAATCAAGGTAGGCCTCACTGATATGCTGAGTGTGTTTTTGAAGAGGTTTCAACACCAAGAATAGATGTCTGGAGGGACTGCATGTTGGGGACTGATATTGAGTTTCATCTTGCTTATTTCACCGATTTCATTTTTCATTCAATTAGCAAGCATTATCCATCGAATAACTGCTCGAATACCTTTTGTTCTTAGACAGTTCCTTTTTATTCTGATCCCCTGAGTTCCAAGTGGAACACTGGGCTTCAAGCTTAGGCTTTACAGTTTCAGTAGTGGCGGTTAATTTACAGCGCATAAGTCGGCTTCGAGGAAGCAACTCAAAAGTTCCCGATGAGTCATATAGAAGAAGAGGAGTTCAGATAAGAGTTGGTGTTTTTAGGGATATTACTCTCAATCTGTACAATCACATATGTGTATTGCAAATTATCTTAGCAACAAAACGAATATTTGCAAAGATATCTCATTACAGTCGTAAATTTCAGATAACAAATTACTCAATGTAGAAAGCGTGAATAGGGAGGGTAAAAACTAGAACTCAATTAAATTAGCAAGGTGAATGATGTAATACAATTGATGTAATAGAGTAGAATTCTACTGAAACTGGATGAGCGTTAAGTTAACAAGACTGTTTGGTAATAAGGCTTGGGAATTTATTGGGGATGTGGGTTGAGGGAAAGAAATAATAAAATAAAGAATCAAAAAACACAAAATAATGCGTATTTGATGTTAGGATGAATCAGGTCGATTGCAGATTTAGTGAGTGAACAAAGCTCTTCTGTATGCAGAGATTAGGGATTTGACAGGTGAATTGCGATTTCTTCTGCGGTTTGAGGAAGTTTGTTTCTTGCTGTTTTTGGAAGATTCGCGTGTATTCTGTAGATGACTGTGAAGTTGGTTTTGTGGTTTATCCTGGTGTCCAGATTCGATCAGGTTCCTTTATAAAACCATGAGTGTAATTGTTTGATGATACGTTTGGATAGCAGAGTGGGAGTATGGCTGACACTCCAACTCCGCGCGATCAAGTGAATTGATAAATACACTCTGATAAGGTCAACAATCGTAGCTTATCCTTCACCTTCATGGGGGTTGCTGGTTTCGTGGAGAAACTCGTGAAGAAAGCTTTATTTAGTAAGGTGGGCGCTTGGTTTCTCAGTATTTCTCCACTGAGTCATAGATTCAAGAAAAGAGGTCTCTTAAAAGCAGAAAATATGGGTTGTTTTGCTGGTTTAGACTTCACGGGTTTCGTGATGAATCATTCTGCGTAGTCATCCTCAATAAGAATTCCTTTGAGATTGTTCAGCTCCTCTACCACTGTGTCAGGGCTGCAAATGCTGCAAACTCTTTAGCTCAATGAGTGGACCAGGTTTCCTTTTGTATATAGTGGCACTCAAGTATTAGAGTTAGTAAGTTGTCCATTCGATGTCGTTTTTCTGTATATGGGTCTTTTTAACGCTGTATCTTGTTGATTTCTTTTTAGTTGAATGTCCAGAAAAGATATTTTTCAGTCGAACACCTTTGTTAATCTGAGCTGGATTGCAGGGTGGCACTTGTTGAAGAAATCCGGGATATCTTCATTAGGGTTTTGATGAAAATATATGTAAAATATTGACTCAGCTATTGACAGCCTAAGTAAGTCATTAGCCTGACGAAAGGGAGTAGGGGAGAAAATCTTCACTAGTAAGAATGGAACATGAATTCTATCAGTTGGTTGTGATGTTGAACTCTAGCTATCCAACATTAACACCCCCTTCATTGCATCTCTTGTCAAATACGGCACAATCAAGCCAAAATAGTGCGTTGAATTTTCTATTGTAGTTTGAATGGTTTTGTAGAGTGCAGCCACTAGCCCCACTCCCAGTCTTCTGCACTCAGCTATAAAAACAAGATTTTGGAATTCAACACTAAGTGCGTCGGTGGCACAGTGGTTAGGACTCTCGCTGACCATGCACATGGTCCGGGGTTCGATCCCCTGCCGGCGCACACCCGATATCTATGGTCGGCCTGAATTTGGGCTACCGATATCCATGCTGAAAATTCCACACTTGTACTGAAAATACGGTGTGGAATCAAGCTGTAAATCAAAATAATAAGAAAAATTTTTAAAAATAAATCAGAAAATTGCACTGTGTGTAACGAAAATGGTTTCAAACAAGTTACAGACTTTTATCAACAGATACCTTCGCTGGCTTCATGCTGAAGATCAAATGGCCGGTGGGGAGAATTAGCAACAAGAAACACTGGTAACAAACCAGCCAAGAACCGATTGCTCCATAGATATGTAGGAGAAAATGGAGATGGATCGGACATACGTTGATGAAGCCATCGAGTGATATCGAGCGCCAGGCTATCACTCGAGTAGTAGCCCAGTGGGAATCGACGAGTGGGTCGTCGGTGCGAGGGTGACATGAAGGAGATCGTGAGAGGAGGAGATGAGAGATAACAACCAAGCCAAAATAGAAAAACGGTGGTTTTCGGGACAACAGTAGCACTTGGAACTGCTAAACAGGTCTTATTTCTAAGGCAAAAGCAGTTATTATAGCCTGAAAATATTAGGAAAGGCGAAGGGAAAAACAATAAGCAATTCCATGTATTTAATGAGATCTCATAAACAACAAAGCAAGGAAATATTTTCCAATAGTTTTCAAAATAAATAAATCATTATTTACTTTATTTTATAAATTATGATAAATAATGACATAAATTATATTTTCTTTTTTCTTTCTGCAAAATTAAAAAATATTTAGTCAGTAAACATAAGCATAAAACAATAAAAAAAAAGAAACAGAGTGAATTATTGTATTGATTTATCCACCATTTTGTGTGGATTCAAATAAACAAAAATGCCTGTAGAGCGGAAAATTAAAAAAATACAAGCAAAACTTCAAGTGGTCATCACCCCCAAAGTCTTATTATATACTGACTACTGCAATGAACAGCCACTTGTTTATTTGTTTGTTTTGTTTGTGACAGCATTTCCTCGTAAAACATCCCAATGAGAAAATTAGGAAAATCAACGTTATGTCAAACCAATTTGATTTCAGTGTGTGACTCTACTCTTCTTCTTCTCGTTGTTGTTGTTGTTGAACTTGAACTTGAACAGTGAACAAACTAATTCAAAACAACCTTTTCATTGAAGGCAGACGACATCATTTCATGATAATGTTTTGTTATGAGCAAATGTCAAACGGATGGAAAAAACCGAGGTACTTCTGGCTATTCGTGGTATTTAAAACCTTGGTATATTATTAAGGCATACAGACTACCTGCCATTACACCTATTTCAGTCAGACGATGGCTTTCCACCCATAATACTGTCTGACTGTATGTAACATTGCATCAAGACCAGACAGAGTTTGAAAGTCATTAACCGTTTCATTGTTATCTATCAATAGAATGGTAGACAAATCATCATTTGTTCTACCCCGCCCTAATAATACAAACACAAAGCTTGATTAAATTCTTTTATATATAATTTATCGAACCTTGGAGAAAGTAAATGAAATTATTTAATTAAAAGTGAAATGAAAGTCAATTAGAAATGATTGGGGAAAGGAAAACCAGAAAAGGCGCGAAAAAAAAGTGAATTCAAATTTCCGATTTAATAAGTGAATATAATCAGTTTCGTAATATCAGTGAGAATAAAAATTGAATAAAGTGACCATCTGTAGCTATATAGAATCAATATAGTGATGCACGAACGGTCCTATAAACAACCTGGAGCGGCTGGGGCTCGGTAGGATTTCAATCTTCCTCTTGAAATCTTCTCATATGGCCATGAGCTCATAGTCTCTGACAGTTTGGTCTTACTCACTGCCTTCTTGCGGTGTGAGTATTCTTCACAAAGTGAAAGGACAAAGGTAAACCTCTGTCGCTCACAATCACACCAAACCTACCCTGTTCATGGGCTGCAGGTTTCGAATTAGTCGAATGGTATATTGACTTGTTTTGTTCACTGGAAACCAAGGAGAATTAGCTCCTCATATTGCTCCACCCTCTTCTGGATCAGAATTAAAATCAAAAGGTTCCTGCGGATGGTGTTTCCTTAAGACAGACACCAGCTTCGGTCCGAGCGTCTCTACAATATCCCAGCCATTGCATAAACTACGAGATTTTGTGTAGTGTATTTCGTTTGTTTTCAATTATAATAATATAGGGATACACAACACCGAATTCCATCAGTAAATGGATTACTAGACACCATCGCAGTCGACCTCAGTTATTTAGTGTCATAAACTGATAATGCTTTTTGCTGCGTATCGAAATTGCCTGAGTGATAACAGTTACCCCCAGAAGTCCATCGAAAAACATGGAAAAAGTAATATTGAAAAGTGAACTGCAACACAGTAGACAAAAAGTCTCTTCTTCTACATTTTGACCCCAATGCTGATGATACTGCTAGTGGAATGAGATATAGAATGACAACTGTCCTGAAAAGAATATATCCGGCTGCCAAGCTTGTATGTGTTTACCCAACAACCAATTGTCTAAAACAGCCGAAAGTGGACAAACTCCCACCTCATCTTACCTCCAAATGAGCCTACCAGATTACATGTACATGCCAAAACGCATACATTGGAAGAACAGAGAGAAGGGTTATTGTCCACATTTCTCAACATATACCAAAGAACCTTAGACTAAAGGACTCTCAGGCATCAAACAGTGCAATTGCTCGCCATCTTTTGGGCACACGTCATATTGTGGACAATCTGAAGGTGTTCAAAATAATCAATATGTGAAAGAAACTTAGCCTGCCAAGTTTTGCTGAGACAATCGTCATCAAACGATTAAAGCCAAAAGTATGTATGCAGAAAGAGACAGTAGTGAATCCAACACTGTCCTGATGATAACACAGTATATAAACTTTACTACTCAATCTGTCCTGTTTAGAAAATTTTATTGTTTCATCTAAACATGCCTAACCCTAGCCCCTTCCTTGTTTTGCTGTTTATAAGAACATATTTTCTGTAGTGACGTAACCTATTGTATTATTATACTCTTTCTAGGTGAACTTTGTTTCTAACCACACAAAATTTGTTGAACTCTGTTCTTTTGTTTCTAAGCATAGTCATCTAGTTTTCCAATAAATAGTTAATCCTTTTCACTCTTAATTATTTAAAAACTTACGTCATTCCTGACTAATGTTAGTCTTAATTTCTAGCAATTACTCCTTGTCATTGGAAAAAAATTTATGTTCAAATCTTTAATGTAATTTATGTTTCAATTGTATTGTTCATGATGTAGCTGGTTGAGAAGAATCTTTGAAATAATAAATTGAATGAGCTCTTATCGTGGTGGTACATTTGCATTCTTGCCTCATATATATATATATATACATATATATATATATATGATGTTAACTGACAACAGAGATCAGAGGCTATTTGTCAGTTAGTAACAGAATAAGTCAAAGTATATGAGTAGTGAAAGACTGAATAATTTAAGTGTTGGTTTGTAGGGATTTGGTTAATTGGTTGCAGGATTTCATCATGAGCTGACATCAGTTAGAGAACCATTGGAAAACCTACAGGGAGTACTAGACAGCTGTTTCGTCCTAGTTTGGGACTCTTCATCAGTACGCACCCACTGGGATTCGAACCCAGGACTTTATGGTTGCAAGGAGAGCTCGTATACCATTAAGCCACTGGGAGCCGATCCAGTGGCTCATGAATTCTAACTTCTGCCAATTCACAACATAGCGCGACTCCTAGCCAATGTCTTCGGCGAGTATTTGTCCTCACACCCGACCTGCTGCATCCTACTGGTCACGACTTCTCACTAGAACCCCAGGTAACTACCTACCTGAATAGGGAAAGTCGCTAGTGAATAATCTTACGTAACTGGGAGGGTTGACAACTAATCATTTGAAAATAACTGATAGAAAACAAGATAATAAAGGATTGAAAATAGTTTAAAACAATAAAATTAAAAAGGAACGCATAGATTTTATTAAACAACAATTTAGGAAAACAAAATTTGATATTAAGGCTACGGTAGTAAAGCACAAAAGGCTGGATGGGTATAACGCTTCTGAACATAAAATTTCAGGCTTTTCTTTATTGATCGCTAAAGCTTCGGTTGCATGAAGATGATGTAGGCGAAATCCTTTTGAACGGCTTTTTTGTACTATACATATATTTAAATATGACTATGATGAAGTCTCGGATACTGAGGACAGTTACTTTACTTTCTATATCATATAGCAGAATATATTCTGTCATCGATCCAAAGATCTGTACCTAAGAGTGATTCTTTACCTCCTTCAGAATAAAAACCTACGGCGTCTTAAAACGAGCGACTTCGTCACCTGCTGACCACGCTTATAGACACTTAGTGTTCTCCAACATTTATATCACTACCACCTGTCAACCTTTTATGTGGAAAAGGGTTGATTGTCAAAGTTTATTAGACTACACGTCCATCTCTATATTCCGGAAAGCAGACTGTTCACGTGAATTATTGTAATCCTCCTCCAGTAAGATGACAAGTGGTCATTGATAATAAAGGATCCCAGTAGCTGAATGGTCTACGCGCTCGCCTTGTAACTGGAAGATCTTGGGTTCCAACCCTAGTGGTGGAAGCGTACTGTCGAAAAGTTACAAACTAGGGGGAAGAAACAGTTGTTCAGCACTTTCAGATGGTTCTCTAACTGACGTCAGCTTTTAGATCGGACCTGCAACCAATCAAATCTCAAAAAAAAAACAATTGGAAACTGGAAATAATATTCCACTGAATCCACTTCCCCCCCCCCTTCTGTTTATCGTTTGAAAAACATACTGCAGAAAGTTTAATTACCGACTAAAAAATATATCAGAGGACAGATTTTCACTTCTTTTATGAAGAATTTTCGTTTCAGAATGACATTGAATGGTTGGAGAAGAAAAGCCAAACAACATTTCAAAAATAAAGTTGACAACAAGCATAAACCAGAAGTTGGCCGACATGCTAACCAACAATTGTCAGAAATACAAAGTCATTTATCGATATTACATTAAGAGACAAGATGGTGACCAGTGTTGAAAGTCACTCAACTAAACTATTTTAATGAATAATATCAGATTTTATTATGACAGAATAATAGATCTTTTCTGATGGTGTCAGTTTCAAAGTTGTAGCAAGTCATGGTCACTTAGTGTCGTTTAATATCCCCTGTCAAAAGTGAATACACTTTCATTACTGTGACAAAACAAAGAATTCAAAGAACAGAGAATAGGGGATACTAGTAAACAGATTTTTATTCGCTTCTTAATGAAGGATTTGCCAAACAGTATAAGCATAGAGTGTGAGGACACTGTGTACACAAAAAGTTTACGTCTCAAGGGAACAATTGCTTTGAACAGTGCTCTTGCCAGACATTAATCTTGTTGATACGGGTCATGAGGTGGAAATAGTGAAATCCTTCAAGATTATTAATAGACAGTATAGCTCAACTCTCCTCAAATTTGCTGAAGCAGTCACTACCAGACGTTTAAAACTTGATTTATGTGTTCAGAAAAATTCACTTATTAGTCTAATCTCTTCGTCCTAACTGACTATATAATATTTTGCTTCTTTCCCTGCTCCACCTTCGATTGCGTTGATGCTTTTCAATTCTTTTTTTGTTTCTATGACTTGAGTTAAACTCATCACACTACTACTCATCATCAACTCCTCTCCTCTTGTTGTCTCGACCGTGCAACTCAATTTTCAATGTGTATCCAGCCATTAATTTTGCATGTTGGTATTTTGTTTGAACCTCCAACTCCTCCTTCATAAATTGTTTAAGTGGAATTTCTGAACATTGTTTATCAACCTGTGTGTCTCTGTTAGGAAAAATCATGTTGGGCCATTGCAAGTATAAAAAAATTCCATGTACATTTACACAATCAACTTTTAGGTTGTGAGCAGATGAGGAGAATTTGACGACGAAATAAGTGACGGCCTCATATCATATTGTACACAAACATTTAGTCTTGCTTTGTTTAAATTCATAAAGGGAAGGTACTTCAATAAAGTTGAAAAAATCATGGACAGATATCGGAACACAGCAGTATGCTTCTACCGTCAACAAACTCCGCGTTATGTGAGATGTTTGATATTAACAGCATTTCTGAACTAGTAATAATAACACGGTAGATCTGTGACACAGAATTATGTTGGAAATTTAGAAATATCCAAACCACACCTGGCAGCTATATCCGTTAACATCGTGTTACGGTAAGTCTTCACAGTCGATTTTGTGAATTACGCTTGTCTAATGCATAGTCCTTTTCATAACGGATCTTTCAGCTTGCACAGTGGATTTTGTGCTGACTTCATTGGTTTATCAGTCGCTTCAGCGTAAAATTGGGGAATTAATCAGTTGATAACTCCTGAAATGCTCTAGATGGAGGGTAATCCTCCTGTCGAACTGAATTCTCTTTTAATTGCCGATAAACACTTCTTAATGAAGTTCTTAGAAAAATTAGTAGCACTCAACACGTTGTGCAAGTAGTTTTCGTTAAATTTTGATAGTGTTTGGCTCTCGAAATATGCCCTGAGCATGTTGTCTAGTATGACAGTGAAAGCTTCGCAAATAAACCATCAAGTTCAGATAACACAACAACATTGAAAACATCCACCACCTGAGCTGAAAATCTTCTCTATTATATCTGGGTTTAGGTCAATTCAAGGGGACAGTCAAGTCACTTCGAATATGTAATCATTCTTTAGTCGTTGTGTACCCTCACTTCCTTTAATTTATCCACATACGCTGTTCATGAGCTGAATGGATGTTTACTGTCGTTGACGAGGTGATCCAGCAGTTTGGTGTAATTATTCAGCTTTAATTATGTTGCACAAATTCTTCTGGGATGCTGTGCAGTTGTCTGATTGATATTTTGCCTTATAACTGGCCAACACTCCTGTCATCATTCAGCTCTTGTACGTTTTTGACAAAAATTTCCCTTTCTTTAAAGACATCTTGAACAAGAAGAACATGAAAGGAAAGCAGTGGCCATCTACGTAGACGTGGAAGCTGATAGTCAAGCGAAGGAATGTGAAGTAGATGAGCCAATACAGATATAAGCAACGACAGGAGAACCTGAGGATAATCTGCAGCACACAGTTAACAAAAGTATGAAAAGAAGTGGTAGAAAAGACAGAGGACGCTTCCACAACACAATGACAATTGAAAAAGAACAGTCTACAGATAAGACAGATCTCAGAACGCCACATCAAACAGCCGGATCGCTGTCCCGAGAGAGGTCAACACAGATGAAGTCACTGAAAGATAATCAAGGAAACCCAATTACATAAAGAGGTGGAACAAGAAAAACACTGGATCGACTACTTAAAAAACTCTTGGATCGAGCACCACTTGCAAGTCGTCCATAAATTCCGCCATCACAAACAACAGTGAAACTATCAGTGGTCACTTACGCTTCGATAAAAACAGAAGTCTTGAAGGCAACAGAGGCTGAAAAGGCAGTAGGACTGGATAGAATCCCCGAGAAGCACTTAAAACGAACCCAGAGACCTCAGCAAATGGTCACGCCACTATTGAAAAAGTTGTACAATGAAGGAGGAAAACTACCTGCCGATTGGAAGAAAGGCTAGTTTATCAAACTATCAAAGAAGGGGGACTTAGGCCTCTGCAAAACCTGGCGCAGAATCATGCTAATCTCCACACCACGTGAAATACTAAGTCGCATCATCTTGGAGAGGATAAGAGATGCACTGGATCTAGAACTCAATCAGGAAGAAGCTAGATTCAGGAAAAGCAAATTATGTACGGATCAAATCGTGACGCTACGCATCATCATCAAACAGAGCATAGGATGGCAGTGAGACCTCTACCTCAATTTCATCGACTTTGAAAAGGCTTTCGACATCATCGATCGTGAGCTAATTTGGCAATAGCTTCAATATTACGGAATGCACTAACACAAGCATTTGTACACCTTATTCAAGAGCTACAGGATGATACCAAATGACAAACAGTTCAAGAGAGAAATTTCAACGATGATCATTCTGAGTGTGGTGGAATTTGTTGAGTGACAGACCATGAGAAGCGAGAAGATGGGCGTGCGTCAGACCAATCAAAAGAACCTAGAAAAATTAGATTTGTCGGATGATTTATGCCGCATATAGTAGAAGAGATAGAGAGAACAGGACTTCACGTGATCACAGATGAGACAGAGGTGAAGATACTCAACTAACAACGAATCACGATGGTTGGGAAGAATCTAAGTGAAGTTGTCTGTTTCACATCCACAAATTTTAAGACAGTTCTTCTGTGTGGATCAAAAACATGGCATACCTATCACTAACAGCATTTCCAGCAGACCACTGCAGACTTTGATCAACAGCTGCTACCTTCACAGGCTCCATTTTGGAGAACAAATAGCTGACTGTAAAGGACTAGGAACAAGAAACTCTGGGAACGAACCAACCAAGAACCTATTGCTCAACAAATATGTCGAAGAAATAGAGATGGGTCTGACACACACTGAAGAGACTCTTGATTGACACTGCGCGCTAGGCCATCTCCTGAGTGGAAGACAAATGGGAAACGGCTAGTTGGACATGGGTCTGAGAGTGACATGGAGGAGAACATGTGAGGATAGGTGAAAACTTATGGGCAATCTTGGAACCAGCTAAGGACGACTCCGGAGAACAGGAGAAAATAGAGGTGTACTGTTGAAGTCCTGTGTCCTGCTAGGAACCCAAGGGAATGCTAATATACCATGTAATGTTTTTGAGTATATTAGATGCAATATTGTACCAGATGCCGGGAATTCTATGCTACTTCAACGACTCAGTTTTTCACAGCAATCATATCACTAACTATATTCCTAATATTTTTATTTACAAAGTTAACTTTCATTTGGCACAACAGAAGCAACAAGTGTGCATTAAAATCTTGCCATGTTTATGTCAGAAATATAACTTTTTCGATTTTTTTATTATAACTTGATTCCACACCGTATTTTTGGTACAAGCATGGAATTTTCAGCCCTTGATATCGGTAGCCCAATTTGGCAAGCAGACCATTGATATCGGGTGTGCGTCGGCAGGGGATCGAACCCCGGATTATATGCATGGCCGGCAAGAGTCCTCACCACTGTGCCACCGACGCACTTACCTATGTGAATACTGAAGTTGGTCAAGTGATAATAGAAAAGGATTGTCACTGATCGTTGAACAGAACTTATTGATACAACACACCTCATATATACACAAACTGAACTATATGCAAACATTTGTGTCCATTGATTTTATTCTTAGATCAAGTTATAAGACCGAATTCATGTGACATTAAGACTTAAATTAGGAGGATTAATAGTGTTTATTATGTGAAGAAATGAATACTTATCTCAATAAATTTACTTTCTGATGATATTAGGTGGTTGGAGGCAGTCGGCAGGAAGCCCTCCACCTAAGTTTCGTGCTAGTTGGCACACGTCAGGAAGGCGCATCTGCAAACTTGAAGGAACTCATATCCTTTCTGAGATTCGAACCCGCATCACCCAGAACTGCAGCCAGTGACGTTATCGCTGGACACTTTAAGCCCACGACTGATCGCCTGTAGGACTGTATTGGATTCTTTGATTGGACACTGGTAACTAGTATGATGTGTCTAGTGACGAGTGCCAACTAGCACGAAATCTAGGTCCAAGGCTTCCTGCCAATTGCCTCCAGCCATCTAATATCATCAAATCAGTGTGCACCTGCCTAGAATGGTCGCCATATTGCAAACCTGACTGGTAGAATTCAGTCTGCATCAAAGAAAGAACTAGAGACATCACACTAGTTACTAGTGTCCAATCAAATTTAATTTCTTTTTAATTATTTTTTATTTTTTTTAAATTTTGATTTACAGCTTGATTCCACACCGTATTTTCAGTACAAGTGTGGAATTTTCAGCATGGATATCGGTAGCCCAAATTCAGGCCGACCATAGATATCGGGTGTGCGCCGGCAGGGGGTCGAACCCCGGCCCATGTGCATGGTCGGCGAGAGTCCTAACCACTGTGCCACCGACTCAAGATTATCTAACATCTAAAACAGTTGTAGTTTTATACACAGATTTAACTGTAAATGATTAACGGCTAGAGTTAAAATGAACACCTTCCACTTGGAAAGATCCAGGCCAGTGTTCAGTCAACTGAGTTCGTAGACTATATTGTAGATATGTGCTGAAAACTCCACACTGTACCACTAGTACTGTTTCTGGAATAAAGCAAATTATTATTATTATTGCAGTTGATGTAGAATTACATTCTACTTCACTTGTTCAGAATTCATCAGAACACTACACGAGCTTCTTGAAGGCCATTGATCCGAACCACATAATAACAATAGACTTCTCCATTAAAAGTATTCGTTTTTATGAATTAGAACAAAGTAAGAACAACGGTTTGTGCAGAATAAGATGATGGTACCATCACTGTTTATTTCGTTGGCTTCTTATCAGCCAGTACACCCCCTGAAGAAATGAATTCAACTTATGTACAGAACAACTTAAACATACTTGCAAATGTTACGTAGTGTCAGTTGACAGGAAGCTTCAGACTTATTAAACAATGCTCAGAAATTACACTTATATAAATTATGTACAAAAAATTCAAGTTTTAACAAAAAAAGGAGGCTTCGATACAATGACAAAAGAGTTACGTAATAAAGATGAGAAGTAAATAAGTGTCGTGAGAACATGTGCCAAAGAGCCTATATCTCAAGAGAATAAACTCTTTCAAATTTGCCCGTGACAGGTCTCTCGACGATAAGGGTCATGAGGTGAACATCACGCAATCTTTTAAAATTATCAATAGTCGAAAAAGTTCAATTCTACTCAGGTTTACTGAAGCAATAGCTATCCAACGCCTGAAACCGGATTTATGTGCCAGTCTTTCTTTATTAATATTTCCCCACCTTCGTAATATCATGCATTCACTCTCTGTTATTTGATTACGCAATCTTTGGCTTTAGTTTCTTCACCTTCGCTATAATAAAACGCCGACTGCCTCTTATTTCCACAACTTGAGTTGAATTTACCACACTATTACTCAACTTATTAGTTACTAAGCATCTTATTCATCTGTTGTCTTCATTACGTAATTCCCTTGCCATCGTTTCCAAGCCTTTATTTATTGTGTTTAAACTACCTATGTACAGGTTACATAAGTGTATTTTCTGAGCATTGTTCATTAAATTTGGAGTTCTTCCTGTCAACTGACATCATTTCACATTTTCAAGTAGGTTAAAATCTCTCTGTAAGCCTAATTAATTTCTTTAGGCTCTAGTATGCAACTGATGAGAAGTCGACGAAATAAGCAATGATGATGATAGTGCCATCTGATTCTGCACAAACTCCTTGTTCTTTCTTTGTTCGCTTATGTCGACTAACATACTCACTGTCGTAACAAGTTATAAATGAATGTTAAGTAGAAGTATACTTTTGAAACGAGACATATTTCATGAATAAACCTTGTCGAAGCATTAGCGAAGAAAACGAGACAAGCAGCTGAGTGAAGAGACCTTTAATAGTGATGAATACATTTCCTTTGTCTGTACAAACCTGATAAAGTACCTCTTCGCTAAACTCACTTCGTTCATTAGCAATCTCAATTAAAATATGTTCTGACTTTCTGAAACATAGATACTAACTATTATTAGCCATGTACTTGTCAAAATATTTTCAAGAATTTCATACTGCCAGAGTAAATGTTAAACTTCAAGTTTATATGTCCCAGCGTAAATAACTAATCCAGCATTATTTTAACGTATGAGTGTCTTCTTTATTTGTCGTCAGTTTTTCTCTACGGAGTCAAACTCCCCTAGATGACGATTAGCCGATAAATTTCCCCGACGTAACCAACAGTAGTACAGCAAACAGGGTTTCAACAGTTTGATAGCAATGGCTGCGGCAAAATTTGGGAGAATTCAACTCTTTAATAGGCGATTACACAATTCACTTAGTAATGCGTATATGATTTAAAAGACAAAATAACACACAGGATTTGGAAAAATCTAAAGATCTGATAGAATAATATTAAAAAGTAAAAACGATACAGCTATATTATATCAGGAGAGGAAATAAAATGAAACCAAAGAATAGAAGGAACAGTGTCCGATACTCAGAAAAAGAATTATAATGATAATAATTAGAGCGAATAATTGTGGTTTCAATAAATGCCTCCTCGCCCAAGGCTCTACAATTATAAATTTATAAAACTTTTAGCATACAATAGCCAGCCAGTTAGTAAAGGCAAATTGAAACTATGTTTCAGAAAGTGTTTTGCGCGGTACAAGTACAAGATGGAATGACAGTCGTCCTATACACTCACAACAATACACTTTTTGTTATTAATTCTAATTTGCCTTTCTTTTTTCTTGTCCATTGTACACTAAAATTATTGGATTTATAACTTTGTAGAGCCTGAGGAAGGAAGAATTTATTGAAATTACAATTGTTCACTCTAATTATTCTTATTATGAATAAATTATACAGATAAATCAAACTATTCGATATGTTTGCAGTTGAGTCGTAGTAGTAGTGGTTGAACAGGTTCTTATCGATTCCACAGTCCTTAAGTAAAATACTACACCCTTAGTTATGTGGTAGAAGTGTGTGGAAATTTCTATAATAACGCAAAAAATCTGCAGTGCAAATGTGTGTTTTCGGTGTTTTATTATGCTGTCAAAACTGGATAGTGTATTGGTGAAGCTTTCGTTATTCTCTCCTAGGAAACACAGAACCTCAAACTACAACTCAGAGAACTCAATAACATCAAGAAGAAACTTCTTTGAAGGATTATTCATTGTAGCATTTTCCGAAAACGTTCTGCCTGTCGCTCAAAATGACAACAGAATTGTCCTGGTACAAGTGCTGAACTTAGACCTACCACCATTAACTCCGACTATTCGTAAACTAGTGGAACAATTGCGCTTACTAAATCCTGAAGTTTCATTGAAGGCTTTGCGCTACCCAAAATAAATTGCTTACAAACACGGTTAGTGTACTTTAGATGCCAGAGTTGTCTTTCACCATAATATTGTCTCCAATTTGCACAAATATGCGAAATATATTGTTTGTTGGGATTACAGAGCTGCTTTTAACCCTGTCCCTAACCGTCTTCCATCAAACAAGCTTGCTGTGACACAAATCAGGTGCTTGACTGATAAACAGTTGCATTCTTATTTTCCTGATAGAAACCAGTACATTGCATATAAACAGAATTCTTCCACTACTTTGCTCATTCTAGCCGGTATTACTCATATTGCTGTTCATTCTACTTTTCTGTTTTCTTTCCCTTCGTATGATTTACTTCATTGTAATGAAACCAGTTCTGTTAAGTGTGCTGACTATTTGGCTGCTTCCATGGGGGTGACATCTCAATCATATTATCGCAAAATGAATAACTGTTTAGTGAAAATTAGTCAGTGGTCCTTTTCAAATGATCTAAAGCTAAATCCCTGCAAATGTCAGGTTGTTATTGCCACTTTCATACACAAATGTGATTTACAGAAAATGGTTCGTCTTCATGATTTCTATATCATAAAAGGCATTGAAGTTGAAACTACGTCGAATGTTGAATACCTTGGTTTATGTCTTTCCACTGATCTTCTCTGGTCCCCGACTTCATGTCAATTTCTAGAAAAATATTTCGTCTGACCCTCTACGATATAAGAAAGTTCAGACTATCTCATATCATTCAGTCTCTACTTTTCGCAGTTTGTTAATTCTTGTATTCCACCTTTTTCTCGTTATCGCTCCACCTTAATCTTCTCTGGGTTACTTAAAACAGAACAACAGTTTACCAGTTTAACTGCTCTTGCGGATCTAGTTACATAGGGCATACGATCAGCCAAGTTCATCGAATCGTCGAATTTCTGAACACCTCCCATCTTGGTTTGGCAAAGGTCCGAATAAAGCTGTTATATGCAGCTCAATACTAGCTCATCTCGTCGATACTGACTGGATATCAAATCGACTCTAACACAGATATCAAAGATATTTATCGTATATCACCCGAACTCTCGCATGCTCTACGACTACGACATTCACACATACAAAAGAGGCAATCGGAATTCATCTGAACAAGCCAAATCTGTGTTGGTTCAGAAGAAATTTGTACAGCACCCTTCTTTGCCATGGCCAACTACATAGTATGTATTAAGTTCTTACAAACGATTCTTTCCCCTCCCCGTTTGACTTTGCTAATCTTTACAATTCTAGCTAATTCTATTACCTTAATTATTTGTATTCTACGTAATTCCTCTGAATCATCCTATTCTTCTTAGTCATCACTGCTATTCTAAGAATTTCTTGATTATGTAATAACTTGTTGCCAACACCTTGGAATCAACCTATCCTGAATTCCATAATTGATTTTCACCCCTCCTTGAAAACTTAGATATATTCCTACTAACATCTATTAGTCAATTGATGTTTTAAGAACAAATTAGTTCAGCGAAGAGTCTCTTTTCAGCGAATTCATTCACTTAGCTGTACAGTCGCAAATATATACAATTATTTTGTGTGTGTGTGTGTGTACATTAGGTTTGTCAAAATCAAAATAACAGTTAGTGTAGGTTGTTGATTATATCATCAAAATAATTAAGAAATTAAAATGTGTGATTAATAATCAAAGTTGTAACTAAGTGGGGTGAAGATTGGTAAGATGTGAGTAGGGTTACGTGATATAGACATGTTTAGAAAGATTAGATGTTAGTGAAGGAGTATGGAGACAATTATGCAAATAAACTAGATAATAGGTGAAAAGATTGAATGGGTTAGTTACTAAAGATTATTATACGAAAATTGCAAAAACTTTGATAACAAAATTCCATTATGGGCAAATTTTATTTTGATAGAGTCTCACAGTGTTATACAGTAATATTTACTGATGACGTTTCGAGCACAATTTATTGCTTATAATCATATCAAGGTAATCACACGACTTCCTAAATTCATTTATATAGTTCCATTGTTTTTCACTTGATTTGATTGGTAGTAATATTTTCCATATTTCGGGTATGAGTGATGATTCATTCCTATCGCAAGTGTTGGGTGTAGATTCGATGAACAAAGATTCAGTAATCAACCTCTCTCTCCACCTACCTAGATTACTTTTTAGAATTTTAACCCTCTCTCTCCCTATTGTGTGATTGTGTGTTAATGCATGCATTGCAATTGCCGAGCTTTTTTCTAAATTACTTATCTTCTCTGGGTTAACCATTCTTACCTTAGCTAAATTCTTATGTTCTGACAATCTGACTACCCCTGACCTACTGTATAACACTGTGAGACTCTATAAAAATAAAATTTACCCATAATGGAATTACACTCTACCACAGTGCCCAAGTTTTATTCTTATATCTTTGATAACAAAATGTTGATGTTTTGATGACCTTTAACCTCTTGAGTTCGCCCCCGCCTATATCTGAAACTGATTCACTAAAATAACCACTTGATTGATAAAACATTTTGATGTAAAAAGCGACTATATATTAGTGTAGAGGCAACCGATGATGAGGAACTAATTGAAAAGGAATATATTTCTTCGTTCACTTTGTTTTATTTTTGGGAAATGGGTAGATGGGGATTTGGAAACCACTTAAAACGGGGTATCTTAAATTGACAGGGGCACTAATGGTTTCGGTAGGGCAAGGGGTATGTTCCAAAGCTAACTCATTGATACTGTTGTGAGCAGACACTTGAAATCATACGAGATACTGGCTTTCTTCTTAAAAAAAAAATATCTTTATGCACAACTCTCCTCACTCGCATTGCATCAGGTAGAACTAAAAACAGTTATAAAAGACTGGTTGGAGGATTTCATCAGATGACATTGGTTAGGGAATCATTGGAAAACCTGGCAGTACTGAACAGCTGTTTCATCAGCCTAGTTTGGGATCTTCATCAGTACGTACCCACCGGGGTTCGAACGCAGGACCTTCTGGCCACAAGGCGAGCTCGTAGACCACTCATCAGCCACTGGGACCCGATCGAATGGCCCATGAATTCTAACTTCTTTAGTTCATGAAAAGTCCACATTCTAACATTAATAGGGAGAACAGTAGTGGTTCAACGAAGAGATTCTTTTCGGTGAATTCATTTTCTTAGCTGTACAATTGCAAATATATATGGGTTTTTGTATGTATGTGTACATTAAGTTTGCCAAAAAAATATAATTGGTTATGGTTACTTTAACTAAACAGGTAGAGTTACGTAATACAAAAAGTATTTAGAGGAACTGGATGTTGATAGAAGAGGGCAGTAACAAAAGTGGTGAGTTGTCATAAACGATTGTTAAAAAAGAGTTACGTAATAACATGAATAGTTTGATGAAAAGTTGTGCTCAGAGTGAATATGGAAACAAAATAAAATAAGGAATTACGCAAGAGTCGTAAGGGATACAAGAGTTTTAAGTAGTTAGAAAAACAGGCAAAAAAGTAAAAGTTAAGTCAGATCAACAGAGTGTTTACCATGATAGTAGAAGTGGCTGAATAATTTCCTTCTGTATGCATAGTTCTGGTTCTTCCCGCTGAATGGCTAGGGCTTCTGCACTGCAGAGAAGACGCAGACGTATTGTCTTTGGCAGGTTGTTCTTCACTTCGTAGATTACTTTGAAGGAGGCATTTGTTGAGACGGAATGACCAGTGGTGACAAGACATTCGATTATTTCACTCCTTATACGGTGACCACTTCCTTTCTGCAGCCATTCTGGATAGTGTTCTTTGACCCTTTTTGACAGGATGCACATCGAACGACCGAAGTACTTGGCTCTAACTTCTGCCAATTCATGACATAGCGCAACCACTTCGCGCCGACAAAATCCCAATAAAACCAATACTTGAGAATTATAAAAGACTTTAGGCTCGCCCAACTGAGTAGAAAAGCTCAACTATGCTTTACCTTATTTAAGATACATTCTATGTGATAAGAAATGTGTTAGGCATGCTACGAGATACTAAATAAACGGCTTTTGTTTTGTTCTTCCCATCATTATTTTATTGTCGTCATTGTTTCTTTCAGTTTGTGATCCTTAGTTGTTGTGTTTTTTTCTTGACACCAGTGTTAATGCAGATGTTTCTGTTAATTATTTTTCTCCTTACTAATCATTGAAGAGAGAAAATTAAATGCAGCACTGCACCAAATGCTGAAAATTCTATATTGTATAATAAGTACTGTCTGGAAAACACCACTAGAATTATTATTATTACTTTACACAGAAAATGTCATATTATGACAGGCATAGTCCTCCGTGTCTGGAAAATAATCTATTATGAATATTTCCATTTATTTCTTTGCAGTGAATATCAGTAGTGTAGTAATTCAAAACAATTACGATTCAATATTCAATGGATTTGAACATTTAGAAAAAAACTAAACTGACTTTTTTAACATCGGTGTCACACTTATTACTGGCTGAAGTATGTCGTTTTAAGGAAGTCTTATTGTGGTGAGAGCAAGCTGCTAGCCGATTGGTAGACATTGATCTACGCTGATCGGTAGAAATTAATCTAGGCTGATTCAACAACCGATCACAGCTGACCTAGACGTGGACAAATATGATTCGCAGACAAGTGGCTCGCATTTCCGAGAAATATCGAAAACGAGAAAGCAGAAGACTGCGTTTGTTTGCAAACAACCAATCAGAAGGCCGCCTTCTTTCTGCGGGCAGAAGCCTATTAATGTACGTAAAAAACATATAAATACCTGTTGGTTTTCGTAATAAAACTGATCTGTTGCCTGGCCCTTGTCTTCTGTTGTTACATTATAACAAGAAGAGAATTTAGCAAGAATTAAAGTCAGGAATGAAATTGGATAGCTGATCCCCCCTCTAATGCACATCGAGGACGTCATGTTCATGAACTACTGTGGCAATCATGTTATTCAGTCAACATTATTTATTTATTTATTTCATTCTTTCGGGTCCCTAGTGGAATATAGGACTTCAAACTTTGAGTTCTTTAGTTTCAGTAGTAGTGGTTTTATGCCTTTCTTACGGGATGGGGTCGCTGTCTTCACGCCTAACCTTCTCTCTTTACTGGGCTTACAACTAGCTGTTCTCTGCAGTTTTCTCTAACTGGCTCATCGATTGCGCGCAAGCTTTCATCTCGTCTTCACACCATCTCCTCCATATCACACTCAGATCCACGCCCAACTCGCTGTTTCCCGTTAGGATCCCACTCTAAACCCTGCCTGTCACACGATGTTGTACAAGGGTCTGTACAGCTTGTGCCTGATCCATTTCCACTTCCTTCTACACACATTTTGGACAACAGATTCTCAGTTGGTTTGTTCCCTGCCACTTTTGCCTTTTTCGCAAACAGTCTGATTTTCAGTGTGGAGTAAGGGTAGCTGTTGATTAAAGTCCGAAGTCTCTCCAGACTGTTTGCCGTGACTCTGCAAATCTCTGAACCATATGGAAGAATATCAGTGTTGAAAATCCGAAATTTGTCTTTTATGAACGAACGTCTGTCTTGCTCGTCCGATCCCGGTTTTGACATCCTCATCCGTCCACCATAATTAGCAATAACATCGTTGGTGATAGTAGTCAGCCTTGTCTTTCTCCTGTGTGTTACTTTACGCCTACGTGAGCTGCAGTATACCAATTTCGGTTTAAAACTAGTCCTAAGGTCTAATGCCTATGGCTGGAGTCAAAAATTTAGCGATAATCTGGCTAAAGAGAAAATCCCTTTGTATTTGAAGTCACATGCTTCGTTAACTCAAAGGGTCTTGAATGCCTTTTTAATATTATTATTTTCTATTTACTAAATGAAATAAAATGAAGGCCTAATCAAGATTATGGAATGGGTAAGGGAAAACCAATCACTCCCATTCTATGCACATTTCATCATACAGGTTAAACCTGATAAATCTAATGTGATGTGACATAATTTGTTATACGGTGTCAAAATCTACGTTGACGTGTGTGTGTGTATGTGTTCTGTCTTTCCCAGAAAAACAACAACAACAAAATTCAGCTGTTAACATGAATCTTTCATAATGGGAAAATTAGTCGAAATAATTCTGCTGTTCAGATTTCGTCCTGAAATTTATGCTTGCTTTGGATACCTCCTATCTTGCTTAACTATCTTTTACTTCACTTCAGCAAACCTTTATCAACCTCATTCAACAGCTACGTGACAATTCCACATATCGAATGATTCACAACGGAAAACTCACCAGAGCCTTTGAAGTGTATACAGGAGTAAGACAAGACTGACCACTATCACCAACGATGATATTCTTTCTTCTTGCATGACTTGCCTCACTTTGATGATGAAGTCAACTTTGTTAAGTATGCCGACGATCTAACTATTTCAATGCCTGTTGACTCCCAGCTAGACTGTACTAAGATGAACAGCTTTCTACCAGGAGTTAGCAAATGGTCTTCGTTTAATGGCTTTAAACTAAGTCATTCCACATGTCAGGCTGTTAATTTCAGTTTCCGATGTAAAAGAAAGTTAATTGAAGCTGGTGTTTCCTATGACCGTCACAAAATTGATGATACTGATTCAGAAACCAAGTCTGAAGTTAAGTATCTTGGATTAATTCTTTCTTCTGACTTATCCTGGTCTTCCCATTTCTTAGCGATTTCTAAAAGAATATTTCATCTGACTTCTTACGGTAATAAGTTAAGGCACTCAGGCATAATCCAACCACTCCTCTTACAGTTTGTCAACTCATGTGTCTTACCTGTTCTTCTTTACTGTTCTCTCTTATTCTTTCCTGGATTGTTTAAAAAAGACTATGTCGTACTTCGTAGAACTCTGAAGACTGTCAGTAGGACGAGTGGTATCCCATTGGGCCATATCGTTGACATTGTCACTGATAAGCACTTGATGTCATGCAACAAATTCGCTAGAGGAATTTCGTCAGACTCTGAGCACCCACTCTACCCGCAGCTCCAACCTTGTGTCTCCTCAGGTAAAACAAGAAGTCTTTTCAGAAGACTTTATGCACATACGTCTAAGTATAAAAACTACACTATACCATATTTTTGCGGCACGTATTTATGTGATGAAAATAGTGTTAGGCATGAACTAACTAACTAACTAACCTTCTTTGCATTATTAAATAAACCCTTTCCTCCACCCTTACAACATCAATCTTTATTGTTATCGTACTTCTTATGTTGATAATCCCCTCAAGTTTTTTGTTCTTATTTGTTTATTTTTTCATAAGTGCGAATATCATTTAACCTGCGTTATAACTGTTAATTTTGTATTTCCCCTCACCATACTATATCAACAGAACACTAGATTCAACAATCTATAACATGCTAAAGTTTCCAAACTGAATCGACAATACCGTTTGAAACAAACTAACTGTTATTATTATTATTATTATTATTATTATTATTATTATTATTATTATTATTATTATTATATTTAATGATCTCAATTCGTGCTTCGAATATTTTTGACTTTATGTCGTAAATGTGGACAAATTCCTCCGGTTAATTTTGTTTTAATTTTTAATTTTATTTATATTTTGAGTAAACCAGATGCAATAATGTGACAAATGCTGAGAATTCCATCCTTTATTATAAGTACTGTTTTGGGAATAAAGTAGAATATTATTATTATTATTATTCCTACTTGTGGTCGACCGGATTATGTGGAAGACTGTGGGCAGTGAGAAGATTGGAATACATTGGACCGATAAGTAGACTGTAGAAGATCTGGAGTTCGTGGATAATTTATGTTTAATGTCAAATACGCGAAGACCTACAGGCGAAAACCAACAAACTGGCAGAGAAGACAGGACTCTAGGTGAACATAGAGAAGAGAGACGTGGTGAAAATAACCAACCAACCAACCAAAAAGCACCCATCACTATCAACGGAAGAAATTTGAACGAGTTCACTCACTCCACTTATTTGCATGGCATTGTCTCATCAAATGCAAAAGGCACAGGTGAGGATGTCAAAGACACTCAGGATAGGGAGAGCAAGACAAACATTACTTACTTTTAAACCAGTGAGAAATCTGTTGCAATCCGCAAAACACAACAAGATTCTGATTTTAAACATGCATATATGGTTGAGACTTGGCATTCCGAACAACTCCTCAGACATTTATCAACAACTACTTCTCTAGCTCCATACTGAAGATCAGGTAACTGGCGAGAAGGGAATTGGAAACAGGGAACTCTGTGAAAACAATCAACGAAGGAACTGTTGTTCAAAAAATATGCAGCAGAAACCAGAAATTGACAAATCACACCCTGAGATGACCGTTGAGAAACAACAAGCACAGGGAAAACCATTGAGTGGAACTCGGATTGGAAGCGGTGAGTTATGCATCTTAGTGCAAGATGGAGAAGATCGTGTGAGAATGAGATGACGGCTTATGAGTAGTCGTGGAGCCAGCTAGAAGGACTGCTGAGAACAGAATGAAATGGAAATGTGCTGTTGAAACCCAATGTTCCACTCATTACTTAAAATACTACTCATGGATTTGAAGGAGTTTGTTGTTTAGCACGCATGCCGAATAAGGACACTTTTGATGTCATGCGGTTTAATTTCACAAGCTTGCATTATTGACGTATTACTAATTGTGTTACTTACTAAAACTTCAGTAGTATAGATTTTCGTGTGAAATATTAAGACCTTGTCCTACGTCCACCTACCTATTTACTTCGATAATATAAAAATGGTGCGTAAGCAAAATCAGCGAACAATCATTCACACTAGGGGGTAACTGCTTCATATTCATTTCAAATATCACCTAGTGTAATAAAACTTCTTTAAACCTACTCAGCACCCAATGTTTCTGGAATCCAATTAATGAAATTAAAATTAGGAATTAAGACGCTATAATAAACAGGGGGCACAGATAAAACCCAAACAAAGTAGCATCATAATTACTCTGAAGATTAACATATTGTACATTTAAGGGTTAGAAATGTAGATATAACAAAATGACAAAACAAAGAGCAAGTTCGGATATAGAGAGATTAAGGAAAACTTAAATTCAACTTGTATAAACAGGAAGTTTCGATAAGGAAACCAATGGGATAATCACTATTAAAAGAATTACCTGTTAATGATGGCCATGGCAGGGACAAGCGCTGAAAGTATTTCTTCAGGATACATAGTGTAGGCTTGATCTTTTGGATGGCTAGTGACTCCAGAAAAATTCATTTTACTCCCTTTTGATAGGTTTGATCGCATCTTGCATATGACTCTGAAGGAATATCGTTTACGAACTTCCTATCTATTTTCTCATTATATTATTTCTACATATATGAAACCTAATTTCCAAATTCCCATTCACGCATTCACCAAAAAAACAACAAAGTGAGCGATGAAATATATTCTTCTTCAATTACTTCCTCATCATCGGCTGCCTCTACACTAATATATAGTCGCTTTTTACATCAAAATGTTTTACCGATCAAGTGGTTATTTTAGTTAGTCAGTTTCAGATATAGGCGGGGGCGAAATCAAGAGGTTAACGGTCATCAAAACATCAACTGACTAATAGATGTTAGTAACAAGATATCTGAGTTTTCAAAGAGGGGTTAAAATCAAATATGGAATTCAAGATGGGTTGATTCCTAGGTGTTGGCAACAAGTTATTGCATACTCAAGAGATTTGTCAAATAGCAGTGATGACTAAGAAGAATAGGATGATTCAGAGGAATAACGTAGAATACAAATAATTGAGGTAATAGAATTAGCTAGAATTGTAAAAATTGTAAAGATTATCAAAGTGGAAAGATAGTTACAAGGGGAGGCGAAAGAATCGTTTGTAAGGAGTTAATATATATTATGAAGTTGGCCGTGACAAAGAAAGGGGCTGTACAAATTTCTTTTGAACCAACATGTAGATTTTTCTTGTTCAGATGAATTCCGATTGCCTCTGTTGTATGTGTAAAAGTCGTACTCGTAGAGCATGCGAGAGGTTGAGTGGTATACGATAAATAACTGTAAACGCTTTGTTAGAGTCGATTTGATATTCAGTCAGTATCGACGAGATGAGCTAGTATTGAGCTGCATATAACAGCTTTATTTGGACCTTTGCCAAACGAAGTTGGGAAGAGGTGTCCTGAAATTCGACGATTAACTTGACTGATTGTACGCCCTGTGTAACCAGCTCTGCACGGGCAGTTATACTGGTAAATATACACGGAAGTGGCGAAACAGGGGAGTCTGTCTGTTTTTATTTCCTGAACTCAGTATTGGCAGGCTAGTGATAAACACCATAGGTTAGCTGCATGGAAAGTCCTTTTGAAGACCCTCCTCAGACGTTGGTTCAGAAGAAATTTGTATAGCCCCTTTCTTTGTCACGGCCAACTTCATAATATATATTAACTCCTTACAAACGATTCTTTCGCCTCCCCTTGTAACTATCTTTCCACTTTGATAATCTTTACAATTTTTACAATTCTAGCTAATTCTATTAACTCGATTATTTGTATTCTACGTAATTCCTCTGAATCATCGTATTCTTCCTAGTCATCACTGCTGTTTTACAAATCTCTTGATTATGCAATAACTTGTTGCCAACACCTAGGAATCAACCCATCTTGAATTCCATATTTGATTTTAACCCCTCTTTGAAAACTCAGATATCTTGTTACTAACATCTATTAGTCAGTTGATGTTTTGATGACCGTTAACCTCTTGATTTCGCCCCCGCCTATATCTGAAACTGACTAACTAAAATAACCACTTGATCGGTAAAACATTTTGATGTAAAAAGCGACTATATATTAGTGTAGAGGCAGCCGATGATGAGGAAGTAATTGAAGAAGAATATATTTCATCGCTCACTTTGTTGTTTTTTTGGTGAATGCGTGAATGGGAATTTGGAAATTAGCTTTCATATATGTAGAAATAATATAATGAGAAAATAGATAGGAAGTTCGTAAACGATATTCCTTCAGAGTCATATGCAAGATGCGATCAAACCTATCAAAAGGGAGTAAAATGAATTTTTCTGGAGTCACTAGCCATCCAAAAGATCAAGCCTACACTATGTATCCTGAAGAAATACTTTCAGCGCTTGTCCCTGCCATGGCCATCATTAACAGGTAATTCTTTCAATAGTGATTATCCCATAGGTTCCCTTATCGAAACTTCCTGTTTATACAAGTTGAATTTAAGTTTTCCTTAATCTCTCTATATCCGAACTTGCTCTTTGTTTTGTCATTTTGTTATATCTACATTTCTAACCCTTAAATGTACAATATGTTAATCTTCAGAGTAATTATGATGCTACTTTGTTTGGGTTTTATCTGTGCCCCCTGTTTATTATAGCGTCTTAATTCCTAATTTTAATTTCATTAATTGGATTCCAGAAACATTGGGTGCTGAGTTGGTTTAAAGAAGTTTTACTACACTAGGTGATATTTGAAATGAATATGAAGCAGTTACCCCCTAGTGTGAATGATTGTTCGCTGATTTTGCTTACGCACCATTTATATATTATCGAAGTAAATAGGTACGTGGACGTAAGACAAGGTCCTAATATTTCACACGAAAATCTATACTACTGAAGTTTTAGTAAGTAACACAATTAGTAATACGTCAATAATGCAAGCTTGTGAAATTAAACCGCATGACGTCAAAAGTGTCCTTATTCGGCATGCGTGCTAAACAACAAACTCCTTCAAATCCATGAGTAGCATTTTAAGTAATGAGTGGAACATTGGGTTTCAACAGCACATTTCCATTTCATTCTGTTCTCAGCAGTCCTTCTAGCTGGCTCCACGACTACTCATAAGCCGTCAACTCATTCTCACACGATCTTCTCCATCTTGCACTAAGATGCATAACTCACCAAAATAAACTTCAATCTTTACGTAAAATGAACTACTTGACCTACTAATATATGATTGGTTATTAGTATGTACTTTTATTTCATATAACTGAGTAATTGTCCACACATTTTATTTTATTATTGTGAAACATGATGCTGATTGTAAAGGAATTGCAACAATGAATTGCTATCACGGGATGTTTTTTCGTCCTAACAACGCCTTATTGAAACCTCACTAAGCCTAGTAAATCTGCATTTGTTCTGCTTATTGAAAACAAAACTACTAGGCACTTTGATGAAACCCGTTGTAACGCTGTAGTAGATGAGTGTCGCTTTGCAGAATCACGTGTTTCTTCGGTGATAACAACTAGCATGTCATAGGAGAAATGAGTTTTAGGGTTTTAGTGTCGTCACCATGCTACCAGGCTACATTTTCTTTTCAATTCCCGCCTATTCTCTGCATAGTTTCATTCGATTAAGCCATTTTCAGTGTGATAAGGGTTGGTTGATCAGAATTCTGAATTAATACTTGCACTGACGACTGGCTATAGAATCCCGTGTTTTTCATCCATGTCCTAGTACACCGCGGTTGTCTAACTGGAGACATATATTGCAGTTTCACCAGTTTTTAACCTCTGAGAATTCATTTCAGAATACTTGTGTTAAGGAGCTAATAAAGGCAGATAGCATACACGACTGTAGCGAGTTTTCTCTTTTACTTCAGCATACAATGCGATTCCTACACATTCAAGCTGAAGATTCTTCTGACACCCAAGAAACTGAGTTGTTTTGATTCACTGTACTGATCCGATGAAGTCTAGTGAATAACCACACTTAAGTCTTGTGTGCAACGAAAATTTTCTAATTATCTGGTGTTCACCCACGAAGGATGTCTTACTGACGTTTAAAAAGAGTATTTCTAAGCATTTTTAAAACCTAGTCACGTTTGAATTCAAGATTCATGAAGACCATTTTCTGTGGAATTGAGTTAGTGCCCTGTTTAGCATGTTTCGGCTTCATGTTATTAATCAGTGAAACGGTTGCGTTGGGGGGGGGGGGGGGGGGGAAGAGTAATCGGCTTCATTACTCGTGGTTCTTAGGAAAGATAACCCTGAGTCAACACAGTCTGAACTACAGGTCTTTCTCATCCTATAGCAAAAAATAGATAAGGTTTCGTTTTCTGTAGTGGACAATTAACTTATTTCTTACTGTTATAGAAGTAGATGAAAAATCGTCTTTTGTATGCACAGCTCAGGTTTCTCCATCTGAACGCATATCTTCAACTGTAGTCTATTAACAATTTAATCACATACACTCCCCTCAGACTTTTAATAATAATAATAATAATAATAATTTGCTTTATTCCAAGACAGTGCATATGATACAGAATGGAATTCTCAGCATTTTTACTACAGTATTGCATCCAGTTAGTACATCATCAATAAATAGAATTCTACATAGATTAAAGAAATCTCAGTTCATTATTACAACAACACATTGGCATGTCGGTAGCAAAGGTAAAGCTGAACAGCGTTTGAATGTGTTAGAAAAGTAGGAGCTGTCATATTTACTGGCGTAAGCGAGAGAAAGAAACAAAGCAGCACATAACGGAAAAAAGAGAGAGAAAAGGAAAAGAAAGAAGGAAAATGTTGTACCTATAAATGATATGAGTTGGAAGGACGAGGTCCAGTTGTACTACTGACTATTTAATGAATTATAGGTGTCACGCCTAATGCTTTCTTTATCACACAGAACACGAGCTAAGTAGGGTATGGTTGAGTTTTTGTACTTGCTGGTGCGAGCACATAGTTTTCTATATAGGCTTCTGGTTTTACCTGATGAGATGGAAGGGGAGAGTTGTGAGTGAAGAGGGTGGTGTGAGTTAGATAAAATGGATTTGGCCCATTTTTCACATGAGTCCATGTGCCTGTCGACCAGAATATTAACAAGCTGGTTAAGTGGCACGTTGCTTAGTCTGCTGACAACCTTTAACATCCTGCGTATTATTTTATAGTCTTTCTTCAGTAGTCCGGGAAAAACTAGGGGGGAACAATAGAGAATAATAGGCAGAATGCGAGAATTAACGAATTGTAGGAGTAAGGGTTGGGTTATACCAGAATGTTTTAACTTCTTGATGTAGAAGGTAAGACGGAATATTTTCTTAGAAATCACTAAGATATGAGACGACCAGGAGAGATCAGCAAATAGAATGACGCCTAGGTATTTAATTTCCGATTTGGTTTCTATTTGAGTGCCGTCTATGTTGCATACCTCGTGAGAGCCAACCAGTTTGTTTAGGTCGGATTTATGCCTAAAGGTGAAATTGACTGCTTGGCATTTGGAGGGGTTTAGGGTAAGACCGTTTTCCTTGGACTACTGGCTGATTTCTGACAGAAAGCCATTAAGTTTAGAGCAGTCGCTTTGACATTTGACAGGCAAAGATACAGTCAGGTCGTCAGCGTATTTGACAAAATTAATGTCATTTGAAGATGGTAAGTCGTGTAGAAAGAAAGAAAAGAGAAGTGGGGAGAGTACAGCACCTTGGGGGACACCGGCTTCAGTGAGTACAGCAGAGGATGATTTACCTTTGTATACGGTGTACTGCTTTCTGTTAGAGAAGTAGGAATGCAGCCAGTTAGTGACCCAGGGCTCAGTTTTTGTCAAAGAGAGCTTATTTAGCAGGAGAAATCTAGGTACAGAGTGGAAAGCAAAAGTGAAGTCGAGAAACGTGCAGCGGACGTATTTGGCACCTTTATCTAATGATGAGACGATGTTGTTGTGTAAGACAGCTGCAGCGTCTAAAGTGCTCCTACCCTGTCTATAGGCAAATTGTTTTGGGTCTTCAAAGTTTTTAAGGGAGGGTTCAAGTTTAAGAAGTACTAGTTTTTCCATAAGCTTTAGAAACGGGGAAGTGATGGCAATGGGTCTGAACTTTACGTTCTTGCCGTTTCCAGGTTTAGGAACAGGGACAATTTTAATGTCTTTCCATGCATCATCAGGTACGATATTTTTGGAGAAAGAAGCATTTAGGATGTTGGTTAGTGGATAACACAACGCATCTGCACACTGTTTTAGAACATATGCAAGTATACCATCAGGGCCAAGGCTACGTGAGGGCTTGAGCGTTTTAAGACATTTTAGAATATCGAGAGTATTAAAGTCATGGAAGTTTTCAGCTACATGATAGGTAACATTAGAAGCAGTTAAAGTAGAAGGATAGCGTATAAAGGACTGATTAAGAGCATTAACATCATAAGAGGGAAAAGCATTACAACGCTTACTATTGCCAGTAATTTCATTAAAAAGTTTCCACATGCTGATGGGAGATTTGCATCATAAAAGTGTATCATTGTAGATAGCATTAAGATTTTTGATTTCAGATTTGATTTGAGCATTAATCTTTTTGAGTCCTAACTTGTCTTTGGATTTGTATAATGTTTCTTTTTGCCTGCGAAGTTGTTTGAGATAAGGAGATAAGAAGCGGTCGAGGCGTTTGAATAGTGTTTGTTTGGGACAGCATATATCAAGGCAAAACTTAAGATAATCCGTTATATTGACAATTGTGTCATCTAATGAACTTTCATGGAATAAATCCCAGTTAGTATTTTTTAACATGCACCTTAGATTGAGTAAGTTGTCGGATGAGTAGCATCTTTGTTGTGCTTTCATAGGCAGATGCGAGAAGACTTTGATGTGTGTTTTGCTATATATATTTTTGGTAGAACACGAACGATAGAGTGATCAGAGTTGAGGATCGGTGCACGTTTACGTGCTTCGTGTATTCCTTCGTCATTTGTAAAAACTAAATCAAGTGTTTTGTCAAGTCGAGTGGGAAATTTGACAATGTTTGAGTGACCAAGTGCTTCAAGGAAAGAGCAATCTGACGAGTTGAAGTCCCCGGTAATAACAGATAGAGAGTTATCGAAGTTGGCAGCGGCAAACATGGTGAATTCATCAGCAAAATTTGAAAGATTAGATAGTGAGCAACTTGGAGAAATGTACATGTTTATAATAAAGATATGTTTATATTTGGGGAGATGTTTGGGACGACATTTGACGGTGATACAATCTATGAAGTCATTTGAGAATGAGAAGCAAACATTATTAGAAATAGACCATTTGGAGTGAATCAAAGTAGCAACGCCGCCCCCATTTTTCTTATTACATCATTGTCGGTCTTGTCTAAATAGGATGAAGTTCATGTAACCATGTTTCTTGTAATGTGATTAACGCAGTATTATGATAAGTGTCAGTGGACATCAAGGATTGTAGGTATATAAACTAAATGAATTGCACCGGCGTAGGATACAGGTGATGATAATAAGTAGGAGTCTTTTCGTTCTGAAGTAATGCTAGCCAGTGCTTAATATGTCCTGTAACGCTGATAAGCAAACCCAGTATGTTCTGATCTGCTCCTAAAAATGCCTAGAAAAAGAACACGGTGCTGAATTAGTTCTAGTCACGCTGAAAACCAGCACTGAATTCTAGTCTGTGCCATTAAATAAACCATTCCAGAACAGACTCAGAATTTACTCACTATAGGATGCTAGAATTATTTCAGAATTATGAGATTTTATTCAGCATTATTGTAAGCTTGGGAATTTACTATGCACATATGTGATTGTATAGCTTGAGAATGATATCGCTGAGAAGAGTAACTCTTCGCTCAATGTCTTTTATTTTGTAAAAGAAAGAACACTCTTTTCGATAAGTTCTTTTTCAGATTCTACAGTAGAGGTTCTGCGTGCATTTCGGATTGTGAGGGCGATTGTTACTTCCCAGCTGCCCACACCGTGGAAGTTGGTTGCGTGACCGCAGAGCCCAGGGGGCAACTGCTTGAGGCCGGTCACACGCGGCCTGTTTTTGTTTGTTGTTTTTCATTTGGTGTGTCTCAGTAGCATATTTATCACTTCTGCCCTGTGACACGGCAGCAGAAAGCGCGGTCGTTGTTAATCCAGGCCCTGACCGATCCGGCATGATATTTTGTGATTCTTTTGAGTCATAGCGTTGGATTGGGTAACTCCTTTTTGTCTAACCGCTATCCAAACAACCTTTCTAGCATGGTAGGACCTCAGGTGACATAAATCTCAGCCAGTATAGCTTGTTGGGTCATTGAGGTGTTCAAGCCCGACCACCACATCAAGGTAGCAGCTTTCAGTCAGGATTCTACAGTTATATATGTTCATACCACTTATTGTTCTTATTTTTCGAAATTTTATTCCTTTGCGTTCCGCATCGAACACAGGGCTTCAAACCATCAATCTTTGAATTCTCGGTAACCGAGTTGTTTTGTTTTACCGGGTAAGGGTGCTAACCTCACACCCAACCTTCCCTCTTCTGGTTTACTTCCAGCTAGTTAACCGGACAAGGTCTAGAAGTACATCAACCGGGTATCCAGCCCGGACCACATGCGTGACTGGCGAGTATGTTCTACTCCTCAACCACGGACACATTAACTGACATTAGCAATATCAACACCGTTTCTTTTTTCATCAGCCAAATCAAATCAAATCAATTTTTGGGAATGCTATTATAACATCTACATATTGCATCCAACCTACCATTTACTCCATTTATTTATCACCCAAATATGAAATCCAAAAGGATTATTTACTCTCGCAACTTTATCATTCATTTACGACCCAATGACTTTCATATTCCCACGAAATCAAGGAGGAAGCATCGTAGTGGTTGGCAGAGAGCTCTTAAACGTACACCAACACACTTAACTAAGGTGCCTGTCATAATGAACACTAACTGCCGCTCTCTGCCAAACAAGATAATATACCTACAATCCTTGATGTCCACTGACACTTATCATAATACTGCGTTAATCACATTACAAGAAACATGGTTACATGAACTTCATCCTATTTAGACAAGACCGACAATGATGTAATAAGAAAAATGGGGGCGGCGTTGCTACTTTGATTCACTCCAAATGGTCTATTTCTAATAATGTTTGCTTCTCATTCTCAAATGACTTCATAGATTGTATCACCGTCAAATGTCGTCCCAAACATCTCCCCAAATATAAACATATCTTTATTATAAACATGTACATTTCTCCAAGTTGCTCACTATCTAATCTTTCAAATTTTGCTGATGAATTCACCATGTTTGCCGCTGCCAACTTCGATAACTCTCTATCTGTTATTACCGGGGACTTCAACTCGTCAGATTGCTCTTTCCTTGAAGCACTTGGTCACTCAAACATTGTCAAATTTCCCACTCGACTTGACAAAACACTTGATTTAGTTTTTACAAATGACGAAGGAATACACGAAGCACGTAAACGTGCACCGATCCTCAACTCTGATCACTCTATTGTTCGTGTTCTACCAAAAATATACAGCAAAACACATATCAAAGTCTTCTCGCATCTGTCTATGAAAGCACAACAAAGATGCTACTCATCCGACAACTTACTCAATCTAAGGTGCATGTTAAAAAATACTAACTGGGATTTATTCCATGAAAGTTCATTAGATGACACAATTGTCAATATAACGGATTATCTTAAGTTCTGCCTTGATATATGCTGTCCCAAACAAACACTATTCAAACGCCTCGACCGCTTCTCATCTCCTTATCTCAAACAACTTCGCAGGCAAAAAGAAACATTATACAAATCCAAAGACAAGTTAGGACTCAAAAAGATTAATGCTCAAATCAAATCTGAAATCAAAAATCTTAATGCTATCTACAATGATACACTTTTATCATGCAAATCTCCTATCAGCATGTGGAAACTTTTTAATGAAATTACTGGCAATAGTAAGCGTTGTAATGCTTTTCCCTCTTATGATGTTAATGCTCTTAATCAGTCTTTTATACGCTGTCCTTCTACTTTAACTACTTCTAATGTTACCTATCATGTAGCTGAAAACTTTCATGACTTTAATACTCTCGATGTTCTAAAATGTCTTAAAACGCTCAAGCCCTCACGTAGCCTTGGCCCTGATGGTATACCTGCATATGTTCTAAAACAATGTGCAGATGCGTTGTGTTCTCCACTAACCAACATCCTAAATGCTTCTTTCTCCAAAAATATCGTACCTGATGCATGGAAAGACATTAAAATTGTCCCTGTCCCTAAACCTGGAAACGGCAAGAACGTAAAGTTCAGACCCATTGCCATCACTTCCCCGTTTCTAAAGCTTATGGAAAAACTAGTACTTCTTAAACTTGAACCCTCCCTTAAAAACTTTGAAGACCCCAAACAATTTGCCTATAGACAGGGTAGGAGCACTTTAGACGCTGCAGCTGTCTTACACAACAACATCGTCTCATCATTAGATAAAGGTGCCAAATACGTCCGCTGCACGTTTCTCGACTTCACTTCTGCTTTCGACTCTGTACCTAGATGTCTCCTGCTAAATAAGCTCTCTTTGACAAAAACTGAGTCCTGGGTCACTAACTGGCTGCATTCCTACTTCTCTAACAGAAAGCAGTACACCGTATACAAAGGTAAATCATCCTCTGCTGTACTCACTGAAGCCGGTGTCCCCCAAGGTGCTGTACTCTCCCCACTTCTCTTTTCTTTCTTTCTACATGACTTACCATCTTCAAATGACATTAATTTTGTCAAATATGCTGACGACCTGACTGTATCTTTGCCTGTCAAATGTCAAAGCGACTGCTCTAAACTTAATGGCTTTCTGTCAGAAATCAGCCAGTGGTCCAAGGAAAACGGTCTTACCCTAAACCCCTCCAAATGCCAAACAGTCAATTTCACCTTTAGGCATAAATCCGACCTAAACAAACTGGTTGGCTCTCACGAGGTATGCAACATAGACGGCACTGAAATAGAAACCAAATCGGAAATTAAATACCTAGGCGTCATTCTATCTGCTGATCTCTCCTGGTCGTCTCATATCTTAGCGATTTCTAAGAAAATATTCCGTCTTACCTTCTACATCAAGAAGTTAAAACATTCTGGTATAACCCAACCCTTACTCCTACAATTCGTTAATTCTCGCATTCTGCCTATTATTCTCTATTGTTCCCCCTTAGTTTTTCCCGGGCTACTGAAGAAAGACTATAACATATTACGCAGGATGTTAAAGGTTGTCAGCAGGGTAAGCAACGTGCCACTTAACCAGCTTGTTAATATTCTGGTCGACAGGCACATGGACTCATGTGAAAAATGGGCCAAATCCATTTTATCTAACTCACACCACCCTCTTCACTCACAACTCTCCCCTTGCATCTCATCAGGTAAAACCAGAAGCCTATATAGAAAACTATATGCTCGCACCAGCAAGTACAAAAACTCAACCATACCCTACTTAGCTCGTGTTCTGTGTGATAAAGAAAGCATTAGGCGTGACACCTATAATTCATTAAATAGTCAGTAGTACAACTGGACCTCGTCTTTCCAACTCATATCATTTATAGGTACAACATTTTCTTTCTTTCTTTTCCTTTTCTCTCTCTCTTTTTTTCCGTTATGTGCTGCTTTGTTTCTTTCTCTCGCTTACGCCAGTAAATATGACAGCTCCTACTTTTCTAACACCTTCAAACACTGTTCAGCTTTACCTTTGCTACCGACATGCCAATGTGTTGTTGTAATAATGAACTGAGATTTCCTTAATCTATGTAGAATTCTATTTATTGATAATGTACTAACTGGATGCAATACTGTAGTAAAAATGCTGAGAATTCCATTCTGTATCACATGTACTGTTTTGGAATAAAGCAAATTATTATTATTATTATTATTAAAAGTCTGAGGGGAGTGTATGTGATTAAATTGTTAATAGACTACAGTTGAAGACATGCGTTCAGATGGAGAAACCTGAGCTGTGCATACAAAAGACGATTTTTCATCTACTTCTATAATAGTAAGAAATAAGTTAATTGTCCACTACAGAAAACGAAACCTTATCTATTTTTTGCTATAGGATGAGAAAGACCTGTAGTTCAGACTGTGTTGACTCAGGGTTATCTTTCCTAAGAACCACGAGTAATGAAGCCGATTACTCTTCCCCCCCCCCCCCCAACGCAACCGTTTCACTGATTAATAGCATGAAGCAGAAACATGCTAAACAGGACACTAACTCAATTCCAGAGAAAATGGTCTTCATGAATCTTGAATTCAAACGTGACTAGGTTTTAAAAATGCTTAAAAATACTCTTTTTAAATGTCAGTAAGACATCCTTCGTGGGTGAACACCAGATAATTAGAAAATTTTCGTTGCACACAAGACCTAAGTGTGGTTATTCACTAGACTTCATCGGATCAGTACAGTGAATCAAAAAAACTCAGCTTCCTGGGTGCCAGAAGATTGTATGCTGAAGTAAAAGAGAAAACTCGCTACAGTCGTGTATGCTATCTGCCTTTATTAGCTCCTTAATACAAGTATTCTGAAATGAATTCTCAGAGGTTAAAAACTGGTGAAACTGCAATATATGTCTCCAGTTAGACAACCGCGGTGTACTAGGACATGGATGAAAAACACCGGATTCTACAGCCAGTCGTCAGTGCCAGTATTAATTCAGAATTCTGATCGACCAACCCTTATCACACTGAAAATGGCTTAATCGAATGAAACTATGCAGAGAATAGGCGGGAATTGAAAAAAAATGTAGCCTGGTAGCATGGTGACGACACTAAAACCCTAAAACTCATTTCTCCTATGACATGCTAGTTGTTATCACCGAAGAAACACGTGATTCTGCAAAGCGACACTCATCTACTACAGCGTTACAACGGGTTTCATCAAAGTGCCTAGTAGTTTTGTATTCAATAAGCAGAACAAATGCAGATTTGCTAGGCTTAGTGAGGTTTCAATAAGGCGTTGTTAGGACGAAAAAGTATCCCGTGATAGCAATTCATTGTTGCAGTCGCTTTACAACCAGCATCATGTTTCACAATAATAAAATAAAATGTGTGGACAATTACTCAGTTATATGAAATAAAAGTACATACTAATAACCAATCATATATTAGTAGGTCAAGTAGTCCATTTTAGGTAAAGGTTGAAGACTATTGTTTTTGTAAACACATAGTTTGGGTTACAGGTGATTAATCCCCAAAGTGCTTTGATGACCACTAACAACTCTGAATTAATTGAGGAGCAGTTATTAGTATATTGATTTTACAACCTAACAGAATTAAATGCTTTGCAATGGATGATGGTGGACTTATATCCGACATAAGTATATTTGGATTTGCTATGTAACTTAATAATTACCGACTAAATTGGAACATTCTATTGTTTCTATCTACATATATGCGTCACCATAACTGTAGGTGAGCTTTAGTGTCAAAATACAATGAAAGCATACGAAAGGTAGATTACTATTGATAAGGAGTTGCATCATAACACAAAATACTCTAAGACCACAGAAACAAAGGTGATTATTTATTTATTTATTTGTTATTATTATTATCTCCTTTAATTCCTAGAGGAACATATGGCTTCAGCCGCACGTCTCCATTACGTTCGGTTCTCCAACAACGTTTTCACTTGACTCCACGTCTGCCCACCTGCTTACATCTCCTCTTCACATGACCTCTTCCATGTCACCCTCGTACTGACGACCAACTCGCCGCTTCCCATTCGGAAGAGAGACTGACGTGTGATGTCATTCACTTGATGGTTTGTTTTCTCAGAGTGTGGCCAATCCAATCCACCTCCATTTCTCCCTGCATATTTCTTGCACAATTGCTTCCTGCTGGGTTGGTTCGCTCCCAGTGATCCCTGTTGCTGATCTTTTCTGGCCGGCCATCTGATCTTGAGCAGTATTGAGCGAAGAAAACTGTTGATGAAAGTCTGTAGTTTGTGAGAGTGCCCTTCGTATAGTAGCACTTACTTCACATTGGAGTTGAAAATCTGGATCTTATTTATCCTGCCGAGTGCTGCTGATCTCCACACAGACTTGAGAGTAATTGAGGCTTGCCTTGTTTTCCCGATCTTCTCTTTGATATCCTTATCAGTTCCTCCTGTAGTTGAAACGATGATTCTCAAGTCGGTAGGTAAAGGAGGTTACTTCTTTCAGATTCCTTCCATTTATGCTGATTGTTGTCTGTTGTTGTTCCTGCCAGGAATCTTCATCACCTCTGTCTTTTCTATCTTCACCTGAAGGAAGTCCTATCTTCTCTGGATGCTTCTTCTGCCAACTTGTTGCTTTTCACTTGCATATCTTCCTGTTTGTGGGAAATCAGACATATATCATCGGTGAAATCCAGATCCCCCAAGTATTTTGTGTGGGTCCATTTTATGCCTGTCTCCTCGTTGCCCACTGTCTGTCTGTTGCACTGTCCAGTCTACCACAATCAGGAAAATAATTGGAGAAATTAGGCAGCCAGCCTTGTCTTACTTCCGTCTTCACTTCGAAGGATTCCGTGAGTTTCCCGTTTTGGATTACTTGGCATGCAGCATTATCTTACAACTGTTGAATGAAGTGTACAATTGTCGGCGGCACCCCTTGGTAGTAGCGAAGTAGTTTCCAAATCACCTCTCAATCGACGCTGTCGAAGGCCTTTTCAAAATCGATGAAGTTGAGGTAGAGAGCTGACTGCCATTCCAAGTTCTGTTCAATGATGGTATGTAGTGTTTCGATTTTATCCACACATGACTTGTTTCTCTTGAATCCAGTCTGTCCCGGTCGAAGTTTTTATCCAGGGTGCGTTAAACAAGAATTGTATCAGATGAGTGAAGCAAGATGTTCTCAAACTACTTTTTTCTTAACACTAACCGGTTAAGACCATGAAATGAGGGACAGTGGAGTAAATCTCCTACAAATACAAACATCTGGCTTCTCTATTTGAATGCCTAAAGCTTCAGAAATCCAACAGACGAGGCTAACACACATACACTAATTCGGAAGGTTGTTTTTTTTCGATGATAGTAGTTGTTACACTATCAACACTAACGCGGAAATTAGTCTTCTCCGCAACGATAACGGGCTTTCAAGGGAATTCGAACATGTGGTATACTACTAATTATTAAGTTATCAATATTGTATCACTGTGTTTATCAGATAAAATTATTCTCCTCCTCTACTATTACATTAGCACAGTGGCCAAATTCAATTCTTATAATTATTATTATTATTATTTCCTTTAATTCCTAGAGGAACATAGGGCTTCAGCCATGCGTCTCCATTGCGTTCGGTTCTCTGCTGTAGTTTTCACCTGTCTCCAAGTCTGCCCACACGCTTTCAATTCCTCTTCACATGATCTCCTCCAGGTCACCCTTGGACGACCAACTCGTCGCTTCCCTTTCGGGTTCCACTCGAGGGCTTGTCTAGTGATGTCACTTGCTGGTTTCCTCAGAGTGTGGCCCATCCATCTCCATTTCTTCCTGCCTATTTGTTTCACGATCGGTTCCTGCTGTGTTGGTTCGCTCCCAGAGATCTTTGTTGCTGATCCTCTCCGGCCATTTGATCTTGAGTATTGAGCGAAGGCATTTGTTAATGAAGGTCTGTAGCTTGTTTGAGCTGCTCTTTGTGACACGCCAAGTCTCTGATCCGTATAGTAGTACTGACTTCACATTGGAGTTGAAAATACGGATCTTATTTTTGACGCTGAATGCTGTTGACCTCCACATAGACTTGAGAGAAATGAAAACTTGTCTTGCTTTTCCGATTCTGGCTTTGATATCCTCGTCAGTTCCTCCTGTAGTTGAGACGATGCTTCCCAGGTAGGTGAAAGAAGTTGTTTCCTTCAGGTTCCTCCCATTTATGCTGATTGTTGTTGGTTGTTGCTGTTGATGTTGGCCAGGAATCTTCATTACCTCTGTTTTGTCTATGTTCACTTGAAGTCCTATCTTTGCTGCTTCTTCTGCCAATTTGTTGCTTTTCACTTGCATATCTTCCAGTTTGTGGGAAATCAGACATATATTCTACTACAGTTCCACAATCATATTCTTATATTCTTTATATTCAAACGATATCTCGATCCTATCGTGACGACTTCTTAAGCTGGTCACTACTTAATAAACCTCTATTACTTTCATACAAACTGCACCTATATAAACTAGTATATGTTGATTGGGCTATGTCAATACTTCGTATGCACATCACAGAACATCACCATTTCGAACTTAAGATTGACTTAATGACTGGTTTCAACTTTGCACAGAGGTGCAGCAGCAGTTCGAGTTGCCATTCTCCCTTCTTGTAGCACACCAAACAAGAGAAGGGAGATAATAAACAGAAATATGAAGCAAAAAGAATAGAAATATGGAAGAACGATAGAATTTTACTGGATATTATAATAATCACAAATAGTAAATGCATCTGCGCCAACATTAGGAACAATTTTGAGCCATATCAACTGGCTCCAGTGTTCATTGGTTCCTACCATCCTGAGGACTCCAACCAGGAAGTTTACATCTCCCTGCGTGGTTTAAGCTAACTGTTGTGGATTTTATTCACTGATGAAGCCATGTTTTGGTTTGAACACCACTAGCTCTCTTCCAACCTGATCCTATATCAGCTAACATTGCCCGTCGAGGAAGGCGACCGATGACTACGCATGTGTGACACAAGGCCTAAACATCTCAATCGATGTAACTGCTTCACAACCTCGCTGACTGTTTTTCCCTTCTCCTTACCTAGCACTCAACCGATGCCTAACCAATTCAGTATTATTCACCCTATCACCTAACACAGAATGTAGATAAAACGTAGACACCTACGATCAAAAAAAGCTAGCCTTTTCATGTCTTCGGCTTTCAATGAATGTCTCATTCACAGTCAGCCATTAAGGAGGATGGATCGAACTAATAAGCAGTCCACACGTCCTTTGGTCGACAGTTAGTCTGATATCATGTCTACTAAGCCAGAGATGGTGTAAGTTGTTAGCATATGCTAAACCAGCCTTCTGTATCCGTCCCGAGATTTTGTCAGCGGCCAAGCTGCTGGAACTGGCTGGTGCAGCTTCCCAAATAAGTGAAGTAGTGGTCAACACGCTCAGTCATCACTTCACTCCTTAAAGCTAGGAATCAATGCAGTTTAGTTCTGTAGCCTCGTCAATGTTACATTTGACAGCAGGAGCGAATCGCTCGCATTCGAAGACTGCTGCTCAAGGTGTTCAGAAGACTGCATTTTGTCAGCACCTACGACTAGGACGTCGAACTTAAGACATGAATTCAAGAAGAGAACTCACTGACAAGAATTTGATTGTACAGATGCAAAGCACTACTGAACAATTAATTAATTGTGCAGTCACTAGTAGTAGTGTGTACACCAGTAAATCAGCAAAATTGACCGATTACATGAATCTCTATTCATACGGCGACTGTAACAATACAGAATTTCAGTCACTGACAAACACTCCTACTACTAAATACACAACTTGGGGTTTATTCCTCCGCATTCCGATAAAAATGAACATATATTATACAATAAGAGCTACAAAAACCAAGTCAAAAAGTCAATGCACTATGAGAACCGCTCCAAAACAACCTACATCTCTTGACTAGTTGAGCTGACAGTTATGTTATAAGTAGGGAATCGGTAAAAGTTAGAATTCATGTGCCACTGGATTTGGTCCCAGTGGCTGGATACCCAACAGGTTGGCCTTGTAACCTGAATGTCCTGGGTTCGTTCCCTGGTGGAGTGATGAGTGCCTACTGCCTACCGCCAAACTAGGACGAAACAGTTGTTTAGTACTCCGTGGTTTTCAATGGTTGTCTGACCAAAGTCACTTAGTAATTACACTTGAAAAATTAGAAGAAAAAGACCAAATGATCACACAGTTACCTCATACTTTATTGTTTATACTGTGGGAATAAAATGAAGGAAATGAAGTAAAGTCAAAACATACAAATATGTAGTTTTAATACATACATGTATAAAGCACAATCTATATTACTTTATTACAATTTAAAATTCCTTTAAAAAAAGAAAAATAAACCTGAGGTTCAAAAGAAAAGTTAACTTATGTGGATATGAGAACATCATTCCCAACTCCCTCCAAACAATATATTCTTCATCTTTCTTAATTAAATACATAAACACACAAAGAAAGAGTAACAACACTACTTCACTAATCACTGTCATCGTCATCCCCAATACACTTACTGCGCACCGATTTATTTTCGCGTCGTTTTGTAATAGAGCTGGACGAAAGACCGGGTGTCAATTTACTCGCATCAGGAGGGAGCGATAAATCACCAGTGTATTTAATTACTTTACCAACAGCTAAACGCCACTCCAGCATAGCAGTAGAAAATTCATCATGACCACCAAGTTCATCAAAACCGATTATACGATCACATATCTGTTCATTTTTAACAAGTATCATTGTTGGTATAACTCGTACATTTAAACGTTTTGTTAAAAAGGGTGATTTCTCTGCATCCATCTTAACCATTCTACATTCAATATGCTTTGGTGCTAATATAGCCAGGTGTTTATCAACAATTTTACATCGAAATGTTGACTCTCGATAAAAATGGCAAACAAGACCGAATGTTGATGTTTTGCATGCAGCGAAAAAATCTTTTTCATTTGCTAGTTCGGAATAAACACCATGTCCGGCAGCCAACCATTCAGAACGCTGTTTTGATTCTTCTTTCATTTGTTGAATCCGACGTTGTCTTATTACTTCTAAGTCGTCTTCATTTAAATTATCCAAACGATTGATTTGTTCATCCAAAGTCTCTTCCAATACTTGTGCTGTTTTAATTAGTTGAGATTCAATCAACTTTTCAGTGGCAGATTGAATCTGTTGAGATGCTTGAGCCATAATTTTAGGCTGAAAAAAAGTGGAAATACTACTCATTTACTTAGATTTAAATTTGAAGGGTGGGCTACTGTGTATTATTGTTATTGTTAACGTGGGAAAGTGACTTAATGGCCCACAGTGTATTAACGGAATCTATTTTGTCTGTATGTCAATAATAATTATACATTTATATATCACCAACCCCTTCTAACTGCAAGTGAATAGGGAGTAGCCCAGCACCGAAGACTGCAGTTATTTGACTGCGAGGCAATGTGTTGTTTAGGTTTGTCTCCGGCATCACTGCTTTGCCCTAACTTCATAAGTGGGTAGGGGCCCAAAGAGAGTGAAAAGCCCGTGGGGGTAGAGAAGCATGAGAATTCATTTCAGAGCTAACCTTGGGGTTGGGTTTTCTCCAGAATGCAGCCCCACACAATCAGGGACTTCCCTACAATTGAAATTTCCACAAACGATACCTTACTGTAGCATATGATACATATAAGATTCAAGTAGCGCACAGTGTAACGTATTGCGACATACGGCAGTTTATTGACATTCACCAGATGAGCTGTAATTACTAACCAAAAGCTGTTGGACGACAATGATAGGAACAAGCTGAGATGCTAGCAACCATCATTGTGAATCAATGTCCAAAGTAGACAGCCACACCGCAAAATACTCAACAGTCTTACCGTTTTGATCAGTGGATCTTCATCTGAACCGAATCTCAGGCTCCTAAATTTCCGCAGTGCTTCTTGTCCGTCTGTCGGGTTATCAAACTACTAGATATACTGCTCAGAGAAGTTCTTCCACGATGCCTTCTCGTCGACTGTTGCCAGACCTTTGAGCAGAGTCACCAAGACAACCAACTTTGTCCTCTCCTGCCGCAGGTGAACCACCATGACAGCGTCGAAGCCCTACACGAACGTTCCCACGTCTCCATCCTTAAAGAACTGAGATTAAACCAGTTAATGAGAACAAGACTTAGAAGGGCATATTTAATGTTTATCGATACCAGATACAGCGGACACCATCCAAATCATAAACTTAATACTGATTTTACAATCTACTAGTATCATTTAGTCTATACTAGGCATGTTTTCTTCGTCATTATACGTCCTTTATAAGGTTTTTGACTGAGATGTAATCTCATTTCTTCCTCAGTGCATTTTTAAAAGACAACTTGCCAGATTTTCTACAAAGCCGGTACTGCATATACTAATTATATCTATTTTTAAGTACCAGGCACCATACAACTACCACTGCAACAATAAAGTGAGGAAATTCAGAATTTTAAATGCAATGAGTTAAGGCAGTTCTTTTACTGAATTTAGAACATTTATTCAAAATTAAACCGAGTTTACCGACACTTGAGATGACAATTTTTATTCATAACTCATTACGAATGAAATACCGATACTTATAAACTCTAGCCACTAGATTCTTGCCTAAGAAGAAGTCCAATACGTCTTGTGCATAACGCTTTGTTGGTTTGCTTGAAATTAACAATTAACAATGTCTCAAAAGCTATGTTCATGGATCCTAACCAATATAAACCTAAGTTTTACATTAATTTCACACACTCAACAGCAGTTCATATTATATAACAAACAATCGTAAATTACATTAAATCCCTACCATGCATTTCTTTCGAATATTTCATTAGACGAAAGAACGGTACCACTAAAGCTGATAAAATGACGAACTAATGCAGAAATTTGCACCAATATGCACCAGTTAATGTCGCCACACTTGAAAAAAAGCACAAAATAAAAGTGATACGATTTCAATGGTCTCTTGACCTTACCCATATTATTTTGAGGGCCTAATCTGACCTTAATGACAACAAGCTGAGATGCTAGTGAAAACCACCAGATATTTCCGGCTACCTAACTGATAATAACAACAACTCAACCTAAAAAGTGACCGACTGATCTTACGCCAACCAACGTAATGGCTTAATCTTTAACCTGAACCTATTTGTTATGTTGTACCGTCATTCCAGAGCCTATTTTTAGGTGCCAGTGTTTAACATATCTGCAAGCAGTCATAGAAAATGAAATCAGATTTCCCTGTTCAGTTAAAACAACATACTGTTGGATTTATCAAACCAGGGTATAAGATCTGGTAATTGTTGAAAGGTTATGACACAGTTTAGCTCAGATGCAATGTGAAAATTTTGTAGAGAAGCAATATAATCTAAGTGACACAGACATGATGTGTAGGGCGCAAGAATTACAAGACATTAATTTAGAACGAATTTTCACACCTGTTAGAAGAAAGACTTATTAAATTTGGACTATAAATACAAATCTACGATTCAGTCTCTTGAGATTCGCTCTGAAAACAAAATAAGAAACTCGAGTGACATAATAACCCAGTGAAATGAAATATGTACACTATCTCAAACCTACCCAACTTTTCGAATAGACGAGACTTATTGACTAACCGCCAGAATTCAAACAGCCCTCCATGGTATCCAAGGAATGTAGCCCCAGGTATCTAATATTTTCCCACTGGAAGGCTGAAACGAAAGATGGTATATCCGGACTCAATGCTATCATGGGTTCCTGCGTCGACTGGTTATATGTTTTTGTGAATTAATTCGACATTGAAACTTACAGGTTTTTTTTGACGTACTGCATATTTTAACGTGTCGATATCGATTTCTGTCACTGAATGCTACTTGAAGCTTATTTTCAGTCTGAAGGTCAGTTATAAAGTTGATAGTCAACGATTATGGCAAACCTACAATCATTGAGCTACTTAGCGTATCCTAGGCTAAGATAGTAAACTGTTCATAGCACAAAATGAAATTTAATTGCAGTCTATTTAACACTTACAGTATGTTCTTCATTTAGTTAACGGAGAATCAGATGAGGGAGAAAGAAGGGTTAGAAATCCGTCAGTTTGTGTACAAGCAGATAAAAAAATGTCATAATGAAAAGGAGCTGGTTATTTGAAAATTGAAATGGAATGTGAGTAGAGCTTCTTTGTCTGATGACTATACAGAAGTTTTGAATCAGCTTGTTCACGCAGGGTGGAACACTAATTTACTGTGAACAATCCTTGTGTGCGGCCCAGTTCAGTAACCCAATTCTGTTACAACTCAATGACTCGATCTGGGTCGAAATAAAAGTTGTCGTAAATAAACCTATACTTATGTTTGTACCGACCCACTTCATCCAGCAGGGAGTATGATAATATGCCCAGCAGCATTTTGAATGGTAACTGGCTGTCAACCCAGACAAGTGTGGTATAGCCCACCTTGGACACCGGAAAACGAGAATGTGCCTATATATGTACGGTAAGCTCCTCTCAAAACTGAACGCGGTCACAGATCTCAGGATAACATACTCAAATTTGAACACCTCCGGTCATGCAAATAAGGTAGTATCTGACTGTAAACGAATGACTGGTCTTGTACTGCATAACGTTTTACACACAAGAAGCAAGATTGGCTATACATAAGACATGTACTCGCCCCAAACTTGGATGTTGTGCTCTCCTATTTAGTAACCTAAGGTCTACAGACCGAAAAAGAGTCGAAAGTGCCCAGAGATTCCTCACGAAATGCATAATAGGGTTTGACCGACAAGTGGAATATGTTGACAGGTGTATACGACTGAAATTACAACCTCTGTGGTTAAGGAGAGTCAAATGAAACTTATTTCTATTCTTCAAAGTCGTTAGGAAATGCTGTTAAAGTAACTCACCCATAACGTCTGTAAATATTAAATCATATCAATTCCGAAACCACGACTACCTTCTCAAAGTGGCTACCCACAGAAAGACCATTTGGGCAAACTTTTTCACCATTAAATATCGCACTCTTTGGAACCAACTACCGTCTGAAATTAGATGTTGTGAAAACCCCGATGGGTTAAAACGCAGCCTAGAAAGACACATTAACATGTCCACTCTAGCTCGTCTAAGAGACCATAACTGCTGGCAGAATGGTAAGTGAAAGCGAGCTCAGTCTTTAATGTAGTCACTTGCGTATAACTCGACTCTGCTACTTACGCAGCAAAGTTTAACGACACCTATTACACAAACATGCAGGGCTTACTTACGCGGATAAGTGCAAACAATATGGAGTTCAGTTCACTTTGGTTAAGATGCCTGAAACTCAACCTAACCTTCGTCCTCCGCCTTTTACACGGCCACATCAGTAATAACATCACGAGCAGTAATCCAATAGCTCTCAACAAGACAACCGCATACACTCTTAGGAATCATGAACCTACTTTATCCATAACCTGGTGCCGGACAAAACTGCATTCGAGTTTCTTCAAAATACTGTATGATGCATTATGGAACGAACTTTCACTTGCTGTACGTAGTTGCCGATCTCCTGCTCAATTCCAACGCCTACTTAGTGAGCTCCTATCAACAGAAGTGCTTCGTTCTACTTATCCATACTTTACCCGTATAGGCTCTTCGACTAATTGTGGTACTGAAGACCCCAGTGCAACGCCCCTTATTTGAGGATGTTCATTTGCCCCAGCTATAATACCGAAGCTAGAATGTGACAGAACTGGCCCAACTTTTCCCTCAGTACTTGACCTTAGGTTCGATTATTCAGCTCATTTGAAATCTTATCGATATTTCATCAAACAGGTTTACAGGGTCAGAAGACTATGCCTATATTTATAATTCTAGATAAAACATTAACGGTTAAGATACGTATCCTCAAACAGACAAGAAATCTCGTTTGTAAAACTACTACCCAACACAATAAGTGGAATAAAATGGACATAAACCGACAACATGAAAAAGGTATAACTCACCACAATATCACATGGACAGATGTACGCTCGTTGGGCACCATGTATCCCTCACCAACTGCAACCCACCTTTCCTTAGATAATGTGATGAACTTATATCCATAATGTTGCTGAGCAGTTAATATTCTCAACTCCTTTTGGAACAGCTGAAATTCATAAACCTTCCTCACGCTAAGAAAATACCCACAAGCAGTAGAAATCCATTAATTAATGCGTCTGAAGCTTATGTTTTACTCCCAACAATGACATTGCAGATCAAATGAGATAAACATATCACTGATTTCAAAATAACACATCAATGAACTGTAATTCAAGGGTTCTGCACACAACGAAGTTATGTATAAAAATTGACTTCAAGCTTTATTTTTATAATCCATCCATCAAAGACCTGGTTTTTTTTGTTAATGCGAAGACAATACTTCTGTATTTCCTGATGTGTTGCACTCACTGACAATCTAGCAGATTTTTCCAACTGTGCACAGAAATGATTGTATAAAAGTGAAAAGGCCGTTTTATACCACTGGGATTAACATTTATCAAGTGTACGTGTAATCTCCAGCAAACATGTAAGGCATATCTTGCTACTGCCTGTAAATTGTGATTGAATTATATGGTTCTATTTCTGTAACAATTTGATGATGCCTGTAAACTGGCGTCCCTCATGTACTGTACTATGAGAATGAATTTATTTGTATAATTATCCTAGACGGATAATATTAAAGAGGTTCTTAAAAGTTTTTCAGTAATGCAGCGTCTAAAGCATGTCACATTAAAAGTGGTTATGAAAGCTTAGCAAAAATAAGTCAAGTCAACCGACTATTTTCCTCAGGTTCATTCTACTTACCTTTGTCCCTAACTGTGCCACTATTCATTTGACTCTACTCAATAGACCACGCTTTATATTTGCTCTAGTACCCGAAACTCCCATACCTCATACTTTTTAAAACCCCTGTAACTACTACTCTCTTGCAAACCTACTGGTTTATACGAAGCATAAATTATTGTTATGACTGAAGCAGTGGACGTTTAAAAAGTTTACTGACTTTCCATTCTCTATTATCTTCAATAAGTTGGGTTAGTATAAGTAATTCTAGGAACAATCATATTAGCAACCACACCTTTTAAAATTTTACATGTATATATACATAATTAATATAATACACGGTACTATTTCTGTGTCGAAATGACTTTACCGAGTCAATAACTACCTTTTCTCATATACTTTTCTAAAATGTATAATTTTATGACATTTCTCAGTATTTTTAACATAACATAAGTTGAAGGGTTACTTTGCAATGCCTGACGCATACCATATGAAAATTGGTCATGAAAATTTAGCATGACTAGTTCTACCAACCAGCTGTTTTCTTCAGGATCATTCTACATAATTTTATCACTAATTGCTGCACTACCCATTTAGCTCTACTAAATAGACTACAACTTAGTTGCTGGAATATTAACCACTTCTATACTTTATAGATTGTTAAGGGAAACTTAATTTCCCAGTCGTTTGTAACAAATACTTACGTACATGTATGTATGTATTAAGACAATACTGCTGAGAATGTCCTTAGGTATTGGTGTGTCTGGTGACCTATTGGGAAGCTATTAATGCGCAGCATACTGTATGATTGGGACGGGCTCAAAGCGATGCAGTGCTGCAACTACAGTTATTGCCAAAACATCTCAGAAATTAACATCAAAAAAGGAGGGGGGTGGCACATGCTGACCAGCAGACATGATGGTGGTCACAAATGTGAATCGCTCCGATCTGTAGGACAGCGACATGCATTTTTTGACAGCTCGAGGATTAAACATTAGTCTAGATCCTTAACAAAAACACTTAGGGTTGTACATATCTAAATTTTAAGAAAAAATGCTTTTGCTCCTACCATCTACAAACCTGTTCAGCTTCTTGTCAAGATGCTACCCCATGGGCCCTACAGAAATACGTGAGGCATCTTATAGGTCAGCTTGTCCTACAGGTTCCAAGCTTTCAGACCGCTGAGGCCACTTTTCACTGAAACACCACTTATCTGCCTCACGATAACCTTTTTATTCACGCACTATTATACCCTATTTTACCTTAACTTCCTAGGCCTTTTTTAAAGCTTAAAGTTACTCTTTGTTGATATTCGTTGCTTGCATAAAGTCTGGCTGCTTTGATTAAAAAACAACAACACCAATGTTTGAACAAAGCTATATTTTCATCGGAAACGTTATGGTTTCCATGGTAAGGCCAATATGGTTAGCATCAAAAATTGCAAATCCATACTATCACTCTAAGGAGTCTCCCGCTCTTTCTTGTATCTATTTTGTAAACGTACTTCCAATGATATAATCTATAATTGTATTTTATGCAATTTTGCGGTTTCCCGAGACGTCCTCCTCTTCCTGAAATAGCCTCTAATCAAGCGGCGGCATATCGCTTACCCAAATATATGCTGTTCACTGATTGACCATATGTATCATCAGGGAACGGAACGAAGTTTGGGTTGTCGCCCAACTTTGTTGGTGAAGGGTTTGCAGTTTAAACTTTATAGGAACCTGTTCTGAGTGCTTGTACAATAATCGAACAATTTAAACTTCTGAAAAATTATTAATTTATGATCCTTCAGGATTGTAATTTATAACATAACCGACCATGCCTGTAAAAATGGAGTGCATTTCTTGTAAGCACCAGTTTATACGAAATATATATTATTATTAGGATCGAAATCAACCTTGTGCCTGAAATAAATGATATGCCAAATAGCCATGAATAGCAGAGAGACTCAATGTTGTCTTCCATAAATATGGGCCATTGGGTTATCGAAACTGCAATTGTGCACCTTTGATGGACAATTTTATCTAAGCGAAGTTTTTCAGATGAGATACGATGTGCAGCGTCCCTTATGCCTGTCGCATTACCGTAAGTGCAAGGTCATGGTTGAGGCAAAAGAAGAATGCATCACGCTTCCACCTCCTTCGAGTTATCGTACAACATGCAATATTTTGAAGTGTCTTTTTGGAAGAACTTATGAAGTGAGCATGGTCTTGCAGATTCAACGGAATATTCGAAAATGGCACGTGTTGATACTGAGGCCATCTCAGGACTTTTAGCCAAAATGAAAAATGACCGTATAATTCCAGACTGAATGGTACACGCTGGACATTTAAGGTCTTCGGATACTTCGGAGGGTACAGTGACAAAACTATCTGTGGTGCAAATTCATACATTGCAAATGTGCACTATCATATCAAGTACTGTATAGCTTATTCTTGTATTTTTCTTGTAAATATACTTCCAATAATGTATTATTCATGACTGCATATTATACCACTTTGTAGCTGTGCAGGATTTTCTCATGTTCCTGAAATAGCGTTCAAGCACGTGGTTGTCGCTCAACTTCGATGGAAACCTTCGTGGAAGATTTACAAATTAACAATTATAAGAATCTGTTCCGATTGCTTGTACTATATAATTCAACAATTTGAACTTTTAAAAAAAGTGATAATCTTACTATCCCTGGTAAACATTGTACTTACCTCAATATTGGTTGGCTATCGTATGCCTACAACTACGGGTTGAAAACGAAACGAAGTCGATTTTCTTACGCAACCTGGAGGACTACTGTTTAATTCAATAATGATACCACATGGGTCAGACAATGAGTGTATTTATATATATATATCAAATATTTAGCTGTTCAAACATTATTAACTTGTAGACAATCTACTATTTGTCATTATATCATACTTGATCGTCCCTGTAAAAATGGCATGCATTTTCGTGTAAATTTATGTTTATGTGAAAATATAAATTATTATTATTAATGGCCGAAAATGAAAGAAAACTCAGACGGCTAACGAGACCGAATATTTGCTGCCTAAACAACCAACTTACCGAGTAGATTTTGAAGACTGGAGATAATCAGTCAATGAAACAGCAGTAAGATAGTCCATTTCGCACAACTGTGGTTGAGTCGTTCACTAGGACAAATGGCAGGCACTATGCAGTGTGTGGATGAGGCCACGTGGTCACCGGCTGGAGCTTTCTGCAAGTGAAAAGTTGTAAAATGCCAAGGAGATGAGGCTTTATTTTTGCCACGCATCCAGTAGGGTGTAAACGTCGTATTATATATTCCTAAGTGTTGTAAAGAGTTCGATCAACGGTTTCTTTGTAGATAAAAGTAGTCGCTTAGTGCTCCAAATGAGCAGCCGAAGAAAGGTAATTGCGGGCGTATAGTGCCAATGAGAGAAAGTACGTCTGGGATCAGTATCCATACAAGTAAAACATGTTGGTAAGGAAGTCAGTGGACGAGCATCCTTAGAAGGCTGATAGCACGAGTTCCACGTTACTTTTACATTTCTTCCTGGTTCTCACAGGTTTGACCCCCTATCTAGGAATTCGGACTCCATACCCAACTATTAATTCAAAAGTAACAGTAACCTGGACGATTTCAACCATCAGAAGTCAAATTTTTCCTATGTGGCTGCTGTAAAGCTATATGTAGTAGAATTATATATGTATACATACGTATAAATATAATTCCACTAATAATTCAGATTTCCGTTGCTTTGATGCCTGATTTTATGTTCCTTTTGAAGATTAGGTCATATACTAGATAGAATTTCATTACTAAGTACCAGGTTTCTGTTCCAGAAATAAAATTATTATTATAGACTGACCTCAAATTACCTCCTGATGGATTTTATAAACTGTTCCGTAGGCTTACTGACTTTTTGTTGTCCTAACAAGACTGTTTAATCTTGTCTGTGGATGAAAATAATCGAATGGTATCTGCTATTTCCATAAACTTTGGGAAGAAACTGAGACCTTCAGCTACTAATAAGTCCTCCAGAAACAGTACCCCTCTCTCACTGATTCCACGGATTCCCCTGTAATTATCATAAAGCCTCAGTGTTGAAGATATAACAGTACTTCTAAAAACAAGACCAAGATCTTGGCAAACCCTAAAGGAATTGTGAACATAGAAAATAAGGCGGATGCCGTACCAGCATCATACAGCCGTGCGAATTCTTTTTTTAAAAGGAAATCCCTGACGTGGAGAAAATAAACGTATTCCGCACGGAGGAAAAAAATAATACCAGGGGAATTTTCAAATGCCACTGATGGACCTAAAAATATCTTTAATGATTCTGAGATCTCACTATCGCCTGTGGCCTATTTAGTCACTTTCTTTGCCAGAGAAGTTCATTAACATCTGTGGCGAGAAAGGAGCGTAATTACACTTAACACGCCTGATAGTCCCGAACAGGGCTAAGTAAAACAGGAACACTTCAAAATATCCGTTCTACGTTAGATGTGATGTGCGAGATGTGCTGATTAAGATCAGTCTGGAACTAAACCATAGACGGCTATATGTCCTCCTAAGGCTAATTCCTTTCAAGCACACGCCAATGGATACGCATATGTAAGAATAATATATATTCAGTCCTGTATATGCAGGAGTATATAAATAAGGAACACATATTGAAGATCGATTTTCTACAATTTATGTTAATCGTTCTGCCTAGGATCAAAGAAGTCGGTCGATTCGGTTGAATCCTACCCGTTTCATCACCAATCAAAAGTTTGTTTGTCTGTGCGGGTTAATACGAGTTGTGCAATAAAATTTCCAAGGGGCAAGAGTTCAGCAGCAGCGTTGTGGTGTGGTTGAATATCTATATAATCTATTCATATCATTGCAAATAAATACACCATCGAGAAGTCCAGAGATACAGATTTTCATTTCGCTGGTTAGGGCGGGGTTAAAAACAGCCTAGAAACCAGGTTAGGTGGGCCAGGGTGAAGAGTAAGAGGGCAGTGTAGCTAGAGCTCAGGTCTAGCGGGATAGATGGTCACACATCAGTCATGAGCCTAATTTTAGTTGGAACCATATAGGAGTTAGTTCGAATTAATTCTGGCAGGCTGACTAATTTCCTAATGGTGAAATCAACAATGAGGTTAGTCTCAACTTCGCAAATTTCAGAGCACGGTTGAACAGATCATTTCCAATAATTTCATGCGGAATCGCTAGGATCGGTGGACGCCCATAAATGTTAGGAGCATCAACCGATTCCCACCACCCGGCCTTATTGCCCTGCATCTACCCAGTCGCCAAATTCACACTAAGATACTGTCGCGCCCTTATTGCAATTTCTCATACACTGACTGCTGATTCACTAATTCTAGCTAAGATTACTAAAATTTACAGCCTGCTGGTGTCTTGCTACCCTCATCTTTGAAGGTCGAAGGCACAGCATTCCACATGGCGCGTCTAATCACTACGATGCAGCTACACAGACCTACACCTCAACAAAAGCGACATCAGAGAGGATGCATTTCCTCATCTCACTTCTCAGAACATCTGCACGCCAGTGGGTGGTGGATCCAACATACCCAAGATTTCATGGAGGGACTTTGATGAGCCATCTCATTTCCAAACCCTCTTGTAAATGCTGAAGGCTGAAAGTTGTGAATGGATAACTAATTGTTTCACAAGGAAGTAATTATCTTAAACAACCTATCGCACTACAACCTCGTCTGGTCTGCTAGTTAGCTAGTTTCCTAGCCGATCCCAGGCCCGAGAAAGGGGGGTTGGTTGGGAGTGAAGCTAGCTACTCTACACCGGAAAATCAATCAAATTGATACAGAAACTTCAAAGCACAAGAAAAACCTAAACAGAAGATTTATTCTTCGCTGGAATGGGAGGGACGCAATGACACTGTGGATTCGTGAAAGCCTTCGGGAAGCCAGTCTGCTAGCCAATGTCAGGAAGAGGCAAAACATACAATTATCAGGTCATCAGTCAAGTTATTATCACGTTATTAACAAGTCGTTGACATGCAATTGTTCCTGCTTCTGATTGGACGCTTGCACAATTCAAACTCTCAACCGGATTGGTTGATTTCCAGTCTACCTTATTTTCTGTATAAATGCAGTCACTTTTGTCATGATAAATGAACCTGGTTTTACCGTTGATTCTCTTCGTGTTCTGCTTTACCAGTTAAGTGGGCACTGGTCAGTAGTTAAGCAGTGACCGCGTGACAAGGATCCAGCATCATAACAATTGGCGACGGGGTTTCGAATCCATTGCACTTCAATACAGTCAAATAAATCCCAGATCATCCAGTGCACATCTAGCCTGTCTTCCAAATGACAATTCCATTTGAACAAATGCAACTTCTCCTTCATCAACAACAGCAACAGTTTGAAGCTTGCCAGCTCAACTTGACTGAAAAACTTACAAAGCAGTTTTCAGTTCAAAATCTCAGCAGTTCCAACTCAGAGAAAACCGAATCTATTGGGAGTTCAATTGTAGAGTTCAATTTCGAACCTTCAACAGGTGTGACTTTTGAAGCTTGGTTTCGACGTTATGAAGATCTGTCCCGGGTTGAATGCGCTCACCTAGATGATTCGGCCAAAGTGAGACCACTCCTTCAGAAACTTGGTCCAGCCGAACATAACAAATATGTCAATCATATTCTACCAAAGAACTCCAGAGAACTAAACTTTGAAGAAACCGTTCAAACGTTAACCAATATTTTCGGTGAACAGTTATCTCTCTTCAGTATCCGTTACAATTGTTTCAAGATATCCAAAGATCCAGGAGATGATATTCTCACCTATGCTGGTAAGGTGAATTGTGAATGCGAGCGATCGAAAATTCGATCACTTACGGATGACCAGTTTAAATGCCTGATCTTTGCCTGCGGTCTCAAATCTTCAGTTGACAGTGATATTCGTACCCGAATCCTCGCAGAGATTGAACGCAATCTGAACATGACTTTACAGGAGGTAACTGCTGAGTGCCAGCGAATCATCAATCTAAAAAATGAGAGGAAGTTGATTGAGGACGGCCAAGTTCATGAATTTATTTCTTTTCAGGCTGTCAAGTCAAACAATTCTCCGCAAGTCAAACACTAGCCTCCCACAAATTGTTGGTTTTGTGGATCGTGGCACTTTGGTAAATTTTGCCCGTATAAAAAACATAAATGCAGTATCTGTAACAAGTATGGTCACAAGGAAGGATTTTGTCCCCCAGTGAAACCTAGATAAATCCTATGTCACAATACGATGGCACAGTCACGAAAGTTTCAATCTCGGTCGACGAAACCTCAAATCAGCAGTATGTTCGCTACCTTCAAAGTTGACTTCGAGTCGAAAAGAAAGTTTGTCACACTTTCTATCAACCAGAAGCCAGTTCGAATACAGTTAGATACTGCTTCGGATATCACAATCATATCTCCCCAGACGTGGCGGGCACTCGGGTGTCCACCTTATCAGAGAACGGAGCATACTGCGAGAAACGCGTCGGGTGACGTAATGAAATTATCTGGCCAGATTGAATGCGACGTAACTTTCCGGTCGACCTCGTTCCAAGGAACATGCTACATCACCAATCGTCATGATCTGAACTTGCTTGGTATTGACTGGATCGAAAAGATGAAACTCTGGGATGTCCCACTGAACTCAGTTTGTTCCAATGTACAGTGCTCAGATAGTCCTACCAACATGTTGATGCATCCGACCTCGACCGCAAAGTTCATCAGTCATCTTCGCACCAAACACGCTGCCGTTTTTCAAGAGTCTTTGGGTTGCTGTACCGTACAAAAAGCCAAACAATACCTCAAACCTGATGCTAAACCAGTTTTTAGACCAAAACGCCCAGTACCGTGTGCCGCATTATCGTCCCTTGATGCAGAGCTGGATCGTTTGGAAAAATTGAACGTTATCAAGCCAGTCGATTACTCATCATGGGCACCCCCTATAGTGGTTGTCAAGAAAGCAAACGGTACCATCAGACTTTGTGCTGATTTCTCAACAGGACTCAATAATGCCCTTGAAGATCAACCGTATCCACTACCAGTACCGCAAGATCTATTTGTCAAACTGAATGGCGGTAAATACTTCAGTAAACTTGATCTAGCTGAGACATACCTACAGATCGAGGTCGAAGATGATTCTAAAGAGCTTCTGACAATCAACACTCACAAAGGACTGTATCAGTTCCAGCGACTTCCATATGGTGTTAAACCTACTCCTGCTATATTCCAACAGGTAATGGATGCAATATTAGCTGGCGTATCGGGAGTGGCCGTTTACCTCGGTGATATCATAGTCACAGGAGAAACGCAATTCGAACTCTTCAATCGGTTGGATAAATTCCTGACAATACTCAGTGATTCTGGTTTCCATTTACGTCCGGATAAGTGCAATTTTTTCATGACTTCAGTGAAGTACCTGGGATTCATTTTTGACAAAGATGGTCGCAAACCCGACTCCTCGAGTGTGTCAGCAATTCAACAGATGCCTGCCCCTAATAATCTCAGTACGTTGCAGTCCTTCCTGGGCATGATCAGTTCCTATAGTGCGTTCCTGCCAGATTTACATCGTCTCAGGGCCCCAATGAATCAGTTGCTCATGAAGAATGCTAAATGGAACTGGTCAGAAGAATGCCAACGAGCTTTCATCAAGGCCAAGAAACTACTCCAGTCTGACCCGCTGTTAACCCATTACAATCCAAAGCTGGATATAACATTAGCTGCAGATGCGTGCAACTATGGTATTGGCGCTGTCATTTCACATGTGTTTCCAGACGGTTTTGAAAAGCCAATATGCATCGCGAACCTTGACAAAGGTAGAGCAGAATTACAGTCAGGTCGAAAAAGAAGGATTAGCGCTCGTGTTCGGGATTCAAAAGTTCCACAAAATGCTGCTTGGCCGAAAGTTCACACTTTTTACTGATCACAAACCACTATTATCGATTTTCGGCTCCAAGAAAGGTATTCCAGTCTATACAGCCAATCGACTCAAACGATGGGCGACTATGCTACTAGGATACGACTTTCAGATCAAGTACAAATTTCCGAAAGATTTTAGGAATGCAGATGCCCTCTCACGTTTACTCAGCTATAACAAGCCCGCAAAGGAGGAAGCTGTGATCGCCGGCGTTTCTGTCGATGAAGACGTGTGCCACGTATTGGTGACACTTTACCTGTCTCAGCCGACATGGTTCAACGAGAGGCGCGGCGTGATCAGACATTACAGTTAGTTCAACAGTATCTGCGTTGTGGCTGGCCCTCGCGTATTGATTGTCCAGATTTAAAACAGTTCTATCAACGACGACATTCGTTATCCCTGGTCACTGACTGCATTATGTTTGGCGAACGTGTGGTAGTGCCTCGAAGTCTCCAACAAAAGGTCATGAGTCAACTACATTTACGCATCCTGCTATTGGCCGTATGAAATCGTTGGCAAGCTGTTACGTCTACTGGCCAAATATCGATCGTGAATTAGAAGTGATGGTTCGCTCATGTTCTCGCTGTGCTCAGGCTTTGAAAATGCCTATCAAGACAGACCTACAGCCGTGGCCTAACCCAGGAAAACCGTGGTCAAGAATCCACATAGATTTTGCCGGCCCAATCAATGGCAAACAGTTCCTCGTGGCAATCGACGCGTATTCCAAGTGGCCGGAGGTCTTCATTATGCAAAATACCACAGTGACGATAACATTAAATAAGTTGGTTCAGCTTTTCAGCAGATTTGGTGTTCCAGAGATCATCGTTTCCGATAACGGACCTCAGTTTACAGCTGAACAATTCAAGCAGTTTTGTGCGCGGCTAGGTGTTCAACATATTCGCAGCCCGCCTTACCATCCTCAGTCAAATGGACAAGCAAAGCGTTTTGTTGATACACTTAAGCGCGCACTTCAGAAGTCAAATGGGGAGGGATCGATAGAGGATGTATTGCACAATTTCCTCTTCATTTATCGAACCACAACCAACCCATCGTGCCCAAATCAAACATCTCCCGCAGAAGTTATGTTTGAAAGAAGATTACTTACTACTTTGGATACAATTATCCCGATCCCATCAAGACGGAGCAAATGTGGTCGAAATAGTGAATTTTGGTTCAATGGACGTCATGGCACTAAGCAAAGAAGTTTCATGGTTGGTCAGTCGGTACTGGTTCGTGATTACATACGGAGAGATCGCCCATGGGTTTCTGGAGTGATCGTTGGAAGAAAAGGCCAAGTCATTTACAGGGTCAAGGTTGGAGACCTTATTTGGGTCAGGCATGACAATCAAATAAGAAATAGACTAGTTGGTAAACAGTTGAACGATTCCAATTCCGCCGACGTACAATTTGAACTATTGATAGATACGACGGATCCGCAAAAGTCACATGGCCAAAATAGTCGAAACAAAGGCAACGTGTCCCAGTAGCCCAGGAGATCACAACGACAACCAAGACGCCCAAAGTACCTACATGTGATTCCGCGATACAAAAGCTACCAGTAGCCCTATCTTAAAAGGGGAGGTGTTAGGAAGAGGCAAAACATACAATTATCAGGTCATCAGTCAAGTTATTATCACGTTATTAACAAGTCGTTGACATGCAATTGTTCCTGCTTCTGATTGGACGCTTGCACAATTCAAACTCTCAACCGGATTGGTTGATTTCCAGTCTACCTTATTTTCTGTATAAATGCAGTCACTTTTGTCATGATAAATGAACCTGGTTTTACCGTTGATTCTCTTCGTGTTCTGCTTTACCAGTTAAGTGGGCACTGGTCAGTAGTTAAGCAGTGACCGCGTGACAAGGATCCAGCATCATAACAATTGGCGACGGGGTTTCGAATCCATTGCACTTCAATACAGTCAAATAAATCCCAGATCATCCAGTGCACATCTAGCCTGTCTTCCAAATGACAATTCCATTTGAACAAATGCAACTTCTCCTTCATCAACAACAGCAACAGTTTGAAGCTTGCCAGCTCAACTTGACTGAAAAACTTACAAAGCAGTTTTCAGTTCAAAATCTCAGCAGTTCCAACTCAGAGAAAACCGAATCTATTGGGAGTTCAATTGTAGAGTTCAATTTCGAACCTTCAACAGGTGTGACTTTTGAAGCTTGGTTTCGACGTTATGAAGATCTGTCCCGGGTTGAATGCGCTCACCTAGATGATTCGGCCAAAGTGAGACCACTCCTTCAGAAACTTGGTCCAGCCGAACATAACAAATATGTCAATCATATTCTACCAAAGAACTCCAGAGAACTAAACTTTGAAGAAACCGTTCAAACGTTAACCAATATTTTCGGTGAACAGTTATCTCTCTTCAGTATCCGTTACAATTGTTTCAAGATATCCAAAGATCCAGGAGATGATATTCTCACCTATGCTGGTAAGGTGAATTGTGAATGCGAGCGATCGAAAATTCGATCACTTACGGATGACCAGTTTAAATGCCTGATCTTTGCCTGCGGTCTCAAATCTTCAGTTGACAGTGATATTCGTACCCGAATCCTCGCAGAGATTGAACGCAATCTGAACATGACTTTACAGGAGGTAACTGCTGAGTGCCAGCGAATCATCAATCTAAAAAATGAGAGGAAGTTGATTGAGGACGGCCAAGTTCATGAATTTATTTCTTTTCAGGCTGTCAAGTCAAACAATTCTCCGCAAGTCAAACACTAGCCTCCCACAAATTGTTGGTTTTGTGGATCGTGGCACTTTGGTAAATTTTGCCCGTATAAAAAACATAAATGCAGTATCTGTAACAAGTATGGTCACAAGGAAGGATTTTGTCCCCCAGTGAAACCTAGATAAATCCTATGTCACAATACGATGGCACAGTCACGAAAGTTTCAATCTCGGTCGACGAAACCTCAAATCAGCAGTATGTTCGCTACCTTCAAAGTTGACTTCGAGTCGAAAAGAAAGTTTGTCACACTTTCTATCAACCAGAAGCCAGTTCGAATACAGTTAGATACTGCTTCGGATATCACAATCATATCTCCCCAGACGTGGCGGGCACTCGGGTGTCCACCTTATCAGAGAACGGAGCATACTGCGAGAAACGCGTCGGGTGACGTAATGAAATTATCTGGCCAGATTGAATGCGACGTAACTTTCCGGTCGACCTCGTTCCAAGGAACATGCTACATCACCAATCGTCATGATCTGAACTTGCTTGGTATTGACTGGATCGAAAAGATGAAACTCTGGGATGTCCCACTGAACTCAGTTTGTTCCAATGTACAGTGCTCAGATAGTCCTACCAACATGTTGATGCATCCGACCTCGACCGCAAAGTTCATCAGTCATCTTCGCACCAAACACGCTGCCGTTTTTCAAGAGTCTTTGGGTTGCTGTACCGTACAAAAAGCCAAACAATACCTCAAACCTGATGCTAAACCAGTTTTTAGACCAAAACGCCCAGTACCGTGTGCCGCATTATCGTCCCTTGATGCAGAGCTGGATCGTTTGGAAAAATTGAACGTTATCAAGCCAGTCGATTACTCATCATGGGCACCCCCTATAGTGGTTGTCAAGAAAGCAAACGGTACCATCAGACTTTGTGCTGATTTCTCAACAGGACTCAATAATGCCCTTGAAGATCAACCGTATCCACTACCATTATGGGTTAATTTTTATTTTGATAGAGTCTCACAGTGTTATACAGTAATATTTACTGATGACGTTTCGAGCACAAACTATTGCTCATAATCATATCAAGTTACTCGCACAACTTCTTTCCTTCCTTTATATACATGTGTGGAATCGACTAGATATTGGATTAAAATTCGATATGAGATAATGTACATTCAGAAATAATAGTACGAGTGTTGTGTGAGTAACTTGATATGATTATGAGCAATAGTTTGTGCTCGAAACGTCATCAGTAAATATTACTGTATAACACTGTGAGACTCTATCAAAATAAAAATTTACCCATAATGGAATTACACTCTACCACAGTGCCCAAGTTTTATTCTTATATCAAGTATCCACTACCAGTACCGCAAGATCTATTTGTCAAACTGAATGGCGGTAAATACTTCAGTAAACTTGATCTAGCTGAGACATACCTACAGATCGAGGTCGAAGATGATTCTAAAGAGCTTCTGACAATCAACACTCACAAAGGACTGTATCAGTTCCAGCGACTTCCATATGGTGTTAAACCTACTCCTGCTATATTCCAACAGGTAATGGATGCAATATTAGCTGGCGTATCGGGAGTGGCCGTTTACCTCGGTGATATCATAGTCACAGGAGAAACGCAATTCGAACTCTTCAATCGGTTGGATAAATTCCTGACAATACTCAGTGATTCTGGTTTCCATTTACGTCCGGATAAGTGCAATTTTTTCATGACTTCAGTGAAGTACCTGGGATTCATTTTTGACAAAGATGGTCGCAAACCCGACTCCTCGAGTGTGTCAGCAATTCAACAGATGCCTGCCCCTAATAATCTCAGTACGTTGCAGTCCTTCCTGGGCATGATCAGTTCCTATAGTGCGTTCCTGCCAGATTTACATCGTCTCAGGGCCCCAATGAATCAGTTGCTCATGAAGAATGCTAAATGGAACTGGTCAGAAGAATGCCAACGAGCTTTCATCAAGGCCAAGAAACTACCCCAGTCTGACCCGCTGTTAACCCATTACAATCCAAAGCTGGATATAACATTAGCTGCAGATGCGTGCAACTATGGTATTGGCGCTGTCATTTCACATGTGTTTCCAGACGGTTTTGAAAAGCCAATATGCATCGCGAACCTTGACAAAGGTAGAGCAGAATTACAGTCAGGTCGAAAAAGAAGGATTAGCGCTCGTGTTCGGGATTCAAAAGTTCCACAAAATGCTGCTTGGCCGAAAGTTCACACTTTTTACTGATCACAAACCACTATTATCGATTTTCGGCTCCAAGAAAGGTATTCCAGTCTATACAGCCAATCGACTCAAACGATGGGCGACTATGCTACTAGGATACGACTTTCAGATCAAGTACAAATTTCCGAAAGATTTTAGGAATGCAGATGCCCTCTCACGTTTACTCAGCTATAACAAGCCCGCAAAGGAGGAAGCTGTGATCGCCGGCGTTTCTGTCGATGAAGACGTGTGCCACGTATTGGTGACACTTTACCTGTCTCAGCCGACATGGTTCAACGAGAGGCGCGGCGTGATCAGACATTACAGTTAGTTCAACAGTATCTGCGTTGTGGCTGGCCCTCGCGTATTGATTGTCCAGATTTAAAACAGTTCTATCAACGACGACATTCGTTATCCCTGGTCACTGACTGCATTATGTTTGGCGAACGTGTGGTAGTGCCTCGAAGTCTCCAACAAAAGGTCATGAGTCAACTACATTTACGCATCCTGCTATTGGCCGTATGAAATCGTTGGCAAGCTGTTACGTCTACTGGCCAAATATCGATCGTGAATTAGAAGTGATGGTTCGCTCATGTTCTCGCTGTGCTCAGGCTTTGAAAATGCCTATCAAGACAGACCTACAGCCGTGGCCTAACCCAGGAAAACCGTGGTCAAGAATCCACATAGATTTTGCCGGCCCAATCAATGGCAAACAGTTCCTCGTGGCAATCGACGCGTATTCCAAGTGGCCGGAGGTCTTCATTATGCAAAATACCACAGTGACGATAACATTAAATAAGTTGGTTCAGCTTTTCAGCAGATTTGGTGTTCCAGAGATCATCGTTTCCGATAACGGACCTCAGTTTACAGCTGAACAATTCAAGCAGTTTTGTGCGCGGCTAGGTGTTCAACATATTCGCAGCCCGCCTTACCATCCTCAGTCAAATGGACAAGCAAAGCGTTTTGTTGATACACTTAAGCGCGCACTTCAGAAGTCAAATGGGGAGGGATCGATAGAGGATGTATTGCACAATTTCCTCTTCATTTATCGAACCACAACCAACCCATCGTGCCCAAATCAAACATCTCCCGCAGAAGTTATGTTTGAAAGAAGATTACTTACTACTTTGGATACAATTATCCCGATCCCATCAAGACGGAGCAAATGTGGTCGAAATAGTGAATTTTGGTTCAATGGACGTCATGGCACTAAGCAAAGAAGTTTCATGGTTGGTCAGTCGGTACTGGTTCGTGATTACATACGGAGAGATCGCCCATGGGTTTCTGGAGTGATCGTTGGAAGAAAAGGCCAAGTCATTTACAGGGTCAAGGTTGGAGACCTTATTTGGGTCAGGCATGACAATCAAATAAGAAATAGACTAGTTGGTAAACAGTTGAACGATTCCAATTCCGCCGACGTACAATTTGAACTATTGATAGATACGACGGATCCGCAAAAGTCACATGGCCAAAATAGTCGAAACAAAGGCAACGTGTCCCAGTAGCCCAGGAGATCACAACGACAACCAAGACGCCCAAAGTACCTACATGTGATTCCGCGATACAAAAGCTACCGGTAGCCCTATCTTAAAAGGGGAGGTGTTAGGAAGAGGCAAAACATACAATTATCAGGTCATCAGTCAAGTTATTATCACGTTATTAACAAGTCGTTGACATGCAATTGTTCCTGCTTCTGATTGGACGCTTGCACAATTCAAACTCTCAACCGGATTGGTTGATTTCCAGTCTACCTTATTTTCTGTATAAATGCAGTCACTTTTGTCATGATAAATGAACCTGGTTTTACCGTTGATTCTCTTCGTGTTCTGCTTTACCAGTTAAGTGGGCACTGGTCAGTAGTTAAGCAGTGACCGCGTGACAAGGATCCAGCATCATAACAGGCAACATGTCTTTTTGCTAAAATCAGAAATGAGCATGGGGGCATGGAGTCTTCACACGATGTACGAAGCGAGGAATGCTGTCCATGTAGCCTTAGAAATAGGGAGCTACGGCGCGGAATTGTGGGAAATCTGTAAGAACAGGTGGAAGTGATGTGGCCTCTTCCAATTTTCAGCTCGAGAGCCAGCAATCTTTTCCATTCACTCATACTGTGGCAGTGACTACTATGATGTCACCAACGGCATCCAAAAATCCTGTGCAGTAGAAGGGAAAGTTACTACCATCCAATGTCACATGCCAACAAACATCCCAACAGATAGAGTGGGGCGCTTTCTACAGACAACTACGAGTAGTAGTGGATGACATCCCGTATGGCGATATGAATGCCAACCAAACTAGAAGTAGGCAGTACAGGTGAAGAACTCATTATGAACTGAAAGGCTCTTGATGCCTTCGGTGATTTTGGGATTGTAAACAGCGCTTACCAACACAAGGATATGAGTAAGGTAACATGCATTTCACTCCATGGATACACCGAAAACCAGGAGAGCGCATATGCGGCCTGTTGGACACAACGTGGCGAATAGGTGCAGATGTGGACAAGGACCATTATCTGGTTCAAGGAACCACAAGATAAAGCTGAAGGCCACCACAACAACCGCAGATAGACTACAATTCATTTTCAAAAATCAGAAAGTGAAAGACGAGACTACAAAAGACGGCTTTCTAGGAAAACAGTTAGGCTATTTGCGTCGATTCGGGGTAGCTTTTGGTTAGTCTTAACCAGAAGTAACTCTCATGATTGCTGTGTGGACGTCTATCTTTCTAGATCTTGGCTTTGACCGAACTGTCTTCTGATTCCTCCGCCTGACACACCTAACCCGGTTGCCAGGCTGTTCTTAACACCTACCCAACCAGTAAATGGAGAATATAACACTTGCAGTTGCTGAAAGGTATGCCTGTTAACAACGATACGAAGACAGTATACATACACAATCGCATCACAACGCAGTAACCGAGCCCTTATCCCTTGAAAATCTAACTGTTCGCCATGTGTCCTTATCCACGCAGAAAACAAATTAATCGTTGAAGGTGAAACGGCTGAGGTTCAATTGATTTGACAGTCTTCTTCGATCCCCTAGAACTTTATTTCAGCCATCATAGCGAAATCAGAAGCACTACATGGAACCACGGAGACAAACTTGTGTGGAAGAGCATTGGAGCTCTCTAAGTGTGATGTTCAAGGAAACGTGTAAAACCGTTCTAGGAAGGAAGAAGAGGAAAGATAAGGAATGCTTCTCTACAGGTACCTGGAAGCGAACAGAAGAGAGGAGGATGTTGAAGGAGAAGACGACTCAATGAAAAGATGGAAAACATCAGGAAAATCTGAGCTCAGTGTACGTCTCATTGGATAAAGAAGTGAAGAAGAGTGCTAGAAAAGGCAAAATACAGTTCTACAACACGCTGCAACTGAAGCAGATCAGGCAGTCTGCAGATAAGAGACACCTCAGAACACTATATCAGATAACCAGGTCCTTATGGGTAAGAGATCAACCCAGACGATGAAATCTGTTGGAAGTATTCAAGGAAGGGAGACAAGTGAGGTAATGGGGTGATCACTTCGAAGGGCTGTTTAATCCACCATTACCCGCAACTCGTCCAGAAATACCAGCAACAGCACGCATGGAACTGCCGGTGGACACCAGTCCTCCAACGAAAGCAGAAATCTTGAATGCAATCAGGCTAGTGAAGGCAACGGAGGCAGTAGGACCAGACGGAATCCCCTCCGAAGCAATAAAGGCAAACCCAGAGACTACAGCAGATAGTCTCACACCACTACTGCAAATGGTTTGGAAGGAAAGAGAGAGAGGAAGAAAAGCTACCTTGTCAAACTACTAAAGACGGGCGACTTACGCCTCTTCAAGAGCTAGCGCTAAATCACTTTCTTACCACACCAAGTAAAACACTAAGTAACGTCATCCTGGAAAGAATGAGAGATGACTCGCATACAAAACTACGCCCTGAACAAGCCGGATTCCGAAGATGCAAGTTGTGTGTGAATTGAACTGTAACTCTATGCATCATCATCAAACAGAGCAAAGAATGGTAATCAAATTTTTACCTCAACTTCATCGCCTTTAAAAGGGCCTTCGAAAGCGTTGGCTGAGAAGTAATCTGGCAACTACTTCAACACCTTAGCGTGGGGTGCTTTAAATCTTTGCCAATCTCATTCAACAGCTATATGACCATGTCACATGTCAGGCGATCCACAATGCAAAACTTAGCGAGGCATGTGCGCTGAGTGCGGAGGATTAATTTTACCTGCAGATTTTGTCCTTACTGTCAATACTGACGATACGGATTTTGGCCTTGCTATAGTTAAAACTCAGCTGGCTTGACATAAACTTTATCTGTTCCTACAATATAAGGTAAATAATACAGTTACACAAATGTAACAACACAAGGGCAATCGTCACTCAAAGGAAGACAAAAGCGTACCTAACAGTAATGACGTGTGGAACGAAATGACTAGCAAATTACTTTACATACATGTAATAGACAGCACAGAACATTCATCTATAAGTGGTGGGCGTTTACATTAAATTAAACAGTAACCATGAGAGACAGGACAGATCATACTGACTGATAAAGGTCACATGTTTGTCTGTCAGCATTAACAACAAGGTAAGGACATATCGATTGTTGAACTGTGATAAGGTCTGTCCGTCGTGGTGAACAGAGTGTGTAAGGAACCAGAAAAGTCCGTCAACACAAATGGACCTCGACTGTTTCACCGCCAGCAATCAATTTGCTTATCCATGCAAATTGGAACAAATGGTGAGGACAATTTTCAAGGGACAAGAGCTCGGCAGCTTCGTTATGGTGTGATTATCTATTTGCACACTCCCTACAAATCATTGCCAATAGATTTTTCTTTCGGCGGCCGTAAGTATTATATTCTCCCTCTGCTAGTTGGGGCTGTGTTAGGAACAGCCTGGAAACCAAGTTAGGTGGGCCAGGATAAAGAGCCAGCAGGCAGTGTAGCTAGAGCTCAGGTCTAGCGGGATAGATGGCCATACATTAATCTTGAGCGTTACATCTAGTCAAGAGCGGCCGGCAACGAGTTCAAAATGACTTAAGCAGCCTAGCTATCTGGTTTCCTAGAAGTTCGGAGGTGAGAAATGGCTGCCTATTATGAGTGATGCCATCTCTAACTGCAGTGTATTGGATTATGTGGGGACTGTGGAGAGCGAGAGGGCAGGATTATTTTGAACCAATTATAAGGCCTCAGATGATCTTCACTTCAGGATGGTTTAAGTCTAATGCCACGCGAACTTGAAGGTTTACAAGCAAAGACCAATAGTCTGTCCAAAAAAAGCAGCAATACAAGACTTCAATTGAAGATTGAGAGGACGGAGGCGATGGAAATAAACATCCTGCAACAACAACCAGCCCCAATCACTATCAAAAGGAGAAATGTGAAGGAATTCACTTCATTCACTTATCTGAGGAGTGTCGTTTCATTTTCAGGTGGAACGGATGAAGATGTCATAGCCTGAATCGGAAAGGCAAGAAATCAGTTTGGAAATCTTCTGCACTAGATAGCATAAAAAGCGAAATTTGAGTTTTTGACACAAATTTTGGGTCAGTTAGTGCTTCTATAGAGATAAGAAACTTGAAGGAATACGGAAAACATTTCCAGCAGGCTGCAGACTTTTATCAGCAGCTGCCTTCGCTGGTTCCGTATTGAAGATCAAATGGCCAGAAAGGACTAGCAGCAAGAAAATCTAGGGATAAATCATTCAAGAATTCATTTCTAAATAAACAAAAAGGAGAAAATGGAGATGTACTGGACACGCTCTGAGGAAGCCGTCGAATGATATCGCACGCCAGGCCTCGGGTGTAACCCGAATGGGAAACGATTATTTAGCATCTGATGAAGGGTGACATGGAGGAGATCGGGTGAGGGGGATATAATAGACTATGGGTAATCATAGAGCCAGCTGAAGAGGGCCGCAGTAAATAGGAAAAACTTAAGATTTACTGCTGAATCCCTACATCCCACTCAGAACCAAAGGGGACAACAATGGTAATCACCCCGTACTGTAGGCGCCGACAGTGAAACCCCAGAAATTGATCACAAGTCCGCACCTTGTTAAATGTTAGCTCTCATCTTCCCTTTGCACGACCTCCTCCATGTCGCCCATCTCAACGTTATCCACTCCGGTTCTACTTCAAGGGGTGACGTGCGATGTCATTCATCGGTTTCCTCAGCTTGTGTCAATCCGTCGTCACGTTTGTCGGTATTTCTGTTGGACTGTGTCCCTGGCAGGTTCGCTGCTGGAATTCATTGTGGCTTGTTCTTTCCAATCAGCCACCTTGGCTTCAGTAACGAGGGGAGGTAGCTGTCGCTATAATTCTACAGCCTGTTCAAAATGCTTTACATGACGGGCTTGCCAAGTCTCCGAACAACGTGAAAGCAACGGACAAACATCAATGCGGAAAGTCCAAATCTTGTTGTTTATGCTGAATGTGGCGAATTTTCACAGTGATCTTGGATCGTTGAGGGTCTTTCAAGTCTTTCCAAAATCAGTTTTGGCTACTTTGATTGAAATGATGGTGAAGAGATAGGTGAAAGAGGTGAGCTCCTTCGGATTTTTCCCGTTGATACTAATTAGTACATGCTGTTACTATGGTTGACTGTACATCTTCAGCACCTCCGACTTCTCTCTCTCCCCTGCTTCTTCTGCGGAATCGCTGGTTTTCGCCTGCTGATCTTCAGGTTCGTGTGGTATTACATAAAAAAGATATGAGAAGCTCGAAGTGGAAAACTACACTAAATGAGCTCATTATTTCAGAGAGACAAGTGGCTGTATATTTCAAGGTGATGACAAGTACAACAATAACTCTTTGCCTGCTATGTTAAGTAACTCTTGAACTCTCACCTTCGAATTTAACATTTTCCTTACGATATTTTCAAATTTTCCACCATTAAAACCTACCAAATCTCCACTAATGATAGATGTGCAAACTATTCGTTAGCGCTAATACATCAATATCTCTTAACTGTAACTCAAAATTACGGTGTTAGAAAACTGCACTTATTATGAAGGTCCCCATATAAAATATCATTAAGTTTTATTAACATTAAATTTGCCAAATGTTAGTCACATTTGCGTTCCTGCTGAAGTCTTACCCTCTCCTCTTTCTTTCCTTCTCAAAGCTCTTTAGCTGCATCGCGATAGTGAAGCGTTAAGGATTTATCCCACATTTGTATTACTCGATCGTGGTGTCGAATTCGCACAAATTACACTTCCACATCTTTTAATAAGGAGTATCCACACTTGTTAGCGACTAAGAAATCTTCGTCACTTACTTTGTTCATGAATCTGACACTTTAGACAAATTACTGCCAACACAACATAGCTACCATCAACTTTATATTTATCGAACTTCTCAGATGCCAGACCCAGGACCAGCCCTTGGTTTGTGGTTCGCTTCTCTTAAACCAGTGATGAATGCATAGCATGCTGATGTTGTTTTCCTTCTCAAAGTCATTCATTCTGCACAGCCAGATACGTACTTACACTGCAATCCTTGTAATAGTAACAACTATTTTTTAAAATCCGCCACTTAAAAGTCAGAAACCAGCCGTCATTCTTGTGTACATTATCGTGATATAACCCACTAATTCGTAATTTTTACATTGAAGAAACAATTTCAAGAAGCATGTGTCTACCGAATTTCTTCACTTGTATAATTTTGGTTCCTCAGACCACTGACAAATTATTCTTCAAAATATTCTTGTGGTAAGATTTTATGTCACAATTACCATCAGGTGATGATATCGTACGCGCGTAACTGAGCAGTCACAGATCATTTTCATGCATTTTTCATACTAGTAGTGCACCTCAAACCTCAACGCCAGAGTAAACACTGGCAACTTCGGTGACCAAATGCACCATATAATTATATCAAATATGAGCATGCCTGTAAAAACTGCACATTAGTCAAGTAAGAGCCTACTTATGTGAACAAATAGGTATTATCATTTTCCAACCAAATTTGTCCATTTTATATCGATATATACAAGTTTGAAAAACTAAACGAATCCTGCTGACAGATAAATAGTGATGGGAAGCAAAAAGGGTTTTATTCAACTTTCTCAGCTTCTTTCTATTTGTGATGCCGATATATTACTTGACTGAGAGATTTCATTTTAGTGTTTCACATGAGGCCATGACATCCAGACAGAAGTTCGAAGCCCTCAAAGTAGCTAGACCGCAGTTCAAGTCCAACATACAGAAACTGAAGGACGAAACTAAAAAGAACACATTGATCTCAGCTGCCCGAGCAGATTGTGAGATATGAGGTAGCAACACGAAAGGAACCTACATGAAAGGACACCGGCATCCCATGAAACTGACATTAAAAGAAACCCGTATAGCGTTTTAGGAAGGAAAAAGAGGGAAAGAGCAGGTTGTAGAGGAGAGGGAGTTGATGAAACAGAAGATGAACCAGAGCAGAGGTTGATAACGAAAAGAGAAGCCAAGCTCGATACACAACACACTAATAAAAAGGGCAAGAATATCCACTAGGAAAGAAAAAAGACGGTTCTACGACATACTGGTAACTGAAACAGAACGCGCTACAGGTAGTAGGAGCACAAGTTCACTATGTCGGATAACCAGATCGCTATCTTGGGAAGGATCAGTGCAGGTGAAACCGAAGGAAGGCAGTGAATGAACCTAATTTCCAAAGAGGAGGAAAAAAGAAACTCACGGGCCAATTACTTCAAAAGGCTCTTTGACCGGCCGCCATCTTGAGCTCATTCGGAAATAACACTAGTGCCAGCAGGTGTATTGTGGCTAGTTAACATGGCGAATTACCCGAACTTTAAGTGGCATTTAACTCAGATTTATGTCATGTTACGTTAGACTTACACAAGGCTTTGGCCACGTCTGGTCCTTATTATCTACAGGATTTAATCGGCTTCTGTTTTCACAAGCATCAGTGCCCCGCATCTCTCTCTGAACACGGCTCAAAAACTAATCTCGCACCAACTTTTAGCGAAGGCTGCCCTCCATTTAACAGAACCACTTTCAAACATTGTAGACGTCTTAAAACATTTTGCCCCCACCTTATTGGACTTATTATGTGATGCACTGCTGTTTGAGTGTAAATCAGACTTGCATCAACCCTATGACCGTTATTCTAGATGTATATTCTTATAGACTCGCCCTTAATTTTTCAGATACATTAGGTACTCAAGGCTCTCATTCGTCAAAGTCTTGTAGTTCTATCACTAATAGCTACTCTACTTAGCTAGTTGTTTTCCAGAATACGAGCTGAGATTTATAATGACAATGACTCCAATTTTACTGGAGTGACTAGAGATGATAGCCTAAGGCATAATTGTATAGGCGTACCATCCCAATTAATGCGACCCCTGAAGTTCACAACCAGAACCATAATTGGATTCATTTAAAGTTTCTGAACGTATGTGGACGGATTTAGGTCACCGGTGTAATAGGATGATTTATTTCAGGATCCCTACTAAACAATACATCTACAGTACTGAAATTTTTTTGATTACCTCAACTAATTTGTGACAAATCTGGAAAACCAATGAAACAATGATAAAAAATGGTGGGCTACTTTTTAAATTTCACTGTCTTATCTATGTTTTTCATTCACCATTATTTGTGGATTGCCTTGAATTTTTTAGTCCCCAACGCTTTATGAAGTGAAAATTACCTGTCACCGATTGCAGCTGGAGGTATGATACTTTTTAATGCTCATTCTAACACCGTCTGCTCCATAGAGTAGCTTGAACGGTAGAGCTGAGCTTCAGCCTTTGGATGAGCAGTAGCGCCCCTAACTTTAACCTCGCCTTAAACAAACCCTGACCTAGGCCTAACCTAAGGCTAATTTTTCCCCAACCAAACTCGATATCTCCCTAATTAGAATAATCTGAACCTAGTAGGTTCCTAGTTTGAACCTGACCCTAATCTTTGCCAAGCCTAACGTGCAACTAACCAGATATCCTGTTTAATATCATCACACTTTATCTAACGTTTTCCTCCATGAATACCTCTTATCACTACGTTGGCCTGGCTGGGCGTTTGAAGGTCACTGGTGCACTGAGGCCTGCTGAGTGACCGAAATTCAAACTCGACATTTGCAGGAAATCATATAGTTAGGCTGCTCAAGTCATTTTGAACTCGTTGCCGGCCGCTCTTGACTAGATGTAACGCTCAAGATTAATGTATGGCCATCTATCCCGCTAGACCTGAGCTCTAGCTACACTGCCTGCTGGCTCTTTATCCTGGCCCACCTAACTTGGTTTCCAGGCTGTTCTTAACACAGCCCCAACTAGCAGAGGGAGAATATAATACTTACGGCCGCCGAAAGAAAAATCTATTGGCAATGATTTGTAGGGAGTGTGCAAATAGATAATCACACCATAACGAAGCTGCCGAGCTCTTGTCCCTTGAAAATTGTCCTCACCATTTGTTCCAATTTGCATGGATAAGCAAATTGATTGCTGGCGGTGAAACAGTCGAGGTCCATTTGTGTTGACGAACTTCTTTGATCTACTGTAACCTCGTTTCTTTAGAAACAACTTTGCATGTCGGCCATTAGCGACTTAAACTTCAAATGTTCCGCCTCTTTCAATAAAGTTTACATAGTGCTGTTGCTCTAAACCACAACGTTGGCGCTGCTTCCACATTTATAAGAAGCCTCCAATGACGTTTGCATCCCCTAGGCTTGGTATCACTGAGCTTTAAAAACCGCAATATCTATTGAAAGCCATGATCTAGCTTACACCACAATTAAACAGTCAACACACTAATGTAACTGGGCAAATCGATGTCTGCTATGTGGAAAAATGCGAAAAATATTGTTAGTACACCTTCTTGACGACATTTATGTCATTGCTGTGATATATGCGTATCTTCTTAATAACTTACCGTCATTAATTATCTCTGTTTTGGATCGATCCTTATTATAAATTATTCATTTCAATGTTCAAAATAACGTTTGTCCGGTGAATGAGACTTTGTCCAATGAGTTTTAGCTTACGCCATGGATTGGCTGCATGTCCTAGGACTGTCTGTGGGACACGCGTTTTGTCCTGTCTGATTCGTCAAGGCGAGATTTCTCCCCCAATGTTTCGGAAATATTCTTCTTGAATTTTTGCAGTCACTTTCGGTTAATTAATTTTGACATACGGTACGTATTTTGCATCTGAGAAGCTTTTAGGGCTACATACTTACCGGGCAAATCTGTTGACTTAATAAAGCATCTTAGAGATAAGTTGTTATCGCCCATTAGTAATACAGGGTCTATCGGGTTGAAATGTGTTTTGATATGGTTGGAATAAAAATTTTCACTCGAATGCTGTGCAGTCGATCTCGTTGATTGGTTTCCTGTAACCAGACAAAAATATGTGGGTTTTTAGTAATTACTCGACACCTTGTGTGAAGCACAGAATCGTCAGGCCAAACATACTGCAGAAATATCCAAAGCCTGTTAAAAAAATAATTTGTTTAGTATTAATGGGTAATTTTAAAGGAAATGCATGCCACTTTTTCAGGCACGATCAGATATGTTATAACTTACGACGATGAAGTATCATAAATGAACTCTTTTTCAAAGTTCAAAGTGGTTGGATTTTAGTGCAAACAACTAGAACAGGTTCGTATACATGTTAAATTGTGAACTCTTAACTTGAGTCATAATCAGGTTTGACTGCCAACATAAAAATAGTTTTGTTTCATGTTGATAGTTATGGTCAGCCTATGAACAACATATATTTCGGTAAGTGCAATGTCAATAAGTGATCAAAAGCAGTTTCAGGAGCAAACCGTTCTGAAAAACTTAGAACTCAAATAAAATACAATCAAGGATAATATATCATCAGAAGCGCGTACACAAAATATACACAAAAAGACTCCTTAGAGTGATAGTATGGATTTGCAATTTTTGATGCTAACCATATTGGCCTTACCATGGAAACCATAACGTTTCCGATGAAAATACAGCTTTGTTCAAACATTGGTGTTGTTGTTTTTTAATCAAAGCAGCCAGACTTTATGCAAGCAACGAATATCAACAAAGAGTAACTTTAAGCTTTAAAAAAGGCCTAGGAAGTTAAGGTAAAATAGGGTATAATAGTGCGTGAATAAAAAGGTTATCGTGAGGCAGATAAGTGGTGTTTCAGTGAAAAGTGGCCTCAGCGGTCTGAAAGCTTGGAACCTGTAGGACAAGCTGACCTATAAGATGCCTCACGTATTTCTGTAGGGCCCATGGGGTAGCATCTTGACAAGAAGCTGAACAGGTTTGTAGATGGTAGGAGCAAAAGCATTTTTTCTTAAAATTTAGATATGTACAACCCTAAGTGTTTTTGTTAAGGATCTAGACTAATGTTTAATCCTCGAGCTGTCAAAAAATGCATGTCGCTGTCCTACAGATCGGAGCGATTCACATTTGTGACCACCATCATGTCTGCTGGTCAGCATGTGCCACCCCCCTCCTTTTTTGATGTTAATTTCTGAGATGTTTTGGCAATAACTGTAGTTGCAGCACTGCATCGCTTTGAGCCCGTCCCAATCATACAGTATGCTGCGCATTAATAGCTTCCCAATAGGTCACCAGACACACCAATACCTAAGGACATTCTCAGCAGTATTGTCTTAATACATACATACATGTACGTAAGTATTTGTTACAAACGACTGGGAAATTAAGTTTCCCTTAACAATCTATAAAGTATAGAAGTGGTTAATATTCCAGCAACTAAGTTGTAGTCTATTTAGTAGAGCTAAATGGGTAGTGCAGCAATTAGTGATAAAATTATGTAGAATGATCCTGAAGAAAACAGCTGGTTGGTAGAACTAGTCATGCTAAATTTTCATGACCAATTTTCATATGGTATGCGTCAGGCATTGCAAAGTAACCCTTCAACTTATGTTATGTTAAAAATACTGAGAAATGTCATAAAATTATACATTTTAGAAAAGTATATGAGAAAAGGTAGTTATTGACTCGGTAAAGTCATTTCGACACAGAAATAGTACCGTGTATTATATTAATTATGTATATATACATGTAAAATTTTAAAAGGTGTGGTTGCTAATATGATTGTTCCTAGAATTACTTATACTAACCCAACTTATTGAAGATAATAGAGAATGGAAAGTCAGTAAACTTTTTAAACGTCCACTGCTTCAGTCATAACAATAATTTATGCTTCGTATAAACCAGTAGGTTTGCAAGAGAGTAGTAGTTACAGGGGTTTTAAAAAGTATGAGGTATGGGAGTTTCGGGTACTAGAGCAAATATAAAGCGTGGTCTATTGAGTAGAGTCAAATGAATAGTGGCACAGTTAGGGACAAAGGTAAGTAGAATGAACCTGAGGAAAATAGTCGGTTGACTTGACTTATTTTTGCTAAGCTTTCATAACCACTTTTAATGTGACATGCTTTAGACGCTGCATTACTGAAAAACTTTTAAGAACCTCTTTAATATTATCCGTCTAGGATAATTATACAAATAAATTCATTCTCATAGTACAGTACATGAGGGACGCCAGTTTACAGGCATCATCAAATTGTTACAGAAATAGAACCATATAATTCAATCACAATTTACAGGCAGTAGCAAGATATGCCTTACATGTTTGCTGGAGATTACACATACACTTGATAAATGTTAATCCCAGTGGTATAAAACGGCCTTTTCACTTTTATACAATCATTTCTGTGCACAGTTGGAAAAATCTGCTAGATTGTCAGTGAGTGCAACACATCAGGAAATACAGAAGTATTGTCTTCGCATTAACAAAAAAAACCAGGTCTTTGATGGATGGATTATAAGTGCCTGGGAAAAAAATAAAGCTTGAAGTCAATTTTTATACATAACTTCGTTGTGTGCAGAACCCTTGAATTACAGTTCATTGATGTGTTATTTTGAAATCAGTGATATGTTTATCTCATTTGATCTGCAATGTCATTGTTGGGAGTAAAACATAAGCTTCAGACGCATTAATTAATGGATTTCTACTGCTTGTGGGTATTTTCTTAGCGTGAGGAAGGTTTATGAATTTCAGCTGTTCCAAAAGGAGTTGAGAATATTAACTGCTCAGCAACATTATGGATATAAGTTCATCACATTATCTAAGGAAAGGTGGGTTGCAGTTGGTGAGGGATACATGGTGCCCAACGAGCGTACATCTGTCCATGTGATATTGTGGTGAGCTATACCTTTTCCATGTTGTCGGTTTATGTCCATTTTATTCCACTTATTGTGTTGGGTAGTAGTTTTACAAACGAGATTTCTTGTCTGTTTGAGGATACGTATCTTAACCGTTAATGTTTTATCTAGAATTATAAATATAGGCATAGTCTTCTGACCCTGTAAACCTGTTTGATGAAATATCGATAAGATTTCAAATGAGCTGAATAATCGAACCTAAGGTCAAGTACTGAGGGAAAAGTTGGGCCAGTTCTGTCACATTCTAGCTTCGGTATTATAGCTGGGGCAAATGAACATCCTCAAATAAGGGGCGTTGCACTGGGGTCTTCAGTACCACAATTAGTCGAAGAGCCTATACGGGTAAAGTATGGATAAGTAGAACGAAGCACTTCTGTTGATAGGAGCTCACTAAGTAGGCGTTGGAATTGAGCAGGAGATCGGCAACTACGTACAGCAAGTGAAAGTTCGTTCCATAATGCATCATACAGTATTTTGAAGAAACTCGAATGCAGTTTTGTCCGGCACCAGGTTATGGATAAAGTAGGTTCATGATTCCTAAGAGTGTATGCGGTTGTCTTGTTGAGAGCTATTGGATTACTGCTCTTGATGTTATTACTGATGTGGCCGTGTAAAAGGCGGAGGACGAAGGTTAGGTTGAGTTTCAGGCATCTTAACCAAAGTGAACTGAACTCCATATTGTTTGCACTTATCCGCGTAAGTAAGCCCTGCATGTTTGTGTAATAGGTGTCGTTAAACTTTGCTGCGTAAGTAGCAGAGTCGAGTTATACGTAAGTGACTACATTAAAGACTGAGCTCGCTTTCACTTACCATTCTGCCAGCAGTTATGGTCTCTTAGACGAGCTAGAGTGGACATGTTAATGTGTCTTTCTAGGCTGCGTTTTAACCCATCGGGGTTTTCACAACATCTAATTTCAGACGGTAGTTGGTTCCAAAGAGTGCGATATTTAATGGTGAAAAAGTTTGCCCAAATGGTCTTTCTGTGGGTAGCCACTTTGAGAAGGTAGTCGTGGTTTCGGAATTGATATGATTTAATATTTACAGACGTTATGGGTGAGTTACTTTAACAGCATTTCCTAACGACTTTGAAGAATAGAAATAAGTTTCATTTGACTCTCCTTAACCACAGAGGTTGTAATTTCAGTCGTATACACCTGTCAACATATTCCACTTGTCGGTCAAACCCTATTATGCATTTCGTGAGGAATCTCTGGGCACTTTCGACTCTTTTTCGGTCTGTAGACCTTAGGTTACTAAATAGGAGAGCACAACATCCAAGTTTGGGGCGAGTACATGTCTTATGTATAGCCAATCTTGCTTCTTGTGTGTAAAACGTTATGCAGTACAAGACCAGTCATTCGTTTACAGTCAGATACTACCTTATTTGCATGACCGGAGGTGTTCAAATTTGAGTATGTTATCCTGAGATCTGTGACCGCGTTCAGTTTTGAGAGGAGCTTACCGTACATATATAGGCACATTCTCGTTTTCCGGTGTCCAAGGTGGGCTATACCACACTTGTCTGGGTTGACAGCCAGTTACCATTCAAAATGCTGCTGGGCATATTATCATACTCCCTGCTGGATGAAGTGGGTCGGTACAAACATAAGTATAGGTTTATTTACGACAACTTTTATTTCGACCCAGATCGAGTCATTGAGTTGTAACAGAATTGGGTTACTGAACTGGGCCGCACACAAGGATTGTTCACAGTAAATTAGTGTTCCACCCTGCGTGAACAAGCTGATTCAAAACTTCTGTATAGTCATCAGACAAAGAAGCTCTACTCACATTCCATTTCAATTTTCAAATAACCAGCTCCTTTTCATTATGACATTTTTTTATCTGCTTGTACACAAACTGACGGATTTCTAACCCTTCTTTCTCCCTCATCTGATTCTCCGTTAACTAAATGAAGAACATACTGTAAGTGTTAAATAGACTGCAATTAAATTTCATTTTGTGCTATGAACAGTTTACTATCTTAGCCTAGGATACGCTAAGTAGCTCAATGATTGTAGGTTTGCCATAATCGTTGACTATCAACTTTATAACTGACCTTCAGACTGAAAATAAGCTTCAAGTAGCATTCAGTGACAGAAATCGATATCGACACGTTAAAATATGCAGTACGTCAAAAAAAACCTGTAAGTTTCAATGTCGAATTAATTCACAAAAACATATAACCAGTCGACGCAGGAACCCATGATAGCATTGAGTCCGGATATACCATCTTTCGTTTCAGCCTTCCAGTGGGAAAATATTAGATACCTGGGGCTACATTCCTTGGATACCATGGAGGGCTGTTTGAATTCTGGCGGTTAGTCAATAAATCTCGTCTATTCGAAAAGTTGGGTAGGTTTGAGATAGTGTACATATTTCATTTCACTGGGTTATTATGTCACTCGAGTTTCTTATTTTGTTTTCAGGGCGAATCTCAAGAGACTGAATCGTAGATTTGTATTTATAGTCCAAATTTAATAAGTCTTTCTTCTAACAGGTGTGAAAATTCGTTCTAAATTAATGTCTTGTAATTCTTGCGCCCTACACATCATGTCTGTGTCACTTAGATTATATTGCTTCTCTACAAAATTTTCACATTGCATCTGAGCTAAACTGTGTCATAACCTTTCAACAATTACCAGATCTTATACCCTGGTTTGATAAATCCAACAGTATGTTGTTTTAACTGAACAGGGAAATCTGATTTCATTTTCTATGACTGCTTGCAGATATGTTAAACACTGGCACCTAAAAATAGGCTCTGGAATGACGGTACAACATAACAAATAGGTTCAGGTTAAAGATTAAGCCATTACGTTGGTTGGCGTAAGATCAGTCGGTCACTTTTTAGGTTGAGTTGTTGTTATTATCAGTTAGGTGGCTGGAAAAATATGCAATTAAGATAAAAGGAAATCTTTATTTTTCGATGAATTTCGGCCAAATCTTGTGATCTAAACAGCCAACACATATACGATTTTCTTCGGTCTTTCTCTATGTCAAAATGTACTGTGTGTTGACTGCAGGTATAAAAGATGAGCTCATTTTCCAGGAAGTACCTAGAGACTGGCACCCAACTGCATCTTACTTTACGATGCCGAAAAAATTATCGAGAAAGCTGTAATAGTATTGTCTGTAACACTCAAAACTGTCACCCAACGCATTGTGTGGTTCTCAGGGAAACCTCAAATGCACAGTGGCCCTCATGGTGAAACTCACACAACCAGCCTAGGGTGAATTAGAAGGCTGTCTTCACGAAATTTACGGGCTTTCAACAGAGTGCCTCATGTTAAGTGGTTCGTGGAACTGGAAGTTTCGAAATCACAGACTGCCTACTCATCCAGATCTCTTTTTCCGTAGGTGAAAAAGTAAGGATCACCTTCACACTGTCTCACTTAATAACAATATGCATTGATATGCTGCAAGGCACTGTGTTTAGTCTTTTCCATTCACCCTATGCCTAGGTACATCATATATCTGTACAAAATTATATTCCTGCACTCTACATATCTATACAGAAGCAGGACGGCTAACTGCAATCAAACATCACAATACTTTAAATAAGTTCAAAGAATGGAGGTGAGCTTACTACGTTCATCAGGATTTAAATGCCATCGGTTCAGACTCACACCCATCAACGAGTCATTGTAAGTCAAGGCATAAAAACTGCGTCATACTGCCAGTCATTTGCAGTTTACAACTTTGAAACTGTGTGAGTAATAACTTATGCTTTCAGTGAAGATACCAGTGAAAAGTCCATCACTTTAAATTCCTCTCTAGGCAGTCAACTTCCTCCTAGAACCATTGATGTACATTAGCAGGTGTGACTGACATGCCATGTAAGGAACAATTTAAAATCGTTTCTCACAACACGCTTAAAGATAATCTACGGGTGGTCTTCAAAATTTCAAGGAATGATATCTCCTTTCCCTTTTTCACCGGATCGGAAAATCGAAGAGAACTTAGAAAGATTGTCCGAAGAATAATGAGGCATTACATTACTGATCAGGTCAGTTAGTGGGTGTTCAAATCTTAGTAGAGAGTCCCTTTAGAAAGACAGCTGACAAACACAGTTAATTAACAAAAGATCAATAAAATAAGCTCGAGGTCATCTATCCTTAACCATAAATATGAATCGGTTTGGGCTGGACTTATTGGCAGTGGAAAGTGGCACACATCAGCTGAGTGCTTCAGAAATTTGCTGTCATCGTGATGTTGTGTTTGGGTTGTTTTATGTTGTTTTCAGGCGTTTTTTCGTCTGAAATGCATTATAATTACCATATTTTAACCAAAAAGCTTGGAAAAATGGAGGAAAGTAGTCGTTTTCAACATTTTGACTGAACATCTAGTAATCATCGAACTTAGTTGTTACTGTGCGTCAGGAATGTTAAAATTCCTTGCAAGTTGCTAGTCACGGTAAGGAGCTTGAAACAATTTAGGTAAATTGAAAATATTTTTCTGAATGGTGAAGAAGTGTTTTGAAATTAAGGACTGTGAAAATTTCACCTGCTCACAAGAGTTTACAGCTGTTAAGGAATGTGAGTAGATTGGTTGGAAAAATAACAGTGGGGAGACAATCTTTTAACTAGGACATGCTTTGTTTCGTAGCACTCATTTAGTAGTGACGTTTCGTAACACATCCTTTACTGCCTTTACTTTCCAGGTTACTATCCTGACCACCACAATCGTTCAACTTATTTATAGGCTTTCATGAAGCATAAACAGAGGATATGCGTGTTAATGATGAAATATTTGTGATATTACAAATGTACTTGTCGAAATAAATGTTTCTAAAATGTTTTACAAGCTATTTATACATCAGTAATACGAATCGTTTGCCGAAATGAAAAGTGATGCCAAATTGGAATACGTAATATGCGTAAAAAGTCATAATTGCGTCCGATTGAAATGGATGTTTTCAGGTACTTTTGTTGCTTTTCAGTAATTGCTTCCGCTAGTAGACTGTAGACAGGTGAAATGCACACCAGAAGCCTATGTGATAAGTTACTATAGCAAAATAATCAATGAAGTTGAGTAACGTGGTCAACTAATAAGTTTAGGTGTCAGTGTGATCGTGTGACAGCCTATTGACACTAAATGCGAACACAAGAAGAGTGATGTAGTCGTCTTTTCATTACTTAAAGATTTCCTCTAATACAATGTTGTTAAACGCAACATAAGAATAATAGACTACTTGTGATAGATAGAATATACGCTTGAAGTGCCTAGACTAACAATAGAGATCGTGTGCAGTCTACGTGTGCTAGGTTATATTTCGTTATTACGATACAAACATATATTCGAAGGCTATTTTCCTCTTAACACCAGTGTGTAAACGGATTAAATGTAACTGAAGCATTTTATGCAAGGCTTAATGACACACTGAGGAAATAATAACGGTTTACGACCTTGACGCATTTCACAAAAGTATTACTACAATGCCTATCTTTCTCTTTAACTGTACAGTGTCCTCAAAATGAAAAGTAAAAGATTAAAGGTAGTAGACATAAATGCACATATTTAGAAAAGAACAATACTAAACCAAATTAAAAATAGTTTTGTATGGAACAGTACATATTTACACAGAAATGAGTTTATAACAATCCAGTTAAAAAATCACAGTTGTAGATGCTTTATAGCTGCATCATAGTCAATAAAAAGTCCACTAATAATTTTATCCACAAGATGTGGATCAGTTTCCCTCAGTTGATAGTGGCACTGGACCAGTCTTTGCAGTTTTCACCACCACCAGATCCTCCAGCAGAAACTGAATATGATCTTTCCACGCAAACATAGAGATTGTATTCCTTTGACTACCTTCGGCATCATTGAGAAATATCTGAGAGTATATACCTATCATATGAATGGATCTTACCTCAGGTGAACAATTCCTTATCTTAGGCACAATGAATATATATATGGCGTCGGTGGCGCAGTGGTTAGGACTCTCGCCGACCATGCACATGGTCCGAGGTTCGATCCCCCGCCGACGCACACCCGATATCTATGGTCGGCCTGCAAAATTCGGGCTACCGATATCCATGCTGAAAATTCCATACTTGTACTAAAAATACGGTGTGGCATTAAGCTGTAACCAAAATAAATAAATAATACACATATATATATCATAGTTTCTCTTCTGCGAAAAAGCCAATATATTACAGAACTGCCTCTCTTATCCATCCGTTACAGACAACTGAAAGAGACTAAATCTTCAAAATTTATACCTCTTTGGTTAAGTCACACAATAATACTCTTTTTGTAGGCGGATCCAATGTATATCACATATGTGATATGTATACATACATGAACTTGTTAACTTAAGCTGTAAAATGTAATGTCTATCTGATTTTATTACTGTTTCAAAGCCCGCCTCAGTAACGTGCAGTATACATTAGCCGCAACGTTTACGCAAAGGAAAATCTACCAATCACTATGTGGATAAGTGACCTTCGAGTGCTCAACTTCACCACAAACCGTGTGTGCCACAATCCATTCCCAGACTTATTTGGTATGTTGGCTGAAACTTCCCTTGGAGAACTTTTTGTGGATAAATTTTCGTAAAATTTTGTTTTATGTTTTCTGGATTGATAGGAACCTTCATTTTCCGAATGTTGTCGGCCTTCCATTTTTGCGAATAAAATTTTGAAACCCGGCAGATTTAACAAGCGTTTCAACCCAAGGTCAAGGTCAGGGCCCGGCAGGTTGTTAAATTTTCCCTATAATGATTTCACTATTACTGTGTTTTTCGGCTTATAGATTAACTTTCAGAGTCTCACTTTTTTATCCTTTCGTTGGTGCTTGGACTGAAAGTGCTGTCAACAATGAGTGTATATGGCTTTTATGTGATAAGCGAGTCTGGTTCACTTCAGTTTTACTACGACCATTCAGATGTTTGTGTGGACGTTGAAAAGAAGTATGAATTTCCGCTCCCTTTCCATTTTAAGATTGTTGATGGTAGACTCATAGTGGATTTCGGTGCTTCTGACGATGTTAAAATAGGATATACTGTTATATCTGTAGATGGTATACCTGCAAAAGGGGTCTTACTGGAAGACAACAGGGACATACTAAAAGTAAGTTTCAGTGCGTTGAATTTCACATATGAATTTAAAGTCCACACCTTTCTTAAGCAAATGTGTGTGATTACTGAAATAAAATCCTTTGGTATTGATGCTCTCAGTTAGTGCTGAATCAGGATTTGCATTCTAAGTTGAGTTAAGTTGCAAACAACTGTGCTGCCATCCTTCAAAAATCCGAAGAAATTTCTCATACGTTCTTAAAACAAGATTAAAAGTAGAGTTTTATAAGTCCGGCAATTTTTGATGGGACGCTTCCAAAGAGAAAGTAGATCTCTGCAGATATATATATATATATATATATATATAGCGAGGATTAATGTAGGCAACAAGAGCCTTCTATCCTTATAATCTGAATCTGACTCTTCATCTGGCTACTCAATATACTGTTATATATATATATATATATATATATATAAGTACTTTGAATATGACCTTTTTTGGCATGATTTATTCATTGTCACTTATGTAGAAAGTATTTAGCTGAGAAGTTCAACCATATCCGATGGATTCATTAAATTATACTTTATTAACACTTGTTACTTTTAAATCTGTTGTCCTGTTATTCGCTTCACTAACTAAATGTTATGTATTATCCTACTAGATTAGTATTTTATACATGTATGTGTACGTGAATATATTTTTTTAAATTTCAGTAAGACTCAACAGCGAAAATAATGACTGTGTCGTAAGGTTAAATCTGTTTCTTACTGGCGTTTTATGGTTATTGGGTAAGGTACATTGTTTAGACCTGAGATTATTACTGTATAGAAAAGGATTTTTGGTAGACAGAAATGGAAGACTGACTCACTTTGCGAAATAGAACTTTGCACACAAGTGCAGCAGTTCAACTTGTCATACACTACACAGCACACAAACTTAAGGAAAAAATTCAACGAGTCTGCGCAAGAAATATTAATAATCATGAAGAATCATGATGATTCGATGTATCTGGGAGCTCAAAGAGAATGAATGCACTTGCGCCATGTCAACAGCAGTCTCTTACCATTGGTTCTTCGTGCTTCAAGCATCCCAGACAGTTAGTCCATACCCTACTTGGGTTTAACAAAGGGTCAGACTTGATAAATGAATCCCATGTTTAGATTCAACCATTCCAGATAGTTTCCCAACGTATTTCTCTGTCAACTGACATTGCTGTATAAGGGTGATGCCCTGGTATATGCAATATGTGTCCTAGCCACATCAACCGATGTATTCGATTTCATCATAGATGTACTAATGGACTTAACCCTAAGTGACTTCAGCGACTTAGGGATTGACTTGTTGTCAGGGTATAATTTCGTTGACTTACAATACGCAAATGATATAGTCCTTCTAGGTGAAGACGCTGACTAAATGCAGAGTCTTCTGAACACTTTGAGCTGCAATCTGCAGATGTTTGGCATGCGATTCGCTCCTGCCAAATGTAAGATGCTGCTGCAGGACTGAACTACATTGAATCCTAGCTTACAATAGGGGATGAAGTGGTAGAGTGTGTTGACCACTACTTCACTTATTTGGGAAGTTGCATCAGCCACTCTCAGCGGGATGGTCGTTGACCAAATCTCAGCCCGAATACAGAAGCCTAGTTTCGCATATGCCAGTTTACGCCGTCTCTGGAATTGACGTAATATTCGGCTGATTGTCGACCAAAGGGCGTGTGTACTGCTCAGCAGTCCGCTCCGTCCTCCTTTATGGCTGTGAGGTATGGCCATTGACAGTGGAAAGCATAAAAAGACTACCTAACTTTGATCATAGGTGTCTGCGTTCTATCTCCCGTATGAAATGGTATAATAAAGTGAGCAATATTGAGGTTAGGTATCGGTCGAGTACTAGGTAAAGAGGGGAAATCAGTAGACGATGCTGTGAAGTTACATCGACTAAGTGAGATGGTTAGGACATGTGTTACGCATACCTGCCTAGCCATCGATCTCCTTCCTCGACAATGGGCAATGTTAGCTGACATAGGATGGATCAGGTTAGAAAAGAGCTAGCCAGTGGTGGTCAAACCAAAACATGGCTTCATCAGTGAATGAAATCCACAAAGTTAGTTTACGTCAGTTTGCATTTATTTTTACTTTCTTCTCATTCTTTATGTGCTACATGGAGTGTTGCAGCTCAAACTGCTGCACGTCGGTGCAAAGTTCTATGTTGAAACCATTTATTCAGATATAAGCCTTTATTCCCTCCTCATACGACTTCGTATACGTCACCCTTCAACAAATGAGCAACTCGCCATTTGCCATTCGGTTTTGAAACCAATGCAAAGTAGAGACAGTAAACAGATATAAGGCAAAAAGAATAGTAGTATCCAAGAACAATATGGCTTTATCGGGTACTACGAGTCACAGAGAGTGGATGCATATGGGCCATTCAGAAAGATTTTTGGCCATATCACCAATTGTCTCCAACCATTGGTGTTTACCGTCCCGAGGACTCCATCCAGGAAGTCTACACCTTCCCACGTGACGTAAACTGACTTTGTGGATTTCATTCACTGATGAAGCGATGTTTTGGTTTGACCACCACTGGCTAGCTCTTTTCTAACCTGATCCATCCTATGTCAGCTAACATTGCCCATTGTCGAGGAAGGAGATCGATGGCTAGGCAGGTATGCGTAACACATGTCCTAACCATCTCACTTAGTCGATGTAACTTCACAGCATCGTCTACTGATTTCCCCTCTTTACCTAGTACTCGACCGATACCTAACCTCAATATTGCTCACTTTATTATACCATTTCATACGGGAGATAGAACGCAGACACCTATGATCAAAGTTAGGTAGTCTTTTTATGCTTTCCACTGTCAATGGCCATACCTCACAGCCATAAAGGAGGACGGAGCGGACTGCTGAGCAGTACACACGCCCTTTGGTCAATATCATTTTGTAGAAAGAATTATGTGGAATCTGGGACCAGTTAAAAAAAAGGCAGTAGCGAGCAGAGTGAAATGCAGGTGTGTTGCTTTAGCCCTATGTTCCACTGGGAATCTCAGAGAGTAATAATATTATTAATATAATTAGGCTGTGGTTGCACGGAATTATAAGATGAATCGACTGCATTAAAGTTCAGAAGGCTATGTGGTAAACATATTAACTTCGACTTATTACAGTTAAACGAGAATAGCCCTCAGTGTAAATGGCTTTGAATATAACTTAAACTGCTTTCGATCTTGTCTGTTTCTAGCCAACCTTGGTGAAATAGTAGAACATGTAGGGACATTGCTTTCAACTAATATGGTTCGCTTCGTTAAAGCGATATTCACGCCCGACCATCAAATTAAAGTAGAAGTTGTCGAATCAATAGTTTTGAACTTATGGAATAAGACTGCTGGTGATGCGGCTCAAAGCCGTTCTAAATAGTACAGATGCATTCACTCTTTATAAACTCATATCCTTCAAATTCTCATTACTCTCCATTTCCTTGGTGTCTCTTTCGGAGATCTCCATTCATTACAGTGTCTTTGAATTCTTTCCTTTGCGTTTGTGGGCTGTATGGAGTGAGGTGACTCGGAGAGGTGTACGTTTGTGCAAAGGAATTAGTGAAAAGAAGGAGAATTTTAAGGGTTCAATTGTAGATTCAGATGAATCGTTTAACTGGTTATACTGAAGTAATTTACTATAAGTGTAATTGTAAATAACTAATTTTTGTGCGCAATTTTCACCATTCTGTTATGCAATACTACTACTATTACTATTACTACTACTACCTTTTTTACAATTGTAAGACATGCAGTTTATTTTTAAAGATTTTTTCAGATAAAAACAACTTCCCACTGACTGTAAAACTTGGAAGACCTCGACTACGTCCAAACGATCGTATTCATCTTGCCAGCATGTTTCATCCATTACACTCAATGGCTCGACTTCTTTCGCCTATCCCAGATACCAAGTGTAATTTTGTTGGACCAGTTATTAGTGACAAGAAAACTCCACGTGTTTGGAATTCAGGCATTCAAACTTTAGAGACAGAGTGCTGTCGTGTGCATTGTTTAGAGACGCATACAGGTGTGAAATTCTTACTTGTCACTGATGTCAAATTGCCAATGGCGTCGCGTGAAGCTCTTCGTAGGGTATATGAAGCGTATACAGATTTTGTGCTGAAGAATCCATTCTACGCTCCAAATCAACCATTCAATTATGAATTTTTTACAAATCAAATTAAAACTATATGTGATCAGGTTGAAAAGGGAATGTATGTATTAAATTAGATTTTTTTTTGTATTTATACAAGGCTAATTGTATTGTCCTACACCCTATCAAACCATATCATGTTAATATTTGCTATCCTGTTTTCTGTAACATTCTTTCTTATCATGAACCATATTTGTGCTATACACTTGAACATACTGTGTTATTCTTATTTCCTACAAAGACTACAGCACTCAGAATTATAACGAAGTGACCGAAAGCGATTCACATCTACTGTCATCTGTGGTATAGGCGAGATATCCAGCTATTCATAAAAGGACCTATTTACGGCGCAACAGTTCACTCTATTCTTATTTATAGCTATGAGGTGTGGCCGTTGAAAGTAAGAGATATGACGAGGCTGCTAGTTGTCTTTTACTATAGATGTTTCGTTCTATTTCGCATGTTAAGTGGTATAGTTCGGCATGTAATATTGAAGTTAGGCGCAGTGTTAAGTTAGCAGGATAAGTCAATCGATCAGGTTGTGAAGCTATATCAGTTGCGATTGATAGGATACGTGTGGCGCCCACTGAGTCACTATCTTTCTCATCAAGCAATGTTAGCCGAGATAGGATCAGTTTGGAAAAGAGATAATGTGGTGGTAAAACCGAACTATAGCATCAATTTATGAGGTCTTTGACTGTTTGTTTGAGCTACACAAGGAGGCGTGGACTACCTGGCTGAGTTCCTTGAGGTGCTTATTACCAATGGTTAGTGACTTGGCTCAATTATTGTCAATGGCTTAGATGCATTCACTCATTGTGATCTCCGACATCTCATGTTACTGTTCTTTCTTTCTTCCTTAAATTTTGGCTCATGACAACTCCTCCGAATATTTTCGCCTACATTTGTTGGTTGTATGGAGTGGCAAATTGAACTAGTGGAAAGTTTTGTGTTGATTATTATTATTGTTCCCTTGGGTTCCTAGTGGAACATAGGGCTTCAACTGCACGTCTCCACTTGCTTCTGTCTTCTGCTGTACTTCACCTGCATCCATGTTAATCCATAATGTTTCAGCTCCTCTTCACACGATATCCTCCATGTCACCCACCATTGGACGTCCCACTCGCCACTTCCCTTTCGGGTTCCACTCGAGGGCCTGACGCACGATGTCACCCAACGGCCTCCTCAGCGAGTGTCCAATCCATCTCCACTTTCTCCTGCATATTTGTTGAGCGATTGGTTCTTGTTTTGTTTGTTCCCATAGCTTTTTGTTTGTGATTCTTTCCGGCCATCTGATCTTCACTATAGAGCGAAGACAGTTGTTGATAAAGGTCTGCAACCTGTTGTGTTGAGGACTTAGCCAATTACGTTTATGAGTTTTTGCCGACTATTCTCTCAAATGATTGTGATTCAGTGTTGTTTAGATATGTAGATGTTGAGTGATCTAGTATTAGAAATAAGAAAAAATAGTTTAGCTAAGAGTCTCTTTTGGGCGAATTCATTCACTTAGCTGTACAGTCGCAATCATGCATATATATATATATATATATATACATAATTTTTTGATACTTGCCTCCATATACATATATATATATATATATGTATATATATATATATATAAAGACTAGTTTGGGTTGTTGCTTATACCACCAAAATATTTCAAAAATGTGGCGAGTAACTAAAATTGTGACTAGGAGGAGGGGGGGTAAAGATCAGTAACTTTAGACCGCGGTTATGTAATATGAAAACGTTTTGGAAAAAAAACAGATGTTAACGTGAAAGTATGGAGACAAGTATCAAAAAAATTATGTAATGAGTGAAAAGAGTAAATAGAAGTCTACTTAAGAAAATGAAGATACTAAATGTCAAACGAAATTCTCAAAATAGTTTAACTCGGAAGGGTGGAGAAGTTCCTTCTGAGTACATCAGTCAGGGTTTTCCATCCGAATTGCTAAGGCATCGACAATGCAAAGTAGGCGATAGCTCATCGTTTCTGGGAAGCTTCTTTTGACCTCATGGATAACATTGAATGAATTCTCCTTGCATATTGAGTGGCCAGTGTTAAGTATATGTTCAGTTATAGCACTCCTCATTGATCCACTGTTGCCTTTTCGTAGCCAAGTGGGATAATGTTCTTTGACTCTTTTAGGTAAAAGCACGCATCGAACGTTCTATATATCACGCTTCACATGAGCAAGTAAATTGGTAGATACATATAGAAGTGGTCAGATGCGATTGTTTACCTTTGGAGTTGTTGAAGAACCTTTTTTTAGCAAGAGAATGCCAGTCGTAGTGTAGCAGAGAAAAAATTTCCCTTTCAGGCTGTTAGATGTCTAGATATTGTATTAACTTCGACTACCAAGAATTTCTGATTACAAATAAAATAAGTTGATTGTCAGCTGTGAAACAATTCCGCATCAAATCAGGCAGGCTGGAAAAATGACAATGAATAAAAAAGGATTTGAACAATGAAATGCATCATTTTGAGAATATGAGAAGGCCAACATACCCATACTTCTGATATTAGTCCCAACATATCACACTTACTAGTTTAAACCATTTCGTAACTCATACTATTAATTGGTATGATCATCTGCAGTTAGTGGTGTGACAGGCATGCATTGTTCCTGGAGTGAGCCTCTGGGCTCTTGACTTCCAAATCTCAGTATGACTCGGGTTCGAACCTCGCTCCATCTACTAAAGTTTGGGTAGCCAGGTAATATCATCAGCCCTCACACAACAGGTGTGCCTTTTTTTCCTTTTATGGCTGTGAGGCATGGCCATTGACAGTGGAAGGCATAAAAGGACTACCTAACTTTGATCATAGGTATCTGCGTTCTATCTCCCGTGTGAAATGGTATAATAAAGTGAGCAATATTGAGGTTAGGTATCGGTCGAGTACTAGGTAAGGAGGGGAAATCAGTAGACGATGCTGTGAAGTTACATCGACTAAGTGAGATGGTTAGGACATGTGTTACGCATACCTGCCTAGCCATCGATCTCCTTCCTCGACAATGAGCAATGTTAGCTGACATAGGATGAATCAGGTTAGAAAAGAGCTAGCCAGTGGTGGTCAAACCAAAACATGGCTTCATCAGTGAATGGAATCCACAAAAGTTAGTTTAAGTGACGTGGGAAGGTGTAGACTTTCTGGTTGGAGTCATCGGGACGGTAAACACCAATGGTTGGAGACAATTGGTGACATGGCTCAAAATCATCCTCCTCAGTGATCTACCATACCCCCAAGGATCATCCTGTTGTTTTTCTATGTAACTATTCTTCCTTCCTCACAACTCCTCCGAATCTCTTTTGTTTTCCTTTATGTGCTTTATGGAGTGTGTCGACTCGAACTGCTGCACGTCTGTGCAAAGTTGAAACCAGTCAGCATTGAATAAGTCATCCATCCTTAACTTCAGTACAACTTTCTTGGTAGTTTCATCGAAAGTACCTAGCTCAGCAGTTACATTTTAGCCTATAAGTTTCAAGTTCACAACCTACACTCCATTGACTTTCATGTGAGAAATTGAGTAGTAGCCAAAAACAACAGTAGTGGAAAAGGCTGAATTGCCTAATAAACTATAAGTGTTGATAAATACTAGAATCTCTCATTCCACACAGGTGTTGTGTAGGTAAATTTCTGTATTTAACTTCCCGGATAGGTTGTCGCACACCTCTACTATTCCAAATATCATGACTTAAAAGTCTGTCTGAATGAGGAGTACTCTTTCCAGATTCTTGTAGTTACAAAATCACTTGTTATCGTTATAATAATAGACAGGCTTACGATGATGAGTGCATTTCACCTTATTTTAGCTATATATTCCAGAGCATCTACGGTTTTAGTAATAATAATAATAATAATTTGCTTTATTCCAAGACAGTACTCATGATACAGTGTAGAGTTTTCGGCATTTTGTACAAAAATACTGAACAGCAACGACAGGAAAATGACATTGCAGGGTACACTTAACCGAAATTAATAATAGCAACTTTTGACATTAGTAGAAACAGTAGGGTAAAAATGCACAAATCTAAAATGTTACGAATAATAATAATATTATTACTGTTAATAACATAATATTATAAGGTAATGAGAATAGTTTCATCATAAAATTACAAGTATAGGAGAATAACTGAGTCACTTTTTATGCTAATTACAAATTAAGTCATAAGTTTCACCTTTAACACTATCTTTATCACACAGAACGTCGATAGGCGAGCCAAATAGGACATCGTTGAGTTTTCATACTTGGTTGTGCGAGCATATAATCTTTTATAATGACATCTAGTCCTGATTGATGAGATTCACGGCAGGAAGTGCTGAGAACAGAGAGGATGTTGGGAGTCAGACAATATGGATTTAGACCATTTCTCAGATGAATTGTTCAGGTGTCTGTTGACTATGATAGTAACGAGTTGACTAAGTGACACACAACCTACCCTACTAACAACCCTTCGCAATATCACATAGCCCTTTTTGAGCATACCAAGAAAGACTAAGCGCGAGCAATAAATAACAATAGGTGAGATGGAAGCGTTAACAAATAGTAAAAGTAGAGGTTGATTAAATCCAGATTGTCTTAACTTCTCTAATGTAGTAGGTTAGAGGGAACATTATCATAGAAACAGACAGGAAGGTCAGGAGACAGAATTATTTCAAAGTATTTTATGCTTGATTCATCCTCTATATTAGTGCCCTCTAAGCTAAAAGCGTCGTGTAAGCTAACGAGTTCGTTAAGATTAAGTTTGTTCCTGAAGATGAAGTTCACTATCTAACATCTGGAGGGATTTAACGTAAGACTCTTAGGTTTAGACCACTGGCTAGTGTCGGACAGAAAGCTATTCAGTAAGTTTAGAACAGTTGGCTCGGGAAGTAATTGACGAAGAGACAGTAAGGTCGTCAGCATATTTAACGAAGTTGATCTGTTCTGAACTAGTCATGTAAAAAAGCAAGAAAAACGAAAAGAAGCGAGAACAGCACCTTGTGGGACACCGGCTTCAGTAGGCAAGGCAGAGGAAGATTCACCTTAATATACAGTCTACTGCTTTCTTTCTGAGAAATAGGAGTGAAACCAGCATTATTTTCCCCAGTGACCCTGCATTACTTACGAGAAAAAGTGTTCACCAGTTACCTTCGTCTTTTTGTTACAATTTTCTATAGCCTTCAATATGCTATAGATAACCAGGTATATATCGAACCTACCCATTGCGTAGTTAGACAGTTCCAAACAGAACATTCCACAGTAATGCCTGATAACTTCAAGTATTTGGTTTTCATTATTTCGAATCCTATTCCGCCATACAGTTTGATCAGCTCCCGCACAGTAACTACATTTCATTACTTAGTTCACTAACGAGCAATTTTTAGTGACGTATATATTGAGGTTTTCGCGTTAGAGTTGCCATGACGGAAATACACCAACCAGTGGACATCCTCATTCCTTTTATGTATTGTCAGCCTAGGAGTCATCGAGAATATCCTTTTGATTCACCAGCATATCTTGGAGGAAAAGAAAAGGTTAAGTATTTTAAGTCTCGGCTAGGTTTCTGAGTGAAGATTTCGTCTTTCTGAGCATTCTTCTTCACTTCTTTATTCAGTGCGTCGGTGGCACAGTGGTTAGGACTCTCGCCGACCATGCACATGGTCCGGGGTTCGATCCCCTGCCGGCGCACACCCGATATCTATGGTCGGCCTGAATTTGGGCTACCGATATCCATGCTGAAAATTCCACACTTGTACTGAAAATACGGTGTGGAATCAAGCTGTAAATCAAAAAAAAATTGAAGTTAACTTATCCTTCTGCTGTCTATCTTTGCATTGAGTCATGTTCTCTTCCATCATCCTCCTCTTCTCTTTTCCATCAGCTTCTAGGAAGGTGTCCGTTGAAAGCCATTCCTTGTCTTGTCTCTTCTGTCTTCCTCAAATGGTGGTACATATTTCTTTGAACATCAATTTCAGAGAGTTCCAGTGTTCTTCTACGCAGGTTTCCTCAGTGATGTCAAGTAGTGTGTCCGATTTGCTCTAATATCTGTAGCGAAGACATACCCTGTGGTTTTTTCCTTCAGTTTCTGAATGTTGAACTTGAATTGTGGTCTGTCTCCAGTAGTTCTGAAGGATATCAGCTTCACCTTGAAGGTTCCTAGAACTAGATGATGGTCTGAGCCCACATCTGCTTCCCTTCTCAACTTTGTATCCAGCAGGCTGAGTCTCCACTTCCTTGAGATTGATATGAAATCTATTTGGTTTGTGGTATATCCGTCAGGTGAAATTCATGTTGCTTTGTATCTATCCTTGTGTTTGTACACACTGTCTTTGATCACCAAATCATTGAAAGTGCAGAGGTCTGTGAAGATTTCTCCTTTTTCATTCATTTTTCTCAGAGCCTCTAGACCTATGATGAATTCTCCTCGTGTATTGTCTGATCCCAGCTCGGTTGGTAATCATATCCCCCATTAGGATTTTGATGTCATTATCTGAGATGTTGTCCATTACTGTTTGCAATTTTCTATAGAAATCTTCCTTCTTCTCTTGTTCCGAGTTGTTTGTAGCACTGGATGGTTGTAATCTTCCTTCCTTCCTTTAGAGTTGCATCTTGCTGTCATTATCCTGGATGAAATTGGTTCCCGCTGCATTAGGGCTTTGGCTGCTGTTGGTTACATAATTATAGCCACTCAGTGCCTCAATGTGCTCGTGGTTGTTGTCTGGGTGACTGAAGTATATTACTGACTCACTATTTGACAGTTGGGTTAGTCAACATCTATTCACCCTGCTCTTGCAGACACTTAGTAGTTCCATACCATGTTTTCTAATTTCTTTGGCAACCTGGTAAACCTTGCCAGCTTCATACATTGTACATACATTCCGAATTCCCATTCTCATTCTTGCTTTCACTGACAGTAGACACATTGACTGGCTTTCCTCATCCCGCATCACTCTGCCTCTCCGATTTCAGCGAAGAGTAAATTTGTTTTTTTATATATTCTGTATTTTTAATATTTTTTGTGCGTTGGAGTTTCTGTAGCAGCTTGATTGATTTTCAGGGATGAAGTCACTAGCCCCATGCCCGATCCTCCATTTCTTGGGACCAGCTAGAAAACTAGCGAGCTGGTAAACTAGACGAGGTTGAAAATCCGAAGGAAGCCCCAAATAGCAATCTTAGCCCAGAACAGACTAGACGTATAAAAACAGTCAGGAGTAAAACTAACCGATGGTAATCCTGATCGTGGCTTTCTGGATCACTCAACACTTCATGGAAATGAAAAGACAGACATAATTTAGACTGACAATGAGAACCTAGGAGGTCAAGATTTCGCAGATGATTTATGTCTTATGTGTCACAAACCAGAAGATTAGCAGGCAAAAACTGACAAGCTGGGAGAAGAGACAGCGATGTCAGGATTCTAGGTGGTGATAGATAAGATAGAGGTAGTGAAAACAGCTGACCAATAAAAGCAAACAGCAATCACCATCAACTTCAGAAATTTGTAGGAAGTCATGTCTTTCACTTAACTGTGTAGTATCATTTCATTTACTGGGGGGTCGGATGACAATGTCAAAACTTAAGAGGATCAGGTGGCGAAAGCAACAGAGACTTTGATTCCTCTGAAATCAGTGTGTAGGTTCACATCACTTATCACAAGGGACATGATCCGAACTTACGACACCAATATAAAGTCAGAGCTTCTGTATGTTTCAGAAACTTGGTGCATACATCAGCAAAAGCATTTCCAAAGGGCAACTGCTTCCACTCACTATTGTGGATCAAAGAGTCATCCAGGAAGAGTAAGCAATGAGAAACTCTGGCAGTGAACCATCCAGGAACCTATTATCCACCCAAAAAACATCCAGAATAAAATGCAGATGGACTGGACATACGCTGAGGTGACCGACCGTTGAGGGACTTCACACGCCAGGCAGGCTCCCTATTGAAACCCGAATTGGAGACTAGGTGTTGGGCTTGGTTCGAGGATGACATAGAGGAGATCATGTGAGAAGAAAATGAAAGGTTATGCTCATTTGTGAATGACAGAGGACCGAGTGCTATGCAGATGTGCTACTGAGAAGTGAATCCCAAGTTCGAATAGCTCAGTGATAAGGTCTCTTACCTCAGCACTGGATGACTCGGGTTCGAATCTCAGAAGGATCATGAGTTTCTTCAAGACTTAAGATGCGCCTTGCTGACTGGTGAGTGCCAACAAGTATGAAACATAGATCAAAGGTTTCCTACCGATTGCCTCCAACCAGATTAGGGGATATGTAGTGAAATCGTCACAATTAACTGAAGTAACAAATAAAGTTTTAAAAAATGTTCTCACTATGGTAGGGAAAGACTGAAAACTGTTTACTTATGAATGGACAGGTTGAGTTTCAACTAAGTATTCGCTCCCGCTTCGGTGATACGTTGTAGACTGAAAGTGAAAGGCAGTTTTCTTATCTAAGATGATTTTAAAATGTTGATTGTGTGGCCATCTATCATTCAGTGACTGAACTATTAAGGAATTTTGAACCTTTCACCCTCAATTTCCTTGAAATATACCCTGACTTAATGTAGCAAATCGTTGTTCGTGTTCGTCTTATGTATTCACTCTGACACTTATATATAGACTGGTACATACATATAGTGGCAGAGTGAGACTAACCTAAGGGCTGAACAAGTTCATTTGACTGCACCATTTATTCTGCATTTAATTCTTCCAGACGCTTGAGGTGTAGGAGGACTGATATCTTCCCAAGTATTTCAAAAGTCGCTTTTATATTTGGTATTCTCTTGTGTTTGTCAGTGAATTTCTGAGGTTATTCATTCTCTTGAAAACACTTTTCAATAGGTTCATAATTAATTCCTTCTTTTAAAAAAATGTTTCCAGTGAGGTAGCTTTTTGGACAGAAATGTTGAAATTCAGATGTAGTCCACAGCAGAATTCTTTACGATGAATATCGTTTTGCATATTTCCATCTATAGTTTGTAGAAGTCCGATATCCAGAAAGTGAAATTTTTCATTTCATTCATATTCCATAGTGATTTGTATATTCATATGTGCCTTTTAAAAATAAGTCAGGTAGACGGGAGGCATGTTTAATGCCTTTGCATATAATAAGTTTGACGTCGCCTCCCCTTTTCTAAATATAACTTAATCTGTTTCATACCTCAGGTTTGAGTGTTCTGGGTATTACATAAAAATATCCTCTAGGATACAAACTGATGGACTGACTATTGTCAATAGATAGTTGGGGCAATCAGCAGGAAGCCTTGGACTTAGGTTTCGTGCTGGTTGGTATTCACCATTGGAAAACCTGGGAGTACTGGACAGCTGTTTCGTCCTAGTCTGGGACTCTTCACAGTACGCTGAGTGACAGTGCTTTTCATTCAAGTTTACTTGGACGTAGGTTTGATAGTTTATGCACAGGCTTCTCTGGAATGTTGGGAACACTAAAGCATCATGACATTCTTTCAAAAGAGTTCTTGACTTTTTTTATTTTACAACTTTTCGCGTATTTGAGTTGCGTAATATTACTGAAACAAGCTGGATTCAGGAAAAGCAAATCATGCGCTGATTAAATTGCAACTCTACGCATTGTCATCTAACAAAGCATAGAATGTGACAGTCGAATCTCTACCTAAATTTCATCGACTTTGATAAAGCCGTCCGCAGTGTTGATCGAGAAGTAATTTGGAAACTACGCCATCACTATGGAACGCAGGGCTACAAATCTTCATCAACCTCATTCATTAGCTGTCTGCTACATGAAAATACCACATGTCAGCTGATCCACAACACAAGACTAAGCGAAGGCATTGAAGTCAAGACAGGAGTAAGACAAGGCTACCTGTAATAACCGACGATGATATTCCTAATTGTGATGGACTGGATTATGCAGCACGCCATGCTTAGGGAGAGAGAAGATGGGAATACTCTGAACCGATGAGAAGGCTAGACAAGATCTGGATTTCGAAGATGATTTATGTTTAGTGTCATGCAAACTCGAAGATGTATGGTTGAAATTTTATTTATTTTTTATATTTTTATTTTGATTTACAGCTTGATTCCACACCGTATTTTCAGTACAAGTGTGGAATTTTCAGCATGGATATCGGTAGCCCAAATTCAGGCCGACCATAGATATCGGGTGTGCGCCGGCAGGGGATCGAACCCCGGACCATGTGCATGGTCGGCGAGAGTCCTAACCACTGTACCACCGACGCATCATCAAGCTGGCAGAATAGGCTGTCGGAGAAGACAGGACTCCAGGTGAACATGGAGAAGACGGAGGTGATGAAGATAAGTAACCAACCAACCAGTCACCGAATGAACAGCAACAACAACCAACACCAATCACCACCAACTGGAGAAATTTGAAAAAGGTCACTTCGTGCCTTCACTTATCTAGGAAGCATCGTTTCAACCACAGACAGTCACAACGCATGAGGATGTTGAGGCAAGGCAGATTGCGAAAGGTAAGGTACACCTTCATCACTGTGAAATGAGTTCGGAAATCTTCTGCACGCAGTCAGCATGAAGGACAATATTCTGATTTTCAGCACAAATTTTGTGTTATTCAGTGAGCGGTCGTATATGGCCAGTGGAAAGAACTAGCAGCAAGGAACTCTAGGAAACAGCTACCGAAGAATCTGTCACTCAGCAGATATTCTGAAGGAAATGAGGATGGATCGGATGCACTCTAAGGAGACTGTCGAACGATATTTTGCACCAGAAAGTTGCTCGAATTGGAAACGACGAGTTCGGCATGGATCCGCCGGTGACATGGAGGTGATCGTGTGAGTTGGGGGATACGACAGGCTATGGGCAATTAAGGGGCCAGCTGAAGGAGACCGCAGAGAATAGGAAAAAGTGTAGATTTGCTGTTGAAGCGCTACGTTCCCCTGGGAACATAAGGGAACAATAATAAATAATAATGATAAAACGTGAAATGTTTCCATCTTCTAAATAATGCACTAATGTAGTAATGTCTTTGTATATTGATACTGTAACTATTTTAGCTTGTACTCACATGATAAGAGCTAAAATAGGAGTAAGAATGATGTCAAGCTATCCTACCCAATTTTTTGTCCCTGCTTTGTTGAAGTTGATCAGTGGGAAGAATCGCATGAACTAGAAAAAATATGTGCTTTTTTATCCAGTAGTAGGTTTATTTTCCATAAGTAGGGCACTTTGGGGGATTAAGTTTAAACAGACAGTAGAACTGATAATATAACAATTTAATTTTATAAATTCTAACTGCTTTTTTTAAAGGATGCAAAGGTAACAAATAGACAAGTTATTTTTCTTTTTTTGGTAGTCAGAAGTTTGTTTTTAAATGAATACGACCACTAACAAACGAGACTGAGCAAGATGAAATTATCTGACTGAGTAGGCATTAAAATTAGAAATTAGAAGAAAGTATATAGTGGAGTTAAGAAGACAAGTGGAAAGTTACAGATTATGGTGGATAGTTTAAATTTTCTCTGGATGTAAATTTAGTGTTTTAATTCATAAAGTAACAAGATTGTTTCTTCTTTTGCAGTTTATAGCAGACCTCTAAAGGTGAATATTTTAGAGAATTCGATTTATTTTATATGCAAAAAAATACAAAATTACAAACTGACGTCAGTTAGAGAACCACTGGGAAATCGAGGAGTACCTGACAGCTGTTTCACCCCAGTTTGGATCTCCTCAACAGCGGACAATCACTAGGGTTGAGATCCAGGACATTCTGGTTACAAGGTGATCCAATGGCCTAATAACTTCCAAATTCTGCCAATCCACGATATATATAGCGCAGCCACCAATCACTGTCATTGGTGAGTACTTGTGCAAACACACGATTTGGTGGACCCTTCCGGTTACGAGTTTTCATCGGAACATTAGGCAACTTCGTGTTGTAATCAGTCATCAGTAAACATTGGATTAATTTTCAAATGTTTGTTTGTAAGGATTTCATTAGTTTCAGGTTTGATCATATATTGCTCTAAGATATTTGAACCACCCTCTCTTAATTGTTATCAAATCATTACCAAATGTCTGGATAGCGTGTACTGTGCACAGTTAAGGTACCTCACTAAATGAAACCAGATGAATTAACCAACGCGACCTACTGATCTCCATGAAATAAAAGTGACATTTTATGTTTCTACAGTATACTGATTAACAAAAAAACAACCAGAAAACGTATTCAAGGTCACACTTTAAGTTATGAGTTATACGTTAACTAATTTATGTATAAAGTGACCCCGGAGCACCGCCCTAAAGTGTGCTGATTTCGAATATGGCTAACAAGCCTTATTATGTAAGATAGAAAAAACCTGGCCAAAAACCGCCTTATACCACCGACAGTGGAAGTACTAAAGTAACAGGTCCATTACAATGTCAACTAAGCGCAATTTTACTATGGTTTATTTTATATACGTCGATCTTATGGTCACGTTAGCCAGAAAACAGGACATACAAGCATGAAGGATGTTCATACAAGTCTTCCTGTTAATCAACTTGAGCAAAGTAAGAAAGATAAATGTATCATCGCGATAAGAGCTCATTCAATTTATTATTTCAAAGATTCTTCTTAACTAGCTACAACAGGCGGAACTGACGAGGATATCAAAGCAAGGATCGGGAAAGCAAGGCAAGCTTTCATTACTCTCAAGTCTGTGTGGAGGTCAACAGCATTCAGCGTCAAAAATAAGATCCGGATTCTCAACTCCAATGTGAAGTCAGTACTACTATACGGATCAGAGACTTGGCGTGTCACAAAGAGCACCTCAAACAAGCTACAGACCTTCATTAACAGATGTCTTCCCTCAATACTCAAGATCAGATGGCCGGAAAGGATCAGCAACAAAGATCTCTGGGAGCGAACCAACACAGCAGGAACCGATTGTGAAACAAATAGGCAGGAAGAAATGGAGATGGATTGGCCACACTCTGAGGAAACCAGCAAGTGACATCACTAGACAAGCCATTGCTCGAGTGGAACCCGAAAGGGAAGCGACGAGTTGGTCGTCCAAGGGTGACCTGGAGGAGATCATGTGAAGAGGAATTGAAAGCGTGTGGGCAGACTTGGAGCCAGGTGAAAACTACAGCAGAGAACCGAACGCAATGGAGACGCATGGCTGAAGCCCTATGTTCCTCTAGGAATTAAAGGAAATAATAATAATAACAATAGCTACAACCTGAACAATACAACTGAAGCATAAGTTATATTTAAGATCTGAACATACTTTTTTTCCCAATGACGAGGAGTAATTGCTAGAAATTAAGCGTAACATTAGTCAGGAATGACGTAAGTTGTTAAATAATTAAGAGTGAAAAAGATTAACTATTTATTGGAAAACTAGATGACTATGCTTAGAAACAAAAGAACAGAGTTCAACAAATTTTGTGTGGTTAGAAACAAAATTCACCTAGAAAGAGTATAATAATACAATAGGTTACGTCACTACAGAAAATATGTTCTTATCAATAGCAAAACAAGGAGAGGGCTAGGGTTAGGCATGTTTAGATGAGCCAATAAAACTTTCTAAACAGGACAGATTGAGCAGTAAAGTTCGTATACTGTGTTATCACCAGGGCAGTGTAAGATTCACCACTGTCCCTTTCCGCAAACATGCTTTTGGCTTTAATCGTTTGATGACGATTGTCTCAGCAAAACTTGGCAGGCTAAGTTTCTTTCACATATTGATTATTTTGAACACCTTCAGATTGTCCACAATATGAAGTGTGCCCAACAGATGGCGTGCAATTGCACTGTTTGATGCCTGTGAGTCGTTTAGTCTTAGGTTCTTTGGTATATGTTCAGAAATGTGGACAATAACCCTTCTCTCTGTTCTTCCAATGTATGCGTTTTGGCATGTACATGTAATCTGGTAGGCTCATTTGGAGGTAACAAGAGGGAGGAGTTTGTCCACTTTTGACTATCTTAAACAACTGGTCGTTAGATAAACATACAAAAGCTAGGCGGCTGGATATTTTTTTCGGGGCAGATTTCAGTATGCATCTTATTTTCTACTTCCACTATCATCACCTTTAGGGGAAGATAGACCTTTTCTCTGCTGTGTTGCAATACACTTTTTCGAGACTATGTTTCCTATGTTTGTCGATGAACTTCTGTGGGCAACCATTATTACTCAGACACCTTTTAATTATTTAACAACTAACATCATTCGGACTTATGTTACTCTTAGTTTCCATCGGTGGTTTGTGCTACTGATAAAATTTATCAGCAGTATATAAAGAGATGTTCATTGGCATAAAAACATTAAATAGCAGGGAGATACGTTTGATGTCAGAGAAAGCAAATGATACAGAGTTGTAGAAATACATGGAGGACGTGAAAGGAACACACAGAAACACAATATAAAGGCCAGATGTACCACAACACTGGAGATCTGTGCAAATGGTGCGTTGAATATATATATATTATTATTATTATTGTTTCCTTTAGTTCTTAGAGGAACATAAGTCTTCAGCCTCAAGTCTTCATTACGTCCGGTTCTCTGCCAACGTTTTCACCTGGCTCCAAGTCTCCCCACCTGCTTACATCTCCTCTTCAAATCACCTCCTCCATTTCACACTCGTATTGACGACCAACTCGTCACTTCCCATTCGGGAGAGAGACTGATGTGTGATGTCACTTGATGTTTGTTTTCTCAGAGTACGGCCAGTCCAATCCACCTCCATTTCTTCCTGCATATTTCTTGCACAATTGGTTCCTACTGAGTTGGTTCGCTCCCAGCGATCCCTGTTGCTGATCTTTTCTGGCCGGCCATCTGATCTTCAGCAATATTCAGTGAAGAGATAAGTTGATGAAAGTTTGTAGTTTGTGCGAAGTGCTCTTCGTATAGTAGCACCTACTTCACATTGGAGTTGAAAATCCGGATCTTATTTTTCCTGCCAAGTGCTGCTGATCTCCACACAGACTTGAGAGTAATGGAAGCTTGCATTGGTTTCCCGATCCTCGCTTTGATATCCTCATCAGTTCCTCCTGTAGTTGAAGCGATGATTTTCAAGTCGGTAGGTAAAGGAGGTTGCTTCTTTCAGATTCGTTCCATTTACGCCGATTGTTGTATGTTGTTATTGCTGTTGCTGTTGGTCAGGAATCTTCATCACCTGTCTTTTCTATCTTCACCTGAAGGAAGTCCTATCTTCTCTGGATGCTTCTTCTGACAACTTGTTGCTTTTCACTTGCATATCTTCCAGTTTGTGGGAGATCAGACATATATCATCGGCAAAATCCAGATCTTCCAAGTATTTTGTGTGGGTCCATTTTATGCCTGTCTCCTCGTTGCCCACTGTCTGTCTGTTGCACTGTCCAGTCTACCACAATCAGGAAAATCATTGGAGATAGTAGGCAGCCAGCCAGCCTTGTCTTACTCCCATCTTCACTTCGAAGGATTCTGTGAGTTTACCGTTGTGGATTACTTCGCATGCAGCATCATCGTACAACTGTTCGATGAGGTATATAATTGTTGGCGGCACCCCTTAGTAGTAGCGAAGTAGTTTCCAAATCACCTCTCAATCGACACTGCCGAAGGCCTTTTCAAAGTCGATGAAGTTGAGGTAGAGTGCTGACTGCCATTCCGAGTTCTGTTCAATGATGATATTTGTAGTGTTGCGATTTTATCCATGCATGACACGTTTCTCTTGAATCCAGTCTGTCCCGGTCGGAGTTTTTCATCCAGGGTTACGTGTTTGATTCTCTTCAGGATGAAGCGGCTTAGTATTTCGCTTGGGATGGACAGGAGCATAATGCCGCGCCAGTTCTTGCATTGAAGATAAGGCGTACATAATTTGGCTATATAGAGATATCAAATTCCAAATAAACATTTCTTAACCAAGTCTCTAGCCTTTTGCCGCTACACATCGACCACTCCTTGTCGTAAGGAAGAGTATGCTCAAATCTCTACTGTAATCTATATTTCTGTACTGTTCATGTTGTAACCGGTTGAAAAGGATCTTCGAAACAGTAGAAGATGAGTTCATATTATCTTGACACGTTTATCGTTCTTGCTTTTTACGACGGTGGAAGTTTTTAAAAAGTTATCAGCACACTGTAGGAAAATTTGTCTTCATGAAGTTAGTAGAGTTTGTGATCTAGTGGTAGAAGGTTTACCAACTACACAATTGGTAAAAGTTGCATTTTCGGCTGGCGCACTTCTAAACTTCACCTAGTTTACTGAACTCTAGTAAGCCTGGTGAAGAGGAGGTGTCAGCCGTGAAAAACAATACCTTCATTATGGAAACTTCTGAAGCAAAAGCCTGAAGCCCCATGTTCCACTCGCAACGTAAAGCAACGAACAAAAAGAAGTGGATCGAATTAATGAGGTGTTCCTATCTGAATTCATAGACTGGACAGCAATCAGCTGATGTTTATAGCTTATAGAGAAATCTACGAGTAGGTTATATTCTTCATCTGTCAACAAATATATGTCAGTACAGTGACCTCTCTGTCATCTATGTCATAAATAATTGCACTACTGAAAGAAGCATCACTTTCAACACTCAGATTCCTTAATATGTACTAAGATTTCTGCACACATATGTATATTAGTAAACATGGTTGGGAGTTACAGGTTTGATCACAAGCTGATACCATTGAGAGAACCCCTGGAAACCAGCTGTTTCGTCCAAGTTTGGGGCTCTTCATCAGAAGACACTCATAGGGAATTCGAACTCATGACCTTCCCATTACAACCACTGGGACCCAACCCAGTGGCCCATGAATCCCAACTTCTGTCACATTTCGCGGTATATGGTGCAACCAGCAACCAGTGTCATAGGCAAGTGACTGTCCTCTTACTTGACTTCCTGGACCCTAATGTTCACAACTTCTCACTAGAACTCCAAGTAACTTTTCGCATAAAGCCAATCACTAGTAATCATCAGGTTAATTACCAGGTGTTGTTTTGCAGGAATTTAACTGATTAAGGGTTTGATCACGAGCTGACACTATTTAGAGAACCACTGGAATACCCAAACATTGGGTCAGGTTCCGGTGGGGGAATGGTCAACGAGCAAGCCTTGTAACCAGAAGGTGGCTGAGCACTTCTGAAGAGTCCCAAAGCAGGACAGAACGCCTGATGAGTACTCCCTAACTTTCCACCGATTTACCGAATCATGGGGCACTTGACCAAACCTGTAAACATTCAAACCCCTGTAAACCAATACTTGAAAATCAATCAGATGTTCACGGGCAACTGGTTTTATACAGGAGGTTACCTGGAGTGTTAATGAGAATTCATGACCAATGGGGTTAATCACCTATGATGTTGGTTGGCGGTTGCCGAAGAAGTTAGGATTCATGAGCCATCGGATCAGATACCAGTGGCTTAACAGTAATTGTTGATTTTATTATTCCGAATAGTGGACACAAATCAGTCGGCATATTCCACTAGTCGATTGACTAGTTGGTGTGAATGACCAAATCCTGGTCGTTTCGTTTATTAGGCGAAAATGATGAGAATAAATGATGTCTATCCGTCCGCTCCAATATCGATTATCCACAAAACTAACCGAGTGATGATCAAAAAAGTCCAAATCGCGTTTCTGCGGATTTTGTCTTTCGTGCTTTCAGCAAAGTCTACTTCGCGTCACTCAAACCTAAATAGAGTATAAATGTGATTTACAGACAAAGGATGGAGAAAAAAACATCTCGAAATAAAATGAACTTTTTAACTGTCTGTCTGAAAATGTACAGTCAATCAGGCATAGAGACAAACGTCAACAAACCCATCAAAAATGTATATTTATCTCCCAGCTTCCTGTGATATTCTCAACAAAAGCTACTTAACAAAATACTTAATGATAACAAGTCTCAGTGTTGCCTTTCTTCAATGAATTTGCAGCAAGCTCTGCACAACCTGGTTATCTATACTTGTCTGTATCCACCAGGAGTGCTGCACAAACGAATCTTTTGACTCATGACTGCTGACAAGTTCGAATTCACGGTTTAAGGCATTTCGCTCAGTAACTCTCTCTCTCTCATTCCTTTGCGTTCCGATTGGAACATAAGGTTTCAAGCCTAAGCGTTGAATTTTCGGTAGCAGTGGTGTCCTCCTTTTGCTGGGCGAAGTCACTAGTCTCATGCTCAACCAACTTTTTTCACCAGGCTTACTTACTGCTGGTTAAGGAAGGTAAAGGAGGGCACCGGTCGGGAGTCGAATCCCAAACCACGTACATGGTTAGCAAATATTCTATCACTGAACCACCGATACACACTGTTCACTAACTACGGACATGTTTACCACTAATCTCGTCTATATCACAGCAAGATCAGGGAACAAAAGACACGTTTAAACAATCAATAATTAGCCGCTGTTCGTCGTATGCTAGAACAAAATTTGTTTGTCTTGTTTTTCAACTTGAATTCAGAACAGAGTGGCAATTATCAACATCCCACACAATAGATAAGAGGGGTAAACTAGAAAATTGCTATTTTTAGCATTCTAAGCTAAAAAATAACGAACAACAAAATCACAGACTTCACTTTTCTTCTTTAAGAATTCAGATTAATTTCTGGCATAAAAATAACGCAGACTCGACTAACAAATAGTTGGTGTGTTCGCATGCGAAAGAATGGAGCAGAACAAATTAATACTGTAGTGTATTTGAAACCTATTCATTAGTTTCCAAAGTTCCTGGCCTACTTTATCGTTCATTTCTTCTGTTTTTGATTTCTGTTAATAAGGTTTAAGTGTATTTCCAGGAGTAAATGGAAGGACTGATTTACACCCACCTAAATTATCCTATCACAGAAACTTGCCTACAGGGTAGAAGGGAACTTTTCTAAAAATAGAAGTTGTAGCAAACCTTAAAATTGGGTTGAAAAATTGCTTGTCACATTACCTGAATCAGTGGTTCAATCACTCACGTGGTCCGGAGTTCGACTTCCAGTCGACACACTCTTATCCTTCGCCTAGTCGGTATCTAATCTGGTAAAGAGGGGAGATTGGGAGTGAGGCTATCAATCCCACTCCATAAAAATGACACGAGCATTACTGGAGCTTCAAAGCCTTAAAAAGCTTGAAGGCATGTGCTCCACTTGGAAAGCAAAAGCAGTGGAAGGTGGAAAAGCCAGCACCTGGGAAAATATAGTATCTCAACGATACATCTCTGATGATTTGTGCATGCAGCTGTATTACAGTCAGCCTGCGTCAAAGACTCGATATACTTAGGGTAATATACCCAACCTAATAAGTCAGTTTTCACACCTTTCAATCATACTTCTAAAAATAACTTCACTGATTTAGGTAGGCTTCAGGTGGAACATATGGTTTCAACAATATATCTCCATTTGACCCTGTTCTCTGCAGCACTCTTTAGCTGGCTACACAATTACCCACAAGTTCTAATCTTCTCATCGGACGACTTCCTCCATGTTACCCTCGAACGCCAAACCCGTCGTCTCCCACCCAGATCGCGCGCGATTATCTCCTTGACGCGTGATGTCACTCAACAATCTCTTCAGCGTATGTCCGATCCATTTCCATTTTATTCACCATATTTAATGGACGATAGGTTCTTGGTAGGTTCGTTGTCAGAGTTCCCTGTTGCTTATCCTTTCTGGCTATCTGATGATCGGTATGGAGCGAAGGCAGCTGTCGAAAAAAGTTTTCAAAAGCCTGTTAGAAATGCTTGTGGTAATTCCCACACCGCGCCACTGAACCATATGGAAGTAGTGACCTGGCATTAGACTTGAGAATCCAAATCTTGTTGTTTGTGCTGAATGAAGTAGACTTGTGAATTGATTTCAGATAAACGAAGGTCTGTCTAGCCTCTTCCATCCTGTCTAGCTTTGAAATCCCAATTTTCTGCAATGGGTCTTGCTCACTGCATTTTGAGAAGCTTATGGAACAGCAGCTAAATGTGATGGAAATGCCTGCTGGTCTAAACATATCACCAGCTGCCGATTCATCTACAGCCAACGATAACATTGGTAGCAGCATCTCAGAATCTGTTTATGACCCAGATACAAACGTGACGTTTGTTACCTGGTTTCGGAGATAGGAATATCTATTTCGAGTAGACTTCGTGGACAAAGATAGTGTCTGGAGAGTAAGGCTCCTACTTCGTAAATTGCGAGCAGATCAACTGGATAAATATTGCAGCTTAATTCTTCCTCAGAAGCCCAGTGATCGATCATACAGCGAAACTGTCCAGACCACCCGTTGTCGGTTTGGTGACCACAGGTCGTTATTCAGTATCCCATATCATTGTATGAAACTGGTTTTGAAAGAAAATGATGATATCCATGCTCAGTTGGGCATACTCAATCTCACATGTGAACGTTTTAAATTGAAATCGCTGACAGAAGACCAGTTAAGAGTGTTGGTTTTCATTTGTGGTTCACTATCTCCCAAATCCGCCGACATATGCACACACCTATTAAATCGACTGGAATAAGATCCACGAATGACTTTGAAAGACATCAGCGAAGAACACTAGCATTTATATAACATTCATAAAGATACTATCCTGGTCCGGTCTGGCAGCCAAAATACAGCACAAGTATATGTGGTGAATCCAGTAGCGTGAACATTGACCGCACCACTTCATCCTGAGCAAAAATGACCGCGTCACCCGCAGCAGACTCCGCCATCAGCATGCTGGCATCGTGGAACTTGGCAATACGTAAAGTCACGCCCCTACAAACACAATATATGTCGACGATGTCACACCGCTGGTCACAGAGATAGATACTTTAAGCAGATTGTCTCACCAAAGTCCAGAAACCGATCCCGTCGCCTACCAATGACAAAGTCCATGGGTGTCACAGCTGCCTACCACATTGGCACTCGCACTCCACATAAGTACGTTGAGGTAGAAATCAATTCACAGCTGGCAAGCCTACAGATAGACACAGCATCCCATATTACGATAATATCGAAGAGATTATGGAAATAATTGGGACGCCCCACTTTAGAGAACACTGACCAGATAGCAGTCAGTGCATTTGGTGGAAAACTCTCTTTGACAGTGCAGTTAAGATGTAACATCCGGTCCCGTGAGGTCCAATTTATCACTACATGCTTTGCAAATGATGCAAACTTGGATTTACTGGGTTTGGATTGGCTTGAAAGCCTGCGGCTGTCAGAATTATCCCTCGACAGTGTTTGCGACAGAGTTGAAGCGAGAGATTCTTCGTGCTCCCTCCAAAAATTCAAGATGTGGTTCCAGCCAGAATCGAGACGTAGCAAAACCACGAAAGCGGTCCTACGGCCAAAAGTCCTGCAGTCCTGCACCCCAAACAGCTGATGAAAAGGCATTGGAGCCACATAAACCAGCACCTTCAAATAAGTCTTCAGAAGCAGCACCACTACTGAAAATATCCAGCGCAAAAATACCTGCAGCAACAGAGAAAGGCCCTGCTGCTAATGCATCCAAACACAGCTAGATTCCATCACCTCCAAACCATCCGAATAAAACTATGGCTTATTTCCAGAAGCGTGACCTTACCTCGAGATTATCGCCCAGAAAGAGAGAATTGGAAAGAAGGTCAAACAAAACAAAAACTTGGAGCTGTTATGTACGAAGTTACAGTAGTTAATAGGTTAGACCTACAAAACAATTGTGAAGACAGCGGCACGGGACGTCATCAAAACTTGAGACAGCCCTACATTTATTACTTGATACATTTAAACTAACTCCGGTGCATAGGAAAGTACAAAAGTGCGAGTCACGGAACAAGAAGGAATCTCACATCAGAAAGCAATCCAGTGACAAGAAATCCACGACAGTACGTTTCCAAGTTGACCCAAAGAAGGGCAGGTGTTGATTTTTTTATACATGTTCGCGTTTTTCTTGAACAGGGGCGGTGATATCTACAGACCTGATTTCCTACATGTCATTTTTACATGCCTGTTTGTATTTCTCTCACCCTACTTATGACCTTTGCAATGCCATTGGTTGTTCACTGTCCCAATCAATGTCATTATCAAGGACATTAGTGCATCTCAAGGTCAGGTCTGTCAAACTCTATTGGACTGTTGCTTTCAGAGAGTAAAAGCTCCATATATCATAACGATTTGACATGATTATGAGCAATGATTTGTGCTCAAAAGGTCATCAGTCAATATTACTGTATAACACTGTGTGATTTATCAAAATAAAATCTTAACCATTATGGAGTTATACTCTATCACAGTGCCCAAGTTTTATACTTATATCAATAAGAGTAAAAGCTCTCTTACTAAAGTCCAGCCTGCTTTTCTGTTTTTGCGACCGGGCGGTATTATTATTGTTGTTGTTGTTGAGGTGCGATTAGGACAGGTTAGCCAGCGCATTAAGTTAGTATTCGCTCATAGTTTACTAGGTCATAGTTCCGGTTATAACACCAATCCATGCTGCTTCACTGCTACCACGATAATTGTAAGGGAATTTGACACATGACTGACTAATATATCAACTTCAAACATCGTTCAAAAATGCAAAAGTCCAGCTTGCAATCTTTCATTAAAAAAACAAATATATAATTAGATAAAATGACAGTAGCGCAACTAAATTAGACGACAATGCCGTAAAGCAAAAGCAATTAGATGATTAGTAAGGATTCTTTTAGGAATGTGAATGATAGCGCGAAGTACATTCATTTGCACTGCTGAGAACGACTTTCAACTATGTCACTATCAGTACCCAACCATTGGATCTCAGTGTCACGACCATCCCAGTCAGGCAGTCAACGGCCTACTACACGGCTCAATACAACAGTTCTCTAACTAATGTCAGCTCATGAAGAAATCTTCAAATCAATCAAACTGAATACTTGAAAATTAATCTGATACTCACTAGCGACTGGACCTATTCATGAAATGGCCTGGGGTTCTAGTGGGAATTCGTAACCAGTAAGCCACAGCGGGTTGATGGTGAGACAGTAACTCATCGAAGAAGACATTGCGAAGTGGTCGCGCTATTTCGTGAGTTGGCAGAAGTTAGAATTCATGGGTTGGCCATTGCATCGGGTCCCAGTGGCTTACATGTCTCCGAGCTCACCTTGTAAACAGAAGGTCCTGGATTCGAACCCTGGCGGTGTGTGTGCTAACGAAGAGTCCCAAAGCATGACAAAATGGCTGTCCAGTACGCCACGGTTTTCCAATGGTTCTCTAACTGATGTGAGCTCCTGATGAAATCCTCCACACAACAGTCAAAGACTTAAATAACTGCTGCTGACTCACCTAATACTATGAGCCTGAACCCATTCTTTCCAACTATATGATACCACCTGATACGAAACACGGAACACAGATGTCTATGCAGAAAAATCCCACTGATGTTTTCATATCTACCACTCACAACCTCAAAGTCAAATGGAAACAACTACTGTACAGTTTCAATAAATATCCAGCTGACGCTATCTTATGATAAACAACGTATAGTCATTATTTCCACGGATTAACTTACTTTGTTGAAAGCCTACAAAATTCCTTTCGATTGTCGCCTACGCTTCATGCGCATGTAACTACTTTACGTACTATTTTCAAGTAGTAGGTGAGTAATTTAACATGGTGATTGAACTAATAATATCCAGCGTCTGACTGCTACTCAATAAATCGTGATTAACTCATAGTCATAAACTCATAGACAAGTAGATGTCTTCTTGTCTGATATGGTGAATCCCGACAGTTACCACTTCTCACTAGAACTCCAAGTGGCCCGCAGAACTCCAAGGCCTATCAGTGGTTCTCTGACTGATGACAACTAGTGTTCAAACCTGTCACCTGATTGTTGGTGAAAAGAGCAAAGACAGATAGACTGCCCCAAAATCAGACGGACTATTGTTCATGCAAACTAACTGCGTGCATACTTCTACGTTCTGATCATCTAGACTTAGTTGGTAAACTCTCCTGATTCCTAAAAGTGACTTCCATCTGCCAACGTCTGTCAGTAGTACATAACGTGTAAAAACTTCAAATTCCAGACTATGAACTTCACTCCACTGTGGGTCACGTCACCAACCAACATTACCTGGTTAACTTCTGAACATAAAACATAATTAGACATCCGTTTCGTCCGAGTTTGGCACTCCTCACCTTTCAGAATCAACGGCCATCTAATAGGGATCGAAAACTAGCATCTCCGATAGGACACTACGCACAAAGTAACTAATAACATGCGTCTAGTCCTCTGTACTGTGCAGACTCAATTCTATCAGTCGAGTTTGAAATGTGGTCACCATGCTAGCTGACTCGCCATCACTTTGCATTCAGAACTGTTTTTGGAAGGTTGGAGGCAGTCGGAAATACTACAGAAGGTCAACCGTGGGTTTTAATACCTCAGTCGTAACGTGTCTGACTGCAGCACTGGGTGAGCTGAGTTCGAATCTCAACAGGAAAATGAGTTCCTTTAAGAGTGCAGATATGCCCTGTTGACGAGTGTCAACAACCACGAAGCCCAGGCACACGACTTCATATGGTTTGTCCTCAACCAATTAACAAGACAGGATCTTCAGATTACAAGGTGAGCCGTCTGCCAATTCAGTCACTGAGGTAAGATCTAAAGATCTATTACTTCAAAAGTTAGACGGAACATTTTCATCGAAATCTGCAAGATATGGGATGACCGAGGAAGATCAGAGAATAGAACTACTCCAATTTGTTCTATGCTTGACCCAGATTCTGTTGCATTGTACTCTAGGCTACAAACATCTTGTGTGAATGACGTTTATACCTGAAGGTGAAGTTAACTGTTTAACATTTAGAGGAATTCACTGTAAGACCACTGGTTGATGACCAAACAAAAAGGCTGTTCAGTTTGGAACAGTCGGAATGGGAGGTAACTGACAGCGAGACAGTCAGGTTATCAGTATATTTAACGAAGTTGACTTCATCCGAAAGAGGCAAGTCATGTAAGAGGAAGGAAAAGAGAATAGGAGAGACAAGTGCATTTCTTTTGATTTTTCTGGGTTAATGCACACAGCAGAAGAGACAACTGCAGTCTGAGGAACTTCAGCTTCAGTAAGCAAGGTTGAGGAAAATTTACCTTTACATTGCATATACTGCACTCTTTTGGAGAAAAAAATTTGAATGCAACCAGTCAACAGTCGAGAACCGAATTTATGTCAGGAAAAGCATATTTAACACAGAGGCATCTGGGTAGAGAGTTAAAAGTCATTTAACCAAATGTATACTCATCGACTCACCAATATGAGGGCGTGAGGTAGAGCTGTATGTCAACAAGGGATATCTATATCTACACATATTATATCCACTGGGAACATCACTTTTGTCCATTTAAAGATGACTTCAAACAGAAGTCCGACTTAGAACAGCACTAACTAGAGACCAAGCTCACTAAACCTATTTCAGTCTACTCTGTAGTTCAGATTTGCAGTCCAATTTCATGTGAGCTTAGTTCACCTTCGAGCGTATCGATCCTCCGGATATTCACCTTCACTAAAATGCTTGACACCCACAATCTCATGTAAGTGTAGTGTAGTCTTCGGATACAGGGGTGGAATGCAATTCCACATTAGATAAATGTATTTGAAATAACACATTGAACGGGTGGATTCTCAGTATTCCTATCGATGCCGGTAGAGTATTCTTTTAGGAGCTGAAAATATGGGCGGTTTCAATGGTTTAGGCTTCACGGATTTTGTTATGAAGCGTTCGAGGTAACCATTTTCAACAAGAATCCTTTTTGGAGTAGTCAGCGTCTCTTCCATGGCGTCACGGCTGCAAATATTGCTGATTCTGTGGATCAGTGAACGGATCAGGTCGATGTAACATTCTGTCAAATAATGTATCTTTGCTTTCGTCACTGCAAGATTGACAGAGTAATGCAGGAATCTCTTCAGCTCCTGCACCAACACCAGGTTTTTGTGGTATCCCGGAAAATTAAAAATTCCCATTAAGTCATATACAAGGAAAGGCAGTTAGCGAAGAGTTACTCTTTTCAGAGACATCATGCTCCAACTAGTTACATCTCCTTATATATTTCTCATAGGATATGTAAACACTGTATACAAAGTACTTAGCTGAAAAATACTTCTAGAGAAATTTCATGAAATCATTATATCCTGCTTTGCTAACATTTCTTCCTTGTTCTAAACCAGATTACGACATGTATTTTGCACACTAAACCAACAACTGTCATGGTAAATTATGTCAACCGGAGTGAGAATCATCCAGAAGAAAGTTGGATTTTGACACACTAATAAATGAGATCAACTGTTAATTGTTTCTGAGTAAGGGCAGATAAACTTACCGGGTGTATTCCACACATGCTTACATGAAGAATAAATTACTATGAGTCAGATAAATTACTCAACTTCATCTTCGTCTCATGGACCTAATTATTACAAATCAGTATTCCATTTCATCACACATCTCAGTGTCTCAAAAGTTTGTTCAGGCCAAGTGGTACTGATGTATGCAGTGTTTCGCCTCCCACTGCCACCAGCTCAATACCTCCATTTGTTACCTAACATTCTTCCGGAGTAGTATTCAACTATCTACATATAGAAATTCGTATTGATATTATTGATATAATTACTATTACTATTAGTGTTATTATTATTATTATTATTATTATTATTATTATTAGTAGTAGTAGTAGTAGTAGTAGTAGTAGTAATGCCCACAGGATGTGAAGTGTAGTAGGGAACCACTTATTCTGTCGTTAATTGACTAGTTCATGTTCAGTACGAAGCATAGGACAACAACTGATGAACGCTAAGAAAGATTACAAAATTAGTTGCAAAGTAGGGCTATGAAATACATATCACAATATATCTTCTGTGTATCAAACGTCCCTGTGTTGATTTTTATCACACATTGTTTTTCCTTTTAAAAGCCTTCTACACGTCTCCTGAAGAAACAATTTTGAGTTTCCATGTAGTGATGAGGTTCGCTGAAATCGACAAGAAGACACGAATACGTTGGGCTCATTCGAAGACTCTCAAAGATTTACACTTCGTAGACGATTTCTGTCTACCGGCGAAAACCAACAAGTTGAGAAAAGAAGCAGTGAAGACAGGACTTGAAGTGAAAACAGAGAAGATAGCAAAGATGAAGATAACCAACCAACGATTACAACGATCACCAATCACTTCTTTTAATTATTACTTAGGCAGGATTATTTAGACAACAGCCAATTGACACGAATGAGGATGTCAAAGCCAGTTAGAATGGGAAAGATAAGACAAACATTTAATAACCTGAAAGAGGAAAATGTGGAAGTCTGCTGCAATGAAGCATAACCAACACGATTTGGAATTTTAACACAAATGTTAAATTGTTCATTGCGTCTATGTGGTTCAGAGATTAGGAGAATGCATCACCAACGCCATTTCGAACAGGCTGCAGACTTTTATCAACAGATGTCTTCACTGACTCCACACTAAGTATCAGACTGTTGACCAGAAAAAATTAAGCAACATGGATCTCTGGGGACGGACCAAGGAGAAAACTGTCGCCCAACAAATGAAAATGTCGAAGGAAATGGGGATAGATAGAACACACGCTGAGAAGAACTTTGAATTCCATCACACGCATGACAAGCACTTGAGTGGAACGCAAGTGGAGAATGACAAGTTGGGCGTGAGTTCGAGGGTGATATGGACGCGGTAATGTGAGGAGGAGATGAGAGCTTATGGGAGATCGTCTAGCCAGCTACAGAGGACTGTAAAGAACAAGGTGAAATGGAGATATGCTGTTAAGGCCCTATTTTCCATTCCTAACCCAAAGGAACAATAATAATTAATAATCTTCTTTATCGTCTGGTCAGTTAATTCCAAGCTGGCCGAATGAAATTCTCACGTATTAACTTTCACAGCAGTAATGATGTAGAGAGATAAAGGACGACTGGAAGACACGCCGGAAATTATTTACTCTGGAGAAAATACAGTTTGGCTATTCAACTGGAAATTTCTCAATTCAAACTAGAGGTTTCTATGTCACTGTCTGAAAATAAGAGTAGTGAACCGGAAACTGTCTGCATGGTGTATTTAAAAACTTCATATTACTAGATTTATTGAGCTAGAGAGATGAATGATGCATGTAGAGCAGCGACACAAGTGACCACTAGTACATCTAACATTGAAAGTGAAGTGTATGAAGTGAAGGTATGAACAAAATAAAATTCGAGGTTATTGAAATTTAGACGAATTGTGTTTCGTTGGCATTTGCCTGTAGTGTAATATGGGTCAAGTGAGATGTGCATTGTGATGTGATGCATTGTAGTCTCAGGTGAAATGTTGTTCAAACTCAGTAGACAAGAATGACTTTGTAGTGGACTCAGTGGAAACTCATCTCTCCTCCAGGAATTAAGTCAGCGTAACCTACTTCCGAGAGAAAGGCAGAGGTTTCACTTATGAGCCATTTAGAATCCTTCTAAGCCAGTATAAGCATCTGAAATAGGGTATATCCGTGTTTCCTAGGTAGACTTGGGCATCCACTGGTAGTGAAGTGAGCAAGACTACGGTATACATTGATAGGATAACTTGCAAGTAATGATCACAAAAATGATATCAATAATACATCTCCTATCTGTTTCTTACCATATTCATCTCAGTATTGTCATCTTCTTTTTGAATCTCTTCTCCATTACCATTGTCCGAAGATGTTACTTGCTATGCTACTTATATCCACTTATAAGTAATATTGGAGAAATACTCTTAGTTTTCCTGTTAAATGGCCTATTATAAATATGCTCTGAATGGAGATCTGTTATCGATGTCAGTGAGGGAAGCCTTTTCAGAAATATGGACAACTTTATACTCTATTAGTTGTACCGCGGTTTTTCTAAAGGAAATCAGTCGATCAAAAAGCAGAAACCTTTCTCGGTTGTGATTTGTTCGTTCTTTTTTCTCTAAACATGACTAGCTAACCGACTGGTTTCAACGTATAACTTTGTTCATATGTGCAGCAGTTCGAGTTACCACACTCCATGTAGCACACAAAGGAAGAGAAGAAAGCAGAGATAGATGACAAACAGAAGTATGAGGCAAAAGGAACAGTAATATGGAAGAACAATAGAATTTAATTGGATGTTGAAAGTCACAGAGAGTGGATGAATTGAGAATGTCACTGAGAACGATTACGAGACACATCATCAATTATCCTCAGTAACTGGTATTTAGAATGCCGAAGACCCCAAACAGTCAGGAAGTCTACACCTCCCAACGTGGCTGGCTGGCTGGCTGGTTTAAAACAACTGTTGTGGATGTCACTGAGCTATGGAGCCATGTTTTGGTTTGACCACCACCGGTTCACTCTTATCCAACCTGATCCCTCCTATGTCAGCTATCACTGTCCGTCGAGGAAATCGGTCGTTAGACATGCATCTGTAACACATGCCTTTCCCATCTCAATCGATGTAGCTTCACAATCTCGTTGAAGGATTTCCAATCCTTGACTCAATATTTTTTACCTTATAGTACCACCTAACACGGGAGATAGAACGCAGGCACCTATTCTTAACGACGGCTCGTCAACTATTTCATGTCTTCCACTGTCAATGGCCAGGTCTCGCTCACAGCCAGCCATGAATGAGGATGGAGTGTACTGTTGAGCACTGCACACATATGTCTTTTATCGACAGCTAACCAGCCAGCCAGTCAACCAGTCGCATATCATGTCTACTAAGCCAGATATAGAGTGGGTTGGCGAAAGTCAAACGAGCCTTCTGAAACCGTGCTGAGATTTCATCATCGATCGATCGATCGGTCAACTCTCTGAGACTGACTGATGCAACTTCCTTAATAAGTGAAGTAGTTGTCGACACGCTCAGTCACCGTTTCACTCCTTATCTTTCAGCTAGGATCCTTCTTGGGCTACTTAGGAAATATTTTGTCGGTAATGGGGAGGGTGGGGTGTCGCCAAACAAACTGGTTAATTGCATACAGTCGGTGCCGCTTTTAACTTTGAATGAAGAAGGCAGACAGACATATGCAGTTGCAGGATAATACGAGCTCATTTTATTTCGTCGATTCTCTCTCTTCACTTGTCTGCATCCTACACAAAATCAACTAGAAGTTAAGAAATGGTGTCAGAACCTACTTTCCGACAGTGAATTCCAGTTATATCTCAAAGACTCACTATTTAGGTAATAATTAGATAAGGTGGTGGAGTTTACATTTCGCTTGGAAACAAGGATGGACTGGAGACAAAATACAAGATAGAACGACAGAGTAAATTTATATTTACGCATGTACTACGGTATAGAGATGAGGAGGGTAGAGGTGAACAGTAAAGTAAGGTAAACAGTTTACTAAATGAAATGAATTTATCGATTTTATGATTTCACTTCACTATTCACATCCACCCACCTCAACATCCCACCGAAATATGTATAAATTCACTCTGTTGTTCTATCTTGTATTTTGTGTATAGTTCATGCTTGTATCCAAGGCAAATCAGAACTCCACCTCATTGTCTCATTACTATCTATATAGGTAGTTACTCTTTTATAAAACTAAATAATTGTCTATTTATATCATCTTTGGATTTATGTGGCTCATACTTTCTATCTATAACTTGCAATTGTAGTAGAGGCGTCTCACGGAAAATGTCTTCCAACGGAATATTCTTCTCACATATTCCCACAGTTCAATACTGCGTTAGCAACAGAATACTATGTTTATTTGAAGATTCTATTTCATGTTGTTTAATGTAAGCCAAAGTAATACACTTAGTGATTGATTAACAAATATAAACTGAACGTATCTAAACAGAGGATTGATTAGTGAAAAATATACCTTGACTTCAGTGTCTTACCTTCTATTGTTACTATATGTGTGTCTCGGTCTAAGCTCCGTTAAACACCAACTAATTGCGTGCATACTTCTACGTTCTGATCATCTAGACTTACCTAGTAAACATCCCTGACTTCTGAAAGTGACTTCCATGTGCCAGCGTCTGTCAGTAGTACACAACGTGTAATAACTTCAACTTCCAGACTCAATTCTATCAGTCGATTTTGAAATGTGGTCACCATAGTAGCTGACTCGCCATTACGGTGCACTCAGAACTGTATTCGGAAGTTTGGAGGCACTCAGAAATACTACATACGGTCAACCGTGGGCCTGAATACCGCAGTGGTAACGTGTCTGACTGCAGCACTGGGTGAGCTGAGTTCGAATCTCAACATGAAAATGAGTTCCTTTATGAGTGCAGATATACACTGTTGATGAGTGAAAACAAGCACGAATCACAGACACACGAATTACTACAGTTTGTCCTCAACCAATTAACAAGATAGGATCTTCAGATTACAAGGTGAGCCGTCTGTCAATTCAGTCACTGAGGTAAGATCTAAAGATCTATTAGTTCATAAGTTAGACGGAACATAATGGTTAAGATTTTATTTTGATAAATCACACAGTTATATTAACTGATGAACGTCATCAGTTAATATAACTGTACAACACTGTGTGATTTATCAAAATAAAATCTTAACCATTATGGAGTTATACTCTATCACAGTGCCCAAGTTTTATACTTATATCAATTAGACGGAACATTTTCATCGAAATCTGTAAGATATGGGGTGATCAAGGAAGGTCAGAGAATAGAACTACTCCAAAGTATTATTCTATGCTTGACTCAGTTCCCATTTCACTGCCCTGTATTATACAAGTATTCTGTGTGAATGACGTTTATACCTGAAGGTGAAGTTAACTGTTTAACATTTAGAGGAATTCACTGTAAGACCACTGGTTGATGACCAAACAAAAAGGCTGTTCAGTTTGGAACAGTCGGAATGGGAGGTAACTGACAGCGAGACAGTCAGGTTATCAGTATATTTAACGAAGTTGACTTCATCCGAAAGAGGCAAGTCATGTAAGAGGAAGGAAAAGAGAATAGGAGAGACAAGTGCATTTCTTTTGATTTTTCTGAGTTAATGCACACAGCAGAAGAGACAACTGCAGTCTGAGGAACTTCAGCTTCAGTAAGCAAGGTTGAGGAAAATTTACCTTTACATTGCATATACTGCATTCTGTTAGAGAAAATATTTAAATGCAACCAGTCAACAGTCGAGAACCGAATTTATGTCAGAAAAAGCATATTTAACACAGAGGCATCTGGGTAGAGAGTTAAAAGTCATTTAACCAAATGTATACTCATCGACTCACCAATATGAGGGCGTGAGGTAGAGCTGTATGTCAACAAGGGATATCTATATCTACACATATTATATCCACTGGGAACATCACTTTTGTCCATTTAAAGATGACTTCAAACAGAAGTCCGACTTAGAACAGCACTAACTAGAGACCAAGCTCACTAAACCTATTTCAGTCTACTCTGTAGTTCAGATTTGCAGTCCAATTTCATGTGAGCTTAGTTCACCTTCGAGCGTATCGATCCTCCGGATATTCACCTTCACTAAAATGCTTGACACCCACAATCTCATGTAAGTGTAGTGTAGTCTTCGGATACAGGGGTGGAATGCAATTCCACATTAGATAAATGTATTTGAAATAACACATTGAACGGGTGGATTCTCAGTATTCCTATCGATGCCGGTAGAGTATTCTTTTAGGAGCTGAAAATATGGGCGGTTTCAATGGTTTAGGCTTCACGGATTTTGTTATGAAGCGTTCGAGGTAACCATTTTCAACAAGAATCCTTTTTGGAGTAGTCAGCGTCTCTTCCATGGCGTCACGGCTGCAAATATTGCTGATTCTGTGGATCAGTGAACGGATCAGGTCGATGTAACATTCTGTCAAATAATGTATCTTTGCTTTCGTCACTGCAAGATTGACAGAGTAATGCAGGAATCTCTTCAGCTCCTGCACCAACACCAGGTTTTTGTGGTATCCCGGAAAATTAAAAATTCCCATTAAGTCATATACAAGGAAAGGCAGTTAGCGAAGAGTTACTCTTTTCAGAGACATCATGCTCCAACTAGTTACATCTCCTTATATATTTCTCATAGGATATGTAAACACTGTATACAAAGTACTTAGCTGAAAAATACTTCTAGAGAAATTTCATGAAATCATTATATCCTGCTTTGCTAACATTTCTTCCTTGTTCTAAACCAGATTACGACATGTATTTTGCACACTAAACCAACAACTGTCATGGTAAATTATGTCAACCGGAGTGAGAATCATCCAGAAGAAAGTTGGATTTTGACACACTAATAAATGAGATCAACTGTTAATTGTTTCTGAGTAAGGGCAGATAAACTTACCGGGTGTATTCCACACATGCTTACATGAAGAATAAATTACTATGAGTCAGATAAATTACTCAACTTCATCTTCGTCTCATGGACCTAATTATTACAAATCAGTATTCCATTTCATCACACATCTCAGTGTCTCAAAAGTTTGTTCAGGCCAAGTGGTACTGATGTATGCAGTGTTTCGCCTCCCACTGCCACCAGCTCAATACCTCCATTTGTTACCTAACATTCTTCCGGAGTAGTATTCAACTATCTACATATAGAAATTCGTATTGATATTATTGATATAATTACTATTACTATTAGTGTTATTATTATTATTATTATTATTATTATTAGTAGTAGTAGTAGTAGTAGTAGTAGTAGTAGTAGTAGTAGTAATGCCCACAGGATGTGAAGTGTAGTAGGGAACCACTTATTCTGTCGTTAATTGACTAGTTCATGTTCAGTACGAAGCATAGGACAACAACTGATGAACGCTAAGAAAGATTACAAAATTAGTTGCAAAGTAGGGCTATGAAATACATATCACAATATATCTTCTGTGTATCAAACGTCCCTGTGTTGATTTTTATCACACATTGTTTTTCCTTTTAAAAGCCTTCTACACGTCTCCTGAAGAAACAATTTTGAGTTTCCATGTAGTGATGAGGTTCGCTGAAATCGACAAGAAGACACGAATACGTTGGGCTCATTCGAAGACTCTCAAAGATTTACACTTCGTAGACGATTTCTGTCTACCGGCGAAAACCAACAAGTTGAGAAAAGAAGCAGTGAAGACAGGACTTGAAGTGAAAACAGAGAAGATAGCAAAGATGAAGATAACCAACCAACGATTACAACGATCACCAATCACTTCTTTTAATTATTACTTAGGCAGGATTATTTAGACAACAGCCAATTGACACGAATGAGGATGTCAAAGCCAGTTAGAATGGGAAAGATAAGACAAACATTTAATAACCTGAAAGAGGAAAATGTGGAAGTCTGCTGCAATGAAGCATAACCAACACGATTTGGAATTTTAACACAAATGTTAAATTGTTCATTGCGTCTATGTGGTTCAGAGATTAGGAGAATGCATCACCAACGCCATTTCGAACAGGCTGCAGACTTTTATCAACAGATGTCTTCACTGACTCCACACTAAGTATCAGACTGTTGACCAGAAAAAATTAAGCAACATGGATCTCTGGGGACGGACCAAGGAGAAAACTGTCGCCCAACAAATGAAAATGTCGAAGGAAATGGGGATAGATAGAACACACGCTGAGAAGAACTTTGAATTCCATCAGACCCATAACAAGCACTTGAGTGGAACGCAAGTGGAGAATGACAAGTTGGGAATGAGTTCGAGGGTGATATGGACGCGGTAATGTGAGGAGGAGATGAGAGCTTATGGGAGATCGTCTAGCCAGCTACAGAGGACTGTAAAGAACAAGGTGAAATGGAGATATGCTGTTAAGGCCCTATTTTCCATTCCTAACCCAAAGGAACAATAATAATTAATAATCTTCTTTATCGTCTGGTCAGTTAATTCCAAGCTGGCCGAATGAAATTCTCACGTATTAACTTTCACAGCAGTAATGATGTAGAGAGATAAAGGACGACTGGAAGACACGCCGGAAATTATTTACTCTGGAGAAAATACAGTTTGGCTATTCAACTGGAAATTTCTCAATTCAAACTAGAGGTTTCTATGTCACTGTCTGAAAATAAGAGTAGTGAACCGGAAACTGTCTGCATGGTGTATTTAAAAACTTCATATTACTAGATTTATTGAGCTAGAGAGATGAATGATGCATGTAGAGCAGCGACACAAGTGACCACTAGTACATCTAACATTGAAAGTGAAGTGTATGAAGTGAAGGTATGAACAAAATAAAATTCGAGGTTATTGAAATTTAGACGAATTGTGTTTCGTTGGCATTTGCCTGTAGTGTAATATGGGTCAAGTGAGATGTGCATTGTGATGTGATGCATTGTAGTCTCAGGTGAAATGTTGTTCAAACTCAGTAGACAAGAATGACTTTGTAGTGGACTCAGTGGAAACTCATCTCTCCTCCAGGAATTAAGTCAGCGTAACCTACTTCCGAGAGAAAGGCAGAGGTTTCACTTATGAGCCATTTAGAATCCTTCTAAGCCAGTATAAGCATCTGAAATAGGGTATATCCGTGTTTCCTAGGTAGACTTGGGCATCCACTGGTAGTGAAGTGAGCAAGACTACGGTATACATTGATAGGATAACTTGCAAGTAATGATCACAAAAATGATATCAATAATACATCTCCTATCTGTTTCTTACCATATTCATCTCAGTATTGTCATCTTCTTTTTGAATCTCTTCTCCATTACCATTGTCCGAAGATGTTACTTGCTATGCTACTTATATCCACTTATAAGTAATATTGGAGAAATACTCTTAGTTTTCCTGTTAAATGGCCTATTATAAATATGCTCTGAATGGAGATCTGTTATCGATGTCAGTGAGGGAAGCCTTTTCAGAAATATGGACAACTTTATACTCTATTAGTTGTACCGCGGTTTTTCTAAAGGAAATCAGTCGATCAAAAAGCAGAAACCTTTCTCGGTTGTGATTTGTTCGTTCTTTTTTCTCTAAACATGACTAGCTAACCGACTGGTTTCAACGTATAACTTTGTTCATATGTGCAGCAGTTCGAGTTACCACACTCCATGTAGCACACAAAGGAAGAGAAGAAAGCAGAGATAGATGACAAACAGAAGTATGAGGCAAAAGGAACAGTAATATGGAAGAACAATAGAATTTAATTGGATGTTGAAAGTCACAGAGAGTGGATGAATTGAGAATGTCACTGAGAACGATTACGAGACACATCATCAATTATCCTCAGTAACTGGTATTTAGAATGCCGAAGACCCCAAACAGTCAGGAAGTCTACACCTCCCAACGTGGCTGGCTGGCTGGCTGGTTTAAAACAACTGTTGTGGATGTCACTGAGCTATGGAGCCATGTTTTGGTTTGACCACCACCGGTTCACTCTTATCCAACCTGATCCCTCCTATGTCAGCTATCACTGTCCGTCGAGGAAATCGGTCGTTAGACATGCATCTGTAACACATGCCTTTCCCATCTCAATCGATGTAGCTTCACAATCTCGTTGAAGGATTTCCAATCCTTGACTCAATATTTTTTACCTTATAGTACCACCTAACACGGGAGATAGAACGCAGGCACCTATTCTTAACGACGGCTCGTCAACTATTTCATGTCTTCCACTGTCAATGGCCAGGTCTCGCTCACAGCCAGCCATGAATGAGGATGGAGTGTACTGTTGAGCACTGCACACATATGTCTTTTATCGACAGCTAACCAGCCAGCCAGTCAACCAGTCGCATATCATGTCTACTAAGCCAGATATAGAGTGGGTTGGCGAAAGTCAAACGAGCCTTCTGAAACCGTGCTGAGATTTCATCATCGATCGATCGATCGGTCAACTCTCTGAGACTGACTGATGCAACTTCCTTAATAAGTGAAGTAGTGGTCGACACGCTCAGTCACCGTTTCACTCCTTATCTTTCAGCTAGGATCCTTCTTGGGCTACTTAGGAAATATTTTGTCGGTAATGGGGAGGGTGGGGTGTCGCCAAACAAACTGGTTAATTGCATACAGTCGGTGCCGCTTTTAACTTTGAATGAAGAAGGCAGACAGACATATGCAGTTGCAGGATAATACGAGCTCATTTTATTTCGTCGATTCTCTCTCTTCACTTGTCTGCATCCTACACAAAATCAACTAGAAGTTAAGAAATGGTGTCAGAACCTACTTTCCGACAGTGAATTCCAGTTATATCTCAAAGACTCACTATTTAGGTAATAATTAGATAAGGTGGTGGAGTTTACATTTCGCTTGGAAACAAGGATGGACTGGAGACAAAATACAAGATAGAACTACAGAGTAAATTTATATTTACGCATGTACTACGGTATAGAGATGAGGAGGGTAGAGGTGAACAGTAAAGTAAGGTAAACAGTTTACTAAATGAAATGAATTTATCGATTTTATGATTTCACTTCACTATTCACATCCACCCACCTCAACATCCCACCGAAATATGTATAAATTCACTCTGTTGTTCTATCTTGTATTTTGTGTATAGTTCATGCTTGTATCCAAGGCAAATCAGAACTCCACCTCATTGTCTCATTACTATCTATATAGGTAGTTACTCTTTTATAAAACTAAATAATTGTCTATTTATATCATCTTTGGATTTATGTGGCTCATACTTTCTATCTATAACTTGCAATTGTAGTAGAGGCGTCTCACGGAAAATGTCTTCCAACGGAATATTCTTCTCACATATTCCCACAGTTCAATACTGCGTTAGCAACAGAATACTATGTTTATTTGAAGATTCTATTTCATGTTGTTTAATGTAAGCCAAAGTAATACACTTAGTGATTGATTAACAAATATAAACTGAACGTATCTAAACAGAGGATTGATTAGTGAAAAATATACCTTGACTTCAGTGTCTTACCTTCTATTGTTACTATATGTGTGTCTCGGTCTAAGCTCCGTTAAACACCAACTAATTGCGTGCATACTTCTACGTTCTGATCATCTAGACTTACCTAGTAAACATCCCTGACTTCTGAAAGTGACTTCCATGTGCCAGCGTCTGTCAGTAGTACACAACGTGTAATAACTTCAACTTCCAGACTCAATTCTATCAGTCGATTTTGAAATGTGGTCACCATAGTAGCTGACTCGCCATTACGGTGCACTCAGAACTGTATTCGGAAGTTTGGAGGCACTCAGAAATACTACATACGGTCAACCGTGGGCCTGAATACCGCAGTGGTAACGTGTCTGACTGCAGCACTGGGTGAGCTGAGTTCGAATCTCAACATGAAAATGAGTTCCTTTATGAGTGCAGATATACACTGTTGATGAGTGAAAACAAGCACGAATCACAGACACACGAATTACTACAGTTTGTCCTCAACCAATTAACAAGATAGGATCTTCAGATTACAAGGTGAGCCGTCTGTCAATTCAGTCACTGAGGTAAGATCTAAAGATCTATTAGTTCATAAGTTAGACGGAACATAATGGTTAAGATTTTATTTTGATAAATCACACAGTTATATTAACTGATGAACGTCATCAGTTAATATAACTGTACAACACTGTGTGATTTATCAAAATAAAATCTTAACCATTATGGAGTTATACTCTATCACAGTGCCCAAGTTTTATACTTATATCAATTAGACGGAACATTTTCATCGAAATCTGTAAGATATGGGGTGATCAAGGAAGGTCAGAGAATAGAACTACTCCAAAGTATTATTCTATGCTTGACTCAGTTCCCATTTCACTGCCCTGTATTATACAAGTATTCTGTGTGAATGACGTTTATACCTGAAGGTGAAGTTAACTGTTTAACATTTAGAGGAATTCACTGTAAGACCACTGGTTGATGACCAAACAAAAAGGCTGTTCAGTTTGGAACAGTCGGAATGGGAGGTAACTGACAGCGAGACAGTCAGGTTATCAGTATATTTAACGAAGTTGACTTCATCCGAAAGAGGCAAGTCATGTAAGAGGAAGGAAAAGAGAATAGGAGAGACAAGTGCATTTCTTTTGATTTTTCTGAGTTAATGCACACAGCAGAAGAGACAACTGCAGTCTGAGGAACTTCAGCTTCAGTAAGCAAGGTTGAGGAAAATTTACCTTTACATTGCATATACTGCATTCTGTTAGAGAAAATATTTAAATGCAACCAGTCAACAGTCGAGAACCGAATTTATGTCAGAAAAAGCATATTTAACACAGAGGCATCTGGGTAGAGAGTTAAAAGTCATTTAACCACATGTATACTCATCGACTCACCAATATGAGGGCGTGAGGTAGAGCTGTATGTCAACAAGGGATATCTATATCTACACATATTATATCTACTGGAAACATCACTTTTGTCCATTTAAAGTTGACTTCAAACAGAAGTCCGACTTGGAACAGCACTAACTAGAGACCAAGCTCACTAAGCCTACTTTAGTTTACTCTGTAGTTCAGATTTGCAGTCCAATTTCATGTGAGCTTAGTTCACCTTCGAGCGTATCGATCCTCCGGATATTCACCTTCACTAAAATGCTTGACACCCACAATCTCATGTAAGTGTAGTGTAGTCTTCGGATACAGGGGTGGAATGCAATTCCACATTAGATAAATGTATTTGAAATAACACATTGAACGGGTGGATTCTCAGTATTCCTATCGATGTGTTTCCCATAAATTACAGATGCCGGTAGAGTATTCTTTTAGGAGCTGAAAATATGGGCGGTTTCAATGGTTTAGGCTTCATGGATTTTGTGATGAAGCGTTCGAGGTAACCATTTTCAACAAGAATCCTTTTTGGAGTAGTCAGCGTCTCTTCCATGGTGTCAGAGCTGCAAATGTTGCTGATTCTGTTGATCAGTGAACGGATCAGGTCGATGTAACATTCTGTCAAATAATGTATCTTTGCTTTCGTCACTGCAAGATTGACAGAGTAATGCAGGAATCTGTCCAGCTCCTCCACCAACACCGGGTTTTTGTGGTATCCCGTGAACTTAAAAATCTCAATTAAGTCATATAAAAAGAGAGGTGTTTAGCGAAGAGTTACTCTTTTCAGAGGCATCATGCTCTAACTAGTTACATCTCCTTATATATTTCTCATAGGAGATGTAAACACTGCATACAAAGTACTTAGCTGAAAAATACTTCTGCAGAAATTTCATGAAATCATTATATCCTGCTTTGCCAATATTTCTTCCTTGTTCTAAACCAGATTACGGCATGTATTTTGCACACTAAACCAACGACTGTCATGGTAAATTATATCAACCGGAGTGAGAATCATCCAGAAGAAGGTTGGAGTTTGATATACTAATAAATGAGATCAACTGTTAATTGTTTCTGAGTAAGGGCAGATAAACTCACCGGGTGTATTCCACACATGCTTACATGAAGAATAAATTACTATGAGGCAGATAAACCGCTCAACTTCATCTTCGTCTCACGGACCCAACCATTACTTATCTGTATTCCATTTTATCACACATCTGTGTCTCAAAAGTTTGTTCAGGCCAAGTGGTACTGATGTATGCATTGATTTGCCTCCCACCGCCACCGGACCAATACCTCCGTTTGTTACCTAACATTCTTCCGGAGTAGTATTCAACTATCTACATGTAGAAATTCGTATTAATATTATTAATATAATTACTATTACTATTAGTGTTATTATTATTATTATTATTAGTAGCAGTAGTAGTAAAGCCCACAGGATGTGGAGTGTAGTAGGGAACCACTTATTCTGTCGTTAATTGACTAGTTCATATTCAGTACGAAGCATAGGACAACAATTGATGAACGCTAAGAAAGATTAAAAAATTAGCTACAAAGAAGGGCTATGAAATGCATATCACAATATATCTTCTGTGTATCAAACGTCCCTGGGTTGATTTTTTTTAGACATTGTTTGTCCTTTTAAAAGCCTTCTACACGTCTCCTGAAGAAACAGTTTTGAGTTTCCATGTAGTGATGAGGTTCGCTGAAATCGACAAGAAGACACGAATACGTTGGGCTCATTCGAAGACTCTCAAAGATTTACACTTCGTAGACGATTTCTGTCTACCGGCGAAAACCAACAAGTTGAGAGAAGAATCATTGAAGAGAGGACTTGAAGTGAAAACAGAGAAGATAGCAAAGATGAAGATAACCAACCAACGATAACAACGATCACCAATCACTTCTTTTAATTATTACTCAGGCAGGATTATTTAGACAACAGCCAAGTGACACGAATGAGGATGTCAAAGCCAGTTAGAATGGGAAAGGTAAGATAAACATTTATTAACCTGAAAGTGGAAAGTGTGGAAGTCTACTGCAATCAAGCATAACCAACACGATTGGGAATTTTAACACAAATGTTAAATTAATCATTGCTTCTATGTGGTTCAGAGACTAGGCGAATGCATCACCAACGCCATTTCGAACAGGCTGCAGACTTTTATCAACAGATACCTTCACTGACTCGACACTAAGTATCAGATTGTTGACCAGAATATTTAAGCAACATGGATCTCTGGGAACGGACCAAGGAGAAAACTGTCGCCCAACAAATGAAAATGTCGAAGGAAATGGAGATAGATAGGACACACGCTGAGAAGAACTTTGAATTCCATCAGACCCATAACAAGCACTTGAGTGGAACGCAAGTGGAGAATGACAAGTTGGGAATGAGTTCGAGGGTGATATGGACGCGGTAATGTGAGGAGGAGATGAGAGCTTATGGGAGATCGTCTAGCCAGCTACAGAGGACTGTAAAGAACAAGGTGAAATGGAGATATGCTGTTAAGGCCCTATTTTCCATTCCTAACCCAAAGGAACAATAATAATTAATAATCTTCTTTATCGTCTGGTCAGTCAATTCCAAGTTGGCCGAATGAAATTCTCACGTATTAACTTTCACAGCGGAAATGATGTAGAGAGATAAAGGACGACTGGAAGACACGCCGGAAATTATTTACTCTGGAGAAAATACAGTTTGGCTATTCGACTGGAAATTTCTCAATTCAAACTAGAGGTTTCTATGTCACTGTCTGAAAATAAGAGTAGTGAACCGGAAACTGTCTGCATGGTGACTCTAAGAACTTCATATTACTAGATTTATTGAGCTAGAGAGATGAATGATGCATGTAGAGCAGCGACACAAGTGACCAATAGTACATCTAACGTTGAAAGTGAAGTGCATGAAGTGAAGGTATGAACAAAATAAAATTCGAGGTTATTGAAATTTAGACGAATTGTGTTTCGTTGGCATTTGCCTGTAGTGTAATATGGGTGAGGTGAAATGTGCATTGTAGTCTCAGGTGAAATGTTGTTCAAACTCAGTAGACAAGAATGACTTTGTAGTGGACTTACGGAAACTCATCTGTCCTCCGGGATTTAAGTCCGTGTAACCTACTACCGAGAGAAAGGCAGAGGTTTCACCTATGATCCATTTAGAATCCTTCTAAGCCAGTATAAACATCTGAAATAGGGTATATCCGTGTTTCCTAGATAGACTTAGGCATCCACTGGTAGTGAAGTGAGCAGGACTACGGTATACATTGATAGGATAACTTGCAAGTAATGATCACAAAAATGATATCAATAATACATCTCCTATCTGTTTCTTACCATATTCATCTCAGTATTGTCATCTTCTTTTTGAATCTCTTCTCCATTACCATTGTCCGAAGATGTTACTTGCTATGCTACTTATTTCCACTTATAAGTAATATTGGAGAAATACTCTTAATTTTCCTGTTAAATGGCCTATTATAAATATGCTCTGAATGGAGATCTGTTATCGTTGTCAGTGAGGGAAGCCTTTTCAGAAATATAGGCAACTTTATACTCTATTAGTTGTACCGCGGTTTTTCTAAAGGAAATCAGTCGATCAAAAAGCAGAAACCTTTCTCGGTTGTGATTTGTTCGTTCTTTTTTCTCTAAACGTGACTAGCTAACCGACTGGTTTCAACGTAGAACTTCGCTCAAATGTGCAGCAGTTCGAGTCGCCACACTCCATGTAGCACACAAAGGAGGAGAAGAAAGCAGAGACAGATGATAAACAGAAGTATGAGGCAAAAGGAACAGTAATATGGAAGAACAGTAGAATTTTATTGGATGTTGAAAGTCACAAAGAGTGGATGAATTGAGAATGTCACTGAGAACGATTTTGAGACATATCGTCAATTATCCTCAGTAACTGGTATTTAGAATGCCGAAGACCCCAAACAGTCAGGAAGTCTACACCTCCCAACGTGGCTGGCTGGCTGGCTGGTTTAAACCAACTGTTGTGAATGTCACTGAGCTATGGAGCCATGTTTTGGTTTGACCACCACTGGTTCACTCATATCCAACCAGATCCCTCCTATGTCAGCTATCACTGTCCGTCGAGGAAATCAGTCGTTAGACATGCATGCGTAACACATGCCTTTCCCATCTCAATCGATGTAGCTTCACAATCTCGTTGAAGGATCTCCAATCTCTAACTAAATATTGCTCACCTTATAATACCACATAACACAGAAGATAGAACGCAGGCACCTATTCTCAAAGACAGCTCGTCAACCATTTCATGTCTTCCACTTTCAATGGCCAGGTCTCGCTCACAGCCAGTCATGAATGAGGATGGAGTGTACTGTTGAGCACTGCACACATATGTCTTTTATCGACAGCTAACCAGCCAGCCAGTCAACCAGTCGCATATCATGTCTACTAAGCCAGATATAGAGTGGGTTAACGAAAGTCAAACGAGCCTTCTGTAACCGTGATGAGATTTCATCATCGATCGATCGATTGGTCAACTCTCTGAGACTGACTGATGCAACTTCCCTAAGAAGTGAATTAGTGGTCGACACGCTCAGTCACCACTTCACTCCTTTTATTTGATCCAGAAGTCAATGTAGTCCACTCCTGTAGCCTCATCATCTGAGATCTGACAGCAGGAGCGAATCGCTCGTATGCAAACATTCGATATGATTATGAGCAATATTTTGTTCTCGCAACATTATCAGTTAATATTACTGTGATTTATCAAAATAAAATCTTATCCATATTGCAGTTACAAACATTCGAAGTCTGCTGCTGAAGGTGTTCCTTGAAACGTACATGATAACGGACGGATATTGGAATCGAGGTGAGTAGAGTAATATGTTACAAGAACAAATTAGTTCAGCGAAGAGTCTCTTTTCGGCGAATTCATTCACTTAGCTGTACAGTCGCAAATATATACAATTATTTTGTGTGTGTGTGTGTGTGTACATTAGGTTTGTCAAAATCAAAATAACAGTTAGTGTGGGTTGTTGATTATATCATCAAAATAATAAAGAAATTAAAATGTGTGATTAATAATCAAAGTTGTAACTAAGTGGGGTGAAGATTGGTAAGATGTGAGTAGGGTTACGTAATATAGACATGTTTAGAAAGATTAGATGCTAGTGAAGGAGTATGGAGACAATTATGAAAATAAACTAGATAATAGGTGAAAAGATTGAATGGGTTAGTTACTAAAAATTATTTTACGAAGATTGCAAAAAAATTTGATAACAAAATGTTGATGACAGATAAACTTGAAATTAAACCCACGGTAGTAGGAGGGGGTGGAGAAGTTTCTTCTGTGTGCATAAATCAGGCTTTTCTATCCAAATCGCTAAGGCTTCGGCAATACAAAGTATACGGAAGCTTGTCGATTTTGGAAGGCTTCTTTTGACTTTATAGATGACTTTGAACGACTTCTCCTTGCAAATCGAATGACCAGTGTTGAGTATATGCTCAATAATGGCGCTCCTTATTGCTCCGTTGTTACCTTTCCGTAGCCAGGCGGGATAGTGTTCTTGAACTCTTTTAGATAAAACTCGCATCGAACGACCTATATACCTCGCTCCGCAAGAGCAGGTGAATTGGTAGATACACATGGAAGTGGTCAAATGCGATAGTTTATCTTTAGAGTAGTTGAAGAACAATGGCCGGGAAGAAAATGTCAGTCGTAGTGTGGCAGCGAAGAATGTCCTTCTGAGAGCAGTAGATATCCTCTTCTTCAAGGTGTCAGCCAAAAGGTCACCTTTGAAGGGTACATTCATGTAGACCATCTTCTTCTGCACTGTAATGGGTTGTTCTTTGTAAGTCTTAGGCTTAATATGCTTGTCTATAAAACGAGGTGGGTAGCCATTCTCTAGCAGTGTCTTCCTTAAGAGGGCGATCTCTTCCTCTATTGATTCAGGACTGCAGATTTTTCGGATTCTAGTCGCCAGAGATATTATCAAGTTTCGCTTGCGACTAATTGGTACCCAACTGTAGAAGTTTGTCAACTGACCGTTCCATGTAGGTTTTCTGTGTACTGATCTGTTCAAAGTACCATCGGTCTTCTTAATTAAACGAACGTCCAGGAAGGAGATTGTCTCATTGGTTTCTACTTCGATTGTAAATTTGATGGCGGGGTTGCAACTATTGAAAACTTGAAGAACAATATTTTGATCACAATTGTTATCGCAGATGACAAAAGTATCATCAACATACCTTTTGTATAAGAAGAATTTGTTGATGGTTGCTTTCAGCGGACCGTTTTCCAAACTTGCCATGAAAATATCAGCCAGCACCGGACCCAAAGGTGATCCCATCGCCACGCCATCTTGTTGTCTATAGAAGTTCCCATTGAATGTGAACTGGACATTTAGGGTACATCTAAGTAGGAGTTCTTTTAGCTTGGTGGTAGGTATTCCAATATTCAGGTTGTTTTCTTCCAAGTATTTGCATAGAAAACAAATCGTCTCAGTGATAGGGACGTTTGTAAAGAGAGACTCGACGTCGAGTGAAATCATACGTTTGTCTCCCACTTTAACATCTTTGATACAATCGATGAATTCAAAAGTATCTCGAAGAGAATGTTTTGAAATTCGTTCTCTAACAGGTTGTAGGAGTTCTGCTAGCCATTTCGCTATTGGATGATACGGAGATCCCGACATGTCCAAAATAGGGCGCAGTGGAAGACCCTGTTTATGAGTTTTTGGCAATCCGTATAGTCGGGGTATTATTGAACCTGTGGGTCGAATGCTCTCGAAGACATTTTCAGAGATAACTTGATCAGTCTTTAGCTTTCTCAAGATCTCAGTTAGCTGTTTTTCCGTTGCTTCGGTTTTGTCTTTCTCTTTCTCGAATACTGAGAATCTATTGTTGTCTGAGAGAATCGCCACCATTTTATTAATATAATCTTTTCTATCTATTAAGACTATGCCTGTACCTTTGTCAGGGCGTGTGATAAGCAATTCTTTGTTCCGCCTCAGTTGGTTGAGTTGTTCTCTATGCTCTTTGGTCAAAAGATTGTTGAACTTGGACTTTGTATTGAGATACTGTTGACAGGAGTCTAGAATAGTAGATTTAAAATGTTTGAATTCTTCTTCGGAAGCTGGGACAAGATCAGTAGTCTGATTGATCAAATTTTCAAACTCGACATAAGTATTGAGCTTGCTTATGTTGGAGTTCATGTCGCAAAATCTTGGCCCGAGAGACATGGCCTTGATGATGTAACCCTACTCACATCTTACCAATCTTCACCCCACTTAGTAACAACTTTGATTATTAATCACACATTTTAATTTCTTTATTATTTTGATGATATAATCAACAACCCACACTAACTGTTATTTTGATTTTGACAAACGTAATGTACACAAACACACAAAATAATTGTATATATTTGCGACTGTACAGCTAAGTGAATGAATTCGCCGAAAAGAGACTCTTCGCTGAACTAATTTGTTCTTATTTTAATATGTTACACTCCAATCCAACTATCGCTTATACTCACTCATAAAACCATCAGATGTGTACAACTCACTTTACACACGAGTGGTAGTCTGAGTAAACAGAAAAAGTGTAAACACTTATTTCTATATTTGTATCTTATAGGATTTGATCTAAAATTCCAGAGAGAAGTTTCGATTGGATTTCCATCAAGACTACATCATGGTTCTCTGTTCACCTCGACAGACAAATATGAACTGGTAGTTCCCTTGTAGACATACACTGGTCAAAATAGCAACTGAGTGGTTTACAGAGCCTAGTGGATGCTATTATTTATTGGAAGACAGAAGTTCTGTAGAAGACAGTAGAAAGAGTAGACACTTTCGAGCTACATATCCACTGAGATGAATTACTGTCATGAAAGTGATAACACATTATTAAATGGTAACTTGTTTGGGTATTTTGTGGCTCAAACCTTAATGAAAAGAAAACACTTAGTTCGGTGAAGAGGCTGTTTTCGGGGAATTCATTTTCCTCACCAACTGTACAGTCAGTGACATTTCTGCATAATTTTTTCATGCAGGAAGAAATTAATAAAAGTGAGCAGTATTCACAAGTCTAGTTGTTAGTGTTAATCATTCAAATAAACTAAGTGAATAAATGTGTAATAAGATGACTAATTTCATATGTTTTAGCGTTTATTAGTCGAATAAAGTAGTAGAATATATTTTATTTTATTTTCTATTTTGATTACAGCTTGATTCCACACCGTATTTTTTGGTACAGGTATGGAATTTTCAACATGTGATATCGGTAGCCCAAATTTTTGTGGCCGCCCATAGATATGAGGTGTGCGTTGGCAGGGGATCGAAACCTGGACCACGTACATGATGGGCGAGAGTCATAATCGCTGAGCCACCAACGCCCAACGTTTAATGTCACTAACACACTAATCAGTCGAATAAAGTAGTAGAATAAATGTTCCAGGTGTGTTGTGAGGCGGGAATCTTGGGGGAGGTGAGAATTACCTATGGATTAATCCTTAGTTGTCGTGTTTTGCTTTCATTGACTTTCCATTCTGTTAGTTACAATGCCGATTGTCGTTGGAATGTTAAAACGACAGTATTGTAATGTTGGAAAAGTGCAGACTTTTAATAGAGTAGAAATATTAGTGCGATTACTAAACATTTATTGGATTCCTGTTATTCTCTATTGCTTCGTCTGAATCCTTCTTGGGCTACTTAGCAAAGATTTTCTCACATTTGGAGGGGGGCAGTGAAAGCTGTCAGTAGTGGGGATGGTGGGTGTCGCCAAACCAACTGCTTAATTTCATACAACCGGTGCCGCTTTTAACTTTGAATGAAGAAGGCAGAAAAACATTTCCAGTTGCAGGATAATACGAGCTGCTTTCATTTCGTGAATTCTTTCTAACCAACTACCTACATCCTACACAAAATCAACTAGAAGTTAAGAAATGATGTCAGAACCTACTTTTCGACAGTGAATTCGAGTTATGTCTCAAAGACTAACTATTTGTGTGATAATTACATAAGGCGGTGGAGTTTACATTTCGCTTGGAAACAAGGATGGACTGGAGACAACATAATATAATTTACAAAATACCCTGCAATGACTGTGAGGTCAACTACATAGGTCAGGAGTAGTCAGATTGTCAGAACATAAGAATTTAGCTAAGGTAAGAATGGTTGACCCAGAGAAGATAAGTAATTTAGAAAAAAGCTTGGCAATTGCAATGCATGCATTAACACACAACCACACAATACGGTGGGAGAGGGTTAAAATTCTAAAAAGTAATCTAGCTAGGTGGAGAGAGAGGTTGATTACTGAGTCTTTGTTCATCGAATCTACACCCAACACGTGCGATAGGAATGAATCATCACTCATACCCGAAATATGGAAAATAATACTACCAATCAAATCAAGCGATGAAAAACAACGGAACTATATAAATGAATTTAGGAAGTCGTGTGATTACCTTGATATGATTATGAGCAATAAATTGTGCTCGAAACGTCATCAGTAAATATTACTGTATAACACTGTCAGATTCTATCAAAATAAAATCTACCCATAATGGAATTACACTCTACCACAGTGCCCAAGTTGTATTCTTATATCAAAGACAAAATACAAGATAGAAAGACAGAGTGAATTTATATTTACGCATGTACTACGGTGGAGAGATGAGGAGGGTAGGGGTGAGCAGTATTGTAAGATATAAAGTCTACTAAATGAAATGAATTTATCGATTTTATAATGTCACTTCACTATTCACACCCACCCACCTCAACACCCCACCGAAATATGTACAAATTCACTCTGTTGTTCTATCTTGTATTTTGTGTATAGTCCATGCTTGTTTCCAAGCGAGATCAGAACTCCACCTCTTTGTCTCATCACTATCTGTATAAGTAGTTACACTTTTAACAATAAATAATTGTCTATTTATATCACCTTTGGATTTATGTGGCTCATACTTTCTATATACAAATTGAAATTGTGGTGGTGGCGTCTCACAGAAAATGTCTTCCAACGGAATATTCTTCTCACATATTCCCACAGTTCAATACTGCATTAGCAACACAATACTACGTTTATATATTTGGACATTCTATCTGCTGTTGGAGAGAGAAAACTTTTCACTCAGTTCCACACGACGTTAGCAACAGAATACTATGTTTATCTTAAGATTCTATTTGATGTTGTTTAATGTGAGAGGAAATCAAGCGCTCCCTGATTGGTTTAAGAATATTAACTGTATATATCTAAAGAGCGGTTTGAATAAATGCGAAAAATATACATCACCTTGGCCACCCACTCTATTTGGAACAGTCTGTCACACATTTTACATAACTTCATTCGTATTCGACTGAATAGTTAAAATCCATCAAAGCCTATGAGGAATCGAAACTCTCAGTATTGTAAGTGATAAATCCTAACCTGCCATTTCATCAAAGTCCCAACAATCCAGATGACATCAGTGCGCTTTGCAGTTGTAGGCAAGCTTTGCTGATGAGTGTAGAGTAGGCACGAATTCTGCTACACGAACTGATCAGTTAAGTAAGACTGCTGTTGAGATGCAACCTCATGAGACAAAACAAACCTGCAGTCAAGAAGGCTGTTGGCTGTAGTACACCCAAACTTAACAGACGTTGAAAACTGCTGATTTTTCGAACCTACTCGGTTGAATATCCACTACACTTGGAGAAGTCTCAAATTGAGAGATGAGATGGAAGTACAGTGTCACAAACAATACTATGGCCAATTACTGCTTACAAAGGAAACATCATAGAAAAATTTATAAATTTTATAGAAATGTGCAAGTATTATAAACGTTACTGACTTTGACTCTTCTTTTAAGTGACCTCTAATCTTATCGATACAAAAACAAACATTTTTGTTTTAACTCTGGTGTTTCTTCATCCTTCCAGTCTATCAGCAGGAACCCATCTCAGTTGGTTTGATAGGAAAACAAAATGATTTTCACTAGTCTGTCTGTGTGCACTTAGCGAGCCTGGTGACAGCCTACACAAATCCAGTGTAAATAATCAACAACGTCTCGAAAATGGTATGAGCATAGAAACTAACAGAATAAAACATTAAATATGTGATTTTGACCAGTTGTAAAACGCACCACTTAGTATCTGCCTACCTCGGGTAGTCATGGTTACTTGGGTAATAATTTTTAGGCTAAATAGGCGAATATCAACAGCTAATAGAAGGCTGCTTTACTTTCATTATCAAAACAAATACTGATTAACGAGACTGAAACAAAAACAACAAATCTGTACAAAGGACTATAAAGTTGGCAAGGTAGTTAAAGGTTGAACGCTAGTCAGCTTGAACATTGGTAGAAATAGTAAAATGCATCAGTATCACTGTTAGGTTATGTCAAAGTTAAAAAAGCAACTCATAGTTAACAAGCATCAGACGTGAAATTAAAATCAGATATTGGTCAGAATTTTTCATGAACTCAGAAAGTAAAAGGTAGAAGGTGTCCACTGTTCCCCAAAAATCAGTCTTCCTAAGATTGCAGTTCACAGGTAAGGTTAATAGTGAGATTTTATCATAACATCGGAGAAGGGCCTTCTATGCAGTTAAGCTAAGCTGCATGTTTGTTCACTAGCCGACCAATACTTAGTTCAAGAAATAAAGACAACCTGCCGTGTTTCGTCTCTTCCATGTGTATTTATCAGTTTAACTGCTCGTGTGGAGCTAGTTACATTGAGCGTACGATCAGGCGAGTTCTTCGGCGAATTTATGAACATCTTCTCTCATCTTAGTTTGCCATAGTTGTCCAAACAAAGTTGTTATACACTGCTGAATACCAAATCATCTTGTCGACAATGGACATCAAGTCGAGTCTAACAAAGCTTCTAAAATTATTTATCGTATTTCACCTAGCCTTTCTCATGGTCTACGAGTAGGACTTTTACGTACAGCAGAGGCAACTGGAACTCATCTGAACAAGCCGAATTTGTGCGTTGGTTCAGAAAAATTTGTACAGCCCCTTTCTTTGTCACGGCCAACTACATAATATTTACTAAGTTTTTAAAACGACTTTTTCACTCCCTTTGTAACTATTTTTCGACTTTGATAATTTTTCAACTTTAGCTAATTCTATTAACCTGTTTGTATTTTACGTCATTCTTCTTAGTCATCATTGCTATCTTACAAATTTCTTGATTATGTAATAATTTGTTTCTAACGCCTAAGAATTGACGTTTCTTGAATTCCGTAGTTATATTCAACCCTCCTTCCCTAGAAACTTAGATATCTTATTAGCGACATCTATTAGTTAATTGATGTTCTGATGACTTTCAACCTCTTAATTTTATCACCCTCCGCTTATACTTAAAACTGGTGGACTAAAATAACCACTTGATTGGTAAAATATTGTGATGTAACAAAATCATATATTAGTGTAGAGCCAGTGGATGATGAGGAACTAATTGAGAAGGAATGCATATTTCTTCGCTCAAACTGTTGTTTTTCCCAAGTGCGTAAATGGTAATTTGGAGAATACTGAATCTGAGGCGTTCTTCCCTACTCTTAATCAACCATCGAATATGAAATATGTGACTAGTGTGGCCGTGTATACAATCAATGAAATATAACACAGAGGCTAGTAAGATGCGGGCGGTGATTGACAAGGTAGTCTCGAAGAGATCAGTGCTTTTCGCAGATTATTCTAACATATTTCCGATTCCAAATATGATTACAGAGAGATTTATTTGTTAAAAACTAGAAAATGTAAATGACATGAATTCCTTCGCCTGTCTAGACTGCATGACGTCCACAGAGGCTATTGACCAAATCGGATATAAGTACGAGAAAAGGATGATTCCATGCTAAAATCACCATAACTTCTATATCAAACTACTTTTATGCTATTCAATGTCATATTACCAGTGTAATAATGATAAACTGTATTGACGACTGCCAAGCATGAAATGAGAGATGAATGTGAGAATTAGGGAGCGAAACACAGAGAATTTGTATAAGCTTTGAACACTCTCTTCTTTCTATAATTCTTCGGCCTTCTACAGCGGTATGCTTAAATGACCAGGTTACCTAACTTCCTTATCTATCATAATACATTGTGTTTACTGCGTTTGGTATTGTTTGATATCTAATTACCCCAGTGAGACACAATCTTTACTGGCGCGCGATTTCAAATAACTTTCTGTCTTATGCGAGAAATTTTTTTGAGGAAAATGGAGAAAGAATATTGTAGAGAGAAGTATTGGAGCAAACTTCGACTGAAATAATATTTCTGCAGATGATATACGATCGATTATTATATTATTTAAAGATTCTGGACAATGAGCAAATACCTTGTAATGAAACTCACTGAAAATTCTACATTGTGCGTAAGTGCAGTTTTTTTCAGAATGAAGCTATTATTATTGTTGTCAATATTATTCTACTCAGCTATCGGAAGAAAGATCAAAATTGTACAACTGTACAGTGTGAACTTGTAATTACTGCTGTAGTCAATTTTACGATAAAAGCTTCTACTGGACTTTAGGATAAAAAGTCAGTCTCACCCATGACGGTACTATCCCATAGACTGTTGTCCTGAAGAACTGATTTTGTGTAAAACAGTATTTTTCACAGTGTTGATATGAAACGAGAATTATCGATCCGACGTATGGATTTCACTTTAACGTTTCATGTGGAATGCACAGTTTTAGATTAGACAAGTTCAGATTTGGTTAGTTTAAAAATTTGGGAATTAGGTATACGATGTGCATTTCAAAGAAAGTTTGCTTGTGGTACATAAAAAGAGAGACGGTAAAAAATATGCAGCAGAATTTATTTTGATGTTAAGTCGTTAGCAAGATGGAAATCGTTAGGATGCTCTTGATCTAGGTTTCGTGATTGTTGGCATTTGCCAGAGACGTTATCATTCAGCAGTTATTCAGGTCTTTAAAGTGATCAAGTTGTATTGGCATCATTTTAGAATAACTCAGTGAAAGTCGACACTGGTATTCACTTCTAACATCTATGACTTTCGCGAATACAAACTTCTTCTACCCTATGGAACAAATAATTTGAATTAAGCAAGAACAACATCCGTTTGCGCAGAATAAAATGGTACCACCAATTATTTTGTCAGCTTTTCATCAGCCGTGAATTCAGTTTATGTACAGAGAAATTTCAACATACTTACAGATTTTATATGATGTCAGTTGACAGGAGGCTCCAAACCTAGTGAACACTGCTCAGAAAATTGCGCTTATATACTTTTTACACAGGAAGTTCAAGTTTAAACAAAATAAATGTATGCTTACAATGGTAAGGGGGTTATGTGATAAAAACAGGAGTTGAGTAAGACGATGAGTAACTAATAGGTGGAGTAGCAGTGTGGTGAGTTCAGTTGAAATTATAGAAATGGGAATGAAACAAAGTTAAACTATATGAAGCACACCTGATATCAGTAGTCGGTGTGCAAAATTCGGGCTAGCGATATCACATGCTGGAAATTTCATACTTGTACCAAAAGTACAGTGTAGAATTAAATAAATAACAGTGAAGCAACAAGGAGTTCTAAGAACAAACCAGCCAGGTACCTATCTTTCAACAGATAAATTTGCAGAAGGAAACAGAGATGGGTTGAACACACGTTGAGGAGATAGCTGAGTGACAGCGCGTGCAAGCCAGATCATACAGTGGGACGAGAATGGGCGATAACCTGTTGGTAGTGGGGTTGAGGACGACATTAGGGAGACCGTGTGAGGGGAAGTAAAAATCTGTGAGCAATCATGTAGCTAGCTTAACGAAGCTAGATAAATGGAGATGTGGTAGTCAAGACCTGTGCTCCACTCAGAGTCGAAGGGAATAGTGACAAATAAGAAATCAGTATGTGACCATTTATTCTATGACGACTTATCAATAACATCACCAAAAAACTGTAAAAATTTAAACTGACTAAAACTAAATATATTTCGGTTATTTTGACATTAACAACTGTTCAGTGATTTATCTCGTGTGAAATAAACAATAAAATCATGTTTACACACATTCCTCTGAGTAATTAATCATTAGAACAGGAAAATATCGGCTCATGGAAGTGGAGAAAAACGTATCTTATCAACTGCACACAGCCTGAATAATGCAAATTAACAGCTTGATTACAACTGCTTTTTTCAAATTATCTTAGTTCGTTGAAAGATAAACTGTCTAGCACTAAGAATAATACCGACAAAATAAACAGTGTTACTGCTTTATTCAATAAGGGGGAAATTCATATACGGAAATTTCACCACAGTTCTCCCTTCTCAATCTGTTTATCTCTCCCTGAGTTGAGTCAAACCAGGTACACCTCTGATGAGCTCAGCACGGAAACAGCAAGAGAGATGTCTGGTGTTTAGATCACTTCGACCTGCCTGCCAGTGGTCTACAACTATTTATCTCAATCTGCCAGTAGTATGTCGTGTATAAACAATCATTCTTGGACACTGAAATTGGCGAGGCAAGCAGTGTACCCAACAGCTGGGAGGAAACAACAGAGGCACTGGTAATTAACAATATTTACTCAGATGATATCAGATTACATTTTGACTTAAACCTCATAAGTTCATATATTCAACGGACAGAATATTTTAGTGAATTCATTCTGGTGGTATCAGATAACAATGATGACGACCAGAGTCAGGGCTAGGAGAAAATAGAAGTGCTTTGTTTGAGCACAGTCTGAAGTACATCTTACTATCACTAAAATACATATCGGGATGAAATAAATAAACTGTCTTATATCATAATATTGTCTCTAGTTTAGAGAGAGAGAGAGGCGCGAACTTAATAAGTGTGGTGTGCCCTTCTTGATTACACAAATGCCTTCGACTCTCCACAAAGACTTCTTTTGTTCAACAGGCTTACTGCGACACAAGCAGAGTGCTGGATTAACAACTGATTGCATTCCTATTATACTGAGAGAAAGCAGTACACTATTTACAGTTGGTGGTCCGCTACTGCTTCACTTATTCTAGCTGGTACTCGTCAAAGAGCTGTCCTCTCTTCCTTTCTGTTTTATTTCTTCTTACATGACTTGGTGCACTCTGATAAAGTCAACTTTCTTACGAAGGCCAATGTTCTGAATATTTCCACTATCCGTCAAATCTCACTCAGTTTATTCCAAAATGAATAACTATTTATCAAAAATATATTGGATTTCTTTGTCAAATGACCTTAAGCTAAATCTCTTCAAAGTTTATATTACATGAACTGACTTGTTCGCATGTTCTTGTATCATAGTCGGCAATGAATTTGAAACTGAGTGGGATATTAAATACCTTGGATTGTGTATTTCTTCTGATCTTTCCACATTATGTTAACTTCTAGAAAAAGTATCGCGTCTAACCTCCTACTACTTGAGAAAATTAAGTTAGTTTGGTATCATTCAGTTTCCAGTTTCAGAGTTTTGTAATTCTTGTATTCTACCTATTCTGCTTTATACCTCCGCATTATATCAGATGGTGATAAAATTTTACTGTCATCACTATTTTCAGGTCTCCCAGTTATCGGTGTACACTCATCATTTTCCCTTCATTATTTTTGAAGGTGGCTTGTCTGTTGTTTTATTTTCATGTGTTCACTTTATGACAGTGTTTCTAAGCTAATCAACATACGATGAAGTGATGCACAAATCTCGTCAAATCAGGATGGTTAACACCACCACTTTTTCAAGTCATCCAGAGAAACGTGAAGCACTAGACATCTGGCTATTTCGTCTTAATTGATATGAAGCTCCTCAACGACAGCTTCATCTTCAACCAAGACTATACCTATCAGGTAACATGGCGACCATACAACTACTTCTTGAACACGAGGTAAGAACTAACTGTCATATTGTGACGACAGAAGACAAAGCCTAGGCGACAGATTGTTAGTTGAAAAAATCAAGAGATATTGATAGGTTTGTATGTCGATTATTGTCAGTGGAGAAGCAGCGTCTTCTGATTGGTTGTTTTCGTGGTGAAGGTTATTCTGTATTTCTTGTCACCTTGCCTCAGAGAGTTGAGCCACATATCTGCGAATGCTATTTGCACATGCTAAGTGCGCTGTAAGTGGTTGGTGATTTTCTCAAGGTTGAGCTCTTGGTTGCTACTGGTTTTCACATAACCTTGATTTGGGAAGTGAAGATTGATTGACGTAAATTGTTGTCTACAATTTCGGCTTGTTGGCAGCCAGCTCTCACGACCACATCATTTCGAGTTGCTGATATAGGCTGACTACAGCTTAGTATCACCAGGAGTTAGCTTTTCTCACGCACAGACTGACTGACTTCGTCTGCTCGTCTGTTATCAAGACACTGGAGAATCTGTGACAAAACTTGTTAGCTGTGAGCAAATGACTGCCACTCATTCCGAGTTCTTACGATGCATAGGTTGATTTCTCTCAGCTCATTGATATTTATTCGTGTTGGAAACTTCCTTGAAGATGATCATTTACACAAAATACCCTCCGAGTGATTGCTTTGCTTCACAGAAATCATGCATATTTCTTCATCCAAATGGTTTATTTAGCTCGTCGGTTCTGTGTTAGATAAGCTGATTCTGCATAACATACAGTGATCAGCATTGATAACTGAATGAATTTTCGATTATGAGCAGCAGATTGTTCTCCAGACGTCATCCAGTTATCAATACTGTATCACGGTGTGTATGGATGTTATGTCGAGTACATTTATCTAATGTGGAATTGCATTCTACATGAGTTTGTAGGTGTCAAGCATTTCGGTGAAAGTGAATGTCCGAAAAATCGATACACTTGAAGGTGAACTAAGTTCACATGAATTTGGACTGCAAATCTGAACTACAGATTAGACTAAAATAGGCTTAGTGAGCTTGGTCTCTAGTTAGTGCTGTTGTAAGTCGGACTTCTGTTTGAAGTCAACTTTAAATGGACAAAAGTGATGTTTCCAGTAGATATAATATGTGTAGATATAGATATCCCTTATTGACATACAGCTCTACTTCACACCCTCATATTGGTGAGTCGATGAGTATACATTTGGTTAAATGACGTTTGACTCTGTACCCAGATATTGAGCCCATCCTTATTTCCAAGCGAAATCTTAATTCTACGGCCTTATCTAATTATTATATTAATAGATAGTCTATGAGGTATAACTCAAATTTATTGTCAAAAAGTATGTTCTGACACCAATTCTTAGAAGACTGTTTCCACGCACGACTAAGTATAAAAATAGCTTATTTGACACGTATTCTATGTGATGAGAGGAGTGTTAGGCATGAAACTACGAGGTTTGTGCGAAACACCAAGTCAACGGTCCTCCTAGTTATTTTCTCTCTCTCTCATCAATAATATTGTTGTCATTATTTCCATTTAAATTGTCTGTCATTTAATATTCATATTTGTTATTGACACTATTGGCAATGTAAGTGAGTGAGTGGCCTGTTAATTGTTCTACTGCTCAGTATGTGATGTGAAGAGAAACATTCGATTCGATATTTCTCACACTGCAGTCTGAAAATTCGTCAACGTATCAAATCGCGCAGAAGTATGTTTCTGAGTTTCATGCGTTCACTCGCACCACCAAATACGAAAACTCAAAGATAGCCTATTCCGTCCTACCGCATCCTATGTGAACCAGGTACTGCTAGGAGTGTGACCCACAGATTATCATGTTAGTAGCAAACTATTCAGCTCTTTCATCCTCTCCTGTTATGCTATATTTCATTTTTATTCTTTCTCTTATCGAGTAAATGAAACTCAACATTGTAGCAAACGCTGAGAAGTCCACACTGCCTCATTAGATTTGACTACAGCAACAATTGCAAGTTCACACTGTACAGTTGTTCAATTTTGAGCTTTAGTCCGATAGCTGAGTAGAATAATATTGACAACAATAACAATAGACTAATTCTGAAGAAAACTGCATTTACACACAATGTAGAATTTTCAGTGAGTTTCATTACAAGGTATTTGCTCATTGTCCAGAATCTTTAAATAATATAATAATCGATCGTATATCATCTGCAGAAATATTATTTCAGTCGAAGTTTGCTCCAGTACTTCTCTCTACAATATTCTTTCTCCACATTCCTCCGAAAAATTTCTCGCGTCGGTGGCACAGCGGTTAGGACGCTCACCGACCATGCATCTTGTCCGTGTTGAGCTCATCAGAGGTGTACCTGGTTTGACTCAACTCAGGGAGAGATAAACAGATTGAGAAGGGAGAACTGTGGTGAAATTTCCGTATATGAATTTCCCCCTTATTGAATAAAGCAGTAACACTGTTTATTTTGTCGGTATTATTCTTAGTGCTAGACAGTTTATCTTTCAACGAACTAAGATAATTTGAAAAAAGCAGTTGTAATCAAGCTGTTAATTTGCATTATTCAGGCTGTGTGCAGTTGATAAGATACGTTTTTCTCCACTTCCATGAGCCGATATTTTCCTGTTCTAATGATTAATTACTCAGAGGAATGTGTGTAAACATGATTTTATTGTTTATTTCACACGAGATAAATCACTGAACAGTTGTTAATGTCAAAATAACCGAAATATATTTAGTTTTAGTCAGTTTAAATTTTTACAGTTTTTTGGTGATGTTATTGATAAGTCGTCATAGAATAAATGGTCACATACTGATTTCTTATTTGTCACTATTCCCTTCGACTCTGAGTGGAGCACAGGTCTTGACTACCACATCTCCATTTATCTAGCTTCGTTAAGCTAGCTACATGATTGCTCACAGATTTTTACTTCCCCTCACACGGTCTCCCTAATGTCGTCCTCAACCCCACTACCAACAGGTTATCGCCCATTCTCGTCCCACTGTATGATCTGGCTTGCACGCGCTGTCACTCAGCTATCTCCTCAACGTGTGTTCAACCCATCTCTGTTTCCTTCTGCAAATTTATCTGTTGAAAGATAGGTACCTGGCTGGTTTGTTCTTAGAACTCCTTGTTGCTTCACTGTTATTTATTTAATTCTACACTGTACTTTTGGTACAAGTATGAAATTTCCAGCATGTGATATCGCTAGCCCGAATTTTGCACACCGACTACTGATATCAGGTGTGCTTCATATAGTTTAACTTTGTTTCATTCCCATTTCTATAATTTCAACTGAACTCACCACACTGCTACTCCACCTATTAGTTACTCATCGTCTTACTCAACTCCTGTTTTTATCACATAACCCCCTTACCATTGTAAGCATACATTTATTTTGTTTAAACTTGAACTTCCTGTGTAAAAAGTATATAAGCGCAATTTTCTGAGCAGTGTTCACTAGGTTTGGAGCCTCCTGTCAACTGACATCATATAAAATCTGTATGTTAAAATTTCTCTGTACATAAACTGAATTCACGGCTGATGAAAAGCTGACAAAATAATTGGTGGTACCATTTTATTCTGCGCAAACGGATGTTGTTCTTGCTTAATTCAAATTATTTGTTCCATAGGGTAGAAGAAGTTTGTATTCGCGAAAGTCATAGATGTTAGAAGTGAATACCAGTGTCGACTTTCACTGAGTTATTCTAAAATGATGCCAATACAACTTGATCACTTTAAAGACCTGAATAACTGCTGAATGATAACGTCTCTGGCAAATGCCAACAATCACGAAACCTAGATCAAGAGCATCCTAACGATTTCCATCTTGCTAACGACTTAACATCAAAATAAATTCTGCTGCATATTTTTTACCGTCTCTCTTTTTATGTACCACAAGCAAACTTTCTTTGAAATGCACATCGTATACCTAATTCCCAAATTTTTAAACTAACCAAATCTGAACTTGTCTAATCTAAAACTGTGTATTCCACATGAAACGTTAAAGTGAAATCCATACGTCGGATCGATAATTCTCGTTTCATATCAACACTGTGAAAAATACTGTTTTACACAAAATCAGTTCTTCAGGACAACAGTCTATGGGATAGTACCATCATGGGTGAGACTGACTTTTTATCCTAAAGTCCAGTAGAAGCTTTTATCGTAAAATTGACTACAGCAATAATTACAAGTTCACACTGTACAGTTGTACAATTTTGAGCTTTATTCCGATAACTGAGTAGAATAATATTGACAACAATAATAATAGATTAATTCTGAAAAAAACTGCATTTACACACAATGTAGAATTTTCAGTGAGTTTCATTACAAGGTATTTGCTCATTGCCCAGAATCTTTAAATAATATAATAATCGATCACATATCATCTGCAGAAATATTATTTCAGTCGAAGTTTGCTCCAGTACTTCTCTCCACACCCAATATCAATGGTCGGCCTGCAAAATTTCGGCTACCGATATCACATGCTGAAAATTCCATACTTGCATCAAAAATACTGTGTGGAGTCAAGCTATAATAAAATAAAAATAGAAAAAAAAATAAAGTTATTTGAAATCGTGCGCCAGTAAAGATTGTGTCTCACTGGGGTAATTAGATATCAAACAATACCAAACGCAGTAAACACAATGTATTATGATAGATAAGGAAGTTAGGTAACCTGGTCATTTAAGCATACCGCTGTAGAAGGCCGAAGAATTATAGAAAGAAGAGAGTGTTCAAAGCTTATACAAATTCTCTGTGTTTCGCTCCCTAATTCTCACATTCATCTCTCATTTCATGCTTGGCAGTCGTCAATACAGTTTATCATTATTACACTGGTAATATGACATTGAATAGCATAAAAGTAGTTTGATATAGAAGTTATGGTGATTTTAGCATGGAATCATCCTTTTCTCATACTTATATCCGATTTGGTCAATAGCCTCTGTGGACGTCATGCAGTCTAGACAGGTGAAGGAATTCATGTCATTTACATTTTCTAGTTTTTAACAAATAAATCTCTCTGTAATCATATTTGGAATCGGAAATATGTTAGAATAATCTGCGAAAAGCACTGATCTCTTCGAGACTACCTTGTCAATCACCGCCCGCATCTTACTAGCCTCTGTGTTATATTTCATTGATTGTATACACGGCCACACTAGTCACATATTTCATATTCGATGGTTGATTAAGAGTAGGGAAGAACGCCTCAGATTCAGTATTCTCCAAATTACCATTTACGCACTTGGGAAAAACAACAGTTTGAGCGAAGAAATATGCATTCCTTCTCAATTAGTTCCTCATCATCCACTGGCTCTACACTAATATATGATTTTGTTACATCACAATATTTTACCAATCAAGTGGTTATTTTAGTCCACCAGTTTTAAGTATAAGCGGAGGGTGATAAAATTAAGAGGTTGAAAGTCATCAGAACATCAATTAACTAATAGATGTCGCTAATAAGATATCTAAGTTTCTAGGGAAGGAGGGTTGAATATAACGACGGAATTCAAGAAACGTCAATTCTTAGGCGTTAGAAACAAATTATTACATAATCAAGAAATTTGTAAGATAGCAATGATGACTAAGAAGAATGACGTAAAATACAAACAGGTTAATAGAATTAGCTAAAGTTGAAAAATTATCAAAGTCGAAAAATAGTTACAAGGGGAGGGAAAAAGTCGTTTTAAAAACTTAATAAATATTATGTAGTTGGCCGTGACAAAGAAAGGGGCTGTACAAATTTTTCTGAACCAACACACAAATTCGGCTTGTTCAGATGAGTTCCAGTTGCCTCTGCTGTACGTAAAAGTCCTACTCGTAGACCATGAGAAAGGCTAGGTGAAATACGATAAATAATTTTAGAAGCTTTGTTAGACTCGACTTGATGTCCATTGTCGACAAGATGAGTTGGTATTCAGCAGTGTATAACAACTTTGTTTGGATGTATGGCCAACCAAGATGAGAGAAGATGTTCATAAATTCGCCGAAGAACTCGCCTGATCGTACGCTCAATGTAACTAGCTTCACACGAGCAGTTAAACTGATAAATACACATGGAAGAGACGAAACACGGCAGTTTGTCTTTATTTCTTGAACTAAGTATTGGTCGGCTAGTGAACAAACATGCAGCTTAGCTTAACTGCATGGAAAGTCCTTTTGAAGGCCCTTCTCAGACGTTAACATCACCGGTGAACTGCAATCTTAGGAAGACTGATTTTTGGGGAACAGTGGACACCTTCTACCTTTTACTTTCTGAGTTCATGAAAATTTCTGACCAATATCTGATTTTAATTTCACGTCTGATGCTTGTTAACTATGAGTTGCTTTTTTAACTTTGACATAACCTAACAGTGACACTGATGCATTTTACTATTTCTACCAATGTTCAAGCTGACTAGCGTTCAACCTTTAACTACCTTGCCAACTTTATAGTCCTTTGTACAGATTTGTTGTTTTTGTTTCAGTCTCGTTAATCAGTATTTGTTTTGATAATGAAAGTAAAGCAGCCTTCTATTAGCTGTTGATATTCGCCTATTTAGCCTAAAATTATTACCCAAGTAACCATGACTACCCGAGGTAGGCAGATACTAAGTGGTGCGTTTTACAACTGGTCAAAATCACATATTTAATGTTTTATTCTGTTAGTTTCTATGCTCATACCATTTTCGAGAGGTTGTTGATTATTTACACTGGATTTGTGTAGGCTGTCACCAGGCTCGCTAAGTGCACACAGACAGACTAGTGAAAATCATTTTGTTTTCCTATCAAACCAACTGAGATGGGTTCCTGCTGATAGACTGGAAGGATGAAGAAACACCAGAGTTAAAACAAAAATGTTTGTTTTTGTATCGATAAGATTAGAGGTCACTTAAAAGAAGAGTCAAAGTCAGTAACGTTTATAATACTTGCACATTTCTATAAAATTTATAAATTTTTCTATGATGTTTCCTTTGTAGGCAGTAATTGGCCATAGTATTGTTTGTGACACTGTACTTCCATCTCATCTCTCAATTTGAGACTTCTCCAAGTGTAGTGGATATTCAACAGATTAGGTTTGAAAAATCAGCAGTTTTCAACGTCTGTTAAGTTTGGGTGTACTACAGCCAACAGCCTTCTTGACTGCAGGTTTGTTTTGTCTCATGAGGTTGCATCTCAACAGCAGTCTTACTTAACTGATCAGTTCGTGTAGCAGAATTCGTGCCTACTCTACACTCATCAGCAAAGCCTGCCTACAACTGCAAAGCGCACTGATGTCATCTGGATTGTTGGGACTTTGATGAAATGGCAGGTTAGGATTTATCACTTACAATACTAACACTGGTTCCTAACACACAGTGATACTTCAGTCTTTTACTCAAAGATACACGTGTATTGTTTTAGTAGACAATAAGTAAAGGCTGTGTGTGTGTGTGTGTGCGGTTATTTTGTTTGAATTCAAATGTAATCATCCTAATATTACTCATAAATCTTAGTTTCTGAACTTAAATTAAAGTTCACACAACTCAAACTCAGCCTCATTCTAAATTAACTTCCTTCCTAGGCTATAATCTCTAACTCTGATGTCTACACTTCATCAATAACTTTTGAAATCCAACTGTCAAACTTTCCATCTGTCAAACATGAATTATCAATCTGAAATTATGAATTTCATTTCCTGTTCCCTGATTATTGACTTATTATTAATAATCATTTTATAAGCTGCAATTTGTACATCCCAGTGGGCATAAATCGTTTACTGAACTCGATTCCTGATGAAAATATACAAATATATGATTCATAATGCGAAGAAGCAATACACACACACACAAACGTAGAGACAAAGCGCACAAATTGTTTGTTATTTCACTAACTGATCAGTGGTCATATGAGTCAAACTTTCATTATTAAGGTGAGATGTTCTACAGAGTTAATCTGTGTTTTGTGGCCATAAGCAAGTTGCTCGATGGTCTCCTACTATGGAGAAGCTCAAGGCCTTCTTTCATTCCGTCTACGTTCTCAGTTGAATTGACTAGTAATAATATCTTCCATTTCTCTGGTATTTGCGTTCAGTCACTTCTATTGCATGAGTATCAGAAAATAAGAATTTACCTAGGGTTAAAATAATTGACCCTATGGAGATAAATAATTTAGAAAAATACTCAGCAATCGCACTGCATGAATTAACATACAATTAACCACACAATAGGATGGGACAGAGTCAAAATTCTAAGAAGTAATATAGTTAGGTGGAGATGGAGAGATAGAGAGATTGATTACTGAATCCTGCCTGGTTCATCCAGTCTGCACCCTCAACACATGCACAATAGAAGTGGCTCAACGCAAGTACCAGAGATGTGGAAGATATTATTACCAGTCAAATCAGAGGATAACGTTAAATTGTATTTCAATTTACATTATAACATTATAACTAATTATTTATTTATTTCACTATAAAAACATCTTATTTCCCATCTTATTGTATTTTATTCATGATACTCATATCATTGTTTCTGAGTGTACTTTATCTTATACTGATTTTATTCAATTATCTAATCATCAGTTTTTACTCATGTATATAAGTGAAGCAAAAGGTTGTGTGAGTGAGTACCTTGATATGATTATGAGCAGTAATGAAAATTGTGCTCGAAAGGTGGTCATCAGTTAATATTACTGTATAACACTGTGTAACTTATCGACATAAAATCTTATCCATAATGGAGTTATGCTCTAGCACAGTGCACAAGTTTTATCCTTATATCAATGACACTTAAGCCACTGCTGTAAGACAGTTTGGATAAAATGCTTTTAAACAAAGAGTTCAAGTCTCTGCTTATGGAGTGTTAAAACTCCAACTGCTTGAAGAAGATATAGACAGAATCCTTTAGAACGAATCGGTCATACTTTCTACATGACTTTGAATGAAGTCTCTGGCAATTCTGATTGACCAGAAGTAATAGTGTGCTTTAGGACTGAGTTGTTATCTGGTTTGCATTCTGATTTGATAGCCACACTGATAAGTTTTCATAGATGCGCCTAGATAATGTCCTGCTGGTACGACTAACGTATCAAGCTGCAGATGAACCGCTGAAATGCTAAATGCTCTTTGAAGGCCAGTCCCTTACATTGACAATAGTGTCAATAACAAATATGAATATTAAATTGCAATTGAAGTGGAAATAATGACAACAATAATGACCATACCCAAATGCAAGATAGAACAACATAGTGAATTTATACATATTTCGGTGGTGTGTTGAGGTGGGTGGGTGTGAATAGTGAAGTGAAATTATAAAATCGATAAATTCACTTCATTTAGTAGACTCTATATCTTACAATACTGCTCACCCCTACCCTCCTCATCTCTCCACGTAGTACATGCGTAAATATATTCACTCTGTCGTTCTATCTTGTATTTTGTCTCCAGTCCATCCTTGTTTCCAAGCGAAATGTAAACTCCACCGCCTTATGTAATTATCACACAAATAGTTAGTCTTTGAGACATAACTCGAATTCACTGTCGAAAAGTAGGTTCTGACATCATTTCTTAAATTCTAGTTGATTTTGTGTAGGATGTAGACGAGTGAAGAGAGAGAATCGACGAAATAAAACGAGGTCGCATTATCCTGTAACTGCGAATGTCTTCATCATTCAAACAAATAAAGGCAAGCGACTGTATGAAATTAACCAGTTTGTTTGGCGACACCCCACCTTCCCCACTACTGACAGCTTTCAATGCCCCCCTCGCAATGTGACAAAATATTTCTTAAACTGCCCATGAAGTATCCTGGCTGAAAGATAAGGAGTGAAGCGGTGACTGAGCGTGCCGACCACTACTTCACTTATTAGGGAAGCTGCATCAGCCAGTCCCAGAGACCTGATGAAATCTCAGCACGGTTACAGAAGGCTCGTTTGAATTTCGCCAACCCACTCTATATCTGGCTTAGTAGGCGTGATGTCCGGCTGCCTGATTGACTGGCTGGTTAGCTGTCGATAAAAGACATATGTGTGCAGTGCTCAACAGTACACTCCATCCTCATTCATGGCTGGCTGTGAGCGAGACCTGGCCATTGACAGTGGAAGACATGAAATGGTTGACGAGCTGTCTTTGAGAATAGGTGCCTGCGTTCTATCTTCTGTGTTATGTGGTATTATAAGGTGAGCAATATTTAGTTGGAGATTGGAGATCCTTCAACGAGATTATGAAGCCACATCGAGTGAGATGAGACGGAGATGAAGTTGAGTAATTTATCTCACTCATAGTAATTTATTCTTCATGTAAGCATGTGTGGAATACACCCGGTAAGTTTATATGCTCCTACTCAGAAACAATTAACAGTTGATCTCATTTATTAGTGTATCAAAATACAACTTCCTTCTGGATGATCCTTACTCCGGTTGACATAATTTACCATGACAGTCGTTGGTTTAGTGTGCTAAATACATGTCGTAATCAGATAGATTTAGAACAAGGAAGAAATGTCAACAAAGCAGGATATAATGATTTCATCAAATTTCTACAGAAGTATTTTTCAGTTAAGTACTTTGTATACAGTGTTTACATGTCCTATGAGAAAAATATATAAGGAGATGTAACTAGTTAGAGTATGATGTCTCTGAAAAGGGTAACTCTTCGCTAACTGCCTTTCCTTTTATATGACTTAATGGGAATTTTTAATTTTCCGGGATACCACAAAAACCTGGTGTTGGTGCAGGAGCTGAAGAGATTCCTGCATTACTCTGTCAAGCTCGCAGTGGTGAATGGAAAGATACATTATTTGACAGGATGTTACATCGACCTGATCCGTTCACTGATCAACAGAATCAGCAATATTTGCAACCCTGACACCATAGAAGTGATGCTGACCACTCTTAAAGGGATTCTTGTTAAAAATGGTTACCCCGAACGCTTCATGACAAAATCCATGAAGCCTAAACCATTGAAACGGCCCATACTTTCAGCTTCTAAAAGAGTTCTCTACCTCAATCTCTATTTTGGGGAAACTCATCGACAGGGATACTGAGAATCCACCTGTTCGGTCCACTGGGGAAAACCATCTTCGCCACTGTTTATCGACTGACCTTCTCCATAAAACCAGTGGTTGACATTAGCGTGAAGGACAAGCTGCCTCTACTTGCCTAATCACTCTGTATCTACCAATTCACCTGTTCATATGGAGCTAGGTATGTCGGAGGTACTCACCGTAACGTCGAACACTTCACTCATAGTTTTATAAAGGAGGAAAAAATTCTGCCCCTCCCGAGGTTCTATTCTGGAGCACCTGACCGACTCCGACTTCGAAGTCATCTACAGGATACGTTAAATAATCACTCATATCAAAACCAAAGGTGAATATGTTTTGCAGTTCAAGTTCATTGTGGTTTATTGAGAGTATTCAACTGAAGAATTCTACAGAAATTTGATAAATTCCGCACTAAACACTGGTATTAAATACCAACCATGAATTAAGTGTTTCCAGTTATCATGTTTAATTGACAAATTCTCAAGACCTCATGTACTAATTTTTTACCTCTCACATTACTCATTGCCTTACATGTAATATCTGTGACTCCCATATGACAGTGTTTCAGTAGACACGGTAAAGGTAAAAGTCACCAATTAACTGTAGCCTTTGTCTATGTTAAACTGCATGTTTTTGCGTTTAGTAAAGACGTTAACAGAAAAATTATCACTAGTGTTTTATAGAGCCAACAAATGATTTACAGTTGAATGTCAGTCGTGGAATCAGCCTTGTGTCTTACCTCTTTCTTCTTTGTTTGTCTGTTTCTTAATTGCATTATTTTCTACCCCCACCCTCTGTTAAATCTCTACCCTCATGCCGACCGCTGCTAACTCCATTTTCGTTTATTTTCAAGTGAATTCTACTCAGCTTATTAACCTAACTCTCATTCATTTCAAAGTGAATTCTACTCAGCTTATTAACTTCACTCTCATTCATTTTTCATTGAATCCTAGCAATTAGATTATGTCACCCAACCTACTTTTGTAACTTTATTTCAGTTTCTAACCGATTAACGCCTTCTAAGTTACGTAATTTGTTGTCAAAAATTAACAATTGCATTAACACATCTTTGGAAATATTCCTTTTGCTGCCAAGAAAAATTACTATAAATTTGCTGTTTGTACAGCTTGAGAATGATATCGCTGAAAAGAGTAACTCTTTGCTGAACGCCTTTTCTTTTCTATTTCAATTTTGTGAAGAAATGTCTGTCATCACGTACATATATGTGGGCATCATCCTATTAGTATGGATGTACTGTTTTCTCACTATATGCTTTGACTTCTGAGACACATTACAATCCTTTAGTTATAAATGCATTGTTGCCAGGATGTTGAAAGCAAATAATGCAAAGACATAATTCAAAACTGTTCATGTACATTCTATGAGATATAATAAGTTGCATATACTACTATCTCAAACCAAAAATGAAATAATCGGCAGTGTGTATGTGTGCATGTGACGTCAGCCGGACTTCCTAATACGTCAGTTTGTTGATTGTGTCATTCTAGTCGGTCGATCGGTCGAAAACACCCACACCTTGTGTTTTCAACAATGCCACTGTCAACACTCGTTGGCATTTTTTACTTCTCAGCTGGTTTTTTCCATATCGCTTAGAATTTGGAAGACTGTAAACAAGGTTAATGGTATGCCTGCCTTGAACAACACAACTAATGAACACTGTTGTTGATAGACGTTGATATTTTGTACAAGCAAATAAATAAGGCTATCTTGTAGAATACTGAATATGCTTTTTATTCACAAGTTTCTCCTTGTATCTTTCTATGGAAAAACTGGCTGCAATTTCATTAGAACTCATGCTTGGATGCTTAAATAGGAAAATCAAATCATACTGTGGTGGTCGTATGATGCACACAATGTCTTCCAATGGAATATGATTCTGAAATTTTCTCACAGTTTAATACTGCGCTAGCAACAGAATACTATGTGTATTTAAAGATTCTATTTCATGTTGTTTAATGTAAGCCGAAATCACACGCTCCGTGATTGGTGAATGAATATAAAATGTACATATCTAAATAGCCGTGGGATCAATATGAGAAATATGGCTTGACTTTATGTGTCTTGCCTTTTGTTGTTACAGTACTATATATATAGAACAGATCTTGTGACGAGTAAGAAATGTCAGAGAAGAACTTACATGCCTATATTAACACTGTTATCAACTTTATCCAGCTTTCCTTGAAGAACAAAGACTTATGACACAAATCCGAAAATATATGCAAGCTGGTATGAACGATATAGAAACCACTGTTTGAGTTCAGTAACATCGCCAGATTTGACATAGGTTCATTTGAATAATAGTAATGTTGTGACTAAGCTTCAATACAGGAAGGCAATAAGTAATACTAATAACAGTTTTATGTCAAACAGTTCTTTCAAGTATTGGTTTTGTAGGGAATTGTTTGATTGGATGGAGGATTTCATCATGAGCTGACATCAGTTAGAGAACCATTGGAAAACCAGCTGAGAGTACTGGACAGTCGTTTCGTCCTACTTTGGGATTCTTCATCGGTACGCAACCACAGTCAGAGTTCGAAGCTAGAACCTTCCTGTTACAAGGAGAGCTCATAGACCATTGAGCCACTGGGACCCGATCCAGTGTTATTGCGAACAAATATGGAATTTTCAGCATACAACTGTTTCATTAGAGGCCTAATAATTAAAATAGACCATATACACTGATAATATTGTTCAATATGAATATAAAATAAAACTAAATTGAGTGGAAATATTAACAACAATAGTGTAAGGAAAAAAGAAGGGATGTTTACATAGAGTCTCGCAGTATGTTGTTGGTGTCATATCCAACACGAATCTCATCACATAAAATGTGTCCCGGCCAAATAAAGCATCATACACTTCTTATGCCTAGTCGTCCGAGCATATAGTCTTCTCTAGTTGCTTCTAGTCCCACCCACCTGATGACATGAAAGGAGAGAGTTGTGCAGAGAGAGGATACTCAGGGTCTGACAAGATTATATTCGCTAATCTCCTGAATAAGTCCATGTGTCCATCTACATCAGTATTAACAAGTTGGCTTAGCAACACGCAACTCACCCTACCGACAACTTCCGATATCCTTCACAGTGTAACAAAATCCTTCTTAATTAGCTCAGGAAAGATTAAGGCGGAGCAATAAAGAAGAACACGTAGAGTACAGGAAGTAACAAATATAGTGATACCAGGTCATCTTAACTTCCCTCCTTACGTAGAACGTCAAACGAATTAATATCTCTCTATAAACTAGCATAATGTCAGGAGACAAGGTAAGGTGATCAGAGGAAATACACACTCCAAGCTAATTAACATACATTCGATTTAGTTCCTAATTCGTCGCCATCAATGATAGTGAAACCGTGCGAACCAACCAGTTCATGTAAGTCGCACTTGCATCTGTAGCTGAAATTAACCACCTAACATTTGGAGAGATTAAGCTTAAGACCATTTGACGAGGACCAGTGACTAATTACTCATAAAACTTTATTCATTTAGAAACAGTCTTATGGAGAATTAACGGACATGGGAAAAATCAGATTATCGGCGTACTTTCACAAAATTCGGCTTCGTCAGAATGAGGCAAGTAAGTCATGTGAGAAGAAGGGAAACAGAAAGGGAGAAACAACAGCACCTTGAGTGAGGGGAACGCCAGCTGGAATAGGTGAAGGAGGCAGTGGAGGACTTCCCATTGTAAACAGTGTGGTGCTTTCTATCAGAAAAGTAGGAATGCAACCACTTATTAGTCCAGCACTCTGCTTGTGTCGCAACAAGCTTGTCCAACGAAACAGGCCTAGGTACAGATTCAAAGGCAGATGTGTAATCTAGGAAGGTACATCTGACACATATTTGGCACCTCTGTTGAAATTAGAGACAATATTATAATATAAGGCGATAATGGCATCTAAAGTACACCTTCTCTGTTCCTAAGCAAATTGTTGAGGGTCGTTAAAAGCCCTCAATTTAGGTTCAAGATTAAGCAAGAGTAGTTTTTCCATTATTTTTAAAAACGGTCAGGTAATGTCAATATTGTCTAAGCGTAACAGTTGGTTGACTTGATGATTTAGGTACAGGAACAATTTTATTGTCCTTCCAAGAAGCAGACACGATGTTAGTGGAAAATGAATCATTGAAAATACCAGTGACAGGATAGCATAAGTCATCTGAAGATTGAATTCCAAGAACAATGATTTCCAGCCACTTCTGGACCCCTTTCAGACACCTCACATATAATGATGGAAGACGGATTAATCCGAGCGGATTTGAAAAAAAATCAACCTTCATCAAACAAAAATACTTACACATGAATATTACTCACCTCTCAAAGGTGAGCTGACAAATAACTAATTTTACTGCTTGTATAAATTCGAGCTTGAAAGGGGTTGTCCAGTCGTATTGTATATAATATTCTACGTCTATCCAACGGTCTTAATTTATTCAAACTGATTTTAGCTGATTTTGGTCTTTTTTAGTTTGAAAAGAATAGACACTGAACAAAGAGAACTCTTTTCGATAAATTCATCATCAGGTTCTACAATTATATATACATTATAATGAATGAATGAATTAGTCTTATGAACGACATTAATGTTTAAATAACATCAAATCAATAATATTGATAAATTACAGCTGAACAGCATCAACATCAAATAAACTGAATGTCAGAAGAATTAGGAAAGGTAATGGTACAGATTCATGAGTTTATAGTCTCTACTGAGGGCCAGGGCAGTAGTAGGGGCTGGACTTGTTTCTTTTGGACACAGAGCGCTGGTTGTTTGAGGCGAATTGCAATAGCCTCTGCTGTTTGGAGTAAGCGGTGCTTCGAGGATTTTGGTAGTTTGTTGGGCACCCGGTATATTATGGAGAAGGATTCGTCTACGCTGGCTTTGTGACCGGTTTGCACCAGATGATCTAATATCGAGCTGTTAATACTTTTAACTACACCTTTGCTTAGCCATAGTGGGATATGTTCTCGAGCACGAAAAATCAAGTTCCTAGAGCAACGGCCAACATAACTCGCTCCACAAGCGCAGTTGAATTGATAAATACAATTTGAAGTGTCCAGTCTAGGTACTTCATCTTTCAATCGAGGTAGCACCATCGGCTTTGTAGAGAATAAGATGTGTAGTTCGCCAGCATTAAAAGTCCTTTGAACTGCTTTTCTTAATTTCTTTGTAATTAACTCACTTGGTTTATCGCCCTTGAATTGTAGTCGTATATAAAGGGGCTTCTTCTTTACAGATAGTGGGTCGTCCTTTTCGGCCTTCTTCGTCATATGTTTCTTGATAAACTTGTCAGGATAACCATTTTCAATTAAAGTATCATATACAATGTCTAATTCATCTTTAATTACTTCCTCAGAGCATATAGCTCTAACTCTGTGGCTAAGGGTCTTCACCAAATTCCTTTTGTATTTGATGGGAACGAAGCTATGAAAGTGTGTATATTGTCCCGTCCAAGTACTTTTTCTATGTAAATTTCTTTTTATGCTTCCGTCTGGCTTTCTTGTAAGTAGGACATCGAGGAAGGCAATTCTGTCTTGGGATTCCTCCTCGCATGTGAATTTCATAGCCGGATGTACTTCATTGAATTCAGTAATTATTGTAGTCCTATCGGAATTATTATCACAAAGAATAAAGGTGTCATCCATATATCGGCAATAAAATGAGAACTTTCTGATAAGGTTGTTCAGAGGTCCATTTTCTAGCTTACTTAGAAAGAAATCAGCCAGAATTGGACCTAATGGGGAGCCCATTGCCACCCCGTCCACTTGCCTGTAAAGCGTGCCGTCAAATTTGAAGTTTACATTCATGGTACATCTTAATATCAATTCTTTTAGGATTTCAGTATGGATTCCAATGTTTATCGAGTGCTTGTCCACTTGTTCACATATATAATTAACTGTTTCTATTAGAGGTACATTCGTGAATAACGATGTTATGTCCAAAGATATCATGGTTTTTTCCTTTTAATTAAATTAAATTTTTTTTCAGATTCAGGAGTATATGACTGAAAGGTGAATAAATAATACTCAAGTGTTGGTTCGCAATGATTTGATTGCTTATATGATTTCATCAAGAGTTGATATCAGTTAAAGGACGATTGAAAAACCATCTGGGTGTACTGCCAGACAAGTGTTTTGTCCGCCTAGTTTAGAACTCTCCAGAAGTACGCACCCACAGTTAGGGTACGAAGCCAGAACCTTCTGGTTACAAAGCGAGCTCATACACCGATGCTCCTCTAACCGATATTAGCTCATGATGAAATCCTGGAGACGAGTAAGTTGAGAAAAGAAACAGCAAAGACGGGACACTAGAAGAACATAAAGCAGATAGAGACAACAAAGATATCCGACCGACTAGTCACCTTTTGTGGGGAAAATTCGAATTAAGTCATCTCGTTCACCCACAACGTGTGCAGCATCGTTTCAAATAAAGGCGACACGGATATGGATACTGAATTCATCCAGTCAGAAGTGGATTAACAAATCAGTGTGCAGCCCTACACCATTCAGCACAAGGAGCGAGGCCTGAATTCGCAACACTAACGTCACGTCAATGCTTTTGTTTAGTTCAGAGATATTGTCATCAGTCGGAAAGCATAAGGAACAGGAAACTTTGCAATGCTGTCGGCCCAAACAGCTCAGTGGTAATGTCTTTGACGTGGATTCAAATCTCAGAACAGGTGCGAGTTCCTTCAAATCTGCAGATACGCCTTTCTGATGAGTGTCAACAAGTAGAAAACCTAGGTCTAAGGAGCCCTGCTGATTGCCTCAAACCACCTAATATTAAAGTTCACTACTTTTGCCTCCCACTCCTCTTCTCCTAATTCATTTATGGTTAATATTGGCAGGATCAACTTCGGTCACTACCTATTTTGTCAATACTAGTCAGATGACCTCCAGATCAGTGGTCTTAATTATTATTGTGTTTCATTTTCACATGAAGAGACGCTGAACTGCTTAAGCATATCCTACCGCTGACGTGTGATTTAATAACAAGTATGCAGCCTAGACATTTGAACACAGGAGGATCGATAGTTAAAGAGTGACCGAATGAAAATTATGCTCGTTCGTACTATACGAATTTGAATACTGAACGAAATGGTTAATTGAATGAAAACTCTTTACTAGCCAGAGGACAGACATTCCACCGTCATTTTTAACGTAATTGCAGAACTTGGGCAATGTGGTAGAATGTAATTCCATATTAGATAAGATTACTTCGAATAACGCACAGCGAAACAGTAGTAATAGGTGGATGACAAGGTTTCCAGCAATTTGCTGCATGTTTTTCTCTCTCACTTTTCCCCTTGTTGACCGTTGCTAATTGCCATAACTCCGGTATAGCCATTGCGTCATTTCGATTGCACGTGTGCGGTATTGAATCAATAAACAAAGCTTCGATGATTAATCACACTCCCTCTCTCACCTCACCTAGCTACATTATTCTTTAATACTCTCATCCTATCCCACCCCATTTTGTGATAACATGCAAGTGAATGTATTTCAGTGGCTGAGCTCTGTTTTTCTGGGTTATACAACCTAACAGGGTCAATCATTCCAAGTCTAGCTAAATTTATATGTTCCAATAATCTAACTGATACCGATTTTCTAGTTTGACTGGCCTATGTAATTGAACTCACACTGATTAATTACACAGTATTTGGTAGACTATAATATTTTCATATGATTGGTTGGAGGATTTCATCATGAGATGACGTCAGTTAGAGAACCCTTGGGAGACCATCTGGAAATAATGCACAGCTGTTTTGTCAGCTTAGTTTGAGACTCTTCATCAGTACGCAGACACTTGCCAACGGGATTTTAACCCAGGACCTTCTGGTTACAAGGCAAGCTCGTAGACCATTAAGCCACTGGGACCCGATCCAATGGCCAGCCCACGAATTCTAACTTCTGCCAACTCACGACATAGCGCGACCACTTCGCAATGTCTTCCTAGATGAGTTACTGCTTTACATTCAAACTGCGGATTCGAACAGACGTTGTTGCTTACTGTTGAAGAGTCCCAAACCATGACGAAACAGATATCCAGTATTCCCAGCTGGTTTTCCAATGGTTCTCTAACTGATTTCAGCTCATGATGAAATCCTCCAACCAATCAAACGGAAAAAATTCCCTATCATATTTTCTTTAATCGCATCTTGTGGGCCCTTAAGGCGACAAAATTCATCTCTGAGAGAGTTGGTTGATTGGTTGGTTTTAATTCCAGCTCGACTAATTTCAGCCTCATTCAGAATCCTATGTAAGGCCTTTGACCTCCCTTCTTTTCATACGACAGTACTACTACAGAGGCTTTGAACTCTTTACTACTTCCTCCATTGTTTTTGTCATCTTCTTTACTCATTTTATTTTCTCTGTGGTTTTCCATATATTTCTAAATAAATTCTGGTGGGTAGTTATTCACTACTGATATTTTCTCTATTTGTTTGATTTCATTATTTATATTTAAGTGAAGCTAAATTTGCCGATTCTAGATGGGATAAGTCAAAGTCTAAGTATATTCCTTAAGGTGTGTCGGTTTCGTACAATGCTAGCTTAGGGGCTGAAGGTGTTGACTATCATAGATAGTACGATGTATACTAACGCAAGGTCTAATATGCACAACTGCTATAGTATTCGTTCCTCGTAGACCAAAGACTAAGCAAAACACCAAATTGATCGTCAAATATACAGCGTATGCTCCGGAATCAAAGTCGTATTGAGAGGATGACTGCCTAACTAGCTAAGGATCGCTCACGAACAACCGAACGTAACACAACAGCATGCCAAATGGCGTGGATGTCTGACAACAAGCCTTCAGCTAAACAAATCTACTTAAGTAGTATGGGTAAATACCCAGTTTTGAGTGATGAATGCTGGGGCTAATAATTTTGGGGTATTATCTGCCGCCACACTAGTATCTAACCCATCCTCTTGTTTTTGTCTTAATATTAACAGTCTAGCAAAGCATCGTATTCTAACTCGAAAGTGAACTGGATTCCATCTACTGCTTAGTTTAAATTGGAGATACGATAAAATTTCAACACGATAAATGTGTTGCTCACATATCATCCATCCATCCATTAGGAGTGTAATTACAAATGAAAAGAGTCCTACATTCTTAATTATCTATAAATATATTTGCTAATACTGGGAACATCGGTGTTCCCATTCTGTATCTTTGTGTATTTTTACTTGGAATTTCATGACTGTAGTTTAGTTCTGCATTTGAGATCAGAATCGAATCGTCTGACCAACTTACACCATATCTGGCGCAGATATAGTATCTTCCTATCCACTAAAGGTCGTTTGCAATGCACAAGAGTTGACTCCACTTTACTTTAAGTCTATGAGGCGTGGCTGTTACGAATGTGTTAGAGTTGGATCTTCCGTGTTAGGGGTATAATAAGGTAAGCAACAGTCGGGTCAAGTGAGTGGAGTATTAGGTAGGGAGAGAAATTCATTCAATATGATTGTGATGCTGGATCAACCTAAATGTCTAGAATATGTGTTGCGTTTCCTAACCATCGCTTCCCTCGTTGAGTAGTCTCAGCTGACAAAGAATTGGGTGGGGAGAGAATTAGATGTGGTCAAAACAAAACAATGAATCAGTCGATGAAGACTTTGACTCCTGGTTTAAGTCGTGTAGGGAAGTGAAGACTGCCCAGATGGGGCACTTGAGATATTAAAAACCAATGCTTGGGGGCTGTTGGAAATATGGATCTTTCTATGGTCGAATAAGCGTCCACTCATTTATCGATCTCCTGTAAAATGTATCAATTAACGGAGATTTGTATATCAAATCCTAGAATTTTCCCCTTAGCGTCACTATTACAATCAAGAATTAATTTACTGCAGGTTTCATCACGAGTTGATATCAGATAGAGAACCAGTGGAAAACCTCGGAGTACTGGAGAGCTGGTTCGCTCTAGTTTGGGACTCCTCAGAATTATGCATGCACTGAGACTCGAACCTAAAACCCTCCGGTTACAAGGCGAGCCACTGGACCATTTGACCGATGAGACTCAGTCGAATGGCTCATGAATCCCACCTTCGTGATATTTACAGCTCAACCGCCAACCGACTTCATCGGCGGGTGATTGTCCTCTTACGTGACTGAGTAGACGCCGATGGTTACAACTTCTCACTAGAAACCCAGGTAACTTCCTGTATAAAGCCAGTCACTAGGGAGCATGAGATTAACTATCAAGTAACCGAAGGTTCTAGGTTCGAATTCTCATGTGAGAGCGTATTGATGAGGAGTCCCGAACTAGGATGAAACACCTGTCCACTATTCCATGGTTTCCCAATGGTTCTGTAACCGATATCAACTCGTGATCACACCGGTAGCCATTCAAGTCCCTGAAAATCAACACTTGAGAACTGATCTAGTTGGATCTCGGATACAAGAGAACATAGATCTCATTTTGGACAAACAATTATGCAAAACCAGCCATATTTGACTCTAAAATTATAATTTCATAAACCTTATCATTACAGTGGTTATTAAACAGTTAGCAACAATTTCCCTACCTTATGCATGCGTACACACACGCACACACAGACATTGATGCAGATACACATACCAAGACGGCTAATCTACAGTGTGACTAAATTCACAGCCTTTTATATAAGAAAACAGATCAAAACGTTTTGCATACTACTACTAACCAGTCACGATCGCATTGGACCAACTGCTTATAAACTTCAAATTTAATCTGCTTTTTAGAGTCAGTGGCTATACTGAAGAACACTGAATGAGAATTTTCCCCAATTTCCCAAGTGGTTGCAATCAAACAGTTTTTTTTTTTGCAATTTATGATAATATGAACTAGCTAACCCAGTAGGTGGAAAAAATAATTTTTGAATTTCATATTTTGACTTCAGAAAACTTGTACTCCTGTTCTGATAATCGACTAAGCATGTGCCTTGACTTATCAGCCATCCAATTCATGGGATAACAAGTAGTTTTATTTATGTAGTCATGAAATATGTGCTTTGAAGCTTCTGTAGCGATTTTTAAAAGATTTTCCGAGATAGGGTTTCACTTCCAACCTTTCTTCTTTTACCGGGCTTAGGACCAGCTTGTAACTTAGTGAACTAGTAAACTAGAAAAGAAGATCCGAGATTTCAACACGGATATCAAATTAATGCTTCAAAATGGTGCAGAGGCTTAGCACAGCCTGCACCAAAAGTAGTTCGGACAAGTTACTGTTGACTTTCATCAACAGTTAGCTACCTTCACTGTGCCGACGACAGTGAAGATCAGATGGCCAGAAAGGACAGGCAGTTAACAAGGAATTGAGGAAACAAAGCAATCAGTAGTCTGTTTTCCAACCAATAAATATTCGGAAGGAAACGGAAATGGACTGGGCTTAAACTAAGAAGACCGTTGAGTAACATCACACTCCAGGCTGCCTCTAGAGTGAAAACAGCAAATGGCTGGGGTGGAATATGACACGTAGGAGATCGTGTGAGGAGAAAATTAAAGCCTATGGGCTATTGTGGAGCCAGCTAATGGGGACTGAAGAGCACTGAGTGAAATGACGATGTGATGCTGATGCCCTGTGTTCCACTCGGAACCCATGGGAATAATAATAATAATAATAATAATAATAATAATAATAATGAATAGTCATGTCGACGCAATAAAATTCACTATGAAAATAGAGAATGAAGCTGGGAAACTGACTATTTTACACTACAAAGTACAAAGGGTAACAGATGGTAGCATAAAAATGACACTATATAGAAAAACTACACACTCTGGAAATTTCCTTGATTATCATTCAACTCATCCACCCAAGGTAAAACGAGGGTTAAAACAAGGTCTTGCAGACGGAATACGTAGACTTACAACAACAACAAATGATCAGTGAAAAGAAATAAACATCTTATGCAACATTTTACTCGACAACAACTAGCCAAAAGAATTTACCAGATATAATATAAAAAAGAGAAAAAAGAGGGTAAAACCAGAGGACGACAAAAAGGAGGAATTTTCAAGAGTTAGTCTGTAAGGATTAGATTTGTTTCAACGACTTTGACCACGGATTGATATCAGTCAGAGAACCAATGAAAACCAGGGAGTACTGGACAGGTGTTTCATTCTAGTTTGTTAATCATAGGCAGTACGCACCCACTGGGGTTCGAACCCAGAACTTTCCGGGCCCACCGACGACATTGGTTGGGGTCACACTAAATCACGAATTGGTAGAAGTTAGAATTCATGCACTGGTCATTGAATCGGGTCCCAGTAGCTGAATGATATACGAGCTTGCCTTGTAACCGGAATGCCCTAGGTTTGAACTCCGGTGGTGCGTAGTGTGAAGAGTCTCAAGCTGGGACGAAACGGCTGTCCAGTATTCCCTGGTTTTCAATGGTTCTCTAACTGATATCAAGGCAAAAAAACAATCACAATACCATACAAAAATTTGCACATCAGAGGCAATTCGAAGAAACCTCGAAAATATTGGGATTCGCACCACCTTTAAACCAACAAATCTAATTAAAGATAAAATAAATCAGCTGAAAGATCAAATAAAAATGAATCCTGGTTCATCGAGTCTACATCCAACACATGCACAAGAAGTGACTCAATGAAAATACCAGAGATATGGGAGATATTATTAACAGTCAAATCGGAGAATAATAAATAATGTTAAAATGTTTAATTCTATTTTAGATTTTCCCGTAGAGTGACTGAAATGAAGTGCTCGGTCTCAGGTTGACATGTCGGTTTCTTGTGCAGATGCTTCGACGATGCCTGGGCATGTAATAAAAAGATAATTGGTGGATAGTGACTAGCAGTGGAATCTAGGATGCGCATTTCGTCCTATTTGGGACTCGTCAGTCAATCGACGGGAAAATCTAAAAATGAAATAAATAATTGATATGAACCGTTGCACAAGAGGTGGCTCTCGTGGCCCAAGTGGTCTAGTGGATAACGCGTTTGAAACTATGGGCATTGGGTTCGAGCTTTGGCGGGAACATCAACACCCACTGGGGAATGCGGACACATCCAGATGACGAGTCCCAAATAGTACGAAATGCGCGTCCTGGATTCCACTGCTAGTCACTATCCAAAATTAATGTTAAAATGTATTCAATTAACATTATAACATTCCAACAAGTTATTTATTTATTTTACTATAAAAACATCCTATTTCCTATCCTGTTGTATTTTATTGGTAACCCTAATATTATTTCTGAATGTACTATATCCTATATTGATTTTATTCAAATGTCTAATCAGTTTTATTTTCTATAGTTGGTTTGCAAGGGTTAATTTTGTTTTTACGAGTTGATCACGGATTGATATCAGTTAGAGAACCATTGAAAACCAGGGAATACTGGACAGCCGTTTCGTCCTAGCTTGAGACTCTTCACACTACGCACCACCGGAGTTCAAACCTGGGGCATTCCGGTTACAAGGCAAGCTCGTATATCATTCAGCTACTGGGACCCGATTCAATGACCAGTGCATGAATTCTAACTTCTACCAATTCGTGATTTAGTGTGACCCCAACCAATGTCGTCGGTGGGCCCGGAAAGTTCTGGGTTCGAACCCCAGTGGGTGCGTACTGCCTATGATTAACAAACTAGAATGAAACACCTGTCCAGTACTCCCTGGTTTTCAATGGTTCTCTGACTGATCTCAATCCGTGATCAACTCGTAAGCAGTTTTACTCATGTATACAAATGAAGCAAGAAAGTTGTGTGGGTAGTGCCTTGTAATGATTTTTAGCAATAATGTGTCCTTGATAGGTCATCAGTTTAAATTACTGTATGATTTATCAAAACAAAATTTTATCAATAATGCCCAAGTTTTATACTTATAAAAAATAATGTAATTTTTAAATAGATATCATGTGATGGATGTCTGACTAAATATGTCCGTCAAACATCTAGATCACTCAAAATAAGGGGGAGTGAACATAAATGCCTGACTAAAGGTCACACCACAGGTACACAAGCATACAAAATTTTTTTTTTAAATTTGGTCTAAAGTACCTTGTGTATGGGACATGTAATATAATCAAATAGAGAGAGTGACACATACCTGAGTCGATATTCTTCGCTAAGGTCACACCAGATACATGTGACTAGGGATGACTAAGCGTAAATGTCAGAAAACTGGGATAAAATCACTGATGTACTAATTTTAATTAATGGACAAAAAAGATAACTCTATATAAAAAAAGTACATACTAATGAGCAATTATATTAAAATAGGTGAAGTAACCATTATATAATTTGTTTGATCTATTCCACAAGGCTCAAAGCTTTTACTGACATTAATGAACATAGGGATCTATTGTATAGTTTGTTGTCGTACAATTCTGAACAGTCATCTGGGAAAAACTCAGCTCTAGAATTCACCAACCAAGAGCGTTTGCAGCTGTCTAAAAGACCCAAAATACTTCTCAAACTTTCATCTTTGTATCTCCTCCATGATTTTGACAAACTAGTGATGAAATACCCAGGCGAATGTCAATACAGAAGGACACGACACCTCGTAATCATGAGTACTGATAGTGAGGAAGAAGAAAATTAACCTATGCCGAAGGGGAACTAGTCACATACTTAAAAGTTATACCACATCCAAATCCCACTACATAAATCTGTACTCTCGCCTGGTGGACTGTGTATACATGACAATATCGACGTTATCATATATTACCTTGCCAACTGTCTCACCCTGACCTTTTGCATTTTACTTCACTTGACAATTTGTTTTCTTTTACACATATATATTTCACGTAGTTTCTCGTTTTAATTTTTATCATCATACGGTTATTGATCTTTCATTTTCCGAAAAAACTTCATACCATTGTAAATTAGCCAATTACATCCACTTACAAGCAAGTACAAACGCTCTATGACCTTGGAAGTTATGTATCCAGTCATTTTATTCATGTACTAAATAACTCTGCCTGCCTGTCTATCATCATATGATTTTTCTGATTTCATGATGAAATAGGAAGTTTACGACAATTCTCTTTGTTTACAATTAATAAGAATAGTACTATTATTATTATTATTATTACTATTAATAAATATAATAATAATAATAAAGGTTTTGATAGTTGGTTAGTCAATCAGTTAGTTAGTTAGCTGGTGTGTTCTGTGTTCTGTTTGGCATTAGCAGAAGATAGATATGTGAATAGAAATAAATGATGTGTGTACAGAGAATTAGCATATGCTCTCTTTCTGACTAGCGTGTGCGCACAACCTCTCAAGATCACATGGCACGTGGGTGCACTTCAATTTTTCAGAGTAGCAGCATTACAATGCTTTCCGTAGAATGATTGATTTCAGTGTAAGGAAGAGGATGGAGATGGCGGGGGAAAAATTGACGAATAACTACAGAGCATATATCTTTGTTTGTCTTTGTGTATGCATGTGTGTGTATGTGCGTGTGAGTGAATGAGTGACTTGAGTGAGTGGATAAGCGGGAAAAGATTGTTAAGATGTTAATGCTTGGTGTGAATAAAGTGTCCTACATCCCTTGGTGTCTGATTATTATTATTATTATCATCGTTTTTTTCCTGAGGTATTTTGTATTTATTAGGCACTTCCTTAAAAATTTCCTCTCTAATAAAGGTAGAATTAATTCTGTATATTTTCAGTCTGGAGGACAAATACTGAAGTCCCTTTTCATCAAGAAAGTTGTCTTAGACTGATAGTTGTTAGGTGAAAAGAAAACGGATTCTTTATTGCTGACAAATGTTTAGTTTAAGACAGTTTGCAGGGGGAGTGGCTGACTTAAAGACCATATCTGTATTTTGTCTCTAGGGCTAAATAAACACTGTGATACTACATAAGAACTGTGGTCAAGATTTGACAGAATAGTTCTAAAAAATGGGCGCCGAGTGAGAGAGAAGTAGACATTTGTAAAATCTCGGTGGAATTGAAATGAGTAATTCTAACGTTTCCTTCACCAAACTGCTCCGAACTTCTTCAGAAAAATTAATCGAAATTGAAATAACAGAGGTTCATATATATATATATATATATATAAAGGGCATCTCTTCGTTGAAAAGAGATATTTCTTCACCGAACAAAAAAACAAGCGTTTTTCCTTATAGGATATATTTCGCGACTTGAAAATTATATTTGTAAAAACTCAGTGAAACTGAAGTGCGTAATTCCAACGTTCGTTCGGCAAACTGGTCCGAATTTCTGCAGGGAAATTAGTCGAAATCGAAATAATAGAGGTTTTGAAATTACCTCTAATCATAAAATTCTAGATACTAGGGGTTTGAACAGACGTGAAGGTGTGATGTTAGCTGATGCATAGCAAATCCTGATTAATAAATAAAAAATGGATTTGTATCAATAATTAATCATACTTGGTCTAAAATTCCCGATTGTCTGTATCTTCTTATGGAGAGGACAACACATGTTTTACAACTGTTCAGCGATGCACACATACACACACACTCACCATTGTGTACTGCATATACACACATATTTTCATATTCAGTTATCTACGACCATGAACTTTTAGTTGAACGTAATCTGATGAAAAGTACACAGTGTTTAAAGTGTTTAACAAAAGTAGACCAATGTATGAAAGTCTAAGGTCGCATTTTGTTCATAGCTAATACAATTTTGTTTGGTTATTATATTTCGATGCCTGTTTCATGCCTCATATTATTGGACAATGTTTTTAAAAAAACAAGAGATAACTTTTTTATACATAAACCTCTGTTATTTTAATTTCGATTATTTTCCCTGAAGAAGTTCGGACCAGTTTGTAGAACGCAAGATCGGAATTACGCATTTCAATTTCTCTGAGATTTTACAAATATAATTTTTACCAACACTATGGTAGATGACAATAATAACTTCAATATCTCTAAATTACATTCAAATGTGATTCCGTAGTCCGTAATCCAACCTCCGGCTGACACATTCCTAAACCTCGCTTATCCAGTAGTAACACAAGTGAAAACGACAACAGTACGGAATAGATACCACAGTCAAATGACCTTGAATCAACCAATCAGATCGCCGCTCAGCATTACAAATAGATGTTTTTCATAATCTCCGTTGCAAGTTCCACCCTAACCTTAATCACAACCCTGTCTTAATTCCACCCTAACCTTAACCCTGAATCAGGATGAAACTTGCAGCGAAGATTATGAAAAGTATACATTTGTAATACTGGTTGGTTCAAGGTCAGTAAACTGCAGTATCTATTCTTTACTGTTTCCGTGAGCACGGAAGTTTCGGCCTGAGGCCAGCAACCCCACGTCATAAGAAAGAGTAACCCTACTGCTACTGAAACTTGATGCCCTACGTTCCACTTAAAAATGCAAAGGAATAAATAAAATAGTTTATTCGGAACAAGAGAAAAATGTGTGTGAAAAATCGTTTTCCAAATAACTTCTTCAGTTGTAACAGTTATAAATATTATGATTCCATCAAGGTATGAAAAATCCTCATGTCATCCAACTACGAACGCAAAAGTCAGCAAAAAGAGATCTAGTTTGGCGTAACTTCACTTCTTACGTAATCGGAAGAGGGTTTACAAATAATTGATGAGAAACAATATGAAGGACAAACTCTCTCATATGACCACTTCAAAGTGCACTTAGCAATTCAGCGGTTCATCTGCAGCTTGATACGTTAGTCGTACCAGCAGGACATTATCTAGGCGCATCTATGAAAACTTATCAGTGTGGCTATCAAAATGAGAATGCAAACCAGATAACAACTCAGTCCTAAAGCACACTATTACTTCTGGTCAATCAGAATTGCCAGAGACTTCATTCAAAGTCATGTAGAAAGTATGACCGATTCGTTCAAAAGGATTCTGTCTACATCTTCTTCAAGCAGTTGGAGTTTTAACACTCCATAAGCAGAGACTTGAACTCTTTGTTTAAAAGCATTTTATCCAAACTGTCTTACAGCAGTGGCTTAAGTGTCATTGATATAAGGATAAAAATTGTGCACTGTGGTAGAGCATAACTCCATTATGGATAAGATTTTATGTCGATAAGTTACACAGTGTTATATAGTAATATTAACTGATGACCACCTTTCGAGCACAATTTTCATTACTGCTCATAATCATATCAGGGTACTCACTCACTCAACCTTTTGCTTCATTTATATACATGAGTAAAAACTGATGATTAGATAATTGAATAAAATCAGTATAAGATAAAGTACACTCAGAAATAATAATATGAGTGTCATGAATAAAATACAATAAGATGGGAAATAAGATGTTTTTATAGTGAAATAAATAAATAATTAGTTATAATGTTATAATGTAAATTGAAATACAATTTAACGTTATCCTCTGATTTGACTGGTAATATTATCTTCCATTTCTCTGGTATTTGCGTTGAGTCACTTCTATTGTGCATGTGTTGAGGGTGCAGACTGGATGAACCAGGCAGGATTCAGTAATCAATCTCTCTATCTATCTCCATCTCCACCTAACTATATTACTTCTTAGAATTTTGACTCTGTCCCATCCTATTGTGTGGTTAATTGTATGTTAATTCATGCAGTGCGATTGCTGAGTATTTTTCTAAATTATTTATCTCCATGGGGTCAATTATTTTAACCCTAGGTAAATTCTTATTTTCTGATACTCATGCAATAGAAGTGACTGAACGCAAATATCAGAGAAATGGAAGATATTATTACTAGTCAATTCAACTGAGAACGTAGACGGAATGAAAGAAGGCCTTGAGCTTCTCCATAGTACGAGACCATCCAGCAACTTGTTTATGGCCACAAAACAGGGATTAACTCTGTAGAACATCTCACCTTGATAGTGAAAGTCTGACTCATATGACCACTGATCAGTTAGTTAAATAACAAACAATTTGTGCGCTTTGTCTCTACGTTTGTGTGTGTGTGTGTGTTGCTTCTTCGCATTATGAATCATATGTTTGTATATCTTCATCAGGAATCGAGTTCAGTAAACGATTTATACCCACTGGAATGTACAAATTGCAGCTTATAAAATGATTATTAATAATAAGTCAATAATCAGGGAACAGGAAATGAAATTCATAATTTCAGATTGATAATTCATGTTTTACAGATGGAAAGTTTGACAGTTGGATTTCAAAAGTTATTGATGAAGTGTAGACATCAGAGTTAGAGATTATAGCCTAGGAAGGAAGTTAATTTAGAATGAGGCTGAGTTTGAGTTGTGTGAACTTTATTTTAAGTTCAGAAACTAAGATTTATGAGTGATATTAGGATGATTACATTTGAATTCAAATAAAATATCCGCACACACACACACACAGCCTTTATTTATTGTCTACTAAAACAATACACGTGTATCTTTGAGTAAAAGACTGAAGTATCTCTGTGTGTTAGGAACCAGTGTTAGTATTGTAAGTGATAAATCCTAACCTGCCATTTCATCAAAGTTCCAACAATCCAGATGACATCAGTGTGCTTTGCAGTTGTAGGCAGGCTTTGGTGATGAGTGTAGAGTAGGCACGAATTCTGCTACACGGACTGATCAGTTAAGTAAGACTGCTGTACCGTCATGAGACCAAACAAACCTGCAGTCAAGAAGGCTCTTGGCTGTAGTACACCCAAACTTAACAGACGTTGAAAACTGCTGATTTTTCAAACCTACTCGGTTGAATATCCACTACACTTGGAGAAGTCTCAAATTGAGAGATGAGATGGAAGTGCAGTATCACAAACAATACTACGGCCAATTACTGCCTACAAAGGAAACATCATAGAAAAATTTATGAATTTTATAGAAATGTGCAAGTATTATAAACGTTACTGACTTTGACTCTTCTTTTAAGTGACCTCTAATCTTATCGATACAAAAACAAACATTTTTGTTTTAACTCTGGTGTTTTTCATCTCTCCAGTCTATCAGCAGGAATCCATCTCAAATGGTTTGATAGGAAAACAAAATGATTTTCACTAGGTCTGTCTGTGTGCACTTAGCGAGCCTGGTGACAGCCTACACAAATCAAGTGTAAATAATCAACAACCTCTCGAAAATGGTATGAGCGTAGAAACTAACAGAATAAAACATTAAATATGTGATTTTGACCAGTTGTAAAACGCACCACTTAGTATCTGCCTACCTCGGGTAGTCATGGTTACTTGGATAATCATTTTTAGGCTAAATAGGCGAATATCAACAGCTAATAGAAGGCTACTTTACTTTCATTATCAAAACAAATACTGATTAACGAGACTGAAACAAAAACAACAAATCTGTACAAAGGACTATAAAGTTGGCAAGGTAGTTAAAGGTTGAACGCTAGTCAGCTTGAACATTCGTAGAAATAGTAAAATGCATCAGTGTCACTGTTAGGTTATGTCAAAGTTAAAAAAGCAACTCATAGTTAACAAGCATCAGACGTGAAATAAAAATCAGATATTGGTCAGAATTTTTCATGAACTCAGAAAGTAAAAGGTAGAAGGTGTCCACTGTTCCCAAAAATCAGTCTTCTTAAAATTGCAGTTCACAGGTAAGGTTAATAGTGAGATTTTATCATAACATCGGAGAAGGGCCTTCAAAAGGACTTTCCATACAGTTAAGCTAAGCTGCATGTTTGTTTACTAGCCGACCAATACTTAGTTCAAGAAATAAAGACAAACTGCCGTGTTTCGTCTCTTCCATGTGTATTTATCAGTTTAACTGCTCGTGTGGAGCTAGTTACATTGAGCGTACGATCAGGCGAGTTCTTCGGCGAATTTATGAACATCTTCTCCCATCTTAGTTTGCCATAGTTGTCCAAACAAAGTTGTTATACACTGCTGAATAGCAACTCATCTTGTCGACAATGGACATCAAGTCGAGTCTAACAAAGCTTCTAAAATTATTTATCGTATTTCACCTAGCCTTTCTCATGGTCTACGAGTAGGACTTTTACGTACAGCAGAGGCAACTGGAACTCATCTGAACAAGCCGAATTTGTGTGTTGGTTCAGAAAAATTTGTACAGCCCCTTTCTTTGTCACGGCCAACTACATAACATTTATTAAGTTTTTAAAACGACTTTTTCCCTCCCCTTGTAACTATTTTTCGACTTTGATAATTTTTACAATTTTAGAAAATTCTATTAACCTGTTTGTATTTTACGTCATTCTTCTTAGTCATCATTGCTATCTTACAAATTTCTTGATTATGTAATAATTTGTTTCTAACGCCTAAGAATTAACGTTTCGTGAATTCCGTAGTTATATTCAACCCTCCTTCCTTAGAAACTTAGATATCTTATTAGCAACATCCATTAGTTAGTTGATGTTCTGATGACTTTCAACCTCTTAATTTTATCACCCTCCGCTTATACTTAAAACTGATGGACTAAAATAACCACTAGATTGGTAAAATATTTTGATGTAACAAAATTATATATTAGTGTAGAGCCAGTGGATGATGAGGAACTAATTGAGAAGGAATGCATATTTCTTCGCTCAAACTGTTGTTTTTCCCAAGTGCGTAAATGGTAATTTGGAGAATACTGAATCAGAGGCTTTGTTCCCTACTCTTAATCAACCATCGAATATGAAATATGTGACTAGTGTGGCCGTGTATACAATCAATGAAATATAACACAGAGGCTAGTAAGATCCGGGCGGTGATTGACAAGGTAGTCTCGAAGAGATCAGTGCTTTTCGCAGATTATTCTAGCATATTTCCGATTCCAAATATGATTACAGAGAGATTTATTTGTTAAAAACTAGAAAATGTAAATGACATGAATTCTCTCGCCTGTCTAGACTGCATGACGTCCACAGAGGCTATTGACAAAATCGGATATAAGTACGAGAAAAGGATGATTCCATGCTAAAATCACCATAACTTCTATATCAAACTACTTTTATGCTATTCAATGTCATATTACCAGTGTAATAATGATAAACTGTATTGACGACTGCCAAGCATGAAATGAGAGATGAATGTGAGAATTAGGAAGCGAAACACAGAGAATTTGCATAAGCTTTGAACACTCTCTTCTTTCTATAATTCTTCGGCCTTCTACAGCGGTATGCTTAAATGACCAGGTTACCTAACTTCCTTATCTATCATAATACATTGTGTTTACTGCGTTTGGTATTGTTTGATATCTAATTACCCCAGTGAGACACAATCTAAACTGGCGCACGATTTCAAATAACTTTATTTTTTTCTATTTTTATTTTATTATAGCTTGACTCCAGACATTATTTTTGATGCAAGTATGGAATTTTCAGCATGTGATATCGGAATTAAGCAAGAACAACATCCGTTTGCGCAGATTAAATTGGTACCACCAATTATTTTGTCAGCTTTTCCTCAGCCGTGAATTCAGTTTATGTACAGAGAAATTTTAGCATACTCACAGGTTTTATATGATGTCAGTTGACAGGAGGCTCCAAACCTAGTGAACAGTGCTCAGAAAATTGCGCTTATATACTTTTTACACAGGAAGTTCAAGTTTAAACAAAATAAATGTATGCTTACAATGGTAAGGGGGTTATGTGATAAAAACAGGAGTTGAGTAAGACGATGAGTAACTAATATGTTGAGTAGCAGTGTGGTGAGTTCAACTGAAATCATAGAAATGGGAATAAAACAAAGTTAAACTATATGAAACACACCTGATATCAGTAGTCGGTGTGCAAAATTCGGGCTAGCGATATCACATGCTGGAAATTTCATACTTGTACCAAAAGTACAGTGTGGAATCAAATATATAACAGTGAAGCAACAAGGAGTTCTAAGAACAAACCAGCCAGGTACCTATCTTTCAACAGATAAATTTGCAGAAGGAAACAGAAATGGGTTGAACACACGTTGAGGAGATAGCTGAGTGACAGCGCGTGCAAGCCAGATCATACAGTGGGACGAGAATGGGCGATAACCTGTTGGCAGTGGGGTTGAGGACGACATGAAGGAGACCGTGTGAGGGGAAGTAAAAATCTGTGAGCAATCATGTAGCTAGCTAGCTTAACGAAGCTAGATAAATGGAGATGTGGTAGTCAAGACCTGTGCTCCACTCAGAGTCGAAGGGAATAGTGATAAATAAGAAATCAGTATGTGACCATTTATTCTATGACGACTTATCAATAACATCACCAAAAAACTGTAAAAATTCAAACCAACTAAAACTAAATATTATTTGGTTATTTTGACATTAACAACTGTTCAGTGATTTATCTCGTGTGAAATAAACAATAAAATCATGTTTACACACATTCCTCTGAGTAATTAATCATTAGAACAGGAAAATATCAGTGCATGGAAGAGGAGATAAACGTATCTTATCAACTGCACACAGCCTGAATAATGCAAATTAACAGCTTGATTACAACTGCTTTTTTTCAAATTATCTTAGTTCGTTGAAAGATAAACTGTCTAGCACTAAGAATAATACCGACAAAATAAACTGTGTTACTGCTTTATTCAATAAGGGGGAAATTCATATACGGAAATTTCACCACAGTTCTCCCTTCTCAATCTGTTTATCTGTCCCTGAGCTGAGTCAAACCAGGTACACCTCTGATGAGCTCAGCACGGAAACAGCAAGAGAGATGTCTGGTGTTTAGATCACTTCGACCTGCCTACCAGTGATACACAACTATTTATCTCAATCTGCCAGTAGTATGTCGTGTATAAACAATCATTCTTGGACACTGAAATTGACGAGACAAGCAGTGTACCGAACAGCTGGGAGGAAAAAACAGAGGCACTGGTAATTAACAATATTTACTCAGATGATATCAGATTACATTTTGACTTAAACCTCATAAGTTCATATATTCAACGGACAGAATATTTTAGTCAATTCATTCTGGTGGTATCAGATAACAATGATGACGACCAGAGTCAGGATTAGGCGAAGACAGAAGTGCTTTGATTGAGCACAGTCTGAAGTACATCTTACTATCACTAAAATACATATCGGGATGAAATAAATAAACTGTCTTATATCATAATATTGTCTCTAGTTTAGAGAGAGAGAGGTGCGAACTTAATAAGTGTGGTGTGCCCTTCTTGATTACACAAATGCCTTCGACTCTCCACAAAGACTTCTTTTGTTCAACAGGCTTACTGCGACACAAGCAGAGTGCTGGATTAAGAACTGATTGCATTCCTACTATACTGAAAGAAGCAGTACACTGTTTACAGTAGGTGGTCCCCTACTGCTTCACTTATTCTAGCTGGTACTCGTCAAAGAGCTGTCCTCTCTTCCTTTCTGTTTTATTTCTTCTTAAATGGCTTGGCACACTCTGATAAAGTCAACTTTCTTAAGAAGGCCAATGTTCTGAATATTTCCACTATCCGTCAAATCTCACTCAGTTTAATCCAAAATGAATAACTATTTATCAAAAAAATGTTGGAATTCTTTGTCAAATGACCTTAAGCTAAATCTCTTCAAATTTTTATATTATATGAACTGGCTTGTTCGCATGTTCTTGTATTATAGTAAGCAATGAATTTGAAACTGAGTGGGATATTAAATACCTTGGATTGTGTATTTCTTCTGATCTTTCCACATTATGTTAACTTCTGGAAAAAGTATCGCGTCTAACCTCCTACTCCTTGTTAAAATTAAGATAGTTTGGTATCATTCAGTTTCCAGTTCCACAGTTTTTTAATTCTTGTATTCTACCTATTCTGCTTTATACCTCCGCATTATATCAGATGGTGATAAAATTTTACTGTCATCACTAGTTTCAGGTCTCCTAGTTATCGGTGTACACTCATCATTTTCCCTTCATTATTTTTGAAGGTGGCTTGTCTGTTGTTTTATTTTCATGTGTTCACTTTATGACATTGTTTCTAAGCTAATCAACATACGATGAAGTGATGCACAAATCTCGTCAAATCAGGATGGTTAACACCACCACTTTTTCAAGTCATCCAGAGAAACGTGGAGCACTAGACATCTGGCTATTTCGTCTTAATTGATATGAAGCTCCTCAACGACAGCTTCATCTTCAACCAAGACTATACCTATCAGGTAACATGGCGACCATACAACTACTTCTTGAACACGAGGTAAGAACTAACTGTCATATTATTACGACAGAAGACAAAGCCTAGGCGACAGATTGTTAGTTGAAAAAATCAAGAGATATTGATAGGTTTGTATGTCGATTATTGTGAGTGGAGAAGCAGCGTCTTCTGATTGGTTGTTTTCGTGGTGAAGGTTATTCTGTATTTCTTGTCACCTTGCCTCAGAAAGTTGAGCCACGTATCTGCGAATGCTATTTGCACATGCTAAGTGCGCTGTGATTGGTTGGTGATTTTCTCAAGGTTGAGCTCTTGGTTGCTACTGGTTTTCACATAACCTTGATTTGGGAAGTGAAGATTGATTGACGTAAATTGTTGTCTACAATTTCGGCTTGTTGGCAGCCAGCTCTCACGACCACATCATTTCGATGTGCTGATGTAGGCTGACTGCAGCTCAGTATCACCAATAGTTAGCTTTTCTCACGCACAGACTGACTGACTGACTTCAACTGCTCGTCTATTATCAAAACACTGCAGAATTTATGACAAAACTTGTTAGCTGTGAGCAGTTGACTGCCACTCATTCCGAGTTCTTACGATGCATAGGTTGATTTCTCTCAGCTCATTGATATTTATTCGTGTTGGAAACTTCCTTGAAGATGATCATTTACACAAAATACCCTCCGAGTGATTGTTTTGCTTCACGGAAATCATGCATATTTCTTCACCCAAATGGTCTATTTAGCTCGTCGGTTCTGTGTTAGATAAGCTGATTCTGCATAACATACAGTGATCAGCATTGATAACTGAATGAATTTTCGATTATGAGTAGCAGATTGTTTTCCAGATGTCATCTAGTTATCAATACTGTATCACGGTGTGTATGGGTGTTATGTCGAATACATTTATCTAATGTGGAATTGCATTCTACATGAGTTTGTAGGTGTCAAGCATTTTGGTGAAAGTGAATGTCAGAAAAATCGATACACTTGAAGGTGAACTAAGTTCACATGAATTTGGACTGCAAATCTGAACTACAGAGTAGACTAAAATAGGCTTAGTGAGCTTGGTCTCTAGTTAGTGCTGTTCCAAGTCGGACTTCTGTTTGAAGTCAACTTTAAATGGACAAAAGTGATGTTTCCAGTAGATATAATATGTGTAGATATAGATATCCCTTGTTGGCATACAGCTCTACTTCACACCCTCATATTGGTGAGTCGATGAGTATACATTTGGTTAAATGACGTTTGACTCTGTACCCAGATGTTGAGCCCATCCTTATATCCAAGCGAAATCTGAACTCCACCGCCTAATCCTCTTATTATATAAATAATGAGTCTATGAGGTATAACTCGAATTTATTGTCAAAAAATATGTTCTGACACCAATTTTCAGAAGACTGTTTCCACGCACGACTAAGTATAAAAATAGCCTATTTGACACGGATTCTATGCGATGAGAGGAGTGTTAGGCATGAAACTACAAGGTTTGTGCGAAACATCAAGTCAACGGTCCTCCTAATTATTTTCTCTCTCATCAATAATATTGTTGTCATTATTTCCACTTCAATTGTAATTTAATATACATATTTGTTATTGTCACTATTGCCAATGTAAGTGAGTGAGTGGCCTGTTAATTGTTCTACTGCTCAGTCTGTGATGTGAAGAGAAACATTCGATGCGATATTTCGCACACTGTGTCCTGAAAATTCGGCAGTCTATCAGAGGTACTGTTATCATTGTTATCATCATTATGTTAGTAGCGTAGTGCACTGATCAGCATTCACACACGAAAATAAATTAGATCACGAACTCGGAGAAAATTTGTATTCAGTACAGTTCCAAAAATTCGAATGCTCAGGTCAAGCCTATTATAAACAATCAGTCTTTCCACCATATTTAATGTCACATCTCAACGGCTGTTATTCCTCTTGAGTTAGAAAATTGACTCTCGAGTATTTTCTGAAAGAAAACATTGTTTAATATATATTGGCTGTAGAGGCTTTTGTGATGTTACTATAGCAATATTAGTAGTAGTATTATCTAGGTAAGTTCACAAATCATTCTCGTAAATTGACATGAACTCTCATCCTACTTAAATGTGTCTCTCTATCGAGAATATTCTTAAGTGACTAAGCCTTTTTGATTTTAGTTTAGCTATCAGTATTTACACGTTAGGTGGGGTACTGATTAAGCGGATGTTTGAGCTCTTTGTGTTTATTGAAGCTGTTACATAATAACAACATATTCAGTCCCTTAGAAATAGACTGGAAATACGGCATCAATCATAAGTGCCTGTGCGTATAGTCTAAACAGGAGCGAATCTATTTGGCAGTAGACTTATTACTGCTGTGTTAGTGAGTAAATTTGTGGTTGTATTCACCTCTAATATTTACGAAAATCAATTAGAAACCTAGAAATATATTGGTGGAGCCTCCCTAGATTGACGTTTCGGTCTACTAAGGACTCGTCATCCGGATGTGCCTGTATCGTTTCGACTGAGAGTTGAACCTAATAAGTGTTTTCCAACATTTCACAGCTCTTTTCAACAGACTGCCGAGTGATGACAGCCATCTCTTGTGTATAGGGGATCAGTCATCGCTTATTGAAGTCATTTTGAGTATCTTCTAGTATAAACACTTAAAGGATACCTCTCCGCTAATACAGCAACATATTCTGTCGACTGAATGGGAGGTTCAAAACAAATTTTAACAGTATCTAGCAACATGCTCACTGAAAGTTTGTCAAACCTCGAATAAAAACTTTATTTCACTGTTCACCCGCAATGATCAACATGTGTAAGAAATCATCAGTTAAGAAGGCGGACTAATTGAACTGATGAAATTAAAAGCTTATAACCATGGGAAACCGAAAATTACGAAGGTGAATTATACAGTGTAGATGCCTGTAATTTGCTGATAAGAAAACAGGTTCCAATTTCTAATAGGAGTGGTCATAAACAATGTACCATTCTGCTGATATTCACAACGCTAAGTATATCAAATGAATGCTGTCAATAAACTTCACTGTAGGTTTCACGATGACCTTAAGCATAACCCTACTCCTAACTCTATATTAGAGTGAAACTTCCAACGTAGACTATGAAAAGTATCCTTTTGTAATGATGAGCTGTCTGGTTGGTTGTTCCAAGGTCATCTGCCTGTGGTGTCGATTCTGTACTTTTGTCTCGCACTTATTTAAATTATGAAAGTTATCCCACATGATGATATAATGAATAAATTATGGAACTCAATTAATCAGTCTTACACATAATATAAAAGCATCAACTGATGAATACCACTGAGCAATGATTGTCGATTAAAAAAAGCTGCAGACGCTTCAAAACGGTAGTGTCATTCACAAGAGTAACAGATTAGGAATATTCCTAATGTATATTTTAAAGTTAGTTGTCTGAAACTAAAGAATAAGAGGTAAACAACGGAGTGAATATTGATTGTATGACAAACTGTTGTGCGATTTTGAAGCAGATCACCAAGAACAGTTCGAAAGACGTTCTTCACCGTATTTGTACATCCCACTTACTCTAATACAGTCCCTTGCGTTGTGCGTCGGTGGCACAGAGGTTAAGACTCTCGCCGACCATGCAAATGGTCCGGGGTTCGATCCCCTACAGACTCACACCTGATATCAACTGATCGGCCTGCGAAATTTCGGTTACCGATATCACATGCTGGAAATTTCATACATGTACCAATAGTACGGTGTGGAATCAAGCTATTATCAGAAAGTCAAAATTATTATCTAAATATACTATGTGAGTGTTTTGAGATTGCCTTAAGTGTTTCAGATAGTAAACTGCATGTTCTTGTTTAGTTGACATTCATATAGGTAACTGATTTCTTTAACTCCTAATGCAATGATAGTTTATACGTATACTTTATACACCAGTCCGAGTATTTCTAGTCGAAAATATACTCAGAGAAGAACTACTTAGTTTTCTCACTAATATTTATTCGTTTGTTTGTTTATTTTTTCTGTTTTGATGCAATCAGAGACGTGAATGTACTTTCAACATACATTGTTTTATAATGAGTTTAATAATACACAAGATTGATTGCTTGATCGATTGATTTTACCGTGCCACTTAGAGCTAGTCGTCGTCTTATAGGATATCAGCAACAGAAGTCGTTATAACAAACCAAATGCTAACGCTTGTCTATGTATTGGTTCAATACAGTCACAATGTAGGTGGGCTTGACCAATCAGAACACACTCAGATAGACGGACAGAAAGGTTATTCTGTCTGTCTATCTTACTATCCAATGTTGTCGTCCTAGCTGTGGTTGAAGCAGTGGGGGTGAAAGTCAGCCCATTGGTCCAGGTGACAATTATATATACAAGCAGTATCTTTCAGACTGTTCATTTTTCTAATTCACCCACGGGGCGTCGCCGTCCCCGGAGTCTTATTGCTACCTTGCCCTAGCATTTCCCAAATTTTATCACTCAACTTTTATTGCAAACGTGATAATTATTCCGGTGAGACATTTACAAACATATCTAAATTCCCTCTCAATTTTCATTCATACACATGCCATTACCTTCTGCAGAGTCACCGTCACAACTAGAGAGTTCAAATGCGCCAGCAAATTCCCCTAATTTATGCATCATAGTTGATATGCCATCTCCAAAAGGCGCTAACAAACCATCTTCATCCAACATTCCACCTACGTTTAATATAGCTAACATTCTGTCACCTGAAACTCAGACAGAAATATCAAGAAGTAGACAGAATGAAGACGATACTGAAATCAACCAACCAATTTTAAATAATCGTAAGTCATCAGATCTTGTTTCAATGTGAACATTTACATGCACATTGTTCATTAGTTTTCTCTTATTCAGTCAAGTAATCACAGTGTTAGTGTAATGTAAATCCATGCGTTAAATTGGCCTCAGTATTTATCCGGTAGTCGTTATTTTGACTGTCGATAATAATATCCAATGAGTAATTTTTATGTGTAGGATGCTCCAAATCTCAAACTGCTCAGTTTCCGACTCATTTTGGTTAATTCCCAACGGCTGATGAAACTCCCGTCTAATGTGGATAATCTAGGCGTATTCGTAAAATCTATTAGAATATTAGATGCGTGATACTGGCCTGGTAATAATGCTTTAATAAACTGAAGGAGAAAGTAACGGAGAATATCAATATTGGTATTTCCTGATGAATTGTTTTCGCTTATGTCTGGTTTCTTTTTTCAATGAAACTGAAACAAGTCGACTTAAACTATTCAGCGGTAAACACTTGCTGTTATGATAAAAACTGAGGAAACCTTCAATCAAAGTCAACTATGTTTTCGGGGGAATTCCCTGTGACATTGACAGTCAGTAGGTCTTGTTCTTCAGCAGAGATAAAATTCACTTAACATATATTAGAAAGCCCTCTTAAGGGCGGGTATTACTCTGCTGTACTCTTCGTATTTGTTGTACCGAGATTTTTTTCCACGTTTACATTGAATTGTGTTTCGCGTCCAGGGTGTTCTGTATGCTTTCAACTCCTTCTTTATACAGTTAGTTTCTTTAAAATATGAGGATAATTTTGGACACATGATTTTACTCAGCGGTCACCTTGGACACCCAATGAGTAGACTGCTGATTGACATTGTGTTCCAGATATGCCTTCGAGTGGAGGCTAAGTGGGAAACGGTAAGTTAGGCGCCTGAGTGTCACACAGAGGAAAATGTGTAAGGAGGAGATGAAGGCTTATGAGCAGTGGACGAGCTGGCTAAAGAGAATTATAGGAGGAACAGGATAAAATGGGAATGTGTTGTTGAAGAGGTCTGTGTTCCACTCACAACTCAAGGGGTTAATAGTGATAATAATAGTAATTTTACGATCCTTTGGAAAGCAGTTTTATTTAAATGAACTGTCCTAGTAGAATACGTTTCCCGTTCTGTGTTGGTATTGGGCTAAATATACTATTGAACATATATGATTGTCCTTAAAAAAGAAGTCAAATCCCAGTCCCTTTGTTTCATCTACAATGGGGGAAGAGAGGATTTTATTTCAGTAGGATAGTCTATTCCTATTATTTCCGTAGTATGCATTTTTAATTTCCACTCAATGTATTTTTTTCTCTTTTGACGAACATTGAAGAGAAACGCGGTGTCGTAAACTCAGATGACAGGTTTAAGTCGGCTTTCCCGCCTGCTGGTGTTACTCTTTAAATCTCTCTCTCTCTCTGTCTACCAGTGTAGAATGATAAAAAGGATTTTCTACAGTGTGTTCATTGGACCTATATGAATAATTGTGTAGAATAATACTTAAATCTATTCTCTTAGCAACATTTATTAGCAAAATGTCAGGGTCTGAAGCTTTAATGATAAGTTCTAGGTTCGGTTAAACGTCACTCAGGTCTATCAGTTGAATTAGTGTGCATCAACACCAATCAAAGTTTGCATCACAGTTCTACATGAGGTCAATGCTGACTCAAAATAGCTCAGAAGTAATAACGTTTTTGACTGCCTTACTGGGTGATATGGGTTCGGATCTCCGAAAGGACATAAGCTCCTTCAGGATTGTTGATACGTCTTGGTGTCTGGTGAGTGCCAATGAAGCACGAAGCTTAAGTCCAAGGTTTCCTGCCGATTGTCTGTAAACATCTGGCAGACTAGGGGTTATGTAGTGAGGTCACCAACTTCACCCTGTACAAAAAAATACTCCATCGCTACTGAAACTTTAAGGCCATAAGCCTGAAACCCTATGTTCCCCTCGGAACGTGAGGAATCCAAAACAAATAATGGTGAAAATTTAAAGGGTATTTTTTGAATACTCAAGTATTTTCTAGGAAGGTCTAAATAATAACAACTTATGTTGATTGGCTGTGATCCTTCAGGCTGTATTTTTAGGTGACTAAGCTTATTCTATCATAATGCGGTGATCGCTGAGTGTATACAGATTCACGTGATATACTTATACCTTATGAACTAAATGAAACTAACCGGTCACTTAAACTAGGATGACTCTGACAACTAGCTGCTTCATCCGTACGCATCCACCGAAATTCAAACCCAGGATCAAACCGGTGAACAATCGAATCCCTGGAAACCAACATTTGAAGACTAGCTATGAAGTTTTCTTGCAGCCAATATAAAATTGCCAAAATAACATAAGCTCCAATGTTTCTTTCTGATAATTACTAACAATAATTAAGAGATGATATGTGTCCACAGAGTCTGCTCTATCACTTTTATCTGACTGATATAATTGTCAGGATAAATAGAGGCCTGAGTTCGTGGCATACAAGTCATTTACCTGACAGTGTTGCAAACGCTGGTCTATGACTAGATTGGATAGACTGTTTCACCACATAAATATTAAGCAGGTTAAATGTTAGGGAGCAATAGTGATGGCTTTAGTGTCAGCCAGTCGTCAACACAGATATCTCAAGATGCGGCATTTAATTCATGGCTCTTAGTTGGTAGGCCTATTTATCTTCAGGTGCATATGTATGCATATATATTGGATGATGTTCTTAAGGTATTCTTGTAATGAGCCACCAAATGTATAATATTAAAAAAAACACATAAAACACTCAGTGGTTCTAATCATATATTTCAGAAAGCCTTGTCTTTCAAGTTATTACTGTTCCCTTAGGTTCCTAGGCCTTCAGTAGTACATCCCTATTTGATCCTGTTTTCGAAGATTCTTCTCAACTGACGACAACCCTAATGATCATAAGCTCTCACCTCCTCCTCACACTGTCTTCTCACTGTCACCATTGGACACCCAACTCGTCATTTCCTATTCGCGTTTCACCCGAGTATCTGCCTGACGCATGATTTAACTCAATGGTGTCCTCAACATGTGTCCACTGCATCTCCATTTTCCCTGGTATATTTGTCGGTCAATAGGTTCTTGCCTGGCTCGTTACCAGAATCCCTTGTTACTAATCCATTCTGATCGAATAATCTTCAGTATGGAGTCAGCGAAATGGCCAGCTGTTGATAAAAGTCTGGTGATGCGTACGTAGCTCTGCAATTTAATCAGCTCGCACTTTGCTTTCCATGAATTCAGCTTGTTCAGGGCGGATATTTGCATCTAGAGCATGTTTAAGTCTCTTCGGGACTACTTAACTAAATATTTTGCTGGTTGGTTGTCAGAGTTCCCTGGTGCCACATTGGGCTTAGTAATGGTGGATAATTTGCTTTAATTTATCCATATTCTATTCACTCAGACTGCAGTCTATTGAGGGTAACATTGTACTCTTTTTTACAAGGAGTTCAGTGTAATATCTAAGTTTCCGTTGTTACATAAACATTAATTCTGGGATAGAAGTTTTCGATCCTTTTATGGAGGCTGTCTGACAAAATCTTCAGATTTATTGAAAGTCTACGGAATAGTTACTTGTTCGTCGTCAGAAGATGTGCTGATATTTCATGTTATCCTATTATAAAAATTTTCAATGCTTCTTTTGCCAGTAGTGTTGTACCTATAGCATAGAAAGATTTTACAAATATCGCGGTACACAAATCATGTCCTGGTATGAATGTTAAATTCATGCCTATTGTAATTACCTCTCTCGTTGTCCCTCCTTGACTATATATATGAATACATGCTTTTGATTATATGCCTAGATGCCTTTTACTGGACAAGCTTTCCGAGACATAAACCCAGTCCTGACCTGTTAACCAGTTGAATTCTTGTTTCTCTAACAGAACGCAGTATACTGTATGTAAAGACAAGTCTTCGTCTGGCTTTCCCACTGAGGCAGGAGTGCCTCAAGGTACTATTCTATCTCCATCTCTATTTTCTTTCTTTTTGTATGACTAACCTATTTCTGATCAAATCAACTTCCTTAAATACCCCCTGATGATCTGACTGTCCGAAACTTAGTGGCTTTTTCTCTGGTCTAGGCTGAATAGTCTTACCATAAATCCCTCCACACGTCAGACAGCTGACTTCATCTTTAGGCATAAACCTGATCTACAAGGATCGCTTCTCTCACAGGAATTCTTGTATCACAAAGAGCACTGAAACAGAAACTAAGTCAAGAATAAATTACCTCGGAATACCTCTATCCTCTGGCATATTTCCATCATACAATATCTTGTCGACTTCAAAGAAAATGTTCCGCCTAACCTTCTGTATTAAGAAATTGAGACAGTCACAAATCCTTAAACCTCTAATTTTACAAATTCTCAAATCCTGTATGTTAAATAATCTATTTTAATGCCCAACCTTAGTCTTCCTTGATACACTCAGTAAAAGACAATGTCATATAACAGAGGGTAATGATGTTTGTCAGTAGGGCGAGTAGTGTTCCACTAAGTCAGCTCGTTATTACTATAGTCGACAGACACATGAACTTATATGAGAAATGGTCTGAATCCATATTGTCTGACTCTCAACACGCTCTTTATTCTCAACTCTCCCTCACGTTGAATCTCCTCAGTCGGGACTAGAAGTCATTATAAATGATTTTATGTTAGCACAACAACAGTGTTCCTTGAAATGTGCATGATACCGGACGGATATTGGAACCGAGGGAAGTAGAGTAATATGGGAACTCCACTCTGTTACACTCCAATCCAACTATCCCTTGTACTCACTCATAAACCCATCAGATGTATACAACTGACTTTACACACGAGTGGTAGTCTGAGTAAATGGAAAAGTGAAAACACTTATTTCTATATTTGTATCCTATAGGATTTGATCTAAAATTCCAGAGAGAAGTTTCGATTGGATTTCCATCAAGACTACATCATGGTTCACTGTTCACCTCGACAGACAAATATGAACTGGTAGTTCCCTTGTAGACATACACTGGTCAAAACAGCAACTGAGTGGTTTACAGAGCCTAGTGGATGCTATTATTTATTGGGAGAAAGAAGTTCTGTACAAGACAGTAGAAAGAGTAGACACTTTCGAGCTACATATCCACTGAGATGAATTACTGTCATGAAAGTGATAACACATTATTAAATGGTAACTTGTTTGGGTATTTTGTGGCTTAAACCTTAATGAAAAGAAAACACTTAGTTCGGTGAAGAGGCTGTTTTCGGGGAATTCATTTTCCTCACCAACTGTACAGTCAGTGACATTTCTGCATAATTTTTTCATGCAGGAAGAAATTAATAAAAGTGAGCAGTATTCACAAGTCTAGTTGTTAGTGTTAATCATTCAAATAAACTAAGTGAATAAATGTGTAATAAGATGACTAATTTAATGTGTGAGTTGTAATCAGAATGCAAATCGAAACGAAGAAAAATATGGAAATATCTAGGAGACATAAAAAGCGAAATACAAGAATGATAGGAAGTTGGGTGAGTAGAAATCAACAAGATTGTTATCTTGATAGTAGATATGGTTGAATGATTTTGTTTTGAATGCAAAGCTAGTGTAACTGTTGTTTGTTTATAACACTATTACATCATTCGATATTTCCTTCGTTTCGATGTGAATGGTGATCACAACTCACATGCATTAAATTAGTCATCTTTTTACGTAGCTGTAATTAGCCATCGTTACATGAATGTATAAACCCGACTACTTTGCCCCCCTCCCCGTAAACCTTTAAAAATTGTAAAAATTATAAGTGTCTTAATTTTTTTTAACTTTTCTGACTACTTCATCTTTAATTAAATGTTATCCTTGTAAAATTATTTTATTCTTATGACCACTTCCGCCTTAGTTACAAATTATAATTTTCCAAATCGTTTTATTTTCTTTGACAATCTATCACGTAATCAACCTGTGAACACGCTTATTACCTAATTACTCTTCATTTTTCGAAAAACTATGCATTATGCAATCCACATGTTTTAACCATTTCTACCTTTTAATTGTGTGTATTAATTTTCTTCGTGAATTATCACCCCATTGACATTTTGACACTGACTTATTATTGGTAACAGGCATACCAGTGCCACTTGATTGGCAAATTGTTGTGTATGGTAATAAAAATGCTATGAATATGTTAGAGTAGAGCGAGAGATGAGGATCTAATTGAAAAGTAAATATTTCTTCGCTGAATCTTTCTGGTAACTGTAATCCACTTGTTCAGCTGCTCACATGCACTGACTAATACTAATTAGCGACTGCGATTATGACAAATAGTCATCATTGCATATAAATACGATTGTACAACTAAGGGGAAAGGGGAATTCCTCTAAAAGAGCCTCTTCGATGAACTACTTGTCCTGTGTTTTATTAATGTTTGAGGTGTGTTGAGGGGTGGGATTTGAGTGAAGAGGAAATTTCCCATGACTTAATCCTTAGTTATGGTATTTTGTTTTCATTGTTTCTCCATTATGTTAGTTACAATGCCGATTGTCGTTGGAATGTTAACACGACAATACTGTAATGTTGGAAAAGTGCAGACTTTTAATAGAGCAAAACAATAAGCGCGATTGTGAAACATTTATTTGCTCCCTGTTCTTCTTTATTGCTCCCCTTTAGTCTTCCTTGATACACTCAGTAAAAGACAATGTCATATAACAGAGGGTAATAATGTTTGTCAGTAGGGCGAGTAGTGTTCCACTAAGTCAGCTCGTTATTACTATAGTCGACAGACACATGAACTTATATGAGAAATGGTCTGAATCCATATTGTCTGACTCTCAACACGCTCTTTATTCTCAACTCTCCCTCACGTTGAATCTCCCCAGTCAGGAGGTACCCAAATCATGTCCTGGTATGAATGTTAAATTCATACCTATTGTAATTACCTCTCTCGTTGTCCCTCCTTGACTATATATATGAATACATGCTTTTGACTATATGCCTATATGCCTTTTACTGGACAAGCTTTCCGAGACATAAACCCAGTCCTGACCTGTTAACCAGTTGAATTCTTGTTTCTCTAACAGAACGCAGTATACTGATTGTTATTCCGGTGATTCATTTACAAACATATCTAAATTCCCTCTCAATTTTCATTCATACACATGCCATTACCTTCTGCAGAGTCACCGTCACAACTAGAAAGTTCAAATGCGCCAGCAAATTCCTCTAATTTATGCATGATAGTTGATATGCCATCTTCAAAAGGCGCTACCAAACCATCTTCATCCAACATTCCACCTACGTTTAATATAGCTAACATTCTATCACCTGAAACTCAGACAGAAACATCAAGAAGTAGACAGAATGGAGACGATACTGAAATCAACCAACCAATTTTAAATAATCGTAAGTCATCAGATCTTGTTTCAATGTGAACATTTACATGCACATTGTTCATTAGTTTTCTCTTATTCAGTCAAGTAATCACAGTGTTAGTGTAATGTAAATCCATGCGTTAAATTGGCCTCAGTATTTATCCGGTAGTCGTTATTTTGACTGTCGATAATAATATCCAATGAGTAATTTTTATGTGTAGGATGCTCCAAATCTCAAACTGCTCAGTTTCCGACTCATTTTGGTTAATTCCCAACGGCTGATGAAACTCCCGTCTAATGTGGATAATCTAGGCGTATTCGTAAAATCTATTAGAATATTAGATGCGTGGTACTGGCCTGGTAATAATGCTTTAATAAACTGAAGGAGAAAGTAACGGAGAATATCAATATTGGTATTTCCTGATGAATTGTTTTCGCTTATGTCTGGTTTCTTTTTTCAATGCTAATTTATATCCCGCAGGTAATCTGAACATGGTCTAGACATCTAGAGACTTCTAGATTACTGATAACTTATAGTTCATCCCACCGGCGTTTGATTTTATGCCTGCTTCTTTAATACACTAAGGGACATTTACGCTGAAAGCGTTCAACCTGTTATCTCTCTCCGTGCATTATTTAGCCCTAGTACTTTTGTATTTCTAAGAGAAATCGAGTCTGTCTCACTTTCTATGCAAGTACTTGCCTCTTATTGCAATCACTGATTCACAGGATGTATAGATGCGTCTGCCAGATCACTTTTGTATGTCACATACACACACACACTATACCTTTGTCAGTATGATTTGCTGTTTTGTGGTTAAATCTATATATCGTAAAATCAAAACATGCAAGATAATTCATCATCTAATATGAAATGTACTTTGTCTCACTGTATTTTACAATTCAATAGGAAATTTGAGGTAAATACTTTGATTGATAGTTTGTTAATGTCTGCATGGAGTGACTCTGATATGACCTCTAGAGACAACTAATAACATCGGAAGTGATTACTACAGAGTCGATCGAAGTTTTTGTAATAGAATACAATAAGTTCAGTATTTAGATCATATGGAGGTTGACTGTGAGGTATACATTTCTGAGAGTTACGCGAATAATTAAATAGTAGACATTGGATAAGTTTAAAAATCTTATTTCTGTAGACGAAAAGAAGTTGGTCTATTGCTGTGAGTTTCATCATATTCAGCAGCGACGTTCATTGTTTCTTTCCTGAGTTGATCTAGTTGTTTAGAATACTTCTGAGTATTTTATCTGTTAAGTGGAATTATGATAATAATAACATTAGGTTGACTGATTCTTGTCTCTACTATTATTATTATTATTTTATTATTGCTTTTATCATTTCCTTGGGTTCCGAATGGAACACAGGGCTCGAACAGCACATCTTCGAATTGTTCTATTTTCTGTTGTCCTCTCTAGCTGACTGGCTCCACGATTGTCCATAGTCTCTGATCTCCTCCATGTCACCTTCGGACGAGCCACTTACCGCTTCCAATTTGGGTTCCACTCGAGCAACGCCATGGTGCGCGATGTCATTCGATGGTCACATCAGCCAGCGTTGGCCTAATCCATCTCCATTTTCTCCCATGTATTTGTTGAGCAATAGGTTCTTGGTTGGTTGGTCGGTTGGTTTGCTCCCACAGTTTCTTGTTGCTAATTCTTTCTGGCTGGCCAGTTATTTGATCTTCAGTATGGAGCCAGTGAAGGGGAACAGCTGTTGACTTCTAGTTTAACAGAGAAAAGACTGTTTTTAAAACACATAAAAAACTATCTGCGACAGGATTAATATCATGGATTAACTTTTACTGCATAATTCAGCTTCGTAGGCATATTTAAAGGAATTCTCACTAAGAGAATTTCCACCTTCGTAAATTTCCCTTTTATTACACTTTCTCACAACAGCTGACAAACATCTCGAAGAGGAATTGTTATCTTCTCTAGTTATTTCATGGATGGTAAAAAGAACCGGCATAATTTCATGATGATATGAATCCCATGGGAAAAAATATTCGGGGCATATTAAACCTATAGTTGATGAAGGGAATTGTGGGAAATATGAATATTAGTTCAGTCTATCTACCATGTCTTCGAAGAATTAGCCTAGTCAGACAAGCTAGTCTACACTGAGCAGTCAATATGTTACAGACCAATGCTCACATTTACTCTTAATATCCGAATCACTAATAAGCAGTCGAAATTAACAGTGAATAGTAGTCACACTAATTGATTTGGTCACCCTTCAATTTACTATGTAATTGTCATAAAATAATGCTCAAGACCAGGCTGAAGGTGAAGAGTTATTGAAGCAGGATAAATTAGATTTTATGTGAATTCAAGTGAACGCTGTAAGCTGATGTAATAAATAGGAAAATGTGGAAAAAATGAGCTTATGTCGAAGAAATTGATTAGAGAGTTGTTTGAAATCCTACGAATGTTTTTGAATGCTAATTAGTGTAAGAAGAGCCCATCCCGAAAATTGAGGGAAAATACCTGAAAATAATTGCGTATGTATGGGAGTGAAACTGAAACAAGTCGACTTAAACTATTCAGCGGTAAACACTTGCTGTTATGATAAAAACTGAGGAAACCTTCAATCAAAGTCAACTATGTTTTCGGGGGAATTCCCTGTGACATTGACAGTCAGTAGGTCTTGTTCTTCAGCAGAGATAAAATTCACTTAACATATATTAGAAAGCCCTCTTAAGGGCGGGTATTACTCTGCTGTACTCTTCGTATTTGTTGTACCGAGATTTTTTTCCACGTTTACATTGAATTGTGTTTCGCGTCCAGGGTGTTCTGTATGCTTTCAACTCCTTCTTTATACAGTTAGTTTCTTTAAAATATGAGGATAATTTTGGACACATGATTTTACTCAGCGGTCACCTTGGACACCCAATGAGTAGACTGCTGATTGACATTGTGTTCCAGATATGCCTTCGAGTGGAGGCTAAGTGGGAAACGGTAAGTTAGGCGCCTGAGTGTCACACAGAGGAAAATGTGTAAGGAGGAGATGAAGGCTTATGAGCAGTGGACGAGCTGGCTAAAGAGAATTATAGGAGGAACAGGATAAAATGGGAATGTGTTGTTGAAGAGGTCTGTGTTCCACTCACAACTCAAGGGGTTAATAGTGATAATAATAGTAATTTTACGATCCTTTGGAAAGCAGTTTTATTTAAATGAACTGTCCTAGTAGAATACGTTTCCCGTTCTGTGTTGGTATTGGGCTAAATATACTATTGAACATATATGATTGTCCTTAAAAAAGAAGTCAAATCCCAGTCCCTTTGTTTCATCTACAATGGGGGAAGAGAGGATTTTATTTCAGTAGGATAGTCTATTCCTATTATTTCCGTAGTATGCATTTTTAATTTCCACTCAATGTATTTTTTTCTCTTTTGACGAACATTGAAGAGAAACGCGGTGTCGTAAACTCAGATGACAGGTTTAAGTCGGCTTTCCCGCCTGCTGGTGTTACTCTTTAAATCTCTCTCTCTCTGTCTACCAGTGTAGAATGATAAAAAGGATTTTCTACAGTGTGTTCATTGGACCTATATGAATAATTGTGTAGAATAATACTTAAATCTATTCTCTTAGCAACATTTATTAGCAAAATGTCAGGGTCTGAAGCTTTAATGATAAGTTCTAGGTTCGGTTAAACGTCACTCAGGTCTATCAGTTGAATTAGTGTGCATCAACACCAATCAAAGTTTGCATCACAGTTCTACATGAGGTCAATGCTGACTCAAAATAGCTCAGAAGTAATAACGTTTTTGACTGCCTTACTGGGTGATATGGGTTCGGATCTCCGAAAGGACATAAGCTCCTTGAGGATTGTTGATACGTCTTGGTGTCTGGTGAGTGCCAATGAAGCACGAAGCTTAAGTCCAAGGTTTCCTGCCGATTGTCTGTAAACATCTGGCAGACTAGGGGTTATGTAGTGAGGTCAGCAACTTCACCCTGTACAAAAAAATACTCCATCGCTACTGAAACTTTAAGGCCATAAGCCTGAAACCCTATGTTCCCCTCGGAACGTGAGGAATCCAAAACAAATAATGGTGAAAATTTAAAGGGTATTTTTTGAATACTCAAGTATTTTCTAGGAAGGTCTAAATAATAACAACTTATGTTGATTGGCTGTGATCCTTCAGGCTGTATTTTTAGGTGACTAAGCTTATTCTATCATAATGCGGTGATCGCTGAGTGTATACAGATTCACGTGATATACTTATACCTTATGAACTAAATGAAACTAACCGGTCACTTAAACTAGGATGACTCTGACAACTAGCTGCTTCATCCGTACGCATCCACCGAAATTCAAACCCAGGATCAAACCGGTGAACAATCGAATCCCTGGAAACCAACATTTGAAGACTAGCTATGAAGTTTTCTTGCAGCCAATATAAAATTGCCAAAATAACATAAGCTCCAATGTTTCTTTCTGATAATTACTAACAATAATTAAGAGATGATATGTGTCCACAGAGTCTGCTCTATCACTTTTATTTGACTGATATAATTGTCAGGATAAATAGAGGCCTGAGTTCGTGGCATACAAGTCATTTACCTGACAGTGTTGCAAACGCTGGTCTATGACTAGATTGGATAGACTGTTTCACCACATAAATATTAAGCAGGTTAAATGTTAGGGAGCAATAGTGATGGCTTTAGTGTCAGCCAGTCGTCAACACAGATATCTCAAGATGCGGCATTTAATTCATGGCTCTTAGTTGGTAGGCCTATTTATCTTCAGGTGCATATGTATGCATATATATTGGATGATGTTCTTAAGGTATTCTTGTAATGAGCCACCAAATGTATAATATTAAAAAAAACACATAAAACACTCAGTGGTTCTAATCATATATTTCAGAAAGCCTTGTCTTTCAAGTTATTACTGTTCCCTTAGGTTCCTAGGCCTTCAGTAGTACATCCCTATTTGATCCTGTTTTCGAAGATTCTTCTCAACTGACGACAACCCTAATGATCATAAGCTCTCACCTCCTCCTCACACTGTCTTCTCACTGTCACCATTGGACACCCAACTCGTCATTTCCTATTCGCGTTTCACCCGAGTATCTGCCTGACGCATGATTTAACTCAATGGTGTCCTCAACATGTGTCCACTGCATCTCCATTTTCCCTGGTATATTTGTCGGTCAATAGGTTCTTGCCTGGCTCGTTACCAGAATCCCTTGTTACTAATCCATTCTGATCGAATAATCTTCAGTATGGAGTCAGCGAAATGGCCAGCTGTTGATAAAAGTCTGGTGATGCGTACGTAGCTCTGCAATTTAATCAGCACGCACTTTGCTTTCCATGAATTCAGCTTGTTCAGGGCGGATATTTGCATCTAGAGCATGTTTAAGTCTCTTCGGGACTACTTAACTAAATATTTTGCTGGTTGGTTGTCAGAGTTCCCTGGTGCCACATTGGGCTTAGTAATGGTGGATAATTTGCTTTAATTTATCCATATTCTATTCACTGAGACTGCAGTCTATTGAGGGTAACATTGTACTCTTTTTTACAAGGAGTTCAGTGTAATATCTAAGTTTACGTTGTTACATAAACATTAATTCTGGGATAGAAGTTTTCGATCCTTTTATGGAGGCTGTCTGACAAAATCTTCAGATTTATTGAAAGTCTACGGAATAGTTACTTGTTCGTCGTCAGAAGATGTGCTGATATTTCATGTTATCCTATTATAAAAATTTTCAATGCTTCTTTTGCCAGTAGTGTTGTACCTATAGCATAGAAAGATTTTACAAATATCGCGGTACACAAATCATGTCCTGGTATGAATGTTAAATTCATACCCATTGTAATTACCTCTCTCGTTGTCCCTCCTTGACTATATATATGAATACATGCTTTTGATTATATGCTGATATGCCTTTTACTGGACAAGCTTTCCGAGACATAAACCCAGTCCTGACCTGTTAACCAGTTGAATTCTTGTTTCTCTAACAGAACGCAGTATACTGTATGTAAAGACAAGTCTTCGTCTGGCTTTCCCACTGAGGCAGGAGTGCCTCAAGGTACTATTCTATCTCCATCTCTATTTTCTTTCTTTTTGTATGACTAACCTATTTCTGATCAAATCAACTTCCTTAAATACCCCCTGATGATCTGACTGTCCGAAACTTAGTGGCTCTTTCTCTGGTCTAGGCTGAATAGTCTTACCATAAATCCCTCCACACGTCAGACAGCTGACTTCATCTTTAGGCATAAACCTGGTCTACAAGGATCGCTTCTCTCACAGGAATTCTTGTATCACAAAGAGCACTGAAACAGAAACTAAGTCAAGAATAAATTACCTCGGAATACCTCTATCCTCTGGCATATTTCCATCATACAATATCTTGTCGACTTCAAAGAAAATGTTCCGCCTAACCTTCTGTATTAAGAAATTGAGACAGTCACAAATCCTTAAACCTCTAATTTTACAAATTCTCAAATCCTGTATGTTAAATAATCTATTTTAATGCCCAACCTTAGTCTTCCTTGATACACTCAGTAAAAGACAATGTCATATAACAGAGGGTAATAATGTTTGTCAGTAGGGCGAGTAGTGTTCCACTAAGTCAGCTCGTTATTACTATAGTCGACAGACACATGAACTTATATGAGAAATGGTCTGAATCCATATTGTCTGACTCTCAACACGCTCTTTATTCTCAACTCTCCCTCACGTTGAATCTCCTCAGTCGGGACTAGAAGTCATTATGAATGATTTTATGTTAGCACAACAACAGTGTTCCTTGAAATGTGCATGATACCGGACGGATATTGGAACCGAGGGAAGTAGAGTAATATGGGAACTCCACTCTGTTACACTCCAATCCAACTATCCCTTGTACTCACTCATAAACCCATCAGATGTATACAACTGACTTTACACACGAGTGGTAGTCTGAGTAAATGGAAAAGTGAAAACACTTTTTTCTATATTTGTATCCTATAGGATTTGATCTAAAATTCCAGAGAGAAGTTTCGATTGGATTTCCATCAAGACTACATCATGGTTCACTGTTCACCTCGACAGACAAATATGAACTGGTAGTTCCCTTGTAGACATACACTGGTCAAAACAACAACTGAGTGGTTTACAGAGCCTAGTGGATGCTATTATTTATTGGGAGAAAGAAGTTCTGTACAAGACAGTAGAAAGAGTAGACACTTTCGAGCTACATATCCACTGAGATGAATTACTGTCATGAAAGTGATAACACATTATTAAATGGTAACTTGTTTGGGTATTTTGTGGCTTAAACCTTAATGAAAAGAAAACACTTAGTTCGGTGAAGAGGCTGTTTTCGGGGAATTCATTTTCCTCACCAACTGTACAGTCAGTGACATTTCTGCATAATTTTTTCATGCAGGAAGAAATTAATAAAAGTGAGCAGTATTCACAAGTCTAGTTGTTAGTGTTAATCATTCAAATAAACTAAGTGAATAAATGTGTAATAAGATGACTAATTTAATGTGTGAGTTGTAATCAGAATGCAAATCGAAACGAAGAAAAATATGGAAATATCTAGGAGACATAAAAAGCGAAATACAAGAATGATAGGAAGTTGGGTGAGTAGAAATCAACAAGATTGTTATCTTGATAGTAGATATGGTTGAATGATTTTGTTTTGAATGCAAAGCTAGTGTAACTGTTGTTTGTTTATAACACTATTACATCATTCGATATTTCCTTCGTTTCGATGTGAATGGTGATCACAACTCACATGCATTAAATTAGTCATCTTTTTACGTAGCTGTAATTAGCCATCGTTACATGAATGTATAAACCCGACTACTTTGCCCCCCTCCCCGTAAACCTTTAAAAATTGTAAAAATTATAAGTGTCTTAATTTTTTTTAACTTTTCTGACTACTTCATCTTTAATTAAATGTTATCCTTGTAAAATTATTTTATTCTTATGACCACTTCCGCCTTAGTTACAAATTATAATTTTCCAAATCGTTTTATTTTCTTTGACAATCTATCACGTAGTCAACCTGTGAACACGCTTATTACCTAATTGCTCTTCATTTTTCGAAAAAATATGCATTATGCAATCCACATGTTTTAACCATTTCTACCTTTTAATTGTGTGTATTAATTTTCTTCGTGAATTATCACCCCATTGACATTTTGACACTGACTTATTATTGGTAACAAACATACCAGTACCACTTGATTGGCAAATTGTTGTGTATGGTAATCAAAATGCTATAAATATATTAGAGTAGAGCGAGAGATGAGGATCTAATTGAAAAGTAAATATTTCTTCGCTGAATCTTTCTGGTAACTGTAATCCACTTGTTCAGCTGCTCACATGCACTAACTAATACTAATTAGCGACTGCGATTATGACAAATAGTCATCATTGCATATAAATACGATTGTACAACTAAGGGGAAAGGGGAATTCCTCTAAAAGAGCCTCTTCGATGAACTACTTGTCCTGTGTTTTATTAATGTTTGAGGTGTGTTGAGGGGTGGGATTTGAGTGAAGAGGAAATTTCCCATGACTTAATCCTTAGTTATGGTATTTTGTTTTCATTGTTTCTCCATTATGTTAGTTACAATGCCGATTGTCGTTGAAATGTTAACACGACAGTACTGTAACGTTGGAAAAGTGCAGACTTTTAATAGAGCAAAACAATAAGCGCGATTGTGAAACATTTATTTGCTCCCTGTTCTTCTTTATTGCTCCCCTTTAGTCTTCCTTGATACACTCAGTGAATGACAATGTCATATAACAGAGGGTAATAATGTTTGTCAGTAGTGTGAGTAGTGTTCCACCAAGTCAGCTCGTTATTACTATAGTCGACAGACACATGAACTTATATGAGAAATGGTCTGAATCCATATTGTCTGACTCTCAACACGCTCTTTATTCTCAACTCTCCCTCACGTTGAATCTCCTCAGTCGGGACTAGAATTTATTAAAAATTATTATACGGTCGTACAACTATGTGTGGTAACTCAACGATACCCCATCTTGCCCTCCGGCTTTCTATGTGACAGAGACGGCTGTTGGCCTGATATCTGCGACTCACTATAATATTATTTGCTATATTTTTGGCTCGTCATTTGTCTTTTATTTGTAATCTGTAGTGACACTATTTCGATTAACTTATGATTTTATCTTTCAGCATTGTTACTATTTTCGTCGTGCTTATTTTACACTTTCCTACATTTTTGACTATAATGTTCGTGCTAATACCAAAGTAACTGCCATTATTGAATCCTGGTTACGCAAACCATGTAATACTAAATTAAAAATTTTTTTGTGTGCTCTTATCGAGTAAATTAGATGCAGTTTGGTTGTACGGTATGTATGCTGAGAGCTACACAGTGTATCATCAGCAATATTTTGGATAAAGACATTTTTTACTTGGTATTATTTTACACTGGAGCAAAAATAATATCTTTCATTTTTCTGTTAAGTTTTCAAGATATCAGAATGTTTAAAGCTGGAGTATTTACGAGGTGACGACTTATCAGTCATTGTTTATTTTGATAAATAAACAATAAGTGTCCAATCTGAATCCACCTAATTAATGTCGGCATGTACTGTGCATGTATAATGACTTTGGTGCTTTGTCCTTTGTCGTATAAATTCGCTGTAGTAGACAAATTGAAATGTGAGGAACACCGGATCATTTATTTAAGACACTGGGAAATGTCTTTGAAAACTATCACTTGAGTGCTGGTTAATAACAGTAACAGAACTAATAATTATGGTTGCTTTTTCAACAACACGTTTGCAGGATGTTATCATGATCTGAAATCGGTTAGAAAAGCATTGCGAAACTGATAGGGCGTACTGTCAGACAGCTGTTTCGTTTGCTTACTCTGCAACCAATTTGCAGTACGCACCCACATCCAGGGTTATAAGCCACGACCTTCCGGTTACAAGGTGGTGAGTGAACTTGTACACCGTTAAGCTGCTCACTAGGCCCGCCAATCAAATGGCCAGCCAATCCACGAATTTCAACTTCTGCCAATTCACGATATCTGATTTAGTACAACTCACAGCTGTTTCATCCTAGTTTGGATGAAATCGGGTAACCAATCAAGTCCCCGGAAAACAACACTTGAATGCGTTTATGTACAGTAGAGAATTTTTCTGCTGTACAGAATCTTGAAGTAATATATAGTAATATCATCATTCGACGCAATGCTGCTCATTTTGAAAGATAGTTTCTTCTCTTGAAGAATTAGCTAGAAGTATTATGAAAGCCACTGAGAAGTTAATTCGAATGGAGATTGTTCTTCAAGGACGTAATTTTGCCAGTTTTAATTTTACGTTTCTAGTGGAACACAGGACTTAAGGCTAGATCTTTGAAGTTTCTGTAGCAGTGGATTTTTTCCGTTTCTACAGAGTAGGGTTGCTAACCTTAAGCCCAACCTTCATTCTTTACCGGCCGTACTGTCAGCTTAGCTAGATGTGCGTCTGCTGAGCATCGAACCCTGGACCAAATGAGTGGCTGGCGAGCGTTCTCCTGCTGAGTCACCGACGCACCTTCAAGGACGTATTTCGGTAATAGTTCAGCAAATTTCCTGTTATTAGCTGTCAGCCAGCTTTTTAGTAGGATTGGGAGGTAGTACAGAATCATTCAGTGCATAGTGGAACGTTATAGGCTGAACTATAGCTGTATTGGGTTAACATCGCTTAGGGCGGAACAACTCTCTACCTCTCTCTCTCCCTCTGGAACAGACACAGAGACAAGGAGGTGATACAACCAATAGCAATTATTGTAAGCCTGCCTTAGTTCTTTTATTATTGGAAGTTAAGATCAATATATTTCACCAATATCCTAACCACAAATTCTAAGAAATTTCATCTTCTCACTCTCTTATTTTTCTTTACTCCTTTTTCTGTAACAGACCACTTAATCACTTCGTTTGCTTGTGTTTTAGATAACAGTAATAACTGTGATACATATATAGATAACAAATGCCAGTAGAATAGGTGCATTCGAAAAATTGACAAGCAGTAGGCTTTTTTTGTTGTCGAATTTAAAAAATAAAAATTGTTAAACTTTTGTTCTCCACAACTAGTTATCACTTTTATTTATCTAAATTGACCCTAAGGAAAGATAACAACTTATCTGGATTAAGTCTTGGATGAAAATGCTGAGATATAATGCGCAAATCATGGAGTGAAAATGATTTCTAATATCAACAGTTCCTTTCTTGATATTGCGAAATAAATCAATTAGAAATTGGTGGGCTGACACTCTTCTTGATCCCAAACGCTCCTAACAGAACACAAAGGACTTCAAACTTTGCAGCTTCAGTGACGATGATGTCATTTTCACTGGGTGGGGCTGCTAACCCCACACCCAATCACCTTCCCTCTTATTCAGGCTTACTGTCAGCTAGATGAGGTTTACGGAAATAAACGACGTGTGTTGTTGGTGACCACTCTACCCAGTGAGCCACCAGAGCACTTACTGAAACTATTACGTATAAATATTATATGAAAATTGTGGAATGAACCAACTGAACTCTGCAAAATTATGGATTAAAACAGTTCACCTGATGGTATTACTTGTGTCTGTCTCTACAATTCACCCTCACTAACTGAATTAAATTTGGTGCGTCGGTGGCGCAACGGTAGAATGCTCGCCAACTACCTATGTGGTCTGGGATTTGATCCCCGGCCAAGGTACTCCTTTACTTCAATAAGCCAGTAATAAGACTGAGAAGGTTGAGCATGAGGCTAGCAACCCTATCCCGAAAAAAAAACAACACTACTGCTACCGAAACTTCAAGCCTCTAGCCTGAAGCCCTATGTTCAAGTGTGAACGTAAAGGAATAAAGAAAACGAATAGGACTGTATTAAAAATTCAAAGAATGTGCATCCTGACAGCACAATGGAAAAGCGCAATCGCGATATTGGAGGCAGTCAGAATGTGTATACGTTAAAATAGTTTTAAAACATTGGAAACCGGACTACAGTACTTTCAGCCTTTAACCACAAGTGTTCTTTAAACAAATTTCAAGATTCTCTCCAATCAGTTGAGTTAAATGACAGAAAATTAAACATAAAGGTCGTACTATACTATTTGCCACCTTGGTGTATTATCTATCTCGTTCAAATAACATAAAAGTACAGTCTGATTTTAGTGACTTATGGGATAGAAAAGGCCGTCCGATGGTCATATCTTTTCCTTGAAATAGGATGAAGAAAGGCTTGTATTTATAATTCACACGTTAGCTAAGGTTAAGCAATTACGTCACTCTCAAGATTACTACTACTTCAATGTATATAAACTGATAGTGAGTGAATGAAGAGCGGTGGGGAGAGGGGGAGTGTGTTTACTGGTGAACAACTGAATTAGCCAAATGTGATAGCAATGGTATTAGACGGAAACAATGGAGTTCTACTACATAGAATAGGGTGGGAGAGATGAAATAAGTAGAAAAGCTTAGCTTTGATTAGCTGAATGAGAAACACAACAGTGATAATATACAAACTGCTGTTGAAAGTGGTGACAGCTAAAAAGGGATAGAAAAATGTTTAAATAATCACAGACAACACCGCAATAGTAGATTGAAGTGTAATGGATAAACAGAGTTGGTGGCTGCCTACCTTTAGTGACAGTGTTTCCCTAATTAGAAAGATACAGTCTCACTGTAGGCATATAGAGAATAAAATCCTATTGACGTATAGCACTATTATTTTATATTTCAAACTAACGTCAACCTTAATAGAATATGGGCTCTCCGTTTGATTGGGCCGATGTGCTCGGTCTCAGGCTGACATGTCGGCTCCTTGTGCAGATGCTTCGACGATGTCTGATCACTTAACTTGAAGTAAACTGGTGGGTAGTGACTAGCAGTGTGGAATCCGGTATGCCACTGAATTAAATAATTACTAATAGCCGTTGCACACAAGGTGACTCTCCTGGCCCAATTGATCTAGTGGATAACGTTTTGACGCTTGAAACTGTTAATATTAGGTTCGAGCCTCAGTGGGAATGCCATCACTTAGTTATTGGGGAATGCAGGTACATCCAATTGACGAGTCCCAGACAGGACGAAATATGCATCCTGGATTCCACTGCCAGCCACTATCCACCAATTAACATCAGCTTTGTTTAGTTAGTGTCACTGTCTTTTACTAACCGACTGTATCCTCGTTATATGAATTAGAGTGAAAGTATGCGCGTATCACCATCTTTTTTTTTGTTTAAAAGGAAAGAATTTGAATCAATTTTTAATCTGACTCACTAACTAACTAACTAACTGTCTGTAATCTTTCAGATTTTGTTGTTTTGTCCAGTGGGACTGATGATTCACTGTGTATCTTTTGAAGGAAAGGAATGACGTATGACCTTGTTTCCGACCGTTTTAACACGTGCATTTCTTTCCATATATCGTTTTCTTTACATGTTGTCTGAATGTTTCACCTTGAAAGGAAATTTATTTTTCAAAATAAATAAGGAAATATAAATTAGAAGAGAAGATAGAACATTATTAGACTGACTTTGTTCATCAGTGTCGTATATCTGACCAACTGCAATAGTTGCTAAACACAGTCTGGAATGACTGCCAACGTGAAAATTATGAAACAGTCAAAAATTGGCATTTTCTCGTTTAGAAGCGATGCATGTTGTGCGTTTGTATTGGGGCCAATTATTTCTAGGCGCTAAAGATGACGAAATCTGATATTCAATAATTAGGATGTGAGGACAAGATTCGAATTTTCAACACAAATGTTAAGCCAGTCAGCTCTTCTATGTGGATCAGAAACTTGCAATGTGTGTCACGAGAAAAGCATTTCCAACAGCCAGCTGCAGATTTTTATCAACAGCTGCCCCCTTCACTGGCTCCATATTGAAGATCAAATAACTGGCCAGCCAGGAAGAATTAGCAACAATGAACTGTGGGAGCAAACCAACCGACCAACCAACTAAGAACCTATTGTTCAATATATACATGGGAGAAAATGGAGATGAATTAAGCTGACGCTGGCTGAGGTGACATCGCGCTCAATGCAAGCCATCACTGGAGTGGAACTAGAATGGAAAACGACGAGTTGGACGTTGGTCTGCGAGTGGCATGGGGGAGATGGCAGGCTATGGGACTATGTGTCCAGAGAATAGCAGAAAATAGGACAAAGTGGAAATGTGCTTTTTAAGTCTTATGTTCTACTCGGAACCCAAGGAAATAATAATAATGATAATAACAATGTAAGGACAATCGTGTTAAATAATAACGTCTGAGTAAACACCTAAGACAAGCAGTTGGTCATTCGAAACTACCTAACTGAAAATGTTGAAAACTTGCCTTGATTGTCATCAGAAGAAGGGAAATAAATCTCTGGTTTTATTTCATATTGTAAAAGAGTCAAACGTTTTGATATTATTTTTCAAGTGTTGGTTTGTAGGGATTTGATTGGTTACAGGATTTCATCATGAGCTGACATCAGTTAGAGAACCATTGGAAAACCTGAGAGTACTGGACAGCTGTTTCGTCCTAGTTTGGGACTCTTCATCAGTACGCACCCACTGGGATTCGAACCCAGGACCTTCTGGTTACAAGGCGAGCTCGTATACCATTAAGCCACTGGGACCCGATCCAATGGTCCATGAATTCTAACTTCTGCCAATTCACGACATAGCGCGACCCCTAGCCAATGTCTTTGGCGAGTATTTGTCCTCACGCCCGACCTGCTGCACCCTACTGGTCACGACTTCTCACTAGAACCCCAGGTGACTACCCACCTGAAGTGAAGGTAAGTGGTCACTTATACAGAATGATTACTATCCATCCGACTATAACCTTTTACTATATCTGCCAGTTAGTTTGTACGTAGCAAAGAGATAAATTTTTAGTACTTAAATGGCTGTAATTACTTCCCTCTATGAGTGTTTTGACACAACTATATGGGGTGGGTGGGTAATTTATCCGAAAAAGGAAATACTTTTGCATATGATTTTTCAGACATTGTCACGGCACACACACACACTTATATAAAACTCAATGGAGTATAAAGAGAAGAGTTACTATTTTCAGCAGTATCATTCTCAAGCTGTACAATCTCTGGATTCCAATGACACATCCTTGGGAACATTCCTTTTGTTGCTATGACACGTATATGTGGATTTAAAAACACTGTTGAAATTGACTGTATGACCTGTCACTCTAGTGTTTTTTGTCAGTGACTATAGGATGTTGACAACTTACATCGATGATAATAAAGAATTTTTCTGGGTTCGCTTACTATCCGATAGCTGAATAGTTAGTGAGCTGGCCTTGCAACATGAACGTCTTGGGTGTCTTCCTTGGTGATTGGTCACTGCTGCAGAGTCCCGAAATAGGATGAAACAGATTTCTAATGCTTCTCAACTTTCAACTGCGCCTAGCATACCAGTCGGTCCGAAGCTCGGAGAAGAGGGAAGGTTGGGTGTGAAGCTGGCAATCCCAACCCATGAAAAGCAGACCCACCAGTGCTTAAACTTCACAGCATCAAAAAGACAAACCTACTCTCCACTAGAGTCAGAGGAACTCCTCACTCGGAGGACGGATGACGCTGTGGAACTATAAAAGCCTTCGAGAAGCTAGTTGACCAATATATCTTCCCTCCATGAATGCGGAAGTAAACATGGCAACATGGAATACCCACGCCATGTTTCGCGCTAACTGGTGAGACTGCTCAGATTCCAGGAGAAATAAGAAGGTACGGTATACAGGTGAATTAGATCTGTGAGAGCACAGAAAATTGAAGTGGACTCTCCAAATTTTTAACTGGAAATTCAGTAATCTACTACAGTCATCCCGGTGAGAACCACAAGCACACTGACGGTGTGTTCATCATGGAGTCACCAACAGCATAGGAAGCAGTCTCCTCTAGGAACATAAAAATAATTTCGCAAGGAGGAATTCTATAAACAATTGCACTTAGTGATGGAGAAGACCCAAGCCAAACGGTGACATAGAAATTAGAATGTCAAAGTGGAAGCAGACAACAACAGAGGAAGAGAACTCAACATGAGTGGACAGGTGCTCAGTGAAATGAATGAGAACGGAGAACCATCTGAAGACTTCTACGCGTTTCAAGATTTGGTAATAGGAGGCAGGACGAAGTGAACACAGGGCTTATGACAAAGCTGACTAATATAACCGATGACCGAGGGAAGTGAGAAGACAGGTATATACTGAACTGACTGTAGAAGATATGGGTTTCACAAGTGGGTTTTGTCTCACATTGAACATACTCGAAGGTACAGAAGCGGTAACCAACAAGTCTGGGGAACAGACAGCAAAGATAGAACTTCACGTGGGCATAGAAAGGATAGAGATGATAAAGATATCTAACAACCAACAACGAATACTAATCATCATTTGGGCATTGATCTTCTAAAGAAATTCGTCTCTTTCACTTATCCCCTGGGCAGCATCATTTCAACTACCGGAAACACAGATGCAGATATCAAAGCCAGTCAGCCAGGATCGGGTGGGGAAAGCAAGAGAGAGACATTCATCATTGTGAAATCAATGCGTTGACATCTGCAGCGGTTATCACAAGTAAAAAGATCCAAATTTTCGACGGTAATTTCAAGTCAGTTCTTCTAAATGGCTAATTTGCTTAATCAGTGATATAGCATTGTTTCATTGACTAATGACCTTTCGAGCACTTTTTTGTTGCTCATAAGCATATCAAGATGGTAATAAAAATTCCAGACTTTGTTTATATACTTCCACTATTTCTTATCCTTTGATTTAACCGGTGATAATATTTTCACTGATTAAAGATGCCTATTACAAGGTTTAAAAGACTTATTGGTGAATAAAGAATATCTTCCTCGATAACTTATTCATCAGGTTCTACGGTTAAATGGCCATTTTAAGTAAAGGATTATTATTATTTAGGAGTGGCTCCACAGCGGTGGTTGGATTGGTAGATACAGCTGGAGATGGCTAGCCGAGGTACTTCATCTTTTAGTTTGCGAATCAAAACCGGTCGTGCTGGAAATATAAGCTGTAGCTTAACGGCATTAAACCTTCTTTGAATCGGTTGTCTCAGGTTGTCGGTTATTATTCCACTTAGTATATCACTTCTGATTTGTAGTTGTATGTATATATATATATATGTACATATATATAAAGGTTTCTTCTCGACAGACACATAAGAGTTCTTTTCTACTCTCTGGATCATTCACTTCACAGTGAACTTCTCAGTGTGGTTGTTCTCAACCAAAGTATCGTAAGCAATTTTTAAGTTCGTCTTTAGTTGGATATTCTGAAGAAATAACTCTGGACCTATAGTTGAGTGTCGTCTTTACCAAATTTCTCTTATAAATGAAAGAGACAAAGCTGTGAAAATATGTATACTGACCTGATCTAGAACGGCAATTCTATTTTCGAATTCTTTTTCTAATGTGACTTTAATAGCTGAATGTACTTCATTGAAATGCGTTATTACTCCGTACCTGTCCGAATTATTTTCACAAAGAATGAAGGTATCACATCAAAATGAGAATTTTTTTGACAAAGTGTTGTTCAAATTACCATTTGTTTTTAGTTTACTTATAAATAAATCTGCTATCATGAAATCAAATGAGCAGCCCGTTACCAGCTCCCCCCCCCTTTTCGCGCCCATCGACTTGTCTGTAAAGTATGGCATCAAATTTGAAACGCATACTCATGGCACACTTTAAGGATTTCTACTGACATTCCAATATTTATCGACATATTATTTATTCGTTCACATATATATAGAGATAACTGTTTCAATCAGAGGTAGATTTGTTAAAAATAGAGAGATGATGTTACGTCTAAAGATATCATAGTTTTTTAACTTTGATTCTAATTCTATTCCCTAATTGTCCCCACTTTTGAAACAGATCAATGTAGAAATAAATACTTCTGTATCGATATGTGTGTTAGTTATATCAAATAAATTTATTTCATGTTTAGATACAGAATTTCAGTCCATGGGATTGCCCAAATTCTATTCTGTAGCACAGAAATCCATTTCTTTCGATAGACTGTCCGTGTAATTACTTCACTCGCATACTTATTCGCTAAATAAATAATGTAGACTATTTTATCATCAACTGGAATTTTTTTTAGATTTTTTAGAGCAGGGGAGAAGTGAAAAATTTCGATGACTGACTGGTGAATTAGATAAATAAAAAAAAAAGCGAAATCTAGAATTTAGACGAATAAAATTTCTAAATATTTGAGCATATTCCTATCCTACATTTATTATTTTCACTCTTTACAAAACGCCTGTCTTTTTCCCCACTGAAACAATATGAAGAGAGAAACAGTGTTGCAAGAGGATAGTACCACTACTGCCAAGGTATCATTCCATCGATTCTTAGCATCGCATTTAGCCATGTAAGCCATCTTGTAGTTGTCAACTAGACATACAGAAGTTATCTGTCCACTAGTCTATATACATTTATTAGATGGCGACGTTATAAGTGTTTTTATTTTATTTTCCTTCATTGCGAAATCATCGATTTATACATAGTGATGCTGTCTGGCATAAACCTGTATATAAAATCCCATGGTGTGTCTTTGAGTACATAAATCATAATTGCCTGGATCTCATGCATGACAGCGTTCAAACTGAGCCTTTTTTTAAATTCTAACGAAGTCAGCCTGCATTTGTAAACGGCCTCTTCTTATACTGCTTTTACAAGCGCAATGTGTGTTACATGACACAGATGTTACTTAATAGTTTTATGATGGGAATTATATCCATCTCTCGTTTAACATCTGAGTTAAGCAGCATTTTTTTATAAGATTAAAAAAACCCCTTTGAGTCATATGAAAACGAGAAGACATTCAGTGAAGAGACTCTTTTCGGTGAATTCATTCACATAGCTGTACAATCGCATTTATATATAATTATTTGTGTGTGTGTGTGTGTACATGAGGTTTGTCAAGTTTAGATAATTGATTAGTTAATACAAGAATGGTGTAGTATAGAGACAAAGTTAATCAGACAGCAACTAAAGTAAGATTGAGTTAGTAAGCTAGATAACGTAATATAATTGACTAAAATGTTACAACTTAGGTCAGGATAGCAGCAGAGGTGAAAATACAGGTAGAGATTAAGTAGAAGTGAAATTGAGTAAATAAGTTGGATGACGTAACATAAATGACTAGAAACTGAGCGATGTTCAAGTCAGTAACAGTGGTAGTGAGGTGTAGAAATTGAATCGGGTGGGGGTAGAGAACAAGAAAGTTGAAAATGTAAAATATTACAATTGAGAAGGCAAAATAATACTAATGAAGAGACAGAAGAAAAGATTAGGTAGAATTTACATGTCGGCTAATAAGATAGATTACGTCCATTGTAAGTGTAGTGATTGAACGAACTTCTTCTGTATGCAGAGTTCAGGACTTAACAAGTGAATTGATAAGATAATTTTCTGTGGTAATTTCTCTTGGTTATCTAGTAATCAGTTAGTTTATGCGCTTGGTTTTTGTAGCGTCACGTGAGCACTGTTATATATAAGTAGATCCGTATTTTCAACCAGCTGATTTCTATAACCATGGTCTCTTTGTTGTCGAAATGGAGTGGCGTGACGTTGTTGCTGTTGTTATTGTTATTGTCTTGAGGTGATTTTGCCTCACAATATACCGACTGGGGTTTCTACCGTGTCTACAGTTAACAAATGCAATGGCAGAGTTTGTATTGAAAGACAGATTTCTACTGATTATTTTCAAGTAGTCTCGTTATAACATGCAACCGCGACTTGTTGAATAAGGCATGGTGGTGGCTGAAGGCGGGGAGTAAATTGAATTCATAGACTCATCATGATCTGATGAAGCTATGGTCGGTTTATTGATTTTATTGTGACACTTTCAACTACTTAGTTGTGGCATATAAACGAACTCTGATCAAGACTTGACCGTTCAAATAACTGGTTTGAAGTGCTCCCCCGAATTATTTATTTCAGTTTCACTGAGATATATTGCAAAGTATATAGTCTTTACATTGTTGTGGAACTATTCGGCCAAATTTTGACCAGAGTTTGTACAAATGTACTGACTTATGAGTTGGGCAGTTGTGCGCTTTCATTAGCTTTAACAAAGAATGTGTGTCACTTCTGTTGCACTTTAATTTCGTCATTGAGTAGATCTATTTGATTCCAAGTTGGATCACGAACTGACATGAATTGTTGATCCATCGAAAACCAAAGAGTACTAAACAGCTGTTTAGTCTCAGTCTGGAACTCTTCAGGAGCACACAGCCATGGTCTCATTGAAGATCGGAGAATCGCAAACTAGAACAGATTGGCTAGCTAGGAGTCCCTGGTTTACAATAGTACTCTTACTGACGCCATCCCGTGATCGCACTTGAATCTGATCAAATCCCTTAGACCAACTTTTATTTTGAATAGTGCCTAATTAGAGATTTGTGTATCTTCTTTTTCTGGCATTCGTGACTTTGCCCTACTTTGTTCAGACAATCCAGCCTAATTGATGTTATTCGATGCTGCATTCATTTCTCCATTCACTGGAATAGTCTATACATCGTTCATTGTTTTGAAGTTACTGTCTAAGCACACTGACTATAGTTTGTTATTCCATCGATAAACGTTGTCTTCTGACTGCAGTCAGTATGGTTCTATTCCAGAGAATTAGAAATGGTAGAAGCCGACTGTAGGTGGTTCTGGTGGGCACTAACCTATGTCATTGATAATCATCAGTGTGATTACCAGGATTTAATAGGATGATTTTATATTTGATTTATTTATGATGATTTTGGGACTTTCAAGTACCTGAACGTTGGAAGTTACACCAGCATAAAGGGAGGAAACTGTTATCGCCTTGAATTGTCACACTGTCACCATTGATTTATTTATTCATTCTATTTATCCATTTTAAGACAAGGTGCACTCCGTTACTATTCAACAAACTCGCTTGTTGACATCTATTGTAACATGTTTTCCATGAGTCCTTGACTAATGAAATCAATAATTAATAATATCATTACAGAGAATGATTGGGCTTGTTACATTTCCTTCTGAATTTTCACGCTTTGATTGTTTACATTGCTTATCCATTTGACGTAATTATCTTTTGCGGTGGTTTTTTTCTTCATTTTTCTACGATAAGACAAAGGACACTTAAAATATTCAAAGACGTTTTCTCTTGCAGCTTGAGCAAGATATCCACTCCACAGTTATTGACTTAGTAGGTATTGCGCATTTAATCTTACAAAAACAGAACCACTGTGTATGTCAACAAGTTTTCCTTCTTTATACATCTGCCCAGTTTTCAGTTCATATTTTTCAACATTGCGTTCATACTCACTACTATAGTTGATTATTAACTGACTACGTTTCAACACAGAACTTAACAAAGACGTTCAGCAGTTCAGGTTACCACATTCCATGTAGCACACAAAAAGGTGGACAAATGAGAGAAAAAAGGACTAATAAGTACTACAACAGACAGAAATGTGAGCGAGAGGGAGTGGTGACATAAACAAATCATTAAGGTTTAATGAGTATGTGAGGGAGATGACAAAGAGTGTGAATGCATCTACACTACTCAGAACGATTTTGAGCCATATCTCCAATTCTGTGAATATTCTCATTGTTAATATTAGAACAAGATATATTAGCGAACAGTTAGATCTTCTTCAGGCCTTCCTCTAACTTACTTAGGTTTATTTATTATTGATGCGAAAACTAGCGAGAATGAAATTTTAATGATGCAAATCCATCGCTCATGTTCACTTGTGAAAAAAGAACATGATGGTAGATTACACTTCCCTGATGTCCAACTGAGCAGAAGAGACACCAGATGGTTCACTCAAGAGAGATATCTATAGAAAACCGAAGTCTATAGAACATTATACATACTTTTTCAGTTTTGTACCAGTCCGAGACAAAATCAATTTGGTGAGATGTCCCTGACGAGTAGATTAAGGATGGTCTGTATAGATGACTCCCTAGAAAATGGATTGAGATACATTAGAAATACGTTGGTGCCAATCGGTTGTCCCAGTAGATTTGTAAGGAGACACATGAACACTAGGTATGGTGAAGAGAAACAGACGACGATGAAACAGAAACAACTATTCCTGAAACTGCAAGTAGATGGAGACGTGGCTCGTAGTGGCTAGCCCTACATCTAAGACTATCTAGAGAGAGCCATAAGAGGGACTTATACTGCTGCCACTCACTGTTTGTCATTTTCCAGCTGCCGACCAGTTATGATTGCACAAGCGAGAGATAAGCTGCCTAGGTGTCTAGCCGATCCTATTTGCCCTTACACATTAACGTGTTTGTGCGGAGAGAGATATGTAGGGAGAACATCTAGACACCTGAAGAATCTCATCATTACGAAGCATTTTGCTTCCTGGTTCGAAGAAGGCCGAGTAGAATGTATGAAAATTTCTACTTTGTCTCATTTGATTGTTGACAGCGGTCACCAAGTGGATAGAAGAAGTTCCTTCAAGGTTATCTATCTCCTTTTATACATATATGGGCGAGGTTATGGGAATTCGAGAGGACAGTCCTAGTGTCTTTACATACGAGGGGGGTTTGTTCTACCTGTGTCTCCTCCTTGTTTGGACTGGGTAAATTTTAATTGGAAATTTTCCACCCACCCTTTCTTATTTTGCATTTCCTTCGTAATTTTTTATGATATTTATTTAAACTCTGATTATCTGTTCACTTTACCTTTATTATTATGTAACTTCTAGGATTTGACCTAATTATTTATTTATTCAATTGTCTACATATACACATATGACTTACCCTCCTTACCTGACAGTCTGCATCTAATCTCAATATTACTCACCATATTACACCACTTAACATGGAAGATAGAACTCAAACATGCGTAGTCGGTCATAGTAGACAGGTACTCCTTTCATATCTTCCTCTTTCATTGGCATTATCTCACAGCCATAAGGGAGGACAAAACGAACTACAACTCAGTACACGTGACTTTCATTTGATTACACACCATTTTGACTAACATTCCCACAGCTTTTGAACTTTAATTTCATCCTCGTATCTTACGGTATTCATTTATACATTTAATTATCACTGCCTATTTCTCTCAAATTTAAATCACGTGTGCGAATCTTTTACTTCATGAATCAAATTGTTTCAGAAAAACCATCAACTTTAAATGTATTTTTTCAAGACTAACAGTCCCGTTAACTGATTACAAGTTGGTAGACGTACTTTAGTAGAACAATATACAGTGAAATGGTTATCTATATAGTTAGTGAGAAAACGAAGAAACCCTTTTTTGTAAAGCGAACAGATGACAAGTTTGGTTACAGGATTTCATCATGAGCTGACACTGGTTCAAGAACCATCGGAAAACCTGGGAGTACTGGATGAATGTTTCGTCCTAGTTTGGGACTCTTCATCAGTACGCACCCACCGGGGTTCGAGCCCAGAATCTTCTGGTTATTAGGCAAGCTCGTAGACCATTAAGCCACTGGGACCCTGGTGAAATCCTGTAACGAATCAACAAACTCCCTACAAACCAATACTTGAAGATGACAAGTTTGCTCAGTGTCTTGTTGGAGCTATAGGTCATTGTTCTAGAAATTCAGCTTTTAACCACTGACTGATGGATTCGAATCCCAGTTCATCTGCTGAAGTATAGGTGGCTAGATGCTATCACTAGCTTCCATATTACCAAGTACATGGGGATATAAATAGTTGTTGGGTAATGCTATTCATATCTTGTTATCAGTAACTATTCTGTATTGTATATATTCTATCAAAATCAAAGTATTCCACCTTTTCGGAAATCTCTTATCTTGACATTGTAGCTATTATGAAAAAATATGAAAACACACCGAAACGGTTTAAACTCCACTTCTATCATGTTCACTAACTTAATATAAGTTGTTAAGATATCTTCTTAGCCGGGTTTGATGAGACTACTTAGTAAATTCATTGTCCTCGTGGAGTTTTCAGATGGACATGTGAAGTCAATATTTTGTTGTCTCCTAAATATCCCTAGATGCTTGATTTCCTTTATATATACCTAAATTTTCGCTTTATTTCCGACTTATTCCTGATTGCAACCTTTCCTTACCTTATATTACTTTGGTTAATCAACTTTACGTGACATGTTTATTGACATTTGAGTCTACACACTAAGCCTGTTCAAGTTTCTTTTCACAAAGATGCCAGTGAGTTAAATGAATACTTTTGATGTAGCTCTGACATGACACAAATATTATATGAATTCTTGAGGGTTTTCATCTGATGATATTTCGAAAATGTTCCGTGTACGAAAAGGGTTGGCTGCAAAATGTTGTGATAGTTATTTAAGTTGACTTTTTTTTATATTTTCAATGCAAATTATAATCTTAAGGCAGAGTAGATTAAAGGATAAAGTGTTCCGATTATATGGCTTAATTTAAGGAATTGCATCTTCCGAAGCGAGTTAATACCTATGAATGGATACCATAAATAAATCTTATGTCATTTTTTGACACTTATAAGGTACGGAGAGACTATTAAAGGTATAACTTTACGAAAATCATAGTCAGTAAAGCAGGAGAATAGACGAAGTATTCCGTTGTATGACTTTGAACTGGCTGAGACTTCTGATAAATCATGAAGTGTGTGTGTGTGCTATTGAAGAGATTTCGTTGAAAATTTTAGTTAAGAATTAAACCAGCCACTCAGCTTGCACCTATTTATATCGAATCGTAATCTAGGGTGCAATAAAAGCAAGAGCAAGTGTAACCGAGATTCAGATGTTGTTGTAGTTATAGAAGTAGTCTTGACAGTAGCTTTAGTAGTGCTGATTTGACTGCCATATTCTCTTTTTTGTTCGATGATGAAGTTAGTTATATTCCGCTACAATGCTCGAGTTTCAATTGTTTTTGTACAAATGCCTGTTTGTGATTATTACAGCCCGCCTAAATCACTTTGCTACCAGAGTTTCCATCCATCAAAATGCCTTAACACCTCAGCATTTCTTAATCATTTTAATCTCTACATCTCTACATGAACTCACGCGCATATTTAATCAGCTTTCAACAAGAAACTGTGCAATTTCTTTCGAAGGAAATGAAGAAAAAGTGTACAGAATTGGTTCTCTCTTCATATGTAACAATTCTGTGTCACTTGATATACTTTAGATCATTACTTTATATGTTATTCATGTAGGAAGACGAGAGATTTTAGAACGCTGAATATTTCTACACTATATGTTAACATACCGTCTGAAATAAAGCATTATTATTAATATCATTACTATTATTATTATTATTTTTATTTTTATTCCTTCACGTTCCCGGTGGAACATAGGGCTTCAAGCTAGAGTCTTGAAGTTTCGGTAGCAGTGTTTAGTTTCACAGGATGGGGTTGTTAGCCTCACGCCCAACCTTTCCTTTTCACCAGCTTTATTTCTGGCTTAGCGAGGTAAAGGAGTGCGCCGGCCGGGGATCGAAACCCGGACCATGTGCATGGTCGGCGAGCGTCCTTACCGCTATACCACCGACGCACTATTATTAGTCATATATAATTTCCAGGTTGTTCTCTCAAGTCTCACTGCGCCAACTACGTCCATCAAGCATGCTGCCATGCTGTCCGAATATACAGGATTAGAAATACGGTAAAAAGTAGGTATAACAATCACGACGGTGACAATCTTTTCAGGAAATTGGTTACCGTGAGCCACTATGCTGTAATGTTCCGCATTCATTTCGCCCCACTCTATCTGATGTGTTAGTAGTCTGTTTAAGTACACTAATGCAAGTCTGTTGAAATTCCAGTCCATTTTTAGTCCTAACGAAATAGCCCAGCAATCGGTGGGATTATCATCAGCTTGTTAATCATTTGAGAAAAATGAATGAAAACATTTCAGTAGATTACTTCAAGCTGTTTCTGATTTGTCTAATCGGATAGGAATGACAATATAAGACAAACTTCCAAGTCATTCAAAAAGTCATAGGAATATTAGTGTTATAGTATTTAAGTGTTGGTTTTCTGGGATTGGATTTGACTGGTTACGGGATTTCATCATTAGCTGACATCGGTGAGAGAGCTATTGGAAAACCAATAGGGTGCATTATTAGACAGCTCTTTTGTCTGCCTAATCTGGGACTCTTCGGCAGTACGCCACCCACCGTGAATGGGGTTCAAACCCACGACCTCCTGGTTACAAGGCGAGTGACCTCGTATACCATTAAGCCACTCGCTGGGACTCGCCAATCCAATGACCAGCCAGTCCATGAATTCCAACTTTTGCCAATTCACGATATACGATGTAGTGTAGCTGACACGAGGTCACCCGACCTGCTGTACCCCACTGGTCACGACTTCTCATTAGAACCCAGATAACAGCTGTCTGGCAATACTCCCAAGTTTTCTCTAGCCGATGTCAGGTCATAATGAAACCCTGTAACTAATATTTAGTTAGACACATTTATTCTATTTTAAAAGCTAAGAAATGAATAATGTCTCATGGCATCAGTCATCGGATGCCATGGCATGATGGTGGCGTCATCATTCTTAATGTTTCTGTTTAGTTTCGATCATACAGTGAAGCGAAAGTGCACTAGACCTATTAGAAACTATGTGGACGCATACATTGCTACGTTACATTGAACCTATAGCTGATGCATACATTTGCCTTTCTACACTTCAGTTCACACTTACCTATTAGTCGCCACAAGATTCTTCTTTAAAGTTGGGGTCTAATGTAATAATCTGATCTATCTACCTATCCACCTATCTATCTGTTTATATCTCGTCTCAATAACCAGACTACATTTTATAGGTTTTTATGCACGTGCGAGCGAGCGAGGGCGCGCGAGCGCGTGCTAAACACATTTTATATACCAACATATACGCGTTAGTATGTTACATTTATTATGTAGGCGCGCGCATGGTACGTGTCTCTGTTTATAGCCTTACATATATATATATATATATATATGCGTTGATTTTATTGATCTACAGTGACCATGACTTACACGTAGCAAAGACTTTTGTTGTTGGATCTGCATACTACTACTACTACTGCTACTAATATTACTATTATTGTTTTTTTTTATCACTACCAATATAGTCTTTTAATATTATGGTTGTGTGTGTCTGCGTGTGTGTGTGTGTGTGTAAATGTGATATAATTACTCTTATTGTTCATCAAGAATTTTTATTTACCTATTTACTTATTATTAGTATAATTATCATCGTTTAGGCTATTTTCTTATCAGTCCTAATTAAACATTAAAGGCGTTTTTTTGAATCAGGCGCTTGTGTAGCACTCATTTGAATACTTGTTGCTGCGGTAAAACAAATATGCACAAATATGTATGTGTGTGTGTGTTAATACGCCTGTACATTTTTGTTCATATGCATATCTCTTTTCACTTATGGTTCTTCCTCTTAATCCTTCGATTATGATGTTGGTTAATGCATCTCAGTATAATTATTAATAATAATAGTATTGAATACTCAGTGTAAATTAGCAAAACAAGGTGAACACTTTAGTTCACATTCCATATTTTCGGCTTATTCACATAGTTGACCTTGGTTAGCTGGCTGGTGGTGATTGACTGACTGACGCTAATAGACGAAAAGGTTTTTTTCCTTGACATTCAGAGAAAGTGTGTTGGATGAGAAAATTAGTTTTGCGCATAGATTTGAACTACAACAGTTGAATGGTGATTATCACGTGAGCTGTTAGGTTTCAACACTTTTGTATGACAAAGATGCTAGAGATGCATCAGCTCATCCCGAAACTCGAAACTCACAGTCTTTTAAGATTTCTGTCTCTTGCTCTCTTTATCAGGGAGATTTATATTAACCTCCACATAGATTTCATCGCAAACCAACGTCGTCTGGACAGTTGTGTCCTCCTGGCCTCGATATCTGATGCAATTTTGTGTGTGCACTGTGCTGAAGGGTACCGAATTAGGACGAAATGGTTGGCCAGTACTCCCTGATTATCAACTCAAATGTTTTTTTTTAGATAATCTGATTTGAATTCATGAACCATAAGCTGGCAACAACCAATCATTTTCAGATAATTCATAATTCAGGGTAAAATTCCACCAGAATTCCTTTTAGAAATCTAAAATGTTCAAATGGCAAAAAAAACTGATTTATCTGACTGAATGAATTACATCAGAAACGCAGGTGAAAATGCATATATATTACCATACCTATTACTAGCTTAGTGAGGTAAAGGAGTGCGTCGGCCGGGGATCGAACCCCGAAACACCTGTGTGGTCGGCGAGCACTCTACCGCTGTGCCACCGACGCATAGGCGTATTTAAAAAATTAAGTCTGCATGTGGACAACATGATAAGAAAAACGTAGCCAGAAGACGAATCTACAACCAGTTATTATCACCATAAGACATCCATCTCATCTAAGATAAATCTAATAGAGCTGGGAAAATAATACAAGTCTTCACTCTGTTGATATAGTGCTAAGCTATAAGTCATGCTACAAGTGCAAATAATGACTGCTTCTCCGGTTTTAACACTTATGATAACTTCAAGTGCTTAAAATCCCTGAAACCTATTCAGTCCATATGGTGTACCAGCTAGTATCCCAAAAATGTACGAACACTCTATGTTATCCTCTCTCTGATATTTCCAATAAATCTTTTTCCACTAACATCAAGTACGCTTCTTAAATTGTTCCTGTACCTAAATCATCAAGTCGACCAACTGTTAAGCTCAAACAATATTGCCATTACCTGACCGTTTTTAAAAATAATGGAAAAACTACTCTTGCTTAACCTTGAACCTTCATTGAAGGCTTTTCACGACCCTCATCAATTTGCTTATGAACAGAGTAGGTGTACTTTAGATGACACTATCGTCTTATAATATTGTCTCTAATTTCAACAGAGGTGCCAAATATGTGTCAGATGTACCTTCCTAGATTACACATCTGCCTTTGAATCTGTACCTAGGCCTGTTTCGTTGGACAAGCTTGTTGCGACACAAGCAGAGTGCTGGACTATTAAGTGGTTGCATTCCTACTTTTCTGATAGAAAGCACCACACTGTTTACAATGGGAAGTCCTCCACTGCCTCCTTCACTTACACTAGCTGGCGTTCCCCTCACTCAAGGTGCTGTTGTTTCTCCCTTTCTGTTTCCCTTCTTCTCACATGACTTACTTGCCTCATTCTGACGAAGCCGAATTTTGTGAAAGTATGCCGATAATCTGATTTTTCCCATGTCCGTTAATTCTCCATAAGACTGTTTCTAAATGAATAAAGTTTTATGAGTAATTAGTCACTGGTCCTCGTCAAATGGTCTTAAGCTTAATCTCTCCAAATGTTAGGTGGTTAATTTCAGCTACAGATGCAAGTGCGACTTACATGAACTGGTTGGTTCGCACGGTTTCACTATCATTGATGGCGACGAATTAGAAACTAAATCGAATGTATGTTAATTAACTTGAAGAGGGTATTTCCTCTGATCACCTTTCCTTGTCTCCTGACATTATGCTAGTTTATAGAGAGATATTAATTCGTTTGACGTTCCACGTAAGGAGGGAAGTCAAGGCTACCTGGTATCACTATATTTGTTACTTCCTGTACTCTACGTGTTCTTCTTTATCGCTCCGCCCTAATCTTTCCTGAGCTAATTAAGAAAGATTTTGTTACACTGTGAAGGATATCGGAAGTTGTCGGTAGGGTGAGTTGCGTGTTGCTAAGCCAACTTGTTAATACTGATGTAGATGGACACATGGACTTATTCAGGAGATTAGCGAATATAATCTTGTCAGACCCTGAGTATCCTCTCTCTGCACAACTCTCTGCTTTCATGTCATCAGGTGGGTGGGACTAGAAGTAACTAGAGAAGACTATATGCTCGGACGACTAGGGGCATAAGAAGTCTATGGTGCTTTATTTGGCCGGGACACATTTTATGTGATGAGATTCGTTTTGGGTATGACACTAACAACATACTGCGAGACTCTAAGTAAACAGCCCTTCTTTTTTCCTTACATTATTGTTGTTAATATTTCCACTCAATTTAGTTTTATTTTATATTCATATTGAACAATATTATCAATGTAAATGGTCTATTTTAATTATTACCCATGTAATGAGAACGGCAGATGCAATACGGCACTGTTTACTACATGCTGGAAGTCCCATATTTATGGGAAAAATACTGTTCGGCATGAAGCTATTGTTATAAGATAATATTTTGATGTAATTGAGATTTTTGGAATTAGGTCGAAAAGCCACAAAAAAATATCTTACAGAAGAATTTGCTGATGTAAAATGAACTCAAAACCCCTAAAGAAAAGGTTGGTTGCGTTTTCATTAGACTCCAATCCACAGCCTGCTTGAACCATTGAGCTAGATTAATTTTTATCCAACTCAATTCGTTATATTTCCTCTAGTTCTGATTGTTTTAACTATTCAAAATTATTTCCTTGAGTGGTAAAATGTACTTCTGCATATTTTAAATTGTCTTTCAAACTACCGGTGCGCATTTCTCCGAGACGAAGGAGATTCATTATTAAGGGATTTGTTTATGCTTTTTAAGTTGAACAGTATTGCATCATACGATTTTTTGTTTGAGGTGAAGATTCTGGATGAAGGGAAAATATTCTGCAGTAAATTACTCTGAAGACTCTGTACACTGTATAAACATTTTGTCCCAAATAAAGCTGTGATTATTATTAATTTTTTCAACCAGTATGCGGTGAATACACTCAGATGCATTCAAAAAATTAGGTTTTCACTTTTTGCACTTATCGGTTTGCACAATCAGCATAAATGGGAAATATCTGGAAGAAGCAACCTCCTTTACACCTACCCATCTAACTGGGAAGCATCGTTTCAACTAGAGGCGGATGAAACTGACGAGGATATCAAAGCAAGGCAAGCTTTCATTTGTCTCAAGTCTGTGTGGGGATCAACAGCACTTCGAACAAACTACAGACCTTCATCAACAGCTGTCTTGGCTTAATACTGCTCAAGATCAGATGGCCAGCCAGAAAAGATTAGCAACAGGGATATCTGTGAGCAAACCAACCCATCAGTAACCAATTGTGAAAGAAATAAGCAGGAAGAAATGGAGGTGGATTGGCCATACTCTGTGAAAACCATCAAGTGGGTGACATCACACGTCAGGCTCACTCCCGAGTGGAACCCGAACGGGAAGAGGCGAGTTGGTCGTCAGTGCGAGGGTGACATGGAGGAGGTCCTGTGAAGAGGAGATGTAAGCAGGTGGGGAGACGTGGAGCCAGGTGGAAACGTCGGCAGAGAACCGAACGCAATGGAGACGCGCGACTGAAGCCCTATGTTCCTCTAGGAACTAAAAGAAACAATAATAATTATAATCGGTTTGCACATATCCATCAACTATTTCAACCAGTTGACAAACCAGGAATATTCGCATAGAACAGTCATTATAGAGTTTATACACATACACTCTTTTATGGTAAATTTCCTTTTTGTCATAACATTGATAAAGCTATTAGCGTTAAGTGGTGAAATGTCAGCAGCATGAATCTTCATACACTATGCCTTTTACGAATTTGAATAAAGCTGGAACAACAGCGGTTCTGTGCAGAATAAGATGGGGATACAATCACTGCTGATTTCATTGGCTTCTTATCAACTGCATATTACAAACTAAAGAAATGAATTCAGTTTATGTATTAGAAGAATTGTAACCTACTGGTAAATGTTACATAGTGTCAGTTGACAAGAGGCTCCAAACTCAATAAACAGTGCTCAGAAAACTACACTTATATAGTTTATACATAGAAAGTTCACGTTTAAACAAAAACAGTATAGTGTTTGGACACAATGACAAAACAGTTACTTAACAGAGGCAAGAGGTGAATAAGATGAGTAATAATTTGAGTAACAATGTGGTGAGTGCAGCTCCAATGATAGAAACAAGAGACAAGCGAAATTACATTATAGCTCAGGGGAAGAAACTAAAGTAAAATTTCGCGTAACTAAATAATAGAGAACGAGAGTTACTAGTTATCAAGGTGAGGAATGACTGCTAACTGCTTATTTCTCATCACATAAATCGGGTTTCAGAGGTTTGATAACTATTCCTTCGGAAAGTTTGAGAATAATTGGACCGCTTTAATTGCTGATAACTTTAAAGGATCTCATGGGGTCCCCTTCATGACCGCATTGATGAGATGCCTTGCAACGGTACTGCTGAAAGAGTCAGTTCCCTTTTTTACGCACAGGCTTTTTAAAGCATGTTTAAAAGTCGAAGGTGTGCCCTTCTTCCTGTTATGTCAAGGTAACTGCCTCTCCAGATATATGCTAATCTTTATACACAATTAGAGGGAACATGAAAAGGGTGTCTCTATCTTTGATTGGACAAAACAGCATGTTGTCCGAAAAACTAGAACACGTTTCTTTCGGTAGTAGCGTCACATTTTTCTGTTTTGAATCTCAATTTTTGTTCAGTAGGAAGTACAAGCCACATAATAACATTACAGTAGTGTATTTTATGTACTCGAACTTTTAAATTTCTCATTGTTTTATTGCACTGGACCAAAATGTTCCGTCTCTGTTAGCCTATCTAATACGAACAAATTTAATAATTCCTTGATGGTAGTAGTAATACCGGAACACGCACTTCTTTGACTGAATGTACTTACATCACATTTAGTGATGTTGCTCTTACTGGGAATCAAAACCAGCAGTCGTTTTGACTGCCAAAATGTCGTCTCGTTCACTGAGTTACTGAAGCAGTAGAGCCCCCGTCTTGTTAATTCTACTAGGCCCAAATGATTGGCCTTGAGATTCATTGGTAACACCAACATTCTCTAAGGTTCATGTACATTCAGTTGGTAGGACCTAATTAGAACGAACGGCATGTCGTGCACTTTGCTGCTAATCCCCATCAATCAAATAACACCTAGTATATGTATAATGCAGGAGGTAGGATTCAAAAACCAACTGCAGCTCCTATTCTGTGAGTGTATGTTATATCTTCCAGCTGCTCAAATTACAATGTCTGAAGTGTCATTTTCATTTATGAATAAATGTGATTGTAAATCGACTAACTAATCCAGTGTTTCACACAGAAGCTCTCTAGGCTGAGTTGTACTTCAGTTAATATTTTAACAGGTCAGTGTGGCTTGGTCATAACCATCCGATGTGTACAACTCACTTTACACACGAGTGGTAGTCTGAGTAAACAGAAAAAGTGTAAACACTTATTTCTATATTTGTATCCTATAGGATTTGATCTTATTTTCGAGAGAGAAGTTTCGATTGGATTTCCATCAAGACTACATCATGGTTCTCTGTTCACCTCGACAGACAAATATGAACTGGTAGTTCCCTTGTAGACATACACTGGTCAAAATAGCAACTGAGTGGTTTACAGAGCCTAGTGGATGCTATTATTTATTGGGAGAAAGAAGTTCTGTACAAGACAGTAGAAAGAGTAGACACTTTCGAGCTACATATCCACTGAGATGAATTACTGTCATGAAAGTGATAACACATTATTAAATGGTAACTTGTTTGGGTATTTTGTGGCTTAAACCTTAATGAAAAGAAAACACTTAGTTCGGTGAAGAGGCTGTTTTCGGGGAATTCATTTTCCTCACCAACTGTACAGTCAGTGACATTTCTGCATGATTTTTTCATGCAGGAAGAAAGTAATAAAAGTGAGCAGTATTCACAAGTCTAGTTGTTAGTGTTAATCAGTTGAATAGAGTTGTAGAATAAAAGTGTAATAAGATGACTAATTTCATGTGTGAGTTGTAGTCAGAATGCAAATCGAAACGAAGAAAAATATGGAAATATCTAGGAGACATAAAGAGGGAAATACAAGAGTTCTAGGAAGTTGGGTGAGTAGAAATTAACAAGATTGTTATCTTGATAGTTGATATGGCTAAATGATATTTTGAGTGCATAGCTCGGGTAACTGTGGTATGTCTTTGAAACTAATACATCGTTCCATATCTCCTTCGTTTCGATGTGCATGGTGATCATATCTCACATGCATTAAATAATTCATCTTCTTAGGTAACTGTAATCCACTTGTTCAGCTGCTCACATCCACTGACTAACATTAATCAGTGACTACGATAATGACAAATAGTGATCACTTTTGTTACAGGCCTATTTCATGGAGTAAATTGCATATAAATAGGATTGTAGAACTAAGAGGGAAAGGGAATTCTTCGAAGAGAGCCTCTTCGCTAAACTACTTGTCTTTTGTTTTGATAATGTTCGAGGTGTGGGTTTGTGCGGGTGGAGGAGGTAGGAATTACCCATGGATTAATCCTATGTTGTCGTGTTTCGCTTTCACTGGTTTTCCATTCTCTTAGTTACAATGCTCATTGTCGTTGGAATGTTAACACGACATTACTGTATTGGTGGAAAATTGCAGACTTTTAATAGAGTAAAAGAATAAGCGCAGTTATTAAACATTTATTATTCTCCATCGCTTCACTTGAATCATTCTTGAGATACTTAGGAAATATTTTGTCACATTGAGGGGGCATTGAAAGCTGTCAGTGGTGGGAGGGTGCGGTGTCGCCAAACAAACTGGTTAATTGCATACAGTCGGTGCCGCTTTTAACTTTGAATGAAGAAGGCAGACAGACATTTGTGGTTGCCGGATAATATGTGCTGGTTTCATTTCGTCGATTCCCTCTCTTCACTCGTCTACATCCTACACAAAATCAACTAGAAGTTAAGAAATGGTGTCAGAACCTACTTTCCGACAGTGAATTCGAGTTATATCTCAAAGACTAACTATTTAGGTAATAATCAGACAAGGCGTTGGAGTTTACATTTCGCTTGGAAACAAGGATGGACTGGAGACAAAATACAAGATAGAAAGACAGAGTGAATTTATATTTACGCATGTACTACGGTAGAGAGATGAGGAGGGTAGGATTAAGTAGTAAATTAAGGTATATAATTCACTAAATGAAATGAATTTATCGATTTTATAATTTTACTTCACTATTCACACCCACCCACCTCAACATCCCACCGAAATATGTACAAATTCACTCTGTTGTTCTATCTTGTATTTTGTGTATAGTCCATGCTTGTTTCCAAGCGAGATCAGAACTCCACCTCTTTGTCTCATCACTATCTGTATAAGTAGTTACACTTTTAACACTAAATAATTGTCTATTTATATCACCTTTGGATTTATGTGGCTCATACTTTCTATATACAAATTGAAATTGTGGTGGTGGCGTCTCACAGAAAATGTCTTCCAACGGAATATTCTTCTCACATATTCCCACAGTTCAATACTGCATTAGCAACACAATACTACGTTTATTTGATGATTCTTTTTCATGTTGTTTAATGTAAGCCAAAGTAACACGCTTAGTGATTGGTTAACGAATATAAACTGAACGTATCTAAACAGAGGTTTGATTAGTGAAAAATATGGCTTGGTTTCCGTGTCTTACCTTCTATTGTTACTATATGTGTGTCTCGGTCTAAGCTCCAGTTAAATAGGGCTGAGTGACTGAAGTTAATAGGAACTTGTTTTTCATCAATATAGAGTTTATTTCTCCTTTTATTTTCTGTCTGCAATACGTGAGATTGACAGCAAGTCTGATTCAAATGTTTATTTACTACTAAACGTGATTTCATTTTCTATTCTGATTATGGGATTTGTGAGGGTTTGGATTGATTTCAATGAAGACTTAATCACGAATCTACATCAGTTAGAGAACCCTGGAAACCAGAGAGCACTCGACAACCATTTCGTTCTAATTAGGCACCGTTCAGCACAGTGCACCCAAAAATTTACATCAGAGATCGAAGTCAAGGGGACACAACTGTCCAGTGCACCCCAGTTTTCAATGATCTCTAGCTGACGTTGATTCGGTAGGAAATTTGTTTGGAGGTTCATATAAATCCCTAGAAAAAGCCAATAATTTAAATATTATTCTGCAAGTGATTGATGGCTACAGGCGTGGTGGATGTCATGAAGCTGTACAGCGAAGTCATAACCAGTGGGGTTAAGTGTGTCAAGGTAAAGTGTATCGTCATTGGAGGCGTTGTGGGTTGGTGGCGCCACATCACGAATTGACAGAGAAAGTATCCACGGGTCATTGAATTCCGGCCGAAGTAACTGAACTGTCAATGAGCTTGGCGTTGTAAGTTGAAGGTGTGTGGTGTGAATTGTGGTGGATTCGTGGGTGTGCACTGTCCTAAAGAGTCCCGAAATAGGATGAGATAGCATGTATATTGCTCCCATGTTGTCAATGACGAAATCTAATAGTGTTGTATTCTGTTTGTCAAATTGATCTAATTGCTGTAATTAGTCAAAGAGAGCCGCAGTTAAATGAATCTCTAATTGAGCGATGACGTCTTTTCATCTGAAAAGAAAGTTTATTCACAGTACACTTTCCTCTCCTATGAGTACATGAAGACTAGAAGTGTATTCATCATATGCGGCCGATTCAGTCTATTAGACTGATTCTGATTTTCATAATCTCTGATTTTAATGTGTTGTTTTTAGTGTGGTATCTTTTTCAGTGTAGAAATTTAAGCGACTGACCAGATTATTGCTAATTCTTTTTCTTCTACCCGATTGTATCTGGAGATTTGTCTCCATTCATATCTATTTTATCTATTCACCATCTGTTCTTATTATTATACAGAAAGAATGGTTGTCCTTCTTAATTCATCGCACATTTTCGTGGGATTTTTAAGTTAAATAAAACAAATTTTTTTTAAAAAAAAAAGAAAGAAAAACTACCCATTCAATCTACTATAACTTTATCGACATTCTCTCCATTCACACTCGATTTAGGTGTACAGTGATAATTAATTAATAGTTTTAGGCAGTGAACACACATTTATTGATATGTTTTCTATGCCATGGTTAACGTATTTTTACTTAGGTGTATCAGTGAAGCAGTTTAGTTCTGTAGTCTGAAAATTCCATTTCATTTATTCTGTTAAATCAAGGCAAACTTAGAGTTATACAAGTTTCCATGTAGTTTTCTATTGAACAGATTGATATCAGCTAGAGGAGCATTGAAAGCCAGAAGGCAATGGTTAGCTGTTTCATCCTAGTTTGTGTCTCATCGACGTTACGCACCGACCACCAGGGTTCGAGCCCTGGACCTCCTGGAAAATTAACCTGATGCTAATTAGTTGCTGGTTACAGGACGAAGTTGCCTGGAGTTCTAGGGAGAAATCATGACCAGTGGTGTCCACCAAGTCGGGAGGGAGGAAAAAATACTCACTGATGATATTGGCTGGTGCCAGTCGCGCTAAAATCACGATATGCTAGGAGTTAGAGTTCATGGTTAACTGAGTCATGTCCCAGTGGCTGAATGGTCTACACGCTCGACTTTCAACCTCACCAGCCCTGATGGCTGGTGAGTACTGGGAACGATTCCCTAACTAGCACAAAACACCTGTCCAGTACTCCCTGAGGGATTTCAATGGTCCTCTAACTGATTTTAATCTATGGTCAAACTTGAATTAAATCAAATCCCTACTAACTAACTCTTGAAAACTTAAAGGGCTTTTCATCTCTCTTATTTTCTGTACAACTGGAGTTCTGCGTTTTCATTTATGACATAATTGCGGTAGGGCATATAATTCCCCAAAATCCCCAGTCTACAGGATACTTCACTCACCATTGGATGTTGACCTTCACTGCTTAACTCGCCTTGTTAACCTGAAGGAAACCGTTAAGCATCCTCACCGCCTGACACATAATCATGTTACATTCGGTCGTTTGAACACAGTTCCCAAGCTAGTTAGGCAATCATCATCCTCACACAGTCTTTCTAATCCCAAAAATATCTTTCTCGTTTTGAACGACCAATCTAGAGTTCCCACTTATTTTTGGTGCAAGTAGAACAATTTATTTCTGAATTACAGAGTTTAAATTTGCTTTTATATACAATGTATCTTGCGTAATGGTCAACAAACACCGTCCGTAGAAAATATACTTTTTCGACTAGTCAGATGAATTTCATCTTCGACCTGCTTGATATAGTATGGCTCAACACAGCAGTGGTTCGTGCTAAATAAAGTGGATAGAGACGCATTCCGTGACCAATTCTCTTTTCCTGTAATTAGTAATTAGTACATACCTCCGTAAGTGTTTTGGTCGTCATGAGAGTCACAAATCTCCGATAACAGGAGACTGTGATGGACTGGATTATATGTCAGACCCATTACACACAGAGAAATGAAAGGAGTAAACTACACCGATAAGAAGACTCTAGAAGATCTGGACTCCGCGGACGACTTAGCTTTAATGTCACACTGACTCGAACATTCACAAGCGAATACCAATTAACTGCTAGAAGAGACAGGCAGCGAACACAGGACGCCAGGTGAACATACAGAAGACGCAGGTGGTAAAGACAAACAAACAATCAGTCAAACAACCAACCAAATAACCACCGAACAAACAGCAACAACAAAAATAACAACAACGACAACGACAAGAAACACCGATCACAATCAACGGGAGAAATTTGAAAGAAGTCACTTCCTGACTTTACTTGGCTAGGAAGCACTCTCTCAATTACAGCACAACCACATGACACGAATAACGGTGTCGAAGCCAGCCAGCCAGAAAGGATCGGAAAGGGCAACACGGAACACCTTCATCTCCCTGAAATTAGTTGGCACGCACTTCACTTCTCTACTCATCAGCCCCATAAACAACAACATCCCGATTTTCAACACAAACCTCTAGTCACTCAGTCAGTCAGTCAGTCAGGCAATTAGTGATTCTATGTGGGTCAGAAACGCGGCCAATGTCCGTCACAAAAAGCATTTTCAACACGCCATCACACGCACTATCATCAGTTTCTGGCAGTGCTATATATTGAGCATCAAGTGACGAGTCACAAAGCATGAACAACAACAGACTGTGGGAGAAAACTGACCGAGAACCGATCGTTCAGAAAATATGCATAAGGAAGTAGAGATGGATTGGACGCACACTGGCTGACGAGATCGCCGAATGATATGGCGTTCCAGGCGACTTCTAGAGTGGATGATCAATGGGAGTTCGGCGACGAGTTCGGGATGTGTCCGAGAGTGACATGGAGGAGGTGGTGTGAGTTGAGGGGGAGATGAGAAACTATGTGTCATTGTGTGACCAGTGATAGAGGACGACGGAGAAGTGGACAAAGTGGATAGGTGGTGGTCAATGCGTATGTTTCAATTGGAACCCAACGGAACAATAACACTCCCCGGAACAATCTAACACTTCCCCAATGAATTTTTCACGACACAATTTATTTCCTTATGGATGTAGTAGTAAGTGAATAGTCTGGTTATCTAGTCGCGGATAGCCTTTATGATGTTTATTCGCAGTTCATATGTACATGTTATGACTGAGCTTTGTTCCTTTCCAATCGTTTATTTCTATGGACATTGTTATTGTGAGTAATAAGCATAATAATAACTCTCCTTATTCTCTTGGGTTTAACAGGTGAATCAACCCCGGTGGAAGCACAAAACATTACTCCGACGGTTTCTGAAGCTGACAGTAATCATGTAAATAATAATAACTATAATAACAGTGATTCTGATATGTCTTTGGTGGTGTTAAGTTCTGAGACATCAAGTAATGAAACATCATTTGACACTACAATACAAATTGATGATTCAGTAACGTCAGACGGTGAGAGAAAAAATGAATCAAATCAGAATGTATCAGTAATCCCTAGTCACAGTAGAGACAGAACAGCTGGCGATTCAAGCGATACGCAAATCGCCATGGATGCTTTGATGGATGCTCTTAAATATCACGACGCCCAAGTAAAACTTCAGCAAGCTGAAAAAGCTATTACCGATTTATTAATGAAGTTTGCTGAACCACAGGACTGTTCTCCACTTTTTGATATGCTTGCAAATAGCTCTATACTTGATAAGACGGACAGTGACTCAAACGAAGCAAACTACTCCAATGATATTGTTTCTCCATCGTCTGTATTGCCCATTTTGAATCTATTGAAAAGTCAGTCAGATCCTCAAAGATCTTCAGATTTGAATGAATCAAGCTCTTATGGAAAGCAATTATATGATCTGTATAGCCCATGTGTATTTGATATTCTAAGGATTAAACTTAAGGTAAGTAGAGTTTTATCTAATGGTCTTTCGCTAAGAGTCAGTTAATAGAAAACTCTGAATTCAACTTCTTAATTTTTTTGACACATAGTAAAACATTGATTCACAAACTTTTATCGATTCTTCCGGTTGTATTTACCCCAGCTACACTAGATATCATTCAGATGAGGTGTTTTAAACTGCATTTATTAAACCAGAGCAGATTTCTCACAAAATAACATGTACTTTGATGGGGTGATTAATATCTGTATCACTCTAGCACTCCTTTGCCAGTGTAGTTTCATTAAGCTTACATTTTCTACTGAAATGTGTGCTTCTGTGGAAAGTGGCAATTTGAACTGATGCAATCTTTTGCATAGTTCCACCTTGCCCCGTTAGTCAGTCTACTGCAACAAGTTGTGGTGTTTACGTTTCAAATATGCGAAAAATTATTTTAACTTGGGAAACTGACCAGTGTTCTCTGTTGGTCAAATATCGAAGCTTGGAATACGGCACACAGTATTCATCCTAATCATGAGCTGAACTTTATCACTACTATTATCATTTTGATCTAACCAGCCAATACCATAGGAATACTGATTTGAAGTGATATCAGCATCACGGATTAAGCAAGCTTAGTTATATTGAAGTGATAGTGATTCGTATTTCCACAAAGAGAGATACTATGGGTATTATCAAACTCAGCAGGGATCTAGTTATTCAGGTTGAATGGATCTTTCACTTGATGAGGGACTGAATCACTCATGTTGATTATTTCTCGCGTTCTGAATAAGTAATTATGTTCATGACGCTTTCAGAGAAATGTCTACTCACCGAGGTATTTTGGTGGCGCTTTCGGTACTGTCTAATTTACTAAGAAATGTGCCAACTACCAGTTGTTTCGGAAACTGTTAAAATGAAAATAAGAAGGCTGGAATCGATTAAGGTTTAGCTGTACACCTATTTTTATGGAAGGAATAGTAATAGTAGTCTGAGCTGTTCGTTCAGCGGGAGAATACTAGCCAACCACACCGTATGTGCTCTGGCTGTCGATCACCATTTGGCTGACTTCTAAACCTAGTCGGCAATAACCTCGGTCGAAGAGGGCTTAGAAAACCCACCCCGTAAAAAGACACCACTGCTACTGAGACTTGAAAGCTCAAGCTTCAAATCATGTATGCTTGGCTTCGAACGCAAACGAATAAATTACAATGGTAAAACAATGTCAGCCGATCACGATACACACAGTCTGCTTACTTCAATCCTTTAAGTTACCGAAACTGTGTGTTCACGTTGAAGAGAAGATGAAGGCCTGATGAAACAAAGAGTAATATTAACTCATGACATGACTAATTATTGATTTCAGTTACATATGGTCTTATAAGTTTTGTCAACCAAGAATCGTTGGGATGACAAATGAAAATGTCTAAAAATTTCACTATTCCTACTGAGACAGCCTGTAGTTTCTATTCTATTGAACAGTCTAAACCTCCTGAATCAATAATAAGTGAAAATGCATCAGAAGAGTATGAAAAAGACGAGGAAAGGATGGTGACGAGTTTACAGTCGAACAACGGAGATGTTGACGTTGATCAATTTACAAATTCCGTTTACACAAATCCGTACCATTGTCCACTTTCCCTACTATCTCTTGTGTGCGAATTGGAGCAATATAGAGAAGGGAAACACAGACAAGGATCCGTAATGTCATCTGAGCGGAATGATTCAGCTACTGATAATACAACTGAAACAGTAAGTTACAGGTGTTGGCTGTTAGTTGTTATTGTTATTGTTCCGTTGGGTTCCAATTGAAACATACGCATTGACCACCACCTATCCACTTTGTCCACTTCTCCGTCGTCCTCTATCACTGGTCACACAATGACACATAGTTTCTCATCTCCCCCTCAACTCACACCACCTCCTCCATGTCACTCTCGGACACATCCCGAACTCGTCGCCGAACTCCCATTGATCATCCACTCTAGAAGTCGCCTGGAACGCCATATCATTCGGCGATCTCGTCAGCCAGTGTGCGTCCAATCCATCTCTACTTCCTTATGCATATTTTCTGAACGATCGGTTCTCGGTCAGTTTTCTCCCACAGTCTGTTGTTGTTCATGCTTTGTGACTCGTCACTTGATGCTCAATATATAGCACTGCCAGAAACTGATGATAGTGCGTGTGATGGCGTGTTGAAAATGCTTTTTGTGACGGACATTGGCCGCGTTTCTGACCCACATAGAATCACTAATTGCCTGACTGACTGACTGACTGAGTGACTAGAGGTTTGTGTTGAAAATCGGGATGTTGTTGTTTATGGGGCTGATGAGTAGAGAAGAGAAGTGCGTGCCAACTAATTTCAGAGTGGTGAAGGTGTTCCGCTTTTCCTTTCCGATGCTTTCTGGCTGGCTGGCTTCGACACCGTTATTCGTGTCATGTGGTTGTGCTGTAATTGAGAGAGTGCTTCCTAGCCAAGTAAAGTCAGGAAGTGACTTCTTTCAAATTTCTCCCGTTGATTGTGATCGGTGTTTCTTGTCGTTGTCGTTGTTGTTATTTTTGTTGTTGCTGTTTGTTCGGTGGTTATTTGGTTGGTTGTTTGACTGATTGTTTGTTTGTCTTTACCACCTGCGTCTTCTGTATGTTCACCTGGCGTCCTGTGTTCGCTGCCTGTCTCTTCTAGCAGTTAATTGGTATTCGCTTGTGAATGTTCGAGTCAGTGTGACATTAAAGCTAAGTCGTCCGCGGAGTCCAGATCTTCTAGAGTCTTCTTATCGGTGCAGTTTATCCCTGTCATTTCTCCTTGTGTAGGCAGTGATAGCTTGTGGCTTTGGCTTACTCCTGTCTTGACTTCAATGCCTTCTCTGATGGGTGTTGTGTTGTGGATCAGCTGTCGCGTGTCATTTTCGTGTAGTGGCCATCTGTTGAATGAAGTTGTTGACGATTTGTAGCATTTCACTCCATGATGTTAGTGTAGTTTGCAAATTACTTGATGATCACCTCTGTCGTAGGCCTATTTTGTAGTTGGTGAAATTGAGGTGTAGTTTTTACTGTGCGTATTGTATGATGATGCATTGAATTTCAAATTGTTCGAGGCGTGAATTATCTTTCCTGAATGCAGTTTGTTCGAGATGGAGTTTTGCATGTAGATCAATTTCCTTTTCCTCCTCGATGGATGACAGGATCTAATATATTTCGTGGTGTCGACAATAGTATTATTCTTCACCGGTTTATCCAGAGGCGTAATTAGCCTATCTTTGGGTATTTTGACACGAAACCTATGTTCCATTCAGCTGTCCCCTTTACTCCCCTTCAAACGTTTTCGCAATGAAGGCGTCAGCGTATCCGTCTTGTGTCAAAAATTTATTTGTCCAGTTTTTTAGTATGATATTTTCGTGTGATTTTCAATGTGGTTGTCAGGAAGGATACACAGCTCTGCAGAGTAGTACGTTGATTTGTCCGTCTTTGTTTTATCAAATTATTACTTCTCTCTTTACTTTATTGCACCATTCTGTGTAGTTCAGATATTTCAGCACAAACTGAATTGTCTATGAGATAAAAATATGCTCCTGAGGTAATTTCGTTATTCTAAATACCATTGAGATGCACAGAAAGTGTTAATTTTTTTCTTCAGGTTACATCTTCGGAACTTAATATCATCATTTTGCATATTCTACAAGAAAATGTAATTCCAACAAACAATTGGAGAACACAGTTTAAGCTGAAACCTACCTATTCTCAGTATCTGAAATTACATCTCAAAAGTATTCACCATAGACACTTGACACCATTATGATTAAACGATTTTGAATGGTGAAGTAACATCAATAGGAAATTCATTATAATAGGAGAACGGACGTTCAGAATGTTCTGTAAAAGTTGCTGGGACGATGACAGCAGTTCAAGAGAAATACGTGCAGAGACAACACATAAGAAAACATTACCATCTGATGTTATTGTCGCAGGGAGATGTTACTCCGCAATCACTATGATTGAAACTGAGAAAACCAGTCGTTTAAGCTTTCTTAACCACAACATTGTGTGTACGACTCCTTACTCATTTCAATAATTTCATTGCAGGTAGAAAGTTAAGCTACCCTAATCTGGACATTTCAAGGTGCATTTTTAATTTAAACTGTAATTATGAGGCCAGTTACACAGCCAAATCACTTGTTAAGCAAATCACACGCTTATTGAGCATTCTAATTAAGAGAGTAACTTTCTGTTTGCCTCACCGATTCTTAAGCATAGGTAAATTAACATTTACCATCGAGATTTCACAGCTTAATCTGTTCTGTCCCTCTTCCACCCATGGACTTGACCTTCAACCCAGATACAACTAGAATAGTTGTCTTTCTAGGGAACACTGAATAGCAGTTAATATTATCTTTATTTGTACCAATATCATAATGATATTCCTTTGAAATTACATATCTCGTCTATTCCTGGTTGTATAATCAACTGTTTGTTCCTTTGATTAGTTGGAACAAAGCTAGGAGAGGCACGTTTACAGGACAAAAAAAAGGTTATTTTACTTCATGAATTCTCTTCGGTTGCTAACATCCTTAAATTAACATGAGCCGTTCGGAAACAAGTGTCAGTATATAACATCCTTCATTAATATATCAACAAGAAAGACATTCGATAATTCTTCGTACAATGATGAAACATGAGGCATTAGTACAAGTCAGTTTCAACTGAAATAATAATGATAATAATAGCTTTATTCCAAGCAGCACTTTTGATACAATGTGGAATTTTCAGCCTGTAATACCAATATGGCATCTGTTTACAGTGCATAGTAAGGGCTAGAACAATGAGGAGACCACTTACATTGATGGTAATGTGATGTCATAAGGAATATGAATGCCAAGTCACAATTTAAGTGGAATAGTGACAAGAATACATTGATGGAGGAAAGAATGAATGAATGAATGTTTTGCAGTCAGTTGGTAGTTTCAGACCTAACAGCACTAACTTCTCATCACATAAAAAATACGTGCCAACTAGGACACTGCAGTGCTTCATACTTAGTCATTCGAGCGTAAAGTCCTTTATGATTAACTGCTTCAAGTCCTATATGATGAGATGGAGGGAGTGACTTGTGTATGAAGAGAATGCTGACAGTCCCGCAGGATGATATTCTGTAATTTCTTGCAAGAGCTCAAGCGTTCATCTACAGTTATATTAATGAGTTAGTCAACTGACATCCCACCGACCCTAATGAAAACATATAGTGTCGTTCCGAGTGCAACGAAGTCTTTGTCAAGTAAGTCAAGAACGATTAAGGGAGAGGAGAAGGGAGGATAGGTGGAATACAAGAATTAAGAAACTGTAACAGTACAGACTGAGTGACACCGGACTGTTTCAACTTGCTTATTTAGAAGGTTGAAACAAATGTCTTTCTGGAAATTAAGATGCAGTGGAATGATGTGGAAGGATAAGGAATGTTGAGAAGAAGCAGAAGAAGAAGAAAGATCTAGACCAGGGTAATTGGCAGTCAACTGAGTTTCACCTTCGTCGGCATCTATGGTAGAAGAACCAGTCCAGATAAATCCTGCTTGTGTATGAAAGTGAAATGAACAAGCTGACATTTCGAGAGATTTAGCTTAAGACCATTTGATAAGGGGGCAACGTACGAGAATAAATTCTACCCACAATGAAATTATACTCTACCAGGGTGCACAAATTCTATTCTTATATTAACAGAGTAATTTAATCACATTCTATGCGTGTAATTATTTGGGTCTTCTAACCCTAACAACAAGCCTAATTTTTCCTAAAACTAGCCTTAACATGAAAATATGCCTAAATAACCTTAATCTAACTTGAACTAACCTTAATGTCACCTTTAGTAGGTTAAGCTAACCATAACTTGTCCTTGACCTAAACAGTAACTAAATATTTCCGAAACCTAAGCTGAAACTTCCGAGATATCCCATTTAATAATCTAATACTTCGATGAGCATGTTTAATTGATGATGACAACATTACTCGCCAGGTCTCACTAACTTGCTCAGTGAGTGTTTTAAGGTCGTTGATGTGGTTGCACTCCATTGGTAGTTAGTGGTGCTCAAAGTTTAACTTGACCATTATTTTTATTATGGTCATCTAATTATTTTTTCTTTTTTATTCCTTCACGTTCCCAGTGGAACATAGGGCTTCAAGCTAGAGGCTTGAAGTTTCTGTAGCATTGTTTATTTCTACAGGCTCATGCCCAACCTTTCCTCTTAACCAGCTTTATTTCTGGCTTAGTGAGGTAAAGGAGTGCGTCGGCCAAGGATCGAACTCCGGACCATGTGCATGGTCAGCGAGCGTCCTAACCGCTCTACCACCGACGCACTGCGGGCATCTTATTTACTGTTCACTAATTCATTTCAAAAATATCAGATATCAACATTCGTTTTATTAGCTTAGCATGTGTGGGACAGAAGTTGTGAATATGTACTTATGATTTATTCCTTCCGTTCCGAGAGGAGTATTGGATCTCAATGACACATCTGTCTCCATTGTACTCATTTCTTTGTCATCACTTCCAGCTGACTGGGTGACTGTCCACTAGCTTTCATTTTTACTTCACATGGTGTCCTCCATGTCATCCTCGCACGCACACCGAGGTCGTTGCTTTCCACTCAAGCTCCACTTAATAGCTTAGAGTGTGACATCACTTCGTTGTCTGTGCAGAGTATGTTCAATCCATCTCCATTACCCTCTACATTTTGCTGGGCATTAGATTGTTATTTCTGTACACGACCAGAGTTCCTTGTTGCATATCTGGTCATCTAATCTTCAGTATTGAGGCATGTGTCGATGGAAGTCTACAGTCTGTTGGAAATGAAAATGCATATTTCTGCAGAGTGATCATTAATAATTATCTCCATTCTGTAACTTTGATTGCTTCTTTCTGATTCGTCTTAGACTCTCAATGAGATGTTCTATTAAACCCCATAAAGTCTGTAATACATCGATTCATTAATACTACTATTCCTTTAGTTTCCGAATGGAACAGAGAACTTCAAGAGCACATTCTCACTTCATTCTGTTCTCGTCAGTCTTCTTCAACTGGCTCGATGATTTCTCATAAGCTTTCATCTCCTCTTTGCACGGTCTTCTCTATGTCACTTTCGGACCCAAGCGCTAACTCGTCGTTTCTCACTCAGGTCCTACCCAAATATCTGGAAGGAGCATGATTTCAATCACCGGTCTTCTCAGCGTGTGTCTGATCCATTTACTGAAGCATATTTGTTGGGGAAAAGGTCACTGATCTGTTCATTGCCAGAGTTCTTTGTTTCTTGCTAGTCCTTCCTGTCCATCTGATACTTAGCATGGAGCCACCTAAGACAGATGCTTATGGAAATTAGCCGTAACCTGTTGGAAAGGATTTTACCGAGATGAGCGCCAAACTTGTAAACTGTATAGAAGCAGTGACTGATTTGACAGTAGTGTTGAATATTCGAATCTTGTTGTTTATTCTGACTGTAGTAGTTTTCCACAGTAATCTCAGGTCTGTTTCTCTTTTTCCGATCGTGGTTGGCTTCGACGTTTTCATCCATACCTTCTGACTTCAAGTAAGACGATTCTCCCTAGATAAGTCAAATAGGTGACCTCTTACATGTTTCTCCCAATGACAGTGACTGGTGCTTACCGTTATCGGTTGACTTTCTTCATCATTTCTCTCATCTCTGCATTCACTTGCAGTCTTGTCATCTCTGCTTCTTCGTCCAACTTGTTGGTTTTTGGTTCTTTATCACCTAGTTTACATGAAAATAAATATTAATTATCCACAAAGATCAGGTCTTCCAAACTCTTTGGGTAGGGGCAGCGTATTTCTGTTCTCCCGCTCCCCATTTATGAGGTTCCTGATGATCCATTCGAGCACAATCAAGGACACCGTCGTTGGTGATAGTAGTAAACTTTGTCTCACTCCTGTCTACCTTTCAAAGGCTTCGGTGAGTTTTGCGTCGTAGATTACATCATATAGCTGTTGAATGAGGTTGATAAAGTCTTTGATCACTGTGTAACAGCATAAGGCAAGACACGGAAGCCAAGGTATATCGTATTCTGTTGCTAATGTTGTATTAAACTGTGGGAATATGTGAGAATTATATTCCGTTGGAACACATTGTCTGTTTCACACTACCACAACTGTAGTCGGTGATGTTGAAGCAGTTTCCAAATTACTTCATATTCAACACTATCGAAGGCTGTGCCAAAGTCAATGAAATTGAGGTGTGCCATTCCATGTTGTGTTCCCTGATGATGCGCATTGCTGCGACTTGATTCGCAGGTGACTTGCCTTTTCTGAGGATGGAGTTTCGCATCTACAGCATGTTTTGATCTTTTTCAGGATGGCGCGGTTTAATATTTTGCTCGGTGTAGACAAACGCATGATTCTGCACCGGCTCATACGAAGGCTTAATTTTCCCCTTTTAGGAAGTTTGACAACGTTATCTATCTTCGAAACAGCAGATACCTTTTTACCTTCTAAACTTTCTGCAATAGTGATATGCGGATATCTGCTGAGGTCCCTAGATCCGTTTTCAATGTCTCCAAGGAATTCCTGTCTATTTCTGCTACCTTTTCTGCTCTCAACAACTTTGTGTCGAGAAGAGGAGAGAGCGACAACTTTAGCGCAGAACCGAACGCAAACGAGACGTGCAGCTGAAGCCCTATGTTCCTCTAGGAATTAAAAGAAATAATAATAATAATATAATAATATCTTCTATGACAGATTTTCTGTAACAACAGCCCGGATATCTGTACACACATATCCAACAACAGTGGCTGTAGGCTTCCTATAAGCATATTATCCCGACAGTACTCAAATAATACTTCTTGGAGTGGAATTCAACTTTAAGCATCAAAGTGAAGCGAGTGACAAATGACCTTGAATGTACCAATCACATGAAAAAGGCGAATTTTACGTGCAAAATACATCAATTTATGAAAATAGTGATTAAAAGGACATGCAAGTGTTCCGCAGGATGCCTTTCTTTTTGCCGTGTGACAGAAATGTCTCTCAATCTTCGACTGGAGTGTCAGTATAGTAATCATTCCACATGCTATACATGCATTTAACTAGGTCTTCTGACTCCAACCTTAAATTAACCCTAAAGGGGAACTACCCCCAAAGTATCCCTAGTCTAACTCGAAACAACCGTCATATGTCCTTTGTCAGGTTAATCTAACCCTGAACTGTTCCTTAGACTAAACCTCAACTTAATCTTTCCCAAACCTAACGAAAACTTACCAGATATCCCGTTTAATATCGAAACTCTTCGTTAAGTATGTCTTATTCATGATTATAACGTCATTTGTACGGTTTCACTAACTCTCTGACCAAGCGTCCCAAGGTCATTAGTGCAGCCGTACTCCATTGGTATTTATTGGTGCTTAGAGTCTACACTGGCCTCTCTTCGTGGAGTTTGTAACGTAATTCGTGTACTGCATTTATATTTCGGGGTTTTTACTAAGGGTTTATCTGATTGATTGATCAGAGTCATTATGTCGATTAACCTGCGTCTTTTGTTTGGATCAATGTAGTTTAGAGTTACCGTGGGGACCTTTCAGTAATCAACTTCAACAGGAGTGATAACAGTATAGTTTGTGTGCACCCAATATTACGTAATGGTCAGTGGTCATGGGAAATGCTTTTTTATGGGGCTCACATTAGTAGTAGGAGGGCAGGAATCTTTACGATACTGAAGAAGAAGAATAATGGATTAGGAAACTTTGAAATACGACGAAGAAAAAACGTTTTTGAAGATTAGGAGTAACTCAAGTACTAGTAGTGGTGCCTGGGCATTCACTGGATTGGAGCTACCAACGTAGTGAAGATGATTGATTCCTGAGATACTTAGAAGAAAACTGAAATAGTATCGGTATAGTATTTACTTTTTTCAAGGCAAAGTCTCCTATCCATGACACCGTTTCAGGATGTTTGTTTGAGGGGTGGGGGGCGACAGCAGCATGATTCCATGCTAGTTCTTGTATTGGCCTAAGTCTCCCTTTTTGGCAGTTGGATAAACTAACTATTCTCCCAATTGGAAAGTACCTTTTACTTCCATTACTTTCACAACTCCCACAGTGGTGAAGTGAGCATGTCTGCTGAGATCTCTGGGTACGCCTTGAGTGATCCTTGAGGGACTTCATCTGTTATTGCTGCTATCCCGACATTCACCAATTTTATCTCCCTGATTATGTCACAGGGTTTGTCTTCACTCGCAGTTCTGTGGCTTTTTGTGATATTTCTTGACAAAGTGAAGGTGGTAGTTGATTCAAGAGTAATTTTAATTGGTCAGCCCGGAGTTTCCTCCACTCCAATTCTTTTTTGATTGCGTCTAGCACACTATCACTCAATGGTTTTATTTGTTTTGATCTCTTCGTGGATAGTGCTCTGGTCGAGTGATATAGTTTATTGAAGTCTTGTCCACCTGCGGCTTGTTCTGCTTCAATTGTCGGTGGATGGTGTCGTGAAAGTCTTTCATCTTTTCTAACACACTTCTTCAATCCTTCGCTCATTGCTCTGCAGGGCATATCTAATATATCCCCTCGCTGTTCACCAGTGCATTGATTTCTCTTATGCTTCAATAACCGCATCTCATCTATTAGCTTTCAATTGCCTGTAGAGACACATTCAGTGTCCTTGCGCTTCTTTCTGATCTAATTATGGAATTCAAAATATCCACTAGAATTTTGGTGTTGTTACAAGGCTGAAGGCTTAGCCATTACTGCCCACAGTTGTCTGTAGAGGTCCTCCTCATTCTCCTCCTCCACCTGGTCTTCGTTATTTGAGCATTGTACACATCACTCTATAATTGTCACTTTCCTTGTGTTTGGCTTTGACCTTAGTATGGAAACCCTAAGGGAAATTGATCCCCACTGCATGAAAGCTTTGTATACTGATAGGCACACACTCCCTCAGTGTGTTCATGACTATCGTTTCGGTAACTGAGGTAGATTACTCACTCTCTTCATCAGCTAAGCTCAAATATGGTGCAGACATTCTGTGTCCCAACGCTTACTTTTGCATTCATAGAAAAAGACAAATCGGTCGACTGGCTACCCGAAGGCTTCCACTCTCTAGCACAAGGGTAGTTTGTGTGTTTTAAAACGCTTGTTCAGAGGTGTACTATAATAAGATGGGAAAATGTTCAGTGACAGATCTGTTAGAAGCATGGGTGATTCATTTTACACACTGTCAACTGGAACATGTTCGCAGTGGTATCCTCCGACAATAGTATTCGCGGAATAGTTGATGGAATATTGGAATGGGTATGCAACCTTACCGATCAATGCTCAGGCCTACAAGAGCTAATTTTTCATTCATTCATTCATTCATTGGAGGTCTGAGACCGAATCTGACTTTTTCGTATATACTTCACCATAGAATCAGTTTGTTCAGCTTCTCAGATTAATACATTTGTCGTGGAGCCTTATAATTCCAGCTTAACAGAGCATACAATCTTGCGAAATTCAGACCGTGTATTCCTGGTTGATAATGAGGTGGTAAACAGTTGATATCGATGTAATTCCAAACAAAATACGACGTACCCAACTTATACCACCGTAAATCAATATTATTGAATGGTTGTGACGGCTACTTGAATCACTGGACTAAATGAATTTCCACCCCATACAATGCATCATATTTTCTCTAATTTCTATTGTCTTAAGTATTCAATTATATCTTTGAGTCTCGAAATGCTGGTTCGCGTGTCGTGGAGACGAAGGGAGATATCATAAGGGATTAGTATCTATTTCAGATCTAACAACACTGCATTACATGATATACTATACACTATTATCTTACTCGGAGATCCTGTATGAGGAGGAAATACTACGCCATAAGTGACACTGAGAATTCGGTACATTGTGTAGACATTTTTGTTGAGAATAAAGACGATGAAATTGGTCAGTACCAATCGCGTTGTATCGTAAATCATGAATTGGCAGATGTTGAACTGGCTGACCATTGGATTGGCGGGTCCTAGTGAGTAGCTTAATGGTGTACGGGCTCGCTCACCTGATAACCGTTAGGTCGTGGGTTAGAACACCAGTGCAGTGAGTGAGTACTATCAATGAGTTTCAGACTAGATAAACGAAATAGCTGTCTGACATTACTCACTATCGGTTTTCCATTGGTTCTCTAACCGATGTCAGCTCATGATGAAATCCTGTAACCAATCAAATCAAATCAAATCAAATCCCTGCAAACCGACAATTGATTATTATTCTCGTCTAAAACACTAATGTTACCGTTAAGTAATTCTAACTATAGTTGAACAGGAACATCACTGACTAATTTAATTAACATTAGTGTGTAGAAAAAGTGTAGTAAAAGAACTTTCTTTAAAAAAAATAAAATAATAATCACCTGTCTCTCCTTGTCACCACATTTATATTCATAATCCTGAACATCAACACTCAGTTGTTGGAATTTATCCACACCTGTAATGCTGCTTGATACTGCACGCTTTGATGAATCCCACCAAAATGTATCAGACAGACGTGTAGGATGATTGACAGATGAATCTCTAGTTGGTACTGAAGATGACAATGGTGAGACAGAAGGAGTGGATGAAGAACATCCATGAATACCAACTTTATTGACTAATTCTACATTACTTCCAGATTCATTCAATTTGCCTTTTTTCTGATTGTTGAACTTGCATTGTGGTCTATCTTCAGTGGCTTTAAAGGCTTTCAGACTGACATTGAAGGTTTCTTTGAACTAGATAATTATCTGAGTACATATTTTCTCCCCTTCTTGGCTTTTTTTTCAGCAGGCTGCGTCTCCACTTTCTTGATCAAAACTGAGATGAAGTCAATCTTACTTCCCTAATGTCCATTCGGTGGAATTTATCCTGCCTAGTGTATTTCCTTTCGCTTGTATATGCTTCCTCCAATCACCAAATCACTAAAGCTGCAGAAGTATGAGAAGATTTCGTGGTTCTCATCTATTTCACCGAGAGCCCCTCTATCCATTGTGAGCTTTCTTCTTATGCTTTTCGCTCCCAGTTTGGCATTCATATCACTCACTAGAATTTTGGTGTTGTTACAAGGCTGAAGGCTTAGCCATTACTGCCCACAGTTGTCTGTAGAGGTCCTCCTCATTCTCCTCCTCCACCTGGTCTTCGTTATTTGAGCATTGTACACATCACTCTATAGTTGTCAATTTCCTTCGGTTCGGGTTTGACCTTAGTATGGAAACCCTAGGGGAAACTGATCCCTACTGCATTAGAGCCTCTTATACTGAATGTTTATCACTTGGTGTTTGGATTAGTTGGTTGAGTCTGTATTCAACATTTTGGAGAATTTCTTTTTCCTTCATTCCTCTATGACAAATTCCATTCACCTCTATTATATATCTCCTCATTTCTTCTGAAACCTCAACAGTATCACCAGTTATTCTGAAAGATGGTGTGGATATTCCTTATCGTCGTGTTCATTTTTACCTTCAAGAGGAAAAGCACATAGAATGATGACTGACTGGCTTCTCGAAGAATTTCACCAGCCCGCATCATATTTTTTTGTGTACTGAAGCTATTGATGTGATTAATTTTCCAGAATGCTGTTGCTAGCGCCGCTCCTGACATTTCCTCTTAGGAAACAGCCATCAAACTAAGTGAGATACCTTTCATATATATATATGTATATATACAGATAAATAGATAGATAGATAAAGCAGTAATGAATTGATTTTAATATCCCTTTTGTAATTTTGTTTTACAGTTATACATTTTAAATAAGATGCGGCTCAGGCAATCTAAAGAAAATGGCACATTTAGTATTACTTCAACGTCTCAATCCATTATTACAACCACCACCGTTACTGCTAATACAAATTCCAGTTATAGAGATGCTTCCAGTCCTACTAAATATTCGTCGCATAGTCCGGTGACAAACAATCAAAATAACCCAGAAAATGCATTTATAACCTATTCAAATAATGTACAGAATACCATTGAAATCCAGGCAAATAAAAGAGACTCTAGTTGCCATTCTGTTGAACAGTCAAAACCTCCTGAATCAATAATAAATGACGAGGAAAGGATGGTGACGCGTTTACAGTCGAACAACGGAGATGTTGACGCTGATCAATTTACAAATTCCGTTTACACAAATCCGTACCATTGTCCACTTTCCCTACTATCTCTTGTGTGTGAATTGGAGCAATATAGAGAAGGGAAACACAGACAAGGATCCGTAATGTCATCTGAGCGGAATGATTCAGCTACTGATAATACAACTGAAACAGTAAGTTACAGGTGTTGGCTGTTAGTTGTTATTGTTATTGTTCCGTTGGGTTCCAATTGAAACATACGCATTGACCACCACCTATCCACTTTGCCCAGATGAGGTGTTTTAAACTGCATTTATTAAACCAGAGCATATTTCTCACAAAATAACATGTACTTTGATGGGGTGATTAATATCTGTATCACTCTAGCACTCCTTTGCCAGTGTAGTTTCATTAAGCTTACATTTTCTACTGAAATGTGTGCTTCTGTGGAAAGTGGCAATTTGAACTGATGCAATCTTTTGCATAGTTCCACCTTGCCCCGTTAGTCAGTCTACTGCAACAAGTTGTGGTGTTTACGTTTCAAATATGCGAAAAATTATTTTAACTTGGGAAACTGACCAGTGTTCTCTTTTGGTCAAATATCGAAGCTTGGAATACGGCACACAGTATTCATCCTAATCATGAGCTGAACTTTATCACTACTATTATCATTTTGATCTAACCAGCCAATACCATAGGAATACTGATTTGAAGTGATATCAGCATCACGGATTAAGCAAGCTTAGTTATATTGAAGTGATAGTGATTCGTATTTCCACAAAGAGAGATACTATGGGTATTATCAAACTCAGCAGGGATCTAGTTATTCAGGTTGAATGGATCTTTCACTTGATGAGGGACTGAATCACTCATGTTGATTATTTCTCGCATTCTGAATAAGTAATTATGTTCATGACGCTTTCAGAGAAATGTCTACTCACCGAGGTATTTTGGTGGCGCTTTCGGTACTGTCTAATTTACTAAGAAATGTGCCAACTACCAGTTGTTTCGGAAACTGTTAAAATGAAAATAAGAAGGCTGGAATCGATTAAGGTTTAGCTGTACACCTATTTTTATGGAAGAAATAGGAATAGTAGTCTGAGCTGTTCGTTCAGCGGGAGAATACTAGCCAACCACACCGTATGTGCTCTGGCGATCGATCACCAGTTGGCTGACTTCTAAACCTAGCCGGTAATAACCTCGGTCGAAGAGGGCTTAGAAAACCCACCCCGTGAAAAGACACCACTGCTACTGAGACTTGAAAGCTCAAGCTTCAAATCATGTATGCTTGGCTTCGAACGCAAACGAATAAATTACAATGGTAAAACAATGTCAGCCGATCACGATACACACAGTCTGCTTACTTCAATCCTTTAAGTTACCGAAAGTGTGTTCACGTTGAAGAGAAGATGAAGGCCTGATGAAACAAAGAGTAATATTAACTCATGACATGACTAATTATTGATTTCAGTTACATACGGTCTTATAAGTTTTGTCAACCAAGAATCGTTGGGATGACAAATGAAAATGTCTAAAAATTTCACTATTCCTACTGAGACAGCCTGTAGTTTCTATTCTATTGAACAGTCTAAACCTCCTGAATCAATAATAAGTGAAAATGCATCAGAAGAGTATGAAAAAGACGAGGAAAGGATGGTGACGAGTTTACAGTCGAACAACGGAGATGTTGACGTTGATCAATTTACAAATTCCGTTTACACAAATCCGTACCATTGTCCACTTTCCCTACTATCTCTTGTGTGCGAATTGGAGCAATATAGAGAAGGGAAACACAGACAAGGATCCGTAATGTCATCTGAGCGGAATGATTCAGCTACTGATAATACAACTGAAACAGTAAGTTACAGGTGTTGGCTGTTAGTTGTTATTGTTATTGTTCCGTTGGGTTCCAATTGAAACATACGTATTGACCACCACCTATCCACTTTGTCCACTTCTCCGTCGTCCTCTATCACTGGTCACTTGAAATTTCTGTAGCAGTGTTTAGTTTTACAGGATGAGGCTGTTATTGTTCTGTTTTGTTTTATTACAGCTTGATTCCACACCGTTTTTCTTGGTATGGCTATGGAATTTTCAGCATGTGATATCGGTAGCCCAAATTTTGCAGGCCGACAATAGATATCAGGTGTTCGTCGGCAGGGGATCGAACCCCGGACCATGTGCATGATCGGCGGGAGTCCTAACCACTGTGCCACTGACGGCATGGGTGCCTACTGTCGAATAATTACAGACTAGACAGACAAAACAGCTGTCTGGCAATACTCCCTATTGGTTTTCCAATAGTTCCCTAACCGATGTCAGCTCATGATGAAATCCTCCAACCAAACAAAAATAATTGTCAATTTTATTCAATCCATAAAAGTAGCTGAATATGTTACTTAAGAAGATGAATAATTTGATGAGCGAGTGGTTATCAGGATGCACATCGAAACTTGGCAAAATATGGGATTATGTAGGAGTTCTAAATAAATACAAGAGTTATACGGACTAAGGAAAACAAGCACACAAACATCAAGTCAGCAGAAAGCAACAATGTTGCTACCATAATAGTAGAAGTGGTTGAGTAATCTTCTATAGCATGCATACCTCTGGTTATTCTAGCTTAATGGCCTAAGGCTTCAGCAATGCAAAGGGGACGTAAACGTATTGCTTTTGGCAGGGTCTTCTTCACTTTGTAGATTGTTTTGAAGGAGAAGGAGATGGTATGACCAGTGTTGGCAGGGATCCATTACAACCTTTCTGCAACCATGCAGGATAGTGTTCTTGAACCCTTTTATACAGGATACGCATCGAAATATCAATTTACCTGGCACCACAGCAACAGATGAACTGATATATGCAAACAGAGGTGAAGGAGTTAAACAAAATGAATCCCCTAAAAATAGCCTCTCCGCTGAACTACGTGTTTTATTTTCATTAATGTCTGGATGGGGATTATTCATGAAAATAATAAAGGTCATAAAACCGCTAAAGACATGAAATAAACGTTTAGCAATGAAGCAAAGGAAAAAAAATGAGATAAAAATTTCAATTGCCAATGTTTATGTAGAATATGTTGTCCTTATTGTAGGCCAAGGTAAACAAAGTGTTTGAACGTATTTCTTCCATACACAGAGACCAGGTTTTCTGATCTACTGATAGAAGACGTAGTCGGCCTCCTCAAGATAAATCACCAGGAACACGGGAGATAATCGAGAACACCTGGTCTGGTTACACGGAATGTCCAGTATATACTAAATGGGATAAGACCACTATTTACGCATTTGATTTCTCCTTTACTCAACCTTACAGTTAAATGGACAAAACCCACCGAATACGGCCAATATAATTGGCTCCACATGAACAGTTAAATTCATAAGCTTATATTGATGCGGCCGTGATTGTTACTTTATCCTTAACTCGCTGTGTGAGTACTGTTTTAGTTGGGACGTTGAATACGAGTTCAGACACAGAGAATGTTGGCATTTTAGAATGTCTCCTATAACCTCCTCTTTCTAACTAAACTTCAGATAGACAGGGTTCTTATCTGCAGCATCCATTATTACCCTATCTATAGGTATCAATATGCCTTTATTTTAAAAGTCCTCTAGATATCCATTTTCTTATAGTGTAAGTTTCAATGATCAGTAATTTTATAGTACTTATAATAACCTATCAAGGCAGTAATTTTGAAACATCTGACTATATATTTAATGAAGTCACTCTTTCAATCCGCCTTTTTTTTATTCATCGCATCACAGACACCTTCACAGTCAGAAAATCTTCCAAATGGTTATAATAATGAAGAATCTCCATGTTCACATCACCTCTCATCATTGCCTTCAAAGTGTTCCACGAGTAAAACATCGCCTACTCGTCATCATAGTGGTAAACGACGGCAAGTTTCAAGTCCATTAGAAGAGCATAATAGACTGAATATTGAAAGTGAATTTAGTCAAGCTCCATCGAAAAGTAGACGAGGTTCAAGTTTCAGATCACCAAAGTCTACCGTCTCTAGACAACGTATAGATCCACTGAATAGTCGAGGTAAATTTTTTACAGTACTTTTTTAAACTTTAAATTATCGCGTTATTATACACAACTCAGAGTTTTTATTAAGATTGTGATTTCGTTTCCTTAAGGCTGAAAATAATAATGATAATAATAGCTTTATTCCAAGCAGCACTTTTGATACAATGTGGAATTTTCAGCCTGTAATACCAATATGGCATCTGTTTACAGTGCATAGTAAGGACTAGAATAATGAGGAGACCACTTACATTGATGGTAATGTAATGTCATAAGGAATATGAATGCCAAGTCACAATTTAAGTGGAATAGTGACAAGAATACATTGATGGAGGAAAGAATGAATGAATGAATGTTTTGCAGTCAGTTGGTAGTTTCAGACCTAACAGCACTAACTTCTCATCACATAAAAAATACGTGCCAACTAGGACACTGCAGTGCTTCATACTTAGTCATTCGAGCGTAAAGTCCTTTATGATTAACTGCTTCAAGTCCTATATGATGAGATGGAGGGAGTGACTTGTGTATGAAGAGAATGCTGACAGTCCCGCAGGATGATATTCTGTAATTTCTTGCAAGAGCTCAAGCGTTCATCTACAGTCATATTAATGAGTTAGTCAACTGACATCCCACCGACCGTAATGACAACATATAGTGTCGTTCCGAGTGCAACGAAGTCTTTGTCAAGTAAGTCAAGAACGATTAAGGGAGAGGAGAAGGGAGGATAGGTGGAATACAAGAATTAAGAAACTGTAACAGTAGAGACTGAGTGACACCGGACTGTTTCAACTTGCTTATTTAGAAGGTTGAAACAAATGTCTTTCTGGAAATTAAGATGCTGTGGAATGATGTGGAGGGATAAGGAATGTTGAGAAGAAGAAGAAGAAGAAAGATCTAGACCAGGGTAATTGGCAGTCAACTGAGTTTCACCTTCGTCGGCATCTATGGTAGAAGAACCAGTCCAGATAAATCCTGCTTGTGTATGAAAGTGAAATGAACAAGCTGACATTTCGAGAGATTTAGCTTAAGACCATTTGATAAGGGGACAGCTTACTTACTTCTGATAAATAATCATTCATTTTGGAGTAATCTGAATGAGATTTGACGGATAGTGGAAATATTCAGAGCGTTGGACTTCTTGAGAGAATTGACTTTATCAGAGTGTGTCAAGCCATGTAAGAAGAAATAAAACAGAAGAGGAGGAAGAACGGCACTGTGATGGACACCAGCTACAGTAAGCGAATTAGTGGAAGTTTTTTTGTGCACCATATGCTACTTTCTTATCGGAAAGTCAAGAATGCATTCCAATGCCTGCGTACTGATGACGAATCCCAAACTTGGACGTAAAAGCTGTCCAGTATTCCCTGTCCCTTTATGCTTCTCTAACTGCTATCAGTCTGTGGTGAAACTCGTAAAGGAATACAACCATTTATTTAAGCCAGGATGTTGAAGTGAGTTTCTTCTAATTACATGGTTAATTAGACAAAATACAGACGTAATTTCTTTTTTTTGTTCTTTTTGCCGTGTTTTGCTACACTGAGTGAACATAAAAATCAATGAAGTCTAGTGAAAAAAGTAAGGTTTGATGAGAATTAATAATATAATCCTTGAGAATTATAAGGGATAAAACTGTTTATTGGCTAAGTATTTGGAATACTTGTATATTGGGCATATACGATAACTGGTCATTATCACGCAAGAGCCTATGTACACACACACAAATACAGGCATACACTAAGAGATGAGGAAGATTTAAAATCAGCGGGTTAAGGGAACATGAATCACGTGGTTGGAATATTTATTATTATTTTTAGGAACAGATTTAGCTGAATATTAGCCTCTTATTGTATTCATTTATTAGAGAGGGAGATAGATAGAGAGAAAAGAACACAGTGAGGAGGGCGAGGGGGGAAGAAATTGAACGAAGTTAAATTTATTCACTGTCATTTGCTTACTCTGCATTATGATGAGAACTGTCTACTTATAGTGTAAGTAGCATTTGAAAATCAAAAGAATCATAGATATTCAATTGGAGGATGGTGAATAGCAGTGAAATTCAGGATAAAGCACATTTCGTCCTATTTGGGACTCGTCATCTGGATGTGCCTGCATTCCCCAGTGAGTGATGATATTCCCATCGAGGCTCGAACCCAGTGCCCATAGTTTCAAACGCCAAAGCGTTATCCACTTGACCACTTGAGCCACGACAGCCACCTCTTGTGCAACAGGTCATATTAATTATTTAAGTGAATTTTAGATTTTCCCGTCGATTGATTGGCCCAAAGTGCCCGGGCTCAGGTTGACATGTCGGCTTCTAACTGCATACCCAAATATCGCCGACATGTCAACCTGAGACCGGGCACTTCGGTCCAGTCAACCATCCGGAAAATATAAAATTCAATTAAAAAAGAATTATAGTTAAGTGGCATTTAACTGTTAATTATTAATTCAATAATAATAAGTTTCAAAGTATATCATCAACGGAGTTTATTAATTAGAGTCCTACGTTTTTCTTCGGTATATTTGTTTAGCTGTTACATCAGCCAGTAAAATAGCATCAACTAGTCAAATTTCAAGACTATCTTGCTCATTTCCAACTATAACACTTCATCAATCTTCAAATTTCAATCAACAAGGCAAATGGACTGAATCTGGAAGTAATGTAGAATTAGTCAATAAAGTTGGTATTCATGGATGTTCTTCATCCACTCCTTCTGTCTCACCATTGTCATCTTCAGTACCAACTAGAGATTCATCTGTCAATCATCCTACACGTCTGTCTGATACATTTTGGTGGGATTCATCAAAGCGTGCAGTATCAAGCAGCATTACAGGTGTGGATAAATTCCAACAACTGAGTGTTGATGTTCAGGATTATGAATATAAATGTGGTGACAAGGAGAGACAGGTGATTATTATTTTATTTTTTTTAAAGAAAGTTCTTTTACTACACTTTTTCTACACACTAATGTTAATTAAATTAGTCAGTGATGTTCCTGTTCAACTATAGTTAGAATTACTTAACGGTAACATTAGTGTTTTAGACGAGAATAATAATCAATTGTCGGTTTGCAGGGATTTGATTTGATTTGATTTGATTGGTTACAGGATTTTATCATGAGCTGACATCGGTTAGAGAACCAGTGGAAAACCGATAGTGAGTAATGTCAGACAGCTATTTCGTTTATCTAGTCTGAAACTCATTGATAGTACTCACTCACTGCACTGGTGTTCTAACCCACGACCTAACGGTTATCAGGTGAGCGAGCCCGTACACCATTAAGCTACTCACTAGGACCCGCCAATCCAATGGTCAGCCAGTTCAACATCTGCCAATTCATGATTTACGATACAACGCGATTGGTACTGACCAATTTCATCGTCTTTATTCTCAACAAAAATGTCTACACAATGTACCGAATTCTCAGTGTCACTTATGGCGTAGTATTTCCTCCTCATACAGGATCTCCGAGTAAGATAATAGTGTATAGTATATCATGTAATGCAGTGTTGTTAGATCTGAAATAGATACTAATCCCTTATGATATCTCCCTCCGTCTCCACGACACGCGAACCAGCATTTCGAGACTCAAAGATATAATTGAATGCTTAAGACAATAGAAATTAGAGAAAATATGATGCATTGTATGGGGTGGAAATTCATTTAGTCCAGTGATTCAAGTAGCCGTCACAACCATTCAATAATATTGATTTACGGTGGTATAAGTTGGGTACGTCGTATTTTGTTTGGAATTACATCGATATCAACTGTTTACCGCCTCATTATCAACCAGGAATACACGGTCTGAATTTTGCAAGATTGTATGCTCTGTTAAGCTGGAATTATAAGGCTCCACGACAAATGTATTAATCTGAGAAGCTGAACAAACTGATTCTATGGTGAAGTATATACGAAAAAGTCAAATTTGGTCTCAGACCTCCAATGAATGAATGAATGAATGAAAAATTAGCTCTTGTAGGCCTGAGCATTGATCGGTAAGGTTGCATACCCATTCCAATATTCCATCAACTATTCCGCGAATACTATTGTCGGAGGATACCACTGCGAACATGTTCCAGTTGACAGTGTGTAAAATGAATCACCCATACTTCTAACAGATCTGTCACTGAACATTTTCCCATCTTATTATAGTACACCTCTGAACAAGCGTTTTAAAACACACAAACTACCCTTGTGCTAGAGAGTGGAAGCCTTCGGGTAGCCAGTCGACCGATTTGTCTTTTTCTATGAATGCAAAAGTAAGCGTTGGGACACAGAATGTCTGCACCATATTTGAGCTTAGCTGATGAAGAGAGTGAATAATCTACCTCAGTTACTGAAACGATAGTCATGAACACACTGTGGGAGTGTGTGCCTATCAGTATACAAAGCTTTCATGCAGTGGGGATCAATTTCCCTTAGGGTTTCCATACTAAGGTCAAAGCCAAACACAAGGAAAGTGACAATTATAGAGTGATGTGTACAATGCTCAAATAACGAAGACCAGGTGGAGGAGGAGAATGAGGAGGACCTCTACAGACAACTGTGGGCAGTAATGGCTAAGGCTTCAGCCTTGTAACAACACCAAAATTCTAGTGGATATTTTGAATTTCATAATTAGACCAGAAAGAAGCGCAAGGACACTGAATGGGTCTCTACAGACAATTGAAAGCTAATAGATGAGATGCGGTTATTGAAGCATAAGAGAAATCAATGCATTGGTGAACAGCGAGGGGATATATTAGATATGCCCTGCAGAGCAATGAGCGAAGGATTGAAGAAGTGTGTTAGAAAAGATAAAAGACTTTCACGACACCATCCACCGACAATTGAAGCAGAACAAGTCGCAGGTGGACAAGACTTCAATAAACTATATCACTCGACCAGAGCACTATCCACGAAGAGATCAAAACAAATAAAACCATTGAGTGATAGTGTGCTAGACGCAATCAAAAAAGAATTGGAGTGGAGGAAACTCCGGGCTGACCAATTAAAATTACTCTAGAATCAACTACCACCTTCACTTTGTCAAGAAATATCACAAAAAGCCACAGAACTGCGAGTGAAGACAAACCCTGTGACATAATCAGGGAGATAAAATTGGTGAATGTCGGGATAGCAGCAATAACAGATGAAGTCCCTCAAGGATCACTCAAGGCGTACCCAGAGATCTCAGCAGAAATGCTCACTTCACCACAGCGGGAGTTGTGAAAGTAATGGAAGTAAAAGGTACTTTCCAATTGGGAGAATAGTTAGTTTATCCAACTGCCAAAAAAGGAGACTTATGCCAATACAAGAACTAGCATGGAATCATGCTGCTGTCGCCCCCCACCCCTCAAACAAACATCCTGAAACGGTGTCATGGATAGGAGACTTTGCCTTGAAAAAAGTAAATACTATACCGATACTATTTCAGTTTTCTTCTAAGTATCTCAGGAATCAATCATCTTCACTACGTTGGTAGCTCCAATCCAGTGAATGCTCAGGCACCACTACTAGTACTTGAGTTACTCCTAATCTTCAAAAACGTTTTTTCTTCGTCGTATTTCAAAGTTTCCTAATCCATTATTCTTCTTCTTCAGTATCGTAAAGATTCCTGCCCTCCTACTACTAATGTGAGCCCCATAAAAAAGCATTTCCCATGACCACTGACCATTACGTAATATTGGGTGCACACAAACTATACTGTTATCACTCCTGTTGAAGTTGATTACTGAAAGGTCCCCACGGTAACTCTAAACTACATTGATCCAAACAAAAGACGCAGGTTAATCGACATAATGACTCTGATCAATCAATCAGATAAACCCTTAGTAAAAACCCCGAAATATAAATGCAGTACACGAATTACGTTACAAACTCCACGAAGAGAGGCCAGTGTAGACTCTAAGCACCAATAAATACCAATGGAGTACGGCTGCACTAATGACCTTGGGACGCTTGGTCAGAGAGTTAGTGAAACCGTACAAATGACGTTATAATCATGAATAAGACATACTTAACGAAGAGTTTCGATATTAAACGGGATATCTGGTAAGTTTTCGTTAGGTTTGGGAAAGATTAAGTTGAGGTTTAGTCTAAGGAACAGTTCAGGATTAGATTAACCTGACAAAGGACATATGACGGTTGTTTCGAGTTAGACTAGGGATACTTTGGGAGTAGTTCCCCTTTAGGGTTAATTTAAGGTTGGAGTCAGAAGACCTAGTTAAATGCATGTATAGCATGTGGAATGATTACTATACTGACACTCCAGTCGAAGATTGAGAGACATTTCTGTCACACGGCAAAAAGAAAGGCATCCTGCGGAACACTTGCATGTCCTTTTAATCACTATTTTCATAAATTGATGTATTTTGCACGTAAAATTCGCCTTTTTCATGTGATTGGTACATTCAAGGTCATTTGTCACTCGCTTCACTTTGATGCTTAAAGTTGAATTCCACTCCAAGAAGTATTATTTGAGTACTGTCGGGATAATATGCTTATAGGAAGCCTACAGCCACTGTTGTTGGATATGTGTGTACAGATATCCGGGCTGTTGTTACAGAAAATCTGTCATAGAAGATATTATTATATTATTATTATTATTTCTTTTAATTCCTAGAGGAACATAGGGCTTCAGCTGCACGTCTCGTTTGCGTTCGGTTCTGTGCTATAGTTCTCGCTTAGCTACATTTCTACCCACATGCTTTCATTTCATCTTCACTTGACCTCCTCCATGTCACTCTCACACTGATGACCAACTCGTCGCTTTCCGTTCAGTTTCCACTCGAGGGATCGCCTGGCGTGTGATGTCACTCACTTGATGGTTTTCTGAGAGTGTGACCAATCCACCTCCATTTCTTTCTGCTTATTTCTTGCACAATTGGTTACTGATGGGTTGGTTCGCTCACAGGGATCCCTGCTGCTGATCCCTTCCGGCTGGCTACGTGATCTTCAGCGAGCGGAGTATTGAGCTAAGACAGCTATTGATGAAAGTCTGTAGTTTGTTTGAAGTATTCTTCATGACGCGCAGTGCAAGTCTCTGATCCTTATAGTAGCACTGACTTCACATTGGAGTTGAAAATCCGGATCTTATTTTTCATGCTGAGTGCTATTGACCTCTACACAGACTTGAAAGTATTGAAAGCTTGCCTTGCTTTTCCGATCCCCCCTTTGATATCCTTGTCAGTTTCGTCCGCCTGTAGTTGAAACGATGCTTCCCACGTGGGTAGGTAAGTGAAGGAGGTTGCTTATTTCAGATTCCTTCCATTTACGCTGATTGTTGTCTGTTGTTGTTCCTGTTGCCGTTGCTGTTGGTCAGGAATCTTCATCACCTACCTCTGTTTTCTCTATGTTTACTTGGAATCCCATTTTTGATGCTTCTTCTGTCAACTTGTTGCTTTTCACTTGCATATCTTCCAGTTTGTGGGAAATCAGATATATGTCATCGACGTAGTCCAGATCCTGCAAGTATTTTGTGTGGGTCCATTTTGTGGCTGTCTCCTCGCTGCCCGCCAATGCCTGTCACATTATCCAGTCTACTGCAATCAGGAAAATCATTGGAGATAGTAGGCAGCCAGCCAGCATTGTCTTACTTCCATCTTCACTTCGAAGGATACTGTGAGTTTCACATTGTGGATTACTTGACACGCAGCATTATCGTACAGCTGTTGAATGAGATGTATAATTGTTGGCGGTACCCCATAGTAGCGAAGTATTTGCCAAATCACCACTCGATCGATGCTGTCGAAGGCCTTTTCAAAGTCGAAGAAGTTGAGGTAGAGAGCCAAGTTCTGTTCAATGATGATCTGCAGTGTTGCAGTTTGATCGATGCATGACTTGTTCCTCTTGAATCCAGCCTGTTTTAGTCGAAGTTTTTCATTCAGGGTTGCGTGTTTGATTCTCTCCAGGATGATGGGGTTAGAATTTGGCTTGGGATGGACAGGAGCATAATTCTGCGCCAGTTCTTGCATTGACTTGAGTCTCCTTTCTCCGGTAGTTTGAATTAGTAGCCCTTCTTACAATCTTCAGGTACCTTGCCCGCTTTCCAGTAGTGGTGTCATCAAGTCCGCTGATGTCCAATGCCTTTGCTGAGATTCCGTCTGGCCCTACTGCCTTTCCAGCTCTTAGCATCTTGATTGCCTTCAGGACTTCTGTTCTCGTCGGAGGGTTGATGTCCACTGGTAGTCCTGCTTCCGGTGTTGGTACTATCGGGCGCATTGTAGGTCGCCGTCAATTTAGAGGTCTTTAGGAGTGTTCAACCCAGTGTTTCCTTTGCTCCACCTCTTTGTTGATTCACCTCCCATTGTCATCCTTCACTGTGTCGAACTTTTCCCCGACAGGAACCTAGTTGTTTGATAGAGTGTTGGGAGGTCTCCTTTGCCTGCACTGCATCTTGTTCTGCCTCACTTGCCATAGCTTCATAATATTTGCTTTTGTCTTTCCTGGCACTTTTCTTTACTCTTTTGTTCAATGTATTGTAGCTTGCATTCAACTCCTGTTTTTGTTGCTCGTCGATGCACTGGATAATCTTTTGTTTCACCATCCCTCTCTCTTCTATTAGTCTCCATGTGTCAGTAGTGAGCCGCTGTTTGTCCTGTCTCTTCTTTCTACCTAGAACTTGCATGCAAGTTTGACTTCACACCGCTTTCAGGTTGTCCCAGTGCTTTTCGATGCTGACCTCTTCGCTAGTGTTAATTTGTGTCTCCACCTTTTTCCTTATGTTTGCAGTGAAGATGTCCTTTGTGTCCTGATCCTTCAGCTTTTGAGTATTGAACTTGGCTTGTGGTCTCTGTGCAGCTCCTGTTTCTTTGAAAGCTCTTAATTTGATTTGGATTGTCCCTTGTGCGAGATAGTGGTCTGAGCCAACGTCTGCTCCTCTCCTTACTTTTGTGTCCAGTAAGCTGCGCCTCCACTTCCTTGACCAACATTGAGATGAAGTCAATTTGGTTTTTGGTCCGCTTATCTGGTGACACCCATGTAGCCTTGTGGATATCCTTGTGTTTGTATACGCTGCCGCTAGTCACCAGTTCATTGACGGCGCAGCAGTCGGCGAAGAGTTCTCCATTTTCATTCATTTATCCGAGAGCTTCTCTACCCATGATGAGTTCTCTTCCTGTGTTGTCTGATCCCAGTTTGGCGTTCATGTCTCCCATTAGTATTTTAATGTCACCAACTGGAGTATTGTCCATTGTTATCTGTAGTTGTCTGTAGAATTCTTCTTTCTTTTCAAGGTCTGCGTTGTTTGTGCAGAGGTGCATAGCATTGTACAACTGACACTTTCCTTCCTTTGAAGTTGAATCTGGCGATCATTATCCCGGGCTAGATGGCCTCCCATTGCATGAGGGCCCTCGTTGTCGTTGTTGACACCATTATAGCCACGCCCTCGGTGTGCATGTGGTTGTCTTCTGGGTGACTGGAGTAGATCACTGACTCTCCCGTTGACCATTTGGTGAGTCCATTCCCATTGCACCTGCTTTCACATATTCACACTGCTTGAATTCCGTATCTTTTCATTTCGATTGCAATCTGGGCAGCTTTGCCAATCTCATACGTGGTGCGGACGTTCCATGTGCTTACACAGATTTTTTTCTTTTGACGCGAGGAGATTCATCTTGCTGAAGTTTCTGTAGCAACTTTGTTTACAGGGTGGGGTTGCTAGCCTCACGCCTGAAAGGGGGGTTTGTTACATTAAAATATAGCCTACCAAGGAGCAACCTTGTGGGTTGCTCCACTTAAAATCAGGAAAACAAGGAATAAAGTAATCAGAACAACATCAGCAAAAAGAAAATAATTCACAACAGGAAGGGCAGCGATAAGAATAATGAAAAATAACCTTAGTAGTCAGATACATTTAACAAAAATGATACCAAAATCATAGGCTCACTGACTTGAGCCGACTTAGACATGTAAATCCATCAATATATACAATTATAGATATTAGTTAATGTTAGAAAGTCACAAAATGGCAAGCAGATAGTTATAGGTATTATCGGTCAAAAGGATTATATCCACAGATTCAGTGTTCAAAAGGCAAATAATTACAAAAGTTCCACAAGTTTTTGGCAAGAAACTCCATAGAAATAAGAATTTTATGTAACTGAGTAAATGTAGCGTACGAGGTTTTCTTTGAACACATACGAGAAAGTGAATACTGACTTCCTTTTTAAATTACGCATATTTACTAGGGGCTCGTCTGATTGGTTGATCAAAGTCATTCTGTCCGTTATGGATAAGATTTTAATTTGATAAATCACACAGTGTTATACAGTAATATTAACTGGTGACGTTTTGAGCACAAACTATTGCTCATAATCATATCAAGTTACTCATTCTGTCCGTTTATTTAGGTCTGTCGTTTGCGTTGCCTTAACTTAGAGTTACCGTTCCTACTTCTTTTGGAGTACATATTTGCGATTGGAAGATGTGTTTATTGATATCAATACCCATCTACGTCTCAATAGGCTCAAAAAGAAATACTTTTGTCTCAGGCTTTGCTACACACTGCTGAACTCTGGTGATATGAAGAGGTACTTAGTTTCTGTGACTCTTATTTCCAGATTAATCTAACATCAACTTCAGCCTGAATTAAATGCAATGATCATTATTGCAACTGACATTTGAAAATAACAGAATGTTAGTAAATCACTAAATCTGCAGAGCTGATTGCTGCCTTCGCTCGATATTGAAGATTAAATGACCGACTAGAAAGAATTAGCAAACCAACCAACAACCGATTACTTAACAAATACCTAGAACAAAATGGAGATGGATTGGGTGCGCATACTGAGGAGACCGTCAAATGACATCGTGGTCAATGAAGGCCAGTATTCGAGTGGAGGCCGAATGGGAAACCATGAGTGGGTCGTCGTTGAGAGGGTGACGTGAATGAGATCGTATAGTGAGGAGGAGATGAGAGACTATGTATAACCTTGGGACCAACTGGATAGGACCGCAGAAAATAGAATAAACAAGAAGATATGCCATTGAATCCCTGTGTTCCACTCGGGACCCAGGGGGACACTAATAATAATAACAAGAGAGATAATAATTTCGAACTGTGAGCAGCACAATTAAGAGGCAAAATACCTAAAATTATATAATAACAAAGATTTCCATTGGTCATGATTAGGCGGCGTAAGCAGTAAAAGTGGAAGAAATGAAGGAATCAACTGTGCTAGTAATATGGAATATAATTTTCCTGGCTCTTCACAGAAAGATAACTAGTCAAAACGTCATCCATAGTACTGAATGGATCAGTGGTCTGCTGTCAATCAGCTGAAGAGTTCCCTTCCTTGTAATTATGAATAGAGATACTTTACGACACTATAACAAGACAAGTATTAAACCTGAAATGTATCTTTTATGTCAGTGTGAATGATATATATGTGTAAAGAAAGGTGACTTCTTTGACTGATAAGCTATTCCGTCACCATCATCCTGTTGAAATCAAATATGACGCTCACACTGGTAAACTTTTATTCAGTCTAGCCATAGACTGTAGAATAACTGGGTCCCTATTCTTCGATATTTTCAGCGTAAAGTGTTCTTTGAAGTGTTAATCACTTTACTTGGTGACTGTCATTGAGTAAACACTTGCATAATCCTTTGTATCCATCTCCACCAAAGAAATACAAATGATACTTCTACGTTCATCTTAATTCATGAATGTCAGGTTGGGAAGAGGAGGGTGCCAGAACAACTTCAGCTTTGAAGTCACAGTAGCAGTAGTGTCTTTTTTATGAAGTGGGGTCTCTTGGTTCACGCCCGACCATCCCTGTTTACCGGTTAATTGAGGTTTAAGGATGTGTCAGTAAAAGGGGTGGATTGAACCCCGCACCACGTGAGGTGTGGTTGGTGAGTATTCTATCACTGTACCGCTGATGAATACTTTAGAGATACTCCCCATACTTTTGTAAAATATTATGAAATCACGTATTAGTATCTACTGTGACATCACTCTTCTGTTTTAGCCCACAGACTCCACACACTACTCCCCTGTTTTATTAATCATTGTGAATAAATTGATATTATCTGAGAGTTTGATGCTTATTTGAAAATTACTGTCGGTATAATAGTGAAACATTTAATTCAGTGTTGTTGTTTATCTCTTCGCTTGGATTCAAATCTTTTAGACTCCTTCATCTGTCATCCCAAGAGATGATTGTTCATCATCAGGAGGAACAAACAATCCACTATCGACACCAGAAATTCGACGAAATGAGCTTGACTTGTCAGATCTGTCAGATGGAACAAGAGTATTGGTTATAAAAGATACTTATCTGCTTCCTGGAACCATATATATGGAAGGAGGTATGAAAATATTATCTTTCAGTTATTATGTGTATAAATGTTGTTATTTATTAGCACGTGTCTAGGTGGTGATTAAGTAGGAATGATGAGGAAATGCATTTAATCAAAATAAGTAGCTAAAGTCATACATCGGAAAACACTTATTAAGTGATTTCCAACAACATTGTGACCAACTGTTTGCCTCTCAACTGTTTTACCTGATCTAAATTGAAATTCGAAAAATGTCATTGGATAGAAGGAATCAATTCGGACTAATCGAATGCGTTCCAGATTATGTGTACAATGTGAACAGTAGGTTTCAATTTAAGCATACCTTGAACTACTTGAAGCAAATATTACATAATAGCTGGTTATTCGCGTCATTCTTTTTCTTGTAATTAGCCATGTGTACTATTGAGCGATGGATGATTATAGGTGGAATGAAAATCTGAGTTAGATGACAAGACTGACATCAGTTAGACAAGTATTGAAAAACTATGGAGTACTGGAGAACTGTTTCCTTCTAGTTTGGAAATATTCAACCATACAGTATACATACATTATTACCCCACTTGAGATGGTTTGACTGTTGATACCTTTCAGCCTTCTGTTTGTGCTTCGAACCCGAGAATTTCTTTGTGCTATGTTTGTTTCTTTGTTGGATAGAGTGTGTGTGGATGTGTGACAATTTGAACAGGCTTTTCGCTTGAATTCTGCGTTCTCAGTCGAATGACACTAACTGACACTTGGGTGTCAACATTGGCGACATGACCACCTTCCCCAATTATATCCCTCCTTTGTTGGTTTACACAAAGAAATCTCCACTGGAATTATGATAAACTCACATACACTTAAGCTGTCACTTCTTCGCTTACCTCTGACTAGTATTTTATGATTTATACAAGCGTCATAAATCTTTGCACCGTAAGTGGTAGTATTTACTGCTGTTCTGAACAAATAATCTAGTAGTTAGTTTATGTGCAGAAAGTCTTTCCTTTTGCAATTAATAGTGTTCTCTAAGCTGGTTGGTTTAGTTGCGAAGCTTTCGTCGTCCTTCTGGACAACATCTTCAGCGCCATATTTAGCACAAAGTGACGACGAAAGCTTCGCAACTAAACCAACCAGCTCAGGGAACACTATTAATTGCAAGTCATCCACTTGAGCTACAAATCTTCTCTATTATTTCAAAGTCTTTCCTTATCTGAAAGCTGAAAGACAGAAGCAAAACATTATTCGCTTGTGTTGACTGATGTGATGCGATAGGGTTAATGACGGTGTACAAGAGGAAAACATATTAATGCAAGCCCACTATGAATTGCTATCAATGCTGCGGCCTTGACAAATGTTTATCGAACTGTGATCAGCACAGCAGTGACTAAATTCCACATGGATTTCTCAGTCTCCCGACTAGAAGTTGTGACTTGTGGAACCCACCGAGTTGAGCACGAACGACGATACTTGCAGAGGATTGAGGATTGCTCATAGACAATTGTTGACTTTCCTGCTGAATAGTCCCAAACTAAGTTGTATTTGGTGTCCGGTGCTTTCTCATTTTCAACGACTCTTTAATTGATGCACGTTTCTGACAAAATCTACCTGAAAATTGTTTTCTATAGTATTTTGAGATTGGTTGGTTTTTCTTGTCACATTTGTGCAGGAGTTGGTTGGTATTTACTTTTGTTTCTCTTATACATTCTTATCCTCGAACAATTACAGACCATTCTCCATTAGCTATTCAAACTAGCCTGTCTAGTGATTGCCTACGTGATCAAGTATTCCGTATACATTTGGACAGTGAGAAGTGTAATCGCTCAACTGGCCTACGTGTTGCTACTGATAATCATTTCACAACATCTAGTCATAGTAATAACACCAATGGGACGTCATCACGTCGACAGTCGTCATCATTGTCATCACCGAGTGGTTGTTTACAGACGCCATCTACCACCAGCAATACGAATTGTGGAAACACATTATCTGGTTCAAACAGAAGACGCCAAATGGACCTATTACTCTATGGATGGCAAGTTGTACAACAAGCTGTCCCAGAGGTTTTCCCTGCTTCAATTGATCATGTCCCGCCGGGAACACGTGTGTGTGCTGCGTGGAGTGATAAGTTGGGAGTCAACCTTTATCCTGGAACAGTCGCTAAAGGTAAGTCTTTGGATACTAACTATGTGAATGAATAATCATTGTTTCATTATACTGTCAAAGGAGATTTCAAAGTATTTCGCATATGCTTTGATACTTACTTACTTACTTACCTTGCTACCTTTACTCTGTGATGTGAGATTTTTGCTAAGATAGTGATTTTCCACATTCATAGTTGACACTTTAGAATGACAGTATTTTCATGAAAAAGCCAAGTTGTGTTGGTTGTAAACGGTTGAGTTGTTTGACACATGGTCTTGTGAACATTTTAAGAATCAATGAAAGTTGATGCAACAATAATTAACTTTGTGCATTTCACCTTAGGAAACTTGCATTCAATCGTCATTAAGTCTGTCACTATAAATATTTCTAAATCACATTCCATTTCAGTCAGTTTTGTTGATCAGTCAAGTTAGCAGTTATACGTTATAGCCACTTTTCCACTCCACCGTAGGTGAAATTAGACATGTCTGGGACGGGAAGTTGAGGAAGTACTGGTTTATGCACTTTGAGTAAACCATACAATCGTGAAGTATTACTTTCAGTAGGTTTATGACGGTTTTAAGCTGCCTTTCAGGTTACTACACTTTCCCTCAGCTGCTTAAACGTGTTTGTTATCTGCTTTTCAGCCTTTCAGTCCAAATCTTTTGGGTTGTTAAGCTTCTGGCATTTTAATTCATCGGTTAGAAACTGTTTCATTTTGTCGACGTACACACACTTATTAATGAGAAGCACTCCGTTTAATTGAAACGAGTAATAGATACAATGTATTCTTATTTTCGTTATGTTGATGCTCCGTTTATTATTATTCTTGATGAGAAAGCTAACAAGAATGAAATATTTATGAAATTTTAATGATGCAAATCCATCGCTCATGTTCACTTGTGAAAAAAGAACATGATGGTAGATTACACTTCCCTGATGTCCAACTGAGCAGAAGAGACACCAGATGGTTCACTCAAGAGAGATATCTATAGAAAACCGAAGTCTGTAGGATATTATACATATTTCTTCAGTTTTGTACCAATCCCAGACAAAATCAATTTGGTGAGATGTCCCTGACGAGTAGATTAAGGATGGTCTGTATAGATGACTCCCTAGAAAATGGATTGAGATACATTAGAAATGCGTTGGTGCCAATCGGTTATCCCAGTAGATTTGTAAGGAGACACATGAACACTAGGTATGGTGAAGAGAAACAGACGACGATGAAACAGAAACAACTATTCCTGAAACTGCAAGTAGATGGAGACGTGGCTGGTAGTGGCTAGCCCTACATCTAAGACTATCTAGAGAGAGCCATAAGAGGGACTTATACTGCTGCCACTCTCTGTTTGTCATTTTCCAGCTGCCAACCAGTTATGATTGCACAAGCGAGAGATAAGCTGCCTAGGTGTCTAGCCGATCCTATTTGCCCTTACACATTAAGGTGTTCGTGTAGAGAGAGATATGTAGGGAGAACATCTAGACACATGAAGAATCTCATCATTACGAAAGATTTTGCTTCCTGGTTCGAAGAAGGCCGAGTAGGATGTATACGAATTTTTATTTTGTCTCATTTGATTGTTGACAGTGGTCACCAAGTGGATAGAAGAAGTTCCTTCAAGGTTATCTATCTCCTTTTATACATATATGGGCGAGGCTATGGGAATTCAAGAGAACAGTCCTAGTGTCTTTACATACGAGGGGAGTTTGTTCTACCTTCCTCTCTCCCTTGTTTGGCCTCGTTATTACTGACTTTCAAAACATTTATAGCTCATTATTATTTGATCGAAAAACTCATCGTCATTGGTTAAGTTTTCTATTCATAAAGTTATACCAATTAGAGTGAAGCCCGAAGAAGATGTAATTAAAAGCAATTTTGATCGCTGATATGTCTTATTCCAATATTCAGGTAGAGTTACCTGAAATAGCATACAATGTAAATGGCTTAGAGCAAGACCAGACCAGCAAGATTTGTCCAGAATCAAAGATCAGACGACACCTTGAAAACTGACATACAAGTGATATCTAATGAAAAAATGGTGAATCGGCCCACAGCGAATCGTGAGCTAAATCTCCTACTCGAACAGAAAGACCGGCTAAGCTTGAATGCCTGCGGAATGTTGACGTGGCAGGAGGATGACGGAAGCTGCTCAGCAGTAATACGTCAATGCAAAGCTGCGCCAAGAGATGGTACAAGAATGTCACCAACTATCACACACAGGTGTTGCCAGAAGGAATGATCTCCTGCCACAAAGCATTTACTGGCCAGGAATGAGAGAAGACGTCGAGAAGTACATAACAGCGTGTACACAATGTCAGCTGATGAAAGGTGATCAGTACATACGACGGTCACCTCAGTTGATTCCAGTGACAGAAGTAGGCGACCTGTGGTCCGTAGATGTAATGGGACCTTTTCCAAAAACGTCCAATGGCAATCAATATCTTCTGGTCATGACAGAACAATGGACACGATGGCTAGATGCAGTCGCGATCCCTGATCAACGAGCGAAAGCGGTGACAGAAGCAGTGAATCGACATATCGTTGCAAACCACGGTGTGCCAAAAGCGATATTGACAGACCAAGGTTCGTGTTTTTAAAGCGAAGAGTTTAAAGTTCGGTTGCAAGAGTTAGGTATCAAGAAAATTAGAACAACGCCATATCATCCACAGACAAACGGTGTGACGGAGAGAAATAACCGCACCCTGAAAGAGTGGCTGGCCACAAAGGGCGGTAACTGGGAAACAGAGCTTCCACTGTTTGTGGAAGTACATCGTGCGTCCGCCAAAGAAACGACGAAGAAATCACCGTTTCACTTGATGTATGGGAGGAAACCACGACTACCGATACATAACAAGACCTGGCCCCTCCACTAGCATCGGAGTATGACGAGATGGTGGACGGAGCGGAAACAAGCCATCAACAACGCCAAACGAGAGCAGAAAGTGGACGCTGTGAGGCCGAACAGAGGGTAAAGGGGAAGTACCCCGGATTCGAGATAGGAGACAAAGTCAGATGTAGAGATAAACGAAACACCGGCGGATACGTGCCAGGGTTGCGAAAACTGCTACCAAAGTGGGAAGGAACATACACAAACACCACGAGACGGAGTCACGTATATACCATCAAAAATGCGAACAGAGAGAAGCTGGTGAATGTCAGCGAGCTCCAGAAATGGATAGAGCTAGTCAGGGGAACGAAAACGATTTTGTCGCCTGATCTTGTCTTCTGACGTCACAGAATGACATGTCACTTGTTAAATTTTCACTATCACTATAATAGGTGGATGTGAAGTGATAAAATGGATTGTCTAATGTATGTATATAAATAGAATGGTCAGTAGAAACGAGTGTGGAAACATATCAGATTAGTGACTGAAGTGAGGAGTTTGATAGGATAAAATTCACTTGTTCCTGTGGAATTAGTTGAATTGGCCACACAAAACGCACACTCTCCAAACTCATCTGTGAACATTATCCGGCATGATTAGCAAAATGACAGTGCAAGACAGTTACTAGCCGAATTGTCAAGCAATTGGTGAAATCAGGTCACGCAGCTCCACCACAGTCGTCTTTCAATGTTATCTACAAGATGAGACCGAACGGTAAGAAGAGAGTTAGGTTTCGGTATTTGTGTATGGCGGAGGTGTTGGCGATTCGTCAACACAACGCCGAAGTCTGCAAACAGAAAACGTTTGTCTAGTGTCTGATTCTACCCTGGTCTTCACCTCTTCACTAGTCGTTCCCTGTAAATTTTCTACATATTTTAATTTTACTTCCACTTTCATTTTACTGCCTCCTTCTCATTACTCAATAACAATTACAACCTTATCACATTCCTTCCTTCGCTTCCTTGCTTTTTGCCATTGATGAGTATTACTTAACTCTTATGTTCACTCTTATGTTATACTTTGCAAGCCACTTCTGTCTGAGTAATTATATCAATTCGGTGCATAACCTATTTCAGCGTTTCTGGTGTTTCACTCCTTCTATTCTCACACTTCACACTCACATAGTCATTTGAAGATGTCCTCGACAGTGTAGATACTCGTGTGCGTCAGTATCTGTCATTACTAGGTAAGCGATCATTGTCGTATACCTTGAACTTTTCACTGAGCAGCAAAAGATCCTTCTTATCCCAACAAGCCGATTCCATAGCACATGGTTTTATTCTATCATTCAACAGGAGAATGACAATTTGAACAGAATTCAACACCCAGATTCATAAATGCCATCCAGTTGACTGTATGACATTATTGTGTCTTCCAAAAGTTTTATCTGCTGTAAAGTGATAGTGCACAATTCTGTGTATGTTATGGTGGCCAAATACAACACCAATACACGAATTGGGTGGATGGTTAAAAGATTCTTTGAAAAATTGTACGTGGTACTCAGTGCTTTTTCTTAATAGCCTCACTGATCATCAGCTATGTTATATGCAGGATTCTGCGTTCCGAATAGTGCACAACCGATTGCTCAGTGAAGCGATTAAATTGAACATGTGTGTAAGACAAGGCTGCCTACTATCAGCAATGCTGTTCCCGATTGTGGTGAATTAGATCTTCTGGTAGACTGTGTGTGTGTGAGTGTGTTCGTGTGCATGTGCATGTGTGTGTGGTGTGTGGCGTGTGAGAAGACGGACACACGTTGAGGGGAGCAGATCTGAATTCGTTGAATACCATGTACTTCACGTCTCACAAATTCGATGATTTGCAAGCGGAAGACAACCAGTCGGCAGAAGCGACACTGAGAACAGCAGTTCAGGTGAACATAGAGATGACAGAGGTGATAAAGATGTCTGACGTAGCCAACAAAAATCACGTATCACCGCCATCAACGCGTGAAATCTAAAAGAAGTCATCTCTTTCACTCACTTACCTACATGAGTAGATTCGTTCCAGCTCTAGTCAGGTGGAATGAATGAGGATGTCAAAGCCAGCTGGTATTCAAGGGTCGACAAAGTGAGACAGACATTGATTACTCTGAAACTACTGCGATGATCTACACCACTGAAAACAAGGCAGGCATGGAATCAATGAATGAATGAATGAATGCACGTCCTGCATACTCTCAAATATCACTTCCCTCAAATGTCCACTGCCAAAGAGTTCGTATTAAAAGTCTTTTCCACCCTCCGTTTGTCCACATACACTTCGCTGTCTAATCATGAATGATGTCTGTGTAAACAGACGAAGTATTCTGACCTCTGTACTTCTACCTGGAATAATCTATAGAAATGAAATTCCAGTGAAGGATTCACTGTGGATACAAACTATATAATCAGTAGTAGTAGTAGTAGTAGGTATGAACAAGCGTCCAATTACTAAAGTTTTCGTTTTAGATATGAGTAGGATGTATGAGAATTTCTTTTTTGTCTCATTTGATTGTTGACAGCGGTCACCAAGTGGATAGAAGAAGTTCCTTCAAGGTTATCTATCTCCTTTTATACATATATGGGCGAGGCTATGGGAATTCAAGAGAACAGTCCTAGTGTCTTTACATACGAGGGGAGTTTGTTCTACCTTCCTCTCTCCCTTGTTTGGCCTCGTTATTACTGACTTTCAAAACATTTATAGCTCATTATTATTTGATCGAAAAACTCATCGTCATTGGTTAAGTTTTCTATTCATAAAGTTATGCCAATTAGAGTGAAGCCCGAAGAAGATGTAATTAAAAGCAATTTTGATCGCTGATATGTCTTATTCCAATATTAAAACTGGGAATATTTAAAAATATTTTACCCTGTACATCATATGAATTGTATATAGTCTGCTCCTTACTTTCTTACAAACATCTCTCTGTTTTGTATTTATTCATTCTTGGATATAGCATTAACGGAATTCTATTTGCTGATACTTCTCATCGAAGGTTTGATGTTATTCAAGTCATCCGTACTACTTATAGTGATGGTGGTTAGGTGAAGTTGAAAGAAAATTGATGTGGTTTCAGTGTAGCAAAAATGTGGCATGTTTTACGAAGAGGTTGATTGGTCTCTTCAACCTCTCCATATTCTATAATCAATAAAGTTGCTTATAAACTAATCGTGAGTTTAATATCAGCCTCGGATGTTGACGACAAAGAGAATTACGGTTTCATACATACTGAAGCACATCTTGGAATAGGAAAGGAAAACTGCGCAACCACACGTGTTTGTCATTAGCACAGAACAAGACTGTGTTCATGTGGTTAGTTTATCTTTTATTTCGTATCTTTGAACAGGATCTTCCATAACACTGTAACCTGTTCTCCCTATCTCTCTCTTTTCCACCCTACTAGCTGATTCACCTGAAGATGTAAATCGTGACCTTGTTCCGGTGGATTTTGATGATGGTGATCATCGAGAAGTCCCCGTATCTGGTCTACGTATTCTACCAGACTATTTTACAAATTTATGTGAATTAGCTAATGTAACCGGTGGTGAACCTAACATAATGAATGGTCTGATCTCTTCAAATTCAGTGAATAGTGTTAGTAATGCATTTGTGTCACGAATGCGCCGTCATAGCGGTGTGGATCGTACCATTCGAAGATTATCAAACCATTCTTGGTCACTGTCAGGTAAGTTCTCCTGTGTGATTATTTCATATGTCGTGTGTTTGAATAGGGAGATCATTCAGAAGACACACATACTGTGACATGATATCATTGCGTCGTTTCCCTATGATCGGGTTTCCAACTAGCTAGCTAGCTAGCTAGGTAGGTAGAATGCTTGTTTGCTAGTGTAGACTGGAATATTTGTTTGGCATGTGTTCACTACTCATAAGTAGAATGTGATTATTTGTCTCAATTTTCTTGATGATTCTCGTTTATGATTTCGCGTTTGCGAATCACCCTACTGTTTGCTTTCATCTCCTTCTTCAGAAACTCCGATTTCATTGTGTTCTTCTCAAGCAAGTACAACCTCTGTCGCGAATTCTACATCCAGTTTACTGGAGGATAATTCATACAATCCTAATCCGCGTGTCTCACGTACTAAAAGTTTTGAAATTTGTGGATTTTCAAATTCTTCAGACATAACAATGGGATACAGTGTTGATTCCGGTGAATCAATTTCAGATCCTATATGCATTCCAAGGGCGGTGAAAACGCCAATAGTCAGTGCTCCATGGAGCATTCTTGAGAAGGTAATGATGTTTTGGCCTTCGTGAAAACAAATAATTTCTCTTGAAGAGTGCATGATATCCTCGCTAGTTGTGAATAAGACACCAGTCGTAAGACATTTCAACGGTGCATAACGTGAATGTCTTTTTTCCTTTGGATTTCAAAATATTCAGAGCAGTTGTAGGCGGTCAGCCGTTCAGCTACTATGAAAGATAGACTCAGGTGTTAAGATGAGTCGGTTGACCGAATGGTATGGATTGAGGCTTCGTACTCGCACACAGCTTCATCACTGAGGCTTCTTCTTATTTAGCCTTGGTGAAAGTTTTATTCACTTGTAACTGTTGATATTCTCACCTCTATTACTGTATGTTGAGGTTGAAGACTTCACCACGACCGGATGTTTCTCAGAGTTGAATCTGATACTTCTGATTGTTAATCCGAGTATGAAATCTACCGACATATATTATCTGCAGTTGAAAGTGGGCGATAAAGCACGGTGTTTTGTTGCCAGACTGTGAGCCAACAAAGAAATGTCAACTGTCGATACTCGTGATTATTTGAAGATCATGGTTGGATGTTATAAAGTTGAGGTTAAACAGTTAGTTGAGATGAATTCTTCGAGGAGATATCTAAGTATTGGCATCCACATTCAGGGCTACAAATAATTTCCAACACTCCAAGATCATGGGAACCTCGAGTGGAGTCGCAATGGGAAGCGACAAGTGGGTCGTGTGAGTGTGACATGGAAGAAATCATGCGAGGAGGAGATTGGGAGATTACGGTCAGTCGTTGTCCCAGCTGAAGAGGACAGCGGAAAATAAAACAAAGTGGAGATGTGTTGTTGAAGCTGTAGGTTCCCCACGGAACTCAAGGGAATAATAATAATAGTAATAGTAATAGTACTAAGATCATGGAATGTTTGATATGTGGTTCGCTGCATACAATTTTTAAATTAACAAGGCTTAATCTGGAATTATTTGCGCTGCAATTCAATTCTTCAGAGGGAAACTCAGATATGTTAATCTTCTGTACTCTTTTCGTATTCTGCGAATGAAGGACCGAAATTTACTGAAAGTGATTCACCCACTTGATTTCTAAATAATGACTGACGAAGTTCAAATGCTGGAAAGTGTAGCTAACTGTGTAGAAAATAATTGCCTTCTACATGAAAGTGCATATGGTTGGCCAGTTTTTCGTTTGTTTTGTGACTAATTGTTGAATTGAAATATAAATCATATTTAGAACGGACGCGATATAGGGAGTAGTGTGGAGAGAAGGAATAGCATTCCAGATAGTTGTTTGGTACCTTACAGTGCACACTTATGATCTGATACCGAATATATCGAAGGAACATTAGGTCTTGTTACTGGTGAACCCTTCGACCGTTATTTAATCTTCGGCATTTACCCCTCTTCATTCACCTACCTACTACAAAGTTCAACCACTGTTCAAATATCCGTCTTCATATATTATAATCTTTTTAAATTTCATTCATTTTCGTTCCTAGTGAATAACAGAGCTTGAGCTTCGGTGGCATAGCGGTTAGGACGCTCGCCGACCATGCACATGGTCCGGGGTTCAATCCCCGGCCGACGCACTCCTTTACCTCGCTGAGCCAGAAATAATTCTGGTAAAGAGGAAAGGTTGGGCATGAGGCTTGCAACCCCATCCTGTAAAATAAACACTGCTACAGAAACTTCAAGCCAACTAGCTTGAAGCTCTATGTTCCACTGGGGAACGTGAAGGAAAAAAAATAGAGCTTGAAGCTTAAGATTTGAATTGTCTCAGTAGCAATGATTCTTTTAAAGAAATGGTGTTGCCAACCTTCTAATCTTCCCTCCTTACTGGGAGGCTTACCACCTGCTAAGCGAGGTAGGGGTTTGCATTGGCGGATGATCCAACCCCACCGGACCACTTGATTGGTTGGCAAGTGTGTTCAATCACTGAATTACCGACGCCAAATTCCAGTAGACCACTTGGACCACATTATCATGTACATAGCTTCTAATTATAACCTATCGAGAAATCTAGCTGAAAGACATTTTGTTTGGAAATGGAAATAAGTGCATATTAGACATTAGGGCATATTCCCCGAGTGATGATAATTAAATCATCACATTGAATCGAGTGTGAAATCGAATCACTCCTAAAGACCTCTTCTCAGCAGTTATAAATAAATAAATAAATAGAATCACAGATATTCATTCGCTAACAATATTTACTGCTTACTTCAGTCAAATGCAAACAAACAACTGAAGTCATTAATTATTATACCGAGTACGTCAGTGTAATACTACTAATGTCATCATCTGACAATGTACCGTACGTACCCTGTATAAAATGCATCCATATATAGAAGCTATTGCATATTCTATCTTTTTCCCAGAGTGCTTACTGTATACACCTAATTAATGATTGTTATTTAACGGAGTTGTTTATCTTTTTACCAACTGACAATTGGCCGTCTACATGGTTGTTCACGTGAAACAAAAACAGTATAAACATCGTAAACGTAGATGCACATATTGCCGATCAATTATTCGTAACGTGGATGGTTTGGTTGTTGAACTCGGTGACTGTGTGCAGCTGCGTTCTGATGGTGACGAGTTATACCTTGGAAAAGTTCGGGAGATTCGTTATAACGGTGAAAAACACTCACCGACAGTGGTGACTTCATGGTAATTTTTAATTCCTATTATTATTCCTATTATTGTTATTATTATAATTGCATATGTAATATTGTTTCCATTACCCGTAATAATAGTAGTGGTAGTCTCTAGAGTCTGTCGAAATACATCCCAAAACATTCAAACTGCTTTCATTTGTAGGCATTACACTATGAAACTGACAGTCTATAATCATAATGAAATCCACACCCTTTTACCAGAATATTTGACTAGGACTTTATTTGATTAGATTTGGACAGAGTTAGGAAATAGGAAGATGGCGGGAACATTTAAAGTTTTGCAGAGGATGTAAGTATGTAAGCCAAATGCAGATATCACTGTAGATTGTTTCTCAGCCAAATCACAGACAGTCGTGGATTACTGGTCTCTAGCATTTCGTCAACGCTATCAAGATAGTCGACACTACTCAATCTAAGTCATTCTATAATGTTAGACGGTTAACAGTGGTGAAGTCTGATGAAATTCATGCTCAATAAATAAAGAGAATTCTTGAAAGCTTGGTGAATAGGCAGGTGGTTGAACTTCCTTCCTTCTGGACTGTTAGAATTGAGATTTTTGGAACTTACGATTGCATATGCATTACCTGCATATTATTAATTAGATTGAATAAGTCGACCCAATCTATACATTCTATTCATAACTTGAGCTTTGTGTGATTTCCAATAAAACAGTATATCAGTAGCGACAAAAGAGGTCGGACGCGAACTGATATCTTTGAACAACCCAACAGTCAATGGAAAAAGTTCCCAAATATGAAGAGTACTTATCTCCATATACAGTACACAAGTTTATTGATCAGTTTGTGTGTGTATGTGTGTGTAGCGTTAGGTATTTAAAGGTATTATCTACAGTTATTATCCACTGTGGTTCCAAGTTGGACCTAGGACTTCAGTAGCACATCTCTGTTCTCTGCACTCCTCTTCAACCGCCTCTACCATCATTCTCAAGCTTTCATTTTCTCCTCACCTTCGAACTCTCAAATAGTCGCTTTCGCTTCAAAGTTCACTGGAGACCATGCCTGGCGCGCAATGTCCCTGAAAATGGTCTATTCAGTGTGCGTCCAATCCATCTCCATCAACTTCGCAATATTTGTCTGGGAACAGGATCTTCGTTGTTTGTTTCGTTGGTTGGTTGGATCACAGAGTTCCTAGTTGCTTGCTAATCCGTCCCGGAACTACATAGAAGTGCTGACTAAATTGACAGTGTTGAACATTCTAATTTTACTCTTTATGTTGATTACAGTAGATTTCCACATTGATTTCGGATTAATGAAGCTTTGTGTTACTTTTCCAATCGTGACTGACATTGACATCCTCATCGGTGCTTCTTGACTGTAGTTGAAATGATGATTCTGCCTCAATGAGTGAAAGAGGTGACTTCCTTCAAGTTTCTCTCATTCATATTGATTCATGCTTGTTTTTCTTGCTGTGGTTAGATAAGTAAGTATCTTCATATTCACCTGAAGTCTTATCTTCATTACCTGTCTCTCCTGTCAACGTGTGGGTTTTCGCCTGTAGATCTTCAACTTCATGGAGCACTAGATGTAAACCGTCAGACAAAATCCATATCTTCAAAAGTTTTCTTGTCAGTCTGACGAATGCCTCTCTCCTGATTTTCCCTCAGTAGGCGCCGCATAATACACCTCACTACAATCAGGATTATCATCGTTGGTCTTGTCTTACTCCTCTCTTCATATGAAGGTAACCACCATAAACTTATAAGTTTGGTTTCGTGTATACTCGATATCCATCGACAAGTAATATTTCTGATCACGTTCTACACACATAAGATAAAAACACTAGAGACTACTACAAATAAGCAGATTTCAGCGATAGGAGTGTGTTAGGGTAGAATAACTAATCCTCACCTCATCCGAGTTTATTTCACTTACTCACTACACAGGTATTATGAACCACGTGAAGCTGGAGAAGATGGTCAATTAGTTCAGCATGTTAAAGGTGCCGTATTCGCGACTGAACATGAAGATGAAAACGGAGCGGAATGCATTATACGTCTTGTGAAAATGGCTAAGTCATATGGCGAATTTCTGCAATCATGTGGTAGGAGGCGAGACGACCTTAAAATCCTTTCCACTGATAAAGTAAGTTTCATATACACACACACATACATACATGCACACATGCATACATGCATACACAGTATATTTCTCATGTGTAGAAATTTCTGAGTGTAATGTCATAACGAGAAGACTGTGTACATACTCTTATTAAATGAATTATTAGCACTCTTTTAAGAATACGTCAGCGACCAAAGAGTAGACATATTGTTCCCACTGGATGGAACATCATCAGTTTGAAGGTGTTAGTGTCAAGGTTTATCTGCATCATCGACTGACGAGAATATCAACCACTTTGCCTAGTAAACGAGTGATAAACAGTCTAGTCTAGTATAGTTTAGTATGCCACCTTTACCACATTCTGCTGATATGTGAGCGTGAATAATAATAATAATAACGGAAAAATTTCAGACAACTTATGATACTGCGACCGAAGTGATATTGCAAATCAATTCAACTCAGTGTAAATATTTTCGGATATATGTATAAAAATGTATAGTTGTACAGCCAATAAGTACACATGAACAGATTGTCATGTGTCTTTAACAGAAACTACAAGTCATGGATATTCTAAAGTCTTAATGCCTACTGGGGAGTACATTGGACCAGACAGGACACTGTGTCTATTACTCTTAAATAGTAGACTGTTTGTTCACGTAGTAGTGACGAGATATGCGGATGTCGTCTAAGCGTGTTATCAGACTAGTTGTAAGCGCAATATCGCTTGAAATTAAGTCACGCGTAGATAAAGGCTATCCCGGTCCAGAACAAACAAGAAGCCGGTCACTGTTTCTACGGTACTATTAATAAACAAATCAATAATTATATATATAACAAACCTTAACGGTTTCAAGAGTACAAAGCACAACGCTTAACGGAAAGCAAGCTACCGCTATCAGAGCGGAATAACGTTAAAGCCAAAATTGCGAACTAGCCGGAATCAGACACGACCGTTCAGGTAAGCAGTCAGTAGAAGAATGAACCCAAGTAAGAGATAGACAGAGCATAGGCACAAAGATAGAATTTAATTGGCTACTTAACCAGGTAGGCTGATACAGATGAAGATCAATAAATAAGATAAACTCGACAGAATAATACAAAGTAAGACATGGGTCAGCAAAATAACAGTTCACAAAAATACTCTGATTGGGTCATGAGTTCAACTGTCTGACTAAACGGATCGAAGTAAAAACGCACAGTTCATTAAACAAGGGGAGATAGACACGTTAGGCATGGATAATTGGGTTGCAACAACGTTAGGCTGATCCGGGACAGGTTGACTTGATTCAAGGATGAGAATTGAATTGATCTTACACTAGGTTTCGCACTTAAGCTCCTTGATATTTATATATGTGTGAATATCTTCAGCCATAGAATTCACCTTGGTTCGTTTCATTTTAGGTACCTTCAACATCCATAAAAGATTATTTACAATGTCTACAATCGATTCAACCTGTTGACTTGGATGAGACTATCCTATCAGATAATGGTGATTATGATGGTAGTCCTAGAGACGTCTTCGATTACTTCATTGCTGGAAAATATGATCCAGTATTGCGACAAGTGACTTCCTGGGATATCCTATTGGCAAGCGAGTTGAATCTCAAATTACACAAAAAGCGATCAAACTCAAATCACACTGTCTGAAAATGACTATCCCTATCACTGCTATAATAGTAATAATAATAACTAATTATTTATTTTATAAACAGTTAGTTTCTGTTGCATTTCTGTTCCTTTTTTTGTTTATTTGTTTCTCTATTTTTCTTTGTGTTAGTAAGGTGAACTCACTTTGCGCAGATTTTGCGGGCATTTTTGTGTATTTGATTTTGCCTCTACTCACTGATGATAACTGACTGACCAGAGTTGTCCGATCACCACCATCACCGCTTGACTAACCCATTCATGATCTCATGATGATGATTATAATGATGATGATGATGATGTGTTTGGTTTAGTGTCGTGTCGTGTTGTGTTGTGTCAAGTTGTGTGATGTGATGTGGTGTGAAGTGCTGTGATATGATCTGAACACTATTTTTTTGTACTCCAGATATTGCCAATAATGTCCTTATTACTGTAAATATTGCCAGGAATAAGATTTCCTTGCAAATGCCTTTTGTAAATCTTGAATGCATTTTTTCTGACTGTTGAAACATCTCAACAAGAAGAAGAACCACAAGAACAACACTTTTGGATATAAGAATGACTTGTTTTCTTTCCTTTTCTCAAACGGGTGGGTGGAGATTATACAAATAGAATAGAATTGAGGCACATGAAGTATATGCCATGTTAGGAGAATAAAGAGGAGAGAATCCTCCTCTCACAAGTGAGTAGTTATTTCTCGGGAGGATGAAAATGTCTTTTTCGTGATTCATTTGATAACATGATTGTGTCTCTATTGCATACTTGTCTCACGAGGTCTCCTGATGCTGCACGAATGTTCACGACACGATTACCACAGCTCTCCTCTATGAAATATGTGCAAGGGAATAGGGGAAACTATGAATTAGTTTGCCATGACTGTCTGTTTGTCTCTTTCTTGGTTCGTTTGTTTGTCTCTTTGTCCGTTTGTTTGTTTGTTTTTTTCAGTGGAGAGTACATGAGTGATTAGTGAGAAGAAGACGAGACTGTCAGAAGAAATAGGTTGTGATATGGACTACACTAGCAACTTGCTGTTCTATGGTAGTGGCAGTTTCAATCAGAGACTAAATCTGACTGACTGACTGACTGGTGAAAGGACATGGAAGTTTTTTCTGTATGTGTAATTTGATCAAGAGACGTGATGTGCTTAGGTCGGAATATCTCCAGCCAATAGGTGAGTGCAGTGCATGATAAACAGTTAATAGCTCCAGTGACAAGGTAGATGGACACAGTGAATCTCATTTAATATTTGTACTCATCACTGACTGACTAATTGGTTCGCTTATGAGAGTTGCCTTACAAGGTGTGTGTGTGGAAGGAAGATTGTTGGCACAATGTACTCAGAGTGGAGGTGGGTTGGAAAGTCAGTTAGTCAGAGACAGGGAGAGACAGACAGAGACAGATACAGATAGACAGAGAGAGAGAGAGAGTGACAGGCAGGCAGGCAGGCTGGCAGACAGGCGGAAATGTCTGAGTGATGAGTGTTGTTGACTGTTTTCGTTGCAGCTGCTTCTAATTAAAATGTATGTTTGAGGACGATATATTTGCTGCTGATGTTGTCATGGTGACATTTTCCTCCCACTGAGTGAGTTGTGATATAGTCAGTGGGCATACACATCTATACTCATCTATACTTATCATGCATAGACTATTGAGATTATACTCCTACATTTACAGGAATCAATCATCACCATCATCATGATCGTGATCGTGACCGTCGTTGAAGGAATAAAGGAATACATTGTTGCAGACATTTGTGCACCTACGTTACAATCAGTCTCTCTCTCAACAGCATCCATCTTTGTTTCTTGTGAAGTACACAGAGTGAGCGAGAGCGCGCGCGAGAAAGAGATAGACAGAGAGGTGTAGATAAGAAGTATAGGGTTGGCTGACACATCTTGATTTGTCTAATGTTGCATCGTCTCCCCATGTGTGTTGAGCTGAAAAACGGCAACAGTCCATTACTATGTATAGTATCTTCCGTAGATAGTAGATTGTCCGGTTTCTCGATCAAATCACACATTGGTGGTATGGATATTCTGTGAACAGTTCACTTTGAATCGGGTGCGCAACGAATGAAGCCTTTCACTTACCGAGCATTATAGGCTGAATGTTGGATTTCCGTGTTCACCATTCGCTTCCTCATCATCTCACATGTCGTGACGTTATCTTTTCACTATGCATTTATTGGAGAAAGTCAGGATTTGGAAATTTGAGTCGGGTGGGGTAAGCGGGAATATATAACGAAGAGTGGAGATGAAGTTGAGTTGAGTTGAGTAAATATGAGTAGATCGATTACGATGAATAGAGCAGGATTTTATTCTAAGATTTAGTTGAACATTCGTCAGTGATTGAGAATTTGTCAGGTTGAATGTCGAAATCAGGTAGTTGATTCAATGATTGACTGACTGACTGACTGACTGACTGACTGACTGACTGACTGACTGACTGACTGACTGACTGACTGACTGAGGGAGTGAGTGAGTGGTTGAGTGATTGAGTAAATTCTCGTGAATGAAACTGAAATGTAGTTTTATTCGAGAGTGATGCAGTAAAGTGAAATGAACGGCAACATGGAACAAGGAAAACAAGGTGATGTGAGTCACATGATCAAGTGGAGAGAATGATAACGGACGAATTCGTATAAAGTGATTTGCTACTCGATGTTCCGGATACATCAAAGATAATGTGATGTAATGCCGTTTCTCCCACTATGCAAATTATATTTGAACAACAACTCATGTGATACCTTCTACAGGCTTCAACTGATTAGTCAGTCAGCTTGAATGAGATACCGAGAGGCTGACTGAATGACTGGTTGGCTGGTCGGCTAGCTGAATTACCGAAGTCTCCCAGCAATCCACAGCGTCATTCCGTCTCTCCTATTCCAGAGAAGAATAGACTTATTTTTCATTTTCATCCTCTGTGCATTGAAGTTTGTGGAGTGATTGAATGAAGTGATTGATTTTTCGGAGTTGGATGACCAATCGGACGACCACCATTTCCTCTGGATTTCGCCTTACGACCAGTTAGCAAATTAGTGAACTAGGAAACTAGGCAAGGTTACTAACACGTGTAGTAAATGATGATATAAATGAATGATATAAATGGCTGTGTAACTCCCTATGCCTGACTGAGCTGGGTGTTGCTCATCGAGGTTTGTGGGCTAGGTTGGTCAATTGACATCCTATGTGTAGCCAGGTGGTAAAGAGCAGAGGAGCATGTAAAAATAAGAAAATACGACTGACATAAATAAACATGTACTAATGATGGATGGCTTCAGTGAATTATTTCGGTAGGAAGAAATGTTTTCATTAAGGCGATTTCATCCTTCTGTGTTCAACTTCTCTTTTATTTTCCTTCATTATTATCACTGACATCATCATGAATGAGTACAAGTACTCGGGAAGTATGCTGAGGAGGGAGATGTGATTCGTTCGATTGCTTTTACTATCTATCAGTGGGAAGGAAACTTGAAAAATGACTCACTTTTCCAGTCCATGTAGATTTTCTGTGCATTGAAGTGGACTGGGATGCATGAGCTAATCATTCTCGTCAACGGGACTCTAGTAGTAAATCGGATGACCAAAATTAGGTACCATGAAGGTAAGGTGTTTTGTTTTTTCTCTGACCATCATAATCATCACCAGGATTATCCTATGCGACGAAGGTGTCATGGAAATACTTTATGCGAAAACTGTTTTCCATCATGATAGCTGGTACATGAGTGCTGTTCTCCATACTATACTAGCAAGCCAGACTACGTGTCAGTCAGTCAGTCACTCAGTTAAACAGGAAGAAAGAAAGAAAGAAATCGACTAGCAAAGGAGCCGTTGAAGAAGGCTTACTGACACAGCGCCTCCTATCTCACTCACTATCTTATCTGTAATATTTCCATTGTCAAAAAACGAAACTCGATATTTACTGGGAAGTGAAGTGAAGTGAAGCGAAGTGAAATGCAAGATCAACTTTCACGGCGTTTGTATAAGCTTCACATAATGTGAATGTAAGCCAGTATACTTACAAATGGAGCATTTGATTCAAGGAGACAACAACTCGCATAGATCTAGTAAAAGGTGTTGAGCCTAACTTGTCTCAAATGGGACTAAATAGTTAGTAATCGCGGGATGGATCGTGAAACTGATAGGTCGTAGATTGGAGGAATCATAGATCTGTTGTGTGTGGGGGGGACTGTGGTGAGAGCTGGCTGCTAGCTAGCCAAAGTTGGTAGACAGTAATTGACGTCAATGTTTATGTCGCCAATAATGGTGGTGAGAAAATGAGAACAAAGGCTTTGCGTAGGCGGATACAGTTAGCATATGGATGATCTGACACAGCCACAAAGAGATGCATGGTTAACTTTCTGTGAGAAACAATCAATCAAAAGAGTGTATTTTCTACTAACAATAATCTACAATAATGTACATTAAAATCTATAAATATGTGTTGATTTTCCTAAATAAACAATCTGTTGCCTGGCCCTTGTCTTCTGTTGTTACAGGACAACCTCTCAAATATCATTCTGATGTGAGTCAGTGTATTGTTCTTCTTTATTCATTTGAAAATCTGTTGTCATGTATTCCCCTGTTGTCATCATTTCTACTCTCTTTTATTTTTTTTTCTTTGCTTTTATTCCTCCAATATTTGTTCTTTCTTCCTGAACTCCGAATTATTCTTCGTCTGGTAAAGATGGTGGTGACGAATTTGTTGAACAACTTGTCATCACATGATTCATTAATTAGTCAAGATTTGATTGAATGAAATCAGATGGGTCTACACAAAGTTGCTACAAAAACTTCAGGACGATTAGTCTCCTGGCGTCAAAAGAAAAAATCTCTGTGGCTACATGGAACTTCCGCACCACGTATGAGATTGGCAAAGCTACCCAGATTGCAATCGAAATGAAAAGATACGGAATTCAAGCAGTGTGAATATGTGAAAGCAGGTGCAATGGGAATGGACTCACCAAATGGTCAACGGGAGAGTCAGTGATCTACTCCAGTCACCCAGAAGACAACCACATGCACACCGAGGGCGTGGCTATCATGGTGTCACCAACGACAACGAGGGCCCTCATTTAATGGGAGGCCATCTCGCCCAGGATAATGACCGCCAGATTCAACTTCAGAGGAAGGAAAGTGTCAGTTGTACAATGCTATGCACCTCTGCACAAACAACGCAGACCTTGAAGAGAATGAAGAACTCTACAGACAACTACAGATAACAATGGACAATACTCCAGTTGATGACATTAAAATACTAATGGGAGACATGAACGCCAAACTGGGATCAGACAACACAGGAAGAGAACTCATCATGGGTAGAGAAGCTCTCGGATAAATGAATGAAAATGGAGAACTCTTCGCCGACTGCTGCGCCGTCAATGAACTGGTGACTAGCGGCAGCGTATACAAACACAAGGATATCCACAAGGCTACATGGGTGTCACCAGATAAGCGGACCAAAAACCAAATTGACTTCATCTCAATGTTGGTCAAGGAAGTGGAGGCGCAGCTTACTGGACACAAAAGTAAGGAGAGGAGCAGACGTTGGCTCAGACCACTATCTCGCACAAGGGACAATCCAAATCAAATTAAGAGCTTTCAAAGAAACAGGAGCTGCACAGAGACCACAAGCCAAGTTCAATACTCAAAAGCTGAAGGATCAGGACACAAAGGACATCTCTTCACTGCAAACATAAGGAAAAAGGTGGAGACACAAATTAACACTAGCGAAGAGGTCAGCATCGAAAAGCACTGGGACAACCTGAAAGCGGTGTGAAGTCAAACTTGCATGCAAGTTCTAGGTAGAAAGAACAGACAGGACAAACAGCGGCTCACTACTGACACATGGAGACTAATAGAAGAGAGAGGGATGGTGAAACAAAAGATTATCCAGTGCATCGACGAGCAACAAAAACAGGAGTTGAATGCAAGCTACAATACATTGAACAAAAGAGTAAAGAAAAGTGCCAGGAAAGACAAAAGCAAATATTATGAAGCTATGGCAAGTGAAGCAGAACAAGCTGCAGTGCAGGCAAAGGAGACCTCCCAACACTCTATCAAACAACTAGGTTCCTGTCGGGGAAGAGTTCGACACAGTGAAGGATGACAATGGAAGGTGAATCAACAAAGAGGTGGAGCAAAGGAAACACTGGGTTGAACACTCCAAAAGACTTCTAAATTGACGGCGACCTACAATGCGCCCAATAGTACCAACACCGGAAACACTACGTCGATGACATATATCTGATTTCCCACAAACTGGAAGATATGCAAGTGAAAAGCAACAAGTTGACAGAAGAAGCATCAAAAATGGGATTCCAAGTAAACATAGAGAAAACAGAGGTAGGTGATGAAGACTCCTGGCCAACAGCAACGGCAACAGGAACAACAACAGACAACAATCAGCGTAAATGGAAGGAATCTGAAATAAGCAACCTACTTCACTTACCTACCCACGTGGGAAGCATCGTTTCAACTACAGGCGAACGAAACTGACAAGGATATCAAAGGGGGGATCGGAAAAGCAAGGCAAGCTTTCAATACTTTCAAGTCTGTGTAGAGGTCAATAGCACTCAGCATGAAAAATAAGATCCGGATTTTCAACTCCAATGTGAAGTCAGTGCTACTATAAGGATCAGAGACTTGCACTGCGCGTCATGAAGAATACTTCAAACAAACTACAGACTTTCATCAATAGCTGTCTTAGCTCAATACTTCGCTCGCTGAAGATCACGTAGCCAGCCGGAAGGGATCATCAGCAGGGATCCCTGTGAGCGAACCAACCCATCAGTAACCAATTGTGCAAGAAATAAGCAGAAAGAAATGGAGGTGGATTGGTCACACTCTCAGAAAACCATCAAGTGAGTGACATCACACGCAAGGCCATCACTCGAGTGGAACCCGAACGGAAAGCGACGAGTTGGTCGTCAGTGTGAGAGTGACATGGAGGAGGTCAAGTGAAGATAAAAAATGAAAGCATGTGGGCAGACGTGGAGCCAGGTTAAAAGGTTGGCGTAGAACAGAACACAAAGAAGACGTGCGGGTGAGGACCTATGTTCCCCTAGGAACTGAAGGAAACAATAAAAATAATAATCAAAATCAAAATCAATAGACGGGATAAGCAGGGTACACACGTACTATTGTTGTTGTAATGGCGAATCTGTGAAACTCAGTGACATCTTGTTAGACTAGTTCGTTCACTCATCACTCAATTTCCCATTTCACTACTGCCATATTTGATCTGACAAATTTCCACCTCTCATTCATCCTTCAATGTGCTTAATCAGTAATCTTCATATAGAAACTAGCCCTATCATCACCAGTCTGTTTCCTACTCATACTGATTGACTGAACTTTGTGTGTGTGTGCGTGTGCGTATATCTGTGCGTGTATTTATTGAGTTTGTTCTATTCATTGATATTCGTAATCAGGTGGTCAGGTAGGGTCAGCTGTCTGGTGAGGATTTATATTCATCCGAAGGAATAATGTCATTCCCCACTCACAGACACACCTCAAAGGTGATTCTTCTGACATGTCAACGAGGTTTACGGTAGGGTAGGGTAGAGTTGAGTAGAGTAGAGCAGAAGAGAGTACAATAAGGCTAAGACAATAAGATCGTCACAATGAGGAATCACTTCGTTTCCCTACTCTCCTCTCCCCCCACTCCCCTCCGCTTCGCCGAAGCAATAACATTCTCCGCCTATTCATATTGCAATTGTTTAAGTAGTGTCATAGTGAAAAGGAAAAATGACCATCATGAAGGACAGTAGTAAATAGTTAGAATGACATGTCACTTGTTAAATTTTCACTATCACTATAATAGGTGGATGTGAAGTGATAAAATCGATTGTCTAATATATGTATATAAATAGAATGGTCAGTAGAAACGAGTGTGGAAACATATCAGATTAGTGACTGAAGTGAGGAGTTTGATTGGATAAAATTCACTTGTTCCTGTGGAATTAGTTGAATTGGCCACACAAAGCGCACACTCTCCAAACTCATCTGTGAACATTATCCGGCATGATTAGCAAAATGACAGTGCAAGACAGTTACTAGCCGAATTGTCAAGCAATTGGTGAAATCAGGTCACGCAGCTCCCCCACAGTCGTCTTTCAATGTTATCTACAAGATGAGACCGAACGGTAAGAAGAGAGTTAGGTTTCGGTATTTGTGTATGGCGGAGGTGTTGGCGATTCGTCAACACAACGCCGAAGTCTGCAAACAGAAAACGTTTGTCTAGTGTCTGATTCTACCCTGGTCTTCACCTCTTCACTAGTCGTTCCCTGTAAATTTTCTACATATTTCAATTTTACTTCCACTTTCATTTTACTGCCTCCTTCTCACTACTCAATAACAATTACAACCTTATCACATTCCTTCCTTCGCTTCCTTGCTTTTTGCCATTGATGAGTATTACTTAACTCTTATGTTAACTCTTATGTTATACTTTGCAAGCCACTTCTGTCTGAGTAATTATATCAATTCGGTGCATAACCTATTTCAGCGTTTCTGGTGTTTCACTCCTTCTATTCTCACACTTCACACTCACATAGTCATTTGAAGATGTCCTCGACAGTGTAAATACTCGTGTGCGTCAGTATCTGTCATTACTAGGTAAGCGATCATTGTCGTATACCTTGAACTTTTCACTGAGCAGCAAAAGATCCTTCTTATCCCAACAAGCCGATTCCATTGCACATGGTTTTATTCTATCATTCAACAGGAGAATGACAATTTGAACAGAATTCAACACCCCGATTCATAAATTCCATCCAGTTGACTGTATGACATTATTGTGTCTTCCAAAAGTTTTATCTGCTGTAAAGTGATAGTGCACAATTCTGTGTATGTTATGGTGGCCAAATACAACACCAATACACGAATTGGGTGGATGGTTAAAAGATTCTTTGAAAAATTCTACGTGGTACTCGGTGCTTTTTCTTAATAGCCTCACTGATCATCAGCTATGTTATATGCAGGATTCTGCGTTCCGAGTAGTGCACAACCGATTGCTCAGTGAAGCGATTGAATTGAACATGTGTGTAAGACAAGGCTGCCTACTATCAGCAATGCTGTTCCCGATTGTGGTGAATTAGATCTTCTGGTAGACTGTGTGTGTGTGTGAGTGTGGCGTGTGAGAAGACGGACACACGTTGAGGGGAGCAGATCTGAATTCGTTGAATACCATGTACTTCACGTCTCACAAATTCGATGATTTGCAAGCGGAAGACAACCAGTCGGCAGAAGCGACAGTGAGAACAGCAGTTCAGGTGAACATAGAGATGACAGAGGTGATAAAGATGTCTGACGTAGCCAACAAAAATCACGTATCACCGCCATCAACGCGTGAAATCTAAAAGAAGTCATCTCTTTCACTTACTTACCTACATGAGTAGATTCGTTCCAGCTCTAGTCAGGTGGAATGAATGAGGATGTCAAAGCCAGCTGGTATTCAAGGGTCGACAAAGTGAGACAGACATTGATTACTGTGAAACTACTGCGATGATCTACACCACTGAAAACAAGGCAGGCATGGAATCAATGAATGAATGAATGAATGAAGGAATGAATGCACGTCCTACATACTCTCAAATATCACTTCCCTCAAATGTCCACTGCCAAAGAGTTCGTATTAAAAGTCTTTTCCACCCTCCGTTTGTCCACATACACTTCGCTGTCTAATCATGAATGATGTCTGTGTAAACAGACGAAGTATTCTGACCTCTGTACTTCTACCTGGAATAATCTATAGAAATGAAATTCCAGTGAAGGATTCACTGTGGATACAAACTATATAATCAGTAGTAGTAGTAGTAGGTATGAACAAGTGTCGAAACACTAATGTTTTCTTGTTAGATTTGAAATATCAACTTGAGCATCTTGTGATGCCGTGACAGTAACAATGTTTCGTCAATGTTGGTAGTGAAGTCATCCGTTCATGAGTTGATAGCAAACACAAATAGCAGAATGCATCTGATTTGCAACACACCTTTCCAGATATAATAATAATAATAACGATACATTTTTTCAATAAAACTATGCACTACTGACTGACTGGGATGAGCAGTTGCATGCCACTCATATCAACCAGTAGTGCTTGCCAGCTAGCCAGACAGCGATGATCTAAACACCGGAGAGCCGTTTCGCTGGTCTGGGGCGGAGCTCATCAGTGAGTGATGCAACCAACCTGACGTAATTCAGAAAGCTGAATCAGTTCAAACTACCCGATTTCTGGCAAGCTGCTTGGTCGAACTGGTCTCGCCATTAATCCAATTCACACTTTGCTAATTGGTTGCTAATTTATCTGATGCCCACTAGCGACTGGCGCTATTCATCAGGCAGGCAGTTACGTGGAGTTGTAATGGGAAGCGGTGACCAGCAGTGTGCAGCAGGTTGAAGGTGGGACAGTAACTAACTCATCAAAGACGACAGAGGGACTGAAGAGCTTTGAGTCACATGAGGTACTATATACTGCTATTTTACTGGAAGTTCCTGGGTGAAGAGAAAATATTGCGGAGTGAACCACGCTAAACATGGTGTATATGCTACAAACTCTCTGTACAGAACACCACTCGAAATGTGTAAATTGCAAATCACTAAGCAATTGGTGGGAGGAATTCATCATGAGCTGACATCAGTTGGAGGAACACTGGAAATCCAACAGGAAGTACTGCCCGACAGCTGTTCCATCAGCCTAGTTTTGAACTGTTAATCAGTATGCACCATCAACAGATTTCGAACACAGGTCCTTCTGAATACAAGGCGATCTAACCTTGCCAAATTATGAGTTCAAATATTAAATAAAATTCATTGTGTCCATCTACCTTGTCACTGGAGCTATTAACTGTTTATCATGCACTGCACTCACCTATTGGCTGGAGATATTCCGACCTAAGCACATCACGTCTCTTGATCAAATTACACATACAGAAAAAACTTCCATGTCCTTTCACCAGTCAGTCAGTCAGTCAGATTTAGTCTCTGATTGAAACTGCCACTACCATAGAACAGCAAGTTGTTAGTGTAGTCCATATCACAACCTATTTCTTCTAACAGTCTCGTCTTCTTCTCACTAATCACTCATGTACTCTCCACTGAAACAAACAAACAAACAAACTGACAAAGAGACAAACAGACAGTCATGGCAAACAATTATCTCAGTAATTCATAGTCCTGTAGGATTATTTTTGCCTACAGATTTAGTCCTTCCTCAGTACTGACGACACAGAGTCTTGGCTTAACTATAGTTAAAACAGAGTGGCTTTACTTAAACTTTATCTTTTTCTCAAACATAAAACAAATCATACAATTACACCAAGAAAAATATACAAATCCATTGTCATTCAAGAAAGGACAAAACGTACCGAACAGTATTGAGGGAACGGACAAAATGAACAGTTAATGAATAACATGTACACAAATAGAGTGACAGAAAACAAAGGACACTCAAGGTCACATCACGTGGTGTGAGTTACATTAAATTAACTAATAATCGCGACAAAAGGGTCACATAATATTGATTAGCTGTCTAGCAAGCAGTCTATCTATCTATCTATCGCGATTAACACTCCCCGCGAACGATCACCACGTTGACTTCTCGTATCTGGAACCTTCAAGTTGTCGGCTTCTTCCAACAAACATACGCTTCTTATATCTCGTTCCACTTCTTGAGTCGCAATTTTCAAACACACTGTCCTGACGCGGCCATCTTGGTCATAGTACACCTGCTTAACAATAGCCTTTTGCCAGAGACCTCTCTGTGTGTCAGCACTATTAACTAGGACGAGATCACCAGGTTGTAGGTTACGCTTTATATACAACCATTTAGACCTTGCTTGCAGCATCGGAAGATATTCACATAGCCATTTATGCCAGAACAAATCAGTCAAATGTTGTGGAAGTAGTTGACTATGGTGTTGGAAGAAAGCACATCCATCTATAGCATTCGCTTTACCTTTGTAATATTGTAATTTTCTTAAGAATTCACCAATTGCTGAACGAGCCACAGGTAAAGGCCCCTTTGGATCCAAGGAAATACACAAATCAGGTGCATCGTACTCACCGACTACTTCATCCGTACGTACCATAGAATCGTCAGCTTCAATCAAAACTCGCAGAATCGCATAACAAGCACAATAATGTGCTTGACACCATGATCCAATGTCATCAGCATTTTCTGCTGGAGAATAAAACTCCATGGAAGTTACAACTGAAGGAATCTTTGACAACCAATTAATATAGACTATATCTGAGACATAACCTCGCCTAGATTACTAGGTCACTAGTATTCTAGCCGGTCCCAAGCCCGGATAAAGAGGGAGGGTTGGGGCGTGGTGCTAGCAACTCCACCCCCAAAACGTAACCAATTTGCTACTAAAACTTCAACGCACAAATATATTCAAAATTCTAAAATTACAAATAGTGACCTTATTTTTCGCTGGAATCGGGGAAGTGAAATGACGCGGGCTGGTGAAAGCCTTCGGGAAGCCAGTCAGCCGATGTGCCTTCTTTCGATGAAAGCGAAAATAAGGATGGGGACGTGGAATGTTCGTACAATGTACGAAGCTGGGAAGGCTGCTCAGGTAGCCGCAGAAATGAGGAGATATAGAATAGAAGTGTTGGGAATCTGCGAGAGCAGATGGAACGGATGTGGAAGGAGCCAACTATCAACTGGAGAGACAATAATCTACTCCGGTCACCCAGAGGACAATCACGAGCACACCGAGGGAGTAGCCATCATGATGTCACCAACAGCGGCTAAAGCTCTCATGCAGTGGGAACCAATCTCCTCCAGGATAATGACAGCCAGGTTCAACTCAAAAGGAAAGAAGGTTACAATCATTCAGTGCTACGCGCCTACAAACGCCTCAGAACATGAGAAGAAGGAGGATTTCTACAGTCAACTACAAACAGTAATGGACAACGTCCCAAAGAGCGATATCAAAATCCTGATGGGCGACATGAATGCGAAACTGGGAGGAGACAATACAGGAAGAGAACTCACCATGGGTCGTGAGGCCCTCGGTGAAATGAACGAAAATGGTGAACTCTTCTCAGACTTCTGCGCCTTCAATGATTTGGTGATTGGTGGCAGTGTGTTCAAACACAGGGATATACACAAGGCAACATGGATTTCACCAGATGGACACACCAAAAACCAGATAGACTTCATTTCAATCTCAAGGAAGTGGAGACGGAGCCTACTGGACACAAGGTCGAGGAGAGGAGCAGATGTGGGTTCAGACCACTATCTAGTACAAGGGACATTCAAGGTGAAGCTGAAAGCCTCGAGGATACCTGGGGATAGGCCACAATGCAAGTTCAACACGCAAAAACTGAAAGACGCAACCACAAAGGACACTTTCACTGCAACTGTCAGAGCAAAGCAGGAAACACTACGTGGCACCACTGAGGAATCATCCGTGGAAGACCATTGGAACTCTCTGAAGGTAATTTTCAACGAAACGTGCTCAACGGTTTTAGGAAGAAAGAAGAAACAAGACAAGGAATGGCTCTCAACAGACACTTGGAAACTAATAGAGGAGAGGAGAAAAGTGAAAGAGAAAATGATTCAATGCAAAGATGGACAAGAGAAAGAGACGCTGAACTCAACTTACACAGCACTGGACAAAGAAGTGAAGAAGAGTGCCAGGAAGGACAAAAGACAATTCTACGACAACCTGGCTACTGAAGCTGAGAAGGCAGCAGGCAAAAGGGACCTGAGGACACTATATCAGATAACCAAGCCTCTATCCGGGAAGAGATCAACACAAGTGAAACCTATAAAAGACAACCAAGGGAACCCAATTACCAAAGAAGAAAGACAGATTAAACAATGGGCGGACCACTTCAAAGGACTCTTGAACTGACCACCACCTACAACCCGTCCAGTAATACCAACAACAGCACGTACACAACTGCAAGTTGACACCAATCCTCCAACGAAAACTGAAGTCATGAATGCAATCAAGCTTCTGAAAGCTGGAAAAGCAGCTGGACCAGATGGAATACCCCCGGAAGCACTGAAAGCGGACCCAGAAACGACGGCAGATATGCTGACTCCATTATTGCAAAAGATCTGGAAAGAGGGAAAGGTGCCTACTGACTGGAGGAAAGGTTACCTGGTGAAACTACCAAAGAAGGGCGACCTGGGACTCTGCAAGAACTGGCGAGGAATCATGCTCCTGTCGACGCCAAGTAAAATCCTCAGTCACATCATCCTGGAGAGAATCAAGGACGCGCTGGATACAGAACTCCGACCAGAACAAGCTGGATTCAGGAAAGGCAAATCAAGTTCTGACCAAATTGCAACTCTACGCATTATCATCGAACAAAGCATGGAATGGCAATCAAATCTCTACCTCAACTTTATAGACTTTGAGAAGGCCTTCGACAGCGTTGACCGCGAAGTAATTTGGAAACTACTCGAGTACTACGGCGTACCGCAAATATTCATCAACCTTATTCAACAACTGTACGACAACGGCACATGTCAAGTGATCCACAACGGAAAACTCAGCGAAGCGTTTGGAGTAAACACAGGAGTCAGACAAGGGTGCTTATTATCACCAATGATATTCCTAATTGTGGTGGACTGGATTATGCGTCAGACAGTGGGAAACGAGAAGACAGGGATATCCTGGACCGACGTGAAGAACCTAGAAGACCTGGATTTTGCGGATGATTTATGTTTGATGTCACACAAAATCGAAGACTTACAAGCAAAAACCGACAAACTGGTCGAAGAAGCAGCAAAGACAGGACTCCAGGTGAACATAGACAAGACGGAGGTTATGAAAATAACCAACCAACAACAGCAGCAACATCCAGTGCCAATCACCATCAACGGGAGGGATTTGAAAGAGGTTACTTCTTTCACTTATCTGGGGAGCATTGTCTCAACCACAGGAGGAACGGACGAGGATGTCAAATCGAGAATCGGGAAGGCGAGAAACACATTCATCAACCTGAAACCAATCTGGAAATCTTCGTCACTCAGTATCAACAACAAAATTCGGATTTTCAATACAAACGTCAAGTCAATTTCGCTTTACGGATCAGAAACTTGGCGGGTCACCAAGAATATTTTCAACAGGTTGCAGACCTTTATCAACAACAGTCTTCGCTCCATACTGAAGATTAGATGGCCAGAAAGAATCACAAACAAGAAGCTATGGGAACAAACGAAACAGGAACCAATCGCCCAACAAATATGCAGGAGGAAGTGGAGATGGATTGGACACTCACTGAGGAGGCCGTTGAGTGACATCGCGCGTCAAGCCCTCGAGTGGAACCCGAAAGGGAAGCGGCGAGTGGGAGGTCCAAGGGTGACATGGAGGAGATCGTGTGAGGAGGAGATGAAACAGTATGGAATAACATGGACGCAAGTGAAAAGAACAGCAGAAGACAGAAGCAAGTGGAGACGTGCAGTTGAAGCCCTATGTTCCACTAGGAACCCAAGGGAACAATAATAATAATATATCTGAGACATCGCCTTGAGTACAGTCGGTATTCAAACCGAACTGCTCCAGAACAAGAGTTAAATCAGATAAATAAATTCCAACGCACTCAGCTCGACACTTATCTATTGCAGATGAAAGGTTTGAAAACTTGCTGTCATACGTTTCTCCTGGTTCACACCAACCTTTTACAGGACCTCCATTTATTCAGCAGTTCTCGTGTGGAAATTTTGTTTTCCATAACAATCACGCCGAAACAGTTTACCAGAACCCTATCCCATCAGTTCATGAAGTCCAACTTGTAATTCAAAGGAACTTTCAGCATGTTCCACGTACATTTGTTTATCTTCATTGCGTAGAAATTCTGTTTTAGGATCCTTGAAACGAACACTAAGTACATTATCCAAAGAAACATTTTTAAATCTATCAACTTTTCGTACATCATCATAGTTAGGAATATTAGTTCCAACAGGAATTCCAGAAATTGCAAACGTTACTACATCCAAACTAGTAAAGTCTGGCTGTAAGAAATTAACTTTTTCAAATGTAGAAGGCCATGGTAAATTTGTTAACAACCTTTCAGCATTATTCACAAGTCGTTATAATTTTTTAGACACTGATCTATTTACAACAGCGACAAATGATTCAAACCTTGCACAAACACCAAAGGGATCATGGTATGACTCTATAAACCCAATATACTTTTCAACAACAGGGTTCTTATCTTTAACCCATAGCCTGAAGGCATCTTTGTGAGTGGCTACTGAGCCAGTAGTGAAGCTTTCAGCATACTGATGCCACATTTCTGATTCGATTTGGTTAAGCGAATGTGCTTTAAATTCTTTACAACAATTGACTAGTAACTTCATCAGCTCACTATATTCACCATATTTAAGCTGCAAAGATGTGTCCGAGGGAAGGACATCTCCTAACTTCTCACGACGTTGACTTAGAGGGATTTGCAGGTGATGGTAACGTCGGGCTAACTGTCTTTATTTTTCTTGGATAATAGGAGCATCGAAATGACCTTCTGCAGCAAACGTGTCAGCCTGGACTCTAAATGCATCTATACGTTCACGATGAGCAGCTACATCAGATTCAAGCAAGTTGTGCCGCTTTTGTGCGTTCATCACACCGTTTAGATCACGACCGACATCCTCTGAGGCTATCTGAGCTTCAACATCATTCAACCATAACTCGACATCTTCTATGTTGCGAGCGAACTGTTGTTGCCTACCTGCTTGATCTAATTTTTTCTTCTTGTCTCCCATGGCATTTACGAGATGAGACCAAGTTTCATCCAACTGTTCAATCTTTACTTTTATTTCTGGCGAGTTGTAGTGGTTTGCATTTAACAAATCCTGACCTGTCTTTTTTATATCTTCAACGCGGGATTGGTTCGCTTGTATTTCTGCCTCGAAATTCTGATGCTTCTGCACCTTTGTTTGTAAATTCGTGGAGTCTTTGTAACTTTCACCAAGTGCATTTTTAAGTTTTCCTGATATCCATGACTGCATTTCATCTGCATCTTTATCAAGCATTTGGTAACAGTGGGAATCTTCAAGACGCTGACGGCGGTTCTGAGCTTTCTCCTTTAATGCATTTCGTTTATTTTGAAGACCTTCCTGAATATAATGTACCTGTGCAGCCGCATAGTGGTTTGATTCGATTAATTTTGCAGGGAATTCATCAAGTTGTCACATCTTTTCTTCTTGTGCTAAAAGTGACTTTTCGAAGTCTTCATGTTTCCTTATGAGTGCTTCCACAGAATCAAGTGAGTCTCCCACATCTTTTATTTCTAAGAGGGCCTCTTGCTTACCAATCCAAGATTCCGACTGTTCAGCGTCGTGGTAAAAATATTGAAGGCCCATGCACTGTTCTAGCTGTTCACGTCTTTCCTCACACAACTGCATCAGGGAGGCTCTCTATCTTTCAAGGGTGGAAAGTTTAGCAGCTACAGGGATGACCAACACTTAGTAATGCCTGACCTTCTTGCATGCATGTATCGAAACTGTCAGCTCGAGAATTTATCTCAGCGGTGTATTCCTTATGTCGCTCTACTTGGGCTTCAGCACCAGCCACATCCTTTGCCAAATCATCCGCCGATATTAACGTCTTCATGTCATTCATCCAGATACACAAGTCTCTCCAGTCAGCCAAAAAGCGACGCATCTTGAATGACTTCCAATTTATCTCTCCTATCTACAGCCTGACTTTTCAGCTTATCCCATGCAGTAATTAAGGCGTCATACTTGCCTTGTATCGTGTCTTGCGAATCAGGATGCTTCTGTGCAAGCGCCTTAGCATCATCTCCAAGTTGAACAATTTTTTCATCTGGGGCAGTCAAATCCCATTCTAATGCTTTGTGCTTCCTTTGTAAGGCTTGGACTGAGGCAAGATCACGACCACAGTCCTCAATGGATAAAGGAATGAAATTTTCATTCACCCACGATATAGTTTTATCTGTGTCTCTAAAGAAGCGCTGTATCTCATAGGCTTCCAGGAGCTGTTCTCGTCGTTTTCTAGCCAGATCCTTCAGACGTTCTAAAGCTTCGCGGACCTCTCTGGACTATTCCATGACTAGGGCATCCTCAGGAAATTCCTCTTTTAGAAGTTCATCTGCCTTCCGATAGATGTCTTCTGCACGACTTTCTCGATTCTCGAGATCCTTTGTAAACTCATCAAACTTTTTCGAAGTGTCTCAACATGTTCCAAGTCTTGACCGAAATCCTCTGATGTTATGTAAGTTTCTTTTTCACGTATCCAGAAAAGTATCTCCTCGACTTGGCGTAAAAACTGGACAAATTTAAGCGTTAGGTTAATAGGACGTGATTTTTCTCTGAAAATAGCCATAAGCCTTTCCCACAGGGCATGCAATTCATCAAGACGGTTTTTGATAATGTCTGTTGCGTAGTGCCCCTGACTAATCATTTCTTCTCCCGCAGAATGTAGAGCTGACAGTGTTTCAGCATGAACTGTTACTTCGAACTCAAACGCTTGATGTTTCTGTTTCTTCGGTTGAAGACTACTGAGTTCTTTAAAATCCACATTTGCATATGTTTGCAGTTTTCCATTGATCCAACACTCAAGTTCATAGGCATCCCTTTTAAAATATTGATATCTTTTAAGCATGTCCAGAAACTTAGATATGGCTCTGGCGAACTCATCGTTAGGAGATACAGCGACTTTATGAGAAGTAGAAGGTTTGTAAGGCGACTTATTGTGACCAGAACATTCGCCACTAGCTTGTCGTAATCTTTCTAATTCAATTTCTTTCTCTATTTGGACTATGCGCATTTTCGCAATTCTACCATATAGTGTGATTTATACTCGTTGCTTCCAGGGAAATCAGTTCCATTACTCTTTTCTAACTGTGGAGTTAACGTCGGCATAGTTTCACAATTTTCGTCTGCCATACTGTTCGAAACTTTGTAGGATTATTTTTGCCTACAGATTTAGTCCTTCCTCAGTACTGACGACACAGAGTCTTGGCTTAACTATAGTTAAAACAGAGTGGCTTTACTTAAACTTTATCTTTTTCTCAAACATAAAACAAATCATACAATTACACCAAGAAAAATATACAAATCCATTGTCATTCAAGAAAGGACAAAACGTACCGAACAGTATTGAGGGAACGGACAAAATGAACAGTTAATGAATAACATGTACACAAATAGAGTGACAGAAAACAAAGGACACTCAAGGTCACATCACGTGGTGTGAGTTACATTAAATTAACTAATAATCGCGACAAAAGGGTCACATAATATTGATTAGCTGTCTAGCAAGCAGTCTATCTATCTATCTATCGCGATTAACACTCCCCGCGAACGATCACCACGTTGACTTCTCGTATCTGGAACCTTCAAGTTGTCGGCTTCTTCCAACAAACATACGCTTCTTATATCTCGTTCCACTTCTTGAGTCGCAATTTTCAAACACACTGTCCTGACGCGGCCATCTTGGTCATAGTACACCTGCTTAACAATAGCCTTTTGCCAGAGACCTCTCTGTGTGTCAGCACTATTAACTAGGACGAGATCACCAGGTTGTAGGTTACGCTTTATATACAACCATTTAGACCTTGCTTGCAGCATCGGAAGATATTCACATAGCCATTTATGCCAGAACAAATCAGTCAAATGTTGTGGAAGTAGTTGACTATGGTGTTGGAAGAAAGCACATCCATCTATAGCATTCGCTTTACCTTTGTAATATTGTAATTTTCTTAAGAATTCACCAATTGCTGAACGAGCCACAGGTAAAGGCCCCTTTGGATCCAAGGAAATACACAAATCAGGTGCATCGTACTCACCGACTACTTCATCCGTACGTACCATAGAATCGTCAGCTTCAATCAGAACTCGCAGAATCGCACAACGAGCAGAACAGTGTGCTTGACACCATGATCCAATGTCATCAGCATTTTCTGCTGGAGAATAAAACTCCATGGAAGTTACAACTGAAGGAATCTTTGACAACCAATTAATATAGACTATGTCTGAGACATCGCCTTGAGTACAGTCGGTATTCAAACCGAACTGCTCCAGAACAAGAGTTAAATCAGATAAATAAATTCCAACGCACTCAGCTCGACACTTATCTATTGCAGATGAAAGGTTTGAAAACTTGCTGTCATACGTTTCTCCTGGTTCACACCAACCTTTTACAGGACCTCCATTTATTCAGCAGTTCTCGTGTGGAAATTTTGTTTTCCATAACAATCACGCCGAAACAGTTTACCAGAACCCTATCCCATCAGTTCATGAAGTCCAACTTGTAATTCAAAGGAACTTTCAGCATGTTCCACGTACATTTGTTTGTCTTCATTGCGTAGAAATTCTGTTTTAGGATCCTTGAAACGAACACTAAGTACATTATCCAAAGAAACATTTTTAAATCTATCAACTTTTCGTACATCATCATAGTTAGGAATATTAGTTCCAACAGGAATTCCAGAAATTGCAAACGTTACTACATCCAAACTAGTAAAGTCTGGCTGTAAGAAATTAACTTTTTCAAATGTAGAAGGCCATGGTAAATTTGTTAACAACCTTTCAGCATTATTCACAAGTCGTTATAATTTTTTAGACACTGATCTATTTACAACAGCGACAAATGATTCAAACCTTGCACAAACACCAAAGGGATCATGGTATGACTCTATAAACCCAATATACTTTTCAACAACAGGGTTCTTATCTTTAACCCATAGCCTGAAGGCATCTTTGTGAGTGGCTACTGAGCCAATAGTGAAGCTTTCAGCATACTGATGCCACATTTCTGATTCGATTTGGTTAAGCGAATGTGCTTTAAATTCTTTACAACAATTGACTAGTAACTTCATCAGCTCACTATATTCACCATATTTAAGCTGCAAAGATGTGTCCGAGGGAAGGACATCTCCTAACTTCTCACGACGTTGACTTAGAGAGATTTGCAGGTGATGGTAACGTCGGGCTAACTGTCTTTATTTTTCTTGGATAATAGGAGCATCGAAATGACCTTCTGCAGCAAACGTGTCAGCCTGGACTCTAAATGCATCTATACGTTCACGATGAGCAGCTACATCAGATTCAAGCAAGTTGTGCCGCTTTTGTGCGTTCATCACAGTTAAGACAGTTAAGCCTTGTCAAGCCTTGTGAACCTTAACAAAGTTTGTGTAACTGTATCATGGTTTCTTAAAGCGAAGACTGTTCCTTGGTTTTCTGCTACGATACTATCCAGTTAGGAATTTCTGATGAATCGCATTTTCGTCACTGAGGAGATGGATATATACGTGTTATTTGAAGTAATATCACGAACAGATAGCAGTTGATGATCCATTGGAAACCACGAAGTACTGAACAACTGCTTCATCTCAATCTGCAATTATTCAGGAGGACACAGCAATGACTTGAACGAAGACCGAAGAATCGCAAAGTTGAACAAATTAGCTATCCAGGAGTTCTTGTTCTCTTGTTTAAGTTCTCTAACTGATTCCAGCTCATAATATCACTTCAGTGGAATCGAATCCCTTCAAACCAACGCAACTTATGAAATAATGATTAATTAGAGATGGTTTGTCTTCTTCTGTCATGTTCGTGACTTTTCATTACCTAGGTGGTGTCATTCAGTGCATTCATTTCTCTATTCGCTGAAATAATCTAGACATTGTTCACTACTGAAATGATCCTTACCACCGAAGTGGTTTGTAAATTCTGAAGTTGTTATTGTGTGCTGACTACTTTAACACCAAGTAGAGTTTATGATTGCATTGATACACGTTGTGTGTTGACTCCTGTTAGCATGGTTCTAGTGCAGGGAATTAGAAATAGTGGACGCCAACTGTAGGTGGTTGTGGTGATGGATACCGACTTATATGAATGATAGTCATCAGTGTGATTTATAGGATGATTTGATATTTGGTTTATTTATGATCACAAGGTAGTCGGAAATTGTCTCGGATGATTTCGGGACTTCCAAGTAGGTGACCATTCAGTCAGGTGAGAAGAGAGCTACTCGCTGATGACAATGGCTGGTGGGGGGCTGTATATCTTAGAAAGTGGCAGCAGTTGGAATACATGAGCCATTGGATCGGGTACTAGTGACTGAATGACCTACTAGCTCACCTTGTAATCGGAAGGTACTGCGTTCGAACACCGGTGGATGGTTACCAACGAAAAGTCTCGAATTACGACGAAACAGCTGAGCTGTCCAATACAACATGATCCTCCAATGATTCTCTAACTCGTTCTAACTCGTTAGTCAGCTCGTGATCAAACCTGTAAGCAATCAGATCCCTGCAAACCGACACTTGATAATCTACATTAAATCGAAACTATAAGAATTTTCTTTTTATCATAAATCACATAATGCAACGAATTGACGAGACAACTTTCAGGTGGAATCAAAGCATCAAGCTAGGTTATAGAGTAAGGCACAGAAATGAATCGGGTGTTTTGAATCAACAAGGATGACAAAATTGGCCTGTCGGTCGAAATCGATAAATTGATAAAGCTACTTTAAATACTAGCTCATATCGTTTCAATTTATTTTTTTTCACAAGTTGATAGCAGAGATTAAAACTGTTATCTTGTAAGTGGGCTGACTCTACAAACTAGTAATAATTATGATTCAGATTTATGCCTCAGCTTCAATCACGTTTAGGGTTTAAAGTACATAACTGACCATACCAAGCAATACTGAGTCATGAACCAAAAAAGAAAAAAATCTACCCAAGTAGCTTTATATGCAAATGATGTTATCAATATCTCTCGCTTTTAGTTAGCCAATGCAAAACAGAAAGAATTGAAATGTATAGATTAAGACAACAAGAAAGGTGAATGCACCAAGATATGTCTGCTAATGACGACAGTGAAATTCAGTTCTACTCCACAGTGATACTATTAAAGAAGACAAGACTGAAGAGGCTGAAAGGAATGTATATTTAGTGAAACGTATGGTACATAGCTAAATTTGGAATACCATATTCTCAACCGGCCACATCCTTGACGAATCGGTCGAATATCGTCTCATTCGATAGCTTCTCGGATTCTGCATCATATGGCAACATTCTTCTCATGGTTCTCTTCTTTGATTGCTCTTTTCGGTGTGCCAAACATGTTGTTACTTCGTTCCTGATATACTACTTCTATCGGATTATAAGTAGCACTCACCACACTCGCCCCCTCATTATAAAGTCTCTCCTGTAACCGCCTTGATCGCCGCACAGACGTTTCATCCTGCTGCTCTTCTGGTACTTCATCTTGACATTCTTCTCTCCATCTTTGTAGCAGACTGGCGTTTACTCTTTTCTCTTTATCTCCTCTCTTTATTGTGTACACTGGACCGCGTCTCGATGTGACCACATATGGTCCCTCCCACTTCGGCAGAAGCTTTCCTGATCCTGGTCCACTTCCGGTAGTATACTTTCGTTCTCTACATTTCACCTGGTCACCTACTTCAAACAGCTTCCAAGCTTTGATTTGTTTCTTGCCATAATTTTCGATGTCTTTCTTGCGCTTCTCTTGTATATTCTGAATAGCTTGTTTCCGCTCATTTGTCCATCTCTTACTGTTCCATTTTTGTTGTTGTGGCCAAGTCTTATGGTGCACCGGTAAGCGTGGTTTCCTCCCATACATCAGCTGGAAAGGCGACTTTTTTGTTGTCCCTTGTACTGTGGCACGATGTGCTAGTAATACCAACGGTAAGTCAGTTTCCCAGTTGCCTCTTTTCGCAGCTAGCCACTCCTTGAGTGTACGATTGTTCCTTTCGGTTAAGCCGTTTGTCTGCGGATGATACGGAGTCGCTCTAATCCTCTTAATACCCAGTGCCTCCAGACGAGTCTTGAACTCCTCACTTTCAAAACAGGGGCCTTGATCTGTCAATATCATTTTCGGTACACCATGATCCGCCACAATATGTCGAATGACGGCCTCGGTTACGGTCTTGGCGGGCTGATCTGGAATCGCTACAGCATTTACCCACCGCGTGGCGTGTTCCGTCATCATTAAAATGTATTGATTTCCACTTGCTGTCTGAGGGAAAGGACCCATTATGTCCACGGACCATAAGTCACCAACCACCGTTACGGGTATCGTTTGTAGCTGTGGTCGAATGCACCGATCACCCTTCATCAATTGACACTGTGGGCAAGCGAGTACGTAGTTTGCAATATCGCCTCTCATGTTTGGCCAGTACGCACTTTGGCTCACTAGGTCGTATGTTCGTGCAACTCCTGTATGGGCTAGTTGGTGGCATTCTTGAATGACCCCACGACGAAGGCTTTTTGGTATCACTGTAACCCAGCCACCATCACTGTCTTTCCAAGTTAGGACGCCGGCAGCGTTTAGTTTGAGTCTATGTTTTTGCTGCAGTAGCATCTTTAACTCTTTATTGTCTGCTGCCATTTCAATTTCTTTCCCTTCACGTATCATCTGAATGACTGTCTTAAGAGTGGGATCCGACTTCTGGTGGCGAACAAGTTGTAAGGGATCTTGCTCCAAAGCGTTTACTGCATACGCTACTTCTGGTAGTTCAGTCTCATTATCTGATCTCGACAAATAGTCAGCTATTACATTTTCTTTTCCTGGAATATGTCCAATCGTGAAGTCATACTCTTGTAGGCGTAACATCCATCGTGATAACTTCCCTCGTGGATCCCGTGCTGTTTTCAACCACTGAAGAGGTTTGTGGTCGGTCTCAATGTGAAATCGGCGGCCGATCAGATATGGTCTCCATTTTTCTAGTGCCCATACAATAGCTAAACACTCCTTTTCCACCGTAGAATACTTCTGTTCTGCAAGTGTCAACACACGGCTAGCGTATTCAACAACCCCATCTGTTTGTCTTAAAACAGCACCTATACCATAATCACTGGCGTCTGTCGAAACTGTGAACTGCTTCCCCGGCGCTGGCAGTTTCAACGTCATCTGTTGACCATCTAACAGCTCTTTAATTCGCTCAAACGTTTGCTGTGCCTCTTCCGTCCACATGAATTTCGCGTCACTCAGCAACGTATATAGCGGTTTTGCTATCTCATTGAAATTTTTGACAAATCGGCTGTAGAATGCCGCTCTTCCCAAAAACTGTCTCAGCTTTCGCTTTGAATTTGGCACTTCGCTGGTTTTGACCGTCAGGATTTTCTCCGGCAATGGCCGTATTTCCCCATTTCCCACTTTGTAACCCAGGAGGACAACCGTGTTTTTAGCTATTTGGGACTTGTTCTTATTAATACGCAGTCCAAAGTCATCAATTCTCTTTAAGATAGCTTCGATGTGGTCTATATGGTCGCCTTCTGTCTCACTATACACCACCAAGTCATCTCCATATACTTCTACGTTCTTCAGACCCTTCAGTAATAAGGTCATTAATCTTCTGAATGTAAATGGGGCACCTACCAATCCAAATGGCATTCGTTTAAACTGGTATTGTTTCTGCCCAACTGTGAAAGCTGTTTTACTTCGATCACTTTCTGCTATTGGGATCTGCCAGTAACCCGACCGTAGGTCGAAGACGGTGAATAACTTGGCTTTATGAAGGCGATCAAGGGTTTCTGTTACGGTAGGCATTGCACACTGTTTTACTTCGGTGAGGCTATTCAGCTGTCTCAAATCGACACAAAATCTATATTTCCCGTTAGCTTTCTTCACCAAAAGGATTGGCGAACTGTACGGACTGTCGGCTTCTTCGATTATTCCGTCGTTTAACATTTCTCTGACTTGTCGGTTAACTTCTTCTTCAAGGTGAACCGGAACTCGTCGCGATGAAAAGACTGTCTTCCCCGTATCCTTCAGTGGGATGTTATGCTTTACCTTATCACAATAACCGTATGGGTCTCCATCACTAGTGAATAAACCGGCATATTTACTCATCGACGTGGTTAGACGTGGTGCCTCTTGCGGAACAATGGTTGTGGTTTCCACCTCAGCGACTTCACTATTCTCATGTATCGCGAATTGCCCGTGTTTTGTGACCACTTTTCTATTCTTCATATCGATTACAGCTCCTACTTCTCTGAGAAAGTCTGCTCCCAAAATCGTTCGTCTTATATCAGAAGTTACAATAAACGGATATCGTATTTTTCCTGCTCCAATCTCTACAACGCAGTCTGAAACGCCAAGAATGTGCAACGGATGTCCTCCTACCGTCTGAACTGCTAATGTGCACGGCCTTATTTCCTTACACTGTTCTCTACCTATCAACGAAACTGCCGCCCCTGTGTCGATCAAACAAACTATTTCTTTTTTGTTCACTCGTAATCTCCCGTACACTGAACCTCTTTCGACTAACCCGACCACCTCTAAACGCGAGCGAGAAAAAGAAGGAAGACTGTATCGTTTAAGGTTTTTCTGCCTTCGTTTCGGGCAGTTTCTCTGCCAGTGACCGGTTCCTCCGCAAGCAAAGCATCTGTTGTTTGTTTTTTCTTTATCTGCATGGCTGCCACCTGTTGTTTCAACTCTTCAATCTGGTCTTCAATCTTCTTGGAATCTTGGCCCTCCGACATCACTGGAGCAACATGCGAGGTCATTATCTGCCTTGTCACCTTGGCCATTTCATAGACATCCATTGGCTGAGCTGCGTTAACTAGCTGCAACTGATGAGCGATATCTGTCGGGACGCATTCGAGGAACTGAGATGCAAGCAACTGCTCCCGTGAATCTTCGTCTAGGGTGGGTAACGCGCGTCGCAGGTGATTCGTCAGCGTTACTGCGAGAACCAACGGATCCCCATCCTGGCCAAGTCTCAGCGTCCGGAACTTCTGCAGCGCCTCTTGTCTGTCCGCAGGGCTGTCGAACTCGCACACGAGCCTCTCGACGACCTTGTCCCACGCCGCCACATCTTCCAGCTCCCGAGCGTTGTCGTACGCAGCCTTCGCGCGGCACCTCAGCAGCGTTCCCAAGACAACCAGCTTCGCCTTCTGCTCCTGTACTCCAACCAGCTGCGCGACAGCTTCGAAGTCCCTGAGGAACATCCGCACATCCCCCTCCTCGAACACCTGCGGCCACGGCACCTTCATCTCCGGCAGACGCAGCGACACCAAATGTAAAGAAGACAAGACTGAAGAGGCTGAAAGGAATGTATATTTAGTGAAACGTATGGTACATAGCTAAATTTGGAATACCATATTCTCAACCGGCCACATCCTTGACGAATCGGTCGAATATCGTCTCATTCGATAGCTTCTCGGATTCTGCATCATATGGCAACATTCTTCTCATGGTTCTCTTCTTTGATTGCTCTTTTCAGTGTGCCGAACATGTTGTTACTTCGTTCCTGATATACTACTTCTATCGGATTATAAGTAGCACTCACCACAATACCATCAAAGTGGTTTATAGGATGACATTGAATGAATCGATTAGTAGTCATAAACTGGGTGTATGTTAATATCTATGAAAACGGTATTTAGTGTATTGTAGTATAAAACGAGAAAATTAATCTCTCACTGGGGTGGGGTGGGTTGGGTTGGGGGAGGGGGCGGTTATTCAACGTATTGCTTGTGTTTTGAAATGAAACCAACTGCTCTATCCGAAGGATATTAGGGCTTCTCACTCACTTCGTGTATTCTGTTGTTGTTGTTTCTTTGTCTTCTTTTCGTGTCTCCCATGTGATTTACCACAATAGTGGTTCATCCGCTCTCTTTGATGTGAAAACTATCTATCAATCTAACTGCTATTGGATATTTTTGTGTGGTGATGATCGTCTCCCTATATACTATTGATAAGTTTTGCCAGTGGCGCATGTCACACTATTGTTGTAGCAGTTTTCTTTTAAAACATTTCACTGATCAGTCTGTGTCGGGATGTGAAGTCCGAGGAAAGTTCTACTTCTGGTTTTAGTGTGGAGACCATCAGTCTTAGGGATACTAGTATATACAACCGATGCATTCCAAGTCCCAGTGCTAGTCACCACGCAGTTGGCTTAATTTTAGTTTGGTACAGTCGAGTGATTCTCAGCAGCACACTTCTTCTATTACTAATGCACATCATATCTGAATACCTTTTCAATACCATAGGTAAACGAGATATCTTAGAAACTTAATGTTGCATGTTTCTGTTGATATACACGGGAAATGTTTCGTGTTTGGAAATGACGCCTACAGGATATGGTAATTACCGACGGAATGCGCCTATATAGTTATTACTACATCCTCCTGTTGTATAGTGAACGAGAATTTCTAATCGCTTTGAGAACAGAATGATGAGAAAATAGTGATAAGCATTTTATGCAAAAATATTGCTTTCAGGAATTATTCAAATGGCTGACTAGTAAGCAGTTGATTAGTCACAGCTAAACAATACAGCTGAGAGAAGATAACTACACGAAGACCATACACTTCAGGTGCATCTATAAACTTCTCTGTTATATGTATTGATGATTTTCGTTATGATCTGACATCAACTAATAATAAAGGCTAATAACCAATGAGAAATGGATGACTCATTCATGAATATCATTTAGTAATAAGGTACATTTTCAGAAATAACATGATAGCCAAAATTTTGTAAGGAAGGGCGTCCTGCTTGAATCACTCGACTACCTGAATCTCCATCCATCGCAATCCATTCATTCAATCTTCTCTATTCCTCATTGTTATAACCATTCAGTCATTTCCGTAAGTCGCCAAGTCTACTCATGCACATTTTTAATTGTTTGCTGCATGTTTCTCGGTGAAGAGTGAAGAGCGTTGAGTCACATGAGGTTCTATAGACTCCTATTTCACTGGAAGTTCCTGGGTGAAGAGAAAATATTATGGAGTGAACCACGCTAAACATGATGTATATGCTACAAACTCTCTGTACAGAACACCACTCGAAATGTGTAAATTGCAAATCACTAAGCAATTGGTGGGAGGAATTCATCATGAGCTGACATCAGTTGGAGGAACACTGGAAATCCAACAGGAAGTACTGCCCGACAGCTGTTCCATCAGCCTAGTTTTGAACTGTTAATCAGTATGCACCATCAACAGATTTCGAACACAGGTCCTTCTGAATACAAGGCGATCTAACCTTGCCAAATTATGAGTTCAAATATTAAATAAAATTCATTGTGTCCATCTACCTTGTCACTGGAGCTATTAACTGTTTATCATGCACTGCACTCACCTATTGGCTGGAGATATTCCGACCTAAGCACATCACGTCTCTTGATCAAATTACACATACAGAAAAAACTTCCATGTCCTTTCACCAGTCAGTCAGTCAGTCAGATTTAGTCTCTGATTGAAACTGCCACTACCATAGAACAGCAAGTTGCTAGTGTAGTCCATATCACAACCTATTTCTTCTAACAGTCTCGTCTTCTTCTCACTAATCACTCATGTACTCTCCACTGAAACAAAAAAAACAAACAAACTGACAAAGAGACAAACAGACAGTCATGACAAACATTTATCTCACTAATTCATAGTTCTGTAGGATTATTTTTGCCTACAGATTTAGTCCTTCCTCAGTACTGACGACACAGAGTCTTGGCTTAACTATAGTTAAAACAGAGTGGCTTTACTTAAACTTTATCTTTTTCTCAAACATAAAACAAATCATACAATTACACCAAGAAAAATATACAAATCCATTGTCATTCAAGAAAGGACAAAACGTACCGAACAGTATTGAGGGAACGGACAAAATGAACAGTTAATGAATAACATGTACACAAATAGAGTGACAGAAAACAAAGGACACTCAAGGTCACATCACGTGGTGTGAGTTACATTAAATTAACTAATAATCGCGACAAAAGGGTCACATAATATTGATTAGCTGTCTAGCAAGCAGTCTATCTATCTATCTATCGCGATTAACACTCCCCGCGAACGATCACCACGTTGACTTCTCGTATCTGGAACCTTCAAGTTGTCGGCTTCTTCCAACAAACATACGCTTCTTATACCTCGTTCCACTTCTTGAGTCGCAATTTTCAAACACACTGTCCTGACGCGGCCATCTTGGTCATAGTACACCTGCTTAACAATAGCCTTTTGCCAGAGACCTCTCTGTGTGTCAGCACTATTAACTAGGACGAGATCACCAGGTTGTAGGTTACGCTTTATATACAACCATTTAGACCTTGCTTGCAGCATCGGAAGATATTCACATAGCCATTTATGCCAGAACAAATCAGTCAAATGTTGTGGAAGTAGTTGACTATGGTGTTGGAAGAAAGCACATCCATCTATAGCATTCGCTTTACCTTTGTAATATTGTAATTTTCTTAAGAATTCACCAATTGCTGAACGAGCCACAGGTAAAGGCCCCTTTGGATCCAAGGAAATACACAAATCAGATGCATCGTACTCACCGACTACTTCATCCGTACGTACCATAGAATCGTCAGCTTCAATCAGAACTCGCAGAATCGCACAACGAGCAGAACAGTGTGCTTGACACCATGATCCAATGTCATCAGCATTTTCTGCTGGAGAATAAAACTCCATGGAAGTTACAACTGAAGGAATCTTTGACAACCAATTAATATAGACTATGTCTGAGACATCGCCTTGAGTACAGTCGGTATTCAAACCGAACTGCTCCAGAACAAGAGTTAAATCAGATAAATAAATTCCAACGCACTCAGCTCGACACTTATCTATTGCAGATGAAAGGTTTGAAAACTTGCTGTCATACGTTTCTCCTGGTTCACACCAACCTTTTACAGGACCTCCATTTATTCAGCAGTTCTCGTGTGGAAATTTTGTTTTCCATAACAATCACGCCGAAACAGTTTACCAGAACCCTATCCCATCAGTTCATGAAGTCCAACTTGTAATTCAAAGGAACTTTCAGCATGTTCCACGTACATTTGTTTATCTTCATTGCGTAGAAATTCTGTTTTAGGATCCTTGAAACGAACACTAAGTACATTATCCAAAGAAACATTTTTAAATCTATCAACTTTTCGTACATCATCATAGTTAGGAATATTAGTTCCAACAGGAATTCCAGAAATTGCAAACGTTACTACATCCAAACTAGTAAAGTCTGGCTGTAAGAAATTAACTTTTTCAAATGTAGAAGGCCATGGTAAATTTGTTAACAACCTTTCAGCATTATTCACAAGTCGTTATAATTTTTTAGACACTGATCTATTTACAACAGCGACAAATGATTCAAACCTTGCACAAACACCAAAGGGATCATGGTATGACTCTATAAACCCAATATACTTTTCAACAACAGGGTTCTTATCTTTAACCCATAACCTGAAGGCATCTTTGTGAGTGGCTACTGAGCCAGTAGTAAAGCCTTCAGTATACTGATGCCACATTTCTGATTCGATTTGGTTAAGCGAATGTGCTTTGAATTCTTTACAACAATTGACTAGTAACTTCATCAGCTCACTATATTCACCATATTTAAGCTGCAAAGATGTGTCCGAGGGAAGGGCATCCCTTAACTTCTCACGACGTTGACTTAGAGAGATTTGCAGGTGATGGTAACGTCGGGCTAACTGTCTTTATTTTTCTTCGATAATAGGAGCATCGTATCTAAGGATATCTATCTCTGCCTCTTACATCTCACACGTTTGTAAAGGGCCTTGCACTAGACGTTTTAGTAGAAAAACTTTAAACCTTTTTAACCAGGCTACCGCTCTACGAAGTTTTGTCCAAGAAGAGAAATACGAGAATAAGGTGTCTATCGGATTTACGGCTGTTTGTGTCGTTAAGATGGTGGCTTGCTTTAGCTTTATGTCAGATGGAATCATTGGCATGCTTTTTCCATCGAAATTCGGCCAATCCTTTCTAGGATTTTTGAGAAATCCAGGACCATCGAGCCAGGTATGTATACGCTCGTACTCACTCATCTTTATTCCCCTGGAAGCAAGGTTAGCGGGATTCATATTAGTTGGTACATGTCGCCATTGAGGCCGCGTAGTGTGATCAAGTATAAACCCTACTCTGTTAGCTATGTAGGTTTTGAAGCGGGATGTGGTATTGCGGATGTAGCTTAACACAATCATAGAATCTGTCCATAGATAAACATCACTTAGTTCCAACTTCATTTCCTCTAATATGTTTTTTCACAGCTTCACAGTGGTTGTGCATTTGACGGCATTTAGCCACAGACACCTCACATTTTGAGTACTGTGAATTTCTCCCGAAAGAAATCCGAAACGATAATCCAAACTATAGATTTAACCACACGTAGAGTGACGTGTAAAGTCCGAAATACCGGATATTCTGCAATACGGTATTTTATTACATAAAATTAGATAGATAATATACAAACCTCAAAATGCGAGGTGTCTGTGGCTAAATGCCGTCAAATGCACAACCACTGTGCAGAGTCAATAAGTAAAAACAGCAATGCTGTGTCAAGGTCGATCCACGTGTCGGTTCAAACGGCCCGCGAATGCCAAGCAAAGAATAAACAAATATGAACAAACAACTTCCAATAGGAAAGCATACACTGTAGGGCAAGGTCAGCAAATAATGTTTCAGGAGAAGAAAAATAACAACTATATATTAATAGAATGATAATAGAACAAGTAATTTAACTGCAGTTGTAGGCAAATGTCACTGATATAAATTAACATATTAAATCATACTACTTACTAATGGCAAGTAGTATAATGTTGAACAAAGGAAAGATTGAGAATGAACAGGTAGGAAAGGAATTAACACCGTCCCCTCAAAACCAGCCTGGTTTTCCCTACTCTACCTGCTAGGAAGACACAGAAATGGTACAATTTACTCTCACCACATCTGCATCCACTATCCAGCTATATATATCCTACAAAGTGCTCATCTCTCCTCAATACCTCAATATCTAATAGGCAAACCTTACGCACATCTCGGTTGACTATACCCCTCGGTGTCTTGATATCCACTTTTCTGATATACCCAGCCATCACAGCTTCCCGTAACACCTGTAATTATTCCCATTGACCAACGATTTCGAGTTGAAGGCTCCGCAGTCACTAGTACTAGGTCTCCCACTTGTAAGTTTCGATGTCGTTGAACCCACTACTTTGCACGCGATTGTAAGGTCGTCAAGTACTCCCGCTTCCACCGTCTCCAAAACGTATCGGCAAGGAGTTGCCCTTGTTTCCATCGTCGTGAGTAACGTCCACATAAACTAGCGTCGATTTCAGGAACCTGTTCAGGATTTCTTGATAAGAGAATATGATTTGGTGTCAGCACATCCAACTGACTTCAGTCATCATAAACAGGTACTAGCGGCCTGCTATTTAGTATCCTTTCTACTTCTGTCAAATAGGTCATGAGTGATTCATCTGTGAGGACTTGCTCCTTCGAGACTGCGCTTAACACTCGACGTACGCTTCCGATCAACCTCTCCCATACTCCGCCACGGTGGCTAGCATAAGGTGGATTTAACTTCCATTCTATACCACGATTTGTCATAGCTCTCATCATACAATCACTGTCTAATTGTGGCACAACTTGCTGTGCTGTAACTCACGATCAGCCCCCACAAAGTTTGTACCCCGGTCACTGTATATCTCCCTTGGAGTCCCCCTGCGGTTGGTAAAGCCTGAAAGCATCATTAGGAATGAATCGATAGAAAGAGCGTAAGCTACTTCTAAGTGAACCGCTCGAGTTTTCAAACAAGTGAATATGCATCCATATCTTTTGTCTGTAGTCCGCCCCCGCCTAACGATAAAGGGGCCGAAGTAATCTACCCCGGTGCTAGAGAATGGAAAATCTGACGTGACCCTTGCTATGGGTAATTCTGCCATCACTTGTTCAGTAGGTTTTGCAGACCTGATTTGGCAACCGATGCATTTATTCACCACACGCTTAACTACTGCCGCTCCTTTCAATATCCATTATTTCAAAAGTCAACTGTCAACAGAAATTCCATACCACCAATGTGTGATTTAATCGAGAAACGGAACAATCTTCTATCTACTGAAGATACTGTATATAGCAATAGACTGTTGCCGTTTTTCAGCTCAACGCACATGGCGAGACGACGCAACAGTAGACAAATCAAGATGTGTCAGCCAACCCTATACTTCTTATCTACACCTCTCTGTCTATCTCTTTCTCGCGCGCGCTCTCGCTCACTCTGTGTACTTCACAAGAAACAAAGATGGATACTGTTGAGAGAGAGAGAGAGAGAACTGATTGTAATGTAGGTGCACAAATGTCTGCAACAATGTATTCCTTTATTCCTTCAACGACGGCCACGATCACGATCATGATGATGGTGATGATTGTTTCCTGTAAATGTAGGAGTATAATCTCAATAGTCTATGCATGATAAGTATAGATGAGTATAGATGTGTATGCCCACTGACTATATCACAACTCACTCAGTGGGAGGAAAATGTCACCATGACAACATCAGCAGCACATATATCCTCCTCATACATACACTTCAATTAGAAGAAATTGCAACGAAAACAGTCAACAACACTCATCACTCAGACTTTTCCGCCTGCCTGCCTGTCACTCTCTCTCTCTCTGTCTATCTGTATCTGTCTCTGTCTGTCTCTCCCTGTCTCTGACTAACTGACTTTCCAACCCACCTCCACTCTGAGTACATTGTGCCAACAATCTTCCTTCCACACACACACACACACACGGTAAGGCAACTCTCATAAGCGAACCAATTAGTCAGTCAGTGATGAGTACAAATATTAAATGAGATTCACTGTGTCCATCTACCTTGTCACTGGAGCTATTAGCTGTTTATCATGCACTGCACTCACCTATTGGCTGGAGATATTCCGACCTGAGCACATCACGTCTCTTGATCAAATTACACATACAGAAAAAACTTCCATGTCCTTTCACCAGTCAGTCAGTCAGTCAGATTTAGTCTCTGATTGAAACTGCCACTACCATAGAACAGCAAGTTGCTAGTGTAGTCCATATCACAACCTATTTCTTCTAACAGTCTCGTCTTCTTCTCACTAATCACTCATGTACTCTCCACTGAAACAAACAAACAAACAAACGGACAAAGAGACAAACAAACGAACCAAGAAAGAGACAAACAGACAGTCATGGCAAACTAATTCATAGTTTCCCCTATTCCCTTGCACATATTTCATAGAGGAGAGCTGTGGTAATCGTGTTGTGAACATTCGTGCAGCATCAGGAGACCTCGTGAGATAAGTATGCAATAGAGACACAATCATGTTATCAAATGAATCACGAAAAAGACATTTTCATCCTCCCGAGAAATAACTACTCACTTGTGAGAGGAGGATTCTCTCCTCTTTATTCTCCTAATATGGTACATACTTCATGTGCCTCAATTCTATTCAATTTGTATAATCTCCACCCACCCGTTTGAGAAAAGTAAACAAAACAAGTCATTCTTATATCCAAAAGTGTTGTTCTTGTGGTTCTTCTTCTTGTTGAGATGTTTCGACAGTCAGAAAAAATGCATTCAAGATTTACAAAAGGCATTTGCAAGCATATCTTATTCATGGCAATAGTTAAAGTAATAAGAACATTATTGACAATATCTGGAGTACAAAAAAATAGTGTTCAGATCATATCACATCACATCACACAACTTGACACAACACAACACGACACGACACGACACTAAACCAAACACATCATCATCATCATCATCATGAGATCATGAATGGGTTAGTCAAGCGGTGATGGTGGTGATCGGACAACTCTGGTCAGTCAGTTATCATCAGTGAGTAGAGGCAAAATCAAATACACAAAAATGTCCGCAAAATCTGCGCAAACTGAGTTCACCCTACTAACACAAAGAAAAATAGAGAAACAAATTAACAAAAAATAAGAACAGAAATGCAGCAGAAACTAACTGTTTATAAAAATATTAGTAGTAATAATAATGAGTTGTTATTATTATTATTATTACTATTATCAGTGATAGGGTTAGTCATTTTCAGACAGTGTGATATGAGTTTGATCGCTTTTTGTGTAATTTGAGATTCAACTCGCTTGCCAATAGGATATCCCAGGAAGTCACTTGTCGCTCTACTGGATCATATTTTCCAGCAATGAAGTAATTGATCGAGGATAAGAATGTATAAGAGAAACAAAACCAACCAATCTCAAAATACTATAGAAAACAATTTTCAGGTAGATTTTGTCAGAAACGTGCATCAATTAAAGGGTCGTTGAAAATGAGAAAACACCGGACACCAAATACAACTTAGTTAGATCACAGGACCGGCTACAATGGATGGACAAACAACAAAGAACTCTGCAGAAGAACCATTCAAGAAGCTATTAACCTGACGGCGCGGATCAGGCGCACTCTGCACACATTTGAGAAAGGCATATGAGCCATCCAGATACGCGGGTTCAACCAATATAAGAGACGAAGAGTTATGCGTAGGACCGAGGCTGACATGGAGAAGACCGTGTTATGAGGAGATGAAGGCTTATGAGCCAGATATTGGGGACCACAGAAAACAGGATGAAATCGAGATGTGCTGTCAATGACCCATGTCCCCCTCAGAATCCAACACGAATAATAATAATATAATGTGGTTTCTCCAACTGAATCTGCCTGCTTTCTTCTTGATAACCGATTCATGGTTGTTCTCACGTTTCATTTTTTTCTTTATTCCACTTGTAGCTACTACCAGCATCATCAGTTAAGATCACAAGGCTGCAGTAGTAGTTATCAAGTCAGTTAATCAGTTACATAGACACAAGAGTCAGTTTAAGCCACGTAGGAAGGTGTAGACTTCCTGGTTGCGGTCCTCGGGACGGTAGAAACCAATGGCTGAACACACTTGGTGATATGGCTGAAAACTGTTCTCAATGGCTGGCGCAGATGCATCCACTCCTTGTGATTTAGAATTTACAATAAAACTATGTTAGTCTTTGACATTAGTATTCGTTTTGCCCCACATCTCTCATTACTGTCTCTGTTTTGCGTTTCATTTCACTTTATTCTCTGGCTGAGTGAGGTGTGGCGACTCGAACTGCTGCTGCTGTACATCGGTGCAAACTTCTATGTTGAATGCAGTCCACATAGACATAGACAGAGTAGAAAGTCTACTAGTCACATCAACAACACTCACATTTTCATCTACATGTGAAAAAATATTAACACTAAGTGAACAGAAAAACAGCAGCAGTCTGTGGTGTTACACCTACCTCTTATTAAAATTAGAATGATGATAAGGTCTTTACTGAAAAGACTATCATCTCGATGCGCACGTAAAGATCAGATCGCGGATAAAGAGTCGTTTCGCTGGAATATCTGATTCCGGAAACCAATCCTTCAGCTTCGAGGCAAAATACCCCCTTGTATAACTTTCGATTGGTTTCTAAAAGAAATGCATCAGTCAGTTAGTTAGTTGTTCAAAGTACTAATCAGCAAGTAGGAAATTCAATGAATAAATAAATAAATTAATTAATTAAATAACTCGTGGATTTACAACATGTCAGGCAGGCATGACACAATGCCATTTTGAATTGTCTGTCTTCTTGCACATATTTCATCAGTTGGGTGAAGTGGGAATGCTAGCTGGTTGGCTGGCTAGCTGGCTGGCTGTCTAGCTAGAACATGATAATAGTAGGCAGGCAAATTATCCCAATATTTGTACAATAGGTGTATCCATGTATATGAAATGAATGACAATGAAAAATGACAACTATTACCACTACAGACTATCACTGATGCGCGCGTATTCATCATTCATCCATCCATCCATCCATCCACGACGGAATCAATGCGGTTCACGTCATTCATTCATTCATTCATATTTTCAACTATTGGTGTTGTAGGGATTTTCAGACAGTTCTAGTGAGAAGCCATGACCAGCAGGATACAGCAGCTCGAAGGTGAGGCAGTAACTAACTCATCGAAGAAGACATTGCCAAGTGATCGCACTATGTCATCAATTGCAAGAAGTGAGAATTCCTGAGCTAGCCATTGGATCGGATACCAGTGGTTGTTGAATGAATGGTCTACGATCTAGATCGCCTTGTAACCAGAAGCACCTGGGTTCGAGCATTGGCAATGGGGTGGGTGCGTGCGTACCGATGAAGAGTCCAAAACTAGGCTGACGAAACAGCTGTCTGGCAGTACTCCCCCTCCTGTTCGCTTTCCAATGCTCCTCTAACTGATTTCAGCTCCAAACTATCCGTTCGTATCTTAAAATACAAAAATAATCTCCACTTCTTCTAATGCTGCTTTTTAAATCGGAATAAATCGGAATAATTTTATTCAACAGTCTCAATACTAACTATACTATGTAACAAACAAGTATTCTGCACAAAAAGTGATAAAACCATTTATTATATAAGGCAAGGAAGGCACTTGACACTTTCATAAATAACAATTAAACAAAAACCCATTTCAACAACAATAATATCATGATGATAACAGTCAATGACAATAACTGCAATGCACAGAAGCTAATAGCGGCGAAATAATAGTAAGGTAGAATTAGAAAAGATAAGCAACAATTTACCTGGAAAAACTTTTCCACATAGTGAAGCATAAAAACTCCACAATCCACACCGTTATTTTGAGTAGGCAAAAATGGAGTATGCATAGGGAGAGTATCGCTATTGAAACGGAGGACACCGTCTACTTCTGATCTCCTCGTATCCCATTCCACTTGTAGATAGCTGGAATCAATAAAGGGTGAATAGTTGCATGCATTAGAGGAGCATTGATCAATCAATCAATCAACTGATTCATGATGAAATCTCATCTACCATTCTTCAACGAACATCTCGAGTACATGCCGCCATATCACACTGACTGTAGGTGAAGGAATGCGTACTGCAAACAATTCGTTCCCTACTTACTACTTCTCTATCACTCTGGTAAGACATAACAACCTCTGAAAATGGAAGACTCGAACAGTATAACTCTGCTTGACCATAGGTGTATGGCGCTAACCACTCGTGTCAGGTGGTATAATATCTTCACTAACACCAAGGTTAGCACCCGCGTGGTCAAGGAAGAAATATCAGCAGATAAGGTGAGGTGATTGTGATTCTGCAAACATTTACATAACTAGATGTACTCAGCTCGCCGACTCATCCATCGCCTTCCCCTTCATCGACAAGCAATCTTATCTCACATCACATGAAATAGATTACGATACAAAAGAGTTGAGTCTGTGCAGAAATCATAACATCTTATCAATAAATTAAACCTTCGACTATTTGTCTGTTCAACACATGTCGTACTCAATGTCACAGGTCACTTCACACTATTTTCTATCGATACCCACATCCATCAGACCCCATTATTCCTCAAGTAATTATTATTATCTCACCAACGCATTTTGTTCATCGTACTGTAGCTCCTTCGAACTTCATCTCTCCACATTTGTGACTTTATAGAGCAGTAAATGTAGCCAGAATAGCTCAGTGGTAGCGTCACTCATTGCGCCGCTCGGTCACCCGGGCTATAACCACACAGCGGACATGACTTCCTTCAAGACTTAATATGTAAACTTTGACGACTGAATGATAACTATGAAAAATCACTAAACCTCCTCCCAAAAGCCCTCAACTATCTACCAATAACTAACTAACCAACTAACTTCTTTTACCTACCGTGCTTCCCCATTCCATGGCTTGTCTTCTTTTGTCCACTACCTCTCTTTAAAGTCTTTACAAACAATTCGAGTTGCTTCGTATTTAAGAAGACGTTGCTTCCTGTCAGGTTCATCGGCCTCATCCGTATCACTTACCTTGCATCAGTTTACTTTCCTCTGAGGCTGAGCTGAATTAACCCACATTGAATTTTACTAAACTTTTCACCGGACATAAATTATTAGCTATCTTCACCACTACCAGTCATACAATAGATTCCATGTACTGTCAAGATAATTCCACCTCCACTCATACCTATACAAGTGCACAGATTAATCACGGTTGAAAATCTCTACTCACTTCCTCCAATGGAAACGATATCTTAGTGAAAGTTGTCCATCCCATTCATTTGTAGGTTTCATGTTGTTGACGGTGTGGCTCAGTCAGACAATCTTTCTTCTTCATTCATTTGAAACTATTTCTACACAGAGCCAAATAGTCAGTCAACAGAACGAGAAAAGGGACAAGATCACACCACCGTCGATTCATTTGCCTGCAACTATACACACACACACACACTCCCAATACGATTTCCCCATTGGCTCACATTCCCTACACTGCCCACCATTACAGAACAACAATTTTCATCGACACACACCATTCAACGTCTACAGCCCCATTTGTAACCTCGACATACAACAGTTCTTGAAAAGATAAAAAAAGATGAAGGCTAGGCATAGAATAGTAGTTATCATCAGTGAAGTGCTGCTGTACAGCTAAGCCATTAGAAATGTGATTGATCTCAGCCAGTTGCATGCAACATACAATCACACACAATCATCATATTGAACTAATTGTTGATCATCGTCAGACACCATAATTAATTAATTAATTAAGTCACAAACAAATATGCATGAATAACAAAAAAGAAATATCTTACTTGTAAAGAACACGCGCAATAGGAACTCTAGATACAGTAGGAAGCGAGTCAAATATTAGAAGACAAGGCCTGTGTGAAACGAAGTAAGTAGATAAATAGATGAATAAATAAATAAAATGAAGACAAGAAACTCCATGCATGCATGACAATTAATTGTCTCTATCACATAATTAGTTAACTCAGAAGGACACATCATCAAATGATTGATAAGAAACAATAGCGCTTAACAACCTTCTCAAGTAGAGTGTAACCACCCACATCTTACAGGTTAGCTGGCATACGTTCCTTACCTTGATAAATGCCCATATCACAACAGCCACCTACATATAACAGGCACTGGAAACCGGTCACATTATTGAACAACCACCACCACCACAAACGCAACTCAATCAACACTTTGATTGGACTCTAGTTAGTAGACTGTATTATTAGTCTAGCTCTTTGTGATGGTGCACACTGAATTCTAGGTGGCCCGACGTCACAATGCACTTGAACTATTGATATATTAGACTATTGATGGCAATCGCCAACAAGCCTTCCACCCAGATTTCGTGCTAGTAGCCACTCGTCCATCAGGCTGAATAGCTCAGTAGTAACATATCTGACTGCAGCAAACTCCCAACCCATAACTGCTACTTTGACGTGCTGGTCCGACCTGCATATCGCAATGACACAACAAGTTACATTGGCTGGAAGTAATGTTCCTGCAGCTTCTACCATGCCAGGAAGAATGTTAGCATAGTGATTAGACGCAAAGCAGTTAGCCTCATGGTGTGAGATTTTCTACACTTTGTTGGCGGCCTGTAGACAAAGTCTTGTAGCTGGCGGATAGCAATGTTACAGCAGTATGGTGATTCCCTCAGATGACCAGCAGACCAGCTAGCGAGAGTGACAGAGAGAAAGGGTTAGAAAAGCCCACCACAAAAATTCTACAACCCAATTTACCCTACAGTGGTCCGGAGTCGGCGACATGTGACAAATACTCAGTCAAAACAAAACACCGGTTCACACAGGCCGTGAGTGACCAGCTACAAAAAGTTGTCCCCCTGGGCTCTTTGCTCAAGTAACACCCATTCCTTCTCTTTCAGGTACCCGGAAAAAGAGAAATTCCATGGTTTGTGTAGCCGGGTAGCAGGCTCGATTGGCAAACGCCAAACTACACCATCTCTGGCGTAAACATGATATCCGGCTGGCTGTCGACCAAAGCACGTGGGTATAGCACAGCGTCACCAACAGCACTTCCCTACGTCCTCCTTGATAGATGGCCGTCATACATGGCCATCGAAAGTTGAAGAAATCAAAAGCCAAGCCTGCTGGCTAGCCATCTTTCATCATATGTGTCTGTGTTCTATCTACATCCTGTGTTAAGTGGGAAGTGTAATAAGGTGACTAACATTGAGGTGAAGCATCGGTCGAGTGCTTCGTGAGGAGGGAATACCAATCAACAAGGTTGTGAAGGTAATTCGATTGAGGTGGTCAGGACATGTTGTTACGCATGGCTGTTAAGTCACCTCCCTCCTCGACTGACGGGAAATGTTAGCCACTGACATAGGATGGATCTGGTTAGAAAGGAGCCAGAGCTAGGTCTAGGTGGAGCAACAAGCACAATGTCAAGGCAGGGCTTCCTGACGATTGCCTCCAACCATCTATTACCAACAATTACTTCACTCAACACGCAAATCACCTCAGATAGACAGAATTCTCTTGAATGAATGAATAAATAAATAAATAAATAAATGCATTATCACACATGCACACACACACACACATTCAATTATTTTCATGTTTTAAAGTAAAAAAAAATCAGAATTTGTCATGACTGTGTTCAACAATAGAACAGATTGATTTGTCACTTCTCTACAAAATGAACAGGTACAGACAACATAAGAAGACAAATCACGTACTTCGGATTGTAACCATTCTTCCGGAGCCAGGCTAAACGTCTTCGTCTCCAACGATTAAATGCTTCACGCTGTAAAACAATAAATACAAACAAACCATACACTATACACCACCTAACCAGCCAGCCAGCACACTCATGTTAATCAGTTTACCGAAATAATCAATACTAAATCATTGAAATAGTCATAATTCACATGCATCTCGGAAAATATACATCACTATTATCATTATTATTATTATTCAAGTGTTGGTCTACAGGAATAATCTGATTTCACTGACTACAGGATTTCATTATGAGCTGAAATAGGCTAGAGAACCATTGGGAAACCGCCTGGGAGAAGTGCCAGACAGTTTGGCACTCATCGCCCACTAGGCTTCGAACTCAGGACATTCCACCTACAAAGCCAGCAAGCTAGTTCACTATTAAGCAACTGACCAGTCCATGAATTCCAACTTTTACCAATTCACCAACGATATAGCGCTGTTGGCACTATCGAATGCCATCGGTGGCGAGTATTAGTCCTCACACCCCCAACCTACTTTACTAACTCATTGGTCAACACTTACAATTACAACCCACCTACGTAACTGCCAACCTTGAACAGGGCGAGTTGCCAATGAGCTCACCTCGTAACCGAAAGCTCCTGGGTTCGAACACTGGAGGTGGGTGTGCGTACCCCTGAAGAGTCCCTAACTAGGACAAAACAGCTGTCCAGTACTCCCAGCTACTTTTCCAATGCTTCTCTAACCGATGTCAGGTCAAGATGAAGTCCTATAACCAATCAGATCCTAGCAAACAAACACCTAAATGTTAGCCAATAGGTTGGTTGCTTTGTAAAAGCCCTGCTCGAAACATTCATGTAGGCGCACTAACTAAAATGCGTGCAGATACACACCCCTGTCCATTACCATCATCATATACATCACTTTCAATTGGCAAAATTTACTCACGATCAGTGCAGGAGAACTGTCACTGATACAGCAGTACAACTCATCGTTGCAGACCACGGTGTACCCAAGGTCGATACTCACTGACTGACAAATCAAGGTCTTTGTTTTGCGAGCGAACAATTCACTTCCTGTTTGCAACAGCCAGGTGTCAAGAAGATCACAACAATATCATATCATATCATATCAGCAAACGAATGGTCTGACAGAGAGAAATAACCGTACACTAAAGGAGTCGCTGGCCTCGAAGGGGGTTAACTGTCAGATAGAGCTTCCATCGATTCATTCTACTAGCACATCGTGCGACTGACTACCTAAGAAACAACAAAGGAGTCACCATTTCAATTGATGTATGCGAGGCGTACATAATTTTCCTATAAAGAGAAAATCAAATTGCAAACAAACATTCCGTTACCTAAGTCTGTTGTCTCCTACCGTTACAAAACAACATCAGCACTTCATATACTACTTATATTATTCATAATAGTAATAACAATATTAATAATAATGAAAATTTTACTACAATATTTACTTGAACATCTATAGGAATTCTGTGAACAGATTCTTCATAAATAGTGGATAAATCTAAACTTTGAGGAAATTTAATATGTTCGACGTCAGAAAATTCCTCCATCAATGGGCACTGGCCAACAACTTCATCCGCATGCACATCCTTGGGCATTCCCACCATCCAAGGATAGCAAACAATACCAACAATCCAGTGGACACTATAAAAGTTCCAATAGACGTAACCAGGGAAAGTCACGTACACACACAAAAACAAGGAGAGAGAGAGAGAATTATATGATACACACACACACACACAGATTAATATGATACAATGTGAAAGACAAAAAAGCATTAAATCAGGATCATGGAGGAAGGAATAAGTCGACTGTGCCACTAACTACCCACTAAGTGAAAATTATCAATAGAACCAATACAATTCAACATTTCGACAGATGGTGCAGTAAATCAGATTCACTCCTGCTGTCACCACGGTGGTTCTACTTCTGACTTGTAGCTTCTGAACTGCTTCTTACAGGCGATAGCATAATCCCCAGCCTCTCCCTACACATTGATAGCCGCAAAATGTTGCCACGTGCATCTAGGAAACATTTCTTTGTGAAATTGGTCGACCACAACGTCACATATTCCAATTCCATCCAATACAATCACATATATTGGTGGAGTATAATAATCAATAAAGCTTAAGCACTACCACAACGAGACACACAATCCACACCGCTATAATCATAGTGAAACTGCAGTCAGACTACCAGCCATCTTCATAGCAGTCGATAACACATCCAAGTGTAACCCTAATTATACTCAACAAATAACCACTCAGTGGAACGTGAAGACTACCATATACATATCACGCTTATTCATCATTTCGGTCTTCAATCAACCCCGCTCTCATCTAATCAATATCTCATATCTCAATTCCTGATTGTTTAGGTTGTTGGTGGAATGTTTCAAAGTGCTCATTTTTCGAAAAATCTGTCTGAGCAAAGTATGGAAATTGGCGAAGTTACCGCATCATAGCCTAGAAGTCAGGGTAGGGCAAAAGTTGACCTTCAAAACCTGATCAGACTTAAGAAATACTATTGAAAAAATCATTCCAAGTAGACTCATGCCTAACTTTTTTGATTAGCTGACGGTAGATACTTATTTTTCAAAAGTTGCTTTGTAAGGATTAGATTTGTTTTTACGAGTTGATCACAGATTGATACCAGTTTCAATGGGGTTCTCTAACTGATATTCTCCCAACACATTCCCTAGGTAGTTTCTCGGTATACTATTAGATAGAGATATGGATTTTAAGATTAAGGATAGGGTCTAGGATTACAGTTAGAATTGGGGGATTTGGATTACGGTCAGAGCCACGGGTAGGTTGAGCGACAGTGTCAGAAATATCAATGGATCGCAGAGCACTATGATTAACAGTCACCTACCGGGATGTAGTCATTGGAACACATTCTCACACGATAAGTATACCCTGTAATATTTTGCTTACAATGTTTTCTAATGCATTTTTTAACAGTTCATGCGACTTCATGAGTCAGAAATCTGTCTGATTGCTTGTTCAAGGTCACGGTGGCTTTCGCTATGATAGTTTAATTTAGCCTGGAAGTTTCGTCGTCTTAAATACTTGTCCCGTTGTCGGTGGGCCTTCACCCAACTGACTGACTGACTGAGTGACTGACAGTGTATGCTACTGGTAACATCATTTTATTCCACCTGTAACTGCTACCAACATCATTAGTTATTTATTATCATATGGCTACAGTAAGTATGCCTACTAAGTAAGTTATTCAGTTAGATACACATTCAGAGTAGAAAGTCTACAGGTCACCGCAACGACACTCACAGTTTTCCTAAAGTATAAATAATATTCAAAAAACAATTTAACTATAGACGACTACCCCTATGTTGTTTATCTTGTATTCAATAATACTGGTCTGAATTATACTTACTTCTCATTAATCGGAATAATGATGAAATCTTTACTGAAAACGTCATTTCGACGTGTCCACCGAGCGACACCAGCGTGTCGAGCACGAATTACTCTGACGAAAGAGAAAGAGAAAAAAAATTTTATTATGAAAAACAGTCTGAATCGGAAACGTACACAACACAATATTATAATTCATATATAAGGTGTAGAGCACATGTCGAAAACCACTAGCGTCAATGTGTATTTCAACCCACTTTAAATATGTCATGTGAGATGGGGGGGTGCGTATGCGTGTGAAAGTGGGTGGGTGCGTGGGTATACGTGCAACATCCAAACACCACATACCATTCATTCTCATGACACTTATCAATGAGAACTTATTTGTATGCATTGCATGATAATACAATCATATGATTCCTGTGAATACAACCATGGCAGCTGACATGCTTAGGTGTTCCATGTTTCACTTAGGTATTCACAAGATGAACATGCAAATACTACTACAAATTAACAGTCGAGTAACTGTTCTACAACTCAACCAGCAGTTCCCACGCCAGTATTGAGGTAGACAGCGGTTACCAGAAGGTGGGAACAATATCAACAATCTCTTCAAAGTTAAACCACGACGACTGCTTTCAATATAGAACTTTGCACAGATGTGTAGCAGCAGTTCCAGTTGCCACTCCCTCTCCCTCCCTTCATAGGACTCACGAGCCTAGAGAAGAGAGTAAAGAGACATTCAAAGGAGAGATACACAGAGGGAAAGCGACAGAGAGAGAGAGAGAGACAATAAAATCAAGTGTGAGGGGAGAAGAATAATAGTTATATGGAAGAACAATAGAGTTTCATTCGACATGACAAACCATGAGGAGTGAATGCATTATCTGTGCGATCATTGTCAACTAGGACTTTGTGCTATCTATATCAAAGATAGTCTCCAGGCTTCATTGGTTTTTACCATCCTTAGGACCCTAACCAGTCAGTCAGTCAGTAAGTATACACCTCGCTGATTTGCCCGCTAAAGCCATGTTTTGCTGTGACCACCTAGACCTAGCTCTGGCTCCTTTCTAACCAGATCCATCCTATGTCAGTGGCTAACATTTCCCGTCAGTCGAGGAGGGAGGTGACTTAACAGCCATGCGTAACAACATGTCCTGACCACCTCAATCGAATTACCTTCACAACCTTGTTGATTGGTATTCCCTCCTCACGAAGCACTCGACCGATGCTTCACCTCAATGTTAGTCACCTTATTACACTTCCCACTTAACACAGGATGTAGATAGAACACAGACACATATGATGAAAGATGGCTAGCCAGCAGGCTTGGCTTTTGATTTCTTCAACTTTCGATGGCCATGTATGACGGCCATCTATCAAGGAGGACGTAGGGAAGTGCTGTTGGTGACGCTGTGCTATACCCACGTGCTTTGATCGACAGCCAGCCGAATATCACGTCTACACCGGAGATTGCGGAAAACAAAAATTATTTCCCGTCTTCTGCATAAATGGTTATTCAGAAAGGACTCAGAAACCCCTACAATACAATGATTGATACACAGACACACTGAAGTTTAGACGACTATGACAAGAACGAAAATCAACCAAACAAGGAATTCAAAGCATATCAAACATTCCCACCGCTCTCTATATCACCATCTTCTCCAGAAGAAATTTATTGCGCCTATATTAATAAGAAATTTATCAAATTCCCTTCCCCATTAACAAAGTAAATACTACTGTAAAACATGTTGTCCTGACTTACCGACGAAATTCCCGAAATCTATGACAACAGAAATGTTATTCATTATTAACTAATTTATCAATATTCTCGGTATTTCTACTCTGTTATTTCAAGTACACCTTGCTTATGACCATTTCATACTACACAATACTTGATGCATCATCATATATGGACAGATGAACACAGACTAACCGACAAAGTATTTTCCAGTGGTTTCGATATCGAGATAGAATAAAAGAGGGAGGAGGAGGTATCAGGACGGACAAGCTTTTCAGTTAGCTGCAAAGTCATTATTTATGCATGTACCAGTGACATAATGTTTATGTTTATGACTTCAATTTCTGAGGGTTTGTGAATGTCATATACAGTATATTTTGACTAATAAAGGTTGTTCCCCTTGTTGTTATGGTTGTTGTTGTTGCTCTTGTTCCCGTCGTCGTCGTCGTCGTTTTCCCCAGTCTCACTGTTCTGCCCATCTCAGTGTGGTATCAATCAGTTGACGGTTATATTTACGTGTTCTCTCTCTCTCTCTCTCCTGAAGGTGAATTCTAGTCAAGTTTCATATGACTAACTCAGTATTATCATTACTCCGTCATAAAATGAATAATCCAATAGAAAAATAAAAATCCCATATACCTGTTACAATGATGGGAAGAAAAGTAAAGCAGTTTTCATACTCACATTATTCATCAATTCACATCAGTCACAATCAGTGAGTGATAAGTGCTTCTCACAAACACACACATCTTCATTGAAATCCAGGATCATTACTCCTCTCCTCTCCTCTCCTCAAATTTAAATCCTGCGTTTGACTATTATTTATACAAGTCTTACTGTTAGGCAGCACTTACTATGCTTGTTAGTCGTAAAGTCATCCATCATTGATGCAAACATCAATCAGATATTGATTGAGCAAAGAATATTCTTTGAGATAATGTCCTACAGCCAGTTAAATAGGCCGTGCAATTAGGCCTGTTTATCGTAGGATTTCCGATCACCACATCCTGCATAGTGTGGTAAAGTAAGAGACAAACGAAATACATTCATAAACTCTATTCTACCTCATCACCTCATGGATATAGAACACAAGATTGATGTCATCTACCGTATACCAACTGATCTTATTAACTTTACATTGAGAGTTCGTCTATTTATTATATGCTGCTGGAGGTCTTGGAATCCACATTGAGAAGACTATCGTATGTATCCAGAAGAAACTGATTCACACACTTTCACACACATACCAGTGAGTGCTGGCCGTCAATCAAGGTTATAATCATCCTTAATTTATTGTAGGAATTTCCTTAATTTTATGTGATATTCTATTTACTATTACATTTATATATGCATATTTGTATATGAATATTTTCACTATACAGATATTGATTATTTATCGGTGGTTCAAATTTCCGTTGATGGGTAATACTTTTTTCGTGATACTGATTTTATTGAAACCATCCGAATTCTCAGTAAGATTTCTGAACAATAAGCATCAGTATTCAATGTCTGCTACAAATGTTTAATTCTCACCAAGGAACAATGTGGTGACCTTCTTACTCTGGAAAACATTCCACACTGTTTTAAGCGGGAGATATCATAAAGTCTATTCAAAAGGCGAGGTGTTAGGACGGACCAAGTAAGTTTCTTAGCCGTAAAATCATAATTGATGTAATCATCAATCCCAATTTCGAGTATTTATCTACCTATCCACTACATTTTATATTGATGTGTTAAGGATAATTTAAGCTTTTGTTGGAAATAATAAAGGTTACTGTTGTTTACTCAGATAAATCTGACTTCTGTGTGTATGCCTACTCAGTGTATGGGAATATATCCAAGTGATCAGTTGACTACACTGTCGAAAATGCAGGCGCATTTTAGTCAAGTTAGACAACAACAAATCACTAACACTGCATAACTACTACAGTTACCCTTCTATGTGGTGGTGATGATGATAATGACGATGATGAAAAGGCAACTAAAGCAAAGACTTACTTCGTTAACAGCAATCCAGTTAAAAGAGTTTATCAAAGGTGAAAGAATAATCTTTGTGAATAAAGGTGAAATCAACATGTCAGAGTACTCACAGTTCACTGATACGTATGTATATCTATTTATGTATATGCAACCGCAGTTCTTACACATTGACATCACATTGCATTAACAGTTGTCACTTCGCACTGTTACACTCATTTATACAATGCGAAAGCTTCTCGAACAACTGACCTTACACACTGCAAATAATTCATCTTGAAATTGTCTCTCCCTGTCTCTGTTTGAGACGCGTGCAAAGGCATCAGAATTAGCCTCTCAGGGCTAAACCTTTATGGTAATCACATCCAGGAGAGTAGTTGATGAATATGCGTTGAAAGCCTGATTAACAAGAAACGACTATACACATTATATTTCATCATAATTATGAATTTGGATTCAGAACAATAACAAACATACACTGATATAAATATCAATACGGATTGGTTACCTTCAAATCTGTAGGGAATAATTCTACTACTGGTAATCCGATCACCGTACCTGAACAACTCTACCCCAACCTTAAGCATGTTTTTAACAGCCTACGATACATCATAAAACATTTATCATGAACAATCGAACTAAATATTTCCGAATAGAGAAAAATTCAAAGTCACACCGTCTTCTAATCTGTGATGGAGCAAGTCTCTAGTCGTCATTCTTATTGAAGAAAACCAATGGAGATTATTAGTGGTAATTGCTTCCTCGATGAGAAGAAGCACACCTTTCATATTACATACTTTTGTTCCGATGTGATGTGATATTCAACATTTGAGAATGAGATGTCAAACTCTTATTAACTCATCAAAATACTTCTCAACTATCCTCCTCCTATCCTGTCCTACTTGCAGGATATACCCACTACAATAAATATTAGAACTATAAGAAAACAAAACAACATGGGATCCTAGAGATTATCACTCCCTCTCTCTCTCTCCCTACTGTCTGTTGCACTCTATGATCATTGCAAAATGAATGATGAAAGGATTTCAAATTGAAGTATGTGCTGAAGATGTCGCCTGCCTGGTAGGACGATCACAGCTTCGCAAATTAACTATCCAGCTCAGAGAACACAACCGCATCAAAATCATCCACCTGAGCTACAAATCTTCTCTATCATATCTGAAAGGATTTGTTCATGTGTAAGTGTCATACGTACAAAAAGCTTCAGCAGATCGGTTGATGGACATGTACATCACGTTGTGGAATTTGCTTGAGACGAATTAATGTGAGGGAAGGTAAGCTGATGGATTATACTATTTCGTAGGGACATTTTTTGCCATGACACCATCTGTCATTAACCCAGATTTTGTATTTTTGTGTAATTACTGGGAAAGCTGAAACAGAAAGTAATATCGTTTCAACAGTACAGCAATAGTACGGCACTGCAGAGATGCAGCATCTTGGAGAGGGGAGTGAGGGCGAGGGCGAGGGCGAAGGTATCACTGTACCTGTAGATGAAACTGTCTTATTAAAGAGAAAATACAACCGTGGCCGTGAACGAGCGAATAACGTTTGGGTGGTTGGTTGGTTGGTTTATACGATACTTCTCTACGGAAACGATTCGTCGAGAGATAAACAGATACAAAGTCAAGTACTTTAATACTCACTATCACTCGACTGGAAAAACGGGGATCTGTAATACACAAAAATCAGTGGACAGGATATAACTCCTTGTCATCTACATTTCTACATTAGACAGATAACTATGGACGGACACCAGTTTCACTTGGATAACAACAACATTACAGTCAGAGAACTTCTAGAAACCTCGTACTCAAATGAATAATCACCGAGCGATTAATAAACACACTACTTACTTTAGACCAAATTTACCAACTAATAAATCAAAAAAATAAACCACACGACAAGAAAGTTCAACTCCCAAGCCGATAAAAATGATCAAAGATATGAATTAATGACGAAGTCAGACAACGGTTGCCAGGAGATACAACTATATATATTTATATCAAGTAAGTTCATTTCATTACTAAACACCTGTGGTGAAGGAAGGTGTTGTCTGTCTAGGACAGGAGGACAACGAAAGCTTAACACAATTAATTAAGTCAACCAGCTTCTCAGAGAACACGATCAAAATCACCCTCCTGAGCTACGAAGAATCTTCTCCACTATATTATCATCAGCCTATAGATATATACATATACACATTTACATATAACTAATAAAATGAATTCAAGTTGAGACCAAACCACAAGCAATAATAATCCCCTTCCCGTGTGTATTGAAAAACAAAACCTACTCTTCTCTGTTTGTCGTAGACGATGGATAATCGCATGTCAATCGAGTATAGAAAAACACATTGAACAGGTGAGTAACATGCCTCTGATACTTTGTCAGTTTCTCAAAGTACAAATATTTCAAATAAAAGTTGATTATTGAGTCGTTTAAAAGACCTCCAGGTGAAAGGCACGAAATATCTTCAGTTGTTAATGTTATGCCATCAGGAGACCCAGGCGGTTTATAGACCAAAACACTAAAACAAAAAATACACATAGATAAGGGAATTTTAAATGGAAACTACTAGTCTTACAAAAACTTTAGATAAGAACAAAGTAACGATAATAATAATAATAATAATAATAATAATAATAATAATTAATAATAATAATAATAATAAATAAAAACTGGATGTTCAAATGATACACCAACATTTCTGCGTCTTTTTTAATTCATGGAAAATTCCCATTGTAACATATAGAAAATCAGAACAAGTGATGCAGCGAAGAGACTCTTTTTCGACCAATTTATTTCTCTACGAAACCAATGATTCGCACGAACGTGAAGGACAAGCTTCCACTGGGGGCCTCATCAATGTGCATCTACCAATTCACCTGCTCATGTGGAGCTAGGTATATCGGCCGTACCCAGCGTTTGCTATCCAAACGAATCAGCGAACACTTACCTTCATGGTTTTATAAAGGAGAAAGAAGATCCCCCCGCCACAGCTCTATCCTAGAACACTTGATCCAATCCGGACACCAAGCAAACCCACAAAGCAACTTCTCAGTTATCTACACAATACGTGGGAATCTTGCCAAAAGAGTACGAATTAAACTTCTTCAAACTGCAGAAGCAATGGCAATTCACATATTGAATCCTGAACTCTGCACACAAAAGAACTTTGTTCAGTCACTAAATCTACAATGGTCCTGATCTATCTCAACACCAAATACGTAATTTTGTCTTACCTCTTTCTTCTTTGTTTGTCTGTTTCTTAATTGCATTATTTTCTACCCCCACCCTCTATTAAATCTCTACCCTCACGACGACTGTTGCTAACTCCATTTTCGTTTATTTTTAAGTGAATTCTACTCAGCTTATCAACTTAACTCTCATCCATTTTCAAGTGAATTCTACTCAGATTATTAACTTGACTCTCATTCATTTTTCATTGAAACCTAGCAATTAGATTACGTCACCCAACCTACTTTTGTAACTTTATTTTAGTTTCTAACCGATTAACGCCTTCTAAATTACGTAATTTGTTGTCAAAAAAATTAACAATTGCATCTTTGGAAATATTCCTTTTGTTGCCAAGAAAAATTACTATAAATTTGCGGTTTGTACAGCTTGAGAATGATATCGCCGAAAAGAGCAACTCTTTGCTGAACGCCTTCTCTTTTCTATGACTGAATTTATTATCTCTGTATGTGTTGTGCAAATACATTACATTACACCTTTCAGATAAGCTACGGCTTCTTATTCTTTCGTCGTTATACTATATTACTTACTGATGACCTTCCGAGCACAGTTTCATTGGTAGTGCTACATATATGCGTGTGTTGTCATGATGTGTAGCACATTGCGAGTAGATGTCGAAACAGTGAGTTATTCACAATATTCAAATGAAGCTGGTGTTTTCTGAATATGATTGGTGGTGTATGTGAGTAAAGGTTAAACGACCCCGTAGGTTGATCCAATTAGACAAAACAGAATGACACAATATACGAAATACCTTGCAATGACTGTCAGTTAGGTCAACTACAAAGGTCAAACCACTAGAATGGGTGGGGGGTAGTCAGATAATCAGAACATAAGAATCTAGCCAAATGTAAAACAACTGACCCTGTGAAGACAAATAATCTAGAAGAAAATCAGCAATTGCACTGCATACATTGACGCATAACTACACATTAGGGTGGGACAGAGTCACATTTCTAAAAATTAAATATAGATGGATGAAGAGAGAGAGAGGTTGATTACCGACTGACTGACTGACTAACTAACTAACTGATGGATTACAACCTGAAGAAGTCATTCCCAGTGTACAATAAGCAATAAGTGCAATAGATAGATGTCGTCACCAGTCAGGTTCATCCAATCAAGTGTGAGCATGGATGTCCCACCGATGACATTGGTTGGTGGTCACGCTAAATGACGAACTGGTAGAAGTTAGAACTCATGCACTAGACATTGAATTGGGTGGGTCCCAGTGACTCGATGGTATGCAAGCCAACTTGCCTTGTAACCGGAAGGTCCTGGGTTCGAACCCTGATACCGGGTGCGTACTAGCGATCATTCCGAAAGTAGGATGAAACAGCTGTCCACTACTCCCTGGCTTTCGTTGGCTTATCTAATTGATATCAATCCGTCGTCAAACTCGTAAACAGATTGGACAATTTTCAGCAAAACACAACAACAAGTCACCGTACAATAGTGCATCTACACTTAAACATCAGAAAACAAACAAAAACTATTGATTATCACAGCTAGTAAATATCACCTGAAAACATTTGATCAACGATTAGAACATAGTAACTGTCAAATCAAACAAGACTAAGCCGACAGCAGTTATGAGATAAATATCAATTAAGTATGTCAATGGACATATTTAAACAGGTCTATATAAGGAGATTAAGAAACCTGCAGGATCAAAAACTCCAAAGCTGACCCAACACGCCCAGTGGAATCATCTTCTCTCTACTACTACTACTACTACTACTACTATTTAAAATACCCCAATACAGCCACTCAGTCGACTTTACGAATCCGCCGACATAGGAAACATCGAAATATTTCACATGAATATTATGCCTCCCTTAACGTCGGTTAGATGCAAGGCTAACTAATTCACATATAATGCAAACGATTTGTAGCTCAGGTGGATGATACTGCATTAGTTGTCTTCTCTGAGCTGTGTGGTTGATTTAATTGCGGAGCTTTCGTTGTCCGCCTTCTAGACAAGATCTACGGCGCAGGTTTTAGTATACACTGAACTCATTTAAATTCCCCATGAATGATATAATTGTGTCTCGTGATCGGCTGTTCATTTTTATTGACTTGGAATTCAAAATTTCTTGTCATATGATTGAGGAAATTTTAAACAGAGGAAACACTCAGATGCCAGGGAACCTCTACAAGCCTAATTCTCAAGTAAATTCGCAGTCAAACCAAGGCTAGAGCGCAATCAAATTGATTCATTTCGAGTTAACAAGTATGCACCCTAATATTTCGACTAATACAGCACTGTCCAAATAAACCATATCGTACTAAGACTGAGTGAGCATGAGAAGACTTCAGTATTACTGTCAAGAAGAAATCATCTTCTGTGGTCATGCATTCCTACACTAGCCAGACAAGTGGGAGTGTTCAACAAAATTGAAACGAAGAATTACAACCTTTAAACTTCCAAACGTATTCGCGAAAATCAACCTAAAATGCTCCGCAGAGCTGGGAAATCCTGATTCCACCAAACCTATGGTGTACATGACCTCCAGAAGCCGAACTGACCGAGTGAACTTGGCCAACGGAAACACTGGGAATGCAGCTCCTCCGGCTGTCCCATTGTCTTGTTGAGAATGAGACTTCAAGTCAAGGGCTCGGACAAGCGGAGATGGCCCTTTAAGTCAACCGCCTGCCTCGGTCTAGACCTCTGAGTAGTATCCTATCCGTCACAATAAAACTATAACATTTTGTGCAGCACATCTCTTGGTGCCCATCATGTACCAAGCCTGCGTATTGATTATGTCATTATGGTAAGGGAAAGAGTAACAATAATAATAACGACAGTAGCGGTAATAATAATGAGAAGAATAACAACAACAATAATAATAATAGTAACGAAAATAATAATAATAATAACGATAAAAACAGTAATGATACAGTAATACAACACTGCAGACAGTCACGAATGAGGTGGACATTCACCCTAAACTAACAAATAGGATTACAGCTCCAGTTGAAAAAAAATAACTATCTGTCTAACCTCCACTGTATTCACATTTCAAAATAAAGTATTCAAAAGCAAACCGAACATATGACCTGCCTGCCTGCCTGTCTGTCTGTCTGGCAATCATCTCATCAATATCTTACCGAACCAATTAGCAGCCGACATATTTATGGATGCTTGACAAATGTATAGCTCTGACAACGCTTAATGCTGATCCCAGGTTATTGTGGAGCTTTGAGGACGACATATGCATTGTATCCAACCAAAAATATAAACATACCACGAATTGTATTCAAACACATACACTCAGTACTAGATTCAATGCTAGTCTCGCTTTCGAGTTTGAGTTAAGTATGTCACAGGACTATAAAGCAGCACGAAAAAACACTATGGTAGGTAAGATACTGAAATCTGTCACATTCTCATAACACACTTTCAATAATCCGACAGACGGTATAACCAATGTTGCTGAATCATTCAATAGACCAAAGGATTACGAGTGAGCCAGCATTCCGACATACTTATTCCTATTACATGACAAGGCGACATGTTCTCGGTTTTTTCAAGCTTGGAATCGGTGCGGTGCGGTGCGGTGCAGTCCTGCAACATCCATTCACATATCAAAGGAGAGAATCACACGCCAAATATTCCGAGATTTCTGTCCAAAATGTTCACAAGACTCTGCATTTTGTCAAAGTCTTCACCTAGCAGGACAATATCATCCCCGTACAAAAATGGGAAGGGTGAGCATTCTTGATAGCCACCACCGACTGTCATCACTTCAGATGGAAAACTTCCACAAGAACTGACACCGCTGAGTCAGTTTGAATACAGTGCCTTGATCAGTGAGGTATACTTCCTTCCTTGGAACTCCTTCATTTCAAATGTGTATATGACATTCTTCAACACCTTCAATTTCTACTACAGCCTCCGAACACTAATTCGTCATCAGGAGGATAACATCACAGTCGCCTTTGTTTATACAAAAACCAGAAGTGCAGAAAATACTAGAATTATTCAAATAAATTAACTATGATGATGATACTCATTCATATGTAACCAAGGATAGATTCGATATTCAATTCTAGGTAAAATGAAAATCGAAGGCAGTTTTCAATCTTTCTGATTAATAGGTCTAGAATGAACACAAATATGTTGATGTATCCCTATATGATCATCCAGTCCGACTTCACTGCCTCACGCACCAAGTTTATCTTTCTAAAACTTAACCATATACCAATAAAAAATGCAACAACATTACCTCTTATTTACCTAAGGGTGAAATGTACGCCTTACAAGTCACGCGGGAAGTAACATCAGTAACAAATATGGACAACAAAAGGAGAAACTAAGTTCAATTCACTATCCAGTGAATAAAGAAGTGAGATAAGAACAATAAAAAAGCACCAACCGAACCTCATTACCAAAAAGGACGAACAAAGAAAACAATGGGCTGTTCACTTCAAAAATTCTTCAACTGACCATCACTTACAATCCATCCAGAGATACCACCAACAACCACAGAACAACTGGTCAGTGGATACCAGTCCTCCAACCAATGCACAAGTCTCCGATGCACTCAGGCTACTAAAAGTGGAGAAGACAACAGGACCACGCGGAGTTCTCTTCTGAGGCACTGAAAACAGATCACGAGACGACAGCTGATATCCTCACGACACTAATGCAAAGTGTTTGCAAGGAAAGAGTGAAATGTACCTATCGATTGGATGAAAAACTACATTGTTAAATTACCAAAGAAGGGCAAATTACTCCTCTGCAAGAACTGACGCAGAATCATGCCGTTCTCCACAACAAGAGAGATATTAAGACTCACGTCATCCTAGAGAGATTAGAAGATGCACCGGATACACGGAAAGAAAATCATCAGCTGAAAAATTGCAACCCTACGAATAATCATCGAACTCAGGAGAGAACCACAGTCAAATCTCTACCTTAACTTCGTCAGCTTTCAACAGGCCTCCAACAGCCTTGACCACGAAGTGATCTAGAAACTATCACCGATGATATTCCTACTTGTTTGGGATTGGGTTATGCGGGAGACTTTCAGAAAGGGGGCAGACAGGAGTACGCTAGATCGAGGGGACTCTATAAAATGTGGACTTTGTGTGTGATCTATGTCTGTCAAATAAATTCGAAGACCTACAGGCGGGAACCGACGAACTCGCATAAGGCACTGACTCCAAATACACGACTTCTCATGAAGACTGAGAAGACGGTAGTGCAGATAACAAACCACCGACAACAAGCACCAATCACTACCAACGAAAGACATTTGAAAGACATCACTTGCTTTACCTAGCTAGAAAGTGTCTTTTCGACTACAGGCCGAGTCACGATTAAGTCAAGAACAGCCTTCATCACTCTGAAATCAGTTTAGAAATCTTCTGCATTCAACATAAACAACAAAATCCCGATTTTCAACACCGATGTTAAGTCACTCCCTCTAAATTGATCAGAAACTTGACTCACACCTGACGAAAAGCATTCCCACAACAGGACACTAAAGAACTTTATTAACAGCTGCCTTCTCTGGCTCAAGACCGAAGATCAGACGGCTGCAGAGAAAGAATTAGCAAAAACGAACTCCGCTGACGAAACAATCAACAACCCATTGGTCAACACAAATATGCAGAAAGTGGAAGTGGATCTGACACTCTGAGGAGACCATCGGTAGAGTGGGAAATGACCATTTGGGTGTTCGACAGCGGCAACGAGGAAACCGCGTGCGGAGGAAATGAAAACTTATGGGCAATATTGAGGCCGGGTAAAGGCGACTGCACAACACACGACAAAATGGAAATCACCTATTGAAGTTCTATACAACCAAGGGAATAACAATGTAAAATTCTTTTGCTAAAATCTCTTGGTTTAAGCACATATCAAAACACTAACAACAACAACAACAAACAATTTAACACTTACAGATTTGTTTCCTCTGACTTAAGATTCCGTTGTGACCAGACATCATTGTTAGTTATCTATCTGTCTAATGAGATAAGGATTACCAAGGTAGGTTTAGAATAATAAAATATTATCTCTGTACACACAGTTGGCAGGGCTGACGGGCTTGGCGATTAAACCACCACCACCACCACCAAGCTCATACCATACACATTTTAACCTGTGCTCATGTAGTTTCTATATGCTTTTTTGAAACGGGTTGGGACGATAGCTATTCGCAAATTTAAGCTCCTCACTGTGTGTTCAAAAACAATTTATTATTACTCTTAACATACCTTGGTGGTGGTAATTCTATTATGGATAAAATTCTATTCTCATGATTAAGTCACACAGTATTTATTATGCAGTAACATTTACTGATGACCAACTTTCGAGCACAATTTTCATTATTGCTCATAATCATATCAAGTCAAGGCAGTAAGTACTCACACAATTCTCCTGCTTCATTTATATACATGAGTAAATATTGATGATTAGTCAGTTGAATAAAATCAATGTAAGATTCGGAAACAATATTAGTTTTCAAGAGTTCAGTTTCTAAGCATCAGATTTGTTTATACTTGATTCGTATTTTCTTTCAATTGTGAAACACTCCCGACTGACTGGATTTGACTTTCACACATCGGAAGAAAGTTCACCAAGACAATTTATACTGAATTACAATTTGACAATTCATATATATTCAACCAACCAACTGACAGATCATAAGAGAATATATAATCATCAGTGAGGATAGATAGGCTTGGTTGGTCGGGTCGGTTGGTGTCTTCAAAGCTAATGAAAAGCGGTTGACATTGTTGCTGTAGGCTGTATGCTGCCAGAAAACACTAGAACACTAGCACTTAAACATCTCAAAAATACTCACCAAATAGCAACATTACGATCGGATAAAGGTTTGACAGTTAGTTGTTCTAATCAATAAACAAGACTATATTGACGAGATGAACCTAATCCTACAAAATCCGGAAAAATTGATTGATTCAGTTTTAACATAGAAAATAACGCAAAAATGTAACATTTCAAATTTACACACTCCACCACTCCATGTAGCACACAAAAGAGACTACAGAAATGTAGCAGAAATGTACGGGAGAAAGAATTGCGACATGGAGAAATCACTAGGGTTTACTGGATATGCCAGATGGCAAACAGTGAATACACCCGCGACACTGAGGAGAACGATTTTCAGCCAAATCTCCAATGGTCACCAACCATTGGCTCTTAATACTCCGAGGACTCAAGTGCGACAATCTACACATCACTATGTGGCTGGCTCAAAGTAATAGTCAAAAACGTCACAGACTATAGTCAGGTGTCGACTCAACCAACCAACCAACCAACCAAAATCCTTTTCCAACTTAAACTGATGTCAGCTAACATTCCTCTTCGACGAGGAAGGCGATGGTTCATCATGCCCAACACATGCCCTGGCCATCTCAATCGACATAACTTCACAACCTCATCGATGCACTTACCCCTCTTGCCTAACACTCTAAGATTAGTCTCATTAGTATTCACCATATTATACCACCTAACATGGGAAATACAATGCAAACACCTGTGGTGGTTGTCGATCGGTCATAGACAGCCAGCCTTTCTTCACATATGTCCCACTCTCAATAGTCATGTCTTACAGACATAGAGGAGGAGACAGCGAAGTACTGCGCAGTATACACGTATTTTGATCGATGGACAGATATCACGCAAGTTAGAGAATCCCACACCAGTCTCTTGTATCCGTACCGAGATTTCGTCGGCAATCAGATGCAACTTCTCAGATAAGTCGTTAAGTGGCCAAAACGCTGTACTACTTCACTCCCAGTATTTAAGCTTGGAATCGGTGCGGTGCGGTGCGGTGCAGTCCTGCAACATCCATTCACATATCAAAGGAGAGAATCACACGCCAAATATTCCGAGATTTCTGTCCAAAATGTTCACAAGACTCTGCATTTTGCCAAAGTCTTCACCTAGCAGGACAATATCATCCCCGTACAAAAATGGGAAGGGTGAGCATTCTTGATAGCCACCACCGACTGTCATCACTTCAGATGGAAAACTTCCACAAGAACTGACACCGCTGAGTCAGTTTGAATACAGTGCCTTGATCAGTGAGGTATACTTCCTTCCTTGGAACTCCTTCATTTCAAATGTGTATATGACATTCTTCAACACCTTCAATTTCTACTACAGCCTCCGAACACTAATTCGTCATCAGGAGGATAACATCACAGTCGCCTTTGTTTATACAAAAACCAGAAGTGCAGAAAATACTAGAATTATTCAAATAAATTAACTATGATGATGATACTCATTCATATGTAACCAAGGATACATTCGATATTCAATTCTAGGTAAAATGAAAATCGAAGGCAGTTTTCAATCTTTCTGATTAATAGGTCTAGAATGAACACAAATATGTTGATGTATCCCTATATGATCATCCAGTCCGACTTCACTGCCTCACGCACCAAGTTTATCTTTCTAAAACTTAACCATATACCAATAAAAAATGCAACAACATTACCTCTTATTTACCTAAGGGTGAAATGTACGCCTTACAAGTCACGCGGGAAGTAACATCAGTAACAAATATGGACAACAAAAGGAGAAACTAAGTTCAATTCACTATCCAGTGAATAAAGAAGTGAGATAAGAACAATAAAAAAGCACCAACCGAACCTCATTACCAAAAAGGACGAACAAAGAAAACAATGGGCTGTTCACTTCAAAAATTCTTCAACTGACCATCACTTACAATCCATCCAGAGATACCACCAACAACCACAGAACAACTGGTCAGTGGATACCAGTCCTCCAACCAATGCACAAGTCTCCGATGCACTCAGGCTACTAAAAGTGGAGAAGACAACAGGACCACGCGGAGTTCTCTTCTGAGGCACTGAAAACAGATCACGAGACGACAGCTGATATCCTCACGACACTAATGCAAAGTGTTTGCAAGGAAAGAGGAGACCATCGGTAGAGTGGGAAATGACCATTTGGGCGTTCGACAGCGGCAACGAGGAAACCGCGTGCGGAGGAAATGAAAACTTATGGGCAATATTGAGGCCGGGTAAAGGCGACTGCAGAACACACGACAAAATGGAAATGACCTATTGAAGTTCTATACAACCAAGGGAATAACAATGTAAAATTCTTTTGCTAAAATCTCTTGGTTTAAGCACATATCAAAACACTAACAACAACAACAACAAACAATTTAACACTTACATATTTGTTTGCTGCGACTTCAATTGCGACCGGACATCATTTTTCGTAACCCTGTGACCAGTGCTGCTCTGGGAATTTTTAACTATAACTTTAGCTGGAATTTCTTCATCTAACATAATTACGTCATCATCGTCTCCTCCGTTACACTTCAAAGGAAAAAAATCAACGAATTACACAATGAAACCTTTCTTTGTAAAAACGAATTTTGATCAAAATGCTGACTGTATTCAATCACGCTTCATAATATTCAAGTATTCTAACAGTACATTTTCCATACTAACTAGAAGATGAAGATCGTCGAGAAACTCTCACTATAGTTTGACTGGACACTAGTAACTAGTGTTGTACATCTAGTCCTTTCTGTCTTGTGCAGACTGAATTCTATCAGTCAGGTTTGCAACGTGGCCACCATTCTAGGTAGCTCAACATCACGGTGCACGTTGATTTGACGATATCAGATGGTTGGAGGCAATCGCCAGTTACCAGTGTCCAATCAAACCATGCACTACAGTCTTACAGGAGGTCAATCGTCAGCCCGACTGCAACAATGGGTGACGCAGCATCGAATCTCAGAAGCGACCTGACTTCCTTCAAGGTTACACACAAGCCTTCCTGACGACCAACTAGACAACTAGCACGAGGCTTCCAAGGCTTCCTGCCGATTGCTGCCAACCATCCAATATCATCAAACTCTCACTATTTTCTTGTTTAATCACACTTGCTGAGATCACATTACGCAACACTGGACAATTATATAATCACATTTTTTTTCTGTTAAAAAGAACTCTAATCAAATCTTTATGAGGAGTCCTCATCAGATCCGACGCATTAAAATGCATCTCATTTTATGCATAACAGTAAGTCTGAGAAGTCACGGTAATACAAAGAAAGAAAATTACTCACTTAAATATTCTTAGATGAAAATGGTGCCAGTAGTTTAAAAAACAACAACACCATTCAAAACCATAACCACCTAGGGATTACGAGCACCACTTACATGCATGATGTTGCGGATATTCAGATCGACCGACGTTAATGTTCTCTTCATTGATTCAATCTCACCTGATTCAGAGGAAATTACCAAGACAAGAAATCGTCCAATTACTCAAGGAAAGCAGTGTTATCCTCAACAACGTAACAATGAAATAAATTATCCTACCTGAGTAAAAATTTTAAACAAAATAAACGACAGAGCAGAAACATTGAAAAAATCAAGCCGACAACCCAAAGGAAAACCGACAATATATATATATATACATCAAGTATTGGTTTTGTAGGGATATTTGTTAGATTGCATGGAGGATTTCATCATGAGCTAACATCAGTTAGAGGACCATTGGAAAACCTGGGAGTACTGGACAACCGATCAAGAGTCCCAAACTAGGATGAAACAGCCGTCCAGTAATGCCTGTCGGTTTTCCAATGCTTCTCTAACTGCTGTCAGCTCATGATGATATCCGCCAACCAGCCATTTAATTCATTATAAAAACAGAAGTGAACGAACAATTTGAAAGATTCCCAATTGTTAGTCAGATAGTTAGATCCACGTCAAGAACCAATATCACAGTTACAGAGATAATTGAGAGGCAGACAGGGAGCACTGGACAGCCGTTTCTGTCATCCTAATACGGTACTATTTAGCAGTGTGAACCCACGACAGTTTGGAGAACCGAACCCTGAACCTCCGTGTTTGCAGTCCAAGCTGCTTACAAAACAGCTGTCGAATACTCCCCGCCTTTCATTAACCTCTCGAACTCATGTTTCTTCCTGACACGAATATAAGAATTGAAACCAACCCTAAATTTCCACAAATCTGGATTAGGAAAGAACTAAACACTGGAATAGAATAAGAGACTCAAAACAAAACCTTCAGCATTCTGGCTTCGGAGTTATATTGATAAGTCGGGAGCGTCTTCGCCATATATATGTATATATACATATATGTACATATATATACAGAAACTCCAACCCGTGTTAAGCACCGTCCTGTGACCTCAATCACTGTATACAGATAGATTAGGTCCAGTCCCTTATTAGTCCATGGTCTTCACCTCGCTTGCGGTCGTCTCCGAGGGCGCACTATGAAGAGTACCAAACTAGGACGAAACAGCAATCTCGCAATACTCCCAGGCTACCAATGGTTCGCTAACCGATTTCAACGCATGATGAAATCCGCCAACCAACCAATTAATTAATTCACTGTTATCACTCTTCGATATTCCTTCCTTGTGTACACTTTCTCATTTCATTTACATCTGTCAAGTGTACACTCCACTCACTATCAGCTTACTTTCTCAACGAATAACAATTTTTTCACCTTATCTAATCGAACAACCTGCTCTTCAGTTGTGTCATTCAGGCATCATGTCGTTTTTTCCTCACTTTGATTTATTTTAGAAACTACTTTTGAGTAAGCTTTGAGCTAATCGTGGGGCCAGTTAACGAGCATAGAGGAGAGCAGGACAAATATGGAGATGTACTGCTGAAGACCCATGCTCACCACAGAACCAAACGGAATCTAAATAACAACAATTGTGGATGTGTAAAATATCAGTTAACGACAAGTGTGACCTAATATAAACAACCTCCCTACGATTACATTATCATCATCATCATCATCATCATATAAAAATGAAATGTCATTCTACTACAGAAAAATATACCCACCCAGTATAGTGAGTCAGTCATCTAGTGGGGTCGTGTAATAATCGCAATGAAAAAGTGAAAATACAAAACGCAATTAATTATCCATCGAGCAAAGACAGAAACACTCACTTCCAACTGGATAAACTCGTCCACCGTAGATTGATTAGTCCTGTGATTTAAATTTGAACAATATATCGCGGTATAATGACTTGAAGAGGATTTTGGTTCTGTGATTGTTGAATATATATTATTAGTAGAGTCAGTATCTACTACCAGAATAGTAGTGAGCAATCTGACGGATTCCTGTTCACGTACAATAACAGACTGGTTATATCGTGACACTTTATATAGTATTTTTTCATTACACACTTTCACACTTCCTATTGGTGAGATCACATCATGTGATGATCCAGTCACCTCGGTCCTACTATCCCCCCTATCATGCATATTATTTTACACTAGCCAATCACATGATAGAGTACACGACCTTCAAATGAAAAGGCCATTTGCCTATCTTTTCCAATCATGGATTAGAGAAAGTCAGTCTGCCCGATCGACATCCCCTTGAATAGGTACTCCTATTCATGTTCTTACTGTTAGAAAGTATATTATATTATGTATAATATCCGGTCCATTCTTGATCACAGTTCATACGTATATTAATATTAATATATAACAATAGCCAGTTATCTTTTTATGGTTATATTTTTAAATTGAATAACAGATTAGTTATGGGATGACCAAAAGTGCTGGGCTGAATGCAATCAAAAAACATTGTGATATGGTGGTGACATAAATACATAAAAATATCCTCCAAGCAATAATAACAACCTAATAGAAAAAAATGGAGGGCAGGAAAACTGACTCCTCAGTTGAAGGTTGTAAATTGTGTCAATTCAGTGGCTAGTACAAAATAAAATGGATTTGAGAGAAGATAGTAAGACGTGACATTTGACTGGGACAGATTTGACCGCATGGATTGGTGGATAGCTGTTTCGTCTTAGTTTAGGACTCTTCATGGGTACTCACTTACCGGGGCAAACCTTGTACCTTCTATGTACTAGGTGTGCTCGTACACCATTCATTCACTGGGAACTGATCCAGTGGCCAATTCACGAATAACAATTTCTGCTGATCCATGATATATAGCGAAGAAATACGAGTCATTGTCATCGGATCTACCCACCTAACAATGCACACGCTTGTATGGAAAACCCACTCCCACTAGACACTATACTCACTTCCTGAGCTTCGAACCACTGCATTACAAACGTAAGCCGATAAGATGTCTGGTTCGCCGAGCTACATTCGTGATCTACTAAGTAGAAACGAATATCCGATTAAATTCGTGGACAAGTACTTGAACTCAGAAAGTAAGAAGTCAAAGTTGACAACTGTACCCAAAAATTCAATCTTCCCAAGATTACAATTCATGGGTGATGTCAATAGCGAGATCTTACCACAATGTCTGAGAAGGGCCTTGAAAAGAACTTTCAACGAAATTAAGCTTTGCTGTATATTCACTAGGCAACCAATATTCAGTTCAAGAATTGAAGACAAACTAACCTTGTGTATTTTTCAGTTTAACTTTCCGTGCGGAGCTAGTTACATAGGGCATACGATCAGCCAAGTTCATCGAATCGTCGAATTTCTGAACACCTCCCATCTTGGTTTGGCAAAGGTCCGAATAAAGCTGTTATATGCAGCTCAATACTAGCTCATCTCGTCGATACTGACTGAACATCAAATCGACTCTAACAAAATCTTGCTAGTTTTTACGAGTTGATCACGGATTAATATCAGTTAGAGAACCATTGAAAACTAGTACTGGAGTGCTGGACAGCTGTTTTATCCTAGTTTGGGAATCATTGGCAGTACTCACCTTCTGGGATTAATTTTTACAGTGCTAGCTAATTCTATTAACTTGTTTGTATTTTACGTAATTCTTCCTAGTCATCATTGCTATTTTACAAATTTCTTGATTATGTAATAATTTGTTTCTAACGCCTAAGAATTGACGTTTCTTGAATTCCGTAGTTATATTCAACCCTCCTTCCCTAGAAACTTAGATATCTTATTAGCGACATCTATTAGTTAATTGATGTTCTGATGACTTTCAACCTCTTAATTTTATCACCCTCCGCTTATACTTAGAACTGATGGACTAAAATAACCCCTAGATTGGTGAAACATTTTGATGTAAAAAGCGACTATATATTAGTGTAGAGCCAGTGGATGATGAGGAAGTAATTGAAAAGGAATATATTTCTCAACTCAACATGTTTCTTTTTTCTCTATATATGCTTGATATCACTATCAACTGGCTCTACGAATGCCCACACGCTTTCATTTTGCTGTCCAAGTTCCCTTCCTACTCATGGCCAATTCGTCACTTCCATTCGGTTTCCACTCGATCGCCTAACAACTAACGTGTTATATCATGCAACGGTCTTCTCAGCGTATGTCCAATCCATTCATCTCCCTATTAGTTCTGCATATTTATCAGCTGGTTCACTATCTGCCAGAATACCATACCATTAGGATTATCCTATCTGTCCGACTATGTGATCTTCGATATCTAGAGAACTCAGGTGTTGGTGAAAGTCAGTAGCGGTGAACTGATGGAGATGTTTCTGGTGACTCATGTGCCAATTCCCTGAACCATACAGAAACATTGACTAATTTAAAAATAAAAGGTAAATACTCCGATCTTGTTCCATCTGCTACACACACATAATATATCGTAATGAAAGCCTGATATAAGAACAGACCACCTTGATCCATGTGGTTGGGTAGGTATAATTCCACCAAAGAGTAAATTTGTTTGATACAGTTTCACAGTGTTATACATTAATATTACTTACTGACGACCACGTTTCCATCACAATCTTCATTACTGCTCATAATCAATATCGAGGCTCTACTCATACAACCCCTTCTCACTTTGTTTACAATAATTCCATTATTTTTCGTCACTTGATTTGATGATTGGTGGTAGTAGTAGTGTAATAACAGAAGACAGGGGTCAGGCATCAGGTCGTTTATTAAGGAAAATCAACACATATTTATAGATTTTATTGTACATTATTGTAGATTATTGTTAGTAGAAAATACAGTCTTTTGACTGGTTGTTTCTCACAGAAAGTTAACCATGCATCTCTTTGTGGCTGTGTCAGATCATCCATATGCTAACTGTATCCGCCTACGCAAAGCCTTTGTTCTCATTTTCTCACCACCAATATTGGCGACATAAACATTGACGTCAATTACTGTCTACCAACTTTGGCTAGCTAGCAGCCAGCTCTCACCACAGTAGTAGCGTTTTGCATATCTCTGGTACTAGTGGTGATGAGTCATTCCTATTGCTTGTGTTGTGTTGGGTGTAGATTATCCTATGGGCAAAGATTCACTTTGTCAGTCAGTCGGTAATCAACCTCTCTCTCTCTCTCTTCATCCATCTATATTTAATTTTTAGAAATGTGACTCTGTCCCACCCCAATGTGTAGTTATACGTCAATGTATGCAGTGCAATTGCTGATTTTCTTCTAGATTATTTGTCTTCACAGGGTCAGTCATTTTACATTTGGCTAGATTCTTATGTTCTGATTATCTGACTACCCCCCATCCATTCTAGTGGTTTGACCTTTGTAGTTGACCTAACTGACAGTCATTGCAAGGTATTTCGTATATTGTGTCATTCTGTTTTGTCTAATTGGGTCAACCTACGGGGTCGTTTAACCTTTACTCACATACACCATCAATCACATTCAGAAAACACCAGCTTCATTTGAATATTGTGAATAACTCACTGTTTCGACATCTAGTCACAATGTGCTACACATCATGACAACACACGCATATATGTAGCACTACCAATGAAACTGTGCTCGGAAGGTCATCAGTAAATAATATAGTATAATGACGAAAGAATAAGAAGCCGTAGCTTATCTGAAAGGTGTAATGTAATGTATTTGCGCAACACATTTCGGACATTCTGATCACACACACACACACACGAGAACTTGTCACACACATTTATGTAGAAGGTAAGAGTAGGCGTGAATTAATGGAATACAGGTGAAATTTTGTACAGGTGAAGGTCACAGATCCAAAGGTGCTGTGTGTGTGTGTGGGCGAGGAGAGGTATGAAGATGACATAAGGATGTAGGGTAAACAGAATTGAGGCAGAGGGTGAAAGAAACTAATAAAAATTGAGTCTTGGTTCTAAATTGCTTTGGGAAGACAGGTTCACAGTAATGACAAATAACTTTCCTATAGTTGGTTTGTAAGCATTAGTTTTGTTTTTAGCGAGTTGATCACGTATTGATATCAGGTATAGAGGCAGGCGTTTCATCCTAGTTTGGGAATGATCGGTAGTACGCACTCATTGAAGTGATTCTCTTACTGGTATCAATCCGTGATCAACTGGTAAAAAACAAAACTAACCCTTGAACAGGTAAGAAATATAAACATCCTATTGGGAGGGAGGTGGTTAGCCCGATAGAGGCTTTTATTTGATACTTTTGTAACGCCTAATGAATTTCAACTGAAATGTGTCCGATAGTTGATATGATGCTGCCCAGACAGATGGTGGGTGGTGGGTGGTGGGAGTGAGACGATTTCCTTTACATTACTGTCATATATGATGATGAATGTTTTTGTTGTTGGTGTTTAGATATCTTCATCATCTCTGTCCTTTCTATGTTCACCTGAAGTTGTATCGTTGCTGTCTGTTCCCAGACTTGTTGGTTTCGGCTTCTGTACCTTCGAGTGTGTGTTATGTGTGAGACAAGACTCATTTGTGAATTTCAGATATTCTAGGATCCTTGAATCAGTGTAAAATACATCCGTCTTGTTAATGATGAAGGTTTCCAGCGCGATCCCCAGTGGTAGTAATTAGTCTTGTCATACTGCTGTGTTCACATCACATTGACTCTATTCACGGAGTGACTGAATGCTGAGGAGTGTGCGAATAGTTTTCAGTTCTCATTCATTTCATGGAGTACCTGCCAGCACAGGATGAAATGTGTTCTCCCCCTGTGTCTTCTGTTAGCGGATATGTTTATGACGAAAGTCGAGAATCGTCAGGTGGGTAGGGTATTCAGTGAAGTCTCGTCTTAATGTAGGTATATGTATGATGCTTTTATCTTGCTTCATAATAAAATTGATGCCTAGGTCCTTCTGAAAACGTTGAGTATGGCTCACCCTCAATTTGAGTTCATCTATGAAAAAGGAAGAATACAACACCTTATCATTTCTTGATGTCCTGCCAACAAGAATGGCAGGATGAAACGAGCTCATATTATCCCGCAACAACAAATGTCTGTCTACCTTCTTCATTCAAAGTTAAAAGCGGCACCGGCTGTATGAAATTAACCAGTTTGTTTGTCGACACCCCACCCTCCCCACTACTGACAGCTTGCAACCCCCCCTCTCCAAATGTGACAAAATCTTTCCTAAGCAGCCCAAGAAGGAATGAAACGGAGCAATAGAGAAGAACAGGAAGCAAATAAATGATTAGTAATCGCACTTATTTTTTTACTCTATTAAAAGTCTGCAATTTTCCAACATTAAAGTATTCTCAATGGACATTGTTACTAACAGAATGGAGAAACAATGAAAACAAAACACGCCAACTAAGGATTAAGACATGGGAAATTCCCGCCTCCCCCCCCCCATCACACCTCGAACATTAATAAAACACAAAACAAGTAGTTCAGCGAAGAGGCTCTCTTCGAGGAATTCCCTTCGCCCCTTAGTTCTACAATCCTATTTATATGCAATTTTCACCATGAAATAGGACTGTATCAAAAGCGACGACTTCCTGTCATAATCGTAGTCGCTAATTAATATTAGTCAGTGGATGTGAGCAGCTGAACAAGTGGATTACAGTTACCAGAAAGATTCAGCGAAGAAATACTAATATATTTATAGCATTTTCATTACCATACACAACAATTTGCCAATCAGGTGGCGCTGGTATGTTTGTTACCAATAATAAGTCAGTGTCAAAATGTCAATGGGGTGATAATTCACTAAGAAAATCAATACACACAATTAAAAGGTAGAAATGGTTACATACAACAAGTGGATTGCATAATGCATAATTCTTCGAAAAATGAAGAGTAATTAGAGAATAAGCGTGTTCACAGGTTGATTACGTGATAGATTGTCAAAGAAAATAAAACGATTTGGACAATGATAATTTGCAACTAAGGCGGAAGTGGTTATAAGAATAAAATAATTTTACAAGGATGACATGTAATTAAAGATGAAGTAGTCAGAAAAGTTTAAAAAATTCAGACAATTATAATTTTTAAAGGTTAAGGGGGAGGGTGGCGAAGTAGTCCAGTTTATACATTCATGTAACGATGTCTGCCTATACAATACCTATACAAGTTACCATTTATTAATGCATTATCACTTTCATGACAGTAATTCATCTCAGTGGATATGTAGCTCAAAAGTGTCCACTCTTTCTACTGTCTTGTACAGAACTTCTCTCTCCCAATAAATAATAACATCGACTAGGCTCTGTAAACCACTCAGTTGTTGTTTTGACCAATGTATGTCTACAAGGGAACTACCAGTTCATATTTGTCTGTCGAGGTGAACAGCGAACCATGATGTAGTCTTGATGGAAATCCAATCGAAACTTCTCTCTCGAATTTAAGATGGAATCCTATAGGATACAAATATAGAAATAAGTGTTTACACTTTTTCCGTTTACTCAGACTACCACTCGTGTGTAAAGTGAGTTGTATACATCGGATGGTTATGACCAAGCCACACTTACGTGTTAAAATATTAACTGAAGTACAACTCAGCCTAGAGAGTTTTTGTGTGAAACACCGGATTAGTTAGTCGATTTACAACCACATTTATTCATAAATGAAAATGACACTTCAGACATTGTAATTTGAGCAGCCGGAAGATGTTACATACACTCACAGAATAGGAGCTGCAGTTGGTTTTTGAATCCTACACCCTGCATTAACATACAATTAACCACATAATAGGGTGGGCTAGAGTCAAAATGCTAAGAAGTGATATAGGTAGATGGAGATAGAGAGAGATCGATTACAGAATCCTGCCAGGTTCATCGAGTCTACCATGAACACATACAAGAGAAGTGACTCAACGCAAATACCAGAGATACGGAAGATATTATTACCACCAGTCAAATCAGAGAAGGATAATAAATAATGTCAAATTCTATTTCAATTCACATTATAACTAGTTATTTATTTATTTTAATATAAAAACATCTTATTTCCCATCTTATTGTATTTTATCCATGCCACTGATATTACAATTTGCGAATGTACTTTATCTTGCATTGATTTTATTTTTACTTTTTTTATTCAAATGACCTGTTAACAGTTTGAAAAAAATTTGGGCATTGGGTATGTGACATTCATTATAATGAAGGTTTTTTGTATTTCCCAATGAATGAAAAACAAAACGTTATTGTTTTTACTGACGTTTCGCTATTTACTGCTGCTAATCGCTTTATCAAATTATTATTAAACTGGACTTTACAAAATCTCAGCTTATTTGGAACAACTTAATCATCGTTCCTCAGCATGGGGTCATTTCTGAGTTGTCAAGTTGGCCAATTGGTAAAGATAACAAAACCAAGTGTAGATTGTTGAATTTGATAAATGTGTAAAATTATAAAACAGCGTGTGTTTATATAATGATATTGCTTATCACGTTCGTGTTGGTTTTATCACTCCATGGGAGAGGGAGGTGTTGTAACCAGGTCAAATTCTATTTTAGTCCATCATTCCTATTCAGACAATGTGGATTCCGCTTGATATGAAGTGCTTCTGATGATATTAGACGTTCTTTGTGATTTCTGAAATTTTTCTGAATTATTTCAATATCGTCAAAATCAATTTTGTGGCGTAGCGTGTAGACGACATGTGGCTGATGATTTTTCAAGCTTTTCTAGTCCAACTGGATTTATTTACCATAGCAACACCACTTGTCAGTCTATATAAATTCCCTTCTATTGTAAAACAATTACTTTCCAGACACAAATTGAAGCTCTTCGTTTTTTCACTGGTGTCCAGTAGACATCTTTGTGAAAGCGTTGTATCTGATTCGAGTAAACTGGAAATGATATCCAAGCTTTCGGTAACAGGGATACAAGTATATAATTAGCATTAAATATCGAAATGTCGATATAAAACAATATCGTCTTGTTTTTCATTCATTGGGAAATACAAAAAACAACAACCTTTATTATAATGTACATCTGACCTACTTTAAAGCTCCTAGTAACATATCGTCAGACTTAATAATAAGAACAAATTAGTTCAGCGAAGAGTCTCTTCTCGGCGAATTCATTCACTTAGCTGTACAGTCGCAAATATATATACAATTATTTTGTGTGTGTGTGTACATTAGGTTTGTCAAAATCAAAATAACAGTTAGTGTGGGTTGTTGATTATATCATCAAGATAATGAAGAAGTTAAAATGTGTGATTAATACTCAAAGTTGTAACTAAGTGGGGTGAAGATTGGTAAGATGTGATTAGAGTTACATCATCAAAATAATGAAGAAGTTAAAATGTGTGATTAATACTCAAAGTTTTAACTAAGTGGGGTGAAGATTGGTAAGATGTGAGTAGAGTTACATCATCAAAATAATGAAGAAGTTAAAATGTGTGATTAATACTCAAAGTTTTAACTAAGTGGGGTGAAGATTGGTAAGATGTAAGTAGGGTTACGTAATATGGACATGTTTGGAAAGATTAGATGCTAGTGAAGGAGTTTGTAGACAATTATGAAAATAAACTAGATAATAGGTGAAAAGATTGAATGGGTTAGTTACTAAAAATTGTTATACGAAAATTGCAAAAAATTTGATAACAAAATGTTGATGACAAATAAACTTGGAATTAAACCCACGGTAGTAGGAGGGGGTGGAGAAGTTTCTTCTGTGTGCATAACTCAGGCTTTTCCATCCAAATCGCTAAGGCTTCAGCAATACAAAGTATACGGAAGCTTGTCGATTTTGGAAGGCTTCTTTTGACTTTATAGATGACTTTGAACGACTTCTCCTTGCAAATTGAATGACCAGTGTTGAGTATATGCTCAATAATGGCGCTCCTTATTGCTCCGTTGTTACCTTTCCGTAGCCAGGCGGGATAGTGTTCTTGAACTCTTTTAGATAAAACACGCATCGAACGACCTATATACCTCGCTCCACAAGAGCAGGTGAATTGGTAGATACACATGGAAGTGGTCAAATGCGATAGTTTATCTTTAGAGTAGTTGAAGAACAATGGCCGGGAGGAAAATGTCAGTCGTAGTGTGGCAGCGAAGAATGTCCTTCTGAGAGCAGTAGATATCCTCTTCTTCAAGGTGTCAGCCAGAAGGTCACCTTTGAAGGGTACATTCATGTAGACCATCTTCTTCTGCACTGTAATGGGTTGTTCTTTGTACGTCTTAGGCTTAATGTGCTTGTCTATAAAACGGGGTGGGTAGCCATTCTCGAGCAGTGTCTTCCTTAAGAGGGCGGTCTCTTCCTCTATTGATTTAGGACTGCAGATATTTTGGATTCTAGTCGCCAGAGATATTATCAAGTTTCGCTTGCGACTAATTGGTACCCAACTGTAGAAGTTTGTCAACTGACCGTTCCATGTAGGTTTTCTGTGTACTGATCTGTTCAAGGTACCATCGGTCTTCTTACTTAGACGAACGTCCAGAAAGGAGATTGTCTCATTGGTTTCTATTTCGATTGTAAATTTGATAGCAGGGTGGCAACTATTGAAAACTTGAAGAGCAATATTTTGGTCACAATTGTGATCGCAGATGACGAAGGTATCATCGACATACCTTTTGTATAAGAAGAATTTGTCGATGGTTGCTTTCAGCGGACCGTTTTCCAAACTTGCCATGAAAATATCAGCCAGCACCGGACCCAAAGGTGATCCCATCGCCACGCCATCTTTTTGTCTATAGAAGTTCCCATTGAATGTGAACTGGACATTTAGGGTACATCTGAGTAGGAGTTCTTTTAGCTTGGTGGTAGGTATTCCAATATCCAGGTTGTTTTCTTCCAAGTATTTGCATAGAAAACAAATCGTCTCAGTGATAGGGACGTTTGTAAAGAGAGACTCGACGTCGAGTGAAATCATGCGTTTGTCTCCCACTTTAACATCTTTGATGCAATCGAGGAATTCGAAGGTATCCCGAAGGGAATGTTTTGAAATTCGTTCTCTGACAGGTTGTAGGAGTTCTGCTAGCCATTTCGCTATTGGATGATATGGAGATCCCGACATGTCCAAAATAGGGCGCAGCGGAAGACCCTGTTTATGAGTTTTTGGCAATCCGTATAGTCGGGGTATTATTGAACCTGTGGGTCGAATGCTCTCGAAGACATTTTCAGAGATAACTTGGTCAGTCTTTAGCTTTCTCAAGATCTCTGTTAGCTGTTTTTCCGTCGCTTCGGTTTTGTCTTTCTCTTTTTCGAATACTGAGAACTTATTGTTGTCTGAGAGAATCGCCATCATTTTATTAATATAATCTTTTCTATCCATTAAGACTATACCTGTACCTTTGTCAGGACGTGTGATAAGCAATTCTTTGTTCTGCCTCAGTTGGTTGAGTTGTTCTCTATGTTCTTTGGTCAAAAGGCTGTTGAACTTGGACTTTGTATTAAGATACTGTTGACAAGAGTCTAGAATAGTGGACTTGAAATGTTTGAATTCTTCTTCGGAAGATGGGACAAGATCAGTAGTCTGATTGATCAAATTTTCAAACTCGACATAAGTATTGAGCTTGCTTATGTTGGAGTTCATGTCGCAGAATCTTGGCCCGAGAGACAAGGCCTCTCAGAAGGACATTCTTCGCTGCCACACTACGACTGACATTTTCCTCCCGGCCATTGTTCTTCAACTACTCTAAAGATAAACTATCGCATTTGACCACTTCCATGTGTATCTACCAATTCACCTGCTCTTGTGGAGCGAGGTATATAGGTCGTTCGATGCGTGTTTTATCTAAAAGAGTTCAAGAACACTATCCCGCCTGGCTACGGAAAGGTAACAACGGAGCAATAAGGAGCGCCATTATTGAGCATATACTCAACACTGGTCATTCAATTTGCAAGGAGAAGTCGTTCAAAGTCATCTATAAAGTCAAAAGAAGCCTTCCAAAATCGACAAGCTTCCGTATACTTTGTATTGCTGAAGCCTTAGCGATTTGGATGGAAAAGCCTGAGTTATGCACACAGAAGAAACTTCTCCACCCCCTCCTACTACCGTGGGTTTAATTCCAAGTTTATTTGTCATCAACATTTTGTTATCAAATTTTTTGCAATTTTCGTATAACAATTTTTAGTAACTAACCCATTCAATCTTTTCACCTATTATCTAGTTTATTTTCATAATTGTCTACAAACTCCTTCACTAGCATCTAATCTTTCCAAACATGTCCATATTACGTAACCCTACTTACATCTTACCAATCTTCACCCCACTTAGTTAAAACTTTGAGTATTAATCACACATTTTAACTTCTTCATTATTTTGATGATGTAACTCTACTCACATCTTACCAATCTTCACCCCACTTAGTTAAAACTTTGAGTATTAATCACACATTTTAACTTCTTCATTATTTTGATGATGTAACTCTAATCACATCTTACCAATCTTCACCCCACTTAGTTACAACTTTGAGTATTAATCACACATTTTAACTTCTTCATTATCTTGATGATATAATCAACAACCCACACTAACTGTTATTTTGATTTTGACAAACCTAATGTACACACACACACACAAAATAATTGTATATATATTTGCGACTGTACAGCTAAGTGAATGAATTCGCCGAAAAGAGACTCTTCGCTGAACTAATTTTTTCTTATTTCAAGACTTAATAATCACAAAATGAAGTCATCAATTTAAAGAAATATTTTTTTGGGCTAAACATAAGTGTTTTTCATTGATCGAAAATGCCCATTAAAAGTTTCAAAAGCCTGACTACTGAATAAAAGAATATCCACCTCGATAACCTCCTCCTCCTCCTCTTCATCAGGTTCTCCACCTATATCCATCCATCTATCCATAATAATGATGATAAAAGAATTGGGAATACTAACAACATTTTCACATATACCGTCAATAAAATTAGAAGTTTCTGATAAGGTGTTGTTCAAAGGATCATTTCTCTAGTTTATTTAGAAAGAAATCTGCCAATATGGGACTCGATGGGGAGCACATCACCACTCTGTCCACTTGTCTGTAAAGTGTGACATCAAATTTAAAATCTACATTCATGGTACACCTTGATAACAATTCTGTTGGGATACCAATTTTTATGGAATTGTTATACACTTATTGACATATGATGTTGACAGTTCCTAAAGGTGGTTTTTACTGATTGATCGGATCAGATTGACTACATAGTGAGTTGAGCTCACCAAGTAGGAAATAGTAACTTCTGTTCAGTTATCTTAAAATGACTGTTCATTAATTGCATACACAGTTGGTGACTCCGAAGTCATTTTGTTATAAATTTACTCACTTAACAGAATGACTCATCTACATATCGGGTTTATTTCTATAAACTGATCGATAATTTCTCCTACATCATCAAATTAATGTGTGAGAATTATGCCTTGTGCGATAAGTTGAAAACACACATAGATCAGGAAAGCACACACACACTCTTCTTACAATTTCACTTCAAAGCTGTACAATAGTGTAATGTTATAAAAGGTCACGCATATAAGGGTCATTTTATGCAGGTCTAAACCAATTTCACTGTTAGTAGTTTGAAAAAATTTAATCAATAGGTCACCAGTTTGGTATGTGATATTCGTGATCGGGAATGAAACTCAAACAACGACGATATTGTCTGTCTGTCTGTCTGTCTATCTCTCTATCTATCATACTTTGTTCATTAAAGCTAAAACCAATTTTGAAAATTCTCTTCTTACAAGTAATTAGTCAACTTGTGAAAGAAGTGCACATCCAACTCTGTTCAACTTCTTTACTACTATCCATTCATTCAGGTAATTTTAGTCCTAATGCGTGTGAGTGAAAAATTGTCACTATAATTCAGGTTCATCGTTCAAACTCAAGACTGCCTAATTCATAAGAGATGAAAAAGAAACTAAATGACACTCAACTAGATAGAGAATGATGAAACAAATGGTTAGTTTTGATACAACTAGTCTTTATACTTATTTACCAATCAATCAATATGGCAGGCTCAGAAGTAGTTGAAAAAGAGCTGACTGCAGATCCTGAACTTACTCACAGGACGAAGCTGCCCATCGAAGAAAATTATTTTAGGAATTCAGTTATGCCTCACATCTAGCATCTTTAAATTGCAAGGCAAAATATACAGACAAACAGAAGGGGTAGCAGTGGGATGGATCACCAATATCCCCTATCGTAGCAGATATATTTATGAACAGCTGGGAAAATATTGCTCTTAATACATTTAATCCTACTCCAAAAATATGGTGGAGATATGTGGATGACATTTTCAAACACAGTGTTAAAAACAGAACACATCTCTAGCTTCTTGGCACACATAAACTCAGTGGTAGAGGGAATAAAATTCACATTTCAGTCGGAAAATGAACAAGGAGAACTAGCTATGTTAGATTGTCAAGTAAAACCAACAGAAGAAGGTAAACAGCACACTAGCGTTTATAAAAATAAGCCAACGCATTCTGCTAATAGACATTTAGACTTCAATTCATCTCATCCGTTAACTGTTCACGAGGGCTTAGTTAAGTGTCTAACAAACCGAGCAGTAGCACTAAGTACTACAAGAAAAGACGTAAATGATGAAATAAAACAGATAAAAGAGGCGTTGGTGTGAAATGACTATCCTATAAAATTCATTAGTAATTTCAAAAAAGGTGAAAAGCAAAATAAAAATAATGGCGAGACTAATGATGATAACATGAAACAGAGAGAATATAAGGCATCTACAGTCCTACCATATAAAGAGGAAACATATGAGACCCTCCCTCAGTAGGATTACTAATAAAGCGAGAATTACGGTGGTGGCATTTAACCATGCAAACTCACTCAGATAGCACAAGTTCTGTAGGTAGGCTAAAGGACCCTGTAGGTTGACTAAATTAAACAAAATTACATAATTTACAAAATACCTTGCAATGACTGTGAGTTAGGTCAACTACACAGGTGAAACTAGTAGGTTGGGAGTAGTCAGACTGCCTGACAGAAAATAAGAATTCAGTTTAGGTTAGAATGATTGATCCCACAAGGATGAGTAATCTAGAAAAATACTCAGCGCTACATTTCACTGCATGAATTAACATACAATTAACCATAGAATAGGGTGGGAGAGGGTTAACATTCTCAGCAGTAATATAGGTAGGTGGAGATAGATAGATAGATAGATAGATAGATAGATAGATAGATAGATAGATAGATAGATAGATAGATAGATAGATAGATAGATAGATAGATAGATAGATAGATAGATAGATAGATAGATAGATAGAGAGATAGAGATGGACTACTGAATCCTGCCTGGTTCATCGAGTCTACCAAGAGAAGTGACTCAACGCAAATACATGAGATATGGAAGATATTATTACCACCAGTCAAATCAGACGAGGATAATAAATAATGTTAAAGTATATTTCAATTCATGGACATCATAACATTCTAACAAGTTCCTTATTTTAACTATAAAAGACTCGTCTGATTGTATTTGATCAATAACCCTCGTATTATTATTATTTCCGAATGTACTTTATCTTACATTGATTTTATTCAAATGTCTAATGATCCATTTTTACTCATGTATACAAGTGTAGCAATAAAGTTGTGTGAGTAGTGCATTGCTATGATTGTGAGGAGTAATGAAAATTGTGCTCGAAAGATAGTCATCAATAAATTTTTTTTAATTCCTTCACGTTCTTTGTGGAACACAGGGCTTCAAGCTAAAGGCTTGAATTTTCAGTAACACTGGTTTGTTTTTTACAGGATGGAGTTGATAGCCTCATAACCAAACTTCCCTCTTTACCAGTCTTACTACTGGCTTGGCGAGGTAAAGGAGCACGTCGCCTGGGGATCGAACTGTGAACCAAATGCGAGGTTGGCGGCCATTCTACTGAGGTGCCACTGACGATTGGATACGTTTACCTGGGAAGTGATTAAAGCACCCAGAAGACAATTTACACACACCCATATGAGGAAATGAAAAACCCCGTGGACTCTATTATGATTGAGGTCAAATACTCTTTAGGTGATCTAGTACGCCATTTAAAGTGATCTTTCGGTGAGTTAAAACGATTGAATCTAATGCTTAAAACTAACAATCCCAGTAGAATGTATGATACCATGAAAATTCTCTAAGCAGGACATCCCATTAGGCCAATAGTCGACTTTAGGACCAGCTTGATATACGACTTATCTGAACATTTAGACTCAACATTATGCCCCGCTAGAGACAGGTCCAATTCTAGGCGAACTAATTCCTAAGTAAGGAAACAGAAGTTAAAGGAGATTCAATTTGAAAAAGATGAAAAAATCTGTAGTTTTGACATGACTAATTTGTACGCTAGCATTCCGAATAATACAGCTCGGTTAGGAAAGAACTGGACACTGATCCTGAACTCAGAAGTGGGACTAAGCTCTCGGTTGATGTAGTAATACCAGATGTTAACTTATATCTGAAATCTATCGTATTTAAATTTCAAAATAAACTATACAGAGAGACGAGTAGGTTAGCGATGGGACCACCAATATCCTCAACAGTCACAGACATATTTATGGACAACTGGGAACATAAAGCTCTCAGAACGTTTAATCCGGCTCCACCTTCGTCGTTCTGCCGGAGATGTTTGGATGGTACAATGACTACTGCGTTCAAATCTGAACATATCTCCTTCAGTTTTCAACACAGATAAACTCAGTAGTGGATGGAATCTCATTCACTTGTGAGTTAGGAAGCGAACAGGGTGAGTTGACCATGCTACACTCACTGTAAAATAAAACGAAAAAAATATGGTGAGTTAGATTCTAGCATTTATGGGAAGCCGTCACACAATCTAATAAATATACTTAGACTTTAACTCATCCCATCGACAATCGGTAAATGTAGATTTAGTTAAATGTCTATATAATTGAACCAGGAGCCTAACTAGAAAGCCAGTAGATTTAAATAATGAAAATGAACAAATAGGGAAAATATTCCTGGTGAATAACTACTACACACCAGAATTTTATTCATAAATGAATGAAGACGTATAGAAACGAAATAAGATGAGTAATGAAGATGACAAAAGCATAACATAAATAATACAGAAATCAAAGCCTATGTAGTATAAAGAAGGAAGGAACACTAGGAGCCATAAGTGACATTCCTAATAAGTCTGGAATTAGTTGGCGAGGAATTTAAACCAACCACCCATTCACTGATATAAGAATAAAACTTGGGCACTGAGGTAGAGTATCATTCGATTAAGGATAAAAATTTATTTTGATAAAATCACACAGTATTATACAGTAATATTTACTGATGACTTTTCGAGCACAATTTAGTGCTCATAATCATATCAAGGCATTATTCACACAACTTTCTAACTTCGTTTACATGACTCCATTATTTTGCATCGCTTGGTTTGATTGGTAGTAGTATTTTCCATATTTCCGGTATGACTGATGAGTCACTTCTATTGCATATGTTGATGGTAGACTCGATGAACTAGGCGGGAATCAGTAGTCCACATCTATCTATCTATATCTATCTATCTATCCATCTCCACCTACCTATATTACTTCTGAGAATGTTAACCCTCTTCCAACCTATTCTATAGTTAATTGTATGTTAATTCATGCAGTGTAATGTAGCGCTGAGTATTTTTCTAGATTACTCATCCTTGTGGGATCAATCATTCTAACCTAAACTGAATTCTTATTTTCTGTCAGGCAGTCTGACTACTCCCAACCTACTAGTTTCACCTGTGTAGTTGACCTAACTCACAGTCATTGCAAGGTATTTTGTAAATTATGTAATTTTGTTTAATTTAGTCAACCTACAGGGTCCTTTAGCCTACCTACAGAACTTGTGCTATCTGAGTGAGTTTGCATGGTTAAATGCCACCACCGTAATTCTCGCTTTATTAGTAATCCTACTGAGGGAGGGTCTCATATGTTCCCTCCTTATATGGTAGGACTGTAGATGCCTTATATTCTCTCTGTTTCATGTTATCATCATTAGTCTCGCTATTATTTTTATTTTACTTTTGATTAAGAACAATAAATTATACTCGAAACGTCATCAATAAATATTACTGTATAACACTGTGTGATTTTATCAAAATAAATTTTTATCCGTAATTGAACAACCACCCAATCAACCAACCCGCCAACCAGCCAGATCTCTCAAACATAAAATTTTTCAACTCAGTGACCTGATAAATGCAATGAGGGAAAATAATACAACTTATCAAATACCAACCATGTAATGACTTGACTATTTGTTAGTCAGGTCAATAATTCCATAGGTCAAACTAGTAGATCGGGGTCAATTAGAGTGTTGCAACATAAAAGACGTTTGACTAGACGTAGAATGATTGACCCTGATAAGTTAAATAATCTAGATAGGAAGGAGGTCAATTATTGCATTGCATTCACTTGCATGTTATCACAAAATAGGTTGAATGGGACAGAGTGAAAATGTTAAGAAGTAATATAGTTCGGTGGAGAAACAATATGTATATGTGGCAATTTATGAAGCCATGTGAGTAAATAGATATGATTATGAGTGGCAATAACTTATGCTCGAAACCTTGTCATCATCCAGTTGTTAATACTGAATAATCACTGTGTGTAACATATGAAATAAACTTGTCTAGTATGGAGTTACATTCTACCACAACCCTAACGATGGGCACTTCTCTTCAAAGCTGTGCAGTTATTTAGGAGGTTTGTATATGCAGTGTTTAGTGAAAACAAAGGTCAATAGTTCTTGTTAGTTAGTAAGAAAAATAAATCAGTGTATGAGTAATAACCATGTTTGAAACCTTGTGGATAATCTTACTTTATCGAGAGGGAGTTAACAACTTATGAGTTAAGTGATGTTGTTGTGACCCGTTTTATTACTCATCATCGCAGTATACTTTCACTATGTAATTGTACTTCGATTTGTTTATTACTCTAAATCTTGCATGTTAACAATTGATACCTTTTGTACTCGCTCGATTTTTGAATTGTTGATTGCTGCAATAATACACTGTCGTATTCCTTCGCAAGTGCCTTTTGAATTACGTTGCGGATGTCGAGTAATCGCAACGTTAGGTCACAATTATAAACGCGAAGAAATACTAGAAGATACGTGTACTCTAGTTTGGCCAGAATATAGCAGCAGCAACAATGTATACTCATATCGAAATAAATGACAGGAAAGAAGAGGATAGAGGATTGCGAAAGGGTTACACAATTGGAATAATAAAGACCACATAGAATCTAGTATGCGTATTTCGCCCTATTTCGGACTCACCATCTGGATGTACCTGCATTCTCCAGTTGGTAATGGTGTTCCCACTGAGCCTCAAACCCAGTACCTATCGTTTTAAACACCACAGCATCACCCACCAGACCATTTTGGTCGCCAGCATTCCCTTGTAAGTCACCACTCGATTTCAACGAAGTTTCCGCACTAGGAGACTATATGTCAACACAGAGCGAATATTTCAATTCAGTCAGTCAATGGGAAAATCAGAATTGAATCAGAAACAAAATAATAAGGACTAGATGGAGTTTATTGTACAACTACTTGTGGAAAACAAAAATACACTAGTAATATGTACATATATACATATATATACGCATATATATATATATATATATATATATATATATATGTAACTGCTCCCGCAGATACATGTAAATTTGTATATTCAATTGGAGTTAACATGAGAAGGATATCTATGGATTTTGATTGCACCAGAGAGCAAGTTGTTCGATAGACGGGAACGAGCTTAGCTGCAGGATAGGCTGTGGATAGGGATGTGCTCAGTCTTCTGTTGATCATCGCTGCAATGTTTTCACCTTTACAATCAAGGTGAAAGTAGGTTGGCTTTTTTCTTACTATGATTTGTTTTACATTTGTGACTTCAGATCTTCCATACTTGTCGATGAACCTTTGAAGGTACCCATCGCTCTTCAATATCTTTTCAAGAAACTCAAATTCTTCCTCTAATTTCTCTATAGAGCATATTCTCCTCGCTCTATAGTACAGAGTCTTGACTAGACCACGTTTAAAGCTATTTGGACAAAAGCTATTAAAATGTAAGCATTGTCCTTTCCGTGTGGGCTTTCGATAAATTGACTTTTGAAGACTACCAGCTTCTAGGCGTTCCATGGTGATGTCGAGGAAGTGGAACTTTTCGTCACTTTCATGTTCCATAGTGAACTCAATATTGGCGTGTGCATCATTTGTAAAGATAGCATGTTACCGAGTATTCGGTGTAAAAGACATCAGCACCCAAAGAGAAAAGAAAAATCCAGCTAGGAAATGAAGTGTGCTAATCGGTGAGTTAGCTAATCGTCACAATGTTAATTTGTCATAGGACTACTCCATGTCTAACTGTTATCAGACTGCACCTTCAAGCATGACCACAGACACTAAACTGAGACACCAGTATAGCATGTGAACTTAATATGAATTATATCACATGGAAATAAATTCATTTCACTCAGTGCAATATCATCAGCATGCTTCATTACTTACTACTACTTTAATAAAAATAATTCTCATCCAAGTGGTTGAATTAGCGATCAACGAACGAACTTGGCCTAGTAACCTGAAAGTGGCAGCTGCGATCCTTGGTGGGGTCGTTAATGGATGAATGATGATGGAGACTCCATAACTAACACAAAGCATATGTCCAGTCTCCCTCCTCCCATCCCTCCCGCTTAGCTCTCAGTGGTCCTCTGAATGATGTTGGTTCGTGAGAAAGTTATATTTGATATTAAAACAGATGTTGACAACAAAGTCTACTACTCGAATGGATTAGCCTGTTTTGGTAGTCTTAGTTACATCTGTAAACTGTATATAATACTACTACTAATAATAATAATAATAATCTGCTTTATTCCAACAACAACAACAACAAGAAACGGTGCTTATAATACGGCATGGAGTTTTCAGCATTTGTCACAATATTGCATCTAATTTACTCAAAATAGAAGTTAAATTAACCAGAAGGACGTCTCTACATTAACAGTAGGAATAATGTCAAAAATGTGCAAAGTATAACATGAGAATAGTAATTATAATAAGAACAATAGTAACAACAGGTTTGTTGCAAACAATATTCACGAAAAATACCCATTTATTCATAAGTAAAAACACAGTTTTTGTTCAGCGAAGAAATTTCTTTTCAACGACTTCATTTTCAAGCTGTACACTCGTATTTATATTACAGAAAAGGTCATTCAGTGGCACTAAATAATTGCTCAGTCAATATACATATATGTGATAAGAATGACGATAATTAAAATGTTATAAGGGGTAGAGTTGAAGTGGATAAATTACAAAATTATTAAACATTGTTTTATAAGTGAATTGAAATCAAAAATGTTTTAAAAATGTCAAGTGTTGTCTAAAAATGTTAAAAAATAAGAGTACGATTACGATGAGAATGAAGATGTGAAGTGAAGTGGAAAGAATTCAAGTGGTAAAATAAAATAAAGTAAAAACTAGAAAGAACATTACTATGACCAAGGTAAAGAAAGGGGTTTGACAAAACGTTTTTGAACACATAATTTAGGTTTCTGTTCATGTATAGCTAAAGCTTCGGCTATGCATAAGTGAAGAAAACGTAAACTTTTGGATCGATTCGATTTTGCCATGTAGATAACTTTGAAAGATGAATCACGTGGGGCTAAATGACCTGACTCTAACAGGTGATCACAGATAGACGACTTCGCAGTTCTACGTTCGCCTTTCATTAACCAGACTGGATAATGTTCAGCTACACGTTTTCGGAGATTACGCTTACAACGTCCAATATAAACAGCTCCAAAAGAGCATGTAAAAGAGTAAATACACATGGATGTGGACAGAAGCGGTAATCTAAACAATATTCTCGATACACTATGGAAATCTTAGCAGGTCATAGAATATTGACTCTAATGTTCTCTTGACATAGTATGGTGAGGGGAAAAACAGAAAACGATAACATCTATTACAGGGCCTAAATGGTGTTCACAACTATGGGGAAAACAGAGGACTATAAATATAAGAGTGAAGCTTAGTGGTATAAGGATGGAGAAAGGATGGATGGATTTACTGGTGGAAAGGTTAGCTGGTTAGTTCACGCCTGACACTATTTTCATCACATAAAATACCTGCCGCCGAATATGGTATCGTGGAGTTTCTATACTTAGACGTGCGTGAACATAAAGAAGTCTTCGGATGAAATGACTTCTTGTTCTACCTGACAAGGAGATGCAACGTGAAAGTTACAGGGAAATTGGATGCTGACAGTTTGACAAAATTCCTTTAGCAAATTTATTGCATGAAATGAAGTGCCTATTATCAGTGACACGATGTCAACAATATGGCACGGTGGGATACCACTACTCGCCCTACTGACAGTCTTCAGAGTTCCACAAAGTATGCCATGGTCTTTTCTAAGCAACCAAGGATAGAATGAGGGTGAAGACAGGATGCAGAAGTTGACAAACTTTAAGAGGAGGAGGAGAAGGACGAGGAAGGGTTGAGTTATGTCCGAGTGTCTTAACTTCTTAATGTAAAATGTCAGACGGATTATTTTACCAGAAATCGGTTAGACGTGGGCAGACCAGGATACATCAGAAGAAACAGTTAGTCCAAGATACTTAACGTTGTCTCACTATATCATTCTATATCATTAATATCATCAATTTTACGATGTTTATGGGGATTAACACCTTCTTTTATCTTCATTTAACATCCAAAACTGAAATTAACAGTCTGACATTCAGAAGGATTTAGTTTAGGACTATTAGACAATTACCATTTACTGACTCCTGATAGAAAGCTATTCATCTTGGTACAATCTAGCTGGTAGCCAACTGGCACTGTAGCAGACAAATCATCAGCATATTTAACAAAGTTCATTTCTTCACCACAGTGAGACAAGTCAAGCAGGAAAAGAGAAAGAGAAGAGAAAAGGAGAAAGAGCAGCGACTTGAGGGACGCTAGCCTCAGTTAATAATGAAGTGGACGATTTCACCTCATAACACACAGTGTACTGCTTTCTCCCTGAGAAATAAGAATGCGCAAAGCCCTTAACAAGTCACTTTATACCTCTGAATATTCATTTCCTCGATACATTTTAGACTCTAGGGTTAATTTTCATCTTAAATTGTTATCGTGGAAAATACCCATTGGAACATTAGATTGAGAAGAATAAGAAGTTCAGCAAAGATATCTTTTCGGCGATTTCATTTTCAAAAGCTGTACAATCGCATTTAAATACATAATTTTACATGGAGACAATTCTTGTTTGATTCTACATAATTATGACAGCGAATAAAAGGTGATAATTAGTTCCAACTAGATATGGTTATACGAGAGGCTTAGAAACAAAGATTACGCAGGATTAGAACGGATATCAAGTGTGTAAAAATGAGCATGGATACAAAATTGAAATAATAATTTTCAACTTGAGATGGGAATCAGGAGGTGCGAATATAGATTACAAGAGCCTTAGAAACAAAATTACATGGAATTTAGCAAATTACAGGTGTGCAGAAAGTGAGCATGGAAACAAAATTGATATAATAGTTTTAACTTAAAATGGAAGTTAGGAGGTGTGAATATAGATTACAAGAGCTTTAGAAACACAAAATAATTGCACAGGATTAAGATATAATTGCAAATTTTTTTTTAAAAAACGGATTATAAATGTGGACAGGAAAAGCATAGAAACAAACTTAAAATAAATGTTTTTATAACTGGAAAAAAAAATGGGGTGAATCGAATGAAGACTGAGGGAGTAAGAATCACACACATAGCGAATGATGACAATAACCTGAGCATCGGAATACCAACCTCATACCTAAAAGAGTTGTTATTAAGATGCACACTCAACGTACAATTTACGTTCAACGACGTCATCTATAGACAGAAAGACGGGATTGCTATGGGCTCTCCCCTTGGCCCACTCCTAGCAGACTGCTTCATGGCCAGCATGAAAAACGGCATCCTTAAACCAACAATGAACAAATTGTTGCTGTACAAAAGATACGTCGATGACACTTTCATAGTTTGTCAAGACGATTCCGATTTAAATTGCATCTTACAGGAGTTTAATAACTGTCATCCTTCAATTAAATTCACAATGGAAGTTGAAAATAAATCAAAGATTCCATTCTTGGACGTCGAATTGACAAGAAGAGACGACGGAACTCTGAAAAGATCTATCCATAGAAAACCAACATGGAATGGCCAGCTGACAAACTTCTACAGTTGGGTACCTATCAGCCGTAAAAGAGCTCTCATCATCTCACTAGCCCACCGCACCTGAAGAATCTGCAGTGATTCAAAACGGATACCCGCCACGTTTCGTGGAGAAGAACATGAAACCAAGGCCAAAAAGAGAAGAATACATTTCAGTGCAAAAGAAGACACTCTATCTGAATCTGGAATTCAGGAGAGACCTGGCAGCAGATATCCTTCAAAGGAGAATCTCCAAATCCCTGAAGAAGACTTTTCCGGCAGCAACTCTAAGAGTGACATTCTCTAGCCGCCCACTTCTTCGGAGCAATGGGAAGGACAAACTGTCGCATATGGCCAATTCAATGTGCATTTACCAGTTCACCTGCTCGTGCGGAGCAAGGTACATAGGTCGTTGTATGCGCGTCCTTTCAAAACGTGTTAGAGAACACTACCCAGCGTGGCTGCAAAGAGTAGGCACCGGTTCAATCAGAAGTGCCATTACTGAGCATCTGATCAATACCTCCCACAACATCTCAACTGATTCATTCAAAGTAATTTACAAGGTCAACAGAAACCTACCGAAAGCAGTTTGTTTCCGACTTCTCTGTACTGCAGAAGCCCTCGCAATATGCATCGAGAAGCCGGAGCTGTGTGTCCAAAAGAAATTAGTTCAACCTCTACAACTACCATGGACTTAGTTCGGTATGTTACCGTAGCTTCCATTTTTGTTTCTGTTTTTTTTTTTTTTTTTTTTTATCCCTTTTCGTTCGCTATGTGTGTGATTCTTACTCCCTCAGTCTTCATTCGATTCACCCCATTTTTTTTTCCAGTTATAAAAACATTTATTTTAAGTTTGTTTCTATGCTTTTCCTGTCCACATTTGTAATCCGTTTTTAAAAAAAAAAAATTTGCAATTATATCTTAATCCTGTGCAATTATTTTGTGTTTCTAAAGCTCTTGTAATCTATATTCACACCTCCTAACTTCCATTTTAAGTTAAAACTATTATATCAATTTTGTTTCCATGCTCACTTTCTGCACACCTGTAATTTGCTAAATTCCATGTAATTTTGTTTCTAAGGCTCTTGTAATCTATATTCGCACCTCCTGATTCCCATCTCAAGTTGAAAATTATTATTTCAATTTTGTATCCATGCTCATTTTTACACACTTGATATCCGTTCTAATCCTGCGTAATCTTTGTTTCTAAGCCTCTCGTATAACCATATCTAGTTGGAACTAATTATCACCTTTTATTCGCTGTCATAATTATGTAGAATCAAACAAGAATTGTCTCCATGTAAAATTATGTATTTAAATGCGATTGTACAGCTTTTGAAAATGAAATCGCCGAAAAGATATCTTTGCTGAACTTCTTATTCTTCTTAAATTGTTTTATCGCTGTCATTCCAGTTGCCGTTCTTTATGCCTACATATATCAATTAGTTCAGTAAAATTCATATCACTTGAATTCTGAAACGGACAAACGGTTTCCTCTACCATTTTCTACACGAAAAGATTACATTGTATTGACACCAAATAATGAAAAAATTAATCTCCTACATCATCAGCGAACGGAAATCAGGATTACACAAAAGGCGATCATCCCCCCACCCCCACACACTTACTTTTTATGAAGTGTATAAGTAGCGAAAGCAGTCTATCAACGGCTTCCGATAAAACGATATACCTGTCTAGTTAGAGAGTGCAGGCGAAGAACTCAAAGTGACATCTCAGTGTGTCAAACTAAACAGGACCGTTGTATACAAAAACACATTCTGTCAAACAATGCAATGAAATAATGGGGAGCTATTCATAATCGATGCAGTAAATCGGTAACTAAATTAATCCGGTGGAATACATATCAGCCATTGGAAACTTTCAAAAGCCTGACTACTGAACAAAGAATATTCACTTCGATAACCTCCTCCTCCTCTTCATCAGGTTCTCCACCTATATCCATCCATCCATCCAACCATCCATCCATAATAATGGTGATAGAAGAATTGGGAATATTATCAACAGCATTAATTTTGCCTACATAACATCGAATCAGTGAGTAATATGAATAGATTACAGTCCACTAAAGCATCTGTAAGTGTGTTAATATGCATCAACATAACATTTTTTCTTCAATAATTTGGCTTTTAATTAATACTTATAAACATATGTCAATTTTTTTTGATTACAGCTTGATGTCACACCGTATTTTCAGTACAAGTATGGAATTTTCAGCATGGATATCGGTAGCCCAAATTTCGCAGGCCGACCATAGATATCGGGTGTGCGTCGGTAGGGGATCGAACCCCGGACCATCTCCATGGTCCGCGAGTGTGCTGACCACTGTGCCACCGATTTACCACCTTACAATTAAGTGAACAGAACGCTTTTACTTTTGAGTAAGTCAAATCATAATGGGAAAATTATAGAAGTATGACTTCATCGATAAATTTTTATAAGAAGCTGCAATTCATGCTTATTATTACTATTATAATTATAATTATTATTATTACGTGAAGACTAACCATATCACCTGCATAACTTAACATTAGTAGGTTGTTAAGTGTTGAAGTCTAATTCAGTAACTGAATTGGACGAACTACTGGAGAACAAACTAATGAAATCAATTATAACACAGTAGGGATATCATCAGTCATTGAAGGAGGTGGGGAGAGGGCATCCAGATGACGAATCACTAATGAGACGAAATGGCAATCTTGGGTTCTGTTTCTAGTCACCATCAGACAAGGCGTGCACATACCAAACTGAAACTGATTAATACAATTGCGATAGAGATATATCAACAGAAAACACAAATACCCATGAACAGCTTCTAATCATACTCGCTGAACAGTGAGTGAGCTAGTGAAACGGTGGCTACTGGATTCGAATCGCACTGGGAACACCACCATTCATTGCAGATTTCTGGCACTTTCAGCTGATAAGTCCCAAATAAGAGGAAGTGCATATTCTAGCCTGTACTGCCTGTAGGTCTATCAAAATCTTTCAAAAACAAAGTTTACAATGCGTTCATCAAGTTTGTAAACACATCTCTAAACGTATACGTGATAACAGTTTTCTTCCAGAAACTAATTATTGTGTAAGGAACAACGCCGGAGTTCGAAAATGTGACCTTCCGATTACAAGGCGAATTCATAGACAATTAAGCCAACACTTGAATATCAATCTGATGGTCACTAGCGACTGATCCTATTCAAGCAGGTAATTAATCACCTGAGTAGGTTCTAGTGGGAAGTCGTGACCAGTGAGATGTGTGTGAAGACAATTACTAGTCACCGATGACATTGGCTAGTGCCAGTCACGCTATATAGCGCGCCAATTAGCAGAAGTTGGAATTCATCGGCTGGCTGCTTGGCCATTCGATTGGCGGGTCCCAGTGGATCAGTGGTCGGTCGACGACCTCTCTCGCCTTGTAACCGGAAGGTTCTGGGTTCAATCTCCAGTGAGGTGGACGCGTAGTGTTGAAGAGTCCGAAACTAGGTGGAGGAAACAGCTGTCTGTCAGTACTCGCAGGTGGTCTTCCAGGTGTTCTCTTCCAACCGATATCAGCTCATGATGAAATCCTGTAACCGAATGTCATACACTTCTGCAAAGTGACAAAGAAGAAATAATACCATAATGGATCAATTGGTCTTTTTTATTTGAAGATGTTGAACGAAGGGAGAATATTATGCAATAAACTCCGTTGAAAATTCTGTACATGACATAAACACTGTCCAAAATAAATCCTTATTATTATTATTATTATTATTATTATTAAAACGGTTCAGTGGGCTTGCCTTTTAAACTAAATGTCCCCGGCTTGGTCTACGTTACGATCATGTGTGAGTACTGATGAAGATTACTAAACTGGGACGTAATAGCTGGCTGACACTCTTTTCTTCTCAGTGGTCCTCTAGCTGGTGCCATTTCTCTATCTAACTTACAATCTATTGCTCAAAACCATTTAATAATATATTAGGCTATTCCAGTATGTGATGTACATAATAAACAGGGCAATGTAAAACCGATTATGTAGACATATTCAAAATGACGAATAGGAAATTCTGCTGTCCTCTTCAACAAGTATCCATCCCACAGTGGTATTCTTTTACTCAGATTAATGAAAACACTACTTTAATTGGTGGATGGTGACTAGCAGTGGAATGAAGCCAGGATGCGCATTTCGTCCTATTTGGGACTCGTGGTCAGCTGGATGTACCTGCATTTCTCAGTGAGTGATGATGTTCCCACCACCGGGGCTCGAACTCAGTGCTCATAGTTTCAAACGCCAAAGCGTTATCCACTAGACCACTTGGGCCACGAGAGCCACTGTCTCTTGTGCAACGAGTCATATTAATTATTTAATTGAATTTTCAGATTTTCCCGTCGATTGATTGGACCGAAGTGCTCGGTCTCGGGTTGACATGTCGGCTTCTTGAGCAGATGCTTCGACGATGTCTGGGTATTTAATTAGTATTTAATTTAAACACTACTTTGTCTACATGGTGAAACAGAAACATACCGTGTGAGATTTAAATTCAACTTCACTCTTGCAATCTCATACAATGATGAAGTGCATTCATGTTGTGCCGAAATGAATGTCAGCTAACGACAACACTTTATGGCATCCATCAATTTGATGCAAAAGGTATACTTAAGCCAGCCAACTTATAGAAAGAGTAGTGTTCTTTCTCTACATTTGAATCGATCAGTGTAAGCAAGTGAGTGACCTGTGTATCATAGTGTCAACACTTGAAAAAAGGGACTGTATTACAAAGCATTTTTTTGTTCGTCATATCTATTTTCTTGTAAAAATAGCCAATGCATAATTCACGCACACACACACACACACACATAAACGACAAGACTAGTCACCTAGTCACAGACCAGCACAACAAATTCAGGAGAAAAATATCTAACCTGTGGAGAAAAAAATCTCTTTACTTCTTATAATGTACACAGAGATCATTTCTTCTTACTTCCCTCTCCCCCCCACCTTTCTCTCTGCCTCTGTCTCTCTCTCTCTCTATCAGTGTGACTTGTGTTTTCTTCATCATGGTTGTTACTAATTTACCCTCTAATGTGTGAACAAGAGTGTCTCTGTAACCGATTGACGTAAATAATTGTAAATTAGTAACCAGCTTGACTACACATATGTACTACCACAGGTGTGGATCAGTATTTCAACTCGGTAATATAAATAACTCTGGTTACCTGTCCATCATTTTGAGAGAGAGAGAGAGATTGGACGTAAACTAAACCTTATCAATATGACTCACAGATATCACTAAACGACTTCTTTCATTTGTTCTGTTCAACCATTTGATGACTGAGACATTCAACTCGCTGTGTGTGTGGCAACAAAAAGACATTGAGGCCAGCTTTATTGTTATTATTTTATACTGTATCCTCTCTGTTAGATGCCTTCGTCATGTGCTCATAATTCAATGTCGCTGTGCTACATACACTGTTGAACAATTCATGCAATCTCTATTCTGGTGGATTTTATATATAATACTAATGATAATGATAATGATAATAATAATAATAATAACAATCGTAGTAATAAGAGATAGACATTCTGCAATTGGGGTTAGAAATGTAAAAATAACAAAATATACAGGATGTTTGGATAAGAAACTAGTGTGATGAATAATTGTTTTAATAAAAATTACAATTAGGAATTAGAATGCCATAATAAACAGGGGGATGGGTAAAACTAAAACAAAGTAGCATAATAACTAAGAAAATTGACATTGTACAATTGGGGTTAGAAATGTAAAAATAACAAAATATACAGGATGTTTGGATAAGAAACTAGTGTGATGAATAATTGTTTATGCAATCAGGGATTAAATATGTAGAGACAATAAAATGACAAAATAAACAGGAAGTGTGGATATGAAAATATGGTAGTGTAGACAGGGATTAAGAAAACTTAAAATAACATGAATAAACAGGAAGTTTAGATAAGAAAGGCGATGGGATGGTCATTATTAAAAGATTTACCTGTTTACGATGGCCATGGCAGGGACAGGGGATGAATGTATTTCTTTTGGATACAAAGGGTGGGTTTGAGTTTTTGGATAGCTAACGCCTCAGCTATGCCTCAGCTATGACATTCATTTATCTTGTTTATTTAGTTATTCTATGTACTTTTCCCTTATTACTACGATTTTATATATGCCTACTTTCTAGATAGAACCTGGAGTTATTGAATTACAGAATGAAATCACAATATTCAAGTGTTGGTTTGCAGGGATTTGATTGGTTACAGGATTTTCATCATGAGCTGACATTAGTTAGAGAAGCATTGGAAAACAACCTGGGAGTACTGGACAGCTGTTTCCTAAGTCCTAGTTTGGGACTCTTCATAATTCATGAGCCATTGGATCGGGTCCCAGTGGCTGATGAATGGTCTACGAGCTAGCTCGCCTTGTAACCAGAAGATCCTGGGTTCGAATCCCGGTGGGTGCGTACTGCTGAAGAGTCCCAAACTAGGATAATGTAAACAGCTGTCCAGTACTCCCAGGTTGTTTTCCAATGCTTCTCTAACTAATGTCAGCTCATGATGGAAATCACAATAACTCAGGACTTATTTGTAACACATCCAGCTGACGAGTCCCAAGTAGGACGAAATGCGAATGCTGGATTCCACTGCTAGTCACCATCCACCAATTAACTCAGATGGTAAACCCTTTTTTTAGTGGTCAGTTACAACTGAAATAATGGCGTAGTAATCAATTTGGTGTAGACTGGAGGCTTCGACCTCATAGTTTATTGAACTATTTGTTCGACGGGACGGATATCATTCCAGTTGTACTGCGAGTCTGACTTAATGCTATCAATGCTGTCAACCTTTGGTGACTAATAAGCGTAGAAGTTATTTATTGTCTGTGGAATCGTAAGTTATTTTGTTTATCAAAAAAGCCTCACTATTACACAATTGAACGATTGATTATATATGTATGTACGTAGATCACTGACATTAAATGACTTATCGTGACGGTTAGAGCTAAAGTGCTGTTCTCTATCACTACTGACAGATAACTGAAATCTAAGTAAACAAAGCACCAGGTTCAATGTCAGCATTATTATCTTGGGAAACGAAGGATTCCGACAAGTGCACAACGTATGACAGCGTATATATATATATATATATATATATATATATAAGCCTCAGTTAATAATGAAGTGGACGATTTCACCTCATAACACACAGTGTACTGCTTTCTCCCTGAGAAATAAGAATGCACTAAGCCCTTAACAAGTTTCTTTATACCTCTGAATATTCATTTCCTCGATACATTTTAGACTCTAGGGTTAATTTTCATCTTAAATGGTTATATCGCTGTCATTCCAGTTGCCGTTCTTTATGCCTACATATATCAATTAGTTCAGTAAAATTCATATCACTTGAATTCTGAAACGGACAAACGGTTTCCTCTACCATTTTCTACACGAAAAGATTACATTGTATTGACACCAAATAATAAAAAAATTAATCTCCTACATCATCAGCGAACGGAAATCAGGATTACACAAAAGGCGATCATCCCCCACCCCTCACACTTACTTTTTCTGAAGTGTATAAGTAGCGAAAGCAGTCTATCAACGGCTTCCGATAAAACGATATACCTGTCTAGTTAGAGAGTGCAGGCGAAGAACTCAAAGTGACATCTCAGTGTGTCAAACTAAACAGGACCGTTGTATACAAAAACACATTCTGTCAAACAATGCAATGAAATAATGGGGAGCTATTCATAATCGATGCAGTAAATCGGTAACTAAATTAATCCGGTGGAATACATATCAGCCATTGGAAACTTTCAAAAGCCTGACTACTGAACAAAGAATATTCACTTCGATAACCTCCTCCTCCTCTTCATCAGGTTCTCCACCTATATCCATCCATCCATCCAACCATCAATCCATAATAATGGTGATAGAAGAATTGGGAATATTATCAACAGCATTAATTTTCAAGTATTTGTTGTATAGGGATTTTGTTTGATGATTTCGTCATTAGGTGACATCAGTACTGATGGAGAGTCCCAAACTATGACGAAACAGCTGTGCAGTACTCCCAGGTCTTCCAGTGATTCTCTAGCTGATGTCAGCTCATGATGAAATCCTCCATGCAATCAAGCATTAATTTTACTTAAATAATATCGAATCAATCAATAATATGAATAGATTACAGTTCACTAAGGCATCTGTAGGTGTGATAACATGCATCAACACAACATTACAATACACACTGAGTATCAGACAGACAGATTAGGAAAAATGCTACTACTACAAAACTCATGAATTTGTAGGCTCGACAGAAGACCAGAGCAGTAATAGTGACTCGCTGTTTCTCCTGCACACACACACACGTATACACCAACACACACACACACACACAGAGCACCGATTATTTTAGGCGAACCACACGAGCCTCTGGTGTTTGGTAGAGTATCCGTACCTGGATACTTTGGGCAGTTTATTTCCTACCCGATAGCTGATGATGGAGAAGCATTCTTCCGATTTCTGCAAATTTCTTTTTATACCACCATCTGGTTCTTTTGTAAGGAGGAGATGTGGGACTAGAGCTGGAACGAATCTACTCATGTAAGTAAGTGAGTGAAAGAGATGACTTCTTTTAGATTTCACCCGTTGATGGCGGTGATACGTGATTCTTGTTGGCTACGTCAGACATCTTTATCACCTCTGTCATCTCTATGTTCACCTGAACTGCTGTTCTCAGTGTCGCTTCTGCCGACTGGTTGTCTTCCGCTTGCAAATCATCGAATTTGTGAGATATGAAGTACATGGTATTCAACGAATTCAGATCTGCTCCCCTCAACGTGTGTCCGTCTTCTCACACACCACACACACACATGCACACACTCACAAACACACACACACAGTCTACCAGAAGATCTAATTCACCACAATCGGGAACAGCATTGCTGATAGTAGGCAGCCTTGTCTTACACACATGTTCAATTCAATCGCTTCACTGAGCAATCGGTTGTGCACTACTCGGAACGCAGAATCCTGCATATAACATAGCTGATGATCAGTGAGGCTATTAAGAAAAAGCACCGAGTACCACGTACAATTTTTCAAAGAATCTTTTAACCATCCACCCAATTCGTGTATTGGTGTTGTATTTGGCCACCATAACATACACAGAATTGTGCACTATCACTTTACAGCAGATAAAACTTTTGGAAAACACAATAATTTCATACAGTCAACTGGATGGAATTTATGAATCCGGGTGTTGAATTCTGTTCAAAATGTCATTCTCCCGTTGAATGATAGAATAAAACCATGTGCAATGGAATCGGCTTGTTGGGATAAGAAGGATCTGTCGCTGTTCAGTGAAAAGTTCAAGGTATACGACAATGATCGCTTACCTAGTAATGGCAGATACTGACGCACACGAGTATTTACACTGTCGAGGACATCTTCAAATGACTATGTGAGTGTGAAGTGTGAGAATAGAAGGAGTGAAACACCAGAAACGCTGAAATAGGTTATGCACCGAATTGATATAATTACTCAGACAGAAGTGGCTTGCAAAGTATAACATAAGAGTTAAAATAAGAGTTAAGTAATACTCATCAATGGCAAAAAGCAAGGAAGCGAAGGAAGGAATGTGATAAGGTTGTAATTGTTATTGAGTAGTGAGAAGGAGGCAGTAAAATGAAAGTGGAAGTAAAATTGAAATATGTAGAATATTTACAGGGAACGACTAGTGAAGAGGTGAAGACCAGGGTAGAATCAGACACTAGACAAACGTTTTCTGTTTGCAGACTTCGGTGTTGTGTTGACGAATTGCCAACACCTCCGCCATACACAAATACCGAAACCTAACTCTCTTCTTACCGTTCAGTCTCATCTTGTAGATAACATTGAAAGACGACTGTGGTGGAGCTGCGTGGCCTGATTTCACCAATTGCTTGACAATTCGGCTAGTAACTGTCTTGCACTGTCATTTTGCTAATCATGCCGGATAATGTTCACAGATGAATTTGGAGAGTGTGCGTTTTGTGTGTCCAATTCAACTAATTCCACAGGAACAAGTGAATTTTATCCTATCAAACTCCTCACTTTAGTCACTAATCTGAAATGTTTCCACACTCGTTTCTACTGACCATTCTATTTATATACATACATTAGACAATCGATTTTATCACTTCACATCCACCTATTATAGTGATAGTGAAAATTTAACAAGTGACATGTCATTCTGTGACGTCAGAAGACAAGATCTGGCGACAAAATCGTTTTCGTTCCCCTGACTAGCTCTATCCATTTCTGGAGCTCGCTGACATTCACCAGCTTCTCTCTGTTCGCATTTTTGATGGTATATACGTGACCCCGTCTCGTGGTGACCGTGTATGTTCCTTCCCACTTTGGTAGCAGTTTTCGCAACCCTGGCACCTATCCGCCGGTCTTTCGCTTATCTCTACATCTGACTTTACCTCCTATCTCGAATCCGGGGTACTTCCCCTTTACCCTCTGTTCGGCTTTCACAGCGTCCACTTTCTGCTCTCGTTTGGCGTTGTTGATGGCTTGTTTCCGCTCCGTCCACCATCTCGTCATACTCCGATGCTGGTGGAGGGGCCAGGTCTTGTTATGTATCGGTAGTCGTGGTTTCCTCCCATACATCAAGTGAAACGGTGATTTCTTCGTCGTTTCTTGCGCGGACGCACGATGTACTTCCACAAACAGTGGAAGATCTGTTTCCCAGTTACCGCCCTTTGTGGCCAGCCACTCTTTCAGGGTGCAGTTATTTCTCTCCGTCAGTCCGTTTGTTTGTGGATGATATGGCGTTGTTCTAATTTTCTTGATGCCTAACTTTTGCAGCTGGACTTTAAACTCTTCGCTTTCAAAACACGAACTTTGGTCTGTCAATATCGCTTTTGGCACACCGTGGTTTGCAACGATATGTCGATTCACTGCTTCTGTCACCGTCTTCGCTCGTTGATCAGGGATCGCGACTGCATCTAGCCATCGTGTCCATTGTTCTGTCATGACCAGAAGATATTGATTGCCATTGGACGTTTGTGGAAAAGGTCCCATTACATCTACGGACCACAGGTCGCCTACTTCTGTCACTGGAATCAACTGAGGTGACCGTCGTATGTACTGATCACCTTTCATCAGCTGACATTGTGTACACGCTGTTATGTACTTCTCGACGTCTTCTCTCATACCTGGCCAGTAAATGCTTTGTCGCAGGAGATCATTCCTTCTGGCAACACCTGTGTGTGATAGTTGGTGACATTCTTGTACCATCTCTTGGCGCAGCTTTGCATTGACGTATTACTGCTGAGCAGCTTCCGTCATCCTCCTGCCACGTCAACATTCCGCAGGCATTCAAGCTTAGCCGGTCTTTCTGTCCGAGTAGGAGATTTAGCTCACGATTCGCTGTGGGCCGATTCACCATTTCTTCATTAGATATCACTTGTATGACAGTTTTCAAGGTGTCGTCTGATCTTTGATTCTGGACAAATCTTGCTGGTCTGGTCTTGCTCTAAGCCATTTACATTATATGCTATTTCAGGTAACTCTACCTCTTCTGATCTAGATGAAGTATCCGGCAACACATTCTCTTCTCCTGGAACATGAGATCGTGAAATCATACTCCTGCAGGCGTATCATCCACCGTCAGAACTTCCCACATGGGTCTCTGGTGGTTCTCAGCCACTGCAACGGTTTATGATCAGTCTCTACGTGGAAGCGTTGACCAATTAAACAGGGTCTCCATTTGTCTAGCGCCCACACAATAGCCAAACACTCCTTCTCAATTGTTCCGTGTGCGTTAAAACACGGCTGGCGAACTCGACGACTCCGTCACTCTGTTTGACTACCGCACCTATTCCGTAATCGCTAGCATCGGTAGACACTATGAACGGCTCTCCCGACACCGATAGTCGTAGCGTCATTCTCTGGTGATCCATCAGCTGTTTGATGCGGTCAAATACCCTCTGCGAGTCTTCCGAACAGACAAACTTTGACTCGCCTAATAGCCGGTAGAGCGGAGCCACTACTTTCTTGAAGGAAGCTCTTCACGAATCGACTATAGAACACTGCTCTCCCCAAAAGCTGTTTCAGTTTCCTTTTTCGAATTCGGGGGCTCAATGGACTTGATTGGTCAGATTTTTTCCGGCAGTGGTGTTATCTCGCCATTTCCCACCTTATGACCCAAAAGCGTAACGTTCTTCGTAGCAATCTCAGATTTCTCCTTGTTGATGCGTAGACCGAATTCCTCGATGCGTCTTAGAACTGCCTCTACATGCTCTAAGTGATCAGTCTCGCTCGTACTGTATATCACTAGATCATCTCCATGAACGTCAACGTTCCTCAAATTCTTAAGCAGCAACGTCATTAATCGTCTTAAATTTAAACGAGGCACCTGCCAAACCAAAAGGCATGCGTTTAAACCGATACTGCTTTTGTCCCACAAACAACGCAGTCTTATCTCTATATCCTCGTTCCATTGGCAGTTGCCAGTATCCCGATCGCAGATTTAAGACTGTGAACAGCTTCGCACTTTGTAAGTGATCTAAAGTTTCTGCTATTGTCGGCATCGCACGCGGTCTCAGCTCTGTTATACTGTTCAATTGTCGGAAATCAACACAAAATCTGTATTTCCCGTTGCTTTTCTTCACCAATAGCACTGGAGAACTACGTGGACTATCGGCTTATTCAATAGTGTCATCATTCAACATCTCTTCAACCTGTCTTGCAACCTCGCTTTCTTAATGACACGGGACTCTTCGAGTAACGAATGGTCTCACTTCCCCGCTTGTCACTGGAATTTCCTGCCTCACTTTATCACAGTAGCCGTACGGATCTCCCTCTCCAGTGAAAAGCTTGTTGTATTTTCTAAGTAACTTTGCGACATTTAGGAATTTCAACGCCACAATCCCTGCTACCTCACTATTCTCGTGCATGCTGAAACAACCATACTTTGTAACGACAACCCTTTTCTTCATGTTAATCACTTCATCCACTTATAGCAAAAGGTCTGCCCCAAGGATTGTTCGGCGCAATTCAGCTACGACCAGGAATGGGAACGTCACGCTATCCTCTCCAATACTAACCCTGCAGTCTGACACTCCCGCGATTCTTAACACGTGCCCCCCCCCCACTGTCTGCACTGTCAATGAACACAGTCTTATATTCTCACATAGGCTCCTTTTTTCCCAGTGTCCGAGTGCTAAGAGTCCGAGGTGGATAGAGAGAGAGCAGATGACCAATCTACTGCGATCACCCAGACATCAGCAGCCTAGAACTGATCTGTAATTCTAAGTAAGACGAATGTATCCTTCACATAACTGGCTATTATTATTACTTTTATTATTATCATTATCATTTTAATGCTACATATCAAACTTTGTGATTGTTAGGAGGAGAAGAGGAGAATTCATTGTAAAGAAGGTTCTTCCGTCAGACTGACACACTTCTAATTCATCACGTGGGAATATTTCATACACAATGAAATCTCAGACATGTGGATTCATCCGAGCTGACTGAAATAATCAGCTGAAGCCTGTAGAAGGTGTCACATGAGTTGTTATTCATAGTGGGAGAGACGGCACTGCATTACATTACATCACATTACCTTTCATGAATCCAGAACATCGAGTAGCAAATCACTTTATACGAATTCGTCCGTTATGATTCTCTCCACTTGATCATGTGACTCACATCACCTTGTCTTCCTTGTTCCATGTTCCCGTTCATTTCACTTTACTGCATCACTCTCGAATAAAACTACATTTCGGTTTCATTCACGAGAATTTACTCAATCACTCAACCACTCACTCACTCCCTCAGTCAGTCAGTCAGTCAGTCAATCATTGAATCAACTACCTGATTTCGACATTCAACCCGACAAATTCTCAATCACTGACGAATGTTCAACTAAATCTTCGAATAAAATCCTGCTCTATTTTTATCGTAATCGATCTACTCATATTTACTCAACTCAACGCAACTCAACTTCATCTCCACTCTTCGTTATCTATTCCCGCTCACCCCGCCCGACTCAAATTTCCAAATCCTGACTTTCTCCAATAAATGCATAGAGAAAAGACAACGTCACGACATGTGAGATGATGAGGAAGCGAATGATGAACACGAAAATCAAACATTCAAGCTCTAATGCTCGGTAAGTGAAAGGCATCATCCTGTGCGTACCCGATTCAAAGTGAAATGTTCACAGAAATACCATACCACCAACGTCCGACTTGATCGAGAAACGGGACAATCCACTATCTAGGAAAGATACTATAAATAGTAACAGTGTAAAATTCTCCCGAAAGAAATCCGAAACGATAATCCAAACTATAGATTTAACCACACGTAGAGGGACGTGTAAAGTCCGAAATACCGGATATTCTGCAATACGGTATTTTATTACATAAAATTAGATATATAATATACAAACCTCAAAATGTGAGGTGTCTGTGGCTAAATACCGTCAAATGCACAACCACTGTGCAGTCAATAAGTAAAAACAGCAATGCTGTGTCAAGGTCGATCCACGTGTCGGTTCAAACGGCCCGCGAATGCCAAGCAAAGAATAAACAAATATGAACAAACAACTTCCAATAGGAAAGCATACACTGTAGGGCAAGGTCAGCAAATAATGTTTCAGGAGAAGAAAAATAACAACTATATATTAATACAATGATAATAGAACAAGTAATTTAACTGCAGTTGTAGGCAAATGTCATTGATATAAATTAACATATTAAATCATACTACTTACTAATGGCAAGTAGTATAATGTTGAACAAAGGAAAGATTGAGAATGAACAGGTAGGAAAGGAATTAACACCGTCCCCTCAAAACCAGCCTGGTTTTCCCTACTCTACCTGCTAGTAAGACACAGAAATGGTGCAAATGGTACTCTCGCCACATCTGCATCCACTATCCAGCTATATATCCTACAAAGTGCTCATCTCTCCTCAATACCTCAATATCTAATAGGCAAACCTTACGCACATCTCGGTTGACTATACCCCTCGGTGTCTTGATATCCACTTTTCTGATATACCCAGCCATCACAGCTTCCCGTAACACCTGTAATTATTCCCATTGACCAACGATTTCGAGGTGAAGGCTCCGCAGTCACTAGTACTAGGTCTCCCACTTGTAAGTTTCGATGTCGTTGAACCCACTACTTTGCACGCGATTGTAAGGTCGTCAAGTACTCCCGCTTCCACCGTCTCCAAAACGTATCGGCAAGGAGTTGCCCTTGTTTCCATCGTCGTGAGTAACGTCCACATAAACTAGCGTCGATTTCAGGAACCTGTTCAGGATTTCTTGATAAGAGAATATGATTTGGTGTCAGCACATCCAACTGACTTCAGTCATCATAAACAGGTACTAGCGGCCTGCTATTTAGTATCCTTTCTACTTCTGTCAAATAGGTCATGAGTGATTCATCTGTGAGGACTTGCTCCTTCGAGACTGCGCTTAACACTCGACGTACGCTTCCGATCAACCTCTCCCATACTCCGCCACGGTGGCTAGCATAAGGTGGATTTAACTTCCATTCTATACCACGATTTGTCATAGCTCTCATCATACAATCACTGTCTAATTGTGGCACAACTTGCTGTGCTGTAACTCACGATCAGCCCCCACAAAGTTTGTACCCCGGTCACTGTATATCTCCCTTGGAGTCCCCCTGCGGTTGGTAAAGCCTGAAAGCATCATTAGGAATGAATCGATAGAAAGAGCGTAAGCTACTTCTAAGTGAACCGCTCGAGTTTTCAAACAAGTGAATATGCATCCATATCTTTTGTCTGTAGTCCGCCCCCGCCTAACGATAAAGGGGCCGAAGTAATCTACCCCGGTGCTAGAGAATGGAAAATCTGACGTGACCCTTGCTATGGGTAATTCTGCCATCACTTGTTCAGTAGGTTTTGCAGACCTGATTCGGCAACCGATGCATTTATTCACCACACGCTTAACTACTGCCGCTCCTTTCAATATCCATTATTTCAAAAGTCAACTGTCAACAGAAATTCCATACCACCAATGTGTGATTTGATCGAGAAACCGGACAATCTACTATCTAGGGAAGATACTGTATATAGCAATAGACTGTTGCCGTTTTTCAGCTCAACACACTTGGGGAGTCGAAGCAACAATAGACTAGTCCAGATGTGTCAGCCAACCCTATACTTCTTATCTACACCTCTCTGTCTATCTCTTTCTCGCGCGCGCTCTCGCTCACTCTGTGTACTTCACAAGAAACAAAGATGGATACTGTTGAGAGAGAGAGAGACCGATTGTAACGTAGGTGCACAAATGTCTGCAACAGTGTATTCCTTTATTCCTTCAACGACGGTCACGATCACGATTGCGATGATGGTGATGATTGATTCCTGTAAATGTAGGAGTATAATCTCAATAGTCTATGCATGATAAGTATAGATCAGTATAGATGTGTATGCCCACTGACTATATCACAACTCACTCAGTGGGAGGAAAATGTCACCATGACAACATCAGCAGCACATATATCCTCCTCATACATACACTTCAATTAGAAGAAATTGCAACGAAAACAGTCAACAACACTCATCACTCAGACTTTTCCGCCTGTCTGTCTGCCTGCCTGTCACTCTCTCTCTCTCTGTCTATCTGTATCTGTCTCTGTCTGTCTCTCCCTGTCTCTGACTAACTGACTTTCCAACCCACCTCCACTCTGACTCTGAGTACATTGTGCCAACAATCTTCCTTCCACACATACACACACACACACCTTGTAAGGCAACTCTCATAAGCGAACCAATTAGTCAGTCAGTGATGAGTACAAATATTAAATGAGATTCACTGTGTCCATCTACCTTGTCACTGGAGCTATTAACTGTTTATCATGCACTGCACTCACCTATTGGCTGGAGATATTCCGACCTGAGCACATCACGTCTCTTGATCAAATTACACATACAGAAAAAACTTCCATGTCCTTTCACCAGTCAGTCAGTCAGTCAGTCAGATTTAGTCTCTGATTGAAACTGCCACTACCATAGAACAGCAAGTTGCTAGTGTAGTCCATATCACAACCTATTTCTTCTAACAGTCTCGTCTTCTTCTCACTAATCACTCATGTACTCTCCACTGAAACAAACAAACAAACAAACGGACAAAGAGACAAACAAACGAACCAAGAAAGAGACAAACAGACAGTCATGGCAAACTAATTCATAGTTTCCCCTATTCCCTTGCACATATTTCATAGAGGAGAGCTGTGGTAATCGTGTTGTGAACATTCGTGCAGCATCAGGAGACCTCGTGAGACAAGTATGCAATAGAGACACAATCATGTTATCAAATGAATCACGAAAAAGACATTTTCATCCTCCCGAGAAATAACTACTCACTTGTGAGAGGAGGATTCTCTCCTCTTTATTCTCCTAACATGGCATATACTTCATGTGCCTCAATTCTATTCTATTTGTATAATCTCCACCCACCCGTTTGAGAAAAGGAAAGAAAACAAGTCATTCTTATATCCAAAAGTGTTGTTCTTGTGGTTCTTCTTCTTGTTGAGATGTTTCGACAGTCAGAAAAAATGCATTCAAGATTTACAAAAGGCATTTGCAAGCAAATCTTATTCATGGCAATAGTTACAGTAATAAGACCATTATTGACAATATCTGGAGTACAAAAAAATAGTGTTCAGATCATATCACATCACACAACTTGACACAACACAACACGACACGACACTAAACCAAACACATCATCATCATCATCATTATAATCATCATCATGAGATCATGAATGGGTTAGTCAAGCGGTGATGGTGGTGATCGGACAACTCTGGTCAGTCAGTTATCATCAGTGAGTAGAGGCAAAATCAAATACACAAAAATGTCCGCAAAATCTGCGCAAACTGAGTTCACCCTACTAACACAAAGAAAAATAGAGAAACAAATTAACAAAAAATAAGAACAGAAATGCAACAGAAACTAACTGTTTATAAAATAAATAATGAGTTATTATTATTATTATTATTACTAATATAGCAGTGATAGGGTTAGTCATTTTCAGACAGTGTGATATGAGTTTGATCGCTTTTTGTGTAATTTGAGATTCAACTCGCTTGCCAATAGGATATCCCAGGAAGTCACTTGTCGCTCTACTGGATCATATTTTCCAGCAATGAAGTAATTGATCGAGGATAAGAATGTATAAGAGAAACAAAACCAACTAATCTCAAAATACTATAGAAAACAATTTTCAGGTAGATTTTGTCAGAAACGTGCATCAATTAAAGGGTCGTTGAAAATGAGAAAACACCGGACACCAAATACAACTTAGTTAGATCACAGGACCGGCCACAATGGATGGACAAACAACAAAGAACTCTGCAGAAGAACCATTCAAGAAGCTATTAACCTGACGGGGCGGATCAGGCGCACTCTGCACACATTTGAGAAAGGCATATGAGCCATCCAGATACGCGGGTTCAACCAATATAAGAGACGAAGAGTTATGCGTAGGACCGAGGCTGACATGGAGAAGACCGTGTTATGAGGAGATGAAGGCTTATGAGCCAGATATTGGGGACCACAGAAAACAGGATGAAATCGAGATGTGCTGTCAATGACCCATGTCCCCCTCAGAATCCAACACTAATAATAATAATAAAATGTGGTTTCTCCAACTGAATCTGCCTGCTTTCTTCTTGATAACCGATTCATGGTTGTTCTCACGTTTCATTTTTTTCTTTATTCCACTTGTAGCTACTACCAGCATCATCAGTTAAGATCACAAGGCTGCAGTAGTAGTTATCAAGTCAGTTAATCAGTTACATAGACACAAGAGTCAGTTTAAGCCACGTAGGAAGGTGTAGACTTCCTGGTTGCGGTCCTCGGGACGGTAGAAACCAATGGCTGAACACATTTGGTGATATGCCTGAAAACTGTTCTCAATGGCTGGCGCAGATGCATCCACTCCTTGTGATTTAGAATTTACAATAAAACTATGTTAGTCTTTGACATTAGTATTCGTTTTGCCCCACATCTCTCATTACTGTCTCTATTTTGCGTTTCTTTTCACTTTATTCTCTGGCTGAGTGAGGTGTGGCGACTCGAACTGCTGCTGCTGTACATCGGTGCAAACTTCTATGTTGAATGCAGTCCACATAGACATAGACAGAGTAGAAAGTCTACTAGTCACATCAACAACACTCACATTTTCATCTACATGTGAAAAAATATTAACACTAAGTGAACAGAAAAACAGCAGCAGTCTGTGGTGTTACACCTACCTCTTATTAAAATTAGAATGATGATAAGATCTTTACTGAAAAGACTATCATCTCGATGCGCACGTAAAGATCAGATCGCGGATAAAGAGTCGTTTCGCTGGAATATCTGATTCCGGAAACCAATCCTTCAGCTTCGAGGCAAAATACTGCCTTGTATAACTTTCGATTGGTTTCTAAAAGAAATGCATCAGTCAGTTAGTTAGTTGTTCAAAGTACTAATCAGCAAGTAGGAAATTCAATGAATAAATAAATAAATAAATTAATTAATTAAATAACTGGTGGATTTACAACATGTCAGGCAGGCATGACACAATGCCATTTTGAATTGTCTGTCTTCTTGCACATATTTCATCAGTTGGGTGAAGTGGGAATGCTAACTGGTTGGCTGGCTGTCTAGCTAGAACATGATAATAGTAGGCAGGCAAATTATCCCAATATTTGTACAATAGGTGTATCCATGTATATGAATTGAATGACAATGAAAAATGACAACTATTACCACTACAGACTATCACTGATGCGCGCGTATTCATCATTCATCCATCCATCCATCCATCCACGACGGAATCAATGCGGTTCACGTCATTCATTCATTCATTCATATTTTCAACTATTGGTGTAGTAGGGATTTTCAGGCAGTTCTAGTGAGAAGCCATGACCAGCAGGATACAATACAGCAGGTTCAAGGTGAGGCAGTAACTAACTCACCGAAGAAGACATGGCGAAGTGATCGCACTATGTCATCAATTGCAAGAAGTGAGAATTCCTGAGCTAGCCACTGGATCGGATACCAGTGGCTGATGAATGAATGGTCTACGATCTAGATCGCCTTGTAACCAGAAGCACCTGGGTTCGAGCATTGGCAATGGGGTGGGTGCGTGCGTACCGATGAAGAGTCCAAAACTAGGCTGACGAAACAGCTGTCTGGCAGTAATCCCTCCTGTTCGCTTTCCAATGCTCCTCTAACTGATTTCAGCTCCAAACTATCCGTTCGTATCTTAAAATACAAAAATAATCTCCACTTCTTCTAATGCTGCTTTTTAAATCGGAATAATTTTATTCAACAGTCTGAATACTAACTATACTATGTAACAAACAAGTATTCTGCACAAAAAGTGATAAAACCATTTATTATATAAGGCAAGGAAGGCACTTGACACTTTCATAAATAACAATTAAACAAAAACCCATTTCAACAACAATAATATCATGATGATAACAGTCAATGACAATAACTGCAATGCACAGAAGCTAATAGCGGCGAAATAATAGTAAGGTAGAATTAGAAAAGAGAAGCAACAATTTACCTGGAAAAACTTTTCCACATAGTGAAGCATAAAAACTCCACAATCCACACCGTTATTTTGAGTAGGCAAAAATGGAGTATGCATAGGGAGAGTATCGCTATTGAAACGGAGGACACCGTCTACTTCTGATCTCCTCGTATCCCATTCCACTTGTAGATAGCTGGAATCAATAAAGGGTGAATAGTTGCATGCATTAGAGGAGCATTGATCAATCAATCAATCAACTGATTCATGATGAAATCTCATCTACCATTCTTCAACGAACATCTCGAGTACACGCCGTCATATCACACTGACTGTAGGTGAAGGAATGCGTACTGCAAACAATTCGTTCCCTACTTACTACTTCTCTATCACTCTGGTAAGACATAACAACCTCTGAAAATGGAAGACTCGAACAGTATAACTCTGCTTGACCATAGGTGTTTGGCGCTAACCACTCGTGTCAGGTGGTATAATATCTTCACTAACACCAAGGTTAGCACCCGCGTGGTCAAGGAAGAAATATCAGCAGATAAGGCGAGGTGATTGTGATTCTGCAAACATTTACATAACTAGATGTACTCAGCTCACCGACTCATCCATCGCCTTCCCCTTCATCGACAAGCAATCTTATCTCACATCACATGAAATAGATTACGATGCAAAAGAGTTGAGTCTGTGCAGAAATCATAACATCTTATCAATAAATTAAGCCTTCGACTGTTTGTCTGTTCAACACATGTCGTACTCAATGTCACAGGTCACTTCACACTATTTTGTATCCCACATACCCACATCCATCAGACCCCATTATTCCTCAAGTAATTATTATTATTTCACCAACGCATTTTGTTCATCGTACTGTAGCTCCTTCGAACTTCATCTCTCCACATTTGTGACTTTATAGAGCAGTAAATGTAGCCAGAATAGCTCAGTGGTAGCGTCACTCATTGCGCCGCTCGGTCACCCGGGCTGGCTATAACCACACAGCGGACATGACTTCCTTCAAGACTTAATATGTAAACTTTGACGACTGAATGATAACTATGAAAAATCACTAAACCTCCTCCCAAAAGCCCTCAACTATCTACCAATAACTAACTAACCAACTAACTTCTTTCACCTACCGTGCTTCCCCATTCCATGGCTTGTCTTCTTTTGTCCACTACCTCTCTTTAAAGTCTTTACAAACAATTCGAGGTGCTTCGTATTTAAGAAGACGTTGTTTCCTGTCAGGTTCATCGGCCCCATCCGTACCACTTACCTTGCATCAGTTTACTTTCCTCTGAGGCTGAGCTGAATTAACCCACATTGAATTTTACTAAACTTTTCACCGGACATAAATTATTAGCTATCTTCACCACTACCAGTCATACAATAGATTCCATGTACTGTCAAGATAATTCCACCTCCACTCATACCTATACAAGTGCACAGATTAATCACGGTTGAAAATCTCTACGCACTTCCTCCAATGGAAACGATATCTTAGTGAAAGTTGTCCATCCCATTCATTTGTAGGTTTCATGTTGTTGACGGTGTGGCTCAGTCAGACAATCTTTCTTCTTCCTTCGTTTGAAACTATTTCTACACAGAGCCAAATAGTCAGTCAACAGAACGAGAAAAGGGACAAGATCACACCACCATCGATTCATTTGCCTGCAACTATACACACACACACACACACTCCCAATACGATTTCCCCATTGGCTCACATTCCCTACACTGCCCACCATTACAGAACAACAATTTTCATCGACACACACCATTCAACGTCTACAGCCCCATTTGTAACCTCGACATACAACAGTTCTTGAAAAGATAAAAAAAGATGAAGGCTAGGCATAGAATAGTAGTTATCATCAGTGAAGTGCTGCTGTACAGCTAAGCCATTAGAAATGTGATTGATCTCAGCCAGTGCAAATGTCTTTGTTGCATGCAACATACAATCACACACAATCATCATATTGAACTAATTGTTGATCATCGTCAGACACCATAATTAATTAATTAATTAAGTCACAAACAAATATGCATGAATAACAAAAAAGAAATATCTTACTTGTAAAGAACACGCGCAATAGGAACTCTAGATACAGTAGGAAGCGAGTCAAATATTAGAAGACAAGGCCTGTGTGAAACGAAGTAAGTAGATAAATAGATGAATAAATAAATAAAATGAAGACAAGAAACTCCATGCATGCATGACAATTAATTGTCTCTATCACATAATTAGTTAACTCAGAAGGACACATCATCAAATGATTGATAAGAAACAATAGCGCTTAACAACCTTCTCAAGTAGAGTGTAACCATCCACATCTCTTACAGGTTAGCTGGCATACGTTCCTTACCTTGATAAATGCCCATATGACAACAGCCACCTACATATAACAGGCACTGGAAACCGGTCACATTATTGAACAACTACCACCACCACAAACGCAACTCAATCAACACTTTGATTGGACTCTAGTTAGTAGACTGTATTATTAGTCTAGCTCTTTGTGATGGTGCACACTGAATTCTAGGTGGCCCGACGTCACAATGCACTTGAACTATTGATATATTAGACTATTGATGGCAATCGCCAAGAAGCCTTCCACCCAGATTTCGTGCTAGTAGCCACTCGTCCATCAGGCTGAATAGCTCAGTAGTAACATATCTGACTGCAGCCAACTCCCAACCCATAACTGCTACTTTGACGTGCTGGTCCGACCTGCATATCGCAATCACACAACAAGTTACATTGGCTGGAAGTAATGTTCCTGCAGCTTCTACCAGGCCAGGAAGAATAGTGATTAGCATAGTGATTAGACGCAAAGCAGTTAGCCTCATAGTGTAAGATTTTCTACACTTTGTTGGCGGCCTGTAGGCAAAGTCTTGTAGCTGGCGGATAGCAATGTTACAGCAGTATGGTGATTCCCTCAGATGACCAGCAGACCAGCTAGCGAGAGTGACAGAGAGAAAGGGTTAGAAAAGCCCACCACAAAAATCCTACAACCCAATTTACCCTACAGTGGTCCGGAGTCGGCGACATGTGACAAATACTCAGTCAAAACAAAACACCGGTTCACACAGGCCGTGAGTGACCAGCTACAAAAACTTGTCCCCCTGGGCTCTTTGCTCAAGTAACACCCATTCCTTCTCTTTCAGGTACCCGGAAAAAGAGAAATTCCATGGTTTGTGTAGCCGGGTAGCAGGCTCGATTGGCAAACGCCAACCTACACCATCTCTGGCGTAAACATGATATCCGGCTGGCTGTCGACCAAAGCACGTGGGTATAGCACAGCGTCACCAACAGCACTTCCCTACGTCCTCCATTATGAATGGCCATCAGACATTGCCATTGAGAGTGGAAGCCATGAGAAGGAAAGCCAGCTAGCTAGCTATCTTTGATCATATGTGTCTGTGTTCTATCTACATCCTGTGTTAGGTGGGAGGTGTAATAAGGTGACTAACATTGAGGTGAAGCATCGGTCGAGTGCTCCGTGAGCAGGGAATACCAATCAACAAGGTTGTGAAGGTAATTCGATTGAGGTGGTCAGGACATGTTGTTACGCATGGCTGTTAAGTCACCTCCCTCCTCGACTGACGGGAAATGTTAGCCACTGACATAGGATGGATCTGGTTAGAAAGGAGCCAGAGCTAGGTCTAGGTGGAGCAACAAGCACAATGTCAAGGCAGGGCTTCCTGACGATTGCCTCCAACCATCTATTACCAACAATTACTTCACTCAACACGCAAATCACCTCAGATAGACAGAATTCTCTTGAATGAATGAATAAATAAATAAATAAATAAATGCATTATCACACATGCACACACACACACACCCATTCAATTATTTTCATGTTTTAAAGTAAAAGAAAATCAGAATTTGTCATGACTGTGTTCAACAATAGAACAGATTGATTTGTCACTTCTCTACAAAATGAACAGGTACAGACAACATAAGAAGACAAATCACGTACTTCGGATTGTAACCATTCTTCCGGAGCCAGGCTAAACGTCTTCGTCTCCAACGATTAAATGCTTCACGCTGTAAAACAATAAATACAAACAAACCATACACTATACACCACCTAACCAGCCAGCCAGCACACTCGTGTTAATCAGTTTACCGAAATAATCAATACTAAATCATTGAAATAGTCATAATTCACATGCATCTCGGAAAATATACATCACTATTATTATTATTATTATTCAAGTGTTGGTCTACAGGAATAATCTGATTTCACTGACTACAGGATTTCATTATGAGCTGAAATAGGCTAGAGAACCATTGGGAAACCGCCTGGGAGAAGTGCCAGACAGTTTGGCACTCATCGCCCACTAGGCTTCGAACTCAGGACATTCCGCCTACAAAGCCAGCAAGCTAGTTCACTATTAAGCAACTGACCAGTCCATGAATTCCAACTTTTGCCAATTCACCAACGATATAGCGCTGTTGGCACTATCGAATGCCATCGGTGGCGAGTATTAGTCCTCACACCCCCAACCTACTTTACTAACTCATTGGTCAACACTTACAATTACAACCCACCCACGTAACTGCCAACCTTGAACAGGGCGAGTTGCCAATGAGCTCACCTCGTAACCGAAAGCTCCTGGGTTCGAACACTGGAGGTGGGTGTGCGTACCCCTGAAGAGTCCCCAACTAGGACAAAACAGCTGTCCAGTACTCCCAGCTACTTTTCCAATGCTTCTCTAACCGATGTCAGGTCAAGATGAAGTCCTATAACCAATCAGATCCTAGCAAACAAACACCTAAATGTTAGCTGATAGGTTGGTTGCTTTGTAAAAGCCCTGCTCGAAACATTCATGTAGGCGCACTAACTAAAATCCGTGCAGATACACACCCCTGTCCATTACCATCATCATATACATCACTTTCAATTGGCAAAATTTACTCACGATCAGTGCAGGAGAACTGTCACTGATACAGCAGTACAACTCATCGTTGCAGACCACGGTGTACCCAAGGTCGATACTCACTGACTGACAAATCAAGGTCTTTGTTTTGCGAGCGAACAATTCACTTCCTGTTTGCAACAGCCAGGTGTCAAGAAGATCACAACAATATCATATCATATCATATCAGCAAACGAATGGTCTGACAGAGAGAAATAACCGTACACTAAAGGAGTCGCTGGCCTCGAAGGGGGTTAACTGTCAGATAGAGCTTCCATCGATTCATTCTACTAGCACATCGTGCGACTTACTACCTAAGAAACAACAAAGGAGTCACCATTTCAATTGATGTATGCGAGGCGTACATAATTTTCCTATAAAGAGAAAATCAAATTGCAAACAAACATTCCGTTACCTAAGTCTGTTGTCTCCTACCGTTACAAAACAACATCAGCACTTCATATACTACTTATATTATTCATAATAGTAATAACAATATTAATAATAATGAAAATTTTACTACAATATTTACTTGAACATCTATAGGGATTCTGTGAACAGATTCTTCATAAAGAGTTGATAAATCTAAACTTTGAGGAAATTTAATATGTTCGACGTCAGAAAATTCTTCCATCAATGGGCACTGGCCAACAACTTCATCCGCATGCACATCCTTGGGCATTCCCACCATCCAAGGATAGCAAACAATACCAACAATCCAGTGAATTCTATAAAAGTTCCAATAGACGTAACCAGGGAAAGTCACGTACACACACACAAACAAGGAGAGAGAGAGAGAATTATATGACACACACACACACACAGATTAATATGATACAATGTGAAAGACAAAAAAGCATTAAATCAGGATCATGGAGGAAGGAATAAGTCGACTGTGCCACTAACTACCCACTAAGTGAAAATTAAGAAAATTATCAAAAGAACCAATACAATTCAACATTTCGACAGATGGTGCAGTAAAGCAGATTCACTCCTGCTGTCACCACGGTGGTTCTACTTCTGACTTGTAGCTTCTGAACTGCTTCTTACAGGCGATAGCATAATCCCCAGCCTCTCCCTACACATTGATAGCCGCAAAATGTTGCCACGTGCATCTAGGAAACATTTCTTTGTGAAATTGGTCGACCACAACGTCACATATTCCAATTCCATCCAATACAATCACATATATTGGTGGAGTATAATAATCAATAAAGCTTAAGCACTACCACAACGAGACACACAATCCACACCGCTACAATCATAGTGAAACTGCAGTCAGACTACCAGCCATCTTCATAGCAGTCGATAACACATCCAAGTGTAACCCTAATTATACTCAACAAATAACCACTCAGTGGAACGTGAAGACTACCATATACATATCACGCTTATTCATCATTTCGGTCTTCAATCAACCCCGCTCTCATCTAATCAATATCTCATATCTCAATTCCTGATTGTTTAGGTTGTTGGTGGAATGTTTCAAAGTGCTCATTTTTCGAAAAATCTGTCTGAGCAAAGTATGGAAATTGGCGAAGTTACCGCATCATAGCCTAGAAGTCAGGGTAGGGCAAAAGTTCACCTTCAAAACCTGATCAGACTTAAGAAATGCTATTGAAAAAATCATTCCAAGTAGACTCATGCCTAACTTTTTTGATTAGCTGACAGTAGATACTTATTTTTCAAAAGTTGCTTTGTAAGGATTAGATTTGTTTTTACGAGTCGATCACAGATTGATACCAGTTTCAATGGGGTTCTCTAACTGATATTCTCCCAACACATTCCCTAGGTAGTTTCTCGGTATACTATTAGATAGAGATATGGATTTTAAGATTAAGGATAGGGTCTAGGATTACAGTTAGAATTGGGGGATTTGGATTACGGTCAGAGTCACGGGTAGGTTGAGCGACAGTGTCAGAAATATCAATGGATCGCAGAGCACTATGATTAACAGTCACCTACCGGGTTGTAGTCATTGGAACACATTCTCAAAACACATTCTCTCACGACAAGTATACCCTGTAATATTTTGCTTACAATGTTTTCTAATGCATTTTTTAACAGTTCATGCGACTTCATGAGTCAGAAATCTGTCTGATTGCTTGTTCAAGGTCACGGTGGCTTTCGCTATGATAGTTTAATTTAGCCTGGAAGTTTCGTCGTCTTAAATACTTGTCCCGTTGTCGGTGGGCCTTCACCCAACTGACTGACTGACTGAGTGACTGACAGTGTATGCTACTGGTAACATCATTTTATTCCACCTGTAACTGCTACCAACATCATTAGTTATTTATTATCATATGGCTACAGTAAGTATGGCTACTAAGTAAGTTATTCAGTTAGATACACATTCAGAGTAGAAAGTCTACAGGTCACCGCAACGACACTCACAGTTTTCCTAAAGTATAAATAATATTCAAAAAACAATTTAACTATAGACGACTACCCCTATGTTGTTTATCTTGTATTCAATAATACTGGTCTGAATTATACTTACTTCTCATTAATCGGAATAATGATAAAATCTTTGCTGAAAACGTCATCTCGACGTGTCCACCGAGCGACACCAGCGTGTCGAGCACGAATTACTCTGACGAAAGAGAAAGAGAAAAAAAAATTTTATTATGAAAAACAGTCTGAATCGGAAACGTACACAACACAATATTATAATTCATATATAAGGTGTAGAGCACATGTCGAAAACCACTAGCGTCAATGTGTATTTCAACCCACTTTAAATATGTCATGTGAGATGGGGGGGTGCGTATGCGTGTGAAAGTGGGTGGGTGCGTGGGTGGGTATACGTGCAACATCCAAACACCACATACCATTCATTCTCATGACACTTATCAATGAGAACTTATTTGTATGCATTGCATGATAATACAATCATATGATTCCTGTGAATACAACCATGGCAGCTGACATGCTTAGGTGTTCCATGTTTCACTTAGGTATTCACAAGATGAACATGCAAATACTACTACAAATTAACAGTCGAGTAACTGTTCTACAACTCAACCAGCAGTTCCCACGCCAGTATTGAGGTAGACAGCGGTTACCAGAAGGTGGGAACAATATCAACAATCTCTTCAAAGTTAAACCACGACGACTGCTTTCAATATAGAACTTTGCACAGATGTGCAGCAGCAGTTCCAGTTGCCACTCCCTCTCCCTCCCTTCATAGGACTCACGAACCTAGAGAAGAGAGTAAAGAGACATTCAAAGGAGAGATACACAGAGGGAAAGCGACAGAGAGAGAGAGACAATAAAATCAAGTGTGAGGGGAGAAGAATAATAGTTATATGGAAGAACAATAGAGTTTCATTCGACATGACAAACCATGAGGAGTGAATGCATTATCTGTGCGATCATTGTCAACTAGGACTTTGTGCTATCTATATCAAAGATAGTCTCCAGGCTTCATTGGTTTTTACCATCCTTAGGACCCTAACCAGTCAGTCAGTCAGTAAGTATACACCTCGCTGATTTGCCCGCTAAAGCCATGTTTTGCTGTGACCACCTAGACCTAGCTCTGGCTCCTTTCTAACCAGATCCATCCTATGTCAGTGGCTAACATTTCCCGTCAGTCGAGGAGGGAGGTGACTTAACAGCCATGCGTAACAACATGTCCTGACCACCTCAATCGAATTACCTTCACAACCTTGTTGATTGGTATTCCCTGCTCACGGAGCACTCGACCGATGCTTCACCTCAATGTTAGTCACCTTATTACACCTCCCACCTAACACAGGATGTAGATAGAACACAGACACATATGATCAAAGATAGCTAGCTAGCTGGCTTTCCTTCTCATGGCTTCCACTCTCAATGGCAATGTCTGATGGCCATTCATAATGGAGGACGTAGGGAAGTGCTGTTGGTGACGCTGTGCTATACCCACGTGCTTTGATCGACAGCCAGCCGAATATCACGTCTACACCGGAGATTGCGGAAAACAAAAATTATTTCCCGTCTTCTGCATAAATGGTTATTCAGAAAGGACTCAGAAACCCCTACAATACAATGATTGATACACAGACACACTGAAGTTTAGACGACTATGACAAGAACGAAAATCAACCAAACAAGGAATTCAAAGCATATCAAACATTCCCACCGCTCTCTATATCACCATCTTCTCCAGAAGAAATTTATTGCGCCTATATTAATAAGAAATTTATCAAATTCCCTTCCCCATTAACAAAGTAAATACTACTGTAAAACATGTTGTCCTGACTTACCGACGAAATTCCCGAAATCTATGACAACAGAAATGTTATTCATTATTAACTAATTTATCAATATTCTCGGTATTTCTACTCTGTTATTTCAAGTACACCTTGCTTATGACCATTTCATACTACACAATACTTGATGCATCATCATAGATGGACAGATGAACACAGACTAACCGACAAAGTATTTTCCAGTCGTTTCGATATCGAGATAGAATAAAAGAGGGAGGAGGAGGTATCAGGACGGACAAGCTTTTCAGTTAGCTGCAAAGTCATTATTTATGCATGTACCAGTGACATAATGTTTATGTTTATGACTTCAATTTCTGACGGTTTGTGAATGTCATATACAGTATATTTTGACTAATAAAGGTTGTTCCCCTTGTTGTTATGGTTGTTGTTGTTGCTCTTGTTCCCGTCGTCGTCGTCGTCGTCGTTTTCCCCAGTCTCACTGTTCTGCCCATCTCAGTGTGGTATCAATCAGTTGACGGTTATATTTACGTGTTCTCTCTCTCTCTCCTGAAGGTGAATTCTAGTCAAGTTTCATATGACTAACTCAGTATTATCATTACTCCGTCATAAAATGAATAATCCAATAGAAAAATAAAAATCCCATATACCTGTTACAATGATGGGAAGAAAAGTAAAGCAGTTTTCATACTCACATTATTCATCAATTCACATCAGTCACAATCAGTGAGTGATAAGTGCTTCTCACAAACACACACATCTTCATTGAAATCCAGGATCATTACTCCTCTCCTCTCCTCTCCTCCCCTCAAATTTAAATCCTGCGTTTGACTATTATTTATACAAGTCTTACTGTTAGGCAGCACTTACTATGCTTGTTAGTCGTAAAGTCATCCATCATTGATGCAAACATCAATCAGATATTGATTGAGCAAAGAATATTCTTTGAGATAATGTCCTACAGCCAGTTACATAGGCCGTGCAATTAGGCCTGTTTATCGTAGGATTTCCGATCACCACATCCTGCATAGTGTGGTAAAGTAAGAGACAAACGAAATACATTCATAAACTCTATTCTACCTCATCACCTCATGGATATAGAACACAAGATTGATGTCATCTACCGTATACCAACTGATCTTATTAACTTTACATTGAGAGTTCGTCTGTCTATTATATGCTGCTGGAGGTCTTGGAATCCACATTGAGAAGACTATCGTATGTATCCAGAAGAAACTGATTCACACACTTTCACACACATACCAGTGAGTGCTGGCCGTCAATCAAGGTTATAATCATCCTTAATTTATTGTAGGAATTTCCTTAATTTTATGTGATATTTATTCTATTTACTATTACATTTATATATGCATATTTGTATATGAATATTTTCACTATACAGATATTGATTATTTATCGGTGGTTCAAATTTCCGTTGATGGGTAATACTTTTTTCGTGATACTGATTTTATTGAAACCATCCGAATTCTCAGTAAGATTTCTGAACAATAAGCATCAGTATTCAATGTCTGCTACAAATGTTTAATTCTCACCAAGGAACAATGTGGTGACCTTCTTACTCTGGAAAACATTCCACACTGTTTTAAGCGGGAGATATCATAAAGTCTATTCAAAAGGCGAGGTGTTAGGACGGACCAAGTAAGTTTCTTAGCCGTAAAATCATGATTGATGTAATCATCAATCCCAATTTCGAGTATTTATCTACCTATCCACTACATTTTATATTGATGTGTTAAGGATAATTTAAGCTTTTGTTGGAAATAATAAAGGTTACTGTTGTTTACTCAGATAAATCTGACTTCTGTGTGTATGCCTACTCAGTGTATGGGAATATATCCAAGTGATCAGTTGACTATACTGTCGAAAATGCAGGCGCATTTTAGTCAAGTTAGACAACAACAAATCACTAACACTGCATAACTACTACAGTTACCCTTCTATGTGGTGGTGATGATGATAATGACGATGATGAAAAGGCAACTAAAGCAAAGACTTACTTCGTTAACAGCAATCCAGTTAAAAGAGTTTATCAAAGGTGAAAGAATAATCTTTGTGAATAAAGGTGAAATCAACATGTCAGAGTACTCACAGTTCACTGATACGTATGTATATCTATTTATGTATATGCAACCGCAGTTGTTACACATTGACATCACATTGCATTAACAGTTGTCACTTCGCACTGTTACACTCATTTATACAATGCGAAAGCTTCTCGAACAACTGACCTTACACACTGCAAATAATTCATCTTGAAATTGTCTCTCCCTGTCTCTGTTTGAGACGCGTGCAAAGGCATCAGAATTAGCCTCTCAGGGCTAAACCTTTATGGTAATCACATCCAGGAGAGTAGTTGATGAATATGCGTTGAAAGCCTGATTAACAAGAAACGACTATACACATTATATTTCATCATAATTATGAATTTCGATTCAGAACAATAACAAACATACACTGATATAAATATCAATACGGATTGGTTACCTTCAAATCTGTAGGGAATAATTCTACTACTGGTAATCCGATCACCGTACCTGAACAACTCTACCCCAACCAACCTTAGGGATGTTTTTAACAGCCTACGATACATCATAAAACATTTATCATGAACAATCGAACTAAATATTTCCGAATAGAGAAAAATTCAAAGTCACACCGTCTTCTAATCTGTGATGGAGCAAGTCTCTCTCTAGTCGTCATTCTTATTGAAGAAAACCAATGGAGATTATTAGTGGTAATTGCTTCCTCGATGAGAAGAAGCACACCTTTCATATTACATACTTTTGTCCCGATGTGATGTGATATTCAACATTTGAGAATGAGATGTCAAACTCTTATTAACTCATCAAAATACTTCTCAACTATCCTCCTCCTATCCTGTCCTACTTGCAGGATATACCCACTACAATAAATATTAGAACTATAAGAAAACAAAACAACATGGGATCCTAGAGATTATCACTCCCTCTCTCTCTCTCTCCCTACTGTCTGTTGCACTCTATGATCATTGCAAAATGAATGATGAAAGGATTTCAAATTGAAGTATGTGCTGAAGATGTCGCCTGCCTGGTAGGACGATGACAGCTTCGCAAATTAACTATCCAGCTCAGAGAACACAACCGCATCAAAATCATCCACCTGAGCTACAAATCTTCTCTATCATATCTGAAAGGATTTGTTCATGTGTAAGTGTCATACGTACAAAAAGCTTCAGCAGATCGGTTGATGGACATGTACATCACGTTGTGGAATTTGCTTGAGACGAATTAATGTGAGGGAAGGTAAGCTGATGGATTATACTATTTCGTAGGGACATTTTTTGCCATGACACCATCTGTCATTAACCCAGATTTTGTATTTTTGTGTAATTACTGGGAAAGCTGAAACAGAAAGTAATATCGTTTCAACAGTACAGCAATAGTACAGCACTGCAGAGATGCAGCATCTTGGAGAGGGGGGTGAGGGCGAGGGCGAGGGCGAAGGTATCACTGTACCTGTAGATGAAACTGTCTTATTAAAGAGAAAATACAACCGTGGCCGTGAACGAGCGAATAACGTTTGGGTGGTTGGTTGGTTTATACGATACTTCTCTACGGAAACGATTCGTCGAGAGATAAACAGATACAAAGTCAAGTACTTTAATACTCACTATCACTCGACTGGCAAAACGGGGATCTGTAATACACAAAAATCAGTGGACAGGATATAACTCCTTGTCATCTACATTTCTACATTAGACAGATAACTATGGACGGACACCAGTTTCACTTGGATAACAACAACATTACAGTCAGAGAACTTCTAGAAACCTCGTACTCAAATGAATAATCACCGAGCGATTAATAAACACACTACTTACTTTAGACCAAATTTACCAACTAATAAATCAAAAAAATAAACCACACGACAAGAAAGTTCAACTCCCAAGCCGATAAAAATGATCAAAGATATGAATTAATGACGAAGTCAGACAACGGTTGCCAGGAGATACAACTATATATATTTATATCAAGTAAGTTCATTTCATTACTAAACACCTGTGGTGAAGGAAGGTGTTGTCTGTCTAGGACAGGAGGACAACGAAAGCTTAACACAATTAAGTCAACCAGCTTCTCAGAGAACACGATCAAAATCACCCTCCTGAGCTACGAAGAATCTTCTCCACTATATTATCATCAGCCTATAGATATATACATATACACATTTACATATAACTAATAAAATGAATTCAAGTTGAGACCAAACCACAAGCAATAATAATCCCCTTCCCGTGTGTATTGAAAAACAAAACCTACTCTTCTCTGTTTGTCGTAGACGATGGATAATCGCATGTCAATCGAGTATAGAAAAACACATTGAACAGGTGAGTAACATGCCTCTGATACTTTGTCAGTTTCTCAAAGTACAAATATTTCAAATAAAAGTTGATTATTGAGTCGTTTAAAAGACCTCCAGGTGAAAGGCACGAAATATCTTCAGTTGTTAATGTTATGCCATCAGGAGACCCAGGCGGTTTATAGACCAAAACACTAAAACAAAAAATACACATAGATAAGGGAATTTTAAATGGAAACTACTAGTCTTACAAAAACTTTAGATAAGAACAAAGTAACGGTAATAATAATAATAATAATAATAATAATAATAATAATAAAAAATAAAAACTGAATGTTCAAATGATACACCAACATTTCTGCGTCTTTTTTAATTCATGGAAAATTCCCATTGTAACATATAGAAAATCAGAACAAGTGATGCAGCGAAGAGACTCTTTTTCGACGAATTTATTTCTCTACGAAACCAATGATTCGCACGAACGTGAAGGACAAGCTTCCACTGGGGGCCTCATCAATGTGCATCTACCAATTCACCTGCTCATGTGGAGCTAGGTATATCGGCCGTACCCAGCGTTTGCTATCCAAACGAATCAGCGAACACTTACCTTCATGGTTTTATAAAGGAGAAAGAAGATCCCCCCGCCACAGCTCTATCCTAGAACACTTGATCCAATCCGGACACCAAGCAAACCCACAAAGCAACTTCTCAGTTATCTACACAATACGTGGGAATCTTGCCAAAAGAGTACGAATTAAACTTCTTCAAACTGCAGAAGCAATGGCAATTCACATATTGAATCCTGAACTCTGCACACAAAAGAACTTTGTTCAGTCACTAAATCTACAATGGTCCTGATCTATCTCAACACCAAATACGTAATTTTGTCTTACCTCTTTCTTCTTTGTTTGTCTGTTTCTTAATTGCATTATTTTCTACCCCCACCCTCTATTAAATCTCTACCCTCACGACGACTGTTGCTAACTCCATTTTCGTTTATTTTTAAGTGAATTCTACTCAGCTTATCAACTTAACTCTCATCCATTTTCAAGTGAATTCTACTCACATTATTAACTTGACTCTCATTCATTTTTCATTGAACCCTAGCAATTAGATTACGTCACCCAACCTACTTTTGTAACTTTATTTTAGTTTCTAACCGATTAACGCCTTCTAAATTACGCAATTTGTTGTCAAAAAAATTAACAATTGCATCTTTGGAAATATTCCTTTTGTTGCCAAGAAAAATTACTATAAATTTGCGGTTTGTACAGCTTGAGAATGATATCGCCGAAAAGAGCAACTCTTTGCTGAACGCCTTCTCTTTTCTATGACTGAATTTATTATCTCTGTATACAGAGAAAGTTCCTTCAACCCCTCCAACTTTCATAGTCTTAATCCCTACCTAGTCATATTACGGCTCTACATATTCTTCGTTTTGTTAGGGTTAGGCTTTTTCGATAATAACTAACCGTCCTGCTGCACTATACGTCCCATGGATGACCGACCTACTGTTTATTTCACCATTAAATGGCAATTTGATGGAAACATTTTTCTTAGAGGCGGTATACATTGTAGGTTTAAAGACTACCACTGGGGATCGCGCTGGAGACCTTCATCATTAACAAGACGGATGTATTTTACACTGATTCAAGGATCCTAGAATATCTGAAATTCACAAATGAGTCTTGTCTCACACATAACACACACTCGAAGGTACAGAAGCCGAAACCAACAAGTCTGGGAACAGACAGCAACGATACAACTTCAGGTGAACATAGAAAGGACAGAGATGATGAAGATATCTAAACACCAACAACAAAAACATTCATCATCATATATGACAGTAATGTAAAGGAAATCGTCTCACTCCCACCACCCACCACCCACCATCTGTCTGGGCAGCATCATATCAACTATCGGACACATTTCAGTTGAAATTCATTAGGCGTTACAAAAGTATCAAATAAAAGCCTCTATCGGGCTAACCACCTCCCTCCCAATAGGATGTTTATATTTCTTACCTGTTCAAGGGTTAGTTTTGTTTTTTACCAGTTGATCACGGATTGATACCAGTAAGAGAATCACTTCAATGAGTGCGTACTACCGATCATTCCCAAACTAGGATGAAACGCCTGCCTCTATACCTGATATCAATACGTGATCAACTCGCTAAAAACAAAACTAATGCTTACAAACCAACTATAGGAAAGTTATTTGTCATTACTGTGAACCTGTCTTCCCAAAGCAATTTAGAACCAAGACTCAATTTTTATTAGTTTCTTTCACCCTCTGCCTCAATTCTGTTTACCCTACATCCTTATGTCATCTTCATACCTCTCCTCGCCCACACACACACACACACACAGCACCTTTGGATCTGTGACCTTCACCTGTACAAAATTTCACCTGTATTCCATTAATTCACGCCTACTCTTACCTTCTACATAAATGTGTGTGACAAGTTCTCGTGTGTGTGATCAGAATGTCCGAAATGTGTTGCGCAAATACATTACATTACACCTTTCAGATAAGCTACGGCTTCTTATTCTTTCGTCATTATACTATATTATTTACTGATGACCTTCCGAGCACAGTTTCATTGGTAGTGCTACATATATGCGTGTGTTGTCATGATGTGTAGCACATTGTGACTAGATGTCGAAACAGTGAGTTATTCACAATATTCAAATGAAGCTGGTGTTTTCTGAATATGATTGGTGGTGTATGTGAGTAAAGGTTAAACGATCCCGTAGGTTGACCCAATTAGACAAAACAGAATGGCACAATATACGAAATACCTTGCAATGACTGTCAGTTAGGTCAACTACAAAGGTCAAACCACTAGAATGGGTGGGGGGTAGTCAGATAATCAGAACATAAGAATCTAGCCAAATGTAAAACAACTGACCCTGTGAAGACAAATAATCTAGAAGAAAATCAGCAATTGCACTGCATACATTGACGCATAACTACACATTGGGGTGGGACAAGGTCACATCTCTAAAAATTAAATATAGATGGATGAAGAGAGAGAGAGAGGTTGATTACCGACTGACTGACTGACTAACTAACTAACTGATGGATTACAACCTGAAGAAGTCATTCCCAGTGTACAATAAGCAATAAGTGCAATAGATAGATGTCGTCACCAGTCAGGTTCATCCAATCAAGTGTGAGCATGGATGTCCCACCGATGACATTGGTTGGTGGTCACGCTAAATGACGAACTGGTAGAAGTTAGAATTCATGCACTAGACATTGAATTGGGTGGGTCCCAGTGACTCGATGGTATGCAAGCCAACTTGCCTTGTAACCGGAAGGTCCTGGGTTCGAACCCTGATACCGGGTGCGTACTAGCGATCATTCCGAAAGTAGGATGAAACAGCTGTCCACTACTCCCTGGCTTTCGTTGGCTTATCTAATTGATATCAATCCGTCGTCAAACTCGTAAACAGATTGGACAATTTTCAACAAAACACAACAACAAGTCACCGTACAATAGTGCATCTACACTTAAACATCAGAAAACAAACAAAAACTATTGATTATCACAGCTAGTAAATATCACCTGAAAACATTTGATCAACGATTAGAACATAGTAACTGTCAAATCAAACAAGACTAAGCCGACAGCAGTTATGAGATAAATATCAATTAAGTATGTCAATGGACATATTTAAACAGGTCTATATAAGGAGATTAAGAAACCTGCAGGATCAAAAACTCCAAAGCTGACCCAACACGCCCAGTGGAATCATCTTCTCTCTACTACTACTACTACTACTACTACTATTAAAATACCCCAATACAGCCACTCAGTCGACTTTACGAATCCGCCGACATAGGAAACATCGAAATATTTCACATGAATATTATGCCTCCCTTAACGTCGGTTAGATGCAAGGCTAACTAATTCACATATAATGCAAACGATTTGTAGCTCAGGTGGATGATACTGCATTAGTTGTCTTCTCTGAGCTGTGTGGTTGATTTAATTGCGGAGCTTTCGTTGTCCGCCTTCTAGACAAGGTCTACAGCGCAGGTTTTAGTATAAACTGAACTCATTTAAATTCCCCATGAATGATATAATTGTGTCTCGTGATCGGCTGTTCATTTTTATTGACTTGGAATTCAAAATTTCTTGTCATATGATTGAGGAAATTTTAAACAGAGGAAACACTCAGATGCCAGGGAACCTCTACAAGCCTAATTCTCAAGTAAATTCGCAGTCAAACCAAGGCTAGAGCGCAATCAAATTGATTCATTTCGAGTTAACAAGTATGCACCCTAATATTTCGACTAATACAGCACTGTCCAAATAAACCATCTCGTACTAAGACTGAGTGAGCATGAGAAGACTTCAGTATTACTGTCAAGAAGAAATCATCTTCTGTGGACATGCATTCCTACACTAGCCAGACAAGTGGGAGTGTTCAACAAAATTGAAACGAAGAATTACAACCTTTAAACTTCCAAACGTATTCGCGAAAATCAACCTAAAATGCTCCGCAGAGCTGGGAAATCCTGATTCCACCAAACCTATGGTGTACATGACCTCCAGAAGCCGAACTGACCGAGTGAACTTGGCCAACGGAAACACTGGGAATGCAGCTCCTCCGGCTGTCCCATTGTCTTGTTGAGAATGAGACTTCAAGTCAAGGGCTCGGACAAGCGGAGATGGCCCTTTAAGTCAACCGCCTGCCTCGGTCTAGACCTCTGAGTAGTATCCTATCCGTCACAATAAAACTATAACATTTTGTGCAGCACATCTCTTGGTGCCCATCATGTACCAAGCCTGCGTATTGATTATGTCATTATGGTAAGGGAAAGAGTAACAATAATAATAACGACAGTAGCGGTAATAATAATAATGAGAAGAATAACAACAACAATAATAATAATAGTAACGAAAATAATAATAATAATAACGATAAAAACAGTAATGATACAGTAATACAACACTGCAGACAGTCACGAATGAGGTGGACATTCACCCTAAACTAACAAATAGGATTACAGCTCCAGTTGAAAAAAAATAACTATCTGTCTAACCTCCACTGTATTCACATTTCAAAATAAAGTATTCAAAAGCAAACCGAACATATGACCTGCCTGCCTGCCTGTCTGTCTGTCTGGCAATCATCTCATCAATATCTTACCGAACCAATTAGCAGCCGACATATTTATGGATGCTTGACAAATGTATAGCTCTGACAACGCTTAATGCTGATCCCAGGTTATTGTGGAGCTTTGAGGACGACATATGCATTGTATCCAACCAAAAATATAAACATACCACGAATTGTATTCAAACACATACACTCAGTACTAGATTCAATGCTAGTCTCGCTTTCGAGTTTGAGTTAAGTATGTCACAGGACTATAAAGCAGCACGAAAAAACACTATGGTAGGTAAGATACTGAAATCTGTCACATTCTCATAACACACTTTCAATAATCCGACAGACGGTATAACCAATGTTGCTGAATCATTCAATAAACCAAAGGATTACGAGTGAGCCAGCATTCCGACATACTTATTCCTATTACATGACAAGGCGACATGTTCTCGGTTTTTTCAAGCTTGGAATCGGTGCGGTGCGGTGCGGTGCAGTCCTGCAACATCCATTCACATATCAAAGGAGAGAATCACACGCCAAATATTCCGAGATTTCTGTCCAAAATGTTCACAAGACTCTGCATTTTGTCAGAGTCTTCACCTAGCAGGACAATATCATCCCCGTACAAAAATGGGAAGGGTGAGCATTCTTGATAGCCACCACCGACTGTCATCACTTCAGATGGAAAACTTCCACAAGAACTGACACCGCTGAGTCAGTTTGAATACAGTGCCTTGATCAGTGAGGTATACTTCCTTCCTTGGAACTCCTTCATTTCAAATGTGTATATGACATTCTTCAACACCTTCAATTTCTACTACAGCCTCCGAACACTAATTCGTCATCAGGAGGATAACATCACAGTCGCCTTTGTTTATACAAAAACCAGAAGTGCAGAAAATACTAGAATTATTCAAATAAATTAACTATGATGATGATACTCATTCATATGTAACCAAGGATAGATTCGATATTCAATTCTTGCCTTGTAACCGGAAGGTCCTGGGTTCGAACCCTGATACCGGGTGCGTACTAGCGATCATTCCGAAAGTAGGATGAAACAGCTGTCCACTACTCCCTGGCTTTCGTTGGCTTATCTAATTGATATCAATCCGTCGTCAAACTCGTAAACAGATTGGACAATTTTCAGCAAAACACAACAACAAGTCACCGTACAATAGTGCATCTACACTTAAACATCAGAAAACAAACAAAAACTATTGATTATCACAGCTAGTAAATATCACCTGAAAACATTTGATCAACGATTAGAACATAGTAACTGTCAAATCAAACAAGACTAAGCCGACAGCAGTTATGAGATAAATATCAATTAAGTATGTCAATGGACATATTTAAACAGGTCTATATAAGGAGATTAAGAAACCTGCAGGATCAAAAACTCCAAAGCTGACCCAACACGCCCAGTGGAATCATCTTCTCTCTACTACTACTACTACTACTATTAAAATACCCCAATACAGCCACTCAGTCGACTTTACGAATCCGCCGACATAGGAAACATCGAAATATTTCACATGAATATTATGCCTCCCTTAACGTCGGTTAGATGCAAGGCTAACTAATTCACATATAATGCAAACGATTTGTAGCTCAGGTGGATGATACTGCATTAGTTGTCTTCTCTGAGCTGTGTGGTTGATTTAATTGCGGAGCTTTCGTTGTCCGCCTTCTAGACAAGGTCTACAGCGCAGGTTTTAGTATAAACTGAACTCATTTAAATTCCCCATGAATGATATAATTGTGTCTCGTGATCGGCTGTTCATTTTTATTGACTTGGAATTCAAAATTTCTTGTCATATGATTGAGGAAATTTTAAACAGAGGAAACACTCAGATGCCAGGGAACCTCTACAAGCCTAATTCTCAAGTAAATTCGCAGTCAAACCAAGGCTAGAGCGCAATCAAATTGATTCATTTCGAGTTAACAAGTATGCACCCTAATATTTCGACTAATACAGCACTGTCCAAATAAACCATCTCGTACTAAGACTGAGTGAGCATGAGAAGACTTCAGTATTACTGTCAAGAAGAAATCATCTTCTGTGGACATGCATTCCTACACTAGCCAGACAAGTGGGAGTGTTCAACAAAATTGAAACGAAGAATTACAACCTTTAAACTTCCAAACGTATTCGCGAAAATCAACCTAAAATGCTCCGCAGAGCTGGGAAATCCTGATTCCACCAAACCTATGGTGTACATGACCTCCAGAAGCCGAACTGACCGAGTGAACTTGGCCAACGGAAACACTGGGAATGCAGCTCCTCCGGCTGTCCCATTGTCTTGTTGAGAATGAGACTTCAAGTCAAGGGCTCGGACAAGCGGAGATGGCCCTTTAAGTCAACCGCCTGCCTCGGTCTAGACCTCTGAGTAGTATCCTATCCGTCACAATAAAACTATAACATTTTGTGCAGCACATCTCTTGGTGCCCATCATGTACCAAGCCTGCGTATTGATTATGTCATTATGGTAAGGGAAAGAGTAACAATAATAATAACGACAGTAGCGGTAATAATAATAATGAGAAGAATAACAACAACAATAATAATAATAGTAACGAAAATAATAATAATAATAACGATAAAAACAGTAATGATACAGTAATACAACACTGCAGACAGTCACGAATGAGGTGGACATTCACCCTAAACTAACAAATAGGATTACAGCTCCAGTTGAAAAAAAATAACTATCTGTCTAACCTCCACTGTATTCACATTTCAAAATAAAGTATTCAAAAGCAAACCGAACATATGACCTGCCTGCCTGCCTGTCTGTCTGTCTGGCAATCATCTCATCAATATCTTACCGAACCAATTAGCAGCCGACATATTTATGGATGCTTGACAAATGTATAGCTCTGACAACGCTTAATGCTGATCCCAGGTTATTGTGGAGCTTTGAGGACGACATATGCATTGTATCCAACCAAAAATATAAACATACCACGAATTGTATTCAAACACATACACTCAGTACTAGATTCAATGCTAGTCTCGCTTTCGAGTTTGAGTTAAGTATGTCACAGGACTATAAAGCAGCACGAAAAAACACTATGGTAGGTAAGATACTGAAATCTGTCACATTCTCATAACACACTTTCAATAATCCGACAGACGGTATAACCAATGTTGCTGAATCATTCAATAGACCAAAGGATTACGAGTGAGCCAGCATTCCGACATACTTATTCCTATTACATGACAAGGCGACATGTTCTCGGTTTTTTCAAGCTTGGAATCGGTGCGGTGCGGTGCGGTGCAGTCCTGCAACATCCATTCACATATCAAAGGAGAGAATCACACGCCAAATATTCCGAGATTTCTGTCCAAAATGTTCACAAGACTCTGCATTTTGTCAGAGTCTTCACCTAGCAGGACAATATCATCCCCGTACAAAAATGGGAAGGGTGAGCATTCTTGATAGCCACCACCGACTGTCATCACTTCAGATGGAAAACTTCCACAAGAACTGACACCGCTGAGTCAGTTTGAATACAGTGCCTTGATCAGTGAGGTATACTTCCTTCCTTGGAACTCCTTCATTTCAAATGTGTATATGACATTCTTCAACACCTTCAATTTCTACTACAGCCTCCGAACACTAATTCGTCATCAGGAGGATAACATCACAGTCGCCTTTGTTTATACAAAAACCAGAAGTGCAGAAAATACTAGAATTATTCAAATAAATTAACTATGATGATGATACTCATTCATATGTAACCAAGGATACATTCGATATTCAATTCTAGGTAAAATGAAAATCGAAGGCAGTTTTCAATCTTTCTGATTAATAGGTCTAGAATGAACACAAATATGTTGATGTATCCCTATATGATCATCCAGGCCGACTTCACTGCCTCACGCACCAAGTTTATCTTTCTAAAACTTAACCATATACCAATAAAAAATGCAACAACATTACCTCTTATTTACATAAGGGTGAAATGTACGCCTTACAAGTCACGCGGGAAGTAACATCAGTAACAAATATGGACAACAAAAGGAGAAACTAAGTTCAATTCACTATCCAGTGAATAAAGAAGTGAGATAAGAACAATAAAAAAGCACCAACCGAACCTCATTACCAAAAAGGACGAACAAAGAAAACAATGGGCTGTTCACTTCAAAAATTCTTCAACTGACCATCACTTACAATCCATCCAGAGATACCACCAACAACCACAGAACAACTGGTCAGTGGATACCAGTCCTCCAACCAATGCACAAGTCTCCGACGCACTCAGGCTACTAAAAGTGGAGAAGACAACAGGACCACGCGGAGTTCTCTTCTGAGGCACTGAAAACAGATCACGAGACGACAGCTGATATCCTCACGACACTAATGCAAAGTGTTTGCAAGGAAAGAGTGAAATGTACCTATCGATTGGATGAAAAACTACATTGTTAAATTACCAAAGAAGGGCAAATTACTCCTCTGCAAGAACTGACGCAGAATCATGCCGTTCTCCACAACAAGAGAGATATTAAGACTCACGTCATCCTAGAGAGATTAGAAGATGCACCGGATACACGGAAAGAAAATCATCAGCTGAAAAATTGCAACCCTACGAATAATCATCGAACTCAGGAGAGAACCACAGTCAAATCTCTACCTTAACTTCGTCAGCTTTTAACAGGCCTCCAACAGCGTTGACCACGAAGTGATCTAGAAACTATCACCGATGATATTCCTACTTGTTTGGGATTGGGTTATGCGGGAGACTTTCAGAAAGGGGGCAGACAGGAGTACGCTAGATCGAGGGGACTCTATAAAATGTGGACTTTGTGTGTGATCTATGTCTGTCAAATAAATTCGAAGACCTACAGGCGGGAACCGACGAACTCGCATAAGGCGCTGACTCCAAATACACGACTTCTGATCAAAACTGAGAAGACGGTAGTGCAGATAACAAACCACCGACAACAAGCACCAATCACTACCAACGAAAGACATTTGAAAGACATCACTTGCTTTACCTAGCTAGAAAGTGTCTTTTCGACTACAGGCCGAGTCACGATTAAGTCAAGAACAGCCTTCATCACTCTGAAATCAGTTTAGAAATCTTCTGCATTCAACATAAACAACAAAATCCCGATTTTCAACACCGATGTTAAGTCACTCCCTCTAAATTGATCAGAAACTTGACTCACACCTGACGAAAAGCATTCCCACAACAGGACACTAAAGAACTTTATTAACAGCTGCCTTCTCTGGCTCAAGACCGAAGATCAGACGGCTGCAGAGAAAGAATTAGCAAAAACGAACTCCGGTGACGAAACAATCAACAACCCATTGGTCAACACAAATATGCAGAAAGTGGAAGTGGATCTGACACTCTGAGGAGACCATCGGTAGAGTGGGAAATGACCATTTGTGCGTTCGACAGCGGCAACGAGGAAACCGCGTGCGGAGGAAATGAAAACTTATGGGCAATATTGAGGCCGGGTAAAGGCGACTGCAGAACACACGACAAAATGGAAATGACCTATTGAAGTTCTATACAACCAAGGGAATAACAATGTAAAATTCTTTTGCTAAAATCTCTTGGTTTAAGCACATATCAAAACACTAACAACAACAACAACAACAAACAATTTAACACTTACAGATTTGTTTCCTCTGACTTAAGATTCCGTTGTGACCAGACATCATTGTTAGTTATCTATCTGTCTAATGAGATAAGGATTACCAAGGTAGGTTTAGAATAATAAAATATTATCTCTGTACACACAGTTGGCAGGGCTGACGGGCTTGGCGATTAAACCACCACCACCACCACCAAGCTCATACCATACACATTTTAACCTGTGCTCATGTAGTTTCCATATGCTTTTTTGAAACGGGTTGGGACGATAGCTATTCGCAAATTTAAGCTCCTCACTGTGTGTTCAAAAACAATTTATTATTACTCTTAACATACCTTGGTGGTGGTAATTCTATTATGGATAAAATTCTATTCTCATGATTAAGTCACACAGTATTTATTATGCAGTAACATTTACTGATGACCAACTTTCGAGCACAATTTTCATTATTGCTCATAATCATATCAAGTCAAGGCAGTAAGTACTCACACAATTCTCCTGCTTCATTTATATACATGAGTAAATATTGATGATTAGTCAGTTGAATAAAATCAATGTAAGATTCGGAAACAATATTAGTTTTCAAGAGTTCAGTTTCTAAGCATCAGATTTGTTTATACTTGATTCGTATTTTCTTTCAATTGTGAAACACTCCCGACTGACTGGATTTGACTTTCACACATCGGAAGAAAGTTCACCAAGACAATTTATACTGAATTACAATTTGACAATTCATATATATTCAACCAACCAACTGACAGATCATAAGAGAATATATAATCATCAGTGAGGATAGATAGGCTTGGTTGGTCGGGTCGGTTGGTGTCTTCAAAGCTAATGCGGTTGACATTGTTGCTGTAGGCTGTATGCTGCCAGAAAACACTAGAACACTAGCACTTAAACATCTCAAAAATACTCACCAAATAGCAACATTACGATCGGATAAAGGTTTGACAGTTAGTTGTTCTAATCAATAAACAAGACTATATTGACGAGATGAACCTAATCCTACAAAATCCGGAAAAATTGATTGATTCAGTTTTAACATAGAAAATAACGCAAAAATGTAACATTTCAAATTTACACACTCCACCACTCCATGTAGCACACAAAAGAGACTACAGAAATGTAGCAGAAATGTACGGGAGAAAGAATTGCGACATGGAGAAATCACTAGGGTTTACTGGATATGCCAGATGGCAAACAGTGAATACACCCGCGACACTGAGGAGAACGATTTTCAGCCAAATCTCCAATGGTCACCAACCATTGGCTCTTAATACTCCGAGGACTCAAGTGCGACAATCTACACATCACTATGTGGCTGGCTCAAAGTAATAGTCAAAAACGTCACAGACTATAGTCAGGTGTCGACTCAACCAACCAACCAAAATCCTTTTCCAACTTAAACTGATGTCAGCTAACATTCCTCTTCGACGAGGAAGGCGATGGTTCATCATGCCCAACACATGCCCTGGCCATCTCAATCGACATAACTTCACAACCTCATCGATGCACTTACCCCTCTTGCCTAACACTCTAAGATTAGTCTCATTAGTATTCACCATATTATACCACCTAACATGGGAAATACAATGCAAACACCTGTGGTGGTTGTCGATCGGTCATAGACAGCCAGCCTTTCTTCACATATGTCCCACTCTCAATAGTCATGTCTTACAGACATAGAGGAGGAGACAGCGAAGTACTGCGCAGTATACACGTATTTTGATCGATGGACAGATATCACGCAAGTTAGAGAATCCCACACCAGTCTCTTGTATCCGTACCGAGATTTCGTCGGCAATCAGATGCAACTTCTCAGATAAGTCGTTAAGTGGCCAAAACGCTGTACTACTTCACTCCCAGTATTTAAGCTTGGAATCGGTGCGGTGCGGTGCGGTGCAGTCCTGCAACATCCATTCACATATCAAAGGAGAGAATCACACGCCAAATATTCCGAGATTTCTGTCCAAAATGTTCACAAGACTCTGCATTTTGCCAAAGTCTTCACCTAGCAGGACAATATCATCCCCGTACAAAAATGGGAAGGGTGAGCATTCTTGATAGCCACCACCGACTGTCATCACTTCAGATGGAAAACTTCCACAAGAACTGACACCGCTGAGTCAGTTTGAATACAGTGCCTTGATCAGTGAGGTATACTTCCTTCCTTGGAACTCCTTCATTTCAAATGTGTATATGACATTCTTCAACACCTTCAATTTCTACTACAGCCTCTGAACACTAATTCGTCATCAGGAGGATAACATCACAGTCGCCTTTGTTTATACAAAAACCAGAAGTGCAGAAAATACTAGAATTATTCAAATAAATTAACTATGATGATGATACTCATTCATATGTAACCAAGGATACATTCGATATTCAATTCTAGGTAAAATGAAAATCGAAGGCAGTTTTCAATCTTTCTGATTAATAGGTCTAGAATGAACACAAATATGTTGATGTATCCCTATATGATCATCCAGGCCGACTTCACTGCCTCACGCACCAAGTTTATCTTTCTAAAACTTAACCATATACCAATAAAAAATGCAACAACATTACCTCTTATTTACATAAGGGTGAAATGTACGCCTTACAAGTCACGCGGGAAGTAACATCAGTAACAAATATGGACAACAAAAGGAGAAACTAAGTTCAATTCACTATCCAGTGAATAAAGAAGTGAGATAAGAACAATAAAAAAGCACCAACCGAACCTCATTACCAAAAAGGACGAACAAAGAAAACAATGGGCTGTTCACTTCAAAAATTCTTCAACTGACCATCACTTACAATCCATCCAGAGATACCACCAACAACCACAGAACAACTGGTCAGTGGATACCAGTCCTCCAACCAATGCACAAGTCTCCGACGCACTCAGGCTACTAAAAGTGGAGAAGACAACAGGACCACGCGGAGTTCTCTTCTGAGGCACTGAAAACAGATCACGAGACGACAGCTGATATCCTCACGACACTAATGCAAAGTGTTTGCAAGGAAAGAGGAGACCATCGGTAGAGTGGGAAATGACCATTTGGGCGTTCGACAGCGGCAACGAGGAAACCGCGTGCGGAGGAAATGAAAACTTATGGGCAATATTGAGGCCGGGTAAAGGCGACTGCAGAACACACGACAAAATGGAAATGACCTATTAAAGTTCTATGCAACCAAGGGAATAACAATGTAAAATTCTTTTGCTAAAATCTCTTGGTTTAAGCACATATCAAAACACTAACAACAACAACAACAAACAATTTAACACTTACATATTTGTTTGCTCCGACTTAAATTGCGACCGGACATCATTTTTCGTAACCCTGTGACCAGTGCTGCTCTGGGAATTTTTAACTATAACTTTAGCTGGAATTTCTTCATCTAACATAATTACGTCATCATCGTCTCCTCCGTTACACTTCAAAGGAAAAAAATCAACGAATTACACAATGAAACCTTTCTTTGTAAAAACGAATTTTGATCAAAATGCTGACTGTATTCAATCACGCTTCATAATATTCAAGTATTCTAACAGTACATTTTCCATACTAACTAGAAGATGAAGATCGTCGAGAAACTCTCACTATAATTTTACTGGACACTAGTAACTAGTGTTGTACATCTAGTCCTTTCTGTCTTGTGCAGACTGAATTCTATCAGTCAGGTTTGCAACGTGGCCACCATTCTAGGTAGCTCAACATCACGGTGCACGTTGATTTGACGATATCAGATGGTTGGAGGCAATCGCCAGTTACCAGTGTCCAATCAAACCATGCACTACAGTCTTACAGGAGGTCAATCGTCAGCCCGACTGCAACAATGGGTGACGCAGCATCGAATCTCAGAAGCGACCTGACTTCCTTCAAGGTTACACACAAGCCTTCCTGACGACCAACTAGACAACTAGCACGAGGCTTCCAAGGCTTCCTGCCGATTGCTGCCAACCATCCAATATCATCAAACTCTCACTATTTTCTTGTTTAATCACACTTGCTGAGATCACATTACGCAACACTGGACAATTATATAATCACATTTTTTTTCTGTTAAAAAGAACTCTAATCAAATCTTTATGAGGAGTCCTCATCAGATCCGACGCATTAAAATGCATCTCATTTTATGCATAACAGTAAGTCTGAGAAGTCACGGTAATACAAAGAAAGAAAATTACTCACTTAAATATTCTTAGATGAAAATGGTGCCAGTAGTTTAAAAAACAACAACACCATTCAAAACCATAACCACCTAGGGATTACGAGCACCACTTACATGCCTGATGTTGCGGATATTCAGATCGACCGACGTTAGTGTTCTCTTCATTGATTCAATCTCACCTGATTCAGAGGAAATTACCAAGACAAGAAATCGTCCAATTACTCAAGGAAAGCAGTGTTATCCTCAACAACGTAACAATGAAATAAATTATCCTACCTGAGTAAAAATTTTAAACAAAATAAACGACAGAGCAGAAACATTGAAAAAATCAAGCCGACAACCCAAAGGAAAACCGACAATATATATATATATATATATATATATATATAACATCAAGTATTGGTTTTGTAGGGATATTTGTTAGATTGCATGGAGGATTTCATCATGAGCTAACATCAGTTAGAGGACCATTGGAAAACCTGGGAGTACTGGACAACCGATCAAGAGTCCCAAACTAGGATGAAACAGCCGTCCAGTAATGCCTGTCGGTTTTCCAATGCTTCTCTAACTGCTGTCAGCTCATGATGATATCCGCCAACCAGCCATTTAATTCATTATAAAAACAGAAGTGAACGAACAATTTGAAAGATTCCCAATTGTTAGTCAGATAGTTAGATCCACGTCAAGAACCAATATCACAGTTACAGAGATAATTGAGAGGCAGACAGGGAGCACTGGACAGCCGTTTCTGTCATCCTAATACGGTACTATTTAGCAGTGTGAACCCACGACAGTTTGGAGAACCGAACCCTGAACCTCCGTGTTTGCAGTCCAAGCTGCTTACAAAACAGCTGTCGAATACTCCCCGCCTTTCATTAACCTCTCGAACTCATGTTTCTTCCTGACACGAATATAAGAATTGAAACCAACCCTAAATTTCCACAAATCTGGATTAGGAAAGAACTAAACACTGGAATAGAATAAGAGACTCAAAACAAAACCTTCAGCATTCTGGCTTCGGAGTTATATTGATAAGTCGGGAGCGTCTTCGCCATATATATATATATATATATATATATATATATATATATATGTACATATATATACAGAAACTCCAACCCGTGTTAAGCACCATCCTGTGACCTCAATCACTGTATACAGATAGATTAGGTCCAGTCCCTTATTAGTCCATGGTCTTCACCTCGCTTGCGGTCGTCTCCGAGGGCGCACTATGAAGAGTACCAAACTAGGACGAAACAGCAATCTCGCAATACTCCCAGGCTACCAATGGTTCGCTAACCGATTTCAACGCATGATGAAATCCGCCAACCAACCAATTAATTAATTCACTGTTATCACTCTTCGATATTCCTTCCTTGTGTACACTTTCTCATTTCATTTACATCTGTCAAGTGTACACTCCACTCACTATCAGCTTACTTTCTCAACGAATAACAATTTTTTCACCTTATCTAATCGAACAACCTGCTCTTCAGTTGTGTCATTCAGGCATCATGTCGTTTTTTCCTCACTTTGATTTATTTTAGAAACTACTTTTGAGTAAGCTTTGAGCTAATCGTGGGGCCAGTTAACGAGCATAGAGGAGAGCAGGACAAATATGGAGATGTACTGCTGAAGACCCATGCTCACCACAGAACCAAACGGAATCTAAATAACAACAATTGTGGATGTGTAAAATATCAGTTAACGACAAGTGTGACCTAATATAAACAACCTCCCTACGATTACATTATCATCATCATCATCATCATATAAAAATGAAATGTCATTCTACTACAGAAAAATATACCCACCCAGTATAGTGAGCCAGTCATCTAGTGGGGTCGTGTAATAATCGCAATGAAAAAGTGAAAATACAAAACGCAATTAATTATCCATCGAGCAAAGACAGAAACACTCACTTCCAACTGGATAAACTCGTCCACCGTAGATTGATTAGTCCTGTGATTTAAATTTGAACAATATATCGCGGTATAATGACTTGAAGAGGATTTTGGTTCTGTGATTGTTGAATATATATTATTAGTAGAGTCACTATCCACCACCAGAATAGTAGTGAGCAATCTGACGGATTCCTGTTCACGTACAATAACAGACTGGTTATATCGTGACACTTTATATAGTATTTTTTCATTACACACTTTCACTTCCTATTGGTGAGATCACATCATGTGATGATCCAGTCACCTCGGTCCTACTATCCCCCCTATCATGCATATTATTTTACACTAGCCAATCACATGATAGAGTACACGACCTTCAAATGAAAAGGCCATTTGCCTATCTTCCAATCATGGATTAGAGAAAGTCAGTCTGCCCGATCGACATCCCCTTGAATAGGTACTCCTATTCATGTTCTTACTGTTAGAAAGTATATTATATTATGTATAATATCCGGTCCATTCTTGATCACAGTTCATACATATATTAATATTAATATATAACAATAGCCAGTTATCTTTTTATGGTTATATTTTTAAATTGAATAACAGATTAGTTATGGGATGACCAAAAGTGCTGGGCTGAATGCAATCAAAAAACATTGTGATATGGTGGTGACATAAATACATAAAAATATCCTCCAAGCAATAATAACAACCTAATAGAAAAAAATGGAGGGCAGGAAAACTGACTCCTCACTTGAAGGTTGTAAATTGTGTCAATTCAGTGGCTAGTACAAAATAAAATGAATTTGAGAGAAGATAGTAAGACGTGACATTTGACTGGGACAGATTTGACCGCATGGATTGGTGGATAGCTGTTTCGTCTTAGTTTAGGACTCTTCGTGGGTACTCACTTACCGGGGCAAACCTTGTACCTTCTATGTACTAGGTGTGCTCGTACACCATTCATTCACTGGGAACTGATCCAGTGGCCAATTCACGAATAACAATTTCTGCTGATCCATGATATATAGCGAAGAAATATGAGTCATTGTCATCGGATCTACCCACATAACAATGCACACGCTTGTATGGAAAACCCACTCCCACTAGACACTATACTCACTTCCTGAGCTTCGAACCACTGCATTACAAACGTAAGCCGATAAGATGTCTGGTTCGCCGAGCTACATTCGTGATCTACTAAGTAGAAACGAATATCCGATTAAATTCGTGGACAAGTACTTGAACTCAGAAAGTAAGAAGTCAAAGTTGACAACTGTACCCAAAAATTCAATCTTCCCAAGATTACAATTCATGGGTGATGTCAATAGCGAGATCTTACCACAATGTCTGAGAAGGGCCTTGAAAAGAACTTTCAACGAAATTAAGCTTTGCTGTATATTCACTAGGCAACCAATATTCAGTTCAAGAATTGAAGACAAACTAACCTTGTGTATTTTTCAGTTTAACTTTCCGTGCGGAGCTAGTTACATAGGGCATACGATCAGCCAAGTTCATCGAATCGTCGAATTTCTGAACACCTCCCATCTTGGTTTGGCAAAGGTCCGAATAAAGCTGTTATATGCAGCTCAATACTAGCTCATCTCGTCGATACTGACTGAACATCAAATCGACTCTAACAAAATCTTGCTAGTTTTTACGAGTTGATCACGGATTAATATCAGTTAGAGAACCATTGAAAACTAGTACTGGAGTGCTGGACAGCTGTTTTATCCTAGTTTGGGAATCATTGGCAGTACTCACCTTCTGGGATTAATTTTTACAGTGCTAGCTAATTCTATTAACTTGTTTGTATTTTACGTAATTCTTCCTAGTCATCATTGCTATTTTACAAATTTCTTGATTATGTAATAATTTGTTTCTAACGCCTAAGAATTGACGTTTCTTGAATTCCGTAGTTATATTCAACCCTCCTTCCCTAGAAACTTAGATATCTTATTAGCGACATCTATTAGTTAATTGATGTTCTGATGACTTTCAACCTCTTAATTTTATCACCCTCCGCTTATACTTAGAACTGATGGACTAAAATAACCCCTAGATTGGTGAAACATTTTGATGTAAAAAGCGACTATATATTAGTGTAGAGCCAGTGGATGATGAGGAAGTAATTGAAAAGGAATATATTTCTCAACTCAACATGTTTCTTTTTTCTCTATATATGCTTGATATCACTATCAACTGGCTCTACGAATGCCCACACGCTTTCATTTTGCTGTCCAAGTTCCCTTCGTACTCATGGCCAATTCGTCACTTCCATTCGGTTTCCACTCGATCGCCTAACAACTAACGTGTTATATCATGCAACGGTCTTCTCAGCGTATGTCCAATCCATTCATCTCCCTATTAGTTCTGCATATTTATCAGCTGGTTCACTATCTGCCAGAATACCATACCATTAGGATTATCCTATCTGTCCGACTATGTGATCTTCGATATCTAGAGAACTCAGGTGTTGGTGAAAGTCAGTAGCGGTGAACTGATGGAGATGTTTCTGGTGACTCATGTGCCAATTCCCTGAACCATACAGAAACATTGACTAATTTAAAAATAAAAGGTAAATACTCCGATCTTGTTCCATCTGCTACACACACATAATATATCGTAATGAAAGCCTGATATAAGAACAGACCACCTTGATCCATGTGGTTGGGTAGGTATAATTCCACCAAAGAGTAAATTTGTTTGATACAGTTTCACAGTGTTATACATTAATATTACTTACTGACGACCACGTTTCCATCACAATCTTCATTACTGCTCATAATCAATATCGAGGCTCTACTCACACAACCCCTTCTCACTTTGTGCATAATAATTCCATTATTTTTCGTCACTTGATTTGATGATTGGTGGTAGTAGTAGTGTAATAACAGAAGACAGGGGTCAGGCATCAGGTCGTTTATTAAGGAAAATCAACACATATTTATAGATTTTATTGTACATTATTGTAGATTATTGTTAGTAGAAAATACAGTCTTTTGACTGGTTGTTTCTCACAGAAAGTTAACCATGCATCTCTTTGTGGCTGTGTCAGATCATCCATATGCTAACTGTATCCGCCTACGCAAAGCCTTTGTTCTCATTTTCTCACCACCAATATTGGCGACATAAACATTGACGTCAATTACTGTCTACCAACTTTGGCTAGCTAGCAGCCAGCTCTCATCACAGTAGTAGCGTTTTGCATATCTCTGGTACTAGTGGTGATGAGTCATTCCTATTGCTTGTGTTGTGTTGGGTGTAGATTATCCTATGGGCAAAGATTCACTTTGTCAGTCAGTCGGTAATCAACCTCTCTCTCTCTCTCTTCATCCATCTATATTTAATTTTTAGAAATGTGACTCTGTCCCACCCCAATGTGTAGTTATATGTCAATGTATGCAGTGCAATTGCTGATTTTCTTCTAGATTATTTGTCTTCACAGGGTCAGTCATTTTACATTTGGCTAGATTCTTATGTTCTGATTATCTGACTACCCCCCATCCATTCTAGTGGTTTGACCTTTGTAGTTGACCTAACTGACAGTCATTGCAAGGTATTTCGTATATTGTGCCATTCTGTTTTGTCTAATTGGGTCAACCTACGGGATCGTTTAACCTTTACTCACATACACCACCAATCATATTCAGAAAACACCAGCTTCATTTGAATATTGTGAATAACTCACTGTTTCGACATCTACTCGCAATGTGCTACACATCATGACAACACACGCATATATGTAGCACTACCAATGAAACTGTGCTCGGAAGGTCATCAGTAAATAATATAGTATAATGACGAAAGAATAAGAAGCCGTAGCTTATCTGAAAGGTGTAATGTAATGTATTTGCGCAACACATTTCGGACATTGTGATCACACACACACACACACGAGAACTTGTCACACACATTTATGTAGAAGGTAAGAGTAGGCGTGAATTAATGGAATACAGGTGAAATTTTGTACAGGTGAAGGTCACAGATCCAAAGGTGCTGTGTGTGTGTGTGTGTGTGGGCGAGGAGAGGTATGAAGATGACATAAGGATGTAGGGTAAACAGAATTGAGGCAGAGGGTGAAAGAAACTAATAAAAATTGAGTCTTGGTTCTAAATTGCTTTGGGAAGACAGGTTCACAGTAATGACAAATAACTTTCCTATAGTTGGTTTGTAAGCATTAGTTTTGTTTTGTTTTTAGCGAGTTGATCACGTATTGATATCAGGTATAGAGGCAGGCGTTTCATCCTAGTTTGGGAATGATCGGTAGTACGCACTCATTGAAGTGATTCTCTTACTGGTATCAATCCGTGATCAACTGGTAAAAAACAAAACTAACCCTTGAACAGGTAAGAAATATAAACATCCTATTGGGAGGGAGGTGGTTAGCCCGATAGAGGCTTTTATTTGATACTTTTGTAACGCCTAATGAATTTCAACTGAAATGTGTCCGATAGTTGATATGATGCTGCCCAGACAGATGGTGGGTGGTGGGTGGTGGGAGTGAGACGATTTCCTTTACATTACTGTCATATATGATGATGAATGTTTTTGTTGTTGGTGTTTAGATATCTTCATCATCTCTGTCCTTTCTATGTTCACCTGAAGTTGTATCGTTGCTGTCTGTTCCCAGACTTGTTGGTTTCGGCTTCTGTACCTTCGAGAGTGTGTGTTATGTGTGAGACAAGACTCATTTGTGAATTTCAGATATTCTAGGATCCTTGAATCAGTGTAAAATACATCCGTCTTGTTAATGATGAAGGTCTCCAGCGCGATCCCCAGTGGTAGTAATTAGTCTTGTCATACTGCTGTGTTCACATCACATTGACTCTATTCACGGAGTGACTGAATGCTGAGGAGTGTGCGAATAGTTTTCAGTTCTCATTCATTTCATGGAGTACCTGCCAGCACAGGATGAAATGTGTTCTCCCCCTGTGTCTTCTGTTAGCGGATATGTTTATGACGAAAGTCGAGAATCGTCAGGTGGGTAGGGTATTCAGTGAAGTCTCGTCTTAATGTAGGTATATGTATGATGCTTTTATCTTGCTTAATAATAAAATTGATGCCTAGGTCCTTCTGAAAACGTTGAGTATGGCTCACCCTCAATTTGAGTTCATCTATAAAAAAGGAAGAATACAACACCTTATCATTTCTTGATGTCCTGCCAACAAGAATGGCAGGATGAAACGAGCTCATATTATCCCGCAACAACAAATGTCTGTCTACCTTCTTCATTCAAAGTTAAAAGCGGCACCGGCTGTATGAAATTAACCAGTTTGTTTGTCGACACCCCACCCTCCCCACTACTGACAGCTTGCAACCCCCCCCCTCTCCAAATGTGACAAAATCTTTCATAAGCAGCCCAAGAAGGAATGAAACGGAGCAATAGAGAAGAACAGGAAGCAAATAAATGATTAGTAATCGCACTTATTTTTTTACTCTATTAAAAGTCTGCAATTTTCCAACATTAAAGTATTCTCAATGGACATTGTTACTAACAGAATGGAGAAACAATGAAAACAAAACACGCCAACTAAGGATTAAGACATGGGAAATTCCCGCCTCCCCCCCCCCATCACACCTCGAACATTAATAAAACACAAAACAAGTAGTTCAGCGAAGAGGCTCTCTTCGAGGAATTCCCTTCGCCCCTTAGTTCTACAATCCTATTTATATGCAATTTTCACCATGAAATAGGACTGTATCAAAAGCGACGACTTCCTGTCATAATCGTAGTCGCTAATTAATATTAGTCAGTGGATGTGAGCAGCTGAACAAGTGGATTACAGTTACCAGAAAGATTCAGCGAAGAAATACTAATATATTTATAGCATTTTCATTACCATACACAACAATTTGCCAATCAGGTGGCGCTGGTATGTTTGTTACCAATAATAAGTCAGTGTCAAAATGTCAATGGGGTGATAATTCACTAAGAAAATCAATACACACAATTAAAAGGTAGAAATGGTTACATACAACAAGTGGATTGCATAATGCATAATTCTTCGAAAAATGAAGAGTAATTAGAGAATAAGCGTGTTCACAGGTTGATTACGTGATAGATTGTCAAAGAAAATAAAACGATTTGGACAATGATAATTTGCAACTAAGGCGGAAGTGGTCATAAGAATAAAATAATTTTACAAGGATGACATGTAATTAAAGATGAAGTAGTCAGAAAAGTTTAAAAAATTCAGACAATTATAATTTTTAAAGGTTAAGGGGGAGGGTGGCGAAGTAGTCCAGTTTATACATTCATGTAACGATGTCTGCCTATACAATACCTATACAAGTTACCATTTATTAATGCATTATCACTTTCATGACAGTAATTCATCTCAGTGGATATGTAGCTCAAAAGTGTCCACTCTTTCTACTGTCTTGTACAGAACTTCTCTCTCCCAATAAATAATAACATCGACTAGGCTCTGTAAACCACTCAGTTGTTGTTTTGACCAATGTATGTCTACAAGGGAACTACCAGTTCATATTTGTCTGTCGAGGTGAACAGCGAACCATGATGTAGTCTTGATGGAAATCCAATCGAAACTTCTCTCTCGAATTTAAGATGGAATCCTATAGGATACAAATATAGAAATAAGTGTTTACACTTTTTCCGTTTACTCAGACTACCACTCGTGTGTAAAGTGAGTTGTATACATCGGATGGTTATGACCGAGACACACTTACGTGTTAAAATATTAACTGAAGTACAACTCAGTCTAGAGAGTTTTTGTGTGAAACACCGGATTAGTTAGTCGATTTACAACCACATTTATTCATAAATGAAAATGACACTTCAGACATTGTAATTTGAGCAGCTGGAAGATATAACATACACTCACAGAATAGGAGCTGCAGTTGGTTTTTGAATCCTACACCCTGCATTAACATACAATTAACCACATAATAGGGTGGGCTAGAGTCAAAATGCTAAGAAGTGATATAGGTAGATGGAGATAGAGAGAGATCGATTACAGAATCCTGCCAGGTTCATCGAGTCTACCATGAACACATGCAAGAGAAGTGACTCAACGTAAATACCAGAGATACGGAAGATATTATTACCACCAGTCAAATCAGAGAAGGATAATAAATAATGTCAAATTCTATTTCAATTCATATTATAACTAGTTATTTATTTATTTTAATATAAAAACATCTTATTTCCCATCTTATTGTATTTTATCCATGCCACTGATATTACAATTTGCGAATGTACTTTATCTTGCATTGATTTTATTTTTACTTTTTTTATTCAAATGACCTGTTAACAGTTTGAAAAAAATTTGGGCATTGGGTATGTGACATTCATTATAATGAAGGTTTTTTGTATTTCCCAATGAATGAAAAACAAAACGTTATTGTTTTTACTGACGTTTCGCTATTTACTGCTGCTAATCGCTTTATCAAATTATTATTAAACTGGACTTTACAAAATCTCAGCTTATTTGGAACAACTTAATCATCGTTCCTCAGCATGGGGTCATTTCTGAGTTGTCAAGTTGGCCAATTGGTAAAGATAACAAAACCAAGTGTAGATTGTTGGATTTGATAAATGTGTAAAATTATAAAACAGCGTGTGTTTATATAATGATATTGCTTATCACATTCGTGTTGGTTTTATCACTCCATGGGAGAGGGAGGTGTTGTAACCAGGTCAAATTCTATTTTAGTCCATCATTCCTATTCAGACAATGTGGATTCCGCTTGATATGAAGTGCTTCTGATGATATTAGACGTTCTTTGTGATTTCTGAAATTTTTCTGAATTATTTCAATATCGTCAAAATCAATTTTGTGGCGTAGCGTGTAGACGTCATGTGGCTGATGATTTTTCAAGCTTTTCTAGTCCAACTGGATTTATTTACCATAGCAACACCACTTGTCAGTCTACATAAATTCCCTTCTATTGTAAAACAATTACTTTCCAGACACAAATTGAAGCTCTTCGTTTTTTCACTGGTGTCCAGTAGACATCTTTGTGAAAGCGTTGTATCTGATTCGAGTAAACTGGAAATGATATCCAAGCTTTCGGTAACAGGGATACAAGTATATAATTAGCATTAAATATCGAAATGTCGATATGAAACAATATCGTCTTGTTTTTCATTCATTGGGAAATACAAAAAAACCTTTATTATAATGTACATCTGACCTACTTTAAAGCTCCTAATAACATATCGTCAGACTTAATAATAAGAACAAATTAGTTCAGCGAAGAGTCTCTTCTCGGCGAATTCATTCACTTAGCTGTACAGTCGCAAATATATATACAATTATTTTGTGTGTGTGTGTACATTAGGTTTGTCAAAATCAAAATAACAGTTAGTGTGGGTTGTTGATTATATCATCAAGATAATGAAGAAGTTAAAATGTGTGATTAATACTCAAAGTTGTAACTAAGTGGGGTGAAGATTGGTAAGATGTGATTAGAGTTACATCATCAAAATAATGAAGAAGTTAAAATGTGTGATTAATACTCAAGTTTTAACTAAGTGGGGTGAAGATTGGTAAGATGTGAGTAGAGTTACATCATCAAAATAATGAAGAAGTTAAAATGTGTGATTAATACTCAAAGTTTTAACTAAGTGGGGTGAAGATTGGTAAGATGTAAGTAGGGTTACGTAATATGGACATGTTTGGAAAGATTAGATGCTAGTGAAGGAGTTTGTAGACAATTATGAAAATAAACTAGATAATAGGTGAAAAGATTGAATGGGTTAGTTACTAAAAATTGTTATACGAAAATTGCAAAAAATTTGATAACAAAATGTTGATGACAAATAAACTTGGAATTAAACACACGGTAGTAGGAGGGGGTGGAGAAGTTTCTTCTGTGTGCATAACTCAGGCTTTTCCATCCAAATCGCTAAGGCTTCAGCAATACAAAGTATACGGAAGCTTGTCGATTTTGGAAGGCTTCTTTTGACTTTATAGATGACTTTGAACGACTTCTCCTTGCAAATTGAATGACCAGTGTTGAGTATATGCTCAATAATGGCGCTCCTTATTGCTCCGTTGTTACCTTTCCGTAGCCAGGCGGGATAGTGTTCTTGAACTCTTTTAGATAAAACACGCATCGAACGACCTATATACCTCGCTCCACAAGAGCAGGTGAATTGGTAGATACACATGGAAGTGGTCAAATGCGATAGTTTATCTTTAGAGTAGTTGAAGAACAATGGCCGGGAGGAAAATGTCAGTCGTAGTGTGGCAGCGAAGAATGTCCTTCTGAGAGCAGTAGATATCCTCTTCTTCAAGGTGTCAGCCAGAAGGTCACCTTTGAAGGGTACATTCATGTAGACCATCTTCTTCTGCACTGTAATGGGTTGTTCTTTGTACGTCTTAGGCTTAATGTGCTTGTCTATAAAACGGGGTGGGTAGCCATTCTCGAGCAGTGTCTTCCTTAAGAGGGCGGTCTCTTCCTCTATTGATTTAGGACTGCAGATTTTTTGGATTCTAGTCGCCAGAGATATTATCAAGTTTCGCTTGCGACTAATTGGTACCCAACTGTAGAAGTTTGTCAACTGACCGTTCCATGTAGGTTTTCTGTGTACTGATCTGTTCAAGGTACCATCGGTCTTCTTACTTAGACGAACGTCCAGAAAGGAGATTGTCTCATTGGTTTCTATTTCGATTGTAAATTTGATAGCAGGGTGGCAACTATTGAAAACTTGAAGAGCAATATTTTGGTCACAATTGTGATCGCAGATGACGAAGGTATCATCGACATACCTTTTGTATAAGAAGAATTTGTCGATGGTTGCTTTCAGCGGACCGTTTTCCAAACTTGCCATGAAAATATCAGCCAGCACCGGACCCAAAGGTGATCCCATCGCCACGCCATCTTTTTGTCTATAGAAGTTCCCATTGAATGTGAACTGGACATTTAGGGTACATCTGAGTAGGAGTTCTTTTAGCTTGGTGGTAGGTATTCCAATATCCAGGTTGTTTTCTTCCAAGTATTTGCATAGAAAACAAATCGTCTCAGTGATAGGGACGTTTGTAAAGAGAGACTCGACGTCGAGTGAAATCATGCGTTTGTCTCCCACTTTAACATCTTTGATGCAATCGATGAATTCGAAGGTATCCCGAAGGGAATGTTTTGAAATTCGTTCTCTGACAGGTTGTAGGAGTTCTGCTAGCCATTTCGCTATTGGATGATATGGAGATCCCGACATGTCCAAAATAGGGCGCAGCGGAAGACCCTGTTTATGAGTTTTTGGCAATCCGTATAGTCGGGGTATTATTGAACCTGTGGGTCGAATGCTCTCGAAGACATTTTCAGAGATAACTTGATCAGTCTTTAGCTTTCTCAAGATCTCTGTTAGCTGTTTTTCCGTCGCTTCGGTTTTGTCTTTCTCTTTTTCGAATACTGAGAACTTATTGTTGTCTGAGAGAATCGCCATCATTTTATTAATATAATCTTTTCTATCCATTAAGACTATACCTGTACCTTTGTCAGGACGTGTGATAAGGAATTCTTTGTTCTGCCTCAGTTGGTTGAGTTGTTCTCTATGTTCTTTGGTCAAAAGGCTGTTGAACTTGGACTTTGTATTAAGATACTGTTGACAAGAGTCTAGAATAGTGGACTTGAAATGTTTGAATTCTTCTTCGGAAGATGGGACAAGATCAGTAGTCTGATTGATCAAATTTTCAAACTCGACATAAGTATTGAGCTTGCTTATGTTGGAGTTCATGTCGCAGAATCTTGGCCCGAGAGACAAGGCCTCTCAGAAGGACATTCTTCGCTGCCACACTACGACTGACATTTTCCTCCCGGCCATTGTTCTTCAACTACTCTAAAGATAAACTATCGCATTTGACCACTTCCATGTGTATCTACCAATTCACCTGCTCTTGTGGAGCGAGGTATATAGGTCGTTCGATGCGTGTTTTATCTAAAAGAGTTCAAGAACACTATCCCGCCTGGCTACGGAAAGGTAACAACGGAGCAATAAGGAGCGCCATTATTGAGCATATACTCAACACTGGTCATTCGATTTGCAAGGAGAAGTCGTTCAAAGTCATCTATAAAGTCAAAAGAAGCCTTCCAAAATCGACAAGCTTCCGTATACTTTGTATTGCTGAAGCCTTAGCGATTTGGATGGAAAAGCCTGAGTTATGCACACAGAAGAAACTTCTCCACCCCCTCCTACTACCGTGGGTTTAATTCCAAGTTTATTTGTCATCAACATTTTGTTATCAAATTTTTTGCAATTTTCGTATAACAATTTTTAGTAACTAACCCATTCAATCTTTTCACCTATTATCTAGTTTATTTTCATAATTGTCTACAAACTCCTTCACTAGCATCTAATCTTTCCAAACATGTCCATATTACGTAACCCTACTTACATCTTACCAATCTTCACCCCACTTAGTTACAACTTTGAGTATTAATCACACGTTTTAACTTCTTCATTATTTTGATGATGTAACTCTACTCACATCTTACCAATCTTCACCCCACTTAGTTAAAACTTTGAGTATTAATCACACATTTTAACTTCTTCATTATTTTGATGATGTAACTCTAATCACATCTTACCAATCTTCACCCCACTTAGTTACAACTTTGAGTATTAATCACACATTTTAACTTCTTCATTATCTTGATGATATAATCAACAACCCACACTAACTGTTATTTTGACTTTGACAAACCTAATGTACACACACACACAAAATAATTGTATATATATTTGCGACTGTACAGCTAAGTGAATGAATTCGCCGAAAAGAGACTCTTCGCTGAACTAATTTGTTCTTATTTCAAGACTTGATAATCACAAAATGAAGTCATCAATTTAAAGAAATATTTTTTTGGGCTAAACATAAGTGTTTTTCATTGATCGAAAATGCCCATTAAAAGTTTCAAAAGCCTGACTACTGAATAAAAGAATATCCACCTCGATAACCTCCTCCTCCTCCTCCTCTTCATCAGGTTCCACACCTATATCCATCCATCCAACCATCCATGCATAATAATGATGATAAAAGAATTGGGAATACTAACAACATTTTCACATATACCGTCAATAAAATTAGAAGTTTCTGATAAGGTGTTGTTCAAAGGATCATTTCACTAGTTTATTTAGAAAGAAATCTGCCAATATGGGACTCGATGGGGAGCACATCACCACTCTGTCCACTTGTCTGTAAAGTGTGACATCAAATTTAAAATCTACATTCATGGTACACCTTGATAACAATTCTGTTGGGATACCAATTTTTATGGAATTGTTATACACTTATTGACATATGATGTTGACAGTTCCTAAAGGTGGTTTTTACTGATTGATCGGATCAGATTGACTACATAGTGAGTTGAGCTCACCAAGTAGGAAATAGTAACTTCTGTTCAGTTATCTTAAAATGACTGTTCATTAAATGTATACACAGTTGGTGACTCCGAAGTCATTTTGTTATAAATTTACTCACTTAACAGAATGACTCATCTACATACCGGGTTTATTTCTATATACTGATCGATAATTTCTCCTACATCATCATAGATCATGAAAGCACACACACACACACTCTTCTTACAATTTCACTTCAAAGCTGTACAATAGTGTAATGTTATAAAAGGTCACGCATATAAGGGTCATTTTATGCAGGTCTAAACCAATTTCACTGTTAGTAGTTTGAAAAAATTTAATCAATAGGTCACCAGTTTGGTATGTGATATTCGTGATCGTGAATGAAACTCAAACAACGAGGATATTGTCTGTCTGTCTGTCTGTCTATCTCTCTATCTATCATACTTTGTTCATTAAAGCTAAAACCAATTTTGAAAATTCTCTTCTTACAAGTAATTAGTCAACTTGTGAAAGAAGTGCACATCTAACTCTGTTCAACTTCTTTACTACTATCCATTCATTCAGGTAATTTTAGTCCTAATGCGTGTGAGTGAAAAATTGTCACTATAATTCAGGTTCATCGTTCAAACTCAAGACTGCCTAATTCATAAGAGATGAAAAAGAAACTAAATGACACTCAACTAGACAATGATGAAACAAATGGTTAGTTTTGATACAACTAGTCTTTATACTTATTTACCAATCAATCAATATGGCAGGCTCAGAAGTAGTTGAAAAAGAGCTGACTGCATATCCTGAACTTACTCACAGGACGAAGCTGCCCATCGAAGAAAATTATTTTAGGAATTCAGTTATGCCTCACATCTAGCATCTTTAAATTGCAAGACCACATATACAGACAAACAGAAGGGGTAGCAGTGGGATGGATCACCAATATCCCCTATCGTAGCAGATATATTTATGAACAGCTGGGAAAATATTGCTCTTAATACATTTAATCCTACTCCAAAAATATGGTGGAGATATGTGGATGACATTTTCAAACACAGTGTTAAAAACAGAACACATCTCTAGCTTCTTGGCACACATAAACTCAGTGGTAGAGGGAATAAAATTCACATTTCAGTCGGAAAATGAACAAGGAGAACTAGCTATGTTAGATTGTCAAGTAAAACCAACAGAAGAAGGTAAACAGCACACTAGCGTTTATAAAAATAAGCCAACGCATTCTGCTAATAGACATTTAGACTTCAATTCATCTCATTCGTTAACTGTTCACGAGGGCTTAGTTAAGTGTCTAACAAACCGAGCAGTAGCACTAAGTACTACAAGAAAAGACGTAAATGATGAAATAAAACAGATAAAAGAGGCGTTGGTGTGAAATGACTATCCTATAAAATTCATTAGTAATTTCAAAAAAGGTGAAAAGCAAAATAAAAATAATGGCGAGACTAATAATGATAACATGAAACAGAGAGAATATAAGGCATCTACAGTCCCACCATATAAGGAGGAAACATATGAGACCCTCCCTAAGTAGGATTACTAATAAAGCGAGAATTACGGTGGTGGCATTTAACCATGCAAACTCACTCAGGTAGCACAAGCTCTGTAGGTAGGCTAAAGGACCCTGTAGGTTGACTAAATTAAACAAAATTACATAATTTAAAAAATACCTTGCAATGACTGTGAGTTAGGTCAACTACACAGGTGAAACTAGTAGGTTGGGAGTAGTCAGACTGCCTGACAGAAAATAAGAATTCAGTTTAGGTTAGAATGATTGATCCCACAAGGATGAGTAATCTAGAAAAATACTCAGCGCTACATTACACTGCATGAATTAACATACAATTAACTATAGAATAGGTTGGAAGAGGGTTAACATTCTCAGAAGTAATATAGGTAGGTGGAGATGGATAGATAGATAGATAGATAGAGAGATAGAGATGGACTACTGAATCCTGCCTGCTTCATCGATTCTACCAAGAGGAGTGACTCAACGCAAATACATGAGATATGGAAGATATTATTACCACCAGTCAAATCAGATGAGGATAATAAATAATGTTAAAGTATATTTCAATTCATCGACATCATAACATTCTAACAAGTTCCTTATTTTGACTATAAAAAGACTCGTCTTATTTCCCATCTGATTGTATTTGATCAATAACACTCGTATTATTATTATTATTTCCGAATGTACTTTATCTTACATTGATTTTATTCAAATGTCAAATGATCCATTTTTACTCATGTATACAAATGAAGCAATAAAGTTTTGTGAGTAGTGCATTGATATGATTGTGAGGAGTAATGAAAATTGTGCTCGAAAGATAGTCATCAATAAATTTTTTTTAATTCCTTCACGTTCTTTGTGGAACACAGGGCTTCAAGCTAAAGGCTTGAATTTTCAGTAACACTGGTTTGTTTTTTACAGGATGGAGTTGATAGCCTCATAACCAAACTTCCCTCTTTACCAGTCTTACTACTGGCTTGGCGAGGTAAAGGAGCACGTCGCCTGGGGATCGAACTGTGAACCAAATGCGAGGTTGGCGGCCATTCTACTGAGGTGCCACTGACGCTTGGATACGTTTACCTGGGAAGTGATTAAATCACCCAGAAGACAATTTACACACACCCATATGAGGAAATGAAAAACCCCGTGGACTCTATTATGATTGAGGTCAAATACTCTTTAGGTGATCTAGTACGCCATTTAAAGTGATCTTTCGGTGAGTTAAAACGATTGAATCTAATGCTTAAAACTAACAATCCCAGTAGAATGTATGATACCATGAAAATTCTCTAAGCAGGACATCCCATTAGGCCAATAGTCGACTTTAGGACCAGCTTGATATACGAGTTATCTGAATATTTAGACTCAACATTATGCCCCGCTAGAGACAGGTCCAATTCTAGGCGAACTAATTCCTAAGTAAGGAAACAGAAGTTAAAGGAGATTCAATTTGAAAAAGATGAAAAAATCTGTAGTTTTGACATGACTAATTTGTACGCTAGCATTCCGAATAATACAGCTCGGTTAGGAAAGAACTGGACACTGATCCTGAACTCAGAAGTGGGACTAAGCTCTCGGTTGATGCAGTAATATCAGATGTTAACTTATATCTGAACTCTATCGTATTCAAGTTTCAAAATAAACTATATAGACAAACGAGTAGGTTAGCGATGGGACCACCAATATCCTCAACAGTGGCAGACAGACATATTTATGGACATTTGGAAACATAAAGCTCTCAGAACGTTTAATCCGGCTCCACCTTCGTCGTTCTGCTGGAGATGTTTGGATGGTACAATGACTACTGCGTTCAAATCTGAACATATCCCCTTCAGTTTTTCCCACAGATAAACTCAGTAGTGGATGGAATTTCATTCACTTGTGAGTTAGGAAGCGAACAGGGTGAGTTGACCATGCTACACTCACTGTAAAATAAAACGAAAAAAAGATGGTGAGTTAGATTCTAGCATTTATGGGAAGCCGTCACACAATCTAATAAATATACTTAGACTTTAACTCATCCCATTCACAATCGGTAAATGTAGATTTAGTTAAATGTCTATATAATTGAACCAGGAGCCTAACTAGAAAGCCAGTAGATTTAAATAATGAAAATGAACAAATAGGGAAAATATTCCTGGTGAATAACTACTACACACCAGAATTTTATTCATAAATGAATGAAGACGTATAGAAACGAAATAAGATGAGTAATGAAGATGACAAAAGCATAACATAAATAATACAGAAATCAAAGCCTATGTAGTATAAAGAAGGAAGGAACACTAGGAGCCATAAGTGACATTCCTAATAAGTCTGGAATTAGTTGGCGAGGAATTTAAACCAACCACCCATTCACTGATATAAGAATAAAACTTGGGCACTGAGGTAGAGTATCATTCGATTAAGGATAAAAATTTATTTTGATAAAATCACACAGTATTATACAGTAATATTTACTGATGACGTTTCGAGCACAATTTAGTGCTCATAATCATATCAAGGCATTATTCACACAACTTTCTAACTTCGTTTACATGACTCCATTATTTTGCATCGCTTGGTTTGATTGGTAGTAGCATTTTCCATATTTCCGGTATGACTGATGAGTCACTTTTATTGCATATGTTGATGGTAGACTCGATGAACTAGGCGGGAATCAGTAGTCCACATCTATCTATCTATATCTATCTATCTATCCATCTCCACCTACCTATATTACTTCTGAGAATGTTAACCCTCTTCCAACCTATTCTATAGTTAATTGTATGTTAATTCATGCAGTGTAATGTAGCGCTGAGTATTTTTCTAGATTACTCATCCTTGTGGGATCAATCATTCTAACCTAAACTGAATTCTTATTTTCTGTCAGGCAGTCTGACTACTCCCAACCTACTAGTTTCACCTGTGTAGTTGACCTAACTCACAGTCATTGCAAGGTATTTTTTAAATTATGTAATTTTGTTTAATTTAGTCAACCTACAGGGTCCTTTAGCCTACCTACAGAACTTGTGCTATCTGAGTGAGTTTGCATGGTTAAATGCCACCACCGTAATTCTCGCTTTATTAGTAATCCTACTTAGGGAGGGTCTCATATGTTTCCTCCTTATATGGTGGGACTGTAGATGCCTTATATTCTCTCTGTTTCATGTTATCATCATTAGTCTCGCTATTATTTTTATTTTACTTTTGATTAAGAACAATAAATTATACTCGAAACGTCATCAATAAATATTACTGTATAACACTGTGTGATTTTATCAAAATAAATTTTTATCCTTAATGGAACAACCACCCAATCAACCAACCCGCCAACCAACCAGATCTCTCAAACATAAAATTTGTCAACTCAGTGACCTGATAAATGCAATGAGGAAAAATAATACAACTTATCAAATACCAACCATGTAATGACTTGACTGTTTGTTAGTCAGGTCAATAATTCCATAGGTCAAACTAGTAGATCGGGGTCAATCAGAGTGTTGCAACATAAAAGACGTTTGACTAGACGTAGAATGATTGACCCTGATAAGTTAAATAACCTAGATAGGAAGGAGGTCAATCATTGCATTGCATTCACTTGCATGTTATCACAAAATAGGTTGAGTGGGACAGAGTGAAAATGTTAAGAAGTAATATAGTTCGGTGGAGAAACAATATGTATATGTGGCAATTTATGAAGCCATGTGAGTAAATAGATATGATTATGAGTGGCAATAACTCATGCTCGAAACCTTGTCATCATGCAGTTGTTAATACTGAATAATCACTGTGTGTAACATATGAAATAAACTTGTCTAGTATGGAGTTACATTCTACCACAACCCTAACGATGGGCACTTCTCTTCAAAGCTGTGCAGTTATTTAGGAGGTTTGTATATGCAGTGTTTAGTGAAAACAAAGGTCAATAGTTCTTGTTAGTTAGTAAGAAAAATAAATCAGTGTATGAGTAATAACCATGTTTGAAACCTTGTGGATAATCTTACTTTATCGAGAGCGAGTTAACAACTTATGAGTTAAGTGATGTTGTTGTGACCCGTTTTATTACTCATCATCGCAGTATACTTTCACTATGTAATTGCACTTCGATTTGTTTATTACTCTAAATCTTGCATGTTAACAATTGATACCTTTTGTACTCGCTCGATTTTTGAATTGTTGATTGCTGCAATAATACACTATCGTATTCCTTCGCAAGTGCCTTTTGAATTACGTTGCGGATGTCGAGTAATCGCAACGTTAGGTCACAATTATAAACGCGAAGAAATACTAGAAGATACGTGTACTCTAGTTTGGCCAGAATATAGCAGCAGCAACAATGTATACTCATATCGAAATAAATGACAGGAAAGAAGAGGATAGAGGATTGCGAAAGGGTTACACAATTGGAATAATAAAGACCACATAGAATCTAGTATGCGTATTTCGCCCCATTTCGGACTCACCATCTGGATGTACCTGCATTCTCCAGTTGGTAATGGTGTTCCCACTGAGCCTCAAACCCAGTACCTATCGTTTTAAACACCACAGCATCTCCCACCAGACCATTTTGGTCACCAGCATTCCCTTGTAAGTCACCACTCGATTTCAATGAAGTTTCCGCACTAGGAGACTATATGTCAACACAGAGCGAATATTTCAATTCAGTCAGTCAATGGGAAAATCATAATTGAATCAGAAACAAAATAATAAGGACTAGATGGAGTTTATTGTACAACTACTTGTGGAAAACAAAAATACACTAGTAATATGTACATATATGCATATATATACGTATATATATATATATATATATATATATATATATATATATATACATGTTACTGCTCCCGCAGATACATGTAAATTTGTATATTCAATTGGAGTTAACATGAGAAGGATATCTATCGATTTTTGATTGCACCAGAGAGCAAGTTGTTCGATAGACGGGAACGAGCTTAGCTGCAGGATAGGCTGTGGATAGTGATGTGCTCAGTCTTCTGTTGATCATCGCTGCAATGTTTTCACCTTTACAATCAAGGTGAAAGTAGGTTGGCTTTTTTCTTACTATGATTTGTTTTACATTTGTGACTTCAGATCTTCCATACTTGTCGATGAACCTTTGAAGGTACCCATTGCTCTTCAATATCTTTTCAAGAAACTCAAATTCTTCCTCTAATTTCTCTATAGAGCATATTCTCCTCGCTCTATAGTACAGAGTCTTGACTAGACCACGTTTAAAGCTATTTGGACAAAAGCTATTAAAATGTAAGCATTGTCCTTTCCGTGTGGGCTTTCGATAAATTGACTTTTGAAGACTACCAGCTTCTAGGCGTTCCATGGCGATGTCGAGGAAGTGGAACTTTTCGTCACTTTCATGTTCCATAGTGAACTCAATATTGGCGTGTGCATCATTTGTAAAGATAGCATGTTACCGAGTATTCGGTGTAAAAGACATCAGCACCCAAAGAGAAAAGAAAAATCCAGCTAGGAAATGAAGTGTGCTAATCGGTGAGTTAGCTAATCGTCACAATGTTAATTTGTCATAGGACTACTCCTTGTCTAACTGTTATCAGACTGCACCTTCAAGCATGACCACAGACACTAAACTGAGACACCAGTATAGCATGTGAACTTAATATGAATTATATCACATGGAAATAAATTCATTTCACTCAGTGCAATATCATCAGCATGCTTCATTACTTACTACTACTTTAATAAAAATAATTCTCATCCAAGTGGTTGAATTAGCGATCAACGAACGAACTTGGCCTAGTAACCTGAAAGTGGCAGCTGCGATCCTTGGTGGGGTCGTTAATGGATGAATGATGATGGAGACTCCATAACTAACACAAAGCATATGTCCAGTCTCCCTCCCCCCCCTCCCGCTCACTTAGCTCTCAGTGGTCCTCTGAATGATGTTGGTTCGTGAGAAAGTTATATTTGATATTAAAACAGATGTTGACAACAAAGTCTACTACTCGAATGGATTAGCCTATTTTGGTAGTCTTAGTTACATCTGTAAACTGTATATAATACTACTACTACTAATAATAATAATAATCTGCTTTATTCCAACAACAACAACAAGAAACGGTGCTTATAATACGGCATGGAGTTTTCAGCATTTGTCACAATATTGCATCTAATTTACTCAAAATAGAAGTTAAATTAACCAGAAGGACGTCTCTACATTAACAGTAGGAATAATGTCAAAAATGTGCAAAGTATAACATGAGAATAGTAATTATAATAAGAACAATAGTAACAATAGATTTGCTGCAAACAATATTCACGAAAAATACCCATTTATTCATAAGTAAAAACACAGTTTTTGTTCAGCGAAGAAATTTCTTTTCAACGACTTCATTTTCAAGCTGTACACTCGTATTTATATTACAGAAAAGGTCATTAAGTGGCACTAAATGATTGCTCAGTCAATATACATATATGTGATAAGAATGACGATAATTAAAATGTTATAAGGGGTAGAGTTGAAGTGGATAAATTACAAAATTATTAAACATTGTTTTATAAGTGAATTGAAATCAAAAATGTTTTAAAAATGTCAAGTGTTGTCTAAAAATGTTAAAAAATAAGAGTACGATTACGACGAGAATGAAGATGTGAAGTGAAGTGGAAAGAATTCAAGTGGTAAAATAAAATAAAGTAAAAACTAGAAAGAACATTACTATGACCAAGGTAAAGAAAGGGGTTTGACAAAACGTTTTTGAACACATAATTTAGGTTTCTGTTCATGTATAGCTAAAGCTTCGGCTATGCATAAGTGAAGAAAACCTAAACTTTTGGATCGATTCGATTTTGCCATGTAGATAACTTTGAAAGATGAATCACGTGGGGCTAAATGACCTGACTCTAACAGGTGATCACAGATAGACGACTTCGCAGTTCTACGTTCGCCTTTCATTAACCAGACTGGATAGTGTTCAGCTACACGTTTTCGGAGATTACGCTTACAACGTCCAATATAAACAGCTCCACAAGAGCATGTAAAAGAGTAAATACATATGGATGTGGACAAAAGCGGTAATCTACACAATATTCTCGATACACTATGGAAATCTTAGCAGGTCATAGAATATTGACTCTAATGTTCTCTTGACATAGTATGGTGAGGGGAAAAACAGAAAACGATAACAATTATTATAGGGCCTAAATGGTGTTCACAACTATGGGGAAAACAGAGGACTATAAATATAAGAGTGAAGCTTAGTGGTATAAGGATGGAGAAAGGATGGATGGATTTACTGGTGGAAAGGTTAGCTGGTTAGTTCACGCCTGACACTATTTTTATCACATAAAATACCTGCCGCCTAATATGGTATCGTGGAGTTTCTATACTTAGACGTGCGTGAACATAAAGAAGTCTTCGGATGAAATGACTTCTTGTTCTACCTGAGAAGGAGATGCAATGTGAAAGTTACAGGGAAATTGGATGCTGACAGTTTGACAAAATTCCTTTAGCAAATTTATTGCATGAAATGAAGTGCCTATTATCAGTGACACGATGTCAACAATATGGCACGGTGGGATACCACCACTCGCCCTACTGACAGTCATCAGAGTTCCACAAAGTATGCCATGGTCTTTTCTAAGCAACCAAGGATAGAATGAGGGTGAAGACAGGATGCAGAAGTTGACAAACTGTAAGAGGATGAGGAGAAGGAGAAGGACGAGGAAGGGTTGAGTTATGTCCGAGTGTCTTAACTTCTTATTGTAAAATGTCAGACGGATTATTTTACCAGAAATCGGTTAGACGTGGGCAGACCAGGATACATCAGAAGAAACAATTAGTCCAAGATACTTAACGTTGTCTCACTATATCATTCTATATCATTAATATCATCAATTTTACGATGTTTATGGGGATTAACACCTTCTTTTGTCTTCATTTAACATCCAAAACTGAAGGCAGTCTATCAACGGCTTCCGATAAAACGATATACCTGTCTAGTTAGAGAGTGCAGGCGAAGAACTCAAAGTGACATCTCAGTGTGTCAAACTAAACAGGACCGTTGTATACAAAAACACATTCTGTCAAACAATGCAATGAAATAATGGGGAGCTATTCATAATCGATGCAGTAAATCGGTAACTAAATTAATCCTGCGGAATACATATCAGCCATTGGAAACTTTCAAAAGCCTGACTACTGAACAAAGAATATTCACTTCGATAACCTCCTCCTCCTCCTCTTCATCAGGTTCTCCACCTATATCCATCCATCCATCCATAATAATGGTGATAGAAGAATTGGGAATATTATCAACAGCATTAATTTTACTCACATAACATCGAATCAGTGAGTAATATGAATAGATTACAGTCCACTAAAGCATCTGTAAGTGTGTTAATATGCATCAACATAACATAACATAACATAAGACGACACTGAAGAATATCAAACAGACAAATTAGGAAGAATAATGATAATACGAGATTTATGAATTTCTATGCTCCACAGAGAAGGCCAGGGCTGTGACAGTGGCTGGCTGGCTGGCTGGACGGGCCTGTTTCTTCTGCAAACACAAACACAGAGCACTAGGTGTTTTAGGCGAACGGCAATAGCCGTTGCTGTTTCGAGTATTCAGTATCTAAATGCTTTTGACAGTTAATTTGGTACCCGATAGATGATGAAGGAGAAGGATTCTTCAATGCAAGCCTTGTGGCCGGTCGGTTTTGCCCATGTAGTCTAATATCGATATTATTCGGACATAAATATTGTTAATAACCTCAATTCTTTCATCATTATTTTTGATGCAAATAGCTGTAGAACCTGATGAAGAGCAGCTTGTCGAAAAGAACATTTTTTCTTCAGTAATTTGGCTTTTAATTAATACTTATAAACATGTCTTAAGTTTTATTTTTTATTTTTTCTTGATTACAGCTTGATGTCACACCGTATTTTCAGTACAAGTATGGAATTTTCAGCATGGATATCGGTAGCCCAAATTTCACAGGCCGACCATAGATATCGGGTGTGCGTCGGTAGGGGATCGAACCCCGGACCATCTCCATGGTCCGCCAGTGTGCTAACCACTGTGCCACCGACTTACCACCTTACAATTAAGTGAACAGACCGCTTTTACTGTTGAGTAAGTCAAATCATAATGGGAAAATTGTAGAAGTATGACTTCATCGATGAATTTTTATAAGAAGCTGCAATTCATGCTTATTATTATTGTTATTATTTGTTGTAACTGTAGGAGAATTTAATAAGGACGTTGTCGCCTTGTTCTGTCTGCGCCTGACTAATATGCCTATCTGCTTCTGGTACCTTCCGATTCAGCGAACCACGCAAATATCAAAAGACAAAGTCTGGTCTGTGACTGTGTATTGTAGTACAACAACTACGACAACTACGACGACGACGACGACGACAATTAAACTTATTTAGGAAATGGTATTTATACATTTTTACAACCAATACAGACAGCTAACAGTATTTGAAATAATTGGTCGTAATAGTCAGTAACAAAATGCCCGGGAAATGATGATATACTACATATGCGAGATTAACAGTGGTTAAGATAATTGAACAATAACAAAGAGCGTGAGAATTGATGCTATACAACTTATGCGAGATTAACAGTCGTTAAGATAATTGAACAATAACAAAGTGCCTGGGAAATGATAATATACCACTTATGCGAGATTAACAGTCGTTAAAATGACTGAACAATAACAAAGTGTGTGGGATCCTATTATTATTATTATTATTATTATTAGGTGATGACTAACCATATCACCTGCATAACTTAACATTCGTAGGTTGTTAAGTGTTGAAGTCCAATTCAGTAACTGAATTGGACGAACTACTGGAGAACAAACTAATGAAATCAATTATAACACAGTAGGGATATCATCAGTCATTGAAGGAGGTGGGGAGAGGGCATCCAGATGACGAATCACTAATGAGACGAAATGGCAATCTTGGGTTCTGTTTCTAGTCTCCATCAGACAAGGCGTGCACATACCAAACTGAAACTGATTAATACAATTGCGATAGAGATATATCAACAGAAAACACACAAATACCCATGAACAGCTTCTAATCATACTCGCTGAACAGTGAGTGAGCTAGTGAAACGGTGGCTACTGGATTCGAATCGCACTGGGAACACCACCATTCATTGCAGATTTCTGGCACTTTCAGCTGATAAGTCCCAAATAAGAGGAAGTGCATATTCTAGCCTGTACTGCCTGTAGGTCTATCAAAATCTTTCAAAAACAAAGTTTACAATGCGTTCATCAAGTTTGTAAACACATCTCTAAACGTATACGTGATAACAGTTTTCTTCCAGAAACTAATTATTGTGTAAGGAACAACGCCGGAGTTCGAAAATGTGACCTTCCGATTACAAGGCGAATTCATAGACAATTAAGCCAACACTTGAATATCAATCTGATGGTCACTAGCGACTGATCCTATTCAAGCAGGTAATTACCTGAGTAGGTTCTAGTGGGAAGTCGTGACCAGTGAGATGTGTGTGAAGACAATTACTTGCCTCTGATGACACTGGCTGGTGCCAGTCACGCTATATAGCGCGCCAATTAGCAGAAGTTGGAATTCATCGGTTGGCTGCTTGGCCATTCGATTGGCGGGTCCCAGTGGATCAGTGGTCGGTCGACGACCTCTCTCGCCTTGTAACCGGAAGGTTCTGGGTTCAATCTCCAGTGAGGTGGACGCGTAGTGTTGAAGAGTCCGAAACTAGGTGGAGGAAACAGCTGTCTGTCAGTACTCGCAGGTGGTCTTCCAGGTGTTCTCTTCCAACCGATATCAGCTCATGATGAAATCCTGTAACCGAATGTCATACACTTGTGCAAAGTGACAAAGAAGAAATAATACCATAATGGATCAATTGGTCTTTTTTATTTGAAGATGTTGAACGAAGGGAGAATATTATGCAATAAACTCCGTTGAAAATTCTGTACATGACATAAACACTGTCCAAAATAAATCCTTATTATTATTATTATTATTATTATTATTATTATTCTTAAAACGGTTCAGTGGGCTTGCATTTTAAACTAAATGTCCCCGGCTTGGTCTACGTTACGATCATTTGTGAGTACTGATGAAGATTACTAAACTGGGACGTAATAGCTGGCTGACACTCTTTTCTTCTCAGTGGTCCTCTAGCTAGTGCCATTTCTCTATCTAACTTACAATCTATTGCTCAAAACCATTTAATAATATATTAGGCTATTCCAGTATGTGATGTACATAATAATAATAATAATTATAATAATAATAATAATAATAATCGTAGTAATAAGAGATAGACATTCATTTATTTTGTTTATTTAGTTATTCTATGTACTTTTCCCTTATTACTACGATGTTATATATGCCTACTTTCTAGATAGAACCTGGAGTTATTGAATTACAGAATGAAATCACAATATTCAAGTGTTGGTTTGCAGGGATTTGATTGGTTACAGGATTTTCATCATGAGCTGACATTAGTTAGAGAAGCATTGGAGAACAACCTGGGAGTACTGGACAGCTGTTTCGTCCTCGTTTGGGACTCTTCAGAATTCATGGGCCATTGGATCGGGTCCCAGTGGCTGATGAATGGTATACGAGCTAGCTCGTCTTGTAACCAGAAGATCCTGGGTTCGAATCCCGGTGGGTGCGTACTGCTGAAGAGTCCCAAACTAGGATAATGTAAACAGCTGTCCAGTACTCCCAGGTTGTTTTCCAATGCTTCTCTAACTAATGTCAGCTCATGATGGAAATCACAATAACTCAGGACTTATTTGTAGCACATCCAGATGACGAGTCCCAAGTAGGACGAAATGCAAATGCTGGATTCCACTGCTAGTCACCATCCACCAATTAACTCAGATGGTAAACCTTTTTTTAGTGGTCAGTTACAACTGAAATAATGGCGTAGTAATCAATTCGGTGTAGACTGGAGGCTTCGACCTCATAGTTTATTGAACTATTTGTTCGACGGGACGGATATCATTCCAGTTGTACTGCGAGTCTGACTTAATGCTGTCAATGCTGTCAACCTTTGGTGACTAATAAGCGTAGAAGTTATTTATTGTCTGTGGAATCGTAAGTTATTTTGTTTATCAAAAAAGCCTCACTATTACACAATTGAACGATTGATTATATATGTATGTACGTAGATCACTGACATCAAGTGATTTTTCGTGACCGTTAGAGCTAAAGTGGTGTTCTCTATCACTACTGACAGATAACTGAAATCTGAGTAAACAAAGCACCAGGTTCAATGTCAGTATTATTATCTTGGGAAACGAAGGATTCCGACAAGTGCACAACATATGACAATGTGTGTGTGTGTATATATATAAGCCTCAGTTAATCATGAAGTGGACGATTTCACCTCATAACACACAGTGTACTGCTTTCTCCCTGAGAAATAAGAATGCACTAAGCCCTTAACAAGTCACTTTATACCTCTGAATATTCATTTCCTCGATACCTTTTAGACTCTAGGGTTAATTTTCATCTTAAATGGTTATATCGCTGTCATTCCAGTTGCCGTTCTTTATGCCTACATATATCAATTAATTTAGTAAAATTCATATCACTTGAATTCTGAAACGGACAAACGGTTTCCTCTACCATTTTCTACACGAAAAGATTACATTGTATTGACACCAAATAATGAAAAAATTAATCTCCTACATCATCAGCGAACGGAAATCAGGATTACACAAAAGGCGATCATCCCCCCCCACCCACACACACTTACTTTTTATGAAGTGTATAAGTAGCGAAAGCAGTCTATCAACGGCTTCCGATAAAACGATATACCTGTCTAGTTAGAGAGTGCAGGCGAAGAACTCAAAGTTGACCTTGGCGGCCTGCTTAAATCCTGGGCTACCAAATACCTTAATCATTACAAATCATATTGCATCTAATTGCTCATTTCCAATTTATTTTAAATAATTAAATTTTATTCTAATATGTCCTCTAATCGGATTTTTTATTCTCGTGAGTATTTAATATCCTTAAAACCTACTGATCGGAAGTGCCATAATAAAGACAAGAAAAAGCATCATGCCGGGTGGCAAAGAGCCTTAAAATACACCCCTATTCAATTTATGACTGTTCCTGCAATCATGAGTACTAATTGTCGCTCCCTGCCAGCCAAGATTAACTGTCTTCAATCACTTGTGTCTTCCATTATATATCGAAATACTGGGATCATATCACTTCAAGAAACATGGCTACATGATCTATATGATGACAATCTAGTTTATCTGCATGATTTCAAACTATTCAGACAATATCGATGTAGCTCTAGGAAGAAACGTGGTGGCGGTGTCGCCATCTTCATAAATTCACAATGGTGTACATCTAATAAAGTATGTTTCAAATTCTCTAGTGACAACATTGACTGCCTCACCGTCAAATGTCGACCTAAGCATTTGTCAAAATATAACTACATATACATCTCGAACATTTATATTGCGCCTGGATGCAATTCCACTGAATTGTCTTTATTTGCTGATGAATTTACCTCCTTTGCTGCCACCTCCTTCGGAAACGCCTTGTCTATAGTTACTGGAGATTTTAATTCTAGTGATCACAGTTTCCTTATTTCACTTGGTCATGATAACATTGTCAACTTCCCGACTCGAATGGATAATATTCTAGATCTTGTGTTCACAAATGACATTAGTATATTTGAAGCTCGGAAAAGAGCCCCACTACTTAACTCTGATCACTGCATCATAAGAGTATTGCCCAAGGTATATGGAAAGCTGCACAAAAGGGTCTTCTCCACCTTGGAAAGAAAACACAACACAGATGTTATTCACATGACAACATACAGAATCTAAGGACAATGTTAAAAGACACAAACTTGGACCTGTTCACTGAACAAGCTCTTGACAACACAATTAGTAACATAACACATTATAGAAAATCAAAACAAATGATTCAGCGAAGAGACTCTTTTCAACGAATTTATCATCAAGCTGTACAATCGTATATATATGGTTTTTAAGACGTTATATCCGGTGAGGGAATTGAAACATAGGTGTGAATGCATGAAATAATAATAATATGAAGTGCAATTAAAACTAAAATGTTTGTGATTATAATCGTAGTTAAAGGTCAAGTGGCAAAGCAAATTAATGTCATATATAGAATAATTCATAGGATGGATAGAACTTGAAAAAGGTGTGCAATTATAAGATTAGTAGACAAATCGAAAAAATAAAAACGTTACGTAATATTGTGTGAAATTTAATAGCATAGAATTTAATGTTGCATAAAGGAATTGATTTAGAATGACAAGTGGAACAAGTGAAATAATACCGGGGACAATTAAAAGTGAGAGTAGTAATAGTAACAATTGACTTAATAAGGAAGAGTATACAAATTGAATAGACAAAAATGAAAAAATGAAAAAATGGAGAGTTGGTGGAGCTAAAGTATGATTGGGGATTACCATACTTTAGCATAGAGGGATTAAGACCATGAAAGTTGGAGGGGTTGAACGAACTTCTTCTGTACACAGAGATCTGGCTTTTCTGTTTCGATAGCCAAAGCTTCAGCAATACAGATGGGTCGGGTACGTAGGGATTTGGGTAGATTACTCTTTGCCTTGTAGATGACTTTGAAGGCGGAGGCTATAGAGATAGGGTGATCATTATCGACCAGATGTTCAATGATCGCGCTTCTTATTGCTCCACTACCACCTTTTCGTAACCATGCAGGATAGTGTTCTTGCACCCTCTTGGACAAAACTCGTGTCGAACGACCGATATACCTAGCTCCACAAGAGCAGGTGAATTGATAAACACACATAGAGTTGGTCAACAGCGGGATTTTGTCCTTCAGGTTATTGAACAATAATGGTCGACTAGAAAAGGCTATTCTCAGGGATGCAGCAGGGAATGTTCTTTTCAGGGATTGTGATATCCTCCGTTTCATGATATCGGAAGCTAAGTCCCCTTTGAATTCCAAGCTCATGTAAAGTGTCTTCTTGGGTACGGTTGATAACTCACATTTTTTAGGATTTGAATGAATATTCTTATCTATAAAACGTGGTGGAAATCCATTTTCTATTAGGACTTTCCTCAAGATGTATAGCTCATCTTCCACAGTATCAGGGCTACATATGCGCCGAATACGAGTGGCAAGCGACCGGATCAGGTTTCGTTTTCGACCAATGGGTACCCAACTGTAGAAATTTGTCAGTTGACCATTCCATGACAGCTTGCGATAAATCGATCTTTTCAGGGTTCCATCGGTCCTTCTTGATAAGTTCACATCGAGGAAATGCATGCTAGACTCGTTCTCCATTTCGAGTGTGAATTTTATCGCCGGATGGCAACCATTAAATACATCTAATATATTATTTAAGTTACAATCACTATTACAAATAATAAAGGTGTCATCTACATACCTTTTATACATTTGAAAACTTTGGATTATAGGCTTCAGCTGATCATTTTCTAGACTGGACATAAAACAGTCTGCAAGGAGAGGACCCAAGGGAGAACCCATTGCAATACCATCCTTCTGTCTGTAGATTGCTTCATTAAAAGTAAACTGTACATTCAATGTACATCTCAGAAGTAGTTCTTTCAGATCTGTAGTGGGTATTCCTATATTCAATTTGTTGTCTTCTATATATTTGCATATAAAACATATAGTTTCTGTCAGTGGAACGTTCGTAAATAGGGATTCTACGTCCAAAGACAACATATGTTTATTCGACGCATTTATATCCTGTATACATTCAACAAATTGGAAGGTGTCCCGGAGAGAATGATTAGATAGCTGTTCCCTGACAGGTTCAAGGATTTCAGCTAGCCATCCAGCTACTGGATGACCAACTCTATGTGTGTTTATCAATTCACCTGCTCTTGTGGAGCTAGGTATATCGGTCGTTCGACACGAGTTTTGTCCAAGAGGGTGCAAGAACACTATCCTGCATGGTTACGAAAAGGTGGTAGTGGAGCAATAAGAAGCGCGATCATTGAACATCTGGTCGATAATGATCACCCTATCTCTATAGCCTCCGCCTTCAAAGTCATCTACAAGGCAAAGAGTAATCTACCCAAATCCCTACGTACCCGACCCATCTGTATTGCTGAAGCTTTGGCTATCGAAACAGAAAAGCCAGATCTCTGTGTACAGAAGAAGTTCGTTCAACCCCTCCAACTTTCATGGTCTTAATCCCTCTATGCTAAAGTATGGTAATCCCCAATCATACTTTAGCTCCACCAACTCTCCATTTTTTCATTTTTTCATTTTTGTCTATTCAATTTGTATACTCTTCCTTATTAAGTCAATTGTTACTATTACTACTCTCACTTTTAATTGTCCCCGGTATTATTTCACTTGTTCCACTTGTCATTCTAAATCAATTCCTTTATGCAACATTAAATTCTATGCTATTAAATTTCACACAATATTACGTAACGTTTTTATTTTTTCGATTTGTCTACTAATCTTATAATTGCACACCTTTTTCAAGTTCTATCCATCCTATGAATTATTCTATATATGACATTAATTTGCTTTGCCACTTGACCTTTAACTACGATTATAATCACAAACATTTTAGTTTTAATTGCACTTCATATTATTATTATTTCATGCATTCACACCTATGTTTCAATTCCCTCACCGGATATAACGTCTTAAAAACCATATATATACGATTGTACAGCTTGATGATAAATTCGTTGAAAAGAGTCTCTTCGCTGAATCATTTGTTTTGATTTTCTATATGTTACAATGGGAATTTTCCATGATAACACATTATCTCAATTTCTGTCTTGATGTTTGTTGCCCTAAAGAGACAATCTTCTTAAAGTTCGACCGTTTCGCCTCTTCTCAACTCAAAAAGCTTCGCGGTGAAAAAGAGAGGTTGTACAAAATGAGAAATAAATCTGGCGTTAAGAGAATGAACACTTTAATTAAAGCCGAATTACAAAGACTAAATGCTCTCTATAACCAGAAGTTTCTCTCATGTAAATCCTCATCTAATATGTGGAAGCTATTAGAGGAAATCACGGGTGGTAAGCAAATAATGAATGATACTTCCGTTGATGTTGATATGCTTAACAAATCCTTCATATGTATCCCTGCAGATGTTATGATTCCCAAATCTAATAGTATAAATAATGACTGCTTCTCATGTTTTAACACAAATGATGTCCTCAAGTGTCTTCAATCTCTCAAACCTACCCAGTCCCTTGGTCCTGATGGAGTTCCTGCTGTTATTCTTAAGAAGTGTGCTGACATCTTATGTTACCCATTAACCGACATTTTCAATGAATCTTTTTCCAAAAGTATTATTCCTGACTCATGGAAAAATATGAAGGTTGTTCCAGTGCCCAAATCAACAAGTGGACCTACTGTCAAGTTTAGACCCATTGCTATTACCTCACCTTTTTTAAAAGTTATGGAAAGACTTATTTTACTTAATCTTGAACCCTCTTTAAAGCCTTTTAATGACCCCAACCAGTTTGCCTATAAACATATTAGGTGTACCTTAGATGCCGCTGTAGTTCTATATCATAATATAGACTCTAGTTTAGATAGAGGAGCCAAATATGTTCGGTGTGCCTTCCTTGATTTCACATCTGCATTTGACTCTGTACCTAGGTCTCTCTTGTTAAGTAAGCTTGCTGCAACACAGAGTGAGAGCTGGATAAATAAGTGGTTGTATTCCTACTTTTCTGATAGGAAGCAGTACACTGTCTACAATGGAAAGTCCTCCACTACCTCAATTACTTTAGCTGGTGTTCCTCAAGGTGCTGTTCTTTCTCCTTTTCTGTTTTCTTTTTTCTTACATGACTTGCCCCATTCTGATGTAGCAAATTTTGTCAAGTATGCTGATGACCTCTCTGTCTCCATGCCTGTCAACTCTCAGTCAGACTGTTCCATATTAAATAACTTTCTCTCGGAAATTAGTCAGTGGTCCTCTTCAAACGGTCTTAAGCTGAATCCGTCTAAATGTCAGGTAGTAAACTTTAATTTCAGACGAAAAAGTGACCTTCAACAACTAGCTAGCTCACACGGTCCCACTATCATTGACTGCAGAGAGGTTGAAACTACATCTAATGTCAAGTACCTTGGACTGAATATTTCCTCCGATCTTTCCTGGTCCTCTCACATCTTGTTAGTGACTAGAAAGCTGTTTCGCTTAACGTTCTACGTTAGGAAGTTTAGGCAGTCTGGTATAAAGCAGTCTTTGCTTTCTCAGTTTGTCAATTCCTGTATTCTACCCATCCTTCTTTACTGCTCCCCATTAATCTTCCCTGGGCTACTTAAGAAAGACTTTGCTTCGCTGCATAGGGCACTAAAAGCTGTTAGTAGGGCAAGTGGGATTTCGTTAAACCAACTGGTTAACACAATTGTGGATAGACATATAATGTCATGTAAGAGACTAGCGAATTCTATATTGTCAGACCCCGAACACCCTCTCCACACACAGCTCTCTCCTTGCATTTCATCTGGTAGAACTAGAAGCAACTATAGGAAGCTATATGCCAGGACTACCAAGTATAAAAACTCCACAATACCTTATCTGGCACAGCTGTTATGTGATGAGAAGACTGTTAGGCACGACACGATCAACTTACTGCGGCATTCTAACAAATAGTTCCCATTAGCTTTTGTTCTCCTTTCTTTGTTACTATTATATTGTTGCTCATATATTCTATTTACAGACCAATCTTATATATCATATCCTGTGGAGCATTGTTTAAAATATGTGAATGCATTGCTGTTCTTTTTTTATTTCTTTTATTTCTCTTTTTGTTGTTGTTGCTTTATATTTTTAAATCCTTATAAAATTTATGAGGTAATTAGATGCAATATTGTAATGAACGCTGAAAATTCCATACCTGTACCACAAATACTGTTTGGAATAAAGCCATTATTATTATTAAAGTGACATCTCAGTGTGTCAAACTAAACAGGACCGTTGTATACAAAAACACATTCTGTCAAACAATGCAATGAAATAATGGGGAGCTATTCATAATCAATGCAGTAAATCGGTAACTAAATTAATCCTGCGGAATACATATCAGCCCTTGGAAACTTTCAAAAGCCTGACTACTGAACAAAGAATATTCACTTCGATAACCTCCTCCTCCTCCTCTTCATCAGGTTCTCCACCTATATCCATCCATCCATCCATAATAATGGTGATAGAAGAATTGGGAATATTATCAACAGCATTAATTTTACTCACATAACATCGAATCAGTGAGTAATATGAATAGATTACAGTCCACTAAAGCATCTGTAAGTGTGTTAATATGCATCAACATAACATAACATAACATAAGACTACACTGAAGAATATCAAACAGACAAATTAGGAAGAATAATGATAATACGAGATTTATGAATTTCTATGCTCCACAGAGAAGGCCAGGGCTGTGACAGTGGCTGGCTGGCTGGCTGGACGGGCCTGTTTCTTCTGCAAACACAAACACAGAGCACTAGGTGTTTTAGGCGAACGGCAATAGCCGTTGCTGTTTCGAGTATTCAGTATCTAAATGCTTTTGACAGTTAATTTGGTACCCGATAGATGATGAAGGAGAAGGATTCTTCAATGCAAGCCTTGTGGCCGGTCGGTTTTGCCCATGTAGTCTAATATCGATATTATTCGGACATAAATATTGTTAATAACCTCAATTCTTTCATCATTATTTTTGATGCAAATAGCTGTAGAACCTGATGAAGAGCAGCTTGTCGAAAAGAACATTTTTTCTTCAGTAATTTGGCTTTTAATTAATACTTATAAACATGTCTTAAGTTTTATTTTTTATTTTTTCTTGATTACAGCTTGATGTCACACCGTATTTTCAGTACAAGTATGGAATTTTCAGCATGGATATCGGTAGCCCAAATTTCACAGGCCGACCATAGATATCGGGTGTGCGTCGGTAGGGGATCGAACCCCGGACCATCTCCATGGTCCGCCAGTGTGCTAACCACTGTGCCACCGACTTACCACCTTACAATTAAGTGAACAGACCGCTTTTACTGTTGAGTAAGTCAAATCATAATGGGAAAATTGTAGAAGTATGACTTCATCGATGAATTTTTATAAGAAGCTGCAATTCATGCTTATTATTATTGTTATTATTTGTTGTAACTGTAGGAGAATTTAATAAGGACGTTGTCGCCTTGTTCTGTCTGCGCCTGACTAATATGCCTATCTGCTTCTGGTACCTTCCGATTCAGCGAACCACGCAAATATCAAAAGACAAAGTCTGGTCTGTGACTGTGTATTGTAGTACAACAACTACGACAACTACGACGACGACGACGACGACAATTAAACTTATTTAGGAAATGGTATTTATACATTTTTACAACCAATACAGACAGCTAACAGTATTTGAAATAATTGGTCGTAATAGTCAGTAACAAAATGCCCGGGAAATGATGATATACTACATATGCGAGATTAACAGTGGTTAAGATAATTGAACAATAACAAAGAGCGTGAGAATTGATGCTATACAACTTATGCGAGATTAACAGTCGTTAAGATAATTGAACAATAACAAAGTGCCTGGGAAATGATAATATACCACTTATGCGAGATTAACAGTCGTTAAAATGACTGAACAATAACAAAGTGTGTGGGATCCTATTATTATTATTATTATTAGGTGATGACTAACCATATCACCTGCATAACTTAACATTCGTAGGTTGTTAAGTGTTGAAGTCCAATTCAGTAACTGAATTGGACGAACTACTGGAGAACAAACTAATGAAATCAATTATAACACAGTAGGGATATCATCAGTCATTGAAGGAGGTGGGGAGAGGGCATCCAGATGACGAATCACTAATGAGACGAAATGGCAATCTTGGGTTCTGTTTCTAGTCTCCATCAGACAAGGCGTGCACATACCAAACTGAAACTGATTAATACAATTGCGATAGAGATATATCAACAGAAAACACACAAATACCCATGAACAGCTTCTAATCATACTCGCTGAACAGTGAGTGAGCTAGTGAAACGGTGGCTACTGGATTCGAATCGCACTGGGGACACCACCATTCATTGCAGATTTCTGGCACTTTCAGCTGATAAGTCCCAAATAAGAGGAAGTGCATATTCTAGCCTGTACTGCCTGTAGGTCTATCAAAATCTTTCAAAAACAAAGTTTACAATGCGTTCATCAAGTTTGTAAACACATCTCTAAACGTATACGTGATAACAGTTTTCTTCCAGAAACTAATTATTGTGTAAGGAACAACGCCGGAGTTCGAAAATGTGACCTTCCGATTACAAGGCGAATTCATAGACAATTAAGCCAACACTTGAATATCAATCTGATGGTCACTAGCGACTGATCCTATTCAAGCAGGTAATTACCTGAGTAGGTTCTAGTGGGAAGTCGTGACCAGTGAGATGTGTGTGAAGACAATTACTAGCCTCTGATGACACTGGCTAGTGCCAGTCACGCTATATAGCGCGCCAATTAGCAGAAGTTGGAATTCATCGGTTGGCTGCTTGGCCATTCGATTGGCGGGTCCCAGTGGATCAGTGGTCGGTCGACGACCTCTCTCGCCTTGTAACCGGAAGGTTCTGGGTTCAATCTCCAGTGAGGTGGACGCGTAGTGTTGAAGAGTCCGAAACTAGGTGGAGGAAACAGCTGTCTGTCAGTACTCGCAGGTGGTCTTCCAGGTGTTCTCTTCCAACCGATATCAGCTCATGATGAAATCCTGTAACCGAATGTCATACACTTGTGCAAAGTGACAAAGAAGAAATAATACCATAATGGATCAATTGGTCTTTTTTATTTGAAGATGTTGAACGAAGGGAGAATATTATGCAATAAACTCCGTTGAAAATTCTGTACATGACATAAACACTGTCCAAAATAAATCCTTATTATTATTATTATTATTATTATTATTATTATTATTATTATTATTCTTAAAACGGTTCAGTGGGCTTGCCTTTTAAACTAAATGTCCCCGGCTTGGTCTACGTTACGATCATTTGTGAGTACTGATGAAGATTACTAAACTGGGACGTAATAGCTGGCTGACACTCTTTTCTTCTCAGTGGTCCTCTAGCTAGTGCCATTTCTCTATCTAACTTACAATCTATTGCTCAAAACCATTTAATAATATATTAGGCTAATCCAGTATGTGATGTACATAATAATAATAATAATAATAATAATAATAATAATAATAATAATAATAATAATAATAATAATAATAATAATAATAATAATAATAATAATAATAATAATAATCGTAGTAATAAGAGATAGACATTCATTTATTTTGTTTATTTAGTTATTCTATGTACTTTTCCCTTATTACTACGATGTTATATATGCCTACTTTCTAGATAGAACCTGGAGTTATTGAATTACAGAATGAAATCACAATATTCAAGTGTTGGTTTGCAGGGATTTGATTGGTTACAGGATTTTCATCATGAGCTGACATTAGTTAGAGAAGCATTGGAGAACAACCTGGGAGTACTGGACAGCTGTTTCGTCCTCGTTTGGGACTCTTCAGAATTCATGGGCCATTGGATCGGGTCCCAGTGGCTGATGAATGGTATACGAGCTAGCTCGTCTTGTAACCAGAAGATCCTGGGTTCGAATCCCGGTGGGTGCGTACTGCTGAAGAGTCCCAAACTAGGATAATGTAAACAGCTGTCCAGTACTCCCAGGTTGTTTTCCAATGCTTCTCTAACTAATGTCAGCTCATGATGGAAATCACAATAACTCAGGACTTATTTGTAGCACATCCAGATGACGAGTCCCAAGTAGGACGAAATGCAAATGCTGGATTCCACTGCTAGTCACCATCCACCAATTAACTCAGATGGTAAACCTTTTTTTAGTGGTCAGTTACAACTGAAATAATGGCGTAGTAATCAATTCGGTGTAGACTGGAGGCTTCGACCTCATAGTTTATTGAACTATTTGTTCGACGGGACGGATATCATTCCAGTTGTACTGCGAGTCTGACTTAATGCTGTCAATGCTGTCAACCTTTGGTGACTAATAAGCGTAGAAGTTATTTATTGTCTGTGGAATCGTAAGTTATTTTGTTTATCAAAAAAGCCTCACTATTACACAATTGAACGATTGATTATATATGTATGTACGTAGATCACTGACATCAAGTGATTTTTCGTGACCGTTAGAGCTAAAGTGGTGTTCTCTATCACTACTGACAGATAACTGAAATCTGAGTAAACAAAGCACCAGGTTCAATGTCAGTATTATTATCTTGGGAAACGAAGGATTCCGACAAGTGCACAACATATGACAATGTGTGTGTGTGTATATATATAAGCCTCAGTTAATCATGAAGTGGACGATTTCACCTCATAACACACAGTGTACTGCTTTCTCCCTGAGAAATAAGAATGCACTAAGCCCTTAACAAGTCACTTTATACCTCTGAATATTCATTTCCTCGATACCTTTTAGACTCTAGGGTTAATTTTCATCTTAAATGGTTATATCGCTGTCATTCCAGTTGCCGTTCTTTATGCCTACATATATCAATTAATTTAGTAAAATTCATATCACTTGAATTCTGAAACGGACAAACGGTTTCCTCTACCATTTTCTACACGAAAAGATTACATTGTATTGACACCAAATAATGAAAAAATTAATCTCCTACATCATCAGCGAACGGAAATCAGGATTACACAAAAGGCGATCATCCCCCCACCCCCACACACTTACTTTTTATGAAGTGTATAAGTAGCGAAAGCAGTCTATCAACGGCTTCCGATAAAACGATATACCTGTCTAGTTAGAGAGTGCAGGCGAAGAACTCAAAGTGACATCTCAGTGTGTCAAACTAAACAGGACCGTTGTATACAAAAACACATTCTGTCAAACAATGCAATGAAATAATGGGGAGCTATTCATAATCAATGCAGTAAATCGGTAACTAAATTAATCCTGCGGAATACATATCAGCCATTGGAAACTTTCAAAAGCCTGACTACTGAACAAAGAATATTCACTTCGATAACCTCCTCCTCCTCCTCTTCATCAGGTTCTCCACCTATATCCATCCATCCATCCATAATAATGGTGATAGAAGAATTGGGAATATTATCAACAGCATTAATTTTGAAGTATTTGTTTTATAGGGATTTTGTTTGATGATTTCGTCATGAGGTGACATCAGTACTGATGAAGAGTCCCAAACTAGGACGAAACAGCTGTGCAGTACTCCCAAGTCTTCCAGTGATTCTCTAGCTGATATCAGCTCATGATGAAATCTTCCATGCAATCAAGCATTAATTTTACTTAAATAACATCGAATCAATCAGTAATATGAATAGATTACAGTTCACTAAGGCATCTGTAGGTGTGATAACATGCATCAACACAACATTACAATACACACTGAGTATCAGACAGACAGATTAAGAAAAATGCTACTACTACAAAACTCATGAATTTGTAGGCTCGACAGAAGACCAGAGCAGTAATAGTGACTCGCTGTTTCTCCTGCACACACACACACGTATACACCAACACACACACACACAGAGCACCGATTATTTTAGGCGAACCACACGAGCCTCTGGTGTTTGGTAGAGTATCCGTACCTGGATACTTCGGGCAATTTATTTCCTACCCGATAGCTGATGATGGAGAAGCATTCTTCCGATTTCTGCAAATTTCTTTTTATACCACCATCTGGTTCTTTTGTAAGGAGGAGATGTGGGACTAGAGCTGGAACGAATCTACTCATGTAAGTAAGTGAGTGAAAGAGATGACTTCTTTTAGATTTCACCCGTTGATGGCGGTGATACGTGATTCTTGTTGGCTACGTCAGACATCTTTATCACCTCTGTCATCTCTATGTTCACCTGAACTGCTGTTCTCAGTGTCGCTTCTGCCGGCTGGTTGTCTTCCGCTTGCAAATCATCGAATTTGTGAGATATGAAGTACATGGTATTCAACGAATTCAGATCTGCTCCCCTCAACGTGTGTCCGTCTTCTCACACACCACACACACACATGCACACACTCACAAACACACACACACAGTCTACCAGAAGATCTAATTCACCACAATCGGGAACAGCATTGCTGATAGTAGGCAGCCTTGTCTTACACACATGTTCAATTCAATCGCTTCACTGAGCAATCGGTTGTGCACTACTCGGAACGCAGAATCCTGCATATAACATAGCTGATGATCAGTGAGGCTATTAAGAAAATGCACCGAGTACCACGTACAATTTTTCAAAGAATCTTTTAACCATCCACCCAATTCGTGTATTGGTGTTGTATTTGGCCACCATAACATACACAGAATTGTGCACTATCACTTTACAGCAGATAAAACTCTTGGAAAACACAATAATTTCATACAGTCAACTGGATGGAATTTATGAATCCGGGTGTTGAATTCTGTTCAAAATGTCATTCTCCCGTTGAATGATAGAATAAAACCATGTGCAATGGAATCGGCTTGTTGATATAAGAAGGATCTTTCGTTGCTCAGTGAAAAGTTCAAGGTATACGACAATGATCGCTTACCTAGTAATGACAGATACTGACGCACACGAGTATTTACACTGTCGAGGACATCTTCAAATGACTATGTGAGTGTGAAGTGTGAGAATAGAAGGAGTGAAACACCAGAAACGCTGAAATAGGTTATGCACCGAATTGATATAATTACTCAGACAGAAGTGGCTTGCAAAGTATAACATAAGAGTTGAGTAATACTCATCAATGGCAAAAAGCAAGGAAGCGAAGGAAGGAATGTGATAAGGTTGTAATTGTTATTGAGTAGTGAGAAGAAGGCAGTAAAAGGAAAGAGGAAGTAAAATTAAAATATGTAGAAAATTTACAGGGAACGACTAGTGAAGAGGTGAAGACCAGGGTAGAATCAGACACTAGACAAACGTTTTCTGTTTGCAGACTTCGGCGTTGTGTTGACGAATCGCCAACACCTCCGCCATACACAAATACCGAAACCTAACTCTCTTCTTACCGTTCGGTCTCATCTTGTAGATAAGATTGAAAGACGACTGTGGTGGAGCTGCGTGGCCTGATTTCACCAATTGCTTGACAATTCGGCTAGTAACTGTCTTGCACTGTCATTTTGCTAATCATGCCGGATAATGTTCACAGATGAATTTGGAGAGTGTGCGTTTTGTGTGTCCAATTCAACTAATTCCACAGGAACAAGTGAATTTTATCCAATCAAACTCCTCACTTTAGTCACTAATCTGATATGTTTCCACACTCGTTTCTACTGACCATTCTATTTATATACATACATTAGACAATCGATTTTATCACTTCACATCCACCTATTATAGTGATAGTGAAAATTTAACAAGTGACATGTCATTCTGTGACGTCAGAAGACAAGATCAGGCGACAAAATCGTTTTCGTTCCCCTGACTAGCTCTATCCATTTCTGGAGCTCGCTGACATTCACCAGCTTCTCTCTGTTCGCATTTTTGATGGTATATACGTGACCCCGTCTCGCGTTGACCGTGTATGTTCCTTCCCACTTTGGTAGCAGTTTTCGCAACCCTGGCACCTATCCGCCGGTCTTTCGCTTATCTCTACATCTGACTTTACCTCCTATCTCGAATCCGGGGTACTTCCCCTTTACCCTATGTTCGGCTTTCACAGCATCCACTTTCTGCTCTCGTTTGGCGTTGTTGATGGCTTCTTTCCGCTCCGTCCACCATCTCGTCATACTCCGATGCTGGTGGAGGGGCCAGGTCTTGTTATGTATCGGTAGTCATGGTTTCCTCCCATACATCAAGTGAAACGGTGATTTCTTCGTCGTTTCTTGCGCGGACGCACGATGTACTTCCACAAACAGTGGAAGCTCTGTTTCCCAGTTACCGCCCTTTGTGGCCAGCCACTCTTTCAGGGTGCAGTTATTTCTCTCCGTCAGTCCGTTTGTTTGTGGATGATATGGCGTTGTTCTAATTTTCTTGATGCCTAACTTTTGCAGCTGGACTTTAAACTCTTCGCTTTCAAAACACGAACTTTGGTCTGTCTATATCGCTTTTGGCACACCGTGGTTTGCAACGACATGTCGATTCACTGCTTCTGTCACCGTCTTCGCTCGTTGATCAGGGATCGCGACTGCATCTAGCCATCGTGTCCATTGTTCTGTCATGACCAGAAGATATTGATTGCCATTTGACGTTTGTGAAAAAGGTCCCATTACATCTACGGACCACAGGTCGCCTACTTCTGTCACTGGAATCAACTGAGGTGACCGTCGTATGTACTGATCACCTTTCATCAGCTGACATTGCGTACACGCTGTTATGTACTTCTCGACGTCTTCTCTCATACCTGGCCAGTAAATGCTTTGTCGCAGGAGATCATTCCTTCTGGCAACACCTGTGTGTGATAGTTGGTGACATTCTTGTACCATCTCTTGGCGCAGGCATTGACGTATTACTACTGAGCAGCTTCCGTCATCCTCCTGCCACGTCAACATTCCGCAGGCATTCAAGCTTAGCCGGTCTTTCTGTTCGAGTAGGAGATTTAGCTCACGATTCGCTGTGGGCCGATTCACCATTTCTTCATTAGATATCACTTGTATGACAGTTTTCAAGGTGTCGTCTGATCTTTGATTCTGGACAAGTCTTGCTGGTCTGGTCTTGCTCTAAGCCATTTACATTGTATGCTATTTCAGGTAACTCTACCTCTTCTGATCTAGATGAAGTATCCGGCAACACATTCTCTTCTCCTGGAACATGAGATCGTGAAATCATACTCTTGCAGGCGTATCATCCACCGTCAGAACTTCCCACATGGGTCTCTGGTGGTTCTCAGCCACTGCAACGGTTTATTATCAGTCTCTACGTGGAAGCGTTGACCAATTAAACAGGGTCTCCATTTGTCTAGCGCCTACACAATAGCCAAACACTCCTTCTCAATTGTTCCGTGTGCGTTAAAACACGGCTGGCGAACTCGACGACTCCGTCACTCTGTTTGACTACCGCACCTATTCCGTAATCGCTAGCATCGGTAGACACTATGAACGGCTCTCCCGACACCGATAGTTGTAGCGTCGTTCTCTGGTGATTCATCAGCTGTTTGATGCGGTCAAATACCCTCTGCGAGTCTTCCGAACAGACAAACTTTGACTCGCCTAATAGCCGGTAGAGCGGAGCCACTACTTTCTTGAAGGAAGCTCTTCACGAATCGACTATAGAACACTGCTCTCCCCAAAAGCTGTTTCAGTTTCCTTTTTCGAATTCGGGGGCTCAATGGACTTGATTGGTCAGATTTTTTCCGGCAGTGGTGTTATCTCGCCATTTCCCAACTTATGACCCAAAAGCGTAACCTTCTTCGTAGCAATCTCAGATTTCTCCTTGTTGATGCGTAGACAGAATTCCTCGATGCGTCTTAGAACTGCCTCTACATGCTCTAAGTGATCAGTCTCGCTCGTACTGTATATCACTAGATCATCTCCATGAACGTCAACGTTCCTCAAATTCTTAAGCAGCAACGTCATTAATCGTCTTAAATTTAAACGAGGCACCTGCCAAACCAAAAGGCATGCGTTTAAACCGATACTGCTTTTGTCCCACAAACAACGCAGTCTTATCTCTATATCCTCGTTCCATTGGCAGTTGCCAGTATCCCGATCGCAGATTTAAGACTGAGAACAGCTTCGCACTTTGTAAGTGATCTAAAGTTTCTGCTATTGTCGGCATCGCACGCGGTCTCAGCTCTGTTATACTGTTCAATTGTCGGAAATCAACACAAAATCTGTATTTCCCTTTGCTTTTCTTCACCAATAGCACTGGAGAACTACATGGACTATCGGCTTATTCAATAGTGTCATCATTCAACATCTCTTCAACCTGTCTTGCAACCTCGCTTTCTTAATGACACGGGACTCTTCGAGTAACGAATGGTCTCACTTCCTTGCTTGTCACTGGAATTTCCTGCCTCACTTTATCACAGTAGCCGTACGGATCTCCCTCTCCAGTGAAAAGTTGGTCGTATTTGCTAAGTAACTTTGCTACATTTAGGAATTTCGACGCCACAATCCCTGCTACCTCACTATTCTCGTGCATGCTGAAACAACCATACTTTGTAACGACAACCCTTTTCTTCATGTTAATCACTACATCCACATATAGGAAAAGGTCTGCCCCAAGGATTGTTCGGCGCAATTCAGCTACGACCAGGAATGGGAACGTCACGCTATCCTCTCCAATACTAACCCTGCAGTCTGACACTCCTGCGATTCTTAACACGTGCCCCCCCTCCACTGTCTGCACTGTCAATGAACACGGTCTTATATTCTCACATAGGCTCCTTTTTTCCCAGTGTCCGAGTGCTAAGAGTTCGAGGTGGATAGAGAGAGAGAGAGAGACAGATGACCAATCTACTGCGATCACCCAGACATCAGCAGCCTAGAACTAATCTGTAATTCTAAGTAAGACGAATGTATCCTCCACATTACTGGCTATTATTACTACTTTTATTATTATCATTATCATTTTAATGCTACATATCAAACTTTGTGATTGTTAGGAGGAGAAGAGGAGAATTCATTGTACAGAATGTTCTTCCGTCAGATTGACACACTTCTAATTCATCACGTGGGAATATTTCATACACTCTGAAATCTCAGACATAGTGGATTCATCCGAGCTGACTGAAATAATCAGCTGAAGCCTGTAGAAGGTGTCACATGAGTTGTTATTCATAGTGGGAGAGACGGCACTGCATTGCTTAACATCACATTGCCATTCATGAACCCAGAACATCGAGTAGCAAATCAATTTATACGAATTCGTCCGTTATGATTCTCTCCACTTGATCATGTGACTCACATCACCTTGTCTTCCTTGTTCCATGTTCCCGTTCATTTCACTTTACTGCATCACTCTCGAATTAAACTACATTTTAGTTTCATTCACGAGGATTTACTCAATCACTCAACCACTCACTCACTCCCTCAGTCAGTCAGTCAGTCAGTCAATCATTGAATCAACTACCTGATTTCGACATTCAACCTGACAAATTCTCAATCACTGACGAATGTTCAACTAAATCTTCGAATAAAATCCTGCTCTATTTTTATCGTAATCGATCTACTCATATTTACTCAACTCAACTCAACTTCATCTCCACTCTTCGTTATATATTCCCGCTCACCCCGCCCGACTCACATTTCCAAATCCTGATTTCCTTCAATAAATGCATAGAGAAAAGACAACGTCACGACATGTGAGATGATGAGGAAGCGAATGATGAACACGAAAATCTAACATTCAAGCTCTAATGCTCGGAAAGTGGAAGGCTTCATTCGTTGCGAACCCGATTCAAAGTGAAATGTTCACAGAAATTCCATACCACAAATGTGAGATTTGATCGAGAAAAGGGACAATGAACTATCTAGGAAAGATACTATAAATAGTAACAGTGTAAAATTCTCCCGAAAGAAACCCGAAACGATAATCCAAACTATAGATTTAACCACACGTAGAGTGACGTGTAAAGTCCGAAATACCGGATATTCTGCAATACGGTATTTTATTACATAAAATTAGATATATAATATACAAACCTCAAAATGTGAGGTGTCTGTGGCTAAATGCCGTCAAATGCACAACCACTGTGCAGTCAATAAGTAAAAACAGCAATGCTGTGTCAAGGTCGATCCACGTGTCGGTTCAAACGGCCCGCGAATGCCAAGCAAAGAATAAACAAATATGAACAAACAACTTCCAATAGGAAAGCATACACTGTAGGGCAAGGTCAGCAAATAATGTTTCAGGAGAAGAAAAATAACAACTATATATTAATAGAATGATAATAGAACAAGTAATTTAACTGCAGTTGTAGGCAAATGTCATTGATATAAATTAACATATTAAATCATACTACTTACTAATGGCAAGTAGTATAATGTTGAACAAAGGAAAGATTGAGAATGAACAGGTAGGAAAGGAATTAACACCGTCCCCTCAAAACCAGCCTGGTTTTCCCTACTCTACCTGCTAGTAAGACACAGAAATGGTGCAAATGGTACTCTCGCCACATCTGCATCCACTATCCAGCTATATATCCTACAAAGTGCTCATCTCTCCTCAATACATCAATATCTAATAGGCAAACCTTACGCACATCTCGGTTGACTATACCCCTCGGTGTCTTGATATCCACTTTTCTGATATACCCAGCCATCACAGCTTGCCATAACACCTGTAATTATTCCCATTGACCAACGATTGCGAGGTGAAGGCTCCGCAGTCACTAGTACTAGGTCTCCCACTTGTAAGTTTCGATGTCGTTGAACCCACTACTTTGCACGCGATTGTAAGGTCGTCAAGTACTCCCGCTTCCACCGTCTCCAAAACGTATCGGCAAGGAGTTGCCCTTCTTTCCATCGTCGTGAGTAACGTCCACATAAACTAGCGTCGATTTCAGGAACCTGTTCAGGATTTCTTGATAAGAGAATATGATTTGGTGTCAGCACATCCAACTGACTTCAGTCATCATAAACAGGTACTAGCGGCCTGCTATTTAGTATCCTTTCTACTTCTGTCAAATAGGTCATGAGTGATTCATCTGTGAGGACTTGCTCCTTCGAGACTGCGCTTAACACTCGACGTACGCTTCCGATCAACCTCTCCCATACTCCGCCACGGTGGCTAGCATAAGGTGGATTTAACTTCCATTCTATACCACGATTTGTCATAGCTCTCATCATACAATCACTGTCTAATTGTGGCACAACTTGCTGTGCTGTAACTCACGATCAGCCCCCACAAAGTTTGTACCCCGGTCACTGTATATCTCCCTTGGAGTCCCCCTGCGGTTGGTAAAGCCTGAAAGCATCATTAGGAATGAATCGATAGAAAGAGCGTAAGCTACTTCTAAGTGAACCGCTCGAGTTTTCAAACAAGTGAATATGCATCCATATCTTTTGTCTGTAGTCCGCCCCCGCCTAACGATAAAGGGGCCGAAGTAATCTACCCCGGTGCTAGAGAATGGAAAATCTGACGTGACCCTTGCTATGGGTAATTCTGCCATCACTTGTTCAGTAGGTTTTGCAGACCTGATTCGGCAACCGATGCATTTATTCACCACACGCTTAACTACTGCCGCTCCTTTCAATATCCAATATTTCATACGCAATGCTGACAAAAGATGGGCTACTCCCATATGTCTTTCAGTCTCATGATAACAACGAACAATAACCTCCGTGACAGGATGAGTTCCTGGCAATATAACTGGATGTTTTTCCGAACTTGACAGTTGACTATTATTCAGTCGTCCACCGACACATATCAAGTCACCTAAGATGACAGGATGCAGTTTCTTGATACGTTGAAGGAGTGGCTTGTATTTACTATCCAAATAGCGTTCACACATAACTCCTTTGATTTTACCGAACTCTTGTTTTTGCACGTATCTAAGGATATCTATCTCTGCCTCTTACATCTCACACGTTTGTAAAGGGCCTTGCACTAGACGTTTTAGTAGAAAAACTTTAAACCTTTTTAACCAGGCTACCGCTCTACGAAGTTTTGTCCAAGAAGAGAAATACGAGAATAAGGTGTCTATCGGATTTACGGCTGTTTGTGTCGTTAAGATGGTGGCTTGCTTTAGCTTTATGTCAGATGGAATCATTGGCATGCTTTTTCCATCGAAATTCGGCCAATCCTTTCTAGGATTTTTGAGAAATCCAGGACCATCGAGCCAGGTATGTATACGCTCGTACTCACTCATCTTTATTCCCCTGGAAGCAAGGTCAGCTGGATTCATATTAGTTGGTACATGTCGCCATTGAGGCCGCGTAGTGTGATCAAGTATAAACCCTACTCTGTTAGCTATGTAGGTTTTGAAGCGGGATGTGGTATTGCGGATGTAGCTTAACACAATCATAGAATCTGTCCATAGATAAACATCACTTAGTTCCAACTTTATTTCCTCTAATATGTTTTTTCACAGCTTCACAGTGGTTGTGCATTTGACGGCATTTAGCCACAGACACCTCACATTTTGAGTACTGTGAATTTCTCCCGAAAGAAATCCGAAACGATAATCCAAACTATAGATTTAACCACACGTAGAGTGACGTGTAAAGTCCGAAATACCGGATATTCTGCAATACGGTATTTTATTACATAAAATTAGATATATAATATACAAACCTCAAAATGTGAGGTGTCTGTGGCTAAATGCCGTCAAATGCACAACCACTGTGCAGTCAATAAGTAAAAACAGCAATGCTGTGTCAAGGTCGATCCACGTGTCGGTTCAAACGGCCCGCGAATGCCAAGCAAAGAATAAACAAATATGAACAAACAACTTCCAATAGGAAAGCATACACTGTAGGGCAAGGTCAGCAAATAATGTTTCAGGAGAAGAAAAATAACAACTATATATTAATAGAATGATAATAGAACAAGTAATTTAACTGCAGTTGTAGGCAAATGTCATTGATATAAATTAACATATTAAATCATACTACTTACTAATGGCAAGTAGTATAATGTTGAACAAAGGAAAGATTGAGAATGAACAGGTAGGAAAGGAATTAACACCGTCCCCTCAAAACCAGCCTGGTTTTCCCTACTCTACCTGCTAGTAAGACACAGAAATGGTACAATTTACTCTCACCACATCTGCATCCACTATCCAGCTATATATCCTACAAAGTGCTCATCTCTCCTCAATACCTCAATATCTAATAGGCAAACCTTACGCACATCTCGGTTGACTATACCCCTCGGTGTCTTGATATCCACTTTTCTGATATACCCAGCCATCACAGCTTGCCATAACACCTGTAATTATTCCCATTGACCAACGATTGCGAGGTGAAGGCTCCGCAGTCACTAGTACTAGGTCTCCCACTTGTAAGTTTCGATGTCGTTGAACCCACTACTTTGCACGCGATTGTAAGGTCGTCAAGTACTCCCGCTTCCACCGTCTCCAAAACGTATCGGCAAGGAGTTGCCCTTCTTTCCATCGTCGTGAGTAACGTCCACATAAACTAGCGTCGATTTCAGGAACCTGTTCAGGATTTCTTGATAAGAGAATATGATTTGGTGTCAGCACATCCAACTGACTTCAGTCATCATAAACAGGTACTAGCGGCCTGCTATTTAGTATCCTTTCTACTTCTGTCAAATAGGTCATGAGTGATTCATCTGTGAGGACTTGCTCCTTCGAGACTGCGCTTAACACTCGACGTACGCTTCCGATCAACCTCTCCCATACTCCGCCACGGTGGCTAGCATAAGGTGGATTTAACTTCCATTCTATACCACGATTTGTCATAGCTCTCATCATACAATCACTGTCTAATTGTGGCACAACTTGCTGTGCTGTAACTCACGATCAGCCCCCACAAAGTTTGTACCCCGGTCACTGTATATCTCCCTTGGAGTCCCCCTGCGGTTGGTAAAGCCTGAAAGCATCATTAGGAATGAATCGATAGAAAGAGCGTAAGCTACTTCTAAGTGAACCGCTCGAGTTTTCAAACAAGTGAATATGCATCCATATCTTTTGTCTGTAGTCCGCCCCCGCCTAACGATAAAGGGGCCGAAGTAATCTACCCCGGTGCTAGAGAATGGAAAATCTGACGTGACCCTTGCTATGGGTAATTCTGCCATCACTTGTTCAGTAGGTTTTGCAGACCTGATTCGGCAACCGATGCATTTATTCACCACACGCTTAACTACTGCCGCTCCTTTCAATATCCAATATTTCATACGCAATGCTGACAAAAGATGGGCTACTCCCATATGTCTTTCAGTCTCATGATAACAACGAACAATAACCTCCGTGACAGGATGAGTTCCTGGCAATATAACTGGATGTTTTTCCGAACTTGACAGTTGACTATTATTCAGTCGTCCACCGACACATATCAAGTCACCTAAGATGACAGGATGCAGTTTCTTGATACGTTGAAGGAGTGGCTTGTATTTACTATCCAAATAGCGTTCACACATAACTCCTTTGATTTTACCGAACTCTTGTTTTTGCACGTATCTAAGGATATCTATCTCTGCCTCTTACATCTCACACGTTTGTAAAGGGCCTTGCACTAGACGTTTTAGTAGAAAAACTTTAAACCTTTTTAACCAGGCTACCGCTCTACGAAGTTTTGTCCAAGAAGAGAAATACGAGAATAAGGTGTCTATCGGATTTACGGCTGTTTGTGTCGTTAAGATGGTGGCTTGCTTTAGCTTTATGTCAGATGGAATCATTGGCATGCTTTTTCCATCGAAATTCGGCCAATCCTTTCTAGGATTTTTGAGAAATCCAGGACCATCGAGCCAGGTATGTATACGCTCGTACTCACTCATCTTTATTCCCCTGGAAGCAAGGTCAGCTGGATTCATATTAGTTGGTACATGTCGCCATTGAGGCCGCGTAGTGTGATCAAGTATAAACCCTACTCTGTTAGCTATGTAGGTTTTGAAGCGGGATGTGGTATTGCGGATGTAGCTTAACACAATCATAGAATCTGTCCATAGATAAACATCACTTAGTTCCAACTTTATTTCCTCTAATATGTTTTTTCACAGCTTCACAGTGGTTGTGCATTTGACGGCATTTAGCCACAGACACCTCACATTTTGAGTACTGTGAATTTCTCCCGAAAGAAATCCGAAACGATAATCCAAACTATAGATTTAACCACACGTAGAGTGACGTGTAAAGTCCGAAATACCGGATATTCTGCAATACGGTATTTTATTACATAAAATTAGATATATAATATACAAACCTCAAAATGTGAGGTGTCTGTGGCTAAATGCCGTCAAATGCACAACCACTGTGCAGTCAATAAGTAAAAACAGCAATGCTGTGTCAAGGTCGATCCACGTGTCGGTTCAAACGGCCCGCGAATGCCAAGCAAAGAATAAACAAATATGAACAAACAACTTCCAATAGGAAAGCATACACTGTAGGGCAAGGTCAGCAAATAATGTTTCAGGAGAAGAAAAATAACAACTATATATTAATAGAATGATAATAGAACAAGTAATTTAACTGCAGTTGTAGGCAAATGTCATTGATATAAATTAACATATTAAATCATACTACTTACTAATGGCAAGTAGTATAATGTTGAACAAAGGAAAGATTGAGAATGAACAGGTAGGAAAGGAATTAACACCGTCCCCTCAAAACCAGCCTGGTTTTCCCTACTCTACCTGCTAGTAAGACACAGAAATGGTACAATTTACTCTCACCACATCTGCATCCACTATCCAGCTATATATCCTACAAAGTGCTCATCTCTCCTCAATACCTCAATATCTAATAGGCAAACCTTACGCACATCTCGGTTGACTATACCCCTCGGTGTCTTGATATCCACTTTTCTGATATACCCAGCCATCACAGCTTGCCGTAACACCTGTAATTATTCCCATTGACCAACGATTGCGAGGTGAAGGCTCCGCAGTCACTAGTACTAGGTCTCCCACTTGTAAGTTTCGATGTCGTTGAACCCACTACTTTGCACGCGATTGTAAGGTCGTCAAGTACTCCCGCTTCCACCGTCTCCAAAACGTATCGGCAAGGAGTTGCCCTTCTTTCCATCGTCGTGAGTAACGTCCACATAAACTAGCGTCGATTTCAGGAACCTGTTCAGGATTTCTTGATAAGAGAATATGATTTGGTGTCAGCACATCCAACTGACTTCAGTCATCATAAACAGGTACTAGCGGCCTGCTATTTAGTATCCTTTCTACTTCTGTCAAATAGGTCATGAGTGATTCATCTGTGAGGACTTGCTCCTTCGAGACTGCGCTTAACACTCGACGTACGCTTCCGATCAACCTCTCCCATACTCCGCCACGGTGGCTAGCATAAGGTGGATTTAACTTCCATTCTATACCACGATTTGTCATAGCTCTCATCATACAATCACTGTCTAATTGTGGCACAACTTGCTGTGCTGTAACTCACGATCAGCCCCCACAAAGTTTGTACCCCGGTCACTGTATATCTCCCTTGGAGTCCCCCTGCGGTTGGTAAAGCCTGAAAGCATCATTAGGAATGAATCGATAGAAAGAGCGTAAGCTACTTCTAAGTGAACCGCTCGAGTTTTCAAACAAGTGAATATGCATCCATATCTTTTGTCTGTAGTCCGCCCCCGCCTAACGATAAAGGGGCCGAAGTAATCTACCCCGGTGCTAGAGAATGGAAAATCTGACGTGACCCTTGCTATGGGTAATTCTGCCATCACTTGTTCAGTAGGTTTTGCAGACCTGATTCGGCAACCGATGCATTTATTCACCACACGCTTAACTACTGCCGCTCCTTTCAATATCCAATATTTCAAAAGTCAACTGTCAACAGAAATTCCATACCACCAATGTGTGATTTAATCGAGAAACGGAACAATCTTCTGTCTACTGAAGATACTATATATAGCAATAGACTGTTGCCGTTTTTCAGCTCAACGCACATGGGGAGACGACGCAACAGTAGACAAATCAAGATGTGTCAGCCAAGCCTATACTTCTTATCTACACCTCTCTGTCTATCTCTTTCTCGCGCGCGCTCTCGCTCACTCTGTGTACTTCACAAGAAACAAAGATGGATACTGTTGAGAGAGAGAGAGACTGATTGTAACGTAGGTGCACAAATGTCTGCAACAGTGTATTCCTTTATTCCTTCAACGACGGTCACGATCACGATCATGATGATGGTGATGATTGATTCCTGTAAATGTAGGAGTATAATCTCAATAGTCTATGCATGATAAGTATAGATGAGTGATGTGTATGCCCACTGACTATATCACAACTCACTCAGTGGGAGGAAAATGTCACCATGACAACATCAGCAGCACATATATCCTCCTCATACATACACTTCAATTAGAAGAAATTGCAACGAAAACAGTCAACAACACTCATCACTCAGACTTTTCCGCCTGTCTGTCTGCCTGCCTGTCACTCTCTCTCTCTCTCTCTCTTCTGTCTATCTGTATCTGTCTCTGTCTGTCTCTCCCTGTCTCTGACTAACTGACTTTCCAACTCACCTCCACTCTGAGTACATTGTGCCAACAATCTTCCTTCCACACACACACACACGGTAAGGCAACTCTCATAAGCGAACCAATTAGTCAGTCAGTGATGAGTACAAATATTAAATGAGATTCACTATGTCCATCTACCTTGTCACTGGAGTTATTAACTGTTTATAACGCACTGCACTCACCTATTGGCTGGAGATATTCCGACCTGACCACACCACGTCTCTTGATCAAATTACACATACAGAAAAAACCTCCATGTCCTTTCACCAGTCAGTCAGTCAGATTTAGTCTCTGATTGAAACTGCCACTACCATAGAACAGCAAGTGGCTAGTGTAGTCCATATCACAACCTATTTCTTCTAACAGTCTCGTCTTCTTCTCACTAATCACTCATGTACTCTCCACTGAAACAAACAAACAAACAAACAAACGGACAAAGAGACAAACAAACGAACCAAGAAAGAGACAAACAGACAGTCATGGCAAACTAATTCATAGTTTCCCCTATTCCCTTGCACATATTTCATAGAGGAGAGCTGTGGTAATCGTGTTGTGAACATTCGTGCAGCATCAGGAGACCTCGTGAGACAAGTATGCAATAGAGACACAATCATGTTATCAAATGAATCACGAAAAAGATATTTTCGTTCTTCTCGAGAAATAACTACTCACTTGTGAGAGGAGGATTCTCTCCTCCTTATTCTCCTAATATGGCATATACTTCATGTGCCTCAATTCTATTCTATTTGTATAATCTCCACCCACCCGTTTGAGAAAAGGAAAGAAAACAAGTCATTCTTATATCCAAAAGTGTTGTTCTTGTGGTTCTTCTTCTTGTTGAGATGTTTCGACAGTCAGAAAAAATGCATTCAAGATTTACAAAAGGCATTTGCAAGCAAATCTTATTCATGGCAATAGTTACAGTAATAAGACCATTATTGACAATATCTGCAGTACAAAAAATAGTGTTCAGATCACATCACAACACTTCACACCACATCACATCACACAACTTGACACAACACAACACGACACGACACGACACGACACTAAACCAAACACATCATCATCATCATCATCATCATGAGATCATGAATGGGTTAGTCAAGCGGTGATGGTGGTGATCGGACAACTCTGGTCAGTCAGTTATCATCAGTGAGTAGAGGCAAAATCAAATACACAAAAATGTCCGCAAAATCTGCGCAAACTGAGTTCACCCTACTAACACAAAGAAAAATAGAGAAACAAATTAACAAAAAATAAGAACAGAAATGCAACAGAAACTAACTGTTTATAAAATAAATAATGAGTTATTATTATTATTATTATTACTAATATAGCAGTGATAGGGTTAGTCATTTTCAGACAGTGTGATATGAGTTTGATCGCTTTTTGTGTAATTTAAGATTCAACTCGCTTGCCAATAGGATATCCCAGGAAGTCCCTTGTCGCCCTACTGGATCATATTTTCCAGCAATGAAGTAATTGATCGAGGATAAGAATGTATAAGAGAAACAAAACCAACCAATCTCAAAATACTATAGAAAACAATTTTCAGGTAGATTTTGTCAGAAACGTGCATCAATTAAAGGGTCGTTGAAAATGAGAAAACACCGGACACCAAATACAACTTAGTTAGATCACAGGACCGGCCACAATGGATGGACAAACAACAAAGAACTCTGCAGAAGAACCATTCAAGAAGCTATTAACCTGACGGGGCGGATCAGGCGCACTCTGCACACATTTGAGAAAGGCATATGAGCCATCCAGATACGCGGGTTGAACCCATATAAGAGACGACGAGTTATGCGTAGGACCGAGGCTGACATGGAGAAGACCGTGTTGTGAGGAGATGAAGGCTTATGAGCCAGATATTGGGGACCGCAGAAAACAGGATGAAATCGAGATGTGCTGTCAATGACCCATGTTCTCCTCAGAATCCAACACGAATAATAATAATAATAATGTGGTTTCTCCAACTGAATCTGCCTGCTTTCTTCTTGATAACCGATTCATGGTTGTTCTCACGTTTCATTTTTTTCTTTATTCCACTTGTAGCTACTACCAGCATCATCAGTTAAGATCACAAGGCTGCAGTAGTTATTAAGTCAGTTAATCAGTTACATAGACACAAGAGTCAGTTTAAGCCACGTAGGAAGGTGTAGACTTCCTGGTTGCGGTCCTCGGGACGGTAGAAACCAATGGCTGAACACATTTGGTGATATGGCTGAAAACTGTTCTCAATGGCTGGCGCAGATGCATCCATTCCTTGTGATTTAGAATTTACAATAAAACTATGTTAGTCTTTGACATTAGTATTCGTTTTGCCCCACATCTCTCATTACTGTCTCTATTTTGCGTTTCTTTTCACTTTATTCTCTGGCTGAGTGAGGTGTGGCGACTCGAACTGCTGCTGTACATCGGTGCAAACTTCTATGTTGAATGCAGTCCCCATAGACATAGACAGAGTAGAAAGTCTACTAGTCACATCAACAACACTCACATTTTCATCTACATGTGAAAAAATATTAACACTAAGTGAACAGAAAAACAGCAGCAGTCTGTGGTGTTACACCTACCTCTTATTAAAATTAGAATGATGATAAGATCTTTACTGAAAAGACTATCATCTCGATGCGCACGTAAAGATCAGATCGCGGATAAAGAGTCGTTTCGCTGGAATATCTGATTCCGGAAACCAATCCTTCAGCTTCGAGGCAAAATACCCCCTTGTATAACTTTCGATTGGTTTCTAAAAGAAATGCATCAGTCAGTTAGTTAGTTATTCAAAGTACTAATCAGCAAGTAGGAAATTCAATGAATAAATAAATAAATTAATTAATTAAATAACTGGTGGATTTACAACATGTCAGGCAGGCATGACACAATGCCATTTTGAATTGTCTGTCTTCTTGCACATATTTCATCAGTTGGGTGAAGTGGGAATGCTAGCTGGTTGGCTGGCTAGCTGGCTGGCTGTCTAGCTAGAACATGATAATAGTAGGCAGGCAAATTATCCCAATATTTGTACAATAGGTGTATCCATGTATATGAAATGAATGACAATGAAAAATGACAACTATTACCACTACAGACTATCACTGATGCGCGCGTATTCATCATTCATCCATCCATCCACGACGGAATCAATGCGGTTCACGTCATTCATTCATTCATATTTTCAACTATTGGTGTTGTAGGGATTTTCAGACAGTTCTAGTGAGAAGCCATGACCAGCAGGATACAATACAGCAGGTTCAAGGTGAGGCAGTAACTAACTCATCGAAGAAGACATTGCCAAGTGATCGCACTATGTCATCAATTGCAAGAAGTGAGAATTTCTGAGCTAGCCATTGGATCGGATACCAGTGGTTGTTGAATGAATGGTCTACGATCTAGATCGCCTTGTAACCAGAAGCACCTGGGTTCGAGCATTGGCAATGGGGTGGGTGCGTGCGTACCGATGAAGAGTCCAAAACTAGGCTGACGAAACAGCTGTCTGGCAGTACTCCCCCTCCTGTTCGCTTTCCAATGCTCCTCTAACTGATTTCAGCTCCAAACTATCCGTTCGTATCTTAAAATACAAAAATAATCTCCACTTCTTCTAATGCTGCTTTTTAAATCGGAATAAATCGGAATAATTTTATTCAACAGTCTGAATACTAACTATACTATGTAACAAACAAGTATTCTGCACAAAAAGTGATAAAACCATTTATTATATAAGGCAAGGAAGGCACTTGACACTTTCATAAATAACAATTAAACAAAAACCCATTTCAACAACAATAATATCATGATGATAACAGTCAATGACAATAACTGCAATGCACAGAAGCTAATAGCAGCGAAATAATAGTAAGGTAGAATTAGAAAAGAGAAGCAACAATTTACCTGGAAAAACTTTTCCACATAGTGAAGCATAAAAACTCCACAATCCACACCGTTATTTTGAGTAGGCAAAAATGGAGTATGCATAGGGAGAGTATCGCTATTGAAACGGAGGACACCGTCTACTTCTGATCTCCTCGTATCCCATTCCACTTGTAGATAGCTGGAATCAATAAAGGGTGAATAGTTGCATGCATTAGAGGAGCATTGATCAATCAATCAATCAACTGATTCATGATGAAATCTCATCTACCATTCTTCAACGAACATCTCGAGTACACGCCGCCATATCACACTGACTGTAGGTGAAGGAATGCGTACTGCAAACAATTCGTTCCCTACTTACTACTTCTCTATCAATCTGGTAAGACATAACAACCTCTGAAAATGGAAGACTCGAACAGTATAACTCTGCTTGACCATAGGTGTATGGCGCTAACCACTCGTGTCAGGTGGTATAATATCTTCACTAACACCAAGGTTAGCACCCGCGTGGTCAAGGAAGAAATATCAGCAGATAAGGCGAGGTGATTGTGATTTTGCAAACATTTACATAACTAGATGTACTCAGCTCACCGACTCATCCATCGCCTTCCCCTTCATCGACAAGCAATCTTATCTCACATCACATGAAATAGATTACGATGCAAAAGAGTTGAGTCTGTGCAGAAATCATAACATCTTATCAATAAATTAAACCTTCGACTATTTGTCTGTTCAACACATGTCGTACTCAATGTCACAGGTCACTTCACACTATTTTCTATCGATACCCACATCCATCAGACCCCATTATTCCTCAAGTAATTATTATTATTATTTCACCAACGCATTTTGTTCATCGTACTGTAGCTCCTTCGAACTTCATCTCTCCACATTTGTGACTTTATAGAGCAGTAAATGTAGCCAGAATAGCTCAGTGGTAGCGTCACTCATTGCGCCGCTCGGTCACCCGGGCTATAACCACACAGCGGACATGACTTCCTTCAAGACTTAATATGTAAACTTTGACGACTGAATGATAACTATGAAAAATCACTAAACCTCCTCCCAAAAGCCCTCAACTATCTACCAATAACTAACTAACCAACTAACTTCTTTTATCTACCGTGCTTCCCCATTCCATGGCTTGTCTTCTTTTGTCCACTACCTCTCTTTAAAGTCTTTACAAACAATTCGAGGTGCTTCGTATTTAAGAAGACGTTGTTTCCTGTCAGGTTCATCGGCCTCATCCGTATCACTTACCTTGCATCAGTTTACTTTCCTCTGAGGCTGAGCTGAATTAACCCACATTGAATTTTACTAAACTTTTCACCGGACATAAATTATTAGCTATCTTCACCACTACCAGTCATACAATAGATTCCATGTACTGTCAAGATAATTCCACCTCCGCTCATACCTATACAAGTGCACAGATTAATCACGGTTGAAAATCTCTACGCACTTCCTCCAATGGAAACGATATCTTAGTGAAAGTTGTCCATCCCATTCATTTGTAGGTTTCATGTTGTTGACGGTGTGGCTCAGTCAGACAATCTTTCTTCTTCATTCATTTGAAACTATTTCTACACAGAGCCAAATAGTCAGTCAACAGAACGAGAAAAGGGACAAGATCACACCACCGTCGATTCATTTGCCTGCAACTATACACACACACACACACACTCCCAATACGATTTCCCCATTGGCTCACATTCCCTACACTGCCCACCATTACAGAACAACAATTTTCATCGACACACACCATTCAACGTCTACAGCCCCATTTGTAACCTCGACATACAACAGTTCTTGAAAAGATAAAAAAAGATGAAGGCTAGGCATAGAATAGTAGTTATCATCAGTGAAGTGCTGCTGTACAGCTAAGCCATTAGAAATGTGATTGATCTCAGCCAGTGCAAATGTCTTTGTTGCATGCAACATACAATCACACACAATCATCATATTGAACTAATTGTTGATCATCGTCAGACACCATAATTGATTAATTAATTAAGTCACAAACAAATATGCATGAATAACAAAAAAGAAATATCTTACTTGTAAAGAACACGCGCAATAGGAACTCTAGATACAATAGGAAGCGAGTCAAATATTAGAAGACAAGGCCTGTGTGAAACGAAGTAAGTAGATAAATAGATGAATAAATAAAATGAAGACAAGAAACTCCATGCATGCATGACAATTAATTGTCTCTATCACATAATTAGTTAACTCAGAAGGACACATCATCAAATGATTGATAAGAAACAATAGCGCTTAACAACCTTCTCAAGTAGAGTGTAACCACCCACATCTTACAGGTTAGCTGGCATACGTTCCTTACCTTGATAAATGCCCATATCACAACAGCCACCTACATATAACAGGCACTGGAAACCGGTCACATTATTGAACAACTACCACCACCACAAACGCAACTCAATCAACACTTTGATTCGACTCTAGTTAGTAGACTGTATTATTAGTCTAGCTCTTTGTGATGGTGCAGACTGAATTCTAGGTGGCCCGACGTCACAATGCACTTGAACTATTGATATATTAGACTATTGATGGCAATCGTCAAGAAGCCTTCCACCCAGATTTCGTGCTAGTAGCCACTCGTCCATCAGGCTGAATAGCTCAGTAGTAACATATCTGACTGCAGCAAACTCCCAACCCATAACTGCTACTTTGACGTGCTGGTCCGACCTGCATATCGCAATGACACAACAAGTTACATTGGCTGGAAGTAATGTTCCTGCAGCTTCTACCATGCCAGGAAGAATGTTAGCATAGTGATTAGACGCAAAGCAGTTAGCCTCATGGTGTAAGATTTTCTACACTTTGTTGGCGGCCTGTAGACAAAGTCTTGTAGCTGGCGGATAGCAATGTTACAGCAGTATGGTGATTCCCTCAGATGACCAGCAGACCAGCTAGCGAGAGTGACAGAGAGAAAGGGTTAGAAAAGCCCACCACAAAAATTCTACAACCCAATTTACCCTACAGTGGTCCGGAGTCGGCGACATGTGACAAATACTCAGTCAAAACAAAACACCGGTTCACACAGGCCGTGAGTGACCGGCTACAAAAAGTTGTCCCCCTGGGCTCTTTGCTCAAGTAACACCCATTCCTTCTCTTTCAGGTACCCGGAAAAAGAGAAATTCCATGGTTTGTGTAGCCGGGTAGCAGGCTCGATTGGCAAACGCCAACCTACACCATCTCTGGCGTAAACATGATATCCGGCTGGCTGTCGACCAAAGCACGAGGGTATAGCACAGCGGCACCAACAGCACTTCCCTACGTCCTCCTTAATAGATGGCCGTCATACATGGCCATCGAAAGTTGAAGAAATCAAAAGCCAAGCCTGCTGGCTAGCCATCTTTCATCATATGTGTCTGTGTTCTATCTACATCCTGTGTTAGGTGGGAAGTGTAATAAGGTGACTAACATTGAGGTGAGGCATAGGTCGAGTGCTCCGTGAGGAGGGAATACCAATCAACAAGGTTGTGAAGGTAATTCGATTGAGGTGGTCAGGACATGTTGTTACGCATGGCTGTTAAGTCACCTCCCTCCTCGACTGACGGGAAATGTTAGCCACTGACATAGGATGGATCTGGTTAGAAAGGAGCCAGAGCTAGGTCTAGGTGGAGCAACAAGCACAATGTCAAGGCAAGGCTTCCTGACGATTGTCTCCAACCATCTATTACCAACAATTACTTCACTCAACACGCAAATCACCTCAGATAGACAGAATTCTCTTGAATGAATGAATGAATAAATAAATAAATAAATAAATAAATGCATTATCACACATGCACACACACACACCCATTCAATTATTTTCATGTTTTAAAGTAAAAGAAAATCAGAATTTGTCATGACTGTGTTCAACAATAGAACAGATTGATTTGTCACTTCTCTACAAAATGAACAGGTACAGACAACATAAGAAGACAAATCACGTACTTCGGATTGTAACCATTCTTCCGGAGCCAGGCTAAACGTCTTCGTCTCCAACGATTAAATGCTTCACGCTGTAAAACAATAAATACAAACAAACCATACACTATACACCACCTAACCAGCCAGCCAGCACACTCATGTTAATCAGTTTACCGAAATAATCAATACTAAATCATTGAAATAGTCATAATTCACATGCATCTCGGAAAATATACATCACTATTATTATTATTATTCAAGTGTTGGTCTACAGGAATAATCTGATTTCACTGACTACAGGATTTCATTATGAGCTGAAATAGGCTAGAGAACCATTGGGAAACCGCCTGGGAGAAGTGCCAGACAGTTTGGCACTCATCGCCCACTAGGCTTCGAACTCAGGACATTCCGCCTACAAAGCCAGCAAGCTAGTTCACTATTAAGCAACTGACCAGTCCATGAATTCCAACTTTTGCCAATTCACCAACGATATAGCGCTGTTGGCACTATCGAATGTCATCGGTGGCGAGTATTAGTCCTCACACCCCCAACCTACTTTACTAACTCATTGGTCAACACTTACAATTACAACCCACCCACGTAACTGCCAACCTTGAACAGGGCGAGTTGCCAATGAGCTCACCTCGTAACCGAAAGCTCCTGGGTTCGAACACTGAAGAGTCCCCAACTAGGACAAAACAGCTGTCCAGTACTCCCAGCTACTTTTCCAATGCTTCTCTAACCGATGTCAGGTCAAGATGAAGTCCTATAACCAATCAGATCCTAGCAAACAAACACCTAAATGTTAGCTGATAGGTTGGTTGCTTTGTAAAAGCCCTGCTCGAAACATTCATGTAGGCGCACTAACTAAAATCCGTGCAGATACACACCCCTGTCCATTACCATCATCATATACATCACTTTCAATTGGCAAAATTTACTCACGATCAGTGCAGGAGAACTGTCACTGATACAGCAGTACAACTCATCGTTGCAGACCACGGTGTACCCAAGGTCGATACTCACTGACTGACAAATCAAGGTCTTTGTTTTGCGAGCGAACAATTCACTTCCTGTTTGCAACAGCCAGGTGTCAAGAAGATCACAACAATATCATATCATATCATATCAGCAAACGAATGGTCTGACAGAAAGAAATAACCGTACACTAAAGGAGTCGCTGTCCTCGAAGGGGGTTAACTGTCAGATAGAGCTTCCATCGATTCATTCTACTAGCACATCGTGCGACTTACTACCTAAGAAACAACAAAGGAGTCACCATTTCAATTGATGTATGCGAGGCGTACATAATTTTCCTATAAAGAGAAAATCAAATTGCAAACAAACATTCCGTTACCTAAGTCTGTTGTCTCCTACCGTTACAAAACAACATCAGCACTTCATATACTACTTATATTATTCATAATAGTAATAACAATATTAATAATAATGAAAATTTTACTACAATATTTACTTGAACATCTATAGGAATTCTGTGCACCGATTCTTCATAAATAGTGGATAAATCTAAACTTTGAGGAAATTTAATATATTCGACGTCAGAAAATTCTTCCATCAATGGGCACTGGCCAACAACTTCATCCGCATGCACATCCTTGGGCATTCCCACCATCCAAGGATAGCAAACAATACCAACAATCCAGTGAATTCTATAAAAGTTCCAATAGACGTAACCAGGGAAAGTCACGTACACATACACAAACAAGGAGAGAGAGAGAGAGAATTATATGATACACACACACACACACACACAGATTAATATGATACAATGTGAAAGACAAAAAAGCATTAAATCAGGATCATGGAGGAAGGAATAAGTCGACTGTGCCACTAACTACCCACTAAGTGAAAATTATCAATAGAACCAATACAATTCAACATTTCGACAGATGGTGCAGTAAATCAGATTCACTCCTGCTGTCACCACGGTGGTTCTACTTCTGACTTGTAGCTTCTGAACTGCTTCTTACAGGCGATAGCATAATCCCCAGCCTCTCCCTACACATTGATAGCCGCAAAATGTTGCCACGTGCATCTAGGAAACATTTCTTTGTGAAATTGGTCGACCACAACGTCACATATTCCAATTCCATTCAATACAATCACATATATTGGTGGAGTATAATAATCAATAAAGCTTAAGCACTACCACAACGAGACACACAATCCACACCGCTATAATCATAGTGAAACTGCAGTCAGACTACCAGCCATCTTCATAGCAGTCGATAACACATCCAAGTGTAACCCTAATTATACTCAACAAATGACCACTCAGTGGAACGTGAAGACTACCATATACATATCACGCTTATTCATCATTTCGGTCTTCAATCAACCCCGCTCTCATCTAATCAATATCTCATATCTCAATTCCTGATTGTTTAGGTTGTTGGTGGAATGTTTCAAAGTGCTCATTTTTCGAAAAATCTGTCTGAGCAAAGTATGGAAATTGGCGAAGTTACCGCATCATAGCCTAGAAGTCAGGGTAGGGCAAAAGTTGACCTTCAAAACCTGATCAGACTTAAGAAATGCTATTGAAAAAATCATTCCAAGTAGACTCATGCCTAACTTTTTTGATTAGCTGACGGTAGATACTTATTTTTCAAAAGTTGCTTTGTAAGGATTAGATTTGTTTTTACGAGTTGATCACAGATTGATACCAGTTTCAATGGGGTTCTCTAACTGATATTCTCCCAACACATTCCCTAGGTAGTTTCTCGGTATACTATTAGATAGAGATATGGATTTTAAGATTAAGGATAGGGTCTAGGATTACAGTTAGAATTGGGGGATTTGGATTACGGTCAGAGCCACGGGTAGGTTGAGCGACAGTGTCAGAAATATCAATGGATCGCAGAGCACTATGATTAACAGTCACCTACCGGGATGTAGTCATTGGAACACATTCTCACACGATAAGTATACCCTGTAATATTTTGCTTACAATGTTTTCTAATGCATTTTTTAACAGTTCATGCGACTTCATGAATCAGAAATCTGTCTGATTGCTTGTTCAAGGTCACGGTGGCTTTCGCTATGATAGTTTAATTTAGCCTGGAAGTTTCGTCGTCTTAAATACTTGTCCCGTTGTCGGTGGGCCTTCACCCAACTGACTGACTGACTGAGTGACTGACAGTGTATGCTACTGGTAACATCATTTTATTCCACCTGTAACTGCTACCAACATCATTAGTTATTTATTATCATATGGCTACAGTAAGTATGGCTACTAAGTAAGTTATTCAGTTAGATACACATTCAGAGTAGAAAGTCTACAGGTCACCGCAACGACACTCACAGTTTTCCTAAAGTATAAATAATATTCAAAAAACAATTTAACTATAGACGACTACCCCTATGTTGTTTATCTTGTATTCAATAATACTGGTCTGAATTATACTTACTTCTCATTAATTGGAATAATGATAAAATCCTTACTGAAAACGTCATCTCGACGTGTCCACCGAGCGACACCAGCGTGTCGAGCACGAATTACTCTGACGAAAGAGAAAGAGAAAAAAAAATTTTATTATGAAAAACAGTCTGAATCGGAAACGTACACAACACAATATTATAATTCATATATAAGGTGTAGAGCACATGTCGAAAACCACTAGCGTCAATACGTATTTCAACCCACTTTAAATATGTCATGTGAGATGGGGGGGGTGCGTATGCGTGTGAAAGTGGGTGAGTGCATGGGTGGGTATACGTGCAACATCCAAACACCACATACCATTCATTCTCATGACACTTATCAATGAGAACTTATTCGTATGCATTGCATGATAATACAATCATATGATTCCTGTGAATACAACCATGGCAGCTGACATGCTTAGGTGTTCCATGTTTCACTTAGGTATTCACAAGATGAACATGCAAATACTACTACAAATTAACAGTCGAGTAACTGTTCTACAACTCAACCAGCAGTTCCCACGCCAGTATTGAGGTAGACAGCGGTTACCAGAAGGTGGGAACAATATCAACAATCTCTTCAAAGTTAAACCACGACGACTGCTTTCAATATAGAACTTTGCACAGATGTGCAGCAGCAGTTCCAGTTGCCACTCCCTCTCCCTCCCTTCATAGGACTCACGAACCTAGAGAAGAGAGTAAAGAGACATTCAAAGGAGAGATACACAGAGGGAAAGCGACAGAGAGAGAGAGAGACAATAAAATCAAGTGTGAGGGGAGAAGAATAATAGTTATATGGAAGAACAATAGAGTTTCATTCGACATGACGAACCATGAGGAGTGAATGCATTATCTGTGCGATCATTGTCAACTAGGACTTTGTGCTATCTATATCAAAGATAGTCTCCAGGCTTCATTGGTTTTTACCATCCTTAGGACCCTAACCAGTCAGTCAGTAAGTATACACCTCGCTGATTTGCCCGCTAAAGCCATGTTTTGCTGTGACCACCTAGACCTAGCTCTGGCTCCTTTCTAACCAGATCCATCCTATGTCAGTGGCTAACATTTCCCGTCAGTCGAGGAGGGAGGTGACTTAACAGCCATGCGTAACAACATGTCCTGACCACCTCAATCGAATTACCTTCACAACCTTGTTGATTGGTATTCCCTCCTCACGGAGCACTCGACCGATGCTTCACCTCAATGTTAGTCACCTTATTACACCTCCCACCTAACACAGGATGTAGATAGAACACAGACACATATGATCAAAGATAGCTAGCTAGCTGGCTTTCCTTCTCATGGCTTCCACTCTCAATGGCAATGTCTGATGGCCATTCATAATGGAGGACGTAGGGAAGTGCTGTTGGTGACGCTGTGCTATACCCACGTGCTTTGATCGACAGCCAGCCGAATATCACGTCTACACCGGAGATTGCGGAAAACAAAAATTATTTCCCGTCTTCTGCATAAATGGTTATTCAGAAAGGACTCAGAAACCCCTACAATACAATGATTGATACACAGACACACTGAAGTTTAGACGACTATGACAAGAACGAAAATCAACCAAACAAGGAATTCAAAGCATATCAAACATTCCCACCGCTCTCTATATCACCATCTTCTCCAGAAGAAATTTATTGCGCCTATATTAATAAGAAATTTATCAAATTCCCTTCCCCATTAACAAAGTAAATACTACTGTAAAACATGTTGTCCTGACTTACCGACGAAATTCCCGAAATCTATGACAACAGAAATGTTATTCATTATTAACTAATTTATCAATATTCTCGGTATTTCTACTCTGTTATTTCAAGTACACCTTGCTTATGACCATTTCACACTACACAATACTTGATGCATCATCATAGATGGACAGATGAACACAGACTAACCGACAAAGTATTTTCCAGTGGTTTCGATATCGAGATAGAATAAAAGAGGGAGGAGGAGGTATCAGGACGGACAAGCTTTTCAGTTAGCTGCAAAGTCATTATTTATGCATGTACCAGTGACATAATGTTTATGTTTATGACTTCAATTTCTGACGGTTTGTGAATGTCATATACAGTATATTTTGACTAATAAAGGTTGTTCCCCTTGTTGTTATGGTTGTTGTTGCTCTTGTTCCCGTCGTCGTCGTCGTCGTCGTCGTTTTCCCCAGTCTCACTGTTCTGCCCATCTCAGTGTGGTATCAATCAGTTGACGGTTATATTTACGTGTTCTCTCTCTCTCTCTCTCCTGAAGGTGAATTCTAGTCAAGTTTCATATGACTAACTCAGTATTATCATTACTCCGTCATAAAATGAATAATCCAATAGAAAAATAAAAATCCCATATACCTGTTACAATGATGGGAAGAAAAGTAAAGCAGTTTTCATACTCACATTATTCATCAATTCACATCAGTCACAATCAGTGAGTGATAAGTGCTTCTCACAAACACACACATCTTCATTGAAATCCAGGATCATTACTCCTCTCCTCTCCTCCCCTCAAATTTAAATCCTGCGTTTGACTATTATTTATACAAGTCTTACTGTTAGGCAGCACTTACTATGCTTGTTAGTCGTAAAGTCATCCATCATTGATGCAAACATCAATCAGATATTGATTGAGCAAAGAATATTCTTTGAGATAATGTCCTACAGCCAGTTACATAGGCCGTGCAATTAGGCCTGTTTATTGTAGGATTTCCGATCACCACATCCTGCATAGTGTGGTAAAGTAAGAGACAAACGAAATACATTCATAAACTCTATTCTACCTCATCACCTCATGGATATAGAACACAAGATTGATGTCATCTACCGTATACCAACTGATCTTATTAACTTTACATTGAGAGTTCGTCTGTCTATTATATGCTGCTGGAGGTCTTGGAATCCACATTGAGAAGACTATCGTATGTATCCAGAAGAAACTGATTCACACACTTTCACACACATACCAGTGCTGGCCGTCAATCAAGGTTATAATCATCCTTAATTTATTGTAGGAATTTCCTTAATTTTATGTGATATTCTATTTACTATTACATTTATATATGCATATTTGTATATGAATATTTTCACTATACAGATATTGATTATTTATCGGTGGTTCAAATTTCCGTTGATGGGTAATACTTTTTTCGTGATACTGATTTTATTGAAACCATCCGAATTCTCAGTAAGATTTCTGAACAATAAGCATCAGTCAGTATTCAATGTCTGCTACAAATGTTTAATTCTCACCAAGGAACAATGTGGTGACCTTCTTACTCTGGAAAACATTCCACACTGTTTTAGGCGGGAGATATCATAAAGTCTATTCAAAAGGCGAGGTGTTAGGACGGACCAAGTAAGTTTCTTAGCCGTAAAATCATGATTGATGTAATCATCAATCCCAATTTCGAGTATTTATCTACCTATCCACTACATTTTATATTGATGTGTTAAGGATAATTTAAGCTTTTGTTGGAAATAATAAAGGTTACTGTTGTTTACTCAGATAAATCTGACTTCTGTGTGTATGCCTACTCAGTGTATGGGAATATATCCAAGTGATCAGTTGACTATACTGTCGAAAATGCAGGCGCATTTTAGTCAAGTTAGACAACAACAAATCACTAACACTGCATAACTACTACAGTTACCCTTCTATGTGGTGGTGATGATGATGATGATGATAATGACGATGATGAAAAGGCAACTAAAGCAAAGACTTACTTCGTTAACAGCAATCCAGTTAAAAGAGTTTATCAAAGGTGAAAGAATATTCTTTGTGAATAAAGGTGAAATCAACATGTCAGAGTACTCACAGTTCACTGATACGTATGTATATCTATTTATGTATATGCAACCGCAGTTCTTACACACATTGACATCACATTGCATTAACAGTTGTCACTTCGCACTGTTACACTCATTTATACAATGCGAAAGCTTCTCGAACAACTGACCTTACACACTGCAAATAATTCATCTTGAAATTGTCTCTCCCTGTCTCTGTTTGAGACGCGTGCAAAGGCATCAGAATTAGCCTCTCAGGGCTAAACCTTTATGGTAATCACATCCAGGAGAGTAGTTGATGAATATGCGTTGAAAGCCTGATTAACAAGAAACGACTATACACATTATATATTTCATCATAATTATGAATTTCGATTCAGAACAATAACAAACATACACTGATATAAATATCAATACGGATTGGTTACCTTCAAATCTGTAGGGAATAATTCTACTACTGGTAATCCGATCACCGTACCTGAACAACTCTACCCCAACCTTAAGCATGTTTTTAACAGCCTACGATACATCATAAAACATTTATCATGAACAATCGAACTAAATATTTCCGAATAGAGAAAAATTCAAAGTCACACCGTCTTCTAATCTGTGATGGAGCAAGTCTCTCTCTAGTCGTCATTCTTATTGAAGAAAACCAATGGAGATTATTAGTGGTAATTGCTTCCTCGATGAGAAGAAGCACACCTTTCATATTACATACTTTTGTCCCGATGTGATGTGATATTCAACATTTGAGAATGAGATGTCAAACTCTTATTAACTCATCAAAATACTTCTCAACTATCCTCCTCCTATCCTGTCCTACTTGCAGGATATACCCACTACAATAAATATTAGAACTATAAGAAAACAAAACAACATGGGATCCTAGAGATTATCACTCCCTCTCTCTCTCTCTCCCTACTGTCTGTTGCACTCTATGATCATTGCAAAATGAATGATGAAAGGATTTCAAATTGAAGTATGTGCTGAAGATGTCGCCTGCCCGGTAGGACGATGACAGCTTCGCAAATTAACTATCCAGCTCAGAGAACACAACCGCATCAAAATCATCCACCTGAGCTACAAATCTTCTCTATCATATCTGAAAGGATTTGTTCATGTGTAAGTGTCATACGTACAAAAAGCTTCAGCAGATCGGTTGATGGACATGTACATCACGTTGTGGAATTTGCTTGAGACGAATTAATGTGAGGGAAGGTAAGCTGATGGATTATACTATTTCGTAGGGACATTTTTTGCCATGACACCATCTGTCATTAACCCAGATTTTGTATTTTTGTGTAATTACTGGGAAAGCTGAAACAGAAAGTAATATCGTTTCAACAGTACAGCAATAGTACAGCACTGCAGAGATGCAGCATCTTGGAGAGGGGGGTGAGGGCGAGGGCGAAGGCGAAGGTATCACTGTACCTGTAGATGAAACTGTCTTATTAAAGAGAAAATACAACCGTGGCCGTGAACGAGCGAATAACGTTTGGGTGGTTGGTTGGTTTATACGATACTTCTCTACGGAAACGATTCGTCGAGAGATAAACAGATACAAAGTCAAGTACTTTAATACTCACTATCACTCGACTGGCAAAACGGGGATCTGTAATACACAAAAATCAGTGGACAGGATATAACTCCTTGTCATCTACATTTCTACATTAGACAGATAACTATGGACGGACACCAGTTTCACTTGGATAACAACAACATTACAGTCAGAGAACTTCTAGAAACCTCGTACTCAAATGAATAATCACCGAGCGATTAATAAACACACTACTTACTTTAGACCAAATTTACCAACTAATAAATCAAAAAAATAAACCACACGACAAGAAAGTTCAACTCCCAAGCCGATAAAAATGATCAAAGATATGAATTAATGACGAAGTCAGACAACGGTTGCCAGGAGATACAACTATATATATATTTATATCAAGTAAGTTCATTTCATTACTAAACACCTGTGGTGAAGGAAGGTGTTGTCTGTCTAGGACAGGAGGACAACGAAAGCTTAACACAATTAAGTCAACCAGCTTCTCAGAGAACACGATCAAAATCACCCTCCTGAGCTACGAAGAATCTTCTCCACTATATTACCATCAGCCTATAGATATATACATATACACATTTACATATAACTAATAAAATGAATTCAAGTTGAGACCAAACCAAAAGCAATAATAATCCCCTTCCCGTGTGTATTGAAAAACAAAACCTACTCTTCTCTGTTTGTCGTAGACGATGGATAATCGCATGTCAATCGAGTATAGAAAAACACATTGAACAGGTGAGTAACATGCCTCTGATACTTTGTCAGTTTCTCAAAGTACAAATATTTCAAATAAAAGTTGATTATTGAGTCGTTTAAAAGACCTCCAGGTGAAAGGCACGAAATATCTTCAGTTGTTAATGTTATGCCATCAGGAGACCCAGGCGGTTTATAGACCAAAACACTAAAACAAAAAATACACATAGATAAGGGAATTTTAAATGGAAACTACTAGTCTTACAAAAACTTAAGATAAGAACAAAGTAACGATAATAATAATAATAAATAAAAACAATGTTCAAATGATACACCAACATTTCTGCGTCTTTTTTAATTCATGGAAAATTCCCATTGTAACATATAGAAAATCAGAACAAGTGATGCAGCGAAGAGACTCTTTTTCGACGAATTTATTTCTCTACGAAACCAATGATTCGCACGAACGTGAAGGACAAGCTTCCACTGGGGGCCTCATCAATGTGCATCTACCAATTCACCTGCTCATGTGGAGCTAGGTATATCGGCCGTACCCAGCGTTTGCTATCCAAACGAATCAGTGAACACTTACCTTCATGGTTTTATAAAGGAGAAAGAAGATCCCCCCGCCACAGCTCTATCCTAGAACACTTGATCGAATCCGGACACCAAGCAAACCCACAAAGCAACTTCTCAGTTATCTACACAATACGTGGGAATCTTGCCAAAAGAGTACGAATTAAACTTCTTCAAACTGCAGAAGCAATGGCAATTCACATATTGAATCCTGAACTCTGCACACAAAAGAAGTTTGTTCAGTCACTAAATCTACAATGGTCCTGATCTATCTCAACACCAAATACGTAATTTTGTCTTACCTCTTTCTTCTTTGTTTGTCTGTTTCTTAATTGCATTATTTTCTACCCCCACCCTCTATTAAATCTCTACCCTCACGACGACTGTTGCTAACTCCATTTTCGTTTATTTTTAAGTGAATTCTACTCAGCTTATCAACTTAACTCTCATCCATTTTCAAGTGAATTCTACTCAGACTATCAACTTGACTCTCATTCATTTTTCATTGAACCCTAGCAATTAGATTACGTCACCCAACCTACTTTTGTAACTTTATTTTAGTTTCTAACCGATTAACGCCTTCTAAATTACGCAATTTGTTGTCAAAAAAATTAACAATTGCATCTTTGGAAATATTCCTTTTGTTGCCAAGAAAAATTACTATAAATTTGCGGTTTGTACAGCTTGAGAATGATATCGCCGAAAAGAGCAACTCTTTGCTGAACGCCTTCTCTTTTCTATGACTGAATTTATTATCTCTGCATACAGAGAAAGTTCCTTCAACCCCTCCAACTTTCATAGTCTTAATCCCTACCTAGTCATATTACGGCTCTACATATTCTTCGTTTTGTTAGGGTTAGGCTTTTTCGATAATAACTAACCGTCCTGCTGCACTATACGTCCCATGGATGACCGACCTACTGTTTATTTCACCCTTAAATGGCAATTTGATGGAAACATTTTTCTTAGAGGCGGTATAGATTGTAGGTTTAAAGACTACCACTCGGGATCGCGCTGGAGACCTTCATCATTAACAAGACGGATGTATTTTAGACTGATTCAAGGATCCTAGAATATCTGAAATTCACAAATGAGTCTTGTCTCACACATAACACACACTCTCGAAGGTACAGAAGCCGAAACCAACAAGTCTGGGAACAGACAGCAACGATACAACTTCAGGTGAACATAGAAAGGACAGAGATGATGAAGATATCTAAACACCAACAACAAAAACATTCATCATCATATATGACAGTAATGTAAAGGAAATCGTCTCACTCCCACCACCCACCACCCACCATCTGTCTGGGCAGCATCATATCAACTATCGGACACATTTCAGTTGAAATTCATTAGGCGTTACAAAAGTATCAAATAAAAGCCCCTATCGGGCTAACCACCTCCCTCCCAATAGGATGTTTATATTTCTTACCTGTTCAAGGGTTAGTTTTGTTTTTTACCAGTTGATCACGGATTGATACCAGTAAGAGAATCACTTCAATGAGTGCGTACTACCGATCATTCCCAAACTAGGATGAAACGCCTGCCTCTATACCTGATATCAATACGTGATCAACTCGCTAAAAACAAAACTAATGCTTACAAACCAACTATAGGAAAGTTATTTGTCATTACTGTGAACCTGTCTTCCCAAAGCAATTTAGAACCAAGACTCAATTTTTATTAGTTTCTTTCACCCTCTGCCTCAATTCTGTTTACCCTACATCCTTATGTCATCTTCATACCTCTCCTCGCCCACACACACACACACACACACAGCACCTTTGGATCTGTGACCTTCACCTGTACAAAATTTCACCTGTATTCCATTAATTCACGCCTACTCTTACCTTCTACATAAATGTGTGTGACAAGTTCTCGTGTGTGTGTGTGTGTGTGATCAGAATGTCCGAAATGTGTTGCGCAAATACATTACATTACACCTTTCAGATAAGCTACGGCTTCTTATTCTTTCGTCATTATACTATATTATTTACTGATGACCTTCCGAGCACAGTTTCATTGGTAGTGCTACATATATGCGTGTGTTGTCATGATGTGTAGCACATTGCGAGTAGATGTCGAAACAGTGAGTTATTCACAATATTCAAATGAAGCTGGTGTTTTCTGAATATGATTGATGGTGTATGTGAGTAAAGGTTAAACGACCCCGTAGGTTGA